>OZ010798.1:305346059-306785809 GCA_963932465.1 Maratus speciosus | reverse complement strand
TCTGATTTTCAGATAAGTTTCGGTGTACGAACCTATGCAATTATCTTTTTCGCTGGGAGACGTCATTTCTCTGTCACAGCGTCAAAACTAATCTGAAAATCCGAAAAAAACGCCCGTTTGAAACAAAACATACGCACAAGTAGCTCCATCTATGATCGAAGTTTGGAACTAATTATTTTCATTCACTTGAAGAAAACTCTTCCTCTTGAGAAGCATTTTAGTACAAGCCGCACTCCTGTACGACAACTACTTGATTTTATATTGAATTTTAAAAAGTTTCAGGGACTTTTGGGACACCCTGTACATTTATTAAATACATAACATTGTTCGAAATTGTAAATAAATAAAAACTAAACTACTAAAAAATAATTATTTTGCATGCATTTAATAAACACACAAGATCAGATTGTCGGCTTTTAGCTATGAAAGGTATTTACAATGGTAGCTTTGTGTTTGGCTGTCATCTGTGTCGATCTGTGACTGGGAATATTCCGTGCGGTTAGAAACATATCAGCTTTAACCCTTTCAGAAGCTGTGGTATGTTTATGAAACCACTTCATTTTAATTGTCAAACGCCACAATGTCACCAGAATTTTTGTAAGATATTTTCCATTTAACATGTATGTGAAGTATAGCCTTCTTTTTCTTATTTCGAAATATGGTAAATTCCGGTGCCAATCATTTATTTCAAATCTTTAGCATTGAAAATGCTTTGCCCCTGAAAGGATTAAATCATATTCCAACTATGTAAATATTTTGCCTTCGTGTTCCTATTATTAAAACATTTTACCTTCAGCTACTTACTATGCTTAATCTGTGTGCCTCATAAACCAACGTATTCTGTAACACGCAAAAGATTTACAGACATCATGGTGCTGCCTGTCACAACTGAAATTACGCGAGTTAGTGACGACTTTTAATACTTTCCCTATAATTTACTTTGTGTGTATTTATTTTTTTTTTACATTCAATTTTCCTATAGTATACAATGCAGCAATGCACAATAAAAACTCTTAATATCATCAGACATCATTGTGTAATAGTAGGTTTCATTAATGACGGGACAACATTGTAAATTCCCGTGAAATGGTACAACAAAAGCTAGAAGTTGATTTCAGTGGATAAAAGACGTACAGTAAACTCTCGATTATCCGCGGAATTGGGTGGCGCGACTATCGCGGATAATTGATTTCGCGGATAATCCACAAAATTTTGAAAAAAGGGAACAAATCAACACAAATATGTACTTGAACAATTTATACACATAATAAGTAACACAAGCATACATTTTACAGTTTCTACGCACAATGGGTAACATAAAGATACTTATTACTTCAGGAATAATATAATTATTCATTACTTACAAACTTGTAGGTTTATTTCTTTAGAAAATCCGTCAAAAGTGTCTGTGTTTTTGTACTGAAACACTTCTTCTTTATTTGCGATTGAAGTTTTTTAAGTACTATTTTATCACAAAGTGACGCGTCATCCTCTTCCTCTAGATATTGGATAAGTCCTTCAACGTGAGCTAAAGCTGCGTCGTGGATCATTTTCTTTTGTACCTTATCATCTTCTTCGTCACTCTCTTCCAAATTCATACCTAACGCTTCTTCAATAATTTGGTCATCGGTTGCATTTTCGAAGCCTGGATCGTCAGCATCACAATTAATCCACTCAATGATATTATCTTCATCGACATTTTCTCCACCAGCAACAGATTTTGCTAAATTCGCTAAATTATTGAACGGAAACTTCTTCCTCTTCCTTTTCTGATTCTACTAGAGATTTTTCTATACTTGGCAAAATCTTCCGCGAGGATTTTATTAATGTGGATTTCTGTACCGACTCCCAAGCACTGTTTACATCATAAATGCTATCGAGAATCGTGTAATCTTTGAAAAAGCTTTTAAGATCATCTCCCTCTTCAATTCTTTTTTTCAGTAATTTCGTTCTGTATTTTTTCTTAATTGAAGCGATTACGCCCTGGTCCATAGGCTGGATAAGAGCTGTACATTGGGAGGCAAAAATTTTGCAAAAATATTTCCATCTTCTGATTTCAATTGTAGTTCTCCAGGGTGAAATGGGGCGTTGTCAATTAGCAACACAGCTTTCTGGGGTAAATTTTGAGACGCCAGATGTTTCCTAACTTCGGGTATAAACATTTCTTCAAACCATTTTATAAATACTGTTTTATACATCCAAGCTTTCTTTGTGTTGAAATAATGTACTTGGAGGTTCTCAGCTCTTGTTCCCTTAAAAGATCTCGGTTTTTTTTGATTTTCCAATCACTACTAACATTAGTTTATGGGATCATGCAGCATTACTGCAAGTCATTATTGTTAGACGCTCTTTGCTGCACTTTTGTCCTAGAGCTTGACTTTCGCTTTGAAATGCCAGAGTTCGTGTAGGCAAACATTTCCAGAACAGTCCTGACTCATCGGCGATGTATACTTGTTCGAAAGAAATTCCTTCTGGTTGAAGAAATTGTACAAAATCTTCTTTGAAATTTTCTGCAGCTTGTTCGTCGCAACTTAATTTCTCGCCGCAAAGACCTATTTCTCTTATACCGTGGCGTTGTTTGAATCTTGTCAGCCATCCTGACGATGCATCAAATGATCCCTCTAATCCCAGCATTTCAAAAAATTGTTTTGCTTTTGCAGCAACAATAGGCCCTGAAACAGGCGGTCCCTCACTTCTCACTTGTCTTACCCACCGTAAAAGTGCTGCATCCAGTTCTTCAAAAGTGCTGCTTTACATAATTTTTCTTTTTTTCATCGATGAAAAGTTGTCTGATGAGGCTGAGAATTGCAGCAATTTATCTTTCTGTTTTAAAATGTTCCTAACTGTGCATTCTCCAATTCCATATTGCAAGCTTATTTGTTTTCTTGTAGCACCATTTTCAATTTTTTTAATCAGTTCTAATTTATCTTGAATCGTTAACACAACTCTTTTTCTTTTTTGTGACATTTTTCAAATACGTATTGAAAATGCAAAACTATAAAATTGAAATACAAACGCGAACTTCTGTAAGACACGTGTTCACAGCTCAGCTAAAACAAGCAAACTGGTGTGCTTAATTAAAAACGGGAGAAACAAAATCATAACAGGGTGGCGGGGGTGACTTTCAGTACCCGTACATTGTTTATCAACAGGTGTGTGGCCTTGCGACACCCTCAAGATTAGCTGCACCTGCTTTGTGCACGTGATTGTTCCACGTTTTCAAATGGAAATCACATTTAGTAAAAAGGATCGAAAACTCATCCTACATCGCAGAAATAAGTTTCTTCTCAAAGATAAAAAACGAAAAAAAAAAAAAGAAATTTAGACTCGCGGATAATCGGGAGTTTACTGTACTTATAAAAGCCATAAAATAATGAAAAAAAAATCAGTCATTTAAAAGGATTTTCCTTATGCATGTTAGCTGAAATTTCATTGGGATTTTTTTTTTACCGAGTAGTACCTTCAAAACATTAAAATTTGAAAAAAATCAGGTAATAACACTTACTGAACTCCCCTTGTGAGTAAAAGGCAGAAAACGAGATCTGATATGCCTGGACCAGGGCCTGATTTCCAATGGGACACTCTACACCAATAAATTTTAAAAGAAATGTTCGCTTTCTTTAAGCGCCGTATTCATGTAAAATTTCTGCCGTGAATGAGGCAAAATTTCTGTTTCTTTTTTACTGGTGGGAATGTGCGCCGTTGGGAATCAGGCCCTGCCTGTCACAACTGGAATTACGCGAGTCAGTGACGACTTTTAATACGTTCCCTGTAATTTATTTTGTGTGTATTTTTTTTTAATATTCAATTTTCCTATAGTATACAATGCAGCAATATACAATAAAAACTCTTTAAATATCAAGAGTATAAAATTATTTTACTATGTCCATTATTCATGAGCACCGTTTCAAAAGATTGTATCCAGAATAAACTGTAAAACATATTAAAGTTCACAGCTATCAGTGACAAATTTGTAAAATCATTAGTTTCACATGCATTAATTTTAAAGATTAATAAAAAGTCGAGATAAGTTTCTTTACTGATATTATGTGAAATAAGTGAAAAAGTTGAGATTTTGAGTTCAAGTTTACATTCAGATGGCCATGATTATGCAATATTTCAAATTTCATTCATTTATATTCTATATGTTAACATATAAAGAATTTTTAAAAACTGTCGATATCGACATTCACACTTCAACACATTCACGCCGGCGTGCATCACCGGTGGTTCCCGCTTGACTGTCGCATCAGGCGGCGTAAATCACCGATGGGTCACACTCGACTGTCCCATAGAAGGCGTGTACTTCAGGTGGGTCACACTCGACTATGCTATAGACGACGAGCACTACAGTTGGGTCACACTTGAATATTCAAAATTTCAGTAGTAAAAATAATTCCTTATTATAAACTTAATACATTCACGACAGCAAATGAGAATTCTTGCTTTCATTCAAAAAATATCATTGACTAAGGGCGTGGCTTGCTTTACAGAAATGCATTTATTTATATCATGTTGTCCATATTTCTTCCATCAAATTGTAAGGCATTTTATATTAAATTCGTATAGATGTAGTCAATAAAAATGTTTGCAAGTAATTTGCTTACTCCTTAAAAAATTTCAGACATTCACTATCAACTCTGCTTGTTATATTCGAGTTCAATTCAATAAATGTAAGAGGGGCGGGTCATTACATACAGTGTCTGAATAAGCGACAATACCACGCCGCCAGATGAAGCGAAATATGAATTCGAGTGCCGTCTCATAGAAAAAAACATGACTATCAGCGGCGGCGTGAACGTGTTAATCTAATACATCACAATACTTGGCGTCATAATCCGTATATTGCTTAAGATATACTTTGAAACTTGAAATTAATCAACCCTGAAATTGATTTAACTGTATTTTTTAAATAACAGTTTATAGACTAGCATGTCTGCAAGACGCATGTACCTGTGTATTAAGTCAATCTTTTTCAAAAGGAAAGAGAAACGTATATTTCCATTTTTGCGTGGATGGCCATGAACTCTTTTATATCTAGAAAATAAGGCAATACGTTTACTTTGTATGGCTTTCAGTTGTGAAATTATATAGGTCACAACTTTTAAATTCGCTTAAATAACAGTTTTCAACAATTTTAATTTATTAAACTGAAAATAACGAAAATCATCTAAAAATTTAAAAACAAAAACAAAAAAGTGGGTAAGTGTGATCACAGATCGCACAGAGGGTTTCGTTTAATATTCCTTTCAAAACACTTTATCCTTTTGAAAAATCTGTTAGTTCCACATTTCGCAACCAGGGGCGCACTGTATTCTAAACAAACCTCTATCCGAACGAAACTCCGTTTTACATACTATCCGTAGATATATTAGTCGAGGTGATTTGGCCCATAGCACCCGAGATAAGTAGGCGCCCCTGGTGGTAAAAAGTGGAACTAAAATATATAAGGCTATGGTGCATAATATGAAAGAATGGTCAAAGGGGTGTCGGCAAAAGTTGGAAAAGTGCTCCCCGGGTGAAAAGGGCGGAGGTTAGAAAAATTGCTTAAAATACACAAGTTAGAGCCCGGAAGAGTAAATAATATAAGACTTTTTGAAAATTTTATGATTTGTTGTGTAGTCTGAGGTATTCAGTCGAGAGGTCTGAGGTCGTATGCAAAAATTCATGTCTCCAACTTAATTAAGGGCTGTCTTACAAATAATTCCTTAAAATACATAAGTGGTAACTCAAAGGGTTAAACGTAAGACTTTTTCAAGATTTTATGATTTGTCGCCTGGCCTCAGGTGTTCTGCTATAAGGATGCAAAATTTCAAATCTCCAGTTTAATAAGGGGCTGTTCAGTTAGAAAGAATTGCTTAAAATACGCATGTGGGAGCCCAAAGGGTTAAATGTACGACTTTTTCAAAATTTTATGATTTGTCTCATGATGGTGTTCAGCTATAAGTATGCAAAATTTCACGCCTCCAACCTAATTAGGGCTGACTTAGAAAGAATTGTTTAAAATACACATGTGGGAGCCCAAAGGGTTAAATGTGCGACTTTTTCAAAATTTTATAGTTTGTCGTTTGATGTGAGGTGTTCAGCTATAAGTATGTAAAATTTCACGCATCCAACCTAATTAAGGCCTCACTTAGAAAGGATTGTTTAAAATACACATGTGAGACACCAAAGGGTTAAATTTACAACTTTTTCAAAATTTTATGATTTGTTATTTGATGTGAGGTGTTCAGCTATAAGTATGAAAAATTTCATTTCTCCAACTTAATTAAGGGCTGTCTTAGAAAGAATTCCTTAAAATACATAAGTGGTAGCTCAAAGGGTTAAACGTAAGACTTTTTCAAGATTTTATGATTTGTCGCCTGGCCTCAGGTGTTCTGCTATAAGGATGCACAATTTCAAATCTCCACTTTAATAAGCGGCTGCTCAGTTAGAAAGAATTGCTTAAAATACGCATGTGGGAGCCCAAAGGGTTAAATGTACGACTTTTTCAAAATTTTATGATTTGTCGCATGATGGTGTTCAGCTATAAGTATGCAAAATTTCACGCCTCCAAACTAATTAAGGGCTCACTTTGAAAGAATTGTTTAAAATACACATGGGGAAGCCCAAAGGGTTAAATGTACAACTTTTTCAAAATTTCATGGTTTGCCGTTTGATGTGAGGTGTTCAGCTATAAGTATGCAAAATGTCACGCCTCCAACCTAATTAGGGCTGACGTAGAAAGAATTGTTTAAAATACACATGTGGGAGCCCAAAGGGTTAAATGTGCGACTTTTTCAAAATTTTATAGTTTGTCGTTTGATGTGAGGTGTTCAGCTATAAGTATGTAAAATTTCACTCATCCAACCTAATTAAGGGTTCACTTAGAAAGGATTGTTTAAAATACACATGTGAGATACCAAAGGGTTAAATTTAAAACTTTTTCAAAATTTTATGATTTGTCATTTGATGTGAGGTGTTCAGCTATAAGTATGAAAAATTTCATGTCTCCAACTTAATTAAGGGCTGTCTTAGAAAGAATTCCTTAAAATACATAAGTGGTGACTCAAAGGGTTAAACTTAAGACTTTTTCAAGATTTTATGATTTGTCGCCTGGCCTCAGGTGTTCTGCTATAAGGATGCAAAATTTCAAATCTCCAGTTTAATAAGGGGCTGCTTAGTTAGAAAGAATTGCTTAAAATACGCATGTGGGAGCCCAAAGGTTTAAATATACGACTTTTTCAAAATTTTATGATTTGTCGCATGATGGTGTTCAGCTATAAGTGAACTTTGAAAGAATTGTTTAAAATACACATGGGGGAGCACAAAGGGTTAAATGTACAACTTTTTCAAAATTTCCTGATTTGCCGTTTGATGTGAGGTGTTCAGCTATAAGTATGCAAAATTTCACCCTCCAACCTAATTAGGGCTGACTTAGAAAGAATTGTTTAAAATACACATGCGGGAGCCCAAAGGGTTAAATATACGACTTTTTCAAAATTTTATAGTTTTTCGTTTGATGTGAGGTGTTCAGCTATAAGTATGTAAAATATCACGCATCCAACCTAATTAAGTGCTCACTTAGAAAGGATTGTTTAAAATACACATGTGAGACACCAAAGGGTTAAATTTACAACTTTTCACAAATTTTATGATTTGTCATTTGATGTGAGGTGTTCAGCTATAAGTACGCAAAATTTCATGCCTTCAACCTAATTAGGTGCTCACTTAGAAAGAATTGTTTGAAATACACATTTGGTAGCCCGGAGGGTTAAATGTACGATTTTTTCAAAATTTTATGATTTGTCGTATGCTGTGTGGTATTCAGCTATAAGTATGCAAAATTTCAAGTCTCCAACATGTATAGTTTCTGAGAACGGGCTCTGTGGCGGACAGACAGACAGAGGAGCGAGACGAATATTGTTTCGTCAGATGAACGAAACCCTAAAAATACTTTACGAATATGGTAATATAAAATCAAATATTGAAAAAAGCAGTTTTAGTCAGATTTTTTTAAACATTTTAGAGATAAAATGTGTTTTTTAGAACAGAAATGTTTTCGTATACAACGGGGAAAAATAATAATCCGTAATCATCATATTTAGTTTTTTTTTTTTTTTTTTTTTTTTTACCCGACTGCCAAGAAGGGTTATGTGTTTGACGCGTATCTGGTTAATCGGATTTCTTTATACCCTCGAAACATCCCAACGGCTGGATGGATTTTAATGAATGAGGTCTATATACATTCGTCTTAACCGTTCGATGGTTATAGGCTAGCTTTTGTTTTTATAAATTCAAAATGGCGTCCGTAAAATGTAAAATGGCGGTAGAGGCGAAAACAATTACGCACCCTATTGAGTGGCACATCATTGGATAAGTCTTTCAAAATGAAGACGATGTTTCATTGACTATTTTACATTCAGAAGCTCCGTATATAAGCTAAATATTACACAACCTAGAAATTGTGTAGGTAGGATATCTAGCTTTACTGCAACTCTAACCATCACAGACATCTATAGGCCTCATCAAAACAGTCTTTATATATAAGAACTAACAATTAAACACAACTTATAAGTCATCACAACAAGTAAATAAGAAAAATTGGTAAGTAATATAAAAAATAGTTTAACATTGATGAGAAATAATTTATCAGTTCGCTTTTTACGCAGTCGAGTTTTTTGATTTTTTAAATTTATTTTTAAATAAAAACTTAAAAAAATATATTAAACACACACTTATATATGTATATATACATATAATAAACAATTCGACAAAATATTCCGAAATAAATAAAATTTATAAAACAAACAATATATTATTTACTACTAGTGGAATTCGGCTCCATGTTATTTAAAATAACGAGTGAGCTCTAAAATGTCTTCTCATAATAAATTAAAAAGCAAGTTAACAATAACCAAACTATTCGTGAGCGGTGATTGCAAAGTTATCAAATCGAATTAGAGTGATTGCGAGACGCATGTACCAAGTATTAAATCAATCTTTAGCGAAAGAAAAGATAAAAGTATGTTTCCATTTTTCTAGGAACGGACATGAACTCTTTCATTTCAATAAAATAAGGAAATGCGTTTACATTGTGTGGCTTTCCGTTGTACAGTTAAATCGTACCCGTCTTTACTTCGTACTCGTCTTAAATTTTAAAAAATATACCCACCTATATACGTCTTAAAGTGGTACGTCTGAAAAACAGAAAGAAAAAAAAACACAAATCGGCATCTTCTAATCGTCTTCTTCCTTTTCTAAAAAAAATTTAAACTTCATGCAGAAAAAAAAAAAAAAAATTAGAGTCTGTAATCAAATAAAGTCACAGAATGCTCATATAACAACAACAACAAAAAAATGGAGCTGCCCACAGTTCTAAAGTTCTTTATGCAAAGCACAAAAAAGTAAAAAAAAAAAATGTCTTTGTAGTTCACAGAAAAGAAAAACCACAATACTTTACGGAACACACTTTTCAGCAGCAGCGTTGAAAAAAAAAAAAAAAGTGACATCTCGGGGATAGTTGAATCACAATATTTCACAAACACATATTTCACAAACAAAATTTTAACTTTTTGTTAAAATTATTCTTGATGTAAACACAGGTGATGAAAAAAAGAAGAAACACGCAAAAGAAAATATTTTGTAGAAAGACGAATTCTTGAAATTTTTTTTGACTCATATTCTTGAAGCACCACACAATATGTACAATAACGGAAAGGAAGAAAAGAAGAAGAAAAACACTTTGAATGTCAAATTTTACGTGGTTGACCACGGCTTCATCATATCGACTGCAGTGGATGTTCTGTTTGGACCCTCATGGTGTCCAAACTTTTCCACTTCATATCTGTCGTTAGCTTTGACAGATGTAACCTTGTAAGGGCCAAAATATTTTATTCTAAGTTTCAGTCCAGGTCCGAATTGAGTACGCTGGATCGCGACCAAATCACCAATTTGATATATTCTTGGTGGTTTTCGACGTTTATCATATTGGCGCTTACTTTGTTGTTGGTGTTGGAGAATGTTATTTTTAGCAATCTCTCGCAGCTCGTTTTTGTCATGCATTACTAAATTGGTATGTTCTTCTTCTAACAGTTGTTTTATGCGAATGTCATCCTTAGTTTTCATTTTAACACCAACCATTAATTCAAAAGGGGAAAATTTAGTGGTATCTGATTTGGTACTGTTGATGATTTTTTGAACAGCGGGGACATGTTTGTACCATTTGGTAGGATCGTCTAAGGATAGTTTTGTGAGAACCGGAATTAAAGTGGAATGAAATCTTTCAATTTGCCCATTTCCACGTGGCACCCCAGTAGCAATTGGAACATGCTCTATTTGTTCTTGTTCACAAAAGGTTTGAAAATCAGCTGATGTAAAAGCAGGACCTTTATCGGAAATAATGCGGCGTGGATTGCCGAACACCGTCTGTTGGAGTTTTAACTTGTCTAAAGCATCTCAAGCAGACGTTGATTTAGCAGGATAAATCCACACAAACTTTGTGAATGCGTCTATAACTGTAAGAAGATGATTATAGTTTTTATTCGTGGAAGGTAGTGGTCCTAGAAAATCGACGTGATACGTGTCAAGGGGAGTATCGCCTTTAGGGATTGGATGAAGGAATCCTTCGGGCTTTCCTGACTTCTTAAAGGACAAAATGCATGGTACACAATTCGCAATGACAGTCTGTACTAACTTATGGAGATTGGGAATGTAATAATCTCTTTTAATGAGATCCTCAGTTTTTTGTACCGAAAAATGGGCTTTGGAATGCGCGTCTTGAATTATTTGAGTATACATGGCTTGAGGGACAACTAATAATTCATGGCCCTGGAGAAGCTTATATAATACACTATTTTTTAAGAAAAAATCATCAATTGGGGAATGTTCAACCGCTTGTTTCATGCTATTTATAAAATCATCAGTTGCTTGGGCTGCGATAATTTTTTGCGTAATTTCATTATGTGTTATTAACATTACTGGATATCGACTGAGAGCATCAACGTGTTGCATTTGTTTAGCAGGTCTATGAGCGACAACAAAATCAAAATCTTGGAGAAAAAGAGCCCACCTTGCAATTTTTGCGCTAAGTTCAGCTTTATCCATAGTTTTTTTAAAAGGCCTCACAATCAGTGACAAGTTTAAATTTAGTTCCATGCAAATAAACTCTAAATTTTTTAGTGCCTCAATGACCGCGAGAACTTCCAATTCATAACTGTGTAATTTCTCTTCTTGGGGGGATGTTTTCTTACGAATATGACTTAAATCTACATCAAGATGATCTTCAATTGAATTAACTAAGTATACAAACAAATTATCATCAGATGTTGGTTTACTAAGGGAAATACCATTTTTATTATAAAGCAAAGTACCTTGCGTAATTATATCAGTACCAATAATAAGAGGAACATTCATATGATGTTTACTAATTATATAAATATTTGTTGAAAAAATGTTATCATCAATATTTATATCACCCTGAAACGAGCCAAGTGGTGTGGTACTACCACTACCAAAACCAGTTAATGTTAAACCGACCAGTGTTAACGTAGGCAAATTCATCTGTGAATATTTATCTTTACGAAGCAAAGTAAGATTACTACCTGTATCGATAAGAGCATCAATTTTGACACCCGAAATTTTAACTAATTTATGCATTTCTTGTCGAGAATTTTTCTCGGAATCCAAATTATTCACTTGTATTTTAGGGTTACGTGCTTCAGTAGAACACTTATTATCAGAGGCTTTATGCCTAAAAGAATTACATCTAAAACATCTAAATCCCTTGTTCTTGTGAGAACAATACTTAGAAATGTGGTCTTTTTCCCCACAATTAAAACAGATTTTAGTGTTCTGATTTCTTGAATTATTAGAATGAAATGCTGGCTTTTCAGCATCCGCATGTTTTGGTTTAAATTTAGGAACATTCTCGTGAACAAATTTGTTTCGAAGTTCTGTTTCGATTTCATATTTTGACAATGATTTATATTTTTACCAGAATCATTTTTTGAGTGGTGTGTAATCTCTTCGTAAATTTTCAACTTTTGTTTAAATTCATGCAAATCAGAACAATCGTAAAGTATGCACTTATTTTGAGGAGAATCAGGAATGCCATTGATTATGTAACGTATAAGTGACTGATTATCAATATTGGCCCGTCCAGCCATTTCTTTCATAATTAAGAAATACTCAAAAAAAGATTCCTTTTGTCTAATATGCCGATGACTAAGCATTTCGTGTATTTCAGCCGAATTAATCTGCGAACCAAATTCGGTAACTAAGGCATGTTTCAATTCAGGAAAAGAACGAATGTTGCTTTCACTCTTAGCGAATAAAGAAGCAATGCCTCCGAGCGCTCTTTGCGCAAAAATGAATTTTTGCCTTTCGCCTAAATTAAAAGAGGAAGAAAAGGACTCGAATTTTTGCAAGCATAAATGAACATTTTCATACTTCTCTCCATTGAATGTAGGTACCAGCGATTCAACATCGCGGAAATTTACTGATGGCATAAACATAGAATCCTGAGCAATGTTTGAAGCATTAATAGCACATTTTTTTGGTAAATTCAGAAATTTTAATATTCGACTTATCGTTTGGCACTGGCGAATTGTTGAAAATTTCTTCCGATTCGCCATCTGTATCGACATTAGTTTCAATATGTTTTTGGAGGGATTCCAAATTAGTTAAAAATGAAATTATGCGTTTAGATAACTCAGTTTCTGTGCCATCTATTTCGATGCGTAAAATAGTGGCAATAGTTATAAGTTCAAGTAAAGAAAAATTTTTAGCGGTTTCCTCTACTTTACTCGTAAATTCATCATCGGTTTCACAGAATGGAAATCCCGTAAATGCTCTTATTCGCGATCGATTTAAACGATCGCCTTCAGATGAAAACAAAAGTTTATGTAATAATTTTATTCGATTCGTCTTTTCGTTTTTCAATGCAAAAGCGATGACTGGAATGTCATTTAAAATCACGATGAAAAGAAAAAAAACAGTAAACAGTACTCACCCACTAATTTCTGTCGTTGAAAAAAGATGAATCAATTTATTTCCAGTTTGGAATAATATATTGCTGCAGTTATTTCAAAATAACTGAAGATTTGGCCAGTCGCCAAGGCTGTAGAAAAAAAAATTGTATTCTTCACACACGACATGATCTTTATAAATTTACAGCTCCGGCTTACTTTCTGAAAGAATTTTGGCGTCGTTATAAAAATGATACTTGTCTTGTCTAGGGTAGAGAATTGAAAACAAAAATAATCCAATCCCGGCTCAAACCCTCATGTGACGGGGAAAAGGAGACTCATACTCGAATAATAACACTTGCTAACTTTAAGAATTAAATATATTAAATGAACTATTTACACTATATACAATTACAATTAAGTAGAACATTAATGAAATTAAACACTCATTCGTCTTAATGCGTCTTAATGAAACGTCGTTGAGAGCTCGGTGTTTTGCAACCACCTCTTTTACCTTCTTTTCCCGCGTCTGTCAAATGTTCTAAAAAAGGTGTTCTTCTACACCGACTAGTGGCGCTGCCGTCGTCTCTTACAGACTGTTGCCACAGGTCACAGTTATATACGACACAACTTTTAAATTCACTTAATTAGCAGTTTTTAACAGTTTTAATTTATTAAATTGAAAATAAGGAAAATCATCTAAAAATTTCGAAAATTAACTAAAACATATCTTACGAATATGGTAATATAAAATCAAACATGGAAAACAAAGCATTTTCAGTCAGTTTTTTTATATATATTTTAGAAATTAAAAAGTATTTATGAAACAAAAATGTGTTCATATACAATGGGGAAAATATTAATCCGTGATCATCATATTTAACTTTTTTTTTAAAAATAGAAACTTTAAAAAAATCTAAGACACACACATGTATATATATATATTATATATATAAACACATATAATAAACAACTGACACCACAAAATATTTTGAAATAAATATAATTTGTAAAACAAACAACATATAATTTTCAATTATTATTCTTAAGATCCGTAATATTTAAAAAAACGAGTGAGATCTATAATGTCTCCTCGTAATAACTTAAAACGTAAGTAAACAATAACAATTGTGCGAGGTCATTGCTAACTTATCAATTCCATAATTTATATTAAAGCTGGGCGGAACATGTGCGTGTTAGAAGATGCCCAAAATAGTTCCACTGGCAGCAAAGATAGTGCAGTGGTCGTGATGCGAACTGAATTGTACTGTAGTGATCGTGGCATTTCCCCATTTTCTTTTGGTTCTGTTTCACTGCCTGAAATGTAACTGTTGAGATTTTCGTTTATTTAGCGGCATTATGACAGTAACGACAATCAAAATTTTCAATATTGTCATTAAACAAATTGATATAGTGATGAAATATTTTAATTTTTAATGTAACTAACAAGAATATGAAGTCCTTTCAAATTTAATCCTGTTATTTTCTCTTTACTTATTACATTTACAACAGAATTTAGCATCTTCAACAATTTAATTTAATCGAATATTTATTATATGAGGTTAATATTTACAACAAATAGTTTCTTACTGAAACGTCCGTACTCTACAATTATAAGAAGTAAACATAAAATAAATAAGATTAAACATCATTAAAAATTAAAATATTTCATTACTCTAAGTATTATTTTAACCTAAAATCATCAGAACTTTTACTCAAATGTAATAAAAATATTTTACACCAGAATTTCTATTTAAAACTATTTAAATTATTTACGTAACTTGTTTATTTATTTAGTTTATTATAAAAATATTTCTATTTTGAATAAATATTTTGAATGTACCTGTCGAGTAGGCACAGTTGTAATAACAGGACTGAAATATTTTAATTGTCGTTACTGTCATACTGCCGCAGCATAAACGAAAATTTTATAAAATAGTTACTTAACCCCTTAACCTACGATTTACTCTCAACAGCTCCACGGTTTGGCAAATTTATAACTACCACTAAAATTTAATAGAGATTTTCGCCTTGTTTAATTATGGAATTTCGACGATTATATAAAATTATATTTATTGCAAAATTTTAGTGGAAAAAGAATTTACATTTGGCTCGATCATTGTACGCGGGCTATGCCCGTCATTGTAGGTTAAGGGGTAAAAATGTATTTTGTAAACTGTTTATGAACCCAATAATTGTTTGTGAATTTGGTAAATTCTTTATATATATACATATATATAGTGGCGCCAATCTATATGGGTCCATGGGGCGCGAGCCCACCCAATAATTTGATTTAATTTGCAATTTATTTTTTTTATTTATTTAATCGCTGAAATGAAATTTGGTTTTATTAAGTCCTCAAAATAATTTTGTATAAAAAATAGTAAGGGCATTAATTAGACTTACAGGAGCACTGAAAACACCTTCAGCGGATGTGTAGTTAAATTTTCACAAAAACAAATTTACTGCATATTTTGCTGTCTGCTTTGATTTCTTGAATTGATAAAGCACTTACTTGTCTAAAGTACATGCTCTTCTTGACATTAATTTTTTGCACTTTCAATAGATTACAATTCTAATGTATAAAATAGACATTAATGTATTTATAAGGAAGAACTTTTAAGAATATAACTTAATAACGCTATTTTTAAAATTATAATAAAATTTTAATAATTAAAAAAGTTGCTCAGAAAAAAACATAATTTAATTTCTAATTATTATTTTTAGTCATTCGCTCCTCCACCCCCCCCCCCTCTCTCTCTCCACACACATAAACACTAAGGCATAGCTGCCAACTTGTACGGATTTTTGCTACCACTAAAATTTAACAGAAAATTTGGCCTAATCCTATCGCCGAATCGCAGTGAATTTTGATAATTAAATAAGGCAGAAATTTCTGCTAAATTTTAGTGGTAGCAAAAATCGGTACAAGTTGGCAGCTATGCTAAGGGGAAAAATTATATATGTTATTTTACTCAAAACTTTTTGAGCCCACCTAATATTTTTGAAAAGTTGGCTTACATTTATGATAAGAGAAAGGATTACAACTTTGAAACAATAAAGATATTAAATTTTAACTCCAATGTACATATTTCTATTTTCAGAAATATATTTATCAATAGTTTAATAAGGATAGCAAAGATAAATTCTAATCATAATAGTACAATAAGTCACATTATAAATTTCTATCATAATGCAATGGTTCAGAATTATCCCATTAGTTTGTTAAATAGTTTGACGAATAATTTCGTCAAAGACAAAGATTACCGTGATACTCTCCTTTTGGCGATTAGAAAGATCGCTAAGTAATTGTAGGTTTTATAAGGATAACTTTCTGGCTGTGTCGCTCTTTTCAACTTGGGTTAATACTTTCTGTGATCAGTTTAATGCTTTCTATTGTCAGTATGGTTGCGATAGTCATGGGGGAAGTTTCTCGAGTAATTTCTGGTATAACCCAACATGCAAGTCTTTAGCCTTGCAGCCTGTCTCCAATGGTTGTGTTCTTTTTCTTTATAGTTTTGTTAATAGGAATTTTCCATGGTTATTTTGTTGATTTTTCTCTGTTGTTAAGGAGTTTTGGTATTAGACGTATAGTATATGGTTTTGGTATTATATATATATATGTGTGTGTGTGTGTCTTAAAATAATAGTAAATATGTTATACGTTAGGCTCAGTCGTTTAAGCTTAAACTCATCAAAATATCAAGTAATTTAAATATTTATGCATAATTTAATTTCATAAAGAATTCTCTCTTTTAACAAAAAAACTAGAATTAATATAATTCATGGGCAATATCAGAAAAGTACATTTCTGTAACTTTATTTAAGAGTATTTTTATATGACCTACATGTTGCATAATTTTTATCACCTATTTTTAGTTTTTACTAAATTCTTTAAATATATTTTCATTTATACAGAAGGCAATTGATTTTCAGAGTGATTTGCATATTGCATTATATCTAACTTACTGCTACATAATTTAATTTACATTTAAATCGAGTAACGTTATTTACATTCTTCTCTTATTTTTTTTTCAAAATCTTGCGCTTCTAAATAAATATATTATATTATTATGTTCCTTTAAAATATCAATTTTTTAAATAGGATCATTTAATCAAAATTATTTATTTTAAATTTCATAGAAATAAAATTTTAATAATAATAATAGTTTAAAATTTAAGCAATTTATACAACAAAAATTTAATAAATTAAGATTGAATATACAAACTCATGTGCTGTTCAATACTAGTATTAGGACTTTTGAAAAGTTCTTATTTTATATGTACCTTAAGATTTTGTGTACGCATATCATAAACATAATACAAAATCTGCAATGCAAGATATTTGCAACTTAAAAAGAAAAATAATTAAAATTTATTTCGATTTCATTTGGAACGGAACCTAAGTTTTTAGAGTATTTAAACTATCATATTGTTTAAATTTAATTTTTATTTTTTAAAGTTCAATTGGATATTTTTATTATTATTATTATTATTTTTTTCTGGGTGTGAAAATTTTTTTTTACATTAAGTGTGGAACTAACAGAATGAAATAGCTTAATATCTGTTCCTTCTCGAGTTTAAACAACGTAGGATATAAAATAGTTTTGTTTTTTAATTTGTTCAACAAATAATGTTTTTGTTTATTATGTGATTTTTTAAAAATAACTACTGCTGTCAGATGAACTGATTTCAAAATTATTGTAATGTACCACAGGGTTTTATTTATGCGGTATCGCATCAGAATTTGTGATATAATTTACCAATCATTAGTGAAAATATTTCCCCAGTGCAATGATGCAGGTTGTCATAGTTTGGACAAAATCTTCCAATCTAAGCATAAAAAATCTATAATAAAAACATAAAAATCAGTTTTACTTAAAGTTAGTTACCATATTTCCCACTCGGGAACGCTATGAATGCAAAAATTAAATTTATTCAATATTTACTGCTAATATTTAATAACAGTATAGCTGTAATACAGTAAAACGTTAAAAAAATCAGTTTTACTTAAATTTTATTGCTCTATTTCATAAGTAAAATTGCATTGAATAAGCATTACACATTTTTATATTGCGCAAAGCCGTCGTACAGTGAAACATTAAAAAAAAATACATTTTTATTTAAATTGGTTAGCTTATTTCTCACTAGGTGTCCTTATCGGCGTTAAAGAAAGTTGAGTCGTAGCATACAATATAAAGATTGTATATTCATTTGCTTATAATGTGTGAGGTTAATCTCCAGAAAGTGTTGTAATCTACCATCGAAATTTGAACCAATCGTACAAACCCTGAACCAAAACTTTGACCAGTCTGAGCAGTTTGGAAATCAACTTATCCGATGATGATTTTAGCAGGGTTTGTGCTAAACCACGTGGTTAAACTCAGCTACGCTTTTTCGGCGATTTTTGCGAAATGAACACGCCGTTATAAATATACTACGTTCGGAACGCTTGAGTTTAAATTTCCCTATTTAATTTTCATTTGGAGTATGGTTGGCATTAGAGAAAACATAAAAAGATATACATTTCAAAATTTTAGTATTGCATTAAAACGAATGATGTAAATTTTTTATCAAACGATAAAACTGACGTATCAGAAGCTTATTAGGAAGATTTAATAAAAATAAATAAAAATCAATTTTATTTAAATTTAGTTACCTTATTTCTAGCCAGAAGACAACATAAACGAAAAAAAATGTTGAGTCTCTGGTGACTAATTTTAATTTGGAGTTTGGTTCCCATATGAGTGAACATAAAAAAATCCATTTTAAGAAGTTAGTAATGCAATTTCTCGCCAGGGGCGCTACCAGCTAAAAACCCTATCATGAAAAAGTTTCTTGAAAACATAAATTCTATCTTAGCGTAAGCTTATTCTGAAAATTTATTTAAAAAACATAAAAGTACATTTTATTTAAATTAAGTTACCCCGCCGGGGAACGCTATATCCACAAAAGAAAATTGGATTGAATCTGCTTCAACTAATTTTAACTTCAGTATAGCTATCATACAATAAAACACTAAAAAACCAATCTTACTTAAATTTGGTTACTCTTTTTTGCCTCTCAGCGACTGCTATAAAAGCAAAAGTAAATAATCTTGAATCACTACAACCTATTTCATAATAACCATCTAAGCTAGCGGATCCCAAACTTTTTTTTTTTTGCCACGTCCCACTAAAGCATTTGGTAAATCACTATGCCCTCCTACATCACTCTATAAATTATGTCTAATTTTATTTAAGACTTTGAAAGGCGATAGGATATTATATATTTCTCTTAATTCTGATCTCCAAATGTCACATTGCCACTAGAAGTCTGGAGTAAAATTTACTTTTTAATATACAGTGAAATGCGACAATACGAAATTGAACGGGCCGAATTTTTTTTCGTGTTAAAAGAATTTCGCGTTAAAAGATTCGCAAAAAAGAACATAACTCACAAAGATTTTCGACGTCGTCAAATTTTATTTAAATTTCATGTTAAACTACTAGTAGGTTGCATCCATTAGAATAAAAAATAGGTAAAAAAAAACATTGTTTTTTTTGGGAAAAAGTCAGATATCTGTTTTTGAAGTGTCTTTTCAGCATTCTCAGATCTAGCTTCTTTGAATCAAATAAGCAAAGCTGTCTCTAAATCTTCCTGCTTAGCGGTTCTCATACGCTTTTTTCCTGGCTTAAACATACTGCGCTCAAACATTAATGAAATGAAATTCCTGTTTTTTACTATCGTTGATAAAGTAGAATTGGCAATGCCAAACTCTTTGCAGATTTCTGTTTTGTCCTTCTTTTTTCAGCAGCTGCATTAAGCAGCTTCATCTTCATTTTAAGCGAAACAGCAGTTCGTGTTTGGATCGATTTCCCAGCCATTGTGCTCATTAAATATAAGCTACCGTAATTTCCCGCGTATACGCCGCGGCTTAGTTAAGTCGTTTTTATACCAGAAATTTTATTTAAAAATTGAAGTCAAGTAAATGCTAAGCAAAATAAAATCACATTTTATTTAAAACGTATTCTGGTAGGAAATCGAATTATCTGAGCTGTGGCGTATACGCGGGAAATTACGGTAATTAAAAAAAAAAAAAAAAAAAAAAAAAAAAACACGAAATTTACTAATTTTTACCCAAAATTCAGTGGTTTAACACACAATTCACCAATTTCAACTCAAACTAACTAGATAGAAAGCGAATTTTTTCGTGTGAAACGATTTTTTTTTTCGTCTTCAAAGGAAAAAAAATGTATTAAATTACATAGTATACTGTCCATATCGCTATATCATTTCGCGTTAACCGATTCTTCATGTTAAGCATTTTCATGTTAAACGTATTTTACTGTATAGGAATAAAAACCTTCACTTATTGTCAAATAAATTTCTTCGAAAATCTTGGAGCCGTTCACTCATTTCAGCATTTTAGCAACTGAAGTACTTTGCATGAATTTAATGATTAAAAAAGGAACAATATTCACATAGTGGAAGCGTAATAGAGCCTTATCAATCAGTGGCGCCAACTTTTGAAAAATATTGGGTGTGCTCAAACGTTTTTTGGGTAAATGGTAAGTATACATTTGAGATTTTATTAAATTATATTCGCATGAGTAAAGTAGAAATCCTTATTGATTACCGCATTAAAAAAGCACTTCCGGGTTTGATCAAACGATAAAAGTGGTTGTACAAATATGATCAAACGATTTTACGTCCAATGGCACAATTTTTGTCTCAAATGTCCGTGGAACTCGATGAGGTATGTATATTTTAAGACATTACAACAATAATTAGACCTTTATGTAATATTAGTTATGCATTTTAAATGCAGATGGAGCTCTCAATAAGAAAGAAGCTTGTTTGAAACCGCATGTCTAAAAACAGGACAACATTGCATTAATAGTGATAAAACTTCGCTCAATTTTTTTCAAATATTTTATTGAAATAAAAACGAAATACATATGATATGTAGGTATGAAAAGAGTTACTTCTATTGTCTGCACAAAAAAGTTCAATATAAGTTCGTTTTTTTATGGTAAAATGAATATTTAAAATCGAGGTAGCAGATCTGCTACCACGGCCGTTAGTGACCATGAGTCCATGGTAGCATTCTTGCTATCATAGTATTTTCAAAGGAAATTTGTACTTCTTGGTATCAGCTTTGAATTTAAGATACTTGTTTTACTTTTAATTCACAAGTTCTTGTTATATTAACCCGTTAATAGTCGCGCGTTGGTCTTTTCCCCGCCCGAAATTCGTTATCTTCCTGTAACTCACTTCCCGTTAAAGTTACGATAGCCAAATTCCGTGTAGCTGACCTTGAGTGTTCACACTCTTGTGTAGTAAAATTGCAAGTCATTCCTGCTATTTTTTAGCATTTTATCGCATTCTTAAGTTTCAATCGGTCTAAATGACCGCGTTGCGACCACTTACGTTAGTTGAATTTTTCCCCCTCGTGTTCATCCTTTCCCATTTCCGCGAAATCTGTGAGGGAAAGTTTCTTCGAAGTACGGACTCTCTGTCTGTTGTTATTTCGTCTTTCTTTCATTCTGTTATTTTACCCGTTCATAAAGTACTTTTTTTACTTTTAGAATGTGACTTTTATTTATTATATTAGTTGTGAAGTCAGTTCGCACAAAAAACTGATGGATGGTCACTTACATTTTTTTCTCATTGTCAAATATTGCGGGAATAAATTCTCAAATTGATAATCATTTAAATATGGAAAAAAAGGGAAATTCATCATCATTATTTGAAACAACTTGCTTTCCATTTATTGCCCGAACATATAAATGAAAGAAAACAGACAATAACACTGCCAAACCATTAAAAAAGAGAGAAGAGAATTTTGTGATAATTAGTAAAAAAAATTGCCGTATCTCCAAAATCTGAAAAGTATCGTTTTTGTACAATAAAACAAATTCGAAAGATAAAACAATTTTCTCAGAAATGTAGTGTGTATATTTGCGAAGAACATACATATAATTTATTTGTACAATAAGAAAAATAATGAGAATTTTATAATGTAGGTTAGAAATTACGCAAATAAAAATCTCTTTTGGATAATTCAGTGAATGTTTATACTATGATTTAAAAAAATATTTTAAGTATTTTTCTAGAATTTATCTATTTTTAAATTTTCATACTGTAAGTAAAAACACATTTTTTTTTTTTAACAATGCCGCATAAAATGTTTATTATTATTATTATTATTATTGAAATCCAATAGAGGCTTGGGGACAGTATCTAACAAATTAAATTTGTTGTCCTTCATCAATTGTTCAAACTATTATTCAGCATAATGTTTTCCAGAATATGTGAGAAAATTCATTTAAATTAAATTATTGCTGCATATTTATAATTTCGGAGAGAATTTTCTTATTGTTTTTATTATTTTAATGAACGTTATTATAAAACAATAAATTATAACATTAATACCTTATTATGAAATGTACAATTGAATATTTATTTTAATTAAATAGTTTCTGTAAAATACATCCCTATTAAGATGAACCTTTCAGTGATTTTATTAATTAAAATAATTTATCATCTTAGGATTATTTATTATTTAATTTATATAAGCGAAGTTCGTATCCAGAGTTTTTATTCAAGGGCGCTGCTCCCACCCTGAAATAAGTAGAAAAACTACAAATCGTGCATTTTCATTTGAAAAATGGATTTAATCACAAAATCTCGAGAGTCCCCCCCCCTCCCCTCCCCCCTCATACACACACAGACACCCCCCAAAAATAAATAAATAAATAAAACGTGTAGTTACAACATTTACATTTGTAATTTCGAAGTTAAGTATGTTTTACCTTTTTCTTTATTTTATATATATATATATATATATATATATATATATATATATATATAATTATACATTTTTAATAATATTTGGTTTATGTGGTATTTGTGATTTCAGAATTATTGGACATTTTCCTTATTTTTCAATGGTATTATTGTACAGAAAGTTTATATATATATATATTGTCTTTAATTGTTTATGGCATCAAATTTGATGGTTTTTCATATGTTTTAAATGAATTAATCGTCCGCAATATGCTGGTGAATTAGTGGTATTGTATTTGATTTTCTGTTGCATGTCATAGGTTCCATTTTTATTTTCAGTTTAATTGTTCAATTTAATGTCAGTGTAATATATTGATGCTAAATTTATTTATTTTATTTTATTAAATGGATATAGAGTGCCGGAGTATTAAAAAAAAAAATCTACCTGACTCTGATTCTGTCCTTTCAAAAAAAATAAATATACCCCTATCATGAATTTAGATTCATATTAATAAATGTTTTCCTACTAATTATTGATTCATGGTAACGTCAGAAATTCAATCAAATCATTTACTATTTACTTTTAAGTATTTATGCAAAACGAAGAAAGAGTTATTAAAAACATTTATCTAGATGCCAACTGAATATATACTTAAGCGAAATAAATAATTGCTGTAAAAAGTTGTAAAATGAATAATTGCTGTAATCTTTTAAAGTTCAGTCGATATTTTCACCCTACGTTTCCGTTTTCGATCGTCTGACACACCGGCAAGTTTCCCCTTGGTTTTCGGCCTGCTGGTAACGGTGGCAAATGGACCGAACGCAACTACTAACGTTCTAAAAAATGTCGCGACTACTCTCGGGTTAAATAAATCCGAAATAATTTACTTGAAATTTATAGTTTCAATATACAATAAAATGAAATTATTATTTTTTCTTTTTTTACAATTTCGACCAAACTATTTTTTTTTAATATATAAATACAGAAAATTATGAAGTAAATCCGGAATTAATATTTTGGACTTTATGGTTCTAAGTATAAATATAAGCACAAATTCTAGGCTTAAAAATTTCTTGTTGAGTCGTATCACTCAAGTATATTATATAATCTTATAGGAAAATCTGTTATATTGTTTTTTTTATTATTAATTATTAATAAACTATAATTTATTTAGAATTCTGGTTGCTTTTTTATTTATTTATTTATTTATTTATTTTTTTGTCTCCGCAATATTTTAATACGCCCGTATGTAAAATTTCGTCATTCTAGCTTCTTAATTGTGCATCTTTTAGATAGATAGGCAGAGTTACACAATTTTATTTTTATATGTGTTAGATAAACACACCACTCGTTCCCAGCGGCAAAATAATAATTTTTTTTTGCCGCTGCATACTACATTAGTGTTATATCTAATTATACACAAAATCAAAAAGTAAAATGTCGTTCTTTTATTATTATTATCGTGTAAAACTGAATTAATGGTGGAAAAAATAAAATTATATGAAAAAATTGGATATAACATACTTGCCAACATTCCCTTAAACTTCCGTAAAATACGAGTTAAATTGACCCATTTAACCAGAAATTTACTAAAGAAATTAAATCAAATAGTTTTCATAGAGAAACATGATTTTAAATATATAATGCTACATAAAATAAATTTTCTGGTTAGCAAAGCGTATAACCTGGATCAACTTAACTCACATTTTACGGAAGTTTAGTTGAATGTTGGCAAGAATGGATATAAAGTAAACTTCCGATTATCCTTCCTTTATAAACTTCCGCCAACTTTCTTTCCTTTTTTTAAAATCAGAAACGAACAACGAAAATTCAAATAAAAAAAAATCGAGTGAGACGACTCTGTTTTATGTAAAATGATAGCCTCACGTCATGAACAGCACATAGAAAATATTTCTGAGAGAGAAATTACAGACTGGCTTAATTGTATGACAAGAATGATATAGGTTATGAAGAATTAAAAAATGAAAAAAATATTGAAGCTGTTTTAAATCCAGTGAACACTGAAGCGGATGATTGTGATAAATCGAAAAATTATCATCCAGGAGTCAGTCACATAGACTATGCTCTCTAAATACATTAACTGGTTTGAGATGCAAGAAGAAGCTGGTGCAACCAACCAAATTACGTAGAATTCCTAATATTGTTTCAGTAAAATCCCAATCAAAACACAAACAAAAATGTACAATGGATTACGTTGGATGAAAACAGGTATTACATAAAATTAACACGTTCGCTGCCAAGCTAAGAGTATACTTGTAGCTTTAATATTCGTGGCTTTAATTTATTATTACTTTGTCACCATTATTTTAGAAATAAAAAAATTGCCTTATTTATTTTCAGAAATTTCGCTGTATTAGTAAAGCGAAATTTACCTTTCTAAATTTGTGGTGGCGAAGGACATTCAAGAAGAAATTTGAAAATTCTTACTTTATAAGCTTGGCAGTGAACGTGTTAAGGCATTCAGTAAAATTCTACACTTGTTGATAAACAGATTTCCTACTGTCCGTTATGCTTTTTATAAACAAAAGTACACAACGAATAAAAAAAAATTAATTGTTCTTTTTTATAAATTAACATTTTGAAATGTAAGCTTAGAAACGGTCTTGTACTATCATTCGATTATCCGCCTATTTCAATTATCGGCCACATCGATGGTCACGTGAGTGATGGATAATCGGAAGTTTACCGCATATATATGTATATAAGCATAGAAAGAAATTGTTTTAGGTCATACAACATTTAAAAATGTAATTATATCTCTATTCCAAAAAAAGGTAACTTACGCTGTCACCGTCGCCGCCGCCAGTTTTGAATTTTTTGTGACCAGAGGTCTTTCTCCGTTAATATTGAGAAAAATGTTGCATACAAAAATATGAAAATCGGCGGTATTATAGAGAAATGGTTAATAAACACGCTGATGCAGGCAGTTTTCAAATCGAAGAATTATTTTAAGAGATATTTAATGTTAAAGTTGGACAAAATCGTTCCATTAAAAAAGTTTTATAGGAGCAAATATTATACATCGGAATTTAATAATTTTTATATCATTTTATGCGTTATAATTTTCCGGTGTGCACAATTCATTTAATTTTTTTTACTTGACTCACTTTTGAGATTTTATTTCTATTTTAAATTCAAATTTTTAGCATTTCGAGATATATTTTTTTACTTATTTTAGAAAATTGTGCTAATTTAACCTGTTGCCAACTGTATAAACAGCGTAAACAACAATGTTTGCTTCAAATTAAAAATTTATTTACACGTGACTATTATAACCAAAAAAGATACTTTCAAATTAGAATTAAATAATTGCATATAAAAAGCAGGAACTTATTGAAAATTACTTCATAAGAACTATATTTACACGTGAATTTTAACAGAGAAAGGATAGTGTAAAATAATAAATTCATTAACATGCGTTAGAAGTCTTGAATAGGAGAAATTACGTCACATTTACATCACATTACACTTATTATGTAAAATGAAAAAAGAAATGTTGCAAAACAGTTTAAATTTAAAAATTGCGCGAGACATTTTTTTGATATTTCGAGATGATCTTTTCCACTATTTTTGCTGGGACAGCGCAAATAATATTTCATTTCTAACAAAAGTATTTTCACGTGAATATTAAAAAGAGAAAGAAAAGTTTGGTGAAAATAACGACAGAAAGAACTTTCTTTTCGCTTTGTTAAAAAATACCGGGAGACAAAGACTCTGTTTACTTAATTCATTTCATATTAGCTTATTTTGAAATGTTTAATGATTTTATTTAATCAAAGACGAAAACAGCCATTGTATCTTTTAACAGCAACTGATTTTTCCTTAAAATTCCCCAATCAAAGAGAAATGAATAGAAACCCGTTTATAGGGAGATCGCCACTGTTTTTTAAATTATAATTCAATCTTTCAAAATCTTTTTAAAGCCAATCAAATTAGCGTGCTTTTAGAAAATGCGGTGTCTGATCGGGGGTTGGCGAGCGTAGCTCGTAGGGGGCCGAGCCCCCTAGTTTTCACAAAAATAAATACTTTTGAAATTCGGTAAATTTCCGTCATATTTCATCCAAAACTGACCATGGTAGCATATATGATACCATACAGAAATCTTATAAAATAAAATAAAATCTCTTTTTTTTTTCATGTTATTACTTTATTTCTAAAATTTAATAGAAATTTTTACCTTATTTAAATTGCACATTTAGGCGATTAACCTAGACACAATTTTCTATAAAATTTTAGTGGTAGGAAAAGAGCGTAAAAGTTACCAGCTATGCCCACAATAACATAAATAAGACATAGCAGTGTCTTGTAGTGGGAATTAGAGGCTTAATATCGAAATAATATTTAAAATAATTGAATATAAGCAAGGACAGAAAAACGCTACTTTTTCGCTAGTTTTTATTTTTATTTATTTTATTATTATTATTATTCAGATTGCTTGATTTGATTGTAACCACATTTTCCAAATAGAAATATTCCAGTTATTTTTGACAAAGTATACAAGTTGAAAATAAGGCAAATATTACTATTTCAAAAATTTGGTGGCAATAGAGCAATCTGGATAAAAAAAAGATAGTCACGTTTTGCAACCCCTGAATGAGTCCAATTGAAATGTTATATCCAAGCCATTGTGCCAATATTGCGACTCAAGCAATCTGAATAGTAAAAAAGTAGGGGAAAATTATCGTTTTCTTACGCATGGATAAGTGCAATTGTTAATGCTACTATATGTACGCCACTGTGCCAATGTTGCCACTCGGCTACTTTTTAAAAATTTAAATTGATTTATTGCCAACACGTTTTTTAAATAGTTTTATTTGATTTCTTTTCTTTTTTTTAATCTTTATTAAATAAGGTATATATTTATATTTAAAAAATATGTTAACAAACAAGCAATTCGAAAAGAAAAATAATAATAATAGCATCAGCGCTAAAAAGCTAATAAAAAAGTGTTAATGTTTTAATGTTTAATAAAATTAAATAAAATTTCATATGAATGTAAGAAGAATAATTTAAGTTTAGTTTCAATTTTAAAAACTATTTTCTTCTCCTAATATTATACAAGATACTTTTAAGTAATCTTTCGCCATCTAGATGAAAAAAGAAAGAAAAAAACTACTTCAAAAGTATATTACATAACGCATCAAAGATAATTACTTAAAGGACTTCCGTTTATTTTTCTAAAATTCATTTTAAATATTTTTTCTGAAAGGGTTTTTAGTTAAAGGTAATTATCCAATTGAGATAGCGACAAAAAAAAAAAAAAGCGGAAACAAAGTAAAAGTTAATTTTGCTACGACGAACTTTTTTTTTTTTATTATTATACATCATTCTAATGTCATTTCATAATTTATTTCTTATATAAAACACAAAAATGCTTATAAATTTGATAATGTTGCAAATTTTGTCAAAGATTTTCAGAAAATAACAGACTATCAGAAAAATGAAAAAGAAAAAGGTTTAAATTTAAAATCTCCGTTACTGTACAAATATTGATTCACGTATTGAATTTCATAGAGTTTAGTTATAAGCGTAGAAACTCCAGACGAAGATTAATAATTATGCTTCTTATTGTTATAGGCTAATTCCATGCGAACTTGTCATGTCTGTCACATACTAAGATTTTTGGCTACCAGTATTTTAGAACGGAGAAATGTGACTTATTTTACCTGAGATATCTCATCAATTGAAAAAGGCGAAACAAACTTTTAGAAAATAACGGTGGCCAACAAGCACAGCGATTTTCAGCTGTGTGACAGACATGACAAGTTCGCGTGGAATTAGCCTATATTTACTTAATAATATAAAAATGATGAGATGTGTTTAGTATTTTAAGTCAATAAATTACATAAAATTTTTATGAAATAAGTTTCTTCATACGTTTTAATCAACAATTAAATTAAATATCTATCATAATTTTCCTGATTTCTATTTCTATTTAATTTTCATTAAATAAACAGCTTTTTTATTGTTTTTCATAATACACAGAATACGTTTCAAGAACTTTTTAAAAAGCAAGCAAAGAAAAGAACAAAGAACATACTTTTAAAGTAGATTAAGTATAACATCAAAAGATAATTACTTAAAGAAATTTCTAATTTTTCTAATAGTCATTTAAAAAAAAAGTTCTCAAAAATGTCTTTTTAGAGAGATAATCATACAAATGCATAGTTGTTAACTTAACCTTTTCACAATTAAAAACAACATACAGTAAACTCCCGAGTATCCGGCTCGCGACTATCCGGCTCTCCGTACTATCCGACCAGGTAAAAATAAATGAGGAATGTTGCAAGTAGCCGAGACAGGCAGGTTCTAGTCCGTGGAAAAGTGCTAAACACACGACAAGAAAGAGCAAGGAGGGATTAGAGAATGCAATAGAAGAGACAGACAGGAAGGTAGGGGGGTTAAGGCTTGATAACCTGATTCATCAGTTGTGCAACGGATGTTAACAAGTGCGGACGTTATTTTCCGCTTATCCCGGTTACTTTCTAATAGTCTTTTGGTGTGCTTTGTATTTATTTATTGGATAATAACGAAATGGGTGATAAACGAAAGAAGGTTGTAGTGACTGTGGAGGAGAAACTACGTGTCAGCAGGAGGAAGCGACGCCAACTGACATTATCTGCTTGCGTAAATAGAGGTGCATTGCGTCGTGGAAGAGGGTTAACAGGATGAAGCAGTCATCTATCAACTACTTTTTCAAAAATTAAAAATTAAGTTTTGACTCTTTCATCTTATGCAAAACTTTTCATATTTTAGGAATCATTTATATAATAAACAATAAAATAAGATTTACTAAATTTTTTACGAATTAGTCTTACGTTTTACGTTCATGTTTTGCTTATTTTGAAACTGTATGTACTGCATATATAAAATTTATCTTAAAATGTATAACGTGTTTTTAATATAATGACAGGGGGGTGGTTGCAAGAAGTGAGTAACTATTTATAGAACTCCGGCCTATCCGGCTTTTTGTTATCCGGTATACCCTTCTTCCACATTAGGTCGGATAGTCGGAAGTTTACTGTACTTCAAACCAGAAATTTTATTTAGAAAACTAAAATTAATTGAATACCGTATTTATACAATTCCATTTGTTCAATAAATTTTCTGATCAAAAATATGTATATTTACATGCATATAACTTAGGTGGGCGGGGCAGGGAACAGTTGCCAGCTACGGAACTGCAATGGGAAATTAGAAGCTAACAAGCCGTAATTACAAATGTAAAAAAAAAAATTAATAAAAACATGCTTTCATTAGAATTCACAAAAACTTAGAAATATGGATAAACTGTTTAAATGGGAATTTCACCAAATTAGTCAGCTATCGCCAAGCTGGCTTCATATAAGGCAACTTTTTGTTGTCGTCAAATGTGGCGATATTTCGCCAAGTTGCCAGCATTTGACGGTATTGTAGCAACCCTGTAATTAGTGCTTTGAAACAAATACTGATTGTTGAAGCTGATACTGATGTCGCCATAGGAAATCAAACTATAATTGAATAAGCATTAAGTTTAAGTAGTGTTAATCCTCTCACTGCGTAATTGTTTTATCAAAATAGCTTAAAAAATTGCGTATTTAATCCCTTCGCTACAAGAGTCTTTTCACCCCTTGGGGACGAGCGTCTTTTACAGATTTTTTAATCTTTAATCACTGGTTTTTTTAAACAGAAATGTTTGCCTAGTTGAATCGGGGAAATGCTCGGATTAAATAAGGCAAAATTTACTGGCGAGAATAATTTCCGATTCTGAGCACCTTACGGGGCACGAATACCGGTCGTTCGTCCCCAAAAGGTTAAGAATTTATATTCTTTTATCACCGGTTTTTCAAAACAAAAATTTTTGACTAATTTAATCGGGAAAATGCTCCGATTAAATAAGGTAAAATTTACAATAAAAAATAACTGGTAAGAATAATCAAGGAGAGTTAATTGGACGAAAAAATGCATCCCCGATGAAATCTCGGGTTGCGCAAATTTTGCTACTTTTACGTTGCCCGAGGAAATCTCGGATTGCGCAAATTTTGCTACTTTTACGTTGCCCGAAGAAATCTCGGATTACGCAAATTTTGCTACTTTTACGTTGCCCGAGGAAATCTCGGGTTGCGCAGCGAGAGGGTTAACCTTATTAATGTTAGTTTAACCTTAAGTAGCATTTTGAGATGTCTTTCGAAAACGGAGGGCGCTTGGGCGGGGGGGGGGAGGGGTAGGTTACTTTCCCCATTAGGTATTGAATTTTGAAAAAATCCTAAATACGTCTTTACTAATTTTAGTTATACTATAGGCATGTCAAGCATCAATATTTTATTTCCATGGTGGCAGAAATGGTATTTTTTTTTATTTTAAATTTGCCCGCTTTTCTCCCCTTACCTAAGGAATCGAATTTTAAAATCGGAATGTCCAATTCTTGCAGTGCCCTCAGAAATACATACAAAATATATTTCAAATATATATTCCAGAAATATCCTAATCCCTAAATATATATATCCAGAAATATATTCGAAATTTCAAAGCTCTGTGTCAACAGGAAGTGTGTGGTAAATGAGTCACAAGATTTGACTGCCACATACAAACAGAATTGCAAGTTAACTCCTTGAGGGGCGCACTTAAGTTTAATCAAGATTTGCACCGGAAACTTTTAAATAAATTTTATTTTTATAATGTTTGTTGTAAAGAAGGTGGGAATTTGCTTTTCTTTATTTTGAAATAAAATTTTTCAAAGATTCCGGTGTGAATTCAACATTACTGGAACACAATCACTTGCCCCTCAAAGGGTTAAAAGAAAGCATGTAAAAAGGTACAGGACTTGGCCTTGTTCTGTTGTAGAAATCTACCGCAAAACTCACTTTTTTTATATAGCACTAGTTAGAACAGTGACCAAACCGACGTCGTTCATTTTGAAATGAAGAATTTTTGCTTTTATTAAACACATTTCTTTAATTGTTGCAGTTGTTTTTTCTTATATTTTAGATACAAAATAATTTAAGGGAACACAGTACCTTTTAAACTACTTTTTCGATTTTGAGCAATACTGTAATATACTTAAATATAATGCCACTAGAGATATTAGGTACTATAAAGCAAATATAAGTTCATATAATTTAAAAAAAAAAACAGAAATCTTGTAGAACAGCCTATTTAACTAAAATTTAAATTTAAAAAAAATATATATTTTTTAAATCCTTACTACTTTTTTAAATATGAATATTTTTGCGTCAATTTTTTTTCCCCATATTCCTTAGATTATACTACATAAATCTGTGCATGGATTTTTAGATGTATGGGATATTACTTTTAATATCAATGTTTATCTCTTTTGTATAGTAAAAAATCAAGGAAAAATAATTGAAATTCTTAAACAAAAAGTAACTATAACCTTGAATGTTAAATCCATGCACAATTTTATGCAGTATGTTTTTAGGATTGTGGAAAAAAATTTTGAAGGAAAAATATTCATATTTTAAAAAGAAGTAGGGATTTTAAAAAAAATAATTTTTTTTTAATTTAAATTTTAGTTAAATAGGCTGTTTTACAAGATTTCTGTTTTTTTTTTAAAATTATATGAACTTATATTTGCTTTATAGTACCTAATATCTGTAGTGAGTACAGTATTGTTCAAAATCTAAAAAAGTAGTTTATAAGGTACTGTGTCCCCTTAAATTTTCATAATTTTGAAAATTGTTTAAAAAATAATCCTAAAGTAACTGCAATGTCAGAAAACTGCATATAAAATTAAATTAAAAAAATTGATTTTTCTTCTTGTATTATTATTTTGAGAATATAATAGACTTTATAAATTATTTTATAAAAACGAGAAATCACTAGACCAGGCATGTCAAACACGTGGCCCGCCAGCAACTTCTCTGTGGCCCGCCAACCCTTTGGCAATTTCCCCATGTTTGATTCAGTTGTTGTTTGATGCAGAAAATACATTTCGCACGAACACACTCGCAAACGTTGCAGTGTTGCCAAGTTGGAGAAAGTTTTTATTCAAAATATTTACCAATCTCAGAATATTTATCTTCACTATATTTAATGATAAAAATTCTGTGATTAAACAAAGACAAGATTACTAGAATAAATATCGATAGTTATTTTGGTGTAAAAAATTCCACATTCTGGTAACACTGCCCTGCCTTTAGTACATGCAAACAGTGTTGATTTCAGGGGGTGGCCCAAGGGGACATATTCCCCCCCCCGGAAGATTTGAGATTTTGGGTTTTCAATGGTCAAAAAGTGCAATCCCCCCCCCCCCCCCCAAGGAACTCTATAATGTCCCTCCCCCTCCCCCCGGAGCCACAGAAATCCCTCCCGGAGAAAAGTGTCTGAATTCAACACTGGATGCAAACACCAAAAAGTATATCATATGATTATGGTCAAATGTAACTCATTTTAAAATTTCAGATCCAAAAGATTGTGGATGCAATTATAATTAGTAGGAAAGTTCAAAAGAGCAAATCTTGAATCTGAAAATTTAAAGATTTATTAAAGTCTTATAGTAATGTTGAAAGTAATAAATTATTTTACTGCTCTCTTTGATTTACATTTCATTACAAAATAATATGCAGTATTTGTTTAGCACTAAAAACGTATCGAAAGCTATTAAAATATAGTGCTAATTAATGACGAAAAGTTAAAAAAAAAATAGCTTTGAAAGGCAGTTTTTTCGCAGACACGATATGTACTTAAAAAGAAGTGAGGATGAGCGTCGGGAAATTATTCTTAAGGCCTTACGATCACCATAGCTGATATATTTTATTCAATTATGGAAAATTTCTTATTTCATAAGTTTATATTGCCAACAATTGTGTTTTTGCAACCGTTGGTTTTATAAAAAGTATCAATTACAATTTAAAAGAAAAATGCAAAGATAAGGATTATAAACTTAATCTTTAACTGATGTCAAGCGGTCTCCCAGACCCCGCGACTCCCAGCTGTAAACACTTTTGCGCTTTTTACTTTTCTGTACTGAAGTTAAATAATATGAATAAAATACTTTTTTCATGCAATTTAATTCACATGGTGCTAAGAGAAGTACAACGATATTGTTAGGACAAAATTTAAGTAAATTCAACCATTTGAGTCATTTCTTTTTATTCATTTTATTCGAGGTGTCTGACAAGGAGAGGGCCAACCTTGTTAATAACAGATATTGATTATTTTAATATATGTTATAGGGTAGAGACCCCTTAGTGTCAGGTTCAATGGATTTTATACAACGCTCCTTAGTTCTTGAGAAACCGGGGGGTCTAATAATAGTACACAACTTAAATACTTACTTTGCAAATGCAGTGATAGGTTGGTCGTAGATCAGTTGGTATGGCGTTTGCCGGCTGATCTGCTGGCCCGGGTTCGATACCTGAATACGCTACATTTGTTTTTCTCATATTTTGTTTTATACTATACTTGTAATTATAATTAATAATCTCATTGTCAATTAAAATTTATAATATTGTATGCCAATTATAAATTTAACCTATTTAATTTTTAACTTTTAACTAAATAGTTGTATAAAACATAATAAAACTGTTAATTTTTTTAAAAATCACTTTTAAAATGGATTACATATATTCTTTATCGATGCAATGATATTGAGCAATTGTGTCAATTCGTGATTTTAAAGAAACATCATTTACGCATTGCTTTAACAAAGGAAGTCAATGCGATAATACTATTATTCTGTTTTTAAAGTAACAAGCATAATTATATTAAAAATTAACATCAGAATTAAATTACAATCGATTTTTTGCATATTAACGATTTTTAAATTTGTAACATGTATGCTTGCGCTTTCAATTATTTTACTTTCACCTTTATCTTCTTTCTGCTTTTATTTGAATATTCTTTTATTTTATCATAACTAGATGGCACCACAGCAGATTTTTTCACGATTTTGGAATTTTTATCATTCAATAATAGATCCAATTTCTTTTTAAACCTCTTTAAAGGATGAGAAATAATAGTTTAAAAATAAAAAAATGATAAATTTAAGTTTGTTAACATTATAAATAATGTATGATATTAAAATTTGTAATTGAAATTATTAAATTATAATTACAAATATATTTATAAAACAAAAAATGAGAAAAACAAATGTAGCGCGTTGGGGCACCGAACCCGGGCCTCGCAAATCAGCAAGCGAACGCCGTACTAACTGAGCTACGACCAACCTATCATTGCGGTTGCAATGTAAGTATTTAAGTTGTGTACTATTATTAGACCCTCCCCCCCCCGGTTTCTCAAGAACTAAGGAGCGTTGGATAAAATCCGTTGAACCTGACACTAAGGGGTCTCTACCCTACAACATATATTAAAATAATCAAAATCTGTGAGTAACAAGGTTGGCCCTCTCCTTGTGAGAGACCGGATCACATCAGTTTTGTGACAAATTTTAGTCACATCAGTTAAAGGTTAATAATATATATTTGTTTAACTTTGTCATTTAAATTTTTAAATGATAACATATTTTTCTTTATGTTTGGCAGCATACTCTGTACGAAGCCTTTGCTACTTCTTTTACAGAATAAAAAGTGTTTATAAATTGTTGTAATTTTACTTAATTAATATTTCTTTTTTTATATATATTTTCTGGTGCGTATTTTAATTTTTTCAATAAACAGGGCTCCCAAATGGTCCGCCAACTGAATACCAATATTTTTTTAGAAAAATTTTCTTTTTAGATTTTTCTTACAAAATCACCTTTGAAAGTTAATTCTAGCGGAAACCTACCATAAAATTTTCTGTTAAAATTTTTTGGTATTCAGTTGGCGAACCATTTGGGATCCCTGAATAAATAATAGCTTTAAAATTTTGCAAGGTTTTTTAATTAACAAGTTTGTACTTTTTAATGTAATTTCATTTTGTGCGATAGTAATAAAATTAATCTGTCTATTGATTTTTGGTAATGTGGCCCGCGGCATCGTGTACATTGCTTAATTTGGCCCGAGGTAGTAAACGAGTTTGACATGCCTGCACTAGACAAAGAATTACTTGAATAATTAAAAATGAAATTTCCTAATGTTATATTTAGTTAATACCAGAAAAAATTGCTAAACTTGTTGAGGCGGTCATCCTGATTCCATCTTGAATATACCAGTATTAATCTTCAACTTCCTCATATCAATATTAAGTTAGCTTCTATTTATGCCCCACCTACTGGTAACTTACCTGTTAATAGTCTTACACAGCTTTTTTCTCAACATCACCACTGCTTTTTCGTAGGCGATTACAATGCCAGAAGCAGGCGCTGGAATTGCCATGACAATTCTCTGCGGGGTACCTCTCTTCACAATTTAGTCCAAAATTTAAAATTAAATCTTCATGCACCACCCAGACCAACACACATTACCACAGTGCCTGGTGCCCGGGATTCTATCATTGATCTTGCTCTTTCCAAAAATCTTCCCTACCCTATCTACTCTACTGTTATTAATGATCTCTCTTCTGATCACCTGCCTGTCTGCTTTAAAATTGATATTATTAATCCTCTTTCTCCTCCTCCCCTTCCGTGGCTATTGACTGGAATAAATTCACTAATTACCTTAATTCTCAGGACATCACATTCCCAGATATTAATAGTACCGATGACATCGATGCGGCTGTTGAACATCTCAACTCTCACATCACTAATGCTCAAAATTTTTCAACATTTAATACCTTCAAAAATAATTTTGCCTTCGTCCCACCCCGCTATATTTACAATCTAATCAATCAGCGTAATCGGCTCCGGCGACAATTTCAAAATTCAAGAGACCCCTCCATTAAACCCCTTCTCAATAGGTTAAACAATAAAATTAAAAACAGTCTCTACAAAGAAAAACAGAAAAATTGGAACAATTTTCTCAAAACATTATCTTGCGAGGACAACTCTCTTTGGATTTTTAAACGCAAACTGAATAAAAATTACACTCCCATTCCCCCCCCCCCTCACAAATAATAATGTTACTGCTTACACTGACCAAGAAAAAGCTAACATGCTTGCTAATTCTTATGCCACCCAATTTTCTCCTAATTCTACCCTTGCAAACCAAGCTCACCTTGATCATGTTAACGAGACAGTTCCGAACTTTTTGGCTACCCCCCCCTCAAGGTCCCCCCCCCCCCTAAAATTCAACCCATAGTTATCCACAATATTATAAAAAAACTCAAAAAGCGTAAAACCCCAGGATACGATAAAATTACTAACTCTGCTCTTAGAAACCTTCCTCCTAATTGCATAATCTATATTACTGACCTCACTAATGCTATTTTAAAATATAACTACTTCCCTAAACCTTGGAAACTTTCTATAATCTCTCCTATTCCAAAACCTGGAACTAACCTTTCAGACCCCACTAATTACAGACCTATCTTCTTGCTACCTTCAATCAGTAAAGTAGTGGAACGTGTCTTTCGTACCCAGTTGCAGGATTTCATTCAACAACACAACATTCTCATGCCTGAGCAGTTTGGCTTTCGCCCAAAACACTCAACACAACACCAGCTTCTTAGGGTTGTTGAGTTTCTCAGCCAGAAACTCAATGCAAAAATTCTCGCAGCTGCCATCTTTCTTGATGTCGCAAAGGCATTTGACAAGGTCTGGCATATGGTCCTCATTTACAAACTAATTCAGCTCGGTTTTCATCCCAGACTCATACATTTAATATATTCGTACCTTTACGACTGCTCTTTTCAAGTCCGCATAAACAACATTCTTTCTCTTATGCTTCTTATCCTAGCGGGCATCTTCCAGGGGAGCGTGTTTGGCCCATTTTTATTTAACATCTTCTTTAACGATATCCCACGCTCCATGCGCACTCACCTCGCTCTTTATGCGGACGACACCTGTATTTATGCTTCGGCACACCACCCGTATACTCTATACAGGTACCTACAGACTCATATTGATGACTTCGTGAACTGGTGTATGCTTTGGCGCGTTGTCATAAATGAAACTAAAACTACTGCAGTATATTTCTCTTGCAAACTAACATTCCCTAGCAGAATCTTTATTAATAACACTGTTATCCCTTGGTCAGACCATGCTAAGTATCTTGGGGTCATTCTGGACCGCCGCTTAACTTGGAAAAAGCACATTCTATCCATTAGAGGTAAAGTCGCTGGAGCCTTTAACTCTATAAAACCTCTCCTTAACAGTAAAACCTTGTCTGTCCACAATAAATTAATTCTCTACAATTCATGCATCCTTCACATCATAACCTATGCCAGTCCGGTCTGGGGCTTCACTTGTAAGACCACTATGGACACCCTTAGTCGCTTGCACAATTCCAACCTGCGTACTGTCCGTAACGCATCTCGTTATCTTCGCAACTCCACGGTCCGAAGAGACCTAAAAACTACTACCTTACGTAAGCGCATAAACGACTTAGCCAAAAAAATTTTATGATAAAGTTTTCGACTTCCCTAATGAAATCGTAGCGGAGCTACCGGATTATGACGCTTTTGAACCCCACCATCGGAAACGGCCCAGGTTTTCCATAATTATGGACACTCAGTAACATCTGAGTTCTCCACGCTATATTTTGCCTCTTATATATTTTTACTTCTTTTTATTTTATTTTCTTATATATATAAAAAAAATAAATAAAACAATAAAACCTCTCTATATACTATAGAGACCAAAAAAACTGTATAAAATCTTAAAAAATAATGTATGGCCCTGTTTAGTCCCTTTTTTGGTAGGATAATGTGGTCTTTGCCACCCTAGCTTTTCTTGCCCATGCTTGGTGAGAGTTTCTCTGAACAGTACTAACTTTAACTTTTTAAATTCCTTATAGTAGTTATACAACTACAGTTTGACTTTACATATTTTAAGATTCTTGTATTTTTTAAGATTAATCGTTAATTTTCTTTCATCTTAAGTTTTAACTTTAAAATTCAATTTTTATTTCTTTCTTAAACTTTCTTATTTTCTCTTGTTAACTTCTTTTACTCTTCTAGTAGCCTTGCTACAGTTTAACTTTACCCCAATGGATCATTAAAACATAAGACATTTCAATTTCCTAGTCTGGGTGTTAAGCTGTTATCAGCTAGGAAACCCCTCAAGCTGATTACCTGTTCAGTTCCAAAGCTTGGCATGCTAACATCACGCTTATGCTTAACTCACCAGTTATCTTCATCCAGTCTTATGGGAAGGGGATGTGGGGCAAGTGGCCCCGGGCTCCTCGACCAAAACGTCTTAGAAACAACATCATTATTAACGCATATATGCGTCCGTTTCAGGAATTTAAATTTATTCAGAAATTTCGAATCCGTACTGGAAATTCTGAAGAGGAATCTTTAAGAGGTGTATTTCATCAAATAAAACAAAAATTACTATTCAGAATTTCTAGTACGAATTCTTATTTCTTCCAAAGTACAAAAAATTCCGTTAGGTTAATAACATTAACATATTTTAGTTTATAATAGATACATTTGTTTGTAATACATTAAAAATATATTAAATTTGATTTAACATTGCAGGAATAATACAGTGCTCAGCAAAAGTTTAGACAATGATCGATTATGCTTCTGTACTGAGACGTATGTAACGAATTGTTGTAACTCAACTGTCATATATTACTGCGGAATTATCTTTCATTCACAAACAATAAATTTTAATTTATACACTTTACATAATATATAATGACAAAAAAAAAAACAAATTTAACATAGTGGCAAAAGTATAGACAATTTTTCTGTTAACAGAAAAATATCCATAAATTAAAATCGAACTGCACCTACGTTGTCTGCTATTAATGCAAAAATGTGAGTTCCCGTCGAAGAAACTAAATCCTGCATCACTTGGGGGTCTATTTCGTACCAAACACGTTCAAGAGCAGTTCGAAGTTCAATTACAGAGGAGTATTGTCAAAAAAAGGCATAAACCGTAACCGTATGAGATATGTTGCCTCAAAAGTTTTCGATTGGCTTCAGATCAGGGCTACACGCGGCCAGTCGAGAACAGTAATATTTTGAGTATTTTTTTATTTGTATGCAACATGAATAGACGCATTATCTTGCTCAAAATATATTTTGGAGTTCACCAAATGGCTGTAAATTGTTTTCCAATGTATGTATGTAGTCTTATGCTGCTTGGCGACCATTGAAAAACTCAAGCGATACTTAAGAATTAAAGCAAAGTGAGGCGTAAATCATTAACTCTTTCGAGGGCGGTGTCTTTAAAAAGACACCTAATTTTAATTCCAAAACTGACAGACGGTACCAAGAAGATTCAATTAAAATTTTCCTTTTATAATGTACGTGAAAATAAGCATGTTCTTATTTTCGAATAAATTCGTTTATAAATTCAGGTTTCAGTCCAGTATTTCATCAGTTTTATAAACAGAATTACTCCGCGACGGAAAGGGGTCAATTTGTTGTGAGATTTCAAGGCTGGTTGTTTTATTATTTTCATGTAAACTAATGTACATATTTCTATAATTCATCTACGAAAGTATTCGTTGACACAGAAAGCTCTGACTCACTTTTAATGCAGTCATCATTTGTTTAGATACCATTTTATGGATCCTTGTAAAATCTCGTTTTCTGGCCACACGAGGCCTTCCAGATTTATGTTTTTCTTTGAAAGAGTCACACTTAGACAGTACTTAATAGACAGACTTTTTTGAACGATTCAAAGTAGCTGAAATTTCTGCAACTGTCTCCCCTTTCTATTTCAGCTTCCATGCTTTAATTACTTCATCTGACTGAAAATTTCTAGCTCGCGGCATCTTCACTAGCCGATACTATCGCGAGGTGCGCTTAAATACTTCATGTATGTGACATTATAAGTTTGAAATTTTCGTTTTTCCATGAATAGTTGCCTATAAAAATCACAAAAGTGTCTAAACTTTTGCAATATGCAAATTTCAATTATTTCAGTTAAATTAAGTAATATCCTACATTAAAACCGTTATTGTTGTCCTAAAACATTAAAAATATATTAAAATATAAGTACAGCCATTTGTATAACCCAAGTATTCGGATTTTTTATTTAAATGTTAAGTATCACCAGTGTCTAAACATTTGCTGAGGACTGTAGGTACAGCAATGTTAAACTTTCAAAAAATATACCTGATGCGAAAACCCAGGAGGGATTGTATTTCCGGATTATTTATAACCACTATTTCCTCCTAACAATAGTATTTGCCTTATAAATTCTGAGATTAAATAAAGTTAAAATTACAATTTGGAAATAGCGTTTATAAAAAGCAACAAACACAATTAGCCTGAAAACCAGTATCAGTTATGTTAGTTATATTGCGCCGATATTTTAAATGCAGTCATTCAGGGTAACTTTGATCCGCATTTTCTCTATTTTCATATTCCACAACCTTATTTTTAAAATATTGTTGCAACTAGCGGCATAAAAGAGCAGAAATGATCCTAAATTATTGTATGACACTCAAAAATTAAGGAATAATAATGATAAAAGCTATAAAAAATTCCTTTTTATCCAGGTTCAAAGTTACCCAGCCATTTAGGGAAACTCTGCACCATTTGATAAATATTATCTAAAATAATTCATTATAAAAAAAGTATTATAGTTAGGACAACTTTGAACCCCCAAAAATGTTTTCAGATATGCAAAACTCAGAATTTACATTTCCCAACATCACAAGATTTGTATCATTTATGATATTACAACAAATATTAGGCATAAGAAAAATGGAAGAAGAGAACCATGAACATTTAGAAATTAAAAAAACCTGTTTGTTATTCATATAAAACATAAAAATGCATTGGAAAACAATTTTCAATATTTTATCTCAATAATTTATCCAGAGTTACAGAAATACATACTAGTACTAGTATTATTCAAACAAGAATAAAAAATGTCGAATGTATGAAATGTCAAATTTGAGTAGCTCCGCCCCAAAAAACCCCGCTCCTGTCATATTCACGGGCTGTGTCTTTTACTCAGATTGTTTGATTCCTACCAGATTTATAAAACAGTGAAACTGGCTATATTTTAGTATCGTTTTTCCTGTCATTAAATAACATGAATATTTCTTTTTCATAAAAGTGGTGCCAATAAGCAATTTGAATTTTTCAACCATAATCTAATTCGAGCTTTAAGGGGTTAAATGAATTGTATGTATTTTACACATAATTGTGAAAATAGTTACATGTTATATCTAATGTTCCTTTACGACATTTATATAAAATATACGTGCAAATATCGGAAATTTTTGACAGTAGCACCTATAATTACTAAATTATAAACATGTATAACTTTGAGCCGGATCAAAGTTACCCTAGAAATGTGGTAAAATGTTAGTGCCTTCTTATTTTACATTTTATTAACTATTAATTAATAAATAATCACAAAATACTATCATATTTACAACATTTAGACAATAATATGTCTGATAAATGAGTATATTGTCACTTACTACATAGCTCAACCTTTACGCTTTTTTCCTACCACTAAAATTTTCTTGTAAATATTGCCTTATTTAATAGTCGAATTCTCACGATTAAACAATGCGAAAATCTCTTCTAAACTTTAGTGGTAGCTAAAAAGCGTAAAGGTTGGCAGATATGAATTTCTTCTGCCGTCGTGTAATTCTAGCAGGCTTCATTGACTGCTTGTGGTGCTTAAGATTCCTTGATCAAGAAGGGGGCTCTCTCGGTTAACCATCGAGTTCCGAACTTCAATTTGGATACATACCTTAAAATATGCTTTATAAAATAATTAATTTCTCGGAAATTTATGGTACGAATTGCGTAAAAATTTGTTTTTAGTCTAATTGAAGGGTGTAGAGTTCATGCTGTCAGAATTGTGTACTGCTATTGAAAAAAACAAAGTTATGGTTCGTTTTAATAAGTAGATGGCCCCCTAAGCAAATTTTATATACATTATTTAAAAGTAGACTTTATTTCCAATCGCTCGGTACAAGTAACTTTCTTCTACGATAATTTGTTGAGGAGTTAGTAGGGGGTGTTTACTTTTTTTTTTTTTTTTTTTTTTTTTTTTTTTTTTTTTTTACCACGACTGTTCATTCAGTATATGAAGGAAAAAAAGATGCACCTGTCTTTATTCGCAGACCATTTACGGTGAAACATATCACAAGTGTCATTAGACTATGAATATTGTATTTTTCACAATATGAATATTACAGTGTTGGAAAATTGGTGCAGAGGAGGAGCCTATTGCCCTCATAGCATGCATGGTCACAGTGACGTCATTGTGACGTCACTGTAAGTCACTGTGGTCACGTCACATCTGTGACCAAAATGCCACCACTCAGTGATGTCACATTGTGACTGAGATGTGAACTTCTTAGAAAACTTTAAAAAATTACAAAAATTATTAAAAACATGTTATTTACTGTAAAATATATTTTTCTGCCGGATTAACAAATTTTTTAAACCGTGGTCCAAGTTGCATCTGTGCCTCTAACAAAAACTTTTTATTTTCATATAACATAAAATGTAATTAATTCATCAGCAACACAAAACGATTTCCTAATTATGAAAATTTCATATTATTAAAAAAATGTTTTAGGTAAGCAGACCTCGACTTATCTTTTATAAAGATTTTTGTAAATGATCATCTGTTATACTAGAAGTTTCTCAAAGAGTAGTCGAAACATTTCTGTCGTTTCAAACTAAAAACTTTCTATTACAGTTAAGGCTGCAGCTTTTAATGAGCACGCAGAAAGCGTCTTCAAAGTTCAGTCATATATGCATTTCTTGCTTTATAATTTGCATTCAAGTCATTTTTTTTCCTCTTAGTGTTTCACTATTTTAAGTTTTTTTTTTTTTTTTTTTTATTCTACTTCTTTCAAACGTTTAAAATAGAATTGACATTTTCCGAATATAAAATTAATGTACAAAATTTAGGCAAAGCCCACGACATAATTAATTATTCATGTTTTATTTTTTGTTTTCAAAATATATCTTTAAAAATTATTTTACAAGTTTTATTCTACAGAAAATTAATATTAAGAGAATGACAGATAGACAAAGAAAAACTCATCTCTTCTCGATAATCTTGTTGTATTTTTTAAGAAGATATTTTGTATATATTACCTGTGATACAAATTTTACTTTTAAAAAAAAGGAGGGAGTCATCATTATTACCATTAAATTAATTTGTATACATTTTGAAAATTTAAGCAATGTTTTATCTAGTAAACTCTAATTATGGATAATATTATTATTATAATTTACGTAAATGAAACTTTACAATTCAATAAAACTGATAAAAATAAAAGATGAAATACAATAAAACATTTTCAAACAGGAAATTGAATTAGAGACAATTTGACAAAATTATTACGCATTTAATTTCCTTCCGAAATTGTGGTATAGAAAAACAAATAAAACCAAAAAACATCTGCTTCGAACTTCGAAACTTACAAATCGTCTGCATCTGCACTATTTCAGTTGTTACCACTCGACCGCAGAATAACGGATAAAAGTAACAGTGAAACTTTTTAGAATAAACGCGGGACACTGGACAGTTCTGTGGACACTGGACAGCATAGATGTGTTGACACGGATTTAAAAACTGAAAAAGAACGTTCTCAGGATCCAAGTTAGTTCAGCTAACAAAATATAAACCCGAGAAAATTACGGTAGCTTTGACTTGTTGAAGATGATTCAAGTCATTGCTATCGTACTTATAATCGGATTTAATTGGTTCCCCAAAATCAAAGTATCACATACAACGTCAATGAAATTAGGTATGTAAAAATATTATTTTCCCTGTTTGCTTTTTTTTTTTATTTTATTACAACAATTTTAGTTAGTTTCTCATTAACATGCTGTAGAACATAAATATTTCATTACATTTATTTTTTATTTTGCTGAAATATCTAAAATATTATTTTCCTTGTTTGCTTTTTTTTTATATTTTTTTTTTTTAATTACAATGATTTCAGTTATCTTCTAATAAACATGTTATAGAACACAAATATTTCATTACATTTATTTTTTATTTTGTTAAAATATCTAACTTCCTTTTCAACAGCTTTGATCAGATTATTAAAATTAGTGATTTAAATTGCATTTTAATCTGGTTTATTTTCTTATTTAAATATTGGGTTAAAACCACATGGTGGCATAAATATAAAAGTATATGGACAAGTATTATCATCAATCATTAACATAATTAATAGACATTTAAAGATAATTAAATTATTTAAAATTTTTGGATGTTATTAACGTTTACCATAGCAAGACCCCTATTTGTAATGAAGTTTGTAGCATGTTATTTCATTTACAGGGACAGTCAATTGTATTCCATTACATTACGGCTTGTGGGAAAAAAATCGTTTAAAATGATTTTTAATGATTTTACACGCTTTCAAACAGAATAAAATTGATATGCATTTATGAAGCGCACTAAAATGTGCATTCCATAGAATATGCGATGCAAAGAACAGTTATTGTTCATTTACAGGGCTAAAAAAGGAATTCCAATACATAATGATATAGGGGTGGAGGGAATTGTTTGCGGCGTACTTTATTTATGTTAATCTATTTGATATGTAATGAAATTGATATACGTCGGTGAGGTTTACATACTATGAATTATTTCATGTATAATACGAAGTGTATATAGCATTTACAGGGACACACAAAATATTTCAGATACTATATTGTATCCGAAGTACTGTTCATTAGCGATGATTGCTGGAAATACATTTTTAATTATGATATACACTTTTATGATTCACTACATTTATGCATACTATATGGTGTATATATATATATGCTATAATTCATATACAGGAATATACAAAAGTATTCGAAAGGGTTACTGGGTATTGCTTAAAGGAGTTTTTTAAATAAGTTATGCATTTTAACGCTGCACTGTATTTAATTTACTAAGAAATGTTTGTAGTATATAGATAAAATGATATAAAGGGTCACGCAAAGAATTGGATACGTTGCCATCTATGAATTATAATTTCTGGAAATGTAATTTCAGCAGTTTTAAGAGTGTTTTAGCTTGAATAAAATTTTAACTAAATAGTGGCGTGTAATAAAGGTTCTAGGTAAACTACAGGGTTGTACAAAATTATTTAAGTATGTTTCCATATATTAGTATAAATTGCTGAAAGAGAATTTCAACCTGTTATGCGTTTCCTTGATAAACTAAATTTTTCCATTATATAGTATATATATATCAATCTACAGATCAAATACAGGACTGTTTAAAAGAATTAGAAAACATATTTGGCTGTGGATGGTAGGGTGTCAACGATTTTAATCGGTTGATTTAAATCAGCGATTAAATCATGATTTTAATCAACCGATTTTAAAAAAAAAATCATTGATTAAAATCAAAAATTTTCTAAATGTTTAAAATGTCAAAAAAAGTATTAAAATCTAACATGAACATAATTTGAAAGTTTCTACAGGTATTTTGACTTATTAATAAACAAAAAAAGAGCTTTAAATAATTGTTTCTAAGCTTAATTCATTAGTATTGTAAAAAAATTAAAAGCATTGTTTTTAAGTTTTTATCCAAATTAAAACAGTTTCATTTAAAAATGATATTTAAATCTAACATAATTTGCAATGTCATAATTTCCTTTAGGTAATCAATTTATGCATTATTTTATATAAAATACGCAGAGCAAGTATAATTACATTTCTACAAGTAAAATAATAAATAGTAATTAATAGCAATCTCAAGTTAAAGAAGAATGAAAGAATGACATCTGCTCAGCAGCTAAATTGTAAATGAATGCATAAGAGAAAAAGAAATAATTGGTATAAAAATGCTAAGCACAGCAAGAGCTTCTTTGGTATAGGTTGAATAAATGTTTATTATTATTATTATTATTATTTTATTTATTTTTTTTTTTTTTGTAACTCATATATATTAAAAAATTGAACCATTGAAAGCTAATAGAGGTAATAATGCTGTTACTTAAATATTTTGAGGATTTCAGATATTAGTGGCTAACTTATATTTATTCTATATGAATGGGTTTAACTCATTTTCATTTTTTTCTTTTTGGTTAGCATACACGTACATGTGTGTAAGTATAGATTTTGGTGGTTTACAGAAATTTTCCTAAATACAAATGCAAAATGAGCTGCAAATAATATTTGTTAGTTTTGTTATTTGTGCTACTAACTAATGAATTTTACTTATTTGCAGTTTTTATTAATTCTGTAATTACTTATACTGCTTCTTCTAGGCCATTTTGTTTAATGGTGCCACACCATGCCCCTTTTGAAATTGGCAAAATGCACCCTGCCTTAAAAAAAGAAAAAAAAAAGTTGAAATTTACCTGTAGTTGTAGCCAGAAATTTCTTGTAAAAAACTTCCCCATTCAACAGTATTCTAAATTCATGTGGAAAAAATCTTGCAAAAATATAGAACTTTATTTCTTTAGAAAAAACAGGATATTATTAAAATATGTTATTTAATTGTATTTTTCAATTTGTTATTCATAATATTATTAAAAATTAAGGACACTTTACTTATAATGCTAAAAAATATTCTTTTTTTTTTTTTTCTTACATCATTACTAAACACATTACTAATATATTTCCTCCTGAAATAGTTCCCGTTTTTTGAACTAGCATCCTGTCCCTTTTTCTTTCTAAAATGAATTATTATCATTTTAATAATTAAGGCTTAAAAATGTGTAATATGTTCCTAATTAGAGAGTTGATTGTTTAATAATTAATTTGAAGTAATGTTAGCTATTTAGTATAAAATGCAGTTAATAATTTTCATAAATGTTAAGTATCTCTAGTATTTATAAAGTTTTACATAATTATTACAATATTAATGTATATAACATTATTGTATAATACTACCTAATGAAACTACAAATTTGCAGTTTTTATTTCTGTAATTACAAACTAACAGTTATAATTTTATCAATTAAAGTGTAAAAACATAGATTATGTTAGCAATTAGTGGTGTAATTGTTTTGGAAACCTAAAACTCATGATAGCTATTCAGTATTTGAACGCTGGGGAAAAAATCATACAAATCTGATTTAAATAAAAAAAAATCTGATTTAAATAAAAAAAACGATTTTTTTTATTTTTTTTTTTAAATTATGATTTTTTTACACCTTAGTGGATGGTAACTGCGTAAATCAGTTTTTAAATGTTTTACGCGTTTTCATGTTTACTTAGTTATCTTATTTACGTTATTTCCCCCGATGTCTTGATAAAACATTTAGGAAGAGTTGGAAAGTGTTTTATAATCTATGCCTAACGCATGATATATCTTACTTGTTGTTTCTATTTCCCAGATCAGTCTTTTCATATAAAACATACCAAATCTAATTAGCTCATATTCACAAAATACAATATATACGGGAATAAAAAATTTAAATAAATAGGGCTTATCATGTAGTTCTATAAGTAACAGTTGTATTAATGTCCGTTAGACTCCATGTTCGTATTTAAAAAAGCAATGACAAATCATAACACATTAAAAAGCTTACACATTCTTAATATTAAGCTTGAATTCAAGATCAAGCTAACTTAATAAAAAAAGATGTCAGTTAATAAGCATTGTTTTTTAAATGGAAAATTAAAAATATTTTAGAAGAATAGGACTCCAAAATAGCGATATCTTGCTAAAAAGTACGGTAAAAAGATAAAATTTTATATTTCAAACAAAACTTTACTTTAAAATTGTCGTAGTTTTTATGACAAGAATCATCACAGTATTAATACTTGGACATTTTTCCAGAGAGAAACATTCGCCTTGCATACAATATTTCAAATGAAAATCAAATTTCAAATAAATTGCTTAAAAGGCGCAAAGGCCAACATAGTGAAAAATATCCACACCGGGTCTCGATCCCGGGTCATCAGTATAGCGCACTGACATTCTACCGACTAAACCACATGGAACGATACCCAGCCTGGAAATTTTCTCCTTATTACATGTTGGCAAGGCTACAAACGCCGCACAAGATGGAATATTTATCGTGAGCCACCGTCATGGGGCAAACACGAAACTTAATTAAACCAGCATCGATTAAATCTATATTAACACTTGGAAATTTTTCCAGAGAGAAACATTCGCCTTGCATACAGTATTTCAAATGAAAATCAAATTTCAAATTAAAATTGCCTTTTAAGCTATTAATTTGAAATTTGATTTTCATTTGAAATATTGTATGCAAGGCGAATGGTTCTCTCTGAAAACATTTCCAAGTATTAATATAGTTTCAATCGATGCTGGATTTAAGTTGCTTGCGCCATGTCGGTGGCTGACGATAAATATTGCATCTTGTGCTGCGTTTGTAGCCTTGCCAACATGTAATAGTGAGAAATTTTCCAGGCTGGGTATCGTTCCATGTGGTTTAGTCGGTAGAACGTAAGTGCGCTATACTGATGGCCCGGGTTCGAGTTCCAGCATGGAATCTTTTTCACTAGTTCGCCTTTGTGCCTTTTAAGCAATTAATTTGAAATTTGATTTTCATTTGAAATCATCACAGAGTTTATGACAAATTCGTCACAAATGACACATATTTCACAAATTGGTCACAGTGTGACTTCAAAACATTGTCACTTTCGTCACAGGTTCGTCACAAAGTTAATGCCAAAATAGTCACAAATGACACACTTTTCACAAATTAGTCACGCCGTGACTTCACAGAGAGGTCACAATGTGACGTCACAAACGACCTCTAAAACGGCCATAACGACCTCACATTCTAGTCACTGTGACGTCACATCCACGTCACGTGACGTCACATCGACGGTCACAGAATCACAGTGTGACTTCACAACGACGTCGCCGTGACGTCACCATGCCTTACGGGTGACACCACTAAATTTTTGTAGTATTCTTCACCTTAATAAAAACTCAGAAATTCTGTCATTAGATAAGCCGAAAAATACCACTAAAATTTAGTGGTGTTAATAGGCTCCACCTCTGCGCCAATTTTCCAGCACTGATATTAAAAATAGCGGTACAGTAGAGTCGCGTTTATCCGAGTTAATGTGGACCAAGCTCACCTCGGATGAGCGAAGAATTCGATTTTACGGGAATTACATAAATTGTCACTAATTTAAGAGATAAAATATAAATTTACACACAATTTATTAATTTTTATAGTTGTCGGAGCACAGCTCCAGCTTCCCTGCAAAAATTACACCGTTGTTAACACGATAGCGTCCAAAATATTTCTCGCATCGACATAAAAAATGAGCTGGACGTCGGTTGTGCCAAAATCTCGGTGCGTATTCAAAATCATAAATATTCGTCAACTCTAACAGCCTGAAATGTCGGCTCAAAAATTTCCCATACCAATCCACCTACGATTAATGTAGATTTACATCAGAAAAAATTCATTAAATTTTACTTTTCTAACTTTGGTGAAAAGAAGTCGTAAAATTGCTTTTCTTTATTTTGAAGTAAATCTACTTGCATATTCTGCTGTGAATTCGACATTACAGAAACACAATTACTTGCCCCTCTAAGGGTTAAGGTGAAATATTTTTTTCTGATTTTCAATCGTTAATTTTAAACATAACAGCCACAATGGCTAATTTCATAAAAATTACTTATCTGAATTAATATCATATCATAATACAGTTTATTTTTTTTAATACTTTCAACAGTCGAAGTGAATGGTATTAGTATTTTGGTAACTTTAAGTTAAAAATAATATTTGTCTCAAGAGACTAAGTACTAGCCTATGTATGTGTCCGTTTTTAAACAATTTCCTTCGTCGAAATTCGACGAGATTTATTCAATTATTAATTAAAACATTCACTCAATTGCTATAAATTATGCATTTTAACCTCATGTTGATACATTGGTGACCTGAAATATAGATTGACCCTTCTCCCTTTGAGAAGTTTTACTTTCTACGTACGTAACGACAACTATTAGCCTCCGGTACGGTATGCTATTTCTTTCTCCCAGCTTATTTTGTGTCGAAAAAATAATGTTACCTTACTGAAGCTAGCCATAAAACAAAGCATTACGATTAAATACTCTTTAGCAATTTTTTAAACTTCTAAGCATCGCACATTTTCAATTTTCATACCGTTGTATTGGAAAAATAAAAGTTCATTTAAATGCATTTTGTTTGAAAACTGTATCTCCCTTTATTCTTGAAATATTTTTTTTTTTTGTAGTTTTTGGAGCCATTTGCTTAATATTGGCAACGGAAGTACTCCATTTCTGTAGAAAGTAAAGGAAAAATCGTTTTAAAATAATAATAATATATTTTTGTTGCCATTTTCTCGTAACAAACGAAAGAAAATGTAATTAAAATGCGTGCTATATTGAAAAATATATAAACTAATGATTTCTGTTAAAACAATGGAGCTATTATATACTATATTTAATTGTAAGTATCTATGAATCATTAGATAGCCGATTTTTTTCGATTTGCTTGAATGACGGAATCTGTTTGCTGTATTTGTGCATTATTTCGCGATAGTGATGTGCAATGCATGGTTTACTGCAGATGTTTAAGAGTAGATCGTAAATGTGGAATTCTTAAGCGGATGCGAATGATGTCATTTTACATAAAATAAAACGTGTGCTTTGTCTTAAAATTGAAATATGTTTTGTACTGCAGTAGAGTCCCGCTTAACCGAGTTATTTTCTTCTGATGGACTGGTGACTTCTATTATTATGAAACAGCCATTATAAATGAAATGTTAGATGAAGATAAAAGAGTAGCCGTAAAAAAAAAAAAAATATATATATATATATATGGCCATTTTTTTCCTCCCATTCTGACCAGAAAATCAGAGTTCTAACTTTTTACGGCTGCTCTTTCATCTTCACCTAACACTTCATTTATAATGGCTGTTTCATAATAATAGAAGCCATCAGCCCATCAGAAGAAAATGAAGTAATGGTAATGCTGGGGGGGACACTAAATTCTGAAAAAGCAAAATTCTTGTTCTCTAGATTTTTTTTTTCGAACTTTTTATTTTCCGTAAGTTTCCAAATCGATGCAATTCATTTTGAATTTTAAATTAAGAGAAACGAAAAGAAATCGAATACGGAAAATACGATTTTGGAAATTAGCCGAATGGCTACGAGAGATAGTCAAAGAAATCGAGAAAAATATAATGTCATATATGTATTACTTATATGTATTTATTCTTATGTATGTACGTTTGTATTCAGACGAATGTATGTTTTTATTGGGAAATTTTCGCAATCGGCTTTGCAGACAATTTCATAATTTACTGAACGTTTTTTGATGCGCAAATTTAACAATTTGGTAGCTCTCCCAATTACTGAAGATTACTCAATTTCTTTTAATTCATCGTAAGTGAATGTGTTGCAACTGAAATGCAAGTGAATACTCTGAAGTGAATGAGATAAGCATTTTTTGTCAAGATGTACACTATAAAACGGAAATATGTAGATTACAAAATAAAAAAATTCTGTAGGGTTGGAAAAGGTAGCTTCTCTATTTCTTGGTTTTAAGATTTTAGCTAATTTTACTGGAGAACACGAAGCTAAAATTTGAAGAAACCGATTAGAAAAGAATCATCAGTACTGAATTTCAACGGAAATTTCGCCAAATTAGTCAGCTACAGCCAAATTGGTTTAATTTATGGCAATACATTTTTGGTCGCCAAATTTCGTGATATTTCGCCAAATGTCGCGAAGCTTAGCGAGAAATTCGACGTTAATGTATATAGCTATATAGTTTTATGCTTATGATCGAGAAAATGGATGCAGCAATGAAAGATAATTCGTGAGAAATCATGTTTACTAAAAGTCATAAATCAATCCCCGATTTTTCTTTTTTATCTGTAGCCTAGATTTAGTGTACATTTTAACACTAGAACGGCGGGAAATTTTGCTCAAGTTTTATAAAAATATTTCACATCAGAATTTTTATTTAGAACTATTTAACTTATTTATTTAAGGTATTTTTGTTCAGCATAGTTTAATCTTATATTATAAAACAAATTCGGGTTCGAATCGAAATGTTTTCATTCGGCAAGGATCAAATTGACCCCTCGCTGCCGTTCTAGTGTTAAGAAATATACATATTTTATATATGTAACGTTATACACAGAAGTTTCGAAAATGCCGGTTAAAAGAAAGCAATTCAATATTCAGCGAGAGTTATTCAGTGAAATTCTATATGGAAAAGTCGCATAATAATAACCCACATGCCTTCCGGTTATTTGCAGAATAACGATATAATAATAACTCAGAGTAATAAAGGTATCAAGTTTGATAGAAGTGTATAGCAGACTACCTATATATGTGTGTTACATACGTGTTACCTTTACCTGTTACCATATTAAATAAGTGTGGGCAGAGCGAAACAAGCAACTCTTTGAAGGAGCTTTGAAGTTTTCTGCAGCTAACTCGATGGATCAAGTTCCAATATTTGATCGTATCAAAGATCGGAGCTACGTTAAACAAATCAAAATCGCTTAAATATATCCGGTGATAATTCATTATCTTTACCGTAGATTCTCTTATCCAATGGTTTCTATTTACTTTTAACATTTATGAATTATTCTAAAGAACAACAAATTACGCTGCATGAAAATTTTTATAATTCTGAAATCAGATTTACATGAGCCACAGAAGATACTGCAGTTATGCACTGAGCAGCTTTTGTCTTCGAAAACAAAAGTTACAATTTCCCTAAGTCAACTCTTATTATTGGAAAAGTAAGAGCCGGAAAATGTACGATAATCAAAGAAATCAGTAAAACAATCATAGAGCAGTTAGGATCAAAGTCTATCATTCTTTTGGAACTAACAGGTACTGCTGCATTTAATGTCAAAGACAATGCAATTCACTCAGCGCTTAAAGAACAACGTGTTTTAAATAGTTCGCTAATTAAAAAAGTCAGCAATAAATCTACAGCTCAGCATGGACCCAGTGTTATTTCTCATTACTGACGAATTTTCAATGATAAAATGTCGTCTTATGGCTGACCTCGAACAAAGATGTCGCGAAGGTAAAATAGATAGTATTGAGCCTTTTAGAGGCTTATTTGTTTAAATCCTTAGACGTATTGGATAGTTACATCGGGTAAAAGACATCCCTCTATATAAGAGACACTCTACAAAAGTCATTTTGGTTCTTCGAGGAACATACCGAATAATGCATGTTCTCCATTTCAGTATAAAATTTCAACCTATAGATATTTCATAAGATGGGCATTTCTAGTACGCACTGAAAATAATTTGGGTAATGAATTAGAAAATATTCTCAGAATGAAAAACCATTTATTAGAGCAAACGGATAGACAAAGTTCTATATTGGTATGACTAGCAGGAAATTTAAGTATAGAAAAAAGGAGCATGCAGCTGATATTAATGCTTATAAAAAATTCTTAGAGCTTTTAAAAAAATGTTTCACATTTGCAAACTCATTGAGACAAAACGACGATCAGCAGACACAGTTCCGAAAGACTCTTAACTCACTTTGCGTGAGTCAAGTTTTAGACTACCTCTCATCCCTTATGCAACGACGCAAATATATTCTGCTTTCGGCTAACTTGAATGATTTGATGATGCCATATGTCTTTTTCTCAAAACCAAGCAAACTAAAGAATATAATCAAGAAATACTTCTTAAATCAAAGCGGGGTCAATGACAAAAAATTTAGCAGATCACAATGATTAAATAGCAAGATGGAGTGAAGATGATCACGCGTCTGGACTTCAGGTTGGACTTTCCTCAGCAGCTGGATACAGGGTTATGTATTATGCTACATACTAATATCTGGACGGAGTGAGGATTGGTAAACGGTGCACAAAGTACGATAAAATATATTGCCTGTGGCCCACGATTTCAAGCTCGAGGCTTGCCACAGGCTATAATAGTTCATTTTGTTGAGTATCATGGTCCATTTCTAACTGGAAGAATTTTTTTTTATCAAACCTATTTGTAAATATTGGAAAGAAGAAAAAGCCTCGTTTTCACGAAGTTAGTTATCTTTACTGTCGCATACCTTTCCACTATACACAAATCCCACAGTTTAACTTTGTAAACAACTGCTCTGGACATTCTTTAAGAGGTGTTGTCACATAAAACAACTTATGTCACTTTTAATGTAGTTTGTCATTTAGAGAAAGTTCTAATGGAAGCGATTTTGGCTAAGGACAGGCTTTACCAAATTAGAAGTATGGCAGCACTTGCTGACAGATTAGCATTTGTGCATTATCTGAGGCAACTGACGACGGAATTAAACACTTTAAAATGAAGTACCGACGATTGTTATTTCAAACTTATTTTTATACTATTAAACAAAAATCTAGAAAATAAAACATTTTTAAAAAAATAATATCTTTTAAGTTTACACATCTCCATGCTCCGGCATTTCGGCCTGACGGATACTAGAAATTTTAATTGATAAGAAAGCGTAAATTATAACTTTCAAAAGAGTAAAAATAGGTTTATTCAACTGTTTTCATGTTTCGATTCTACCCGAGTCTTTTTCAAAACAAATAAATAAAATTTTTCTACAATTTCACGGTCTATGAAATACCATAATTCAAATTTTCATATACTGTGCGATATTATGAACGTTATTTTTTTAAAGAAAAACTTGGACTTACGCTGTCAAAATTTAATAATTAAAAACTCTTATGATACTGATCAGCGTACATATAAATAAAAACTATATTAAAAACACATTAAAAATTAATCCCAACGATTCATGCTCTATCTAATGAGCCATCATCAGGGGAAAAGGCCCCTATTTACCATAGAAAATGAAGTCAATAACACCCTCCCATATTTAGATTTCTTAGTTATAAAATCTGGTACTACGCTTAAAAGAAAAGTTTTCAGAAAATCAATGAAAATAGATAGCGTTATTCCTGTTACTGCTTCAACCCCATGGGGTTATAAAATGTCTGCGTTTAATTCTTTCATTAAGAGGGCACATATTGTTTGTTCGGATGAATTTTTGGAAGATGAACTGAACCATGTTGTCCAGATTGGAATGAATCATGGATATAACCCGCACGTTATCCATACATTAATCGAGAAGTTCAATAGATATCCCCAAAGTGCTCAGTTAACTCGTCCTATTTATAGAAAAAAATCTTATATTCCAGCAATGTTTGAAAGATTAAGGATAATTTTAAATAGATTCAGAATTCTTCTTGTTGCCTCCCCCTCAAAAAATCTGTTTGCAGCTATTACCTAAAAGCAAGATCCTCTACCAATTTTATACCATCCTGCTGTTTACGAAATCCCTATTCAACTCAATACTGGTCTATCAACTTCATATATTGGAATGAAAAAACGATGCCTGTTTGAAAGAATTAAAGAACATAAAAGAGATTTAAAATTCAATAGACAATTTACAGCTTTATCTAGATTAGCATTTAAAGGCAGTGTCAAGGCAGTTCATTTTGACAATGTAAGAATTATCTCTAAACTAGTGTAAATGCCCGTCCTAGGACGGTGGGTAAAAATTGTGTTTTTCACTTAAAACTTGAAAAACGGATAAAAAAAATAATTGACAATATGGAAGCGTTTAGATGAGCAAAGTTCGGCTAGTTTATGTTCTAATAAACACACAATTAGCATTTATAATATTTCTGGGTAAACCAGGTTTTCCGGCTAAAATACTACTATAACAAAATTAAGATTTCTTAATAAAACAAAAATTTAATAAATGTGCAATAAAAGTGCGTAATTAAAACAGTCTGCTGCAACTATTGAAATAATACTATTTTTTTAATAACACTTTGAAATTGTATTTTATCGTTTACCCCCTCCCCCCCCTCCAAATTTTTTTAAATATGTATATTGATTAATAAATAAGTATCTCTGGTTGAACTCCAACCGTCAAATCCCCTAAGCTTCTGTCCTCCTGATGCAAAGCTATAAATCAAAAATTATTAATTTTACTTTTCGTATAAATATTAATTTTTTACTTTTAAAATATGGGATATGTTTTTTTTTTTTTTTTAAGTTTAAATTTACATACACCTGTATATAGAAAAGGAAAATATAAGTAATATGTAATTTAAAAATAAGTTACAAAATAATAAGCCTATAATATTTAAATTGATTACTTTTTTAAAAGAAAGTCAGTTTTATCAATTTTTTGCAGGAAAAAAAAAAGGATATTTTTAAAAATGCCATATCATTGTTTTCCGTGAATCACTTTATATGAGAAATAAATTAAAATTCCTTACATGTCGCAAAGAAAATTTAATATGATTGCAACTTAATACTTGAAATAATCTCAAGTGACACTTGGCGATTTATTTTGGTGGTGTAATGCGATGTGCCTTGCACTGATTTGTTAAGAAGAAGTGTCTACTATTGCTCAATTATCAGGACTTGTAACCTTGAGAAGTAATCGCGAGATTCTTGTTTCTTGTCAACCAATGGGAGAATGGATCCTTTACCCCTTGAGTCTCTTCCTGGGAGACTGGTAAGATTGGTGGATTCGCCCCGCCCAGCGTTACACTGGCTTTTATTATATAGAGATATCCCAACATACTTAAAGCCCTAATACGTGAATCCATAGAAATTAGTCTGAGAAAAACGGAGTATGCAATGACAATATTTCATTTCAGATTTCTAATGTTTGGTTGATTATTTTAAAAGAAGTACATTCGTAATGTTTATTACGGATTTTCCAAGTTTGTGATAATAGTGTTTTAGCCTACCAAAAGATGGCGCCATATCCGAGGCAGTATTGATTTTGGATGTTTAATGATCAGTTACCGAAATGTTTTCAGTTTGATGTTGTGAAAGTGACTGTGCTGTTTGTAACTTTGCTTCGTGGAGGTCAAGAACCTTCTCCCCTGATGATGGCTCATTAGAAAGAGCATGAAACGCTGCGATTAATTTTTAATGTGTTTTTAATATAGTTTTTATTTATATGTACGCTGATCAGTTTCGTAAGAGTTTTTAGTTATTTTTTTTTATTTTACTTAGATGTTTATTTTTATTTCCTTAACTATTGTGCAATAGGGTGGGCCGAAAAAAACTTTTTTTTGATTTTCGATGATGGGTAGTGCGGAAAAGTGGCCACTAGTGGCACCAAGTTCACACAAAAAATTTGAGATTTTTAGGACAGTTCCTATATTTGCCGCTTTTGCCTTGAAGTTTTGCTAAAATGCTCATTTTTGAACTTTTTTAGCAAAAATTTAAAAAATGCTAAATTAAATTTATTTTGATTGTATTTACTTGAAAAGGCATATTTAATGTGCCAAATCCTGAAATATGCTCTAATTATGAACTATTTTTGCACTACGTGCTTTTAAAATGCACAGATTTTAGCTTGTTTTGCGTTCGGTAACAACGCGAAACAACCCAAAACTCACCGCGAAGAGGTTGCTGTACTGCGAGTTCCACCTGCCCTCCTACCCACAGAATATTATATTCAAAGCGCATACCTTTTTAGGTTAGGAAGTCCTTCTTAGAAATAAATGTTGGCATCTTTTTCTCCGCTTGCAGTTTTGCTCTAATGAAGGCATCTCTTCCTTCACTCCCACATACCTTTGATGCAGCTTCTTTAGCAATTTTGGGTCATTCTCAGAAAAATCAGGAATTTCATTACTGATATTTTTTTAATAAAATTTCTTCAAACTTGTTAAATACTTATAATTAAGTTAAATCTTACTTAAAGTAATAACACTGTTATAGTTGTTCAGATCAAACATATAAATATTTTAAGTTTTACAAACCTAAAAAAAAGTCAGGTCCACGGACTTGATAACCAGGCCCGCAGATATAGCACTCAGTCCACAGATATGACAATTTGTTACACAGATTGGATAATAAAAAACACGCATGATGAAATTAATAGAAATGCTTGTGATACAAATAATAAGAGAACTTATATAGTGAATGAAATACAATTTATTAACTTACTACCGTAACACAATTGAAAACTAAATCAATGTAAGCAATATTATTCATAGAAAGGAGAAAAATTGCAAGACAATTTACAAATCATATTGGATTCTGGACCTATGAGTTCTGAGCAATAAAAATTAGCAAAATCAACGCATATTTTTAAAATTTTCCATGTTTTCTGTAAAAATGTATTGGTTACGTTTATTTATTTCTGGCTGCTCCAAAACTTTAACCACAGCACTTTTATCAACAGTTTCCACATTCGTTTTATCAGGAAAAATAAATTTTCCAACTCCAGCTGACTTTCGCATAAAATTTACAATTAACTCTTCCTCAGATTGTACTCTTTCCACCATACCAAAATAATGCTCAATAAGGAGTCTTTCTGATATAAATTCAACAACTACATAGCTGTTAGGCGTGATGGTCTCCAATTCTTCCTTATCGCTTTCCTCATCAGAGTATACCTCATGCACCTTTAACGGCTTCCAAGTTGCATGTTGGATAGTTATTGGATCATCAATCTTGGTGTTTCCAATCTCATAATGATTAAAAGTTTGTTCAGCTGTACACTGCATACAGGAAAGTCGTCTTACCTAAATAGTCGATTTGTTGCTTTTGCTCCACGTAATTTCATCTACTTTTAGAGTACCCCGGAATGTCTGTATGTTATTAGGGAGTTGTTTATCCAACTCCTCAATATCTTCAGAATACATTCAGTGAATATCTACTGTGCTGCTGCTTTATTTAAATGCTGACACAAGAGCATCTATATTTTGTATATTATACAAAATAAACTGACTTTTTTTAGGTTTAAAAAACTTAAAATATTTATATGTTTGATCTGAACAACTATAACAGTGTTATTACTTTAAGTAAGATTTAACTTAATTATAAGTATTTAACAAGTTTGAAGAAATTTTATTAAAAAAATATCAGTAATGAAATTCCTGATTTTTCTGAGAATGACCCAAAATTGTTACAGAAGCTGCATCAAAGGTATGTGGGAGTGAAGGAAGAGATGCCTTCATTAGAGCAAAACTGCAAGCGCAGAAAAAGATGCCAAAATTTATTACTAAGAAGGACTTCGTAACCTAAAAAGGTATGCGCTTTCAATATAATATTCTGTGGGTAGGAAGGCGAGTGGAACTCGCAGTACAGCTACCTCCTCGCGATGAGTTTTGGGTTGTTTCGCGATACCGAACGCAAAACAAGCTAAAAGCTGTACATTTTAAAAGCACATAGCGCAAAAATAGTGCATAATCAGAGCATATTTAAACATTTGGCACATTAAATATGCCTTTTCAAGTAAACACAATCAAAATAAATTTAATTTAACATTTTTTAAATTTTTGCTAAAAAAGTTGAAAAATCAGCATTTTAGCAAAACTTCAAGCCAAAAGCGGCAAATATAGGCATTGTCCTAAAAATCTCAAATTTTTTGTGTGAACTTGGTACCACTAGTGGCCACTTTTCCGCACTACCCATCGTCGAAAATCAAAAAAAAGTTTTTTTCGGCCCACCCTATTGTGCAACTCCAGCATTGGTTTTAGCATAGCTGCCAACATCTTACGCTTTTTCAGACCACAAAAATTTTATAGTAAGTATTACCTTTGTAAATCGCCGTAATCTGCCGATTAATGCAAAAATTTCTATTAAATTTTTGTGGTCTGAAAAAGCGGAAGAGTTGGCAGCTATGGTTTTAGTAAGTTAAATGATGCGGCATCACTACGTATCCATTTTTTGAGAGTTACAATTTCTATGGTTTCTCTTATAACGGAAGAATAGTATAGACTGGAGCGAAAAATTATCTTACTTTCATTGAAATTTATTTGCATGGTTTCTTCTTGATATAAGCTTGCTAGGGGTGGGGTTTTTCTATTATATTTAATATCAGCTAAATGCTCTTTTTTCCATACTTAAATTTCCTGCTAGTCATACCAGTGTACAACTTAGTCTATCCCTCTGCTCTAATAAATGCAGGGTTCGCACAGTTCTACCACTAAATTTTTACAGTATTTTCAAAGTATTTCACGACAGAAAAATATTGCAAAATCTTTGAATAAAGGCGGTGGTTGCGAATGCTGTGTTTTAAAAATTAAATGTAAATTTCCTTATCATTAATAGTGGTGCCAGAGTCCTTGGAAATTCCAAGGAGTGTGCGAACCTTGTAAATGGTATTTCATTTTGCGACTATCATCTAATTCATTACCCAAATTATTTTCAGTGCGTAGAAATGCCCATCTTAGGAACATCTGTAGGTTGAAATTTTATACTGAAATGGAGAACATGTATTATTTGGTATAGAAGCCTGATTAGCCATGCTTTTTCTGAAAACAGATCTGTCGTTATATTTTATATATCATATCAATATAGTAATTCTCCGATTCGTCTGCTCTAATAAATGAAATTTCATATACACATGAGTAATTTTCAAAATTAATTGGGTCAATTTTTAGAGCAAATAATATTCTTTAATTTCGGAGGCGGTTTGGCTAGTAAGCAAGCATTGAAACGCTTAAGACTGTGTTTTAATTTCTCAAAAAAGCTTGGAAAATATTGAATAGTAAAAGGTTTGTATTTTTGCGAATCAAATTTCTGTTCAGTCGTTTTATTATTGGCAATATGTTATCAATTTACTAGTAAGTTGAACATTAAAACCATTACTATGAGCAATTCTGCGAATATTATCTAATTCATTACCCAAATTATTTTCAGTGCGTACTAGAAATGCCCATCTTATGGAACATCTGTAGGTTGAAATTTTATACTGAAATGGAGAACATGCATTATTTGGTATAGAAGCCTGATTAGCCATGCTTTTTCTGAAAACAGATCTGTCGTTATATTTTATATATTATATCAATGTAGTAATTCTCCGATTCGGCTGCTCTAATAAATGAAATTTCATATACACATGAGTAATTTTCAAAATTAATTGGGTCAATTTTTAGTGCAAATAATATTGTTTAATTTCGGAGGCGGTTTGGCTAGTAAGCAAGTATTGAAACGCTTAAGACTGTGTTTTAATTTCTCAAAAAAGCTTGGAAAATATTGAATAGTAAAAGGTTTGTATTTTTGCGAATCAAATTTCTGTTCAGTCGTTTTATTATTGGCAATATGTTATCAATTTACTAATAAGTTGAACTTTAAAACCATTACTATGAGCAATTCTGCGAATATTATCTAATTCATTACCCAAATTATTTTCAGTGCGTACTAGAAATGCCCATCTTATGGAACATCTGTAGGTTGAAATTTTATACTGAAATGGAGAACATGTATTATTTGGTATAGAAGCCTGATTAGCCATGCTTTTTCTGAAAACAGATCTGTCGTTATATTTTATATATCCTATCAATATAGTAATTCTCCAATTCGTCTGCTCTAATAAATGGAATTTCATATACACCTGGGTAATTTTCAAAATTAATTGGGTCAATTTTAGTGAAAATTATGTTCTTTAATTTCGGAGGTAGTTTGGTTACTAAGCAGATATTGAAACGGTTAAGACTGTACTTTAATTTGTATTTAATTATTTTAATTTTAATTAAAAATTTTGATTTTAATTTTAAATAAAGAATTTCTATACTGATTTGAGTAGCAGGAAATTTAAGTGTTAGGAAAATAAGTGTTGTGAAATAGGTATAAATAAAGACAATACAGGTATTTGATTGCACTTAGACCTGTGTCAGTATATTCTTGAAATTGTACATTCCTCAAACTTTTTCTGTATTTTACTTGTATGAACCTACTCCACATTCTGGTGCGATAGAAATGAGACGAAAAATTTCGAAATATTCAAATGGAGTGGAAGTTAAAGATTTCCAATATTTTCCCCTAGCTTATTTTTTTCTTTTCCACATAACGTATAACATTATTACAGCACAATTGTATACAAAACTGAAAAGGAAAATATTGAGTAAAAACCTTTTTATGAAAATTGTCACAAATAATGTTCGTTGGCAGTTCGTATGTTATATTATCTCTAATATATATCTCTATTATATTATCTATAATAATCTTATGCCCTCCGATAATGACTGCCTCATTCTTTTATCACGAGAGTTTTAAAAACATGAAAAAGTGGAACGGTACCGAATTTTAACAGATATTTATTATTTGCTGAGTATATTTACACTCTTTTAAAAAATTCCGAAAGAAGAATTTATGTAATAAAATGTATGTCATTGAATAAAAGCAGTCATCGTTCCGATTTTAATGACAGGCCTAACTGGTGATCCGAGCTTCTAGGAATAACAACAGAATATCACTTGGGTTTTGAATTCGTCTCCGTTGACTGGATTAATAGCAACGGAGGTAACTCGAACAAAGATCGTTATATTCTAAGTAAATAGCAAAAAACTGGCTTTCTTAAATCTTTTTTATAAAGCTTTTTATATATTCTGGTGTGTAAATAATTATTTTTTAATACTGCATTTCCTTCAATTAAGCGAAGACCATGAGCGCACGGTATGCATTCGACACTGGCTAATTCTACAGGGTTCGTACGCGACCTTGAATTTCTAGACTAAGAAATTCTTTGGTACCAGTATTTATTTATGGAAATTCTCTCCTTAAATAAGGCGAAATTTCGTCCGTTTAAACTAGTTTTATTTTTCTATAAAAAAAAATACTGATATTTGGCCTTGAAAATAACAATGGTCGTACGAACCCTGTTCTATTACTTCTTTTACTTAACTTGCGTTTTATATGTAAAGATGTAATTTTTTGTTGATATTTTTACTGACTTTATGATATGCTGCATTAGAAAAATTATGTACACGGGTGTGTTTCAAGGATTATACAATATTTCGAATTTCATTCATTCGATGATAAAACAACATTTCAATATTTCGAACTTAACACGCTGACGCCGGCGCGGTGGGTCACACTCGTCTGTCTCAGAGATGCCAAGTCTCCGGCTCTTTTGATACCAGTATTTTAATACAGAAAAAATTGTTTATTTGATTAGAACAATTGGGCGATTTAAAGGAACAAAATTTTCTCTAAAATAATAGTGGTGCGCAAAAAGCCGGAGACTTGACAACTCTGAGATAGCCGAGTGTGACCCACCGCGACCGCGTGAACGTGTTAAGTAGAAATTAATCTAGCTTAGTTTTAAGCAATTTATCCGTTAAAAGGCTTCAGATGCTGGATCACCAAATAATCTTTGTACAGGAGTTATGACAACAATGCAGTTAAATAAGCTCCAAAACACTCTCGCGAAACACATGGAAAGGCTCTGAAACTACAACAACGGAATATTTTAACATTATGTATTCCCTTAGAGCAGTGGTACCCAACGTGGGGCTTCAGGGACTTTGATATGACCCCCCTTCATATGACTTTTCAGGGGGCAATTTCAGATTTCTTATTAACAAATTTTCTGTCATTTTTTTTTCTAATGAAAGCAACGTCTTAGTCTAAAAATAGGAATAATAGATGAAAAATTTTAAAATAACTGAATAAAAATTAATTTTCGAAACGATCCCATTTAAAAATTCAAAAATACACTGAAACCGGAATAATTGTGTGAATTTATTTGAAAGAAATTGACACCTTTTTATATATTAAAAGATACCTTTAATTTTTCTGGTTTTAATATTTTAGTAAATCGCACCTCTCTTTTTTTCCTTTTTATTAAAAAAAAAATTCTTGTACATCTATCTATTCATAGCATAATATGTCCCACGAGGGAAATTTTGCAGGGTATATCTAAAATTGACTATTTGCACATGTTTAATCTAAAAAATGCTTTGAATGATCGAAATGAGGTGCTACATTCATGAAATTAATAAAATCCGTGCACATCACGGAAGGAAAGATTTGAAAGTAAGCTTCTTACGGCTCTTCTGCAGACCACATACAGAATATGACATTCATGACCTATGTTTAAAATTGGAGAAAATATGGTGGCCAAATAATAATAATGGGGAAAAAAGCCCACTATCAAAGAAGTATGTAACGAGAGGAAAGAAAAATAGTAATTTTAAAATGGATAAAAGCACGAATCCGGAAATGTTACTTGTGAATTATCTTATAACAGTCTTCGGAGATAAACAAATATCCCTTATTCTTAATGAAGTACATTATCGATCCATAGTATCCATTATAAAATGTATCAATTCTGTCAAATGTAATACAAAATTTGAGAGAGATTTCAAGAAATTTTACAAGAATAAAAATATAGATTATTTATCACTTTTAAATTTGCCAAAAAACAATAAAACTTTTATAGATGTAAATGCGAAGATGCATAGCATCGCTGCATTCATGGAGTTAGGTTAAAAGCATACTTGTAATTAAAAAAATATGATTTTGATAAATTAAAGAATGCGAAATCACTTATGAGAGTTAATGCTATTTTCGGATCCATCCGGGAAAATGGAAGTTTATTTTTTATGTGACAATATTTATATGATATAGAAGGGAGGGGGGGACATCAGGATTTTAGAGATGCTTAGGTGGGGCGCGGCCAAAAACAGGTTGGGAACCACTGCCTTAGAGGGATTAGTCTGAGCGATGTTAGTGAGAACATAGATTTAATAAAGTTACTATATAAAAAGTCGTCTAATGACGATTAAGAAAATGGCCTTATGATTAAATCTCTAGATTAGTGAAGCTGAAAAAAAATTGCATATAAAATCTAAACAGACACTTTAAGACATTTTTGCCCAGACAAGTGATATTTTGACAAATACTTTCTTGAAAACTATTCGCTGTTTCACACAGACATTTATTCAATGTTAACACAACTTATTCAATGCTAGATAAGTAGCTAACCGTTTCGTTGCATTTAAGCTGTAGTAGCTAGCTGCATAGTTTGTGGTTTTTTTTTTTTGGGGGGGGGGGGGTTAGTTTTATTAAATATTTAAAGTTTCTATACCTAACAATGCAAATGAATGTTAATTTAGAACGTTTTCTGTTCATTTCATCTTTTTAAATTTTGTATTTTTTAGAAGCCATTCATAGAGCACATTTACATCTTAAAACAGGACTCGCACCGTTCCTAAAATTTTTGCACTTTGCTACCAGTATTTTAATTAATAATTCTTCGTGGTATATCCTTTTGACATCTATAATAGAATTATACAACTAAGATTATCGTTTTAATTTAGTGGTAGCAAAGTACGGAAATTTTAGGAACGCTGCGAGCCCTGCTTAAAAGTATCCCGTCCAAAAATTTCAACCCGATAAAAATTATTTAGGTCAGCAGTAGCACATTCATGCAAATTTTCATCTTTATATTCCTAATAATTCCATGTACTTAGACATTTAGATCATCTTTAGAACTTTGTCCGCTTTATTTAGTCTTCTTAATTTCGTTTTTTTTAGAATTCGTTCTAATGCGTGCATTGTAGTTTGAATTCTTCTATAACGAGCATTTAGATCTTATAAGTTACTACCATGCCAAAGTTTAAGTTTCTAGACCCAACAATATTACAGAAATTACAGATTAGATCTTTTTTTATGATGCACACTTTTAATTTTTTTTTTAACTGATTGGCATTAACGACTTAAAAGTAATAGCCATGTGAAATTTCAAAATTTCTTTCTCTAACAATTCCAAAGAAATCGTGATTTAGAAACTTTCTAGAATGTTTTCCGTTTATTTCTATCTTTAAAATTTTGAACCTTGTAGAAAGAGTTCATAACGAGTATTTACATCTTAAAAGTAACCACTGCACAAAATTTCAAATTTCTAACCCAAACAATATCTCAGAATTCGCAATTTTAGAGCTTTTCTGCTCCTGCACCCGCATGGAGGTTGTTGTACCGACATAAAATATAGTCTTTGTTGGAGCAGAGATGTTCTCCAGCATTTTCAGATCATTATTTATTAAATCGGCTACACTGCAAATAAAGGAGTCTTAAAGTAAGACAGAAAAACGACTGAAAAAGCATTTAAGACACGTAAATGTCTTAATATAGAGCTTAGACATAATAGATACTTTAATTTAAGATACTTGTGTGTCTTAATGGACTGGTAGTAGAAATGAACTAGCATTAAGTGTCTTAATATGGTGAAATGTCTTAAATTAAGGTACCCAATCACAGACATTCACTGCACTGTATTATCAACGCAGCCGTCCGCCATATTTGTTTGTTGTTGTTGGCAGTACACTAATCGAAAACGAATTCCTTCTATGAATGTCAAAAAATCACTGTGAAATGCGAATAAATAAACAGTGGACAAACATTTCAATCTCTATTGTCATGATCCTTCAGGTGAAAATGATATACTCCTCCTGACCGCTCAGATAATCAATCCCCTGTGGAATGCAGAGGAGCACATGTAAAAGAAACGACGCGACGCAGAGTATGGGAATTGAACTTCGTGGTGATTCTAAGACTTCAGTCTAATTGAGTTTTCTATTATAGCTGGTTACTTTAAATGAAATATATATTAATCAGTTATCTAGAAATCTTTGTTGGATATAAAAAATATTTTCTTCATCTAAAGAACGGAATATAAATTACTAGAAAATGTATATCATGAAAAGGGTAAGTGACTTATAAAATATAACACTTTATTTTGTCCCGCTAATGTTTTCTATATGTTATATCTACTAAAAAACAACTTTTCAAAAGTAAAAAAAAAAAAAAAAGATGAAAGTTGTGGGTAAAAAATGGTGTGATATCAAATTTCCAAGCTTATATTATGGTACTTTTTTAACATTTTCCACAGAAAAATTTACCATTTTTAAGTCGACTGACTTCGTATTTGCTGATAGAAATCCTTTTCTCCTGTACTAAATACATCATAACGTGTTTCTGAAAATTCAAATGTTTTAAAATTATGCATCATGGGCTTGGCGGCCATCTTTCCATATTTTACACAAATTTCTAAGCATTCAAATTTGTACAGTGTAATAACTTTGCATTAATAACAATTTAGAACTTCTGATTTTAACTACGGACAAATAAGATTTTTATTTCGAGGAAGAAAGTTCATTGTTAGTGTTTTTAAATGATTAATTACTCTAAAAAAGTAATCATAAGAGGAATAGCAAAGCTATGTCACCATTAACTTAACACACAAATTTCTAAGCGCACAATGCCGTGAAGGAACGGCATAAAATGTGTGCTTTGGTAACAATGTCGAACTTTGGTTTTCAACTGCAAACAGCTGGTAAATTGAAAAAGACTAATATTTTGAGAAAAGAAATATATTTTTATTGCCTTTAAATGATTAATTACTTTATGAAATAAATCACAAAATGAATCCTTTAGATAAGTCATTATTATTTGAAGACACAAAGTTCTCTGAATATAAGTCCGTAATGGAAAAGCTTAAAATGTCTGCTTAAGAAATAATTTTAAATTTCTGATTATAACTATGGAATAGGATACATAGACATTTGTGTAAAATATGGAAAGATGGCCGCCAAGCCCATGATGAATAATTTTAAAACATTTGAATTTTCAGAAACACGTTATGTTGTATTTAGTACAGGAGAAAAGGATTTCTATCAGCAAATACGAAGTCACTCGACTTAAAAATGGTAATTTTTTCTGTGGAAAATGTTAAAAAAGTACCATAATATAAGCTTGGAAATTTGATATCACACCATTTTTTAGCCACAACTTTCATCTTTTTCTTTTTTTATCTTTCTTTCTTTTTTTTTTTTTTTTAGCTTGGCTTTTTTTTTACTTTTGAAAAGTTGTTTTTTAGTAGATATCATTTCTTTTTTTTTAAATAAATTATATATAATTTAAATAATCTACTCACTTAAATTAAAATGAGTCTTATTAGAACCGTTGTCAGTAGAAAGGAAACCCGATATATGTAAATTTTGTTTACATATCATTCATTTCTTAGGGTAATTAAGGATTTAAAAGCAATGAAAGCCAACTTCTTTTCTCAAGTATCAGTCTTCTTCAATTTACATGGTATTTTAAATTTTTGAAGAATGAAAGATTTTGTAAAAAAAAAGATAGAGTCGAAATAACATATAGACCTATAGTTGGTCTTTTAGTTAGATATTTGTTTATTGCTAGATATTTAGTCAGATATTTCTTTAAAGATAACTTTTTATTTTATTTTTTGCAAAATTGTTTTATCTTTGCAAATATCTACGGCTAATCCGAGAATGAAACACGACATACAAAACAGTGCAGATATTTTTAGAAACGGTTCTTAATCAAACTTTACATATTTTAGATAGTTAGTACGCCAAATTTCCATGCGTAAATACGGATCAGCTTCCCTTAGAAAGCCCCACCATGGAGACCCCTTCCCCCCTTCGGGCTTATATCTCTCGTGTAGATAACTGGCCGTCATGACCAACACCCCTTTCATAATGTGAATCTTTTTAACACATTAACGGACTCATTTTTCAACGCAAAAGAATTATACTTGCAGACATGCTTATTGAAATGATTAGTAATCGAACAGTTTTATTTCATTTTTCGATAAATATATTATACCTAGAGTTATAAGCGACTGTTGTCTCATGGTGACATTTTTTTTTCTTTTTGGCGATGTTACGTCCGGAAATTAGGTTGAAAACGTCAGTATCTTTGCAGAATTTTTTGAAGAATCTTTTGCATTTACGGATAAATTGGAAAAAGCTTAGATTACATTCTGAATAAAAGTACCTGCTAATTTCATGCATTTGCGAAGGAAAATAAATTTGAAAATGTCTTAGAAAGTAACTTGTTTGGATGTTTTAAGGTATCTGGAATCAGACTTGCCAGTCTGGCCTTTTATTTATTCAGAAATTCAAAATTCCCACCGGAAATTAAAAGTAGGAATCTTTGCTTTATTTAACAGACTTTACAGACATTTCGAGATTACACAAATTCTTCTTTCTGAATTTGCAGTATTAATTCGGAATTTCTGAATTATTAAAAATAAAAACTGTTTTAATGGGCTAGAAGTAGGTAGGAGTCGTTCGGTAGCTTCATCGCCCCGAGGCCAACCCTTCCCGCTTTTCGGTGTCTTTAATTTGTGTAATTTTCCTTTTAAAGTTGTCCGGTTTCAATTTTTGATTTTTTTTCAATCTGGCTTTCACTAGAGAGTCTTTTATTTGGGACGTGGCTGGGGACCTAAGAATCTTGCTTCCGCAAAAGAGTCGGACAAGAGTAGAAGAATAAAGGCCTGCGGACGAAGATGGGCCGCTCGCCGCGGCTACCGCTACGTTTGTGATACCGTTCTACGCCGAACGGTATCACAAAAATTGGAATTTTAGATTTTTTTTAACCTTTTTTAACTTCAAACATATTAGGAAATGATTTCTGAGAGCATTTACGTTTCAAAAGTTACAACCATGTTAACTTTCAAGGTCATGCTTTGACAATTCTATTTAAATCGTAATTTAGAACGTATTTACAACGTTTTCTGCTCGTTTAATCTCCTTAAAGAGAGACTTCTTTTTCAACAGTTCTTAACGAGCGCTTAGATCTTAAAAGTAACAGCTTGCCAAAAGTCAGGTTTCAATCTTTAACGATATCACGATAAAGCCATTTTTAGAGCTTTTTTGCTCCTGCGCCGTTAAAAATTTCGATTTTTTTAAAGAACTGTTCACGGTAAATATTTACGCCTTAAATGTTACAACCATGTGAAATTTCGATTTCCTTAGGACTAAGAATTTCAAAAACATCATAATTTAGAACATTTTCAGAAAGTTTTTTTACTCGTTTTACCTTTTTAAATGTCGATTGTTTTAGAAATAGGTTTTTGCAGCACTTACATCTTAAAAGTAACCACCATATCAAATTTTATGTTTCTCACCTCAACAGTTTCACAGAAATCTTAATTTATGAATGATTTTTGCTCTTGCAACCTTTTAAATTTCGAATTTTTTAGAAATTGCTCAGGACGAGCATTTGCGTTTTAAAACCATTAATCATGTTAAATTTCAAGTTCACGATCTAACAATTCCATTCAAATCGGAATTTAGAACGTTTTTAAAAAGCTTTCCACTCATTTCAACCTTTTAAAATTCGATTTATTTAGAAACAGTTTTTAATGAGCATTTACATGTGACCACTATGCAAGATTTAAGGATTCTATCCCGAACTGTATCACAGATTCGAAAATACAAGATTTTTTTTGCTCTTGTACACTTATAAATTCCTAATTTATTAGCAAACGCAAAGCATTTACGCCTTAGAAAATAACATCCGTGTCAAATTTCATGTTCCTAGCCCATACAATTTCTTTGAAATCATAATGCAAACCGTTCTTAAAACGTTTTCCGCTCGGTTCACCTCTTAACATTTCGATTTTTTACAAACAGTTCTTAGCGTGCAATTAAATCTTTAAACAAACCGGCATGCAGAAATTCTGACCTCTATCCCGAACGGTATTACAGAAATCGCAATTTTAGAACGTTTTTTACGCCTACATCCATTCAAATTTCGAATCTTTTAAGAACTTTTTTGTGAGATCATTTACGCCTGATAAGTAAAAAGCACGTCAAATTTCATATTTCTAGTGTTAACACTTGCAAATAAATAATAATTTAGAACGTTCATAGAACGCTTTTCTGTCGTTTCAAACTTTTACCTTTTACTTTTCTAGAAATCATCCTTATCGAGTATTTAAAATAATCACCATGTGCCAAACTGTCGGTTACTATTCCGAACAGTATCACAGAAATTTGAATTTTAGAAAATTATTTTCTTTTGTACTCTTTTCAATTTCAAATTTATTAGATTATTTTCGCCTCTGGCTAGCAGTTTGGTCACCGTTAAATGTATGCTAAGCTTTGCATCATGTTACTTTTATTCATAATTTAATTAACTATCTCAATCCTTCGGCAAATAGTAAGATTCTGATAGAGAAAACACGAACTCGTTACTTTTATGTTAGCGGACGCAGGTGATAAATCGCCAATTATTGTTCTCTTCTCATTTATCCGTATTGCCTTAATTTTACTTAAACTATAATCCTTTCACTTATTTTATATAAAATGTGTAACTTTAGTTTCAAATACAAACATTTAAGATACATGCCTTTCACTTATTTAATTTTTTTTAAAGAAAAAGAAAAGAAAAAAATGCCAATTTCATTATCAAAGCATTGTTTTTAATTTACCACGCAAAAAATAAAAACTGCTACTGGCGAGGTAAAAAATACCATAACTGTCAACTTCTACGGATTTTTTCTACCACTAAAATTGAACAGAAAATTTTGCCTTATTTAATTATCAACAGCCACCGCAATTCGGCGATTGAATTAGGCAAAATTTTCAATAAAATATTTGTGGTAGTAAAAATCTGTACAAGTTGTCAGCTGTGAAATACCATTGGCGAGTTTTGAGACTGGCTAACATAAAAGTACGAAGAACTTCTTCCGATCATGTTAGCAATGTATAGCTTTTTCGTTGTTATGTATTTAATCTTTCTTGAGAAAACCACTTAACTCACGTAGGCATTTATGCTTCATGTTCATTTGAGCACAGCTGTCTCAAACGCAACGTGGTTGGCGCAATACTTTTTTTTTGTTGTTTAACCAGTTTGGCGAGAAAACCACGTTTCCGGGTTCGACCTAGCTGGCGAAAGTAGTAAGTTAGTTTTAATTATTATAAAACTGTTTATTTGGTATAAAAACACAATTTTATTTTAAAATACACAAAACTTTGGCACAGATGACATATACGCCCCATACTGGCGCGATTTTTTTTACTACGCCAATTTGGCAAAAACATCAACAGCATAAACAACAATATCCAGTTTACGATATCAAGCAAAGTAGCGACACTTTGCCGCCAATTAAGTTCCCATTGCGTACATGACATTGGCGTCAGAAAAAGATCGCGCCAATAACTTTTATTGGAAACACACACAAATTATTTTATTATAAAATGCACAAAGTTTAATTTAATGTAAAACACACGCAATCTCTTCTACAGGATTGCCATATAAAGAATAATTTCGTCAAAATCTCTGGGTTGCTATTGAATAAAATTGCCATTTTGGCACTAAAAGGATACCCCAGTGCGTCTGAGGCATCTTTGTCTACGTTTGCTTATCTGTTGAAATACGTTCGATAATACGGATATTTTTAAACCTAATTAATAATTTTCCGTATTTGGGTCCATAGCCAATAAGCCTATTTGGCTAATACAATTTGGTACAATGGAGTGTTTCTATGAAAGCCTTTAACGATATTCACAGTTACATTCATTTATATAGTTGAAATGTCGTTTTTTTTTTCACCCGAACCTTTGCAATAGAATCGACTAAGGAAGATTAGAAATCTAATATCTTAGTTAAAGTTCGTCAATCTGATGTTATGCACGTAATAAAAGCATATCAAATTATTGTTTTGAACGCCACTGGCTATTGAGAATGGTAGGTATGATTACGATCAACAATAATTTTCGGTGATCAAATTAGTGAAATCACACTTTTAAAAATTATCATCTGTTGACGACCATATATCTAATAACCTTGTCTTAACATGTAAATCATTTTATCTGTATTCTACAAACATCTTTTAGTATGCAAAATTTAATTCAGCGTAAAAATACATAACTCATTTAAAAACCACCTTTAAGCAATTTACGCTTATAATCAGTAGCGCTTACGAATTCTTTTTTGTAGCCCTGTATGTGATCTATAGTATTTATAAACATCACAAAGTATGCAAAAATTTAGTTAAAGTTAAACTAGTCGTTGGGGGCCACCGTAATACTTACCCATCATAGATATGCATAATATAAAATATGAAAATAAAATATGTGATATTTGCTAAGCATTGTACCATGTTACTTTTATTCATAATTTAATTTATTTGGACTCCCTTAAATATAATTAATATAACCCCTTAAGCTAATATTACTTTTTGTTGCATTAAAATATCTCAGTTTGTTGATTTTCTATAAGCAAGTAAACGCTATCGGTTTACAATGGAAGTCTATGGGAATTTGGCGAAATATTAGAGATACCGCCAATTTGGCGACTCATTTTAGCCACCAAATTTGGCGATATACCGCCAAGTTGGCGACAAACTTGGTGGTATTTGGCGACAGAACAGGGTCCCTCCAATGGTAACACCCCTTATAGGTATGGATATGCATTAAATGCTTGACATTTACGATAAGCCATTATTGGCATTTAATCTTATAGTTTGGCGATAGTTTTTGGGTGGGCGGGATAATCGAGTAGTACCGAATTGCGTAAAAGAAACATCCTTATAACTTGAAAAATTATAATCCTATTAACTAACAGTTTACTGCGTCGGATTAAGCGTCTCATTTTCAATTAAAATATATCTTTGAATTGAAATTTGAAAGAAATACAGAGTCATGAAAAATCGAAGAGTGTGAAAAATAGAATTACAAATATCTCGGCAACTAATTATCCGATCGAGTTCATTCATAATGCAAAATTTATGTTTTTTTTATTGTCTTTTATATTAACTCCTTCGAATAAACAATTTCGAAAATTTTTGTATACCTTTTATAAGAACGAATATTTCAAGAGTCCTAAAAAAATAGTTCCGGTTAATCGAGGTTACTGATATTCAATAGGCTTCTTTCCATTATTACTCCCTAAATACACACCGAATTTCAAGTCTCTATCTCAATTTGTTCGGGAGATAGAGCGATTACAGACACACAGGCATACAGACGGACGGACAATTTTTTTTTTCTAAAAATATGTTTTTCGGAATCTCCAGTGTCTGAAACGTGTAAATCCGTCAAGAAAAATTTTCGATTTTTAAAACGATTACAAGACTTACCCTATACTACGTATGATGGGTAAGTAAAAAGCCTATCATAACTAAAAATGCTCATCCAGCAATATACATTACTTCGGATACAGTATGGTATCCGAAAACTTTTTTTTTTGTCCCTGTTAATGATATGCATTTCATATTATATAGGAAGTAAGTTGTAGTAAACCTCAGCAATGTATATCAATGTTACGATATATAAAATAGTTTAACATAATTAAAACACGCCGGTAACAATTTTTCGACCTATACCATTATTTAACGGAATTCTTTTACAGGTATTACCTGTATGTAGCCCTGTAAATGAATAATAAATATTCTTTGCATCACATATTCTACAGAATACTTATTTTAGTGCACTTCATAAATGTATATTAATTTCATTATGTGTGAAAGTGTGTAACATCATTAAAATGCACTTGAAACGATTTTTTCCCGATGGTCGTAATATAACGGAATACTTTTGCCTATCCCTGTAAATAAATTGTAATTGCTACAAACATCTTTTCTTCAGTAACGTGCAAAAGTTTCAGGGCTTTCCGAGTATATTTACGAGAGTAAGAGCGCGGAAAACGGATTGACGGCCAGACAAACCGAAGTCATAAACACTGTTGAACTATGTTGGAAACTGTTAGAAACAATCCAAGGTAAAACCTTATTTCATTAACTCACACAAAAATTACGTCAAAAATGTTTTCTAATTGTAAGTTGAGTTTCTGTACACGAACGAAGTGCCTATCGTTCACCATGTTTTGTTTGTTTGTTTGTTTGTTTTTTTACCTGAAAACCTTTCCACATTCAGCTCAATTCATTTTCTAAAGTTTTGTTTACATTAGGAACGAAACCTTAAATGCCGATAACTTTCAATGCATACTTCTTAAAAGGTACCATTTCTCTAAAAAATTATTTTTATTTTAAAAATCTTTCGAAAAATGTAACTTTCATGCAATTTTATTCGAAAAAATAATCTTGATGGAAAATACCAGATTGAAGTTGAAGTTGATTTGTGCTTTTATAATTTGGATAGTACGCGCTCGTTGGCGGGTTTATCGCTGTTTGGCATAATTTGATAATTAACTAACAGTTTTTTGCTTATTAAGGATAGAAATTTCATATTTTTTAAACTAAATTTTATAAAAGCACGTAGATTGAGTAATTACCATCCGAAAATGCATTCCATACTTTTTTCTGTCCATTATTTAAGTCTCTAGCTTAATTGAATCGATATATGTTTGACGAAGATTTTTGTGATCATTTTCAGTATCTCGACCTTTTTTAAAAAATTTTGTATCTCTGTTTATAAATATTTTATAAAAATGAGTTTGGTTTCAAATTGAAGCTTTTCTTCTTTAGATTCTTCTGGTATTCGTTTTATTTCTCTGCGACGCTTACTTTCTTAAATATGTGAAATTTTAAAATGCCACGTTTGGCCGATTTAACATGGAGAAGTTGACTTCAGTATAATAAGCAGTTACGTGGTTCTGGCTTTTGGTTCTTGGCGTTTGTTTAATTGGCGGGGTTAGCATTTTTTTATAGCTTGGCTTGGCAGAACGACCGTCCTGCTTGATTATTTGTAGAAAAAAACGATTTTAACAACTATTAATGTTATTTATGTTTTATGAGGTTCTATTTCTAAAGTATACATTTATGTCTAAGATTTTAAATTAATATTAATCCATATTTAAGCTATTGTTTACTGTGGGGTTTTTTTCGTACTATAAGATGCAGTACAGTATTGTTTAATTTGGTGATTTTACGCAATTTATTTTCTTACATTAAAAAAAAAAACTTTAATCATATTTATTTATTTATTTATTTTTGTGTAAAAAAATAATACTCTCATTTTTAACTATATGTATTATTGCAACAATCGTAAACATTTCTTTTATTGTTGAAACACATGGAATTAAGTAAGCTTTTTTTTTTCTATCCAATGGAAACATAAATTTTTGACAACTTTGATTATTAAATGCTCTGATATGTTAAATTGAAGCAAAAAGACATGCAATGTTTTCAGATTTTTCTAATTATCTGATGGAAAATATTTATATATGAACGGTGAATTTAATAATAATTTGAAATGATGTGTAAAATTATTTAAAATATTTACTCCTGTTTAACAATAATATTATTAATCTTTGTATCATGAAATGACTTATTAAGGGATTTTAATATTTTACAGCAAGATAATTTTGAATAATAAAATTATACGTAAATGATGATGTTAATTTCACTTCACACACACAAAAAATAATAATAATAAATAAACAAACAGTGTTATTAGAAATTTTAAATATGCTTCAAATGTTTATGAAAATGTGCCCGGATTTGTGTTTGTGCACATTTTCCTTGAATTATAAATGAAATATAAAAACTTGTTATGATTTACCTTATGAAGCATAGAAAAATTTCATAAAGAGTATCTGTGTGTATCTGTATTTGTCGATTGGAAAATAACATTATATTTATCTTGTCTACAATGTTGAAGGGATAGGGAATTTCGTTTTTAATTACATTGAATCAATGAAAAAATAAGCTAAATAATAATGCCAGATATGGTTTGTATGTATGTCTGATAATTTAAATTGACTAAATGATTAATAAACTTCTTCAATTATTTTCTAAAGTAAACAAAGAAAAATTAATATTTTTAAATACTTGAAAATGGATTAATATATCTTGGCATCGAATCTGATGAATGTAAATAAATAAATAACTAAATACATAAATAAATAAAAATAAATTATGCAGTCTGTTGTAGTCTTCCATAATTGGCAAACATTTATTTTGCTTTGTAGCTTGTAAGTCTAAGTTTTAACTTGCTGTCAATGGGACAGTGTAAATAAGAGAAAAAAAATCTTCTAAGATCTTTCGAGTATCTTAAAAGACCTCATTTTAGATGTTCAAATGTCTAAAAAATGGCGCCTTTTTAAGACGTTTCAAGGGTTATAAAAATTGCACCATTTTAGATGTTTCGAATGTCTGAAAAATGGCGGCTTTTTAAGATAGTTCAAGTGTTTTAAAAATGGCAGCATTTTAAGATGTTTCCAATGTCTTAACTTAACTTCAGATGCAAAAAGGTGTCTTAAAAAGTAAGACACTTTTTTTTCATGTAAATGTGACCATCCACTTAAGACACCTTTTTAACTGAATTTCAGACATTTGCGTTTACAGTGTAGGTAGTTTCTGACATTACATTCCACAAACACGCAAACGTTAATACTTTATAATATTAGGATGCACGTAGATAAAGGAGCCATTTAACATTTATTATATCGGAACATAAATAATTTATTTAATACGTGTTAGCAGATGTATTTATTAAAATACATACATAAACCAGTTTAATACTTCTTTAATTTTATTTTCATACTCGTTTATATCATTTGTCAAAAATATCTCACTATGTTAACCCCGAATTCGGTGAAACTTTTTAAAAAAGAGCCAAGGCTCATATAACAACGCAGTATCGTGAAGGGTATCTATTTATATAAAATCCAAGTCTCTGTGTGTCCCTCACGATTCCGGTAGGACCGCCTCATTGAAATGCGTAATTGTTGAACAATACTAATGCAGGGTTACCACAGTAGCGTCAAATGTTGGCCAGCTTGGCGACAAAAATAAGTTGTCATATATGAAGCCAACTTGGCGATAGATGGCTAATTTGGCAAAATTCCCATTTAATACCATTAATCTTTCATAAAGGAGGTCACCGCAGTTTAATTTAAATTCCGCTCTTTTAAGATATTTTTTCAAAATCTATGGGTGATAATTTAAAGCGTAATATACGAAAATGTACATCTTTACATCTTCCTCTCGATGCGACTTAAAATAAGCACCAATAGACGACGCTGTACTCTCTGAACTCCTAACTGCGCGATTTTAATGTGCTTTAGTTACTTTTCCAGTATGAGTGCTTTGGCGAAAAAGGAAAATCGGCAACATATTTTCCGGGAACCTATCCACTGTTTCATTTTATATACACACGCATTTTTTTCGATATTTATACGATTTATTTAACATAAAAAAGCCATTTATCTAATTTTATGCAGAAACAAAAGTGATTTGTACATAAAAGACATCAATAATATACATGTAAAATAAACATATAAAACAAACAAAAAAGCTCATCAAGTTTGTTTTCATAACTGTTTTATATGATCTGACAACAAACCTCCCTTTTTGATGCCTGAATTACACCAAGATTTAAAAAAAAACGCCAAAGCCCCTACAGTGGAAAAGTACCAAGCTGTCTATTATTTTGCGCTATCTGCTCTATAGTTTGAACTATATACAAGGGGGAGGGAATCGAAAAGTTTAAACATTAAATATTAAAGTTTCTATAAAGTAGTATAACACTAAAAAATTAAGAATAAAATAAATGAAAAATAAGACTAAACAAGAAATAAAAATCATGCGTTAAGCATAGAATATGAAACACTGTCCAACATTTCCTGAATGCTTTAACAAAACTTCGTTATTTAGGGAAATAAGGTAAATAAGGTAACTAAGTAAACATTTTTAAAAAAGCATAAAAAAATTTAAAAATTGATTTCAGCAGTTACCGTCCATGGCCAATAGTACTGTTATTATACGCCACTATTTAGCTAAAATTTAATTTAAACTAGAACATTCTTAAAACTACTGAAATCACATTTCCAGATATTATCACCCATAGACGGTTATGTATCCAATTCCTTTGTGTGACCTGTATATCATTTTATCTATATTCTACAAACATTTCTTAGTAAACTAAATGCAGTTAAGCCTAAAAATGCAAAACTCTTTTAAAAACTACCTTTAAGCAATTTACGGTACAACTTAGTTATCCCGTCGATGAAAAACCTATCGCCAAACTATAAGATTAAATGTCAATAATGGTTGATCGTAAATGTCACATTCACTTGACTTTAAGCAAGTTATACGTGTTTACGTCATCAAGTGGTTTTTATTTCGACGTTTTATTTGTATTTTTATTAATGTTATACTAATTTATTTGTTCTTCTGTTATTTAAAATAAAAATTATGTCAATTTGTATAATTTGGCCAGGCACAGATGTCATATTCGCCCCATGTTGGCGCGATTTTTTTCTGACGCCAATATCATATACGCAACGGGTACTTAACTGGCGATAAAGTGTCGTTATTTTGCTTGATGTGGTAACCCGGATTATGTTGTTTATGCTGTTGATATTTTTCCCAAATTGGCAACCGAAAAAAAAATCGTGCCAATATGGGGCGAATATGACATCAGTGCCTTTGGCCAGTGGTTTGGCGATTTATATAATTTGGCAAAATTGGTCGAAGTGATAACTAAGTAGTACCCAATTTAATCTTATACTCAGTAACCCTTACGAATTCTTTTGTGTAGCCCTGTATATGAACTATAGCGGAGGGGTAAACAAATTAATTCTGAAGATTTGGTACAATAGTATCTTGGAGAAGAAAATCACGTATGCTGCAGCAACTTGGTTTCACCGGATAAGCAAAGCCCATGGGCTTCGTCTGATCTCATCAATACAATACCAATGCCTGTTATTAGTTTCACGTGCCTACAGAAAAACTTCGGCGGATGCCCTTTGTGTTTTAACAGGTATTCCGCCCTTGGCACTTCAACTTGAATATATAGCAACAACAGGAAGAGTCATAGTATAGTATGCATAAATTAAGTGAAACATAAAAGCGCATATTATATTTAAAATAGCATTTCTAGCATATTAAATTATAAGTAGAAGTTCTCTTATACGTCCATTAAAATATTTCAAAAATATATATTCTAAAAACACACTCAAAATATATATTAAACATTTAATTACTAAAAATGACGTCAAACGTTAATAAAATACATTAAAAGATCTTAATAATTTTACATGTTTCGATTGAATTTATTCAATCATCATCAGAAAAACAAATAAACACAAAGATGGAAAATGACAATAAACTATTACAAATGAAATTTAAAAATAAATAAATAAAAATCACGCGCGCAATATTTTAACATGTTTCACGTTGCCCTATTTTATTTTAAAATTATCTAACAATTCAATCCAAATATTTGGGATTTGAAATGACAAAATGATTTGAAGCATTTCTAGCAATCATCGCTTATGTACAACACTTCGGAGAAAAGTTTCTTGGCGTGAAAGAAGTTTGCCAACGTATTTTCTGACAACCTATTTACTGTTTCATACCTACAAGCAATTTTTTTCTATATGTATACAATTTATTTCATATAAGAAAAGGGTACTTTTCCGTTATACGGACAGCATTATCGCCAAGCGCAATAGTTGGCGCAAAATAAAAATCACGTGAATTGAAACATTTGAAAAATAAAAGAAAAAAACATTGTCGATAGTAAAGTGAGCATTTAAAAAATATAACATTTGAAAATTACAGACTTTTACGAACTATTTTACTAAATCACAAATATGTACTTAAAATATAAGTGAACAAATAACTGTTATACAATAAAGTAATAAAATTAAAAAAATCATATTAAACTGCTGCCATAAAATTACAAATATCTTTTAGATTTGCAGTAAGCATTTCATTTTTTGAATGAAGACGTCGCCACATAAACTCTATGAGATACGACTCTAAATGATGACGAACAGTTCCCCTATGTCTTTTTTTTGCGCCATTTTGCGATGCCCCATAATCTCTCAACACTTTGAGTATGACACCCAGTATTAGGATCGACAAAATTGTATTTGTGATTTACTGTGAAATGATCATAACCAGCACTTCGAAGTTCATCTGTTTTATATCCTTTCCAGCAATCTGTATAAATAATACTTCCATCAGCTACATTGTTTTCTATTGCCGCCTTTAAAGTTTCAGCTGTACGATCGGGAATAGGAGTAAGGAAACATCCCCGTGTTTCACGGCATAAACCACCTAACACCCATTGAGGAGGAAGAACACGCCCTACGTTGCTTTTTCTTCTGGTAAAAAGACTTTCATCTACTTCTACAATTTTATTAGGTCCACCGATTTTTCTATTTGGTCGTGAACATAAAGCATTTGCACAAACTTCTCTCAAATAACTATTCCAGTCCATGTTGTGTTGTGGTTCATATCAAGTTGCAGCTCATAAAACTCAATCGATGTCAACTCTTGGCACCATAAATATATAAACCTCAAAGCATTAAGAAAAGACAACCGCGATCCTTCAAACCATGTTTTTTGTCGTATTTCTACGCTTTCTTCGCACGATCGTAAGCTACATCTCCATTTCGGAATTCCAGAAATCATCCATAATTTCATTTCATGGTTTTTTGAACACAACCTTTTATTATGCAGTATTCCAAATTCCTGAAACAGTTTTATCGCAACTTTCTCATCATCTGGTAATTGCCAAATGGTAAAATCCATCTCAGCGTCAGCAGTAAAAGTAAATTATAACGTTATAAAAAAAAAGCATTTTTTATTCGAATAATAGCAAATTAAAAAGCTTTCCAAGGTTAAGGTTAAATAATAATCATTCACGTGATTCATGTTTCATAAATAACTAATCACAATGTTTCGCATGGTTTACAATAAAAATCCTTTTCACGATCAGAGTTGAAATAGTTGGCGCATTAGCATACATTTTGGCATGCTGTCCGTATAACGGAAAAGTACCAAGAAAAGCTATTTACGCATTTTTATAAAAAAGCAGAAGTGCTTTTTGCACAGATGTCATATACGCATCGCATCGGGTTTCGCGTGATTATTTGATGAGGCCAATTTGGCAAAAATCTCGCTTTCGAATACCAATTACATATATATTTTTTAATTATTTGCTATCATTTTGAAAAGGAAATAACAATAAATAAATAAATGTTTAATTAATAACTATAGAACTAAACAGTTTATATAATTAAAAAAAAGAAAATAAAAGTAAATAAAAAAAATAGCCGGGTTACCATATCAGGCATAATAACACCATTTTGGCGCCAGTTAGGTACCCGGTGCATATATAACATCTGTGCCGTAATTTGTATATAAAAAAATATTATATATATTTAGAAATTATAGTATTTTTATGTATATAAATACATATATAAACAAAAATAAAAGTTCATTAGATTTGTTTTCTTAGCTCTTTATATATTTTGGCAACATATCTCACTTTCTGATGCCCAAACTGCGCCAAGATTTTTTTAAAAATGCAAAATGCCCTATAGTGGAAAAGTAGCTAAATAAATAATAGATAATAATAAATACATGTATAAACAAAAATAAAAAATTCATCAGGTTGTTTTCACAGCTGTTTATATATTTAGGCAACATATCTCACTTTCTGAAGCCCAAATTGCGCCAAGCTTTTTAAAAAAATGCTCCATAATGGAATAGTACCTAACTAAATAATTAATAGAAATAACCAATTATATAAACTAAAACATTTTATTTCGAGATCAAAGTATTGTTTTTAATATCGATTGAAAAGTACATATATCCTAGAATAACTTCAGTTGAAATTAGGTTGACAGCTTAATATCTCATTCCATAAACCTAAACAAACACAAGTGATTCATTCATCGTGAGCCGTAAAAAATATTAAACCATTGAGGTAATCATTCACAAAGTGAGTCCTCCAACAATCAACGGATAATATTCTTATGACGTCATCGTAGGTAAAATGGTGGCATTATCTTTGTTTATGGTTTGAATTCACAAAGATTTTATTTCGCAATGTCTCTTAGTTACATTACTTTATTGTCATATTTATGAGCTCAGAAAAAAGACATATTTTTTCATTATTTAGTTATTAAATAATGATAAAAAATTATAAATGCATGATTTGAAAATTTTAAATACTTTTCTTTCTTAATACTAAAGAATAACATTGAAGTAACAGCGTGTTTAAGTTAAATAAGTTTAACTGTTTAATTCTGTTGTAATATTCAAAATAACTGTATTTATTAGATTTCAGTAAACAACAGCAGGGCCCGATTAAACTTTGAAGTTAGAGGAATTACAATGTCATTTCAAGACATTTCTTTTGGAGAAGCTTTTCTAAATTCCAGATATACATGGAAATTCTTCAGTGTTACAAATATTATTCCTAGGACTGACATAAATTCAGAACGGCCGGCAGTTTTACACAAGTTTTTAAAAACTATATCAAAAATTTTATTAAAAACTGATGAAAATGACCGCAAAAAGCCTGAAATCCGTAGAACACTTGGAACCAAACTGTGCAGATTAGTGGTCTTCTACTGTACACAGTTTTTCATAACTGTGTTTCGTTCTTAAAATGTGCTATTTTCCTCTATCACTGCGGAACAAGCGAGAAAAACTCATATTCTTGCACATGAGTTCTATAAATCTCTTTATCTAAATTTCCGTCATTTTTGACGGGCTACCTTTCTAGTTAGACAATAATGGTAGACAATGGTAAAAAGGCATTTAGCCGGATACAGGAGATAAATCGCTAACTTTCGTAATGTATTCTTTTCATTTGAAATACATAAATTAAGTACATTTAAAAAACACGACTTTGACTCATTTCTTTTAAAATACAAATAAGTAAAAATAATAATATGAGATAATAAGTCAAAACACTTTCTTCCAACATGAAAGAATTGTTTCTAAATAACTCATGCGAAAAAAAAGTTGCTTTTGGTGTAAAAGTCTCTTATCTAAATTTTAACCCGGCGAAAAATAAAGTACCGTGATTACTTCAGATGTTATAGGAATGTTCCGTAATTTGGTATGCAACCAATATACTATTTTAAAAAGCATTGCTTAACGCCAAGTTAATTTCATTACGGTAACTTTTTTGTGTGTGGGGAAGAGGTTGCAAACATTTACATTTGAATTTAAACCTTTGTTTATATATCTGTTGCTTGTATAATTAATTAGTACCTTGATGATGGTGCTTCACTCGAAACATAAGTAAAATACTTCTTCTGTGGTTGTTTGCTCAAATCCAATTTTATATCACTTTTATAACGCTCATACAGATATAACAATGTTGTTGTTAGTATTATTCTTGTTTGACGGCAACCTTACCTGTGTATCTGAATGCCGATTATTGGCCATTTTTCTTGTACGAAGAGTGGCTAAAACATATTCGTTTCGTTTCGCATACCATGAACCCATTGCTGAACAGATGCCATATACGCACCATATTGGCACGATATTTTCTGACGCTAATGTCATATACGCACCGGGGTACTTAATGGACCCTAAAGTGTCGTTATTTTGCTTGATATGGTAACCCGGATGTTGTTGTTTATTTATTAATAAACTGTTTATTTACTTTTATTTTCTAAAATTACATGCAGTTTTTTGTTCTATAGTTATTAATTAAACTTTTTTTTAATTTATTGTTATTCCCTTTTTAAAAATATATATGTAACTGGTATTCGAAAACGAGGTTTTCGCAAAATTGGCGTTAGGAAAAAATCGCGTCAACTTGGTGCGCGTATGACATATGTGCCCCAATGGCAATATTGATACTTTTATGTTAGCCGAACGCAGGTGATAAATGGCCAGAAAAATTTCCCATACCATATTCATATTGCATTCATTTCATTTAAAACGTAATCATTTCATTTAAAACGTCACAGCAACATAAAATATAAACTATGTTGGAGCAGGGACGTCACCATCAATTTGCAACCATTACTTTTGAAATCGGTTTGATATTTCTTGAGATTGTGTAGAAATCGACGTTTTTAGAACGTTCTTAGAACGCTTTTCGCGCATTTTCACCCCTTTTAAACTTCCAATTTTTTTCGAAACTATCCTTAAAGATAATTTATATCTAATAAACATGTACCATGCCTAATTTCAAGTTGCTAGCCCCTACCGATCACAAAAATAGATATTTAGAGCGTTTTTAGGTGCGTTCGTAATTATATAAATACGTAGCACCTATAGTCGTCGTTTCAGTCCGTCCGTCTGTCCGTCCGTCTGTCCGCATGTAACAGAGCAAAAACTACCCAACTGAATGGTCTGAAATTTCAAATATATGATTGTTGCAAAATTTTGTCGAGCCATTTCAAATTTTATGAAAATCGGATGTATAGTTTAATTACAGGGACAGTCAAAAGTTTTTCTTTACATTACGGCCAATGGGAAAAATTATTGCAAGTGGATTTTAATGATATTAGAGCCTTCCGAATGATCTGAAATTTTAAAGATATAATTGTTGCAAAATTTTGTCGAGCCATTTCAAATTTTATGAAAATCGGATGTATAGTTTAATTACAGGGACAGTCAAAAGTTTTTCTTTACATTACGGCCAATGGGAAAAATTATTGCAAGTGGATTTTAATGATATTAGAGCCTTCCGAATGATCTGAAATTTTAAAGATATAATTGTTGCAAAATTTTGTCGAGCCATTTCAAATTTTATGAAAATCGGATGTATAGTTTAATTACAGGGACAGTCAAAAGTTTTTCTTTACATTACGGCCAATGGGAAAAATTATTGCAAGTGGATTTTAATGATATTAGAGCCTTCCGAATGATCTGAAATTTTAAAGATACAATTGTTGCAAAATTTTGTCGAGCCATTTCAAATTTTAGGAAAATCGGATGTATAGTTTAATTACAGGGACAGTCAAAAGTGTTCCGAAAAAATTATTGGAAGTGCATTTCAATGATGTATCAGACTATGCACTTTACGAAGTGCAAAAAAATTATACATGCAGTACAATATGGGGTGCAAAAAATAATTATAAAACTAGTTATAGTACGAACGCACCTCATTTGCCACGTTTGACGTGCAATTTCCAACTTGTTTGCTTCTGCAACTCCCAGGTGGTAGTCACGCCGACATCAAATAGCGTTTATGTTAGAGCAGAGGCTGTCAGCATCAATTTCCTATCATCCCTTTTGAAATCAGTTTGATTCTTCCGCAAATTGTTCACAAATCGGCATTTAGAAAGTTTTAGAACGCTTTTCGCGCATTTTCACCACTTTTAAATTTCAAATTTTTAAACAAATATTCTTAGAGTTCATTTGTACCTAATAAGTATATACTATGCCAAATTTTATGAATCTAGGTCCTTCCACAACACAAAAATCGCATTTTTTGAACATTTTGTGCTCCTGCACCCCATTTGGGGTAGTGGAAACAGACATAAAATACAGCCTATCTTGGAGCAAGAGCTCTCAGCATCATTTGTACACCATTATGTTTGAATTGGTTCAGTACTTCCTGAGATTGCATAGAAATCGCAATGTAGAACGTTTTTTAGAACGCTTTTCGCGCATTTTCACCCCTTTTAAATTGATATTTTAGGAAATGTTCGTTAAGATCATTTATATCTTATAAGTAACTACCATTTCAAATTTCATGATTCTAGGCCCTATCATAACACAAAAATCGCAACTTAGAACGTTTTTTGATCCTGCAACCCCCAGTTGGTAGTGACACAAACATAAAATAGAGTCTATGTTAGAGCTGTCACCATCAAATTACAACAATTACTTTTGAAATCGATTTGATACTTCCAAAAATTGCGTAGAAATTGCCATTTAAAACGATTTTTAGAACGCTTTTCGCGCATTTTCACCCTTTTTAAGTTTCGTTTTTTTTAGGAAATGTTCTTAGAGATCATTGATTTCTGATAAGAACCACCATTCCAAATTTCATGATTCTAGGCCCTTCCATAAGACAAAAACGGCAATTTAGAACGTTTTTTGTTCCTGCAAGCCCCAGGTGGTAGTGTCACAAACATAAAATAGAGCATATGTAAAAGCAAGGGCTGCCACCATCAATTTACAACCATTACTTTTCAAATCGATTTGATACTTCCTAAAATTGGGTAGAAATCGCCCTTTAGAACGTTTTTTAGAACACCGTTCTCGCATTATCACCCCTTTTATATTTCGAATTTTTTAAGAAGTGTTCTTAGGAATTTTTTATATCTAATAACTAGCTAATTTTCCAAATTTCATATTTCTAGGCCCTTCAGTAACACAAAAATCGCATTGTTAGAATTATTTTTGCTTTTGCACCCCCTTTGTGGTAGTGGGACAATATAAAATATAGCCTATCTTAGAGCAAGGGTTGTCATCATTATTTTGACACCATTATTTTTTAAATTGGTTTGGTATTTCCTGAGATTGCATAGAAACCACCATTTAAAACTTTTTTTAGACCGGTTTTTGCGCATTTTCACCCCTTTTATATTTCAAAATTTTTACGAAATGATCTAAGAAATCCTTTATATCTAATAAGTAACTAATATTCCAAATATGATATTTCTATGCCCTTCGGTAACACAAAAATCGCATTTTTAGAATATTTTTTTTTCTCCTACACCCATTTTGGCGTAGTGGCATCGACTTAAGATATAGCCTATGTTCGAACGTGGACTAACAAAATCATTTTGATACCATTACTTTTGAAATCTGTTCGGTTGTTCCAGAGATTACCTTCTACAAACAAATAAACAAACTTCACTTCTTTATGATATTAGTATAGACTAAGATATTTTGGCTTTTTTCTTTTAAGTGGAAAAAAATCCATATTTATTTTCCTGTTTAAATAGGTTTTATTATACTTTAATATTAGTGCGTGCATATTTCCTTTGCTCCATGTGCTGCAATTGTCTACGAAAACATCCACTGGTGAAAATGACGCACACCGAATTTCTTTTACGTATGCAGATAAATTGTGCTTTTTTTATCAGTTTTTTTATTATAATTTTTAAACGGTTTGGAACTTATTTTTCATATTAAGCGACCCTCATAGCCTCTAGTGCCATCAGAAACGAAATTCGACAAATATTTTTTGATTTATGCTTGACGAAAGATTTTTATTGAGCATTCTTTTAGTAGGCCATAGCTTTAATATCCATCGTAGCTGCATGTGACCGGAAAGTAATATTGCGCTGTGTATTAAGCCTTCGCTTCGCTCAGACAACTAGAAAGACGGTAAATTTTACTCAACTTTTAATAAAAATATTTTGTACCACAATTATTATTTGAAACTGTTTAAATTAATTATTTAACTTTATCTTTTTTTGTGGCTTTTAAACTTATATTATGAAGAAATTTCTGGTGCAAACCAAAATATATTCCTTTGGCACGGGCTAAAGTGGCCCCTCGCCGTCATTCTAGTGTTAACCCTTTCCGGCGCGGAGTAATTCTGCTTATAAACTGATGAAATAATGGACTGACACCAGAATTTTTAAACGAATTTATTAGAAATTACGAACATGCTGATTTTCACGTACATATTAAAAGGAAAATTTTGATAAAATATTACTGGTGCCGTTTGTCAGTTTTTGAATTAAAATTAGGTGTCCTTTTTTAAGGACACCGCCCTCGAAAGGCTTAAACTCTAAACAGGGTTCGCACGCTATTAAGCAACGCCCCATTTTGTAAGGGCTCTACCACCAGTATTATTATAAAGATAATTTTCTTCTTGGTTCATTAGCTAGAAGATAATTTTATGCGATCACTGGTGGTGCGATTACTGGTGGCTGAGTTCTTACAAAATAGGGAGTGACTTAATAGCGTGCGAGCCCTGTCTAAAAAATGTAAAATATAAATAAAAAATAAATAACGTAATAATTTTAAAAAATCCTCTTCTATCATTTAACCTTTTCAGGGCAAAGTACTTCTGGCGCTAAAATATTGAACCGACTGTATGACACCAGTATTTACGGACAAGTTTATTTGAAAATATGTAAAAGATTTTCTTCATGTACATTATGAATGTAAAATGTTATTTTAAAATTCTGGTATCATTGTGTCATTTTGGTATTAAAATTGATTTTAAAATGATTAAAACGTCCTATTTTATCATTTAACCCTCTCGCTGCGTAATTATTTTATCAAAATAGCTTCGCGACGAGCGCCTTTTATGAATTTTTATTCTCTTGTCACCGGTTTTTCAAAACAAAATTTTTTATATAATTTAAATGGGAAAATGCTCCGATTAAATAAGGCAAAATTTACAATAAAAAATAACTGGTGGGAATAATCAAGGAGGGTTAATTAGACGAAAAAATGCATCCCTGAGAAAATCTCGAGTTGCACAGCGGGAGGGTTAATAGTTGAATATTAGTTAATTTCTGATTACACATTGAAAAGGAATACAGAAATCCTCAATAGATACTATAAATACATTGTTTTGTTTCCTGTTGCCATATCTTAAAAAAAGCAAAAATTATATATTTTTTGATAAATTCAAAAGTTGTTACTTTTTAACAAGGGTAAACAATCATTGCATGAATTGTACATAATCGGGGATCACGCCAAATTAACGAATTACAACAGAAATATTTTCGAACTACATAAACTGCAGCCCTGAAATCAGGCGTGATTTTTATGATAAACAATAAATTCCTATAAAAGAGTGATTCTTTAAATGATATTCTTTCTATAGGTAGGTTTCTTTTATTATTAGTTCTGCCTAAAACTAACAAAATGCAAATTGTTAATAAGCTATTCTTACTTTTATTTTCGTTAAGTGATGCACAGCTGATTGGCGTGCATGTAAATATTAACGTAAAATACCATATAGAATCTTCCGTATTACATCAGGGACGTTTTTGATTTAGAATATTTATACAACGGAATCTTTTTAATTCGAATTTTGATAATTCGTAGTATTGAATAGTTCGAATTAAAACTCATTAATAAGTCGGAGAATATAGACGGACTGAGAAACGGACGGACAAGAAAAGAATATCTGCAAGAAATTGAAGACATCTTATCTTATTTCTAAGAGTAAAGTGATAGAAATATGATCTTTTGCGCCGTGATCGTTATTTTAATGATAATTACGTTTTTCAGAGCATTGGACATATCGCGCACCCGCAAGAAAAGTGATACATCTCGATAAAATAAATTTCACAGGAGAAGCAAATGGAAGTTTTGCATTTTTTTATGCTGTAGCGATCTCATCTCACATGATCAGTACAAAGCGAGTTACTAGCTTAGAGTAAATGGCTTGGCCTTTTGCTCGACGCTAACGTTCTCGTCGCCTCATCATGAGATCCGTCGTTCGTATCCCATCGGCGGCAATCACCCCCCCCCCCTCACTAAAGTGGTGACCCGGACGCACGCAAAATTGCAACCTTCAACAACAATCATCTCCTCTCATAACCAACAGATGGCTGCACCAAATAATTCAGCTCCAGCAAGGTAAGCCTGTGAAACGCTCTCAGCACATAAGCCTGGCTTACTGCGCATCACTCACGAGTGCATATCGCTCGTCAGACGTCTATAATGCTGATTTCACACCGGAATTTCGGACATATCTCTCACCAGCAAGAAAAGTGACCCATCTCGACAAAAGTGAATTTCACAGGGGAGGCAAATAAAGATTTGCAATTTTTTATGCAACATAAAACGATAGTTAACTCTGCATGCAGCTGTAAAAGTGTAAAGAAAATGCGTAAAACCTTTAAGAATCAAGTCAGAAAAGAAATAGGGTGGATTTAGTAAATTTTTCCCTTACTTGATAAATGTAACTCCTTGTTGAGTTGTGACTATTTTCTTGTTGTACAATTCGTCAAATTCCAGTCGCCTTTTGAAATAGTAGTGCAAAAATGTGGATTTTTCTAATTCACAATGTTTTAACTTCAATAAATTATCTATCATGATAAAAAAACATTAGTTTGCATCAAAGTAAGAATCAACCGCAGATTCATAACAAGGTTTCAAGGAGATTAAATTAAAATAAAATGCATATTTCAAAACTCTTCTGCAATTATTATTCAACTATAATCCTACAAATGCATTTTAGAGAAACAAAATTGTGGTTACTACAAAATAAATATACAAGAACCGATTATTTTATTAATAAATCACATAGTCGTAATGACATCATCACAATATTTCCTATAACAACTGCAAAATAAAAGAAGTAGGTAAGTTATTTTTTATATTTCAATAGTAATGTTTACTAGGTCAAAACATTTCTATATTTTTATAAACTACATTATTGTAAAAAAAGAACCTCACTTAGGAGAACAAAAAAATGCAATACTTATTGGTTAGTTAGTAACAACTCAAAAACAAATATGGTTTCTTCAGTTTTCAGAGTTATTTTCTCCGAAAGCATGAACAGATTACTATATTTGTTTTCTAGCTTCTTCAAACTTTTAAAAAAGGAAAATAATTATTCAAATCAGAAATATTTATACTACACAGATAATTACAGACAGAATATTTATAACAGATAATTATCACAGATTTTTTTAAAACACTTAATTTAAAATAAAAAACTAGATAAGTGGTTTTATCTTTTCTTTTTTAAAATTTCTTATTTTTAGAAAAATAAATTTTGCAGCATTTTATAGGACTTTCTCAAACTGGAACTTTATTTTAAAAAGTTCTGCATGGATGCTTATCCACATTGTAAATGTTATAATGTAGAAAAAAAGGAGCATAACTTTGAGGAATATGCTTGGAAGCAATAAAAGATAAGCTAAGACATCATTTTTCTTCCGTTCACTCAAAGTAAAGGGTTTCTAATACGCTTTATGTAAAGGTAAAAGATTTCTTTTACATCTAACTTTAATTTCAAATTCAGAAAAATCACATTGTTCACACGAATATTTTACATTGAATGAAAAAGAATTGGATTTATAAAATCTTAAAATTTTGTTTCTGGAAAACTGAAGAAGGTTACCTTCATTCTCTTTCAAATAAATTCTAAGCACATCCCATTTCGCCACTCCATCGTTTTAACCATTTATATAGTGAATTTTGAATAAAAAATTGCTTCACATGAATGATTATTTAGAAACATTGTTATGGAAAATCACAATTCTTATAAGAACAGTATTAAAGAAATCAGGGATGAGAGCGTTCCGACCCAAATGACCGATTACTACCACTAACTTTTAATAGTATTCTTTGCTTTATTTACCCATATTGGACCACACCGATTGAATATTTTTGAAAATTTTGAAAATTTCGATTATATCATTAATATGGTGTAATTAAGTAGATACTAGAAAAATTTTGAAAAAAAAAGTTTCTGATTTTTTAAGTAACTAGCTGTCCTATAAACAGGACACATAGTAAGGACATATAAAGTGCATATATAAACTAATTTTATGGGCAAATATTTTATTTTACTTTAAAAATACTGTTTATGTTGTGCAAAAATACCCTATGATTTCTCCAATAAAAAGATAATAATAGTGGTGAAATTCTAGATTATAAGATCACAATTTTTAAAGGATTTTTTAAATAGATTTTTTTCAATTAAATTTTAATTGATTACTTGGTGTTTTGTTTATATGATATACTTTTATGCATTTTAAAGACGTCATAACAAAATGCATCCAGAAAATCCTTACCAATTTTATTTTAAAAAATGTTTTATTAGCTGTCCTATTTATAGGACAGCGGTCCAATATGGGTTAAATCTCAGATATTCTGCCATTAAATAATGCTATAAATACTATTAAAATTTAGTGTAGTAATCGGTCATTTGGGCCGGATCGCTCTCACCCCTGAAAAATGTATTGTGATCCTATCTGCAACAGAAAAGCGTTTTGTAGTTGCAAATTTTTCGTATAACATTTTTTAATAACAGCTACACCTAAGTAAATGGATGAGATAGTAACCACATTAAAAATATTTAGCTTCGACTGTGTAAAATGTTCTTGGATAAAAGGATTTAAAATAAATTTATCAAAATATTTAAATCAGTAAAAATGAATAATGCTAAACATAATTAACCCTTAAATGCCTGATTTTTCAAAAATCATTGTAATAATATTTTTTGGCTTTCATTTTTTAAATAAATCATGGGAAAAATATTTTTAAAAATCATATTTTGTTTTAAGTATGGTTTACGTCTAAAAAACAATTTGTTACTAATCGGCAATACTGGTCTTTAATTGAAAAAATAATTTTCCTTGATAAAATTCTACAATATTAAACACAGAAGAATTTTAGGAACTATAATAAGAAATAAATTTTACTTGCTCACTGCAGAACAAAATATGGTATTTTGCAAGCTTCAAAACAAAACAAAAAGAACAAGTAGCCACAATTGAAAAAGTAAATTTATTTTTATTCTTAAACAACATAATTGTTGCCATCTACATGTTGAAAATCGATTTAATAATATTTTCGTAATGTATTTTATTGGCAACATTAGGCATTATAGCTTCAATATTATTCTAATAGTATTTTGGAGCCTAAATTGGGTATGTTGCCAAAAAGCAACACCCGGCATTTAAGGGTTAAACTAATTCTTCAAAGCAGTTTTACTAACTACAATAAATCCCTTCGTACAGTCACACCTTACAGCCAGATTATAGAGTAGCGAGCACCACTTCATTGCAATTAAAAGTTAATAATATTTTAAGCCATCTGTAAATAATACTAGTAGAATCCGTATTATATAACTTCTATCATAAGAACTCGCAGAGTATCTCACCCAGCAAAAGAAACAGGATTGCAATGAACCGTGAATGAAAGGAATTTCCATCAATTGATGTCAAACGATTTTTCAAAAATTTTTAGTATTCTGTCTAGTATACTTACAGTCATTGTGATGTACACTGGAAATGCTTGTAGAATAAAAACAGTTACAGTTTGTTTTATCCGCAAAAAACTTTTCAGTTTGAACTTTATTTCTTTTCCAGTCACCAACAGTAACTTATCCAACACTCAGATCCAACGCAACACTTTTAATAGATTGTCCTTTATCCAACTTCTTCAAAGCATCAATTTTTGTTTCTTTAGAAACAACGTTTTTCTCCCGTTTTTTGTCCTTTGTATTCATTTTTCTCGTTAAATTTTGCAATAAAAAAAACTTTTAGGTAGATTTCGTAAGAAATACTACCTATTGCAGTTGTTACCATGGTGCGACTTTTGAGAAATTCCTTCACAACTTTTCATTATAGGACCCCAGAAACCCAAAACCACCCCCACCTAAAAAGTTTATATACAGTGGGTTGCCAAATTATTAGGGACAGTCATGAAGTATAGGTTTTTTGTAAATATTAGGATATTATTTGAAAATAACTTTTTTTTTAAGTTTAAAAAGCTTTCTTGTTATAGTTGAAGTATTTACGCAATATTAGTATATGAAAAAAAAAATCAACAAAAATATAATACAGTCAATTTACCAATGTTAACTAAAGAATATTAATATTTGGTGCGATTTCCTTTGACTTCAAGGAGTGCTTCGATGCGTCTCGGCATGCTTTCTACGTAATTTCTTGCACTTTCTTTTATTTTAGGGTTGTGATGTCATACATTTATTAGTTTTTCGATGAGTTGTACCTTGGTTGTAATCATATCTTTGGCGATTTCCGGCGTGTGATCTCCCATAAGTTTTCTATGGGCTTCATGTCAGGAGAACTGCCAGGCCAAGGTAAAACTGGGATATTGTGGTCGGCCAAAAACTTTGTAACACTTCTAGTTTTATGACAAGGTACTGAATCATGCTTAAACATGAACTATTCACCACCTGCGAACCATTCTTCAATTTGCGGCAGCAGCCGAGTTTCCAGAACTTGCCTGTACTGGTCTTGTCTCATGGTTCCCTGGATAATGTAGAGGCGTCTAACCCCTTTAGCTCTTATGACAGACCTCACCATTATTTTATCAGGGTGTTTAACACTTTCTACGATGCAGTCAGGGCAGTATTTTTCGCCTGGGTGTCGCCTGACAAATCTGCTTTTATCGGACAAAATCTCAAAGGTTGATTCATCTGAGAAACACACCTGAAAAAAATTAAATATGTTAATAATTTAGAAATAAATGATTTAAAATGACATAAATAATAATTATCTTAACAACTGACCTCACTCCAATCATCAGCTGTCTTCTGGCGGTGTTCACGAGCCCAGGCAAGGTGCTTCTTCATCATTGCTTCTGACAACCGGGGTTTCTTGGCTGGACGATGACCTGCCAACCCTTCTTCCGCTAATCTCTACTGCACAGTTCTCTTAGAAACTGGTATTCCAGATTCTTGAACGATCTGAGTAAGGAGTACCACACTTTTCTTTCTGTTTCCTAAACAGATATCCCGGATTTTCTTATCGGTACGTGGAATTGTAATGTGTTTTCTTCCACTTTTACCTTTTCGTTTTGGCGAAAGTGGCTGGTTTTTGTCCCGATTTATTTTTATCCTGTTGACTACTGACTTGGAAACTCCAGCAAGTTCTGCTATATTCCTTTGAGAATGACTCGTATGTAGAAGAAGGGTTTTTACCTCAGATTTTTTCCTAGGGGACAAATCAACCACTCGACCCATACTAAAGTCAATAAAAGATAAAAAAATAAATTAAAATCGTAAATAATTTCGCAAAAAACAAATATTTAATTAATAAAAGAAAGATAATACTCGCATATAATTCTTAATCTTTCCAAAAAAAGCCAAAGAATTTTGCTTAAATTAAAGAAAAGCGTCTTCCACTATTGCGTGTGTAAAAGTCTCAGCGTCTCTCCCGTTATTAAAATATTTATAGAAAGCAAACAAACCTTTTAACATACCAAAAGTGCTTAAAAGTTGAATCATAGAGATGTTGAAAATGATAAAATACATTCCTGCAACACTTAAACCACTTAGAACTGCAGCGAAGTGCTCCCAAACTAGAAAACTAGCAAAAAATATGACTGTCCCTAATAATTTGGCAACCCACTGTATATATATATATATATATATATATATATATATATATATATATATATATACATATATAAATATATATATATATATATGTATGTATGTATGTACTAAATTTTGTCCGCACGATAAAAGTCGCAATTATACACGGATCGTCTTCAAACTCGCCAACAACTTTCAGATGGCTAATATCTCGGCGGGGATCGAAAATGGGCAAAATCGGCCCAAGGGAATGGAAATGGGGAGGGTTCAAAATTTTGAATACCGTCTTAACAAGATTCTGATAAAACCAGCTCTTACACAACAATGACAGGAAAAAATAAATATTTTCCGTTATAGCAGTTGCCAACAATTAAGAAAAAAAAACAGTGGCACTTCGGGAGTGCCAATAGAAGTGAAAACTTCAAAAAATTTGGATAAAAAGTCAAAAAATCAAAAAACCGAGAATTTGGCACAGATGTGATATACAAACCAGGTTTGGCGCGATTTTTTAACTTCAATTTGGCGAAAGCCCGTTTTCCAATACCAGTTACAATATATATTTTAAAATTATTTTCTATTGTTTTAAAAAGTAAGCAACAATAAATAAACGATAATTTCATTAATAACTATAGAACAAAACAATTGTACAATTTAAAAAAATAAAATAAAAGTAAATGAACAATTTATTAATAAATAAACAACAGTAGCCGGGTTACCTTGTAAAATATAGTAACGCCATTTAGGTGTCAATTAGGTACCCAAGTGCGTATCTGACATCTGTGCCCCGTATTTTATCTTCCGTAATCGAAATTCCCGCCAATACTGTTGGTCATTGACCAGACCATGAACACGACACAATACAGCGTTATCGGTTTTTAGTTACACGAAATAGGTAGGTCACGAATACGGTATAATTCATTTTAACTGACGAAAAACAAAATAATAATTTGTTTTACCAAATGTTGTTTTGGTGAATTTAAATATTTCTGCAAGTCAAATAATTCTGCAAGTATGTTAACATTTCTTGATAAATAATTGTGCTTATGCTTTTCCTATATGTAAAACCAATATCATATTATTAGAAATATCGCTATAGTTTGATGCTATGACATACACCATAACGCAAAAATAACACGAATTTTAAAAGCAAGAGAGTTTTTCTGCTAAACTTACCCGATATTTGATAGAATAGTTCACTTTTGCCGCCAACTATTGACATAAATAACAACTGTTGAATAAAGATAATTTTATTTTGCTAGAGCAAGGTATTTTTATTTTAGCAAGAGTCACGAGACTTGGCTAATTTTTACACGAGATGTTTTTGATGCGATTTCCTTTTTCTAAATATTGTATGTATATTTCGGGAACCAATAGCGCACAGGCATACATGCGGCGCGCTTGCCTGTAAATTGTTGTTATTGATTAAGCAATCAATAACAATTAATTGCCCGCCTTCCTCATACCGAACTATGCACAATACATGTACATACTTATATACAGAGGTGTCGGTTACAATAACAGTATCACGAGTTCAATGGTTTTTCCCATCTCAAAAAATGCCAAACGCGCCCAAAGAAGCTTTCACTTCAATAATGAAAGTATCAAGTATTTGTCTTTAACAATAAACACAACAGCGTACTGGAACCAAAATGTAAATTTTGTGTGTGTTTTCCTGTGTGAACGCCGGCAGAAAAAGTGAGTTTTAGCTTTGTTCTCCTTTTGCGGATTGAGCTGAAGAGGGAAAAGTTCCTGTCATTCACCGCTTGGCGCGCTAGTGTCCATGTGCCAAAATGCTAGCATGTCGGTTACGTTACAGTGTCTCGAAATCAGTGGATTTTCTCCATCTCAAAAAAAGCTCAACGCGCCTAAAGAAGTTTTCACTTCAAAAACAATAAAATTCTCACCACAACAATTGCTTTTGTATTGCAAGTTTTCACGTGAAAAAATAAATTAAATAAATAGTTTGAAGAATTGAAACCAAATTGAATGTTACGTCATAAGTTTTCTAGAGCAAGATTTCAGCATGAAAACTCAAAATGAAATAAACAGTTTGAGGAATTAAAATATATATATATTGCGTCACATTGGAAATATAATGGACCTCAGTAGGTGCATATGTAACGTCATGTGAGTTTGAAGAAACGTACTAAAACATGATAAAAACCCGACTATGGAAATATTTACATATTTTAACACTTTGAGGTTCTCTGAATTTGTTTTAGCCATTTTTAAACCTATTCCATATACATGCGTGTGTGTATTCGTGTATATTAGAATTTTCACAAAAAGTTTAGCTCCCTAGAGCTCATTCTTAGTGAAGGAACTGGGTTTATCTCTAATCTTGATTTAAGCTTTGTTGTTGAATTTAGTACTTAACTTCGAAATCTACCTTCGCCTGTAGGCCCGACCCGGCAGGGATTTTTACTATGCACGAAATCGAACGCAAACAAAATATGGGAGCATGACTGACTGTCTGTTGCAACGAAGAGCTTTCAAGGACACATGTACTTTTTTTTCCCACTCACGCGCGCATGCTCAGATCTATCAAGTTCAGCTTTTGTAGAAGGATAATTTTTTTTTCTATCTGAAATAGATAAATAACCAATCCGAATGCCTTGGAAGAATGCATGCGACCCCCCCCCACCAATTCAACACTTCTTTAATTGTGGGGAAGATAAGAGATCCCTTCTTACACCTACATTTCTTCTTATTCCCCTTTCCATATGTGACTGCTCTGCGTGACCTTGGAATTCCGTCAATTACAAATCCGCTTGTTTAGTACTGATACTCCTCTGTACTCTGTACCAGTGTTGAATTCAGACACTTTTCTCCGGGAGGGATTTATGTGGTTCGGGCGGGACATTATACAGTTCCGAGGGGGGAATTGCACTTTTTGACCATTGAAAACACAGAATCTCAAATCTTCCGGGGGGGACAGCTCATTGCTCCGGGGGGGATGCCCCCCCCCGAGCCAACCCCTGAATTCAACCCTGCTCTGTACATTGATAAATTGAAAGAGATAATCTACGAGTACAGCACTGGTTGAGTTTAACCTTCAGGGAAAGAAAGTGCCATTGTCAATGAAGTGTAAGATGGAGGTGAAAGAAAAGTCATAAAATTCTGATTTTCTAGTCCAAATGAGAAAAAAGGATTTTTTCTTGTGACTCTGTTAAACCGAAACTCTGTTAAGCGGGACTCGGATAATCGCGACACTGCTGTATTCTACATATCAACATTTCAGTGCGCAGCTTTGCGTAAATGCAAACAACAGTGTTTTGAATTTAATAGAGTTTTTTATTCGTGTATACCTAATTCACACCAGAAAATTAAAATAGCAATATTTGCTTTTATTAATAACAGACATTCCGTTTTTAAATAAAGCGAAATTAATCATTGAAATTTTCTGGTGGTAAGTCAGATTCTCTGAACTACGTAATTTCTAAAACGTATTATATCATGGGAATTAAAGGGTTAAATGTTAAGTTTTATAAAATAAATAATTATGTAAAATAAGGTATTTGGAGACATACTTATTAAAATATTTACTAATTTGCACTATTTTAGCGAAAAACAACCACACGACGAAAGTTGTTACTTGTATTGCAGATGTGCAACAGAAGAAAAATTTGACGTATTATATGAAAAATGTATCTCTGATTTTTTCCTTATTTTTCCAATGTAATAAACCTTTCAGAGAATCATATATATTTTTTTCGAAACAAAATAAAAAATCACGCATTTAAGGCTTAAAAATTGCACTAAACTCGATATTTCGAAAAGCTAACACCCACTTTTGATACTTTATTTAAATTTTTTCTATCATATCAGCCATCAAAAGGCATATAGTTTATGCATTTTTGTTAAATCTTCGCGGAGTTAGACGAAGTCAAAACTTGGGCTAATGTTAAATTCACGTGACACACTTTATTTCATATCTTACCAAAATACGATCTGATTTGACGTTTCGTTTTCAGTATGATATATCGAGTGGACAAAAACATATTCTAGATATTGTTCTACTCAAAAGGATAATTTTAATTATGAAAATTAATGTCAAATTCATAATAAAACTAGTTGGATGTGCCAATCCCAAAACTTTCTTCTATCTTATACATCTTAATATTTCAAAACCTAGTTACACATGTTAATACTTCAATATTATTAGTTCAATACTATACCAACTTCGATTTTCATCTTAAATTTCTGCTCAAGTCAATTAAACGGACTAAAAACGAGTTAATCTATATCATGATATTTGTTAAAATTATTAATTTTTCCTTATTCTGTCGTTATCAGCTGTTTGCGAATAGCCGGCATAGCAGGAAGCGAGTTCCCGCCGCTGCATGAGCCGCCGATGCACAATAGAGCTACGAAAAATCAAGAAAATTATACAAAAATCGCTAGCACGGAGCCCCTTTACCGCGCAATATTTCGAAATTCAAGGAGAACCTGTTGGCCAAAGCCAAAAACAAGCACAAACATTTTGGTTCAATTGTATGCATAATTTTATACGCTGTTCGATGGTACAATAATGAAAATGGCACAGAGATCGGAATTATAGCGCCCCCTTCTTTCGGAATTTTTTCAAGTTCAGGGAGGACTTGTTTGCCCTAGCCAGAAACATGCACGAAAAATTTGGTTCAATTATATGGATAACTTCATACACTTTTCGATGGTACAATAATGAAAATGGTACAGACATCGCAATTATAGTGCCCCCTTCCGGCAGAAATTTTCCAAATTCAGGGAGGACCTTCGTGACATGACCAAAAATAAACACATAAAATTTGGTTCAATTCTATGCATAACTTCATACACTTTTCGGCGGTACAATATTCAAAATGGCACAAAAATTGTACAAAAATCACTATTACAGCGCCCTCTACGAGCGATTTTTTTACAAATTAAGGGAGGACCTCCTGGCCATAGCCAAGAACTTAAAATTTTTTTTGCTTCAATTCTATGCATAACTTCATACACTTTTCGATGGTGCAATATTCAAAATCGCACAAAAATCGCTATTACAGCGCCCCCTAACGGCGAATTTTTTGCAAATTCATGGAGGACCTGCTTGTCATATCCAAAAACTTAAAATAAAAATTTGGTTTAATTCTATGCATAACTTCATACACATTTGGGCGGTACAATATTCAAAATCGCACAAAAATCGCTATTAAAGCGCCCCCTACCGGCGAAGTTTTTTCAAATTCAGGGAGGACCTGCTTGCCATAGCCAAAAACTTAAAATAAAAATTTGATTTAATTCTATGCATAACTTCATACACTTTTGGACGGTACAATATTCAAAATCGCACAAACATCGCTATTACAGCGACCCCTACCGGCGAATTTTTTCCAAATTCAGGGAGGACCTGCTTGCCATAGCCAAAAACTTAAAATAAAAATTTGGTTCAATTCTATGCATAACTCCATACACTTTTGGATGGTACAATATTCAAAATCGCACAAAAATTGTTATATCAGCGCCCCCTACCGGCGAATTTTTTCCAAATTCCGGGAGGACCTGCTTGCCATAGCCAAAAACTTATAATAAAATTTTGGTTTAATTCTGTACATAACTTCATACACTTTTTGATGGTACAATGGCGACAGACAGACGGACAGACGGACGGACGGACAGACGGACGGACGGACAGACGGACAGACGGACACACAGACAGACAGACATTTTCTATAAACATGTTTTTTGGAATCTCTGACCCCTAAAACATGCAAATCCGTCAAAAACCGGAAGTCGAAAAAAATTTCGATTACAATACTTTCTTCTATTGAAGATAGAAGAAAGTAAAAATCATGACGTACATCAATTTTCAGATAGAATAGACGTTTTCAAAAACATAGATTTGTAAGTTTACAGTTTATTCGAATAATTTTTTTGAAGGTATAGTGAAAATTTAACCGACGAAGGTCTGACCCTAAAGAGACAGTATTCTCAAATAATATATAAGAAAATCAATCGTATATAAGAAAATTGAAATTTGGAGCCAGACAATTTTTTGAGAGATTCTTTGAAATTAAATTTAAGAGATAGACTCCTTCTGTTTAATTATTTTTAAATATACCATTTACTGACTGGGCGCAGGAGAGGCGAAAATATACAGTGGAACACGGTTAAGACGCTCACGGTTAATACGCGATCCCGCTTAATACGCGGATTTTTTCCGGTCCCTTGAATATCGCCCATAAGGCTAATGTAAAAATATCCCGTTTAATACGCGAATGGTTAATACGCGATCCCGCTTAACACGCGAGAGATTTTCGGTCCTTTGAGGCTAAAAAATCACGCTTAAGACGCGAATTCATTGATCAAGATGCGAATTCCTTGTTTCTTCTTCAGTGTTGCCAATTTATTAGATTTTTTTTAAATTCAAATAAGAAACACTGCTTAGGAATAGTAATATTTATTTTATTTAATAACAGATTATTTAAGGCGAACATTACTAATCGAAAATAGTGAGAAATATTTGAATTTTAAAAAACCCGCTAAATTAGCAACACTACATTTCTTGTTTGATACTGCGTCCTAACATTCTTTTATCTTTAGCTTCCTGTATGTTTTTACTGTAGTAGAGAGAGATAGACGAATTCAGGATACTCAGATACGTCATGAAATTATTACGATTAAAGATTAGTATACCTTGTTAGTGAGATTTTAAATGTACGTTATATCCTACTATGTTTCATTATACAGGCAAAAAAAATGAAACTCGTAAAAATTAAATACGACTGCGGTTGTTTAAATCTTTTATGTTTTCTTTACTCCTTGCTAAACTAACAATATTTTTTACACAAATACTATTAATCCGGATAGTTTTTCTTATAACAAAAAGAAGGACAGATTATAATTGTACTCATTATCACAAGTACTAAATATGATTTTAACAAGTGCTTCAAAGGTAAATTTTTTTTAGTTCTGTTAAAAAATTAGTCTAGCATGAAATTATTTTTTTATTTTTGGTTGCAGCATATTAATCCATAATAAAGCTGTTTGAATTTACTTTTTGTTTTCAGTTATTAATCCATGCGGTTCTATGAAAAGAAACAATGTGTTAAAGTTAAGTTCAATTAAATTATCTAAGTATAACTAAAAGATACAAATTTCGATCATAAACATATAAATGAAAGTTCTAAAGTTCATTTAGACGATTAGATGTTGTCAATAAGCCCAGTTCCTGCAACATTATACAAATCACGTTTAATACGCGATCCCGCTTAATACGCGACTTTTACCCACTCCCTTCAAACGCGTCTTAACCGGGTTCGACTGTACTTTCGTTTACAAAGTGGTACAAACAACAATTTCTCTCGTACGCTAAAAATTTTAATTTCATAATCATTAAATGAATAAAAGTCATTTTTGTTTTAATAAATACAATTTTACAAACTATCACAAATAATGCATTTTTTTTTTTTTACTTGCGTGAAATAACACATTATTTTCCCCCGTGATTTGTTAATCGACTTGTAACTATTTTGTCTATCTATGTCGTTTTAAAAAACTTCATTTTTTCAATGAATTTGTGTATGAATCACATTTTGAACTTAATTATTTATGCACTCGTACAATCAAAAATTCGTATCATACAAAATCTTTTTATGTAACCATTTCTTGTGATTTTTTTTTTTTTTTTTTTTTTTTTTTACATGTCCGTGTGTAAGAGGGGAGGTATCCCTTTAGTCTAATATTATAAGTTTACTTATTAAACAGACCTAAAAGTCTGCTTATAGCTAGATTGCTTTTCAATTATTCAAATGCATCCTGAGAAAGTTATTTAAAACTAAAATAAGGTACTTTGGTGAATTATTTCTGGGTTAAACATATTATTAAACTAAAACAGTTTTTAAGAAAAAAAATAATACCCAATTCAAAGGATTGTTTTTTACATTCGCATTTTTGTGAAAATATTGTTATCTACATCAGAGCTTAATTCCAAGGAATCGTTTAGAATGTAAAAGCTACATTTTCCTAATCTTTCGGAAATGTTTTATGCTTAGAAATATACAGGTAATGTAATATTATAAATTATTGATTGCAGAATATTGGATATTGTGTAAAGTGAGATGAAATATGAAATGTATTTCTAAAATGTCATCGAGTCCCTAAACTGCCTTTTTAAAACGTATTTAATCTATTGACCATATAGTATTACGTACGAGCAGCCTATGATGTAAATCTTTCTATGGAACTGTTTGGTAGGTTCAATTGTTGATAATTTGCGCATAAGCATGTGAAAATGTTGTCATCCCTAATCTACACTGCTCAGCACTGCTTAAATTACTAGAGTCTACCTTACTACCTATGATTTTGGTATCGGCATTGAAATCGGGACAATGGTTTAAGAAATATTGCTGGTGCCGAAGCTATTTAGATTCTAAAATTAGTATTTTTCTAACGCGAGAACTACACACCGAATGGAAAAACGGAAAAATGTGTGTTAAATATCTCTTTCTCTTTTCTCTCTATTCTAAAAAAAAAAGTAACTACCGCTGTCACCGCCGTCGCCGGTTTTGAATTTTTTGTGACCGGAGGTATTTCTTTGTTAATATTAAGGAAAATAATGCATACAAAAGTATGAAAATCGGTAGTATTAAACAGAAATGTATGATAAACACGCTGATGCAGACAGTTTTCAAATCGAAGAAATATTTTAAGAGATATTTAATGCTAAAGTTGGACAAAGTCGTTCCACTAAAAAAGTTTTATAGGAGCAAAAACTATTCACGGGAATTTAATCATTTTTAGATCATTTTATACGTTAGAATTTCCCGGTGTGCAGACTGCATTCACTTTTTTAATTTGACTCATTTTTTGAGGTTTTATTTCTATTTTAAATTCAAATTTTCAGCATTTCGAGAGATATTTTTTACTTACTAGGGGGCTCGGCCCCCTACGAGCTACGCTCGCCAACCCCCGTCCAGACACCGCAGACTCTAAATGCATGCTAATGTGATCGGCTTTAAAAAGATTTCGAAAGATTGAATTATAATTTAAAAAACAGTGGCGATCTCCCTATAAACGGATTTCTATTCATTTCTCTTTGATTGGGGAAATTTTAACTCCAAATCCGCTGCGGTACTACTTGATTATCCCATCGACTAATTTCGTCAAATTATATAAATCTCCAAACCACTCGCCAAATTATACAAATTGACATAATTTTTATTTTAAATAACGAAAGAACAAATAAATTAGTACAACATTAATAAAAATACAAATAAAACGGCGAAATAAAAATAACTTGATGACGTAGACACGTGTAACAACATTTCAAAATAAGCTAATATAAAAGGAATTAAGTAAACAGAATCTTTGTCTCCCGGTATTTTTTTACAAAGCGAAGAGAAAGTTCTTTTAAATGAGACATTTTAAATTAATCCTTTTTAATCTGACGTAATTTTGACCAAACTATTCTTCCTCTTTTTAATATTCACGTGAAAATACTTGCGCTTTCCTAAGAAAAATAGTTGAAAAGTATCCTCTCAAAATATCAAATAAATGTCTAGCGCAATTTGTAAATTTAAACCGTTTTGCAATATTATTTTGTGTTCATTTTATGTAATAATGTAATGTGACGTAAATATGACGTAATTTCTCCTATTTAAGACTTCTAACGCATGTTAATAAATTTATTATTTTACAAATTCCTTTCTCTCTTAAAATTCACGTGTAATTATAGTTTTTATGACGTAATTTTTAATAAGTTCCTGCTTTTTGTACATATTTAATTCTTATTTCAAATGTTTTTTTCTGTTTATAATAGTCACGTGTAAATAAATTTTTAATTTATTACACGTATAAATATTTTTTTTTTTTTTTTTTTTTTTTTTTTTTTTTAAGCAAACATTATTGTTTTCGCTGTTTATACAGTTGGCAACAGTTTAAATTAATATCACTTTCTAAAATCTGTAAAAAATATCTCTCGAAATGCTGAAAATTTGAATTTAAAATAGATATAAAACCTCGAAAAATGAGTCAAATTAAAAAAATAAATCAATTCCGCACACCGGGAAATTATAACGTATAAAATGAACTAAAAATTATTAAATTCCGATGTATAGTTTTTGCTACTATAAAACTTTTTTAATGGAACGATTTTGTCCAACTTTAACATTAAATATCTCTTAAAATAATTCTTCGATTTGAAAACTGTCTGCATCAGCGTGTTTATCAAACATTTCTGTATAACACTGCCAATTTTCATATTTTTGTATGCATTATTTTTCTTAATATTAACGAAGAAAGACCTCCGGTCACAAAAAATTCAAAACCGGCGGCGGCGGCGGCGGCGGTGACAGCGGTAGTTACTTTTTTTTAGAATAGAGAGATTTTAGAAAATTGTACTAATTTAACCCGTTGCCAACTGTATAAACAACGGAAACAATAATGTTTGCTTCAAATTAAAAATTCATTCATACGTGACTATTATAAATAGAAAAGATTCTTTCAAATTAAAATTAAGTAATTGCGAATAAAAAGCAGGAACTTATTGAAAATTACGTAATAGGAAGTATACACGTGAATTTTAAAAGAGAAAGGATCTCTCTATTCTAAAAAATGTAACTACCGCTGTCACCGCCGCCGCCGGTTTTGAGCTTTTTGTGACCGGAGGTCTTTCTCCGTTAATAATAAGAAAAATATTGCATACAAAAATATGAAAATCGGCGGTATTATAGAGAAATGTTCGATAAATACGCTGATGCAGACAGTTTTCAAATCGAAGAATTATTTTAAGAGATATTTAAGGCTAAATTTGGACAAAGTCGTTCCATTAAAAAAGTTTTATAGGAGCTAAAACTATACATCGGAATTTAATCATTTTTATATCATTTTATACGTTATAGTTTCCCGGTGTGCAGATTGCATTTAGTTTTTAAATTTTACTCATCTTTTGAGCTTTTATTTCTATTTTAAATTCAAATTTTTGGCATTTCGAGAGATATTTTTTACTTACTAGGGGGCTCTGCCCCCTACGAGCTACGCTCGTCAACCCCCGTTCAGACACCGCAGACTCTAACAGCACGCTAATTTGATCGCCTTTAAAAAGATTTCGGAAGATTGAATTATAATTTGAATCTGACAATTATAATCTGACGTAATTTTCACCAAACTTTTCTTTCTCTTTTTAATATTCACGTCAAAATACTTTTGTTAGAAATGAAATATTATGATCATCTTAAAATGTCAAGTAAATGTCTCGCGCAATTTTTAAATTAAAACTGTTTTGCAATATTATTTTTTGTTCATTTTACGTAATAAGTGTAATATGACGTAAATTCTCCTATTTAGGACTTCTAACGCATGTTACTGGAATTTATTATTTTACAATATTCTTTCTCATTTAAAATTCACGTGTAACTATAGTTTTTATGACGTAATTTTCAATGAGTTCCTGCTTTTTATATTTTTTGTTTATAATAGTCACGTGTAAAATAAATTTTTAATTTGAAGCAAACATTACTGTTTGCGCTGTTTATACAGCTGGCAACAGTTTAAATTAATACAATTTTCTAATAGTTGTAAAAAATATCTCTCGAAATGCTGAAATTTGAATTTAAAATAGAAATGAAACCTCGAAAAATTATTCAAATTAAAAAACTAATAGCAATTAGCACACCGGGAAATTCTGACGCATAAAATGATCTAAAAATGATTAAATTCCTATGTACAGTTTTTGCTCCTATAAAACTTTTTTAATGGAACGATTTTGTTCATCTTTGGCATTAAATATCTGTTAAAATAATTCTTCGATTTGAAAACTGTCGGCATCAGCGTATTTATCAAACATTTTTCTATAATTCTACCGATTTTCATATTCTTGTATGCAACAGTTTTTTTTAATATTAACGAAGAAAGACCTCCGGTCACAAAAAATTCAAAACCGGCGGCGGCGGCGGTGACAGCGGTAGTTACTTTTTTTTAGAATAGAGAGATTTTAGAAAATTGTACTAATTTAACTTGTTGCCGACTTTATAAATAGCGCAAACAATAATGTTTGCTTCAAATTAAAAATTTATTTACACGTGACTACTATAAACTGAAAAAAACTTTCAAATTAGATTTAAATAATTACGCATAAAAAGCAGGAACTTATTGAAAATTACTTCATCTATAATTACACGTGAATTTTAACAGAGAAAGGATATTGTAAAATAATAAATTCATTAACATGCGTTAGAAGTCTTAAATAGGAGAAATTACATCACATTTACGTCACATTACACTTATTACGTAAAATGAACAAAAAATAATATTGCAAAACAGTTTCAATTTAAAAACTGCGCGAGACATTTATTTGATTTTTCGAGATGATCTTTTCAACTATTTTTGTTGGGACAGCGCAAATAATATTTCATTTCTAACAAAAATATTTTCAAGGGAATATTAAAAAGAGAAAGAAAAGTTTGGTGCAAATTACGTGAGATTAAAAACAATACATTTAAAATGTATTTTATTTATTTATTTATTTATTGACCAACAAACGTACGACTTGTGTGCTTGACATGAGAGCCCGCTTAAAATGTCTTATTTAAAAGAACTTTCTTTTCGCTTTGTTAAAAATTACCGGGAAACAAAGACTCTGTTTACTTAATTCATTTTATATGAGCTTATTTTGAAATGTTTAACTGATTTAATGTAATCAAAGAGGAAAATAGCCATTGTAACTTTTAACAGCAGCTGATTTTTCCTTAAAATTTCCCAATCAAGGAGAAATGAATAGAAACCCGTTTATAGGGAGATCGCCACTGTTTTTTAAATTATAATTCAATTCTTTCAAAATCTTTTTAAAGCCGATCAAATTAGCGTGCGTTTAGAAACTGTGGTGTCTGAACGGGGGTTGGCGAGCGTAGCTCGTAGGGGGTCGAACCCCCTAGTATTGTAAAATAATAAATTCATTAACATGCGTTAGAAGTCTTAAATAGGAGAAATTACGTCATATTTACATCACATTACAGTTATTACATAAAATGAACACAAAATAAAATTGCAAAACAGTTTAAATTTAGAAATTGCGCTAGACATTTATTTGATATTTTGAGAGGATCTTTTCAACTATTTTTGTTAGGAAAGCGCAAATAATATTTCATTTCTAACAAAAGTATTTTCACGTGAATATTTAAAACAGAAAGAAAAGCTTGGTCAAAATTACGTCAGATAAAAAAAGGATTAATTTAAAATGTCTCATTTAAAAAACTTTCTTTTCGCTTTGTTAAAAAATACCAGGAGACAAAGACTCTCTTTACTTAATTCCTTTTATATTAGCTTATTTTGAAATGTTGTTACACGTGTCTACGTCATCAAGTTATTTTTATTTCGACGTTTTATTTGTATTTTTATTAATGTTGTACTAATTTATTTGTTCTTTCGTTATTTAAAATGAAAATTATGTCAATTTGTATAATTTGGCGAGTGGTTTGGTGATTTATATAATTTGGCGAAATTGGTTGACTGGATATTCAAGTAGTAACGCAGCGGATTTGGCGTTAAAATTCCCCAATCAAAGAGAAATGAACAGAAATCCGTTTATAGGGAGATCGCCACTGTTTTTTATATTATAATTTAATCTTTCGAAATCTTTTTAAAGCCGATCAAATTAGCGTGCATTTAGAGTCTGCGGTGTCTGGACGGGACGTTGGCGAGCGTAGCTTCGTAGGGGTCTGATTCCCCTAGTTTTCTAAAAAAAAAGTAACTACCACTGTCACCGACGCCGGTTTTGAATTTTTTGTGAACGGAGGTTGTTTTCGTTAATATTAGGAAAAATAATGCATACAAAAATATGAAAATCGGTAGTATTATACAGAAATGTTTGATAAATACGCTGATGCAGACAGTTTTCAAATCGAAAAATTATCTTAAGAATTGTTTAGTGCTAAAGTTGGACAAAATCGTTCCATTAAAAAAAGTTTTATAAGGAGCAAAAACTGTGTATGGGAATTATTTCATTTTTAGATCATTATATGCGTTAGAATTTCCCGGTGTGCAGACTGTATTTCTTTTTTTTAATTTGACTCATTTTTTGAGGTTTTATTTCTATTTGAAATTCAAATTTTCAGCATTTCTAGAGATATTTTTTAGATGTTTTAGAAAGGGATATTAATTTAATCTGTTGCCAACTGTATAAACAGCGCAAACAATAATGTTTACTTCAAATAAAAAAAATACTTCTGCATTTATTTATATGTGACTATTATAAACAGAAAAAAAACATTTGGAATTAGAATTAAATAATTATGTACAAAAAGCAGGAACTTATTGAAAATTACGTCATAAAAACTATTCTCACACGTGAATTTTAAGAGAGAAAGGGAATTGTAAAATAATAAATTCATTAACATGCGTTAGAAGTCTTAAACAGGAGAAATTACATCACATTTACGTCACATTACACTTATTAGGTAAAATGAACAAAAAATAATATTGCAAAACAGTTTCAATTTAAAAACTGCGCGAGACATTTATTTGATTTTTCGAGATGATCTTTTCAACTATTTTTGTTGGACAGCGCAAATAATATTTCATTTCTAACAAAAGTATTTTCAAGTGAATATTAAAAAGAGAAAGAATAGTTTGGTCAAAATTACGTCAGATTAAAAACGATTAATTTAAAATGTCTTATTTAAAAGAACTTTCTTTTCGCTTTGTTAAACAAATACCGGGAGAAAAAGACTCTGTTTACTTAATTCCTTTTATATTAGCTTGTTTTGAAATGTTTAACTTATTTTACTTCAAAGACGAAAACAGCGATTGTATCTTTGGTACTACTTAGTTATCCCGTCGACTAAAAATCTATCATTCGCCAAACTATAAGATTAAATGTCAATAATGGTTGATCGTAAATGTCACATTAACTTGACTTTAAGCAAGTTACACGTGTCTACGTCATCAAGTTATTTTTATTTCGACGTTTTATTTGTATTTTTATTAATGTTGCACTAATTTATTTGTTCTTTCGTTTTTTTAAAATAAAAATTATGTCAATTTGTATAATTTGGCGGTGGTTTGGCAATTTATATAATTTGGCGAAATTGGTCGACGGGATAATCAAGTAGTACCGCAGCGGATTTGGCCTTAAAATTCCTCAATCAAAGAGAAATGAATAAAAATCCGTTTTTAGGGAGATCGCCACTGTTTTTTAAATTATAATTCAATCTTCCGAAATCTTTTTAAAGCCGATCAAATTAGCGTACTTTTTGAGTCTGCGTTGTCTGAACGGGGGTTTACGAGCGTAGCTCGTAGGGGACAGAGCCCCCTAGTTGGCAGTTTGGACTCCGTTTTAACATCCAAATTTTGAATTCACACCGGTTTTAACTATTTTTTTTTTTTTTTTGACTGATAATGAAATGTTTGTCATTAAAAACATCAGAAATTGCTTTATGTATTTACTGGTATGAATTTTGAATTTCGGAATAAAAATAGAGGCCAAACTGGCAACCCTTATTCAGTGATAACAAAGTCACACCCTAAACTTCTGGTAGTCAGAAGGTGTCCAACTTTGAAATCTTGAAAGAGAACTCCCATCTTTTATTGCAGATTCGGATTATAAGTGAAAGAATGCATAATTTTTGTATTTAACATTTTTTCCGTTTCGCCATAGATGATGCTATATTCGACAAAAATGATGTAACAGATGTGAACTCAGAAAGCACACGTTTTTGGCACGCTATCTGAGCCCGTGCATAACGACTGTTTTCTAATACGCCACCATCTTATATTCATGGGAAGTACAATATTTTTAATAAAGAATTATTGGAAAATTTTCTGCCTTACTTGTTATCTATAGTTGCAGTAACTAATCAATCATCTAAATCCCTAATCCCACACCCACCTGAATTTTACACTATCACCCCATCCTTCGATCAGCCAGCACATTTTTTTTTCTTTTTTGTTCTCTGCGTTATTCTATAGTAATAAATTTTTGGAAAACTAGGGGGCTCGGCCCCCTACGAGCTACGCTCACCAACCTCCGTCCAGATTCCGCAGACTCTAAATGCACGCTAATTTGATCGGCTTTAAAAAGATTTCGAAAGATTGAATTATAATTTAAAAAACAGTGGCAATCTCCCTATAAACGGATTTCTATTCATTTCTCTTTGATTGGGGAATTTTAACACCAAATCCGCTGCGGTACTACTTGATTATCCCGTCGACCAATTTCGCCAAATTATATAAACCGCCAAACCACTCGCCAAATTATACAAGTTGACGTAATTTTTATTTTAAATAACGAAAGAAGAAATAAATTAGTACAACATTAATAAAAATACAAATAAAACGTCGAAATAAAAATAACTTGATGACGTAGACACGTGTAACAACATTTCAAAATAAGCTAATATAAAAGGAATTAAGTAAACAGTCTTTGTCACCTGGTATTTTTTAACAAAGCGAAAAGAATGTTCTTTTAAATGATACATTTTAAATTAATCGTTTTTAATCTGACGTAATTTTGACCAAGCTATTCTTTCTCTTTTAAATATTCACGTTAAAACACTTTTGTTAGAAATGAAATATTATTTGCGCTTTCCTAACAAAAGTAGTTGAAAAGATCCTCTCAAAATATCAAATAAATGTCTAGCGCAATTTCTAAATTTAAACCGTTTTGCAATATTTTGTGTTCATTTTATGTAATAACTGTAATGTGACGTAAATATGACGTAATTTCTCATATTTAAGACTTCTAACGCATGTTAATGAATTTATTATTTTACGATATCCTTTCTCTTTTAAAATTCACGTGTATACTTTTTATGACGTAATTTTTGATAAGTTCCTGCTTTTTGTACATACAGTAAACCCTCGATTTAACGGACCTCGGTTCAACGGACTTCGGATTCAACGGACTAATTAAAAAAAAATTAAAAATTAAAAATTAAAAATTAAACAAAAATTAAAGTAAAACAAGTGGGTAAGTGTGATCGCAGATCGCACAGAGGGTTTCGTTCAATATCCCTTTTAAAACACTTTATCCTTAAATTAACAAATCAAAATCGTTAATTTAAAATTATTCCGCTCTCCCTAACCTGAAATTCAACGACCATATTTTCAAATTTTTATGGTTGACAAATGTCAAATATTTATTTATCACTATTATTTGCTGGAAGCCTCCATGATAAAACAGCTTCTAAAACGATGAAACACGCTTAAAAAAAGTATTACTGCGCCCCTCCCCCTCCCCTACTTGAGAATCTACACGCAACCCTCTTTTAAGCTTTTATATGTAAAAAATCAAGCAATGAACAACGACAAAGCATTTATTTTTACTATTTTTAAAAAGCGATTTCTCGGTAAAATAAAAAAAATATTTATTATATCTATGGCGACACAATGTCTCGTGATCAAATGAACGAAACCTTAAAAAAAAAGGGAAAGAACACGAAACGCCGAAAGCGCGCGCTTTGATTCTCACTGCAGCGTGGTTTTCGTTCTAAGCATGCGCAATGATGCTGGCGACCTATGCGGCCATATGATATGCTTTTCGTTCTATGCATGCGCTAGCGTACCCACGATCCATTTCTGCTTCAGTTCACAAGTGTATTTTGCTACTAGTGCTTTTTTTAAATGTCTTGTAATATTAAACGAAAACGCGTTAATTTATCTATAAAACAGAAACTTGAGTTGATAGAGAAGTTGGAGAGTGGTGTGTCGGTCGCACGTGTTTGCGAACTATACGGAGTTAAAAAACAAACCGTTTCAGATATTCGCAAGAATAAGGCAAAACTAGCCCATTTTTCCCTTAAATACAGCGTGGGTGATTCAGAAAGCGGTTTCTCAGTGGCGGACAGGAAACATGTAAAAGTGGCTCAAAATAAAAACCTGGAGAAGGCAGTATACAAATGGTTTGTACAACAGCGGTCAAGTGGCGTCGTCGACCGTAGTGTTGAGTTGCGGGCTACCGCAGAAAAATTAGCGAAACATATGGGTTAGGGACATTTCGTGCAAGTGATGGTTGGCTTTAGCGCGTAAACGCCATGGTTTCACTAACAGGAAAACATGCGGTGAATCTTTAAGCGCCGACATCGAACAGGTGGAACCTTTTCGAAAAAAGATAAAGAAACTGATAGAATCCGAGGGCCTACTTTTGTGTCAGTTATACAATGCTGACGAGACAGGACTCTATTTTCGTTCTGTGCCGGAAAATACCTTGGCGTACAAACATGATGCCCAGACGCCTGGCCGCAAGCTAAACGAGGAGCGTATTTCAGCACTCCTTTCTGCTAATGCTGATAGTAGTCATCGTCTTAAACCAATGGTAGTTGGAAAGGCCAGGAAACCGCGTGCTCTAAAAAATATTAGTATGCAACAACTGCCAGTCATCTATTCTAGTTCCAAGAATGCTTGGTTCACAGGCGATACTTTTTCTGATTGGTTTTTTAACCAGTTTGTTCCTGCCGTGCGTCACTATCAAGAAGAAGTTATGAAAATGTCTTCCCACGAAGTAAAAGCTCTATTACTCCTTGATAATGCTCCCTGCCACCCTAACGCGGAAAAGTTAGATAGTAGGGATGGACAAATAAAATGTGATTTCATAATAATAAACACACATACTACAATATACATTAAAACACACATTCACACATAAATAACGCCTGCATTCAACAGTTAAAGGTATATATAAATATTTTACAGACATACATACAATAAATACAATAAACCCAACTGGAGTGAAAAATTATCCAGAGCCAGGAATCGAACCCGGGACCAATGCAGTGGTCCCGTGTTAAAAAAGTGTTTCATTCCCATAAAAGTTGCATATGTGTTAATTCGTTTGTATTTCATAACCAGTATTGTATTATTAAAAGCAATGTATTGTGTTTATATATATATATATACATATACAGTGGTATATATGAATATACAATATATATTTATGTATATACATATATTGTACATATACAATAAATGTATATACACTGTATATATTGTATATATATATTATATATACAGGGTGTTCCGTTAAAGGGGTCCAATATTAATAGGGGTAATAGAGGAGATCACACGGAGCATAAATCAGTATATAATGCCTGGCCGGATCTCAATAATTTTCAAGTTACAGCAAATAGAATGAAAAATCGGAAATTTGTAAAAAAAACCCTCATTGCTAAACTATCGATAATGCTACATAAAAACGAAGCACATATTTAGAAAGAGCAGAAAAAATCCTACGAAATGACATAAGTTGTTTTAGAATATTTAGAATTAATGGCGAGTTACAAGCTCTGAAACAGTGAAAAAATACAAAATCAAATATTTAGCAAAATAGTTAATCGTTAATTCCAAAAATGCAACTCTACCTACATCAAGGAAAATGTTATAAAATTTGGTCCATTCCGAAAGCTTTCGAAGAAGCTGACAATAAACCATATCAGTTTAATTGTATGGGAGAAATCAAGCAGTTCCCTAGTTACAACTCTGTACTGTTGCACGCTCGGAAAGGGCGAAACTCCGCCCATGACGATTGTAAACACCCCGTTTTAATATCTTTCAATTATACATTTCTGATCAACCTCTATCAATACCCTTTCATTATTCAGTCTGGTCAAGTGAATGACATATTGTGCAGCTCTCGCCTTGTCTTAAAGCAAACTCCGTGACTGCTGCGTTTCCTCCATGAACTTTCAGGATGATGAAGAAGAAGTACTTTTTATGCAAATTTTCTGTGTGTATAGTAAGAAAAGTGTAATAAAACAGCAGTCATCAGTGGGCATTATGTTAAAGGGAGGCTGTTGTAAGTGGGATTGTAGTAAGTTGATGTATAATAATTATGCCGGAATACTCTAACGAAGAATATGCGGACATGCATCTGATGTACGGGCAAGCTCATGGAAATGCATGTCTAGCACAGCGCATGTACCGTGAGCAATTTCCAAGGAGACGTTGCCCAAGTTCCAAACTCTTCATAAAAATCGATAGACGATTACGGGAGACTGGATCGTTTAATACAGCAAGCATTGATGCAGAGAAACCTCGACATGTACGAACACCTGCAATGGAAGAAGATGTACTGAATATTTTTAAAGATAACCCCTCCACGAGTACACGAGCTGCTGCGTCTGAAGTCGGTGTTTCTCACCAAAGTGTGTGGCGTGTTCTGCGTGCAGAAAACATGCACCCCTTTCATGTGCAGCGGGTACAACTGTTATCAGTAACAGATTGTGCTCAGCGGACAGAATTCGTACGCTGGTTGCTTAATGTAACAGAAAATATCCACAATTTCTGGAAAATATTTTATTTACTGATGAAGCAACATTTACGAGAGAGGGCGTGGTAAACACGCACAATATGCACACATGGTCATATACAAATCCGCACACTGTTTTCCCGTCGAACGCACAACAAAAGTTCAGTGTGAACATATGGGCAGGTGTCCTCGGCGCTTATCTCATAGGACCATATTTACTGCCATATGTACTCAATGGCAGTACGTACTTGGTTTTCCTACGGGATATCTTACCGCAGTTACTGCAAAATGTGCCAGCAACATTGCGCCACAATATGTGGTTTATGCACGATGGCGCACCGGCACATTTTTTCATAGGTGTTCGCAATCACCTCAATTCAACATATCCTGGGAAATGGATTGGACGCAGTGGACCTGTTGCTTGGCCTACACGATCTCCAGACCTCAATCCGTTAGACATTTTTGTTTGGGGACACCTTAAATCGCTGGTGTATGAAACGCCTGTGGATACACCGGAGGATTTGCTAGCGCGAATCGTTGTCGCTGCAGGAGACATTCCCAACTCCGTCGGAGTTTTTCGGCGTGTTCGCCAATCTTTACGACGTCGCTGTCGGCTGTGCGATTCTGTTAATGGGCGCAACCTCGAACACCTATTATAATAATGTCCGTTCGTCTGCCTTCCGACATTGAACTGTGCAGCGCAGGCCAGAAGACTATGCTTCACATATGTCATAAAGTACGTGGAATGTAATTCTTTATTTGTCATTTTTCTTTTATTTTCAACACTTTTTGGCACAGTATTTTGTAAATCACAGACTGTGGTGTACTCAAATTGTAAATTACAAAGTTTGTATGAATTAATTTAAAATTTAGTGTCTTTTTTAAATTTATAATTAATAAAATTATTATGCTATTTGTTATTATTATTTCCTATCATAAATTATGATGCACATATACATACAATAATTGTCCATATAAAACATGTACTGAAACTTCTTGCATAGTTACAAATCGCAATATTTTTAATTATTTCCGAATTTTCACCACCAGTTTAATTTTAAAGAATTTAACTTAAGCTTTATATCAATAAAAGACCACTTTAAAATGTAGACTATTATTGTAAAGTTATTTTGGTTCGTTCAAATCTTGAATAATTAAAAATGTTGCATCTCAGAAGAAGCATGATCGAAAATGTATAGTTGAGAGTAATTAAAAAGGCGGTGTTTCCAATCGTGATGGGCGGAGTTTAACCTTTGCTAGTGTCAAAGAAAGCGGAGTTGTAACTAAGAAACTGATTAATTTCTCTCACACAATTAAACCGATATGGTTCATTGTAAGCTTTTTCGAAAGTTTTCGGAATGGACCAAATTTTACTACATTTTCCTTGTTGTAGCTAGAGTTGTCTTTTTGGAATTAACGATTAACTATTTTGATGTATATTGGATTTCGTACTTTTTTCACTGTTTCAGGGCTTGTAACTCGTCAATAAACATTGCTATTTTAATACAATTGATGTCATTTTGTAGGTTTTTTTCTGCTCTTTCTAAATATGTGCTTCGTTTTTATGTAGCATTATCGATAGTTTAGCAATGAGGGTTCTTTTACAATTTTCCGAATTTTCATTCTATTTGCTGTAACTTGATAACTATTGAGATCCGACCAGGCTTTATATACTGATTTATGCTCCATGTGATCTCCTCTATTACCCCTATTAATATTGGACCCCTTTAACGGAACACCCTGTATATATATGTAATTTGCACTGTAATAATATATGTAATTACAAGTACGTAATAATATATATATGTACTATAATTATAACACAATAATCTCTCTATTCTAAAAAAAAAAGTAACTACCGCTGTCACCGCCGCCGCCGGTTTTGATTTTTTTGTGACCGGAGGCCTTTCTTCGTTAATATTAACAAAAATAATGCATACAAAAATATGAAAATCGGTGGTTTTATACAGAAATGTTTGATAAACACGCTGATACAGACAGTTTTCAAATCGAAGAATTATTTTAAGAGTTATTTAATGCTAAAGTTGGACAAAATCGTTCCACTAAAAAAGTTTTATAGCAGCAAAAACTATACATGGCAGTGTAATCATTTTTAGATCATTTTATGCGTTAGAATTTGCCGGAGTGCAGATTGCATTAATTTTTTTATTTTGACTAATTTTTTCATGTTTTATTTCTATTATTAAATTCAAATTTTCATCATTTCTAGAGATATTTTTTACAAATTTCAGAAAATTGTACTAATTTAAACTGCTGCCAACTGTATAAAAAGCGCAAGCAATAATGTTTGCTTCAAATTAAAAATTTATTTACACGTGACTATTATAAACAGGAAAAAAACTTTCAAATTAGAATTAAATAATTACGTATAAAAAGCAGGAACTTATTAAAAATTACGTCATAAAAAGTATACTTGAATTTTAAAAGAGAAAGGATATGGTAAAATAATAAATTCATTAACATGCGTTAGAAGTCTTAGGAGAAATTACGTCATATTTACGTCACATTATAGTTATTACATAAAATGAACACAAAATAATATTGCAAAAAAGTTTAAATTTAGAAATTGCGCTAGACATTTATTTGATATTTTGAGAATTAATTTAAAATGTCTCATTTAAAAGAACTTTCTTTTCGCTTTGTTAAAAAATACCAGGAGACAAAGACTCTCTTTACTTAATTTCTTTTATATTAGCTTATTTTGAAATGTTGTTACACGTGTATACGTCATCAAGTTATTTTTATTTCTACGTTTTATTTGTGTTTTTATTAATGTTGTACGAATTTATTTGTTCTTTCGTTATTTAAAATAAAAATTATATCAATTTGTATAATTTGGATAGTGGTTTGGCGATTTATATAGTTTGGCGAAATTGGTCGACAGGATAATCAAGTAGTACCGCGGCGGATTTGTCGTTAAAATTCCCCAATCAAAGAGAAATGAAAAGAAATTCGTTTATAGGGAGATCGCCACTGTTTTTTAAATTATAATTCAATCTTTCGAAATCTTTTTAAAGCCGATCAAATTAGCGTGCATTTAGAGTCTGCGGTGTCTGGACGGGGGTTGGCGAGCGTAGCTCGTAGGGGGCCGAGCTCCCTAGTATTATAAATAGTACTTTGCGATTTAACGGACACATCTTAGTCCCAATTAGTCCGTTAAATCGAGGGTTTACTATAATTATTTAATTCTAATTCCAAATGATTTTTTTCTGTTTATAATAGTCACGTGTAAATAAATTCTTAATTTGAAGCAAACATTATTGTTTATGCATTGTTTATTAAAATAATGTAAAAGAAAGGCTATTAATCTTCATTTGTAGGCCAAAATAGTTTTCTTGTGCCTTCCCAAATTAAATCAATGCTTAACACAAGTGTTATATGGTCTGCATTTTTTGCTTCACAAAATGCTTGGAGAGACTTTCGAAATTCAGGATTACAATTAATAGTATTGACTCATTTTATAATTCATTTTAATAACTTATTAATCGTGGATGAAAAAGCTTTAGACAGCAAAATTTTCTTTCTGTTGATAAAAAAAAATTAACACAGGAAACAATTCAAAATTTTGACATTTTTGAATTTTAACCCTTTCCAACGCAGTGTGCCCACGTCGGGATACCTAATTTTAACCCCTAGCACTTCGCGCCATTTTGACTGTGTCTACCAGCAACTCCGCGTCATTACACAAAAATTTTATTCGGTCGGCACCACATTTTAAAAAAGAAGTTTTCTTCAAGTACACAATTTCAAAAATGCATTGATTAAATAAGGCAAATTTTATTTTCCTTTATTACTGGTGCCGAAAACGAGTTTTTCAAGGAAAGATGATGTCGCCGCAGCGGCGACAACGGAGTTTTTTACTTACTGTACATGTCGCCGCAGCGCCAACAACGGAGTGAAAAGTGTTAATTCCAAACTTTAGGGCAGCCACGTGCGACTATTTTTAAATTCTAGCTCGCACCACTTTCTCAAAACAAAGATTTCTCATATCCAGTTTGGCAACATTTGCAAGAAAACTATACTACAAAATTAATTTTCTTTAAATAGTGGTGCGAATAGAATAGAAAAATAGTGGCAGCCCTGAAACTTACGAACGGCACCAAGAATATTTTAGTAAAATTTTGCTTTTACAATGAAAATGTAAAGTAACATGTTTTTAATATCTAAAAAAGTCGTTTCTAAATTCCGGTGTCAGGCAATCATTTCATCATTTAACAAAAAAAATTGTCTGTGCCGGAAAGGGTTAAGTAGCCGTTATTCCCCATCAAATATCATTTTATCTTTTTCCAAATTTGATTATCATTAATTAATTACTATGCATTATGGCATTTTGAAATTTTAATTGTATATCTTATACATGCATATATCGTGTAAAAGGCCTGCACAACAGTCATACATATTTACTATTTATTGCAGGGTTCATACGCATAAAGGGATTCAGGGGCTTTTATGTGTTTTAGTAAAAGAAATTCCGTGAAGCACTGGTCGCTATATCTGAAGTTAGAAAAATTTTCATTAAATACGGCAAATATTACTCTACAAAAATTATGGTAAAATGTCCTTAAAGCGTACGAACCCTGCATTGATTTAGATTTTTTTGGGATGCTATAAAAGATTTGTAAATTGGTAATATCACGTTTCAGATACATTTTAGGTTAAATATGTAAGACCATAAGATTTAGGTATTCTCAAGTAATTCAATGTGTAAAACTTATTTTATGTTACATATTGAAGATCAATTAGATAAAAAGCTCTTTCAATAAATAAATGTTTTTTTTTCTTTCTTTTTTTTTTTTTTTTTTTAATTCATCGACAACCAAAAAAGATAAATTGCTCCCTGGTGGGGCGTAAGCCCGACGTTGGCATGGGAATCAAAGCGATATAAGTAAGCGTACAGTGTCAATACTGGAATCTGGAGTATATTGACACAGCTGCGCCATCTGGTGGACGGGGTGAATAATGCAAATACGCGGGTTTTCAGTATGACGTCATATATGACAGAACATCTACTATCTGCGCATCTCTTGCGGATATTTTCTGAATCTTTACTCACTTATTTAAGATGAATCTTGTTTCCCAGTTTTATTGCAAAATATTTTTATTACAGTTTGTTTTGATAAAATTATGTACATTAAAAAAATAGTCGCAATATCATTTTAATTTCGGGAGAAAAGCACTAATGCTACGAAAGCATTACTGCCTTTAGCCCTTAAACTAAAATGACATTGCGACTTATTTTTTTAAATACACATAATTTTATCAAAACAAGCTGTAACAAAAATATTTTGCAATATATCTGGCAAACAAGATTCATCTTCTGTGAGTAAGTAACAATTTGAAATTCGTAATAGAATTTTTAACAGGGATTCTCTAAATGGCTTTGTCTGCTTGAAAAAAAAATCTAATTTGGCGATTTTAGGAAAATTTTTGCAGTTATTGTCGGACTCGCAAAATATTTAAACAAATACTAAATTAACAATACTTGCTCGTTTAATAGTACAACATTTAATGCATGCATTTTAAATTAAAGTGATTCTGAATATAAAATGAAATGAATTTTAAATTAAATAAATGAACTATTTGTAACTTAAATAACATGAATACAATACGATCAAAAGAATATTGGAATAAGTTTTCGATGTATCGTCTGCCCTTGATAAACGAAGAAAAGCACTCAAAATTGAATATTTTATTTATTATTAAATTCTATACATATTCTAAACCTGGATAAACATTGCATTATTAAAATTGATCGTATTTAAATCAAAAACATTTGATAATATATTAAATAATATTTTTTTTTAATAAATTAAAATTAAAGTACGTAACTAACTTGTTTTGCTCTTTGGAAAAGGAGATATATTAATTCTATAAGAAAAAGAATTTTCTCACAATTTCGAAAACTACAGTTATTTGATGGCCAGCATTTTGCCATTTTAACAAATAATATTAGTTATAAAAAAGAACTGTTTTTATTTAAATAATTAACTATAATAAATAAGTCAAAAAACACGAATAAAAATTAATAGAACATTCTATTACTGTCAGAATATAAGTGCTACAAACAAATGAAAACACGACGTTTGCGCAGTTATTTCATAGATGTGCAATTAATAGATTATCCATAAAGAAGAAAACAGTTAGGCATCTTTCTGTAGTTTACCCCGTCCGCTACGTGACGTGCGACCTTGATTGATGTGACCTCTCCTATTTAAGATAGGACGCTTACTTATATCGCTTTGACGAGAACTACTGCTTTACTTATGAAACAGACTTGAAGATCTGTTTTTAACAAGATATTTCTAAAATATCTAATACTACATTATGCAAATGTTTTTAAAAATATAATTAACACACTTCTGTAAATTATTTCTGGGTTGAGTAATAGAATTAAACACAAATAGCTTTTAAGAAAAAATAATAATTGCTTTTTACCTTCGCATTTTTATGACAATATATTATTTTTATCTACATCAGAGCTTAATTGCACGGAATAGTCTTTAACCCTCTCACTACGGAACCCGAGCTTTTCTCGGGGATGTATTTTTCCGTTTAATTAATCCTTCTTGTTATTCCCACCAGTTATTTTTTTTATTGTAATTTTTCCCTTATTTAATCGGAGCATTTTCCCGATTACATTAGACAAAAATTTTTGTTTTGAAAAAACGGTGACAAAAGAATAAAAATTCTTAAATTCGCAATTTTTGAAGCTATTTTGATAAAACAATTACGCAACTAGAGGGTTAATATAAAAATTAGATTTTCCGAATCTTACAGAAATGTTTTATGCGTAGAAATGTACACGTAGTATAACATTATTAAATTGTTGATTTCAGGACGTTAGATATTCTGTAAAGTGAGATGAAAAGGGAAATGTATTTAAAAAATGTCATCGAGTCCATTGAACAAACGATTTACAAAATATTTAATCCATTAAACTGATTATACAGTATTACGTACGAGCAGCCTATGATGCAAAATTTTTATGTAAATGTTTGGCCTTTTCAATTGTTGATAGAAATTGTTTCTGAAATTTGCGCATGGGCAAGCAAATATGTTGCCATTCCTGATCTACACTGTTCAGCACATACTTACATTACTAGAGTCTATCCTACGACCCTCCGATTTTGGTATCAGCATATGAATCGAATCAAAGGTTTAACCCAGGGCTCGCACCGTTCCTAAAATTTTCGCACTTTGCTACCAGTAAATTAAAATGATAATCTTTGTTGTATAATTCTATTAAAGATGTTAAAAGAATCTACCACGAAGAATTCTTATATAAAATACTGGTAGCAAAGTGCGAAAATTTTAGGAACGGTGCGAGCCCTGGTTTAACCCCTTAATTCTCGCTCCCGTCAATAACACGTGCTGAGGTGTCGTTCGTTATTTCTCGTGCTCGTCATATTTCCGGGTTGGAGATTAATTGCTGGAAAAACTTCTGAAACCAGAAAAATGTAACTGGCATTTCGGTGTGAAGTCTTTGAATAATAGCGTTTGGGTTTGGTTTTTAGTGCTGATTATGATGTCGAACTTTGTATTGCATGTTCCGAAATATATCGCACTCAAAAAAAATTATTAATAATCAAAATTTAATGTATATTATATTATTTCAAATATCATTTATAAAAATTTATTTGATGATGATAAATAACGATGTAAGATGTGAAAAATAAAGGTCTTATTCGCGTGAATTCGTATAGTGTAAAACAAACGTTAAAACACAGAATTCTCGCATTATGGCTTTTCCAAAAATGGGAATTTGTTCTATAACATCTTTTTTTTTTCGCTTTAAAAAAACTAATTGCATATTTTATATAGAAAACTTATAATTATTCAGTTTCTGTAATAAAAAATAGGTACTTTTTTGACGCTTTTTCCAAAGATTAAGCGACCGTTAAGGGGTTAAGAAACATTCTAACCGTCACTGCTATCAATATTCTAAAATTTGAATTCTTCTATACGGGATAGTTCCGTATACATTTGTAGTGTAAGTCACATATGTGAAAATCGCTAACATTTTTAACTACCGGTATTATAGAACAAAAAAATGTGACATATTTTGTCGGAGATATCACCTTAATTCATTAAGGCAAAGAAAATTTTCAAAAATAGCAGAAGCCAAAAAGTATAGTAGTTATCAGCTATGAGACTTACAAAAACTCATGCAACTAGTCATACGAAAAGCTTTTCGCAGTTATGTTTTATTGTTACTAATGGGCACATGTGTGTTACTCACATGATCCTAAATATATGTATCCGCAATGCCCTTTTAGCGGGCACTTGCCCAGAGCCCATACGTTTCAGAGTGCAAAAATCTACTGATATCCAGTAGTAGTTTACTTTAATGTGATTTAAAAAAATGGAAATTAATCTTAAGAAAATTGTTAGATAAACATTTAAAAGAACGATGACATAAGTGACATTTATGGCCTTTAAAATTTATAATTATTCCCAACTTTTATGCATGTTATACGGGGACTTTCTTGTTACAAAAGTTCTCATTTAGATTTATTTCATTGCATAATCGAAGTTTAAAGTTTTTTCTGAGACCAAATTATTTCTGGTGTCATTGTATATACATATATACAGTGCGTCTCATAACTATAAATACACTGATATTTTCGAAATAATATTTTAATAATTCAGTATTCAAAAGTATGATTATGCATTTACCAAAAAACATATTACAGTAAAATAAATTAGAATTAAATAATTCCAACTCGAAGAGTGATAAATAGCATCAAATTTGCTGTCTCATAAATATAAAGATATTTTTCATACTTTTGGGTTAGCGTCCAATAATAGATCCATTTTTATAAATGACAGCAAATATTCTGGATGACATTCTGTATATTAAATTGTGTAAGTATTCTCACTCTATATCAAACCAACTACTTTCGATTTCTTTTTTCTACTCAAGGACGTTTGAAAATTGTCTTTCCGATGTATATAAACTGCGAACGAGGATGCCCCAAAGATTCTCAACTGGACTTAAATCAGAGCTACATAGGGGCCACAGCATGACATGAACATCATTATCAGCCATTTTTGTGAGTCTGGATGTGTATATCGGTGCATTATTCCTGTTAATACAAATAATTCCGAACACCAAGATTTTCAGTAATTGGCAACAAGTGACTATCGAGCACTTCTATATACTCTTTAGACGTCTGTTTACCTTCCAGAAAAGCAATATCTGTAGTTCTATTGAAAGAAAAGGCACCCCCAGACCATCACAGAACCCCTTCCTTTCTGTATACTCAAGTAGACTCAAGGTTCACTTCTTAAATCATGCCAGTAGGAATTTCAACCATCAGGGCCATCCAACTTAAATCTATTTTCATCTGAAAAAAAGCATCTATTCGTGCTTCCAACGCATATGATCTTTAGCCCTGAGTATTCTCCGTTTTTGCGTTCTTTTATTAATAAAGGAAATCTGCACATATGCCGGTACACAATATTTTTGCTTTCTTTTATACGAAGATGCATCGTGTCCTTCGAACCATACCGTCAACTCTTTGAGAAACTTGTTTAGAGTGACATTTTTGCGACGAAACAAGACTTGCGATCGAGTCTTTCACTAGTCTTTTTTCGTCTGCCAGATAGTTTTCTCGAATTAAAATTGTAAATTTGTGATAAAACTTTATAAACTGCAGCTCTGTTTATCCCACTTTTTAAACTTATTTGAGAAACTGTTAAGCCACTAGCTTTAAATCCACGTATTTTGCAAATTTCATCTTTAGAAATTTCGATATTCCACGGCATCTTTGCAATTGAAACGAGTCAAACAACAGTGCTCGTTTGAGTGGCCTAAGGCGTATTTCTCCGCGTGCGCATTACTTCTCAAAGCCCGCTTTTCATATGAAATAGTTTCAAATTTGTCTTTATATCTGTGATACTGCGCAATTATTTTTTTTTTTAGTCAAAATTATTTTATTTAAAATTAAACCCCGATGGCAGATTCATTTCATTGTTCTTAATATGAGGTATACAATTTAATTTCTTATACTTAATTAATAAAATGTAATTTCAAAAACATCTGTGTCTTTATATTTATGAAACGTACTGTATGACTTATATTTATTGAGCGTTTAATTTAAAAATACTTTATTTTGGCATCTATAATATTTAAAGATTATTTAAAATTAATGCATATTTATTTTATATTAAATTTCAGTTTGCGAAATTAAGTTTTTAACTGTTAAAAATAATTCAAACTTGTGAGAAGAATACTCGTTTTAATCTATAGTTTAGCATTGAGTAAAACATTGTAGAACAACCATACAGTTCTCTTATAAAGAATGTAATGTGAGAACTTCATTGATTTATTGCGGTGCTGCCACAGGCGATTTTTTTTTAATTCTACTTCGCACCCCTTTTTCGAAACAAAAATCTATTACATACGCTTTTACAACATTTGGAAGAGAAATATAATACAAAATATATCTTTTAAAAATAGTGGAGCGAATAAAGTAAAAAATAGTCGTCCGTGGCAGCCCTGTACTGTTGTCTTAAATTTTTCGTTACTGAATACAAAACATAAATCAAAAACATGCATCTTCAAGGTTTGTACGCGTCAAATGATTCAGGGGCTTTTAAGTGTTTCAGTACTAGAAATTTCGTAAAATATTGGTCGCTATACCTGAAGATAGATTTTTTTTTCATTAAATAAGGCAAATATTACTTTACAAGAATTCTGGTAAAAGATGCTTGAAAGTCCTTGAAGCATACGAACCCTGATCTTTTTTTAGATATTTAAGTTATTATTGTTAATATTATTATTATTGTTGTTGTTGTTGTAACTGTATTGCTATTTGAAATTTAAAAGAAGGATTTTCTTAGAATAAAACATCTTATAAAAAAAAATAATAATTGAGGAATTGAATCATTTGAATTCAAGGTTGTTACAATTAGGGTCCAAAAATTTTCTGATTAACGCCTGTACTCCTGCTTTATGGCTAAAGCATACGGCAAAAGTAAAAACACACACACAAAAAAATGAAATATTTGTTTATGTATACGAAATCTTTTTTAACACTTTATGGTCCTGTTCACACTAGGACGCCGACAAGTTGTCAATTCGACATCGACCAATGGACTAATTGCCGATTCGAAATAGAAATTTCTTCATAAAATAAGCTAAACATACATTACACTGAAATAAGTTAAACAACCAACTTAAATAATTCTAAATAAATTTTCTGGTGTATATTATTTTTATAATAATTACGTAAAATTTCCCGGCGTTCTAGTGCTAACCGGTCGCCTGTGATAAATCGCCAAGTATTGTTTCGTTTGGCGTTATTTGAACTGAAATCTTTGGCGTGATACTTTTCCCACTGATTTCTCGTCAACCCCTTCACGCGGCAAGACGAAGTATTGCTCTGTCATTTAAATATTTCTGTACCAAGGTTCGTTTCGTTTTATCATTGAGAAAGTTCGGGATTCATCAAAACTGAGCAAGAAACTTTAAATTGTTGTACTACAAAACTTGGAAAGGAGGGGATCAAATCATTTCAACGTCAACCAAAAGAGTAACTTTGTTGATCCTGACTGTGGAGTTCAGAACTCAAGAGGTAACTGAGTTGTAGTCACAAAATGGCGACTGTTGGCTGCTTTACATTTGATTTGGGCCTGATTAACGTTAAGCCAAACCTCCACGAAAAACGAAATGAGATATTTGCTTTATTAATGACAAAAATTCTGCAAGAATAGGCCGTTTAAATAAAGCTAAAATGTTTATTAAAATTTACTGATGGAAATTTGCCTCGTCGATAATAAAATTCACTCACACTGGCAGGAGGATTGTGTGGTTTGTCACAATATGACGGAACCACATGGCTTGACTGCCATCGGAGCAAATTATCACCAGCAAAAACGAATGGATATATTTTCCTTAATTATTACAGCATGATTTCGCATATATAAGATGCTTAAATAAGGAAATAATTTCTATTGAAATTTACCGGTGGAAGTTTGTCCCTTAGACAATCTGGCGCTCTAGAAACTATTACAGTTGATGCTTCATCATTTTGAGGATATGCCAATTCATCTTTATCCATAGGTCAATGGTTTAGACACTACTTTTTTCGGAAAGCATTTTTTGCATTATTTAATTACTGAAATTTTGAGATTAGATAAGGCTAAATTTTCTGCGGAAAAAATACTCGTGTCCAATCGGAAGCAACACATTTGGACAATTAAAATTGGTTGTCGCGAATATAGCGGCATTTATAGTTATGGGTTAAAAAAAACCATCATCATTGCAAGTTTTTTCTGCAACGATTATAAATGAATTTAACCCTCTTGCTGCGCAACCTGAGGTATTCTCGGGCATGCATATTTCAGTCTAATTAATATTATTTGGTTATTCTTACCAGTTATTTTTTAGCGAAAATTTTGTCTGATTTAATCAGGACATTTTCCCCCGATTACGATAGTCAAAAATTTCTGCTTTAAAGAACCGGTGAAAAAAGATTAGAAATTCTGTAAAATACGCTCATCGCGAAGAATTACTTACACAGCGAGAGGGTTAATATTATGAATTCCGAACTTTACCCCTTGACGGCAGTCCTCTGGGAGGTGTCGTTATATGAAGACTTTTACCACCAGTATTTACTAAGAAGATTTTCGCTTTAGATTTTTCTTAGAAATGTCGCAAGAACGAGAAAACCGCTTACGTAGTGGTGAGTTTTTTACAGCAATTGTTATTGTAATGTGCCATAAAAATAATTTTATAAAATTAGTGGTGGCGAAAAAAGTGACCACGCCGAGGCATTCTTGAACTGAGGAGATTTATTTTTGAACCACTTACTTTTAATTCTAGAATGCCAAATGGTACCACAATATTTGAAAGTAAATGTTCATATTATTAAGAACTTGAAGAAAAGGATTTACTTATTTCCAAAAAAAAAATTTGTCGCAAATACTGGTGTCATTATTTATTTCATCATTTTATTATTAGAAGTATATTCACCCTGAAAGGATTAAACCTTCATAATGCCTTTACTACCGTAATTTCCGGCCTATAATCCGCGGATCAAAGATTCTTCTTTGGATACAGAACTGAGTTCAAACCTTGAGTTCAAACATGATTATTTGATACGCGGATTACAGGCCGGGAATTACGGTACTTGACTTTATGGCTTCTTCTTTGGTACCCAGTGGTAACATTTACCGAAAAAAAGTTAAATATGCAGTAAAACATTAGGTTCTCGTATTAAAAATGTCCGAGTATGGTACAATTTTAATATGAAGATAACCCCAAGCTTACCTTTTAAGTATGAATTGAAAAACGGCATGATTTCCAGTCGATTGACTCTTTCCGTTTTGGGATATATAATGTCAGGGATGTTCTCTTTAATAGTTTTGGCGAACCGTACATAAATTCGTATATTTATACAGAAAATAGAACATTTTTGTATTTTATGTAGGCTTAATGTGATTATATAAGAAAAAAAAATAAAAGATCCTGAACTAAAAGCTTTCAGAGTGGTTTCCCGAAGGATGCGATATTTGTTTCGATTTATATATACGTTTTTTTGTATCTAGAGATTACCGTACAATGGAAATTTATTATTAATATTTTTAATAAAAATACCGAGGAAATAATTAGTTAGACAGATTGATATGAAATACCACACTGAAAGAAAAGTCTTTTCAGTTTAAAAAATTATATTAAGCGATGAATGAATATATGAAGTTACATTATATGTAAATTGAAAAACATTTTTAAAAATTATTAAATTATTCAAAAGCTAAACGTAAGTATATTTATCTTAACTTAAGAGCTGAAAGGTAGTTTGTAACGTACTTACTTTTGATCAGTATAATTTTCAAATAGTAATCTTCGACTTATTTATTAGCCGAATTAATACCCCTTTTCCTTAATTTCTGTAATTAAATAAAGCGTACATTACTATTTGGAAATAGTGTGCTCGAATGCTACGAATTGCGCTCCCCAAAATATATTTTTAATTTCCCTTTAAATTAAGAATGATATGGATAGATTTTATCAAAGTTAAAATCGGTTACAACATCATTTAAACTCTTTGACTTACAGTTACGGATAATATAAAACTTCCATTAAAAATACATGGTAAATGGATTTTCTTGCCAAAATATTCCTCGTATAAAAAGTCCCTTTTACAAAATAATCGAAAATACTTGATGTATTTTTAAAAAGAAAAAGTAAAAAAAAAATATTATTCACTAACTTGCAAATTTAGAGTTCAATTTTATTGTTATTTTTAACAAAAATTCTACAATAACGCATACTGGACAGTTGCACCATAAAATATAATACAGAGAATTTTTAAATAAAGACAAAATCTTGCTTAATGGTACACAAAACACGAACTTTAATAAGCTAAAAGTTAATTTCTACGTTTCGAGCTGTTTTTACAGCCGTCTTCAGGAAAATATGATGGTAAAAGGGCTCAAAGTTCAGAGACGAAAGCTTCCTGTGCAAGAGATAGTTAGTCGAAACTGAACAATTGATTTGAATACAAAAATGTAGTGTTGCCATCTAGCGAAAATAAATAATTATTAATGAACTGAGACCAAATGAATCAAAAAGGGTCGATTTAAGAAACCACGAGTGCCGCCATCTATACATGAGGGACAAAACCACGTTCAACTGAGTTTTCATTCAAGTTTTGGCAACATAATACAAGTTTAAGCTGAAATGTTGTAATTAGATGTATAATTATGACTTTATGATATTATGCCAGATTTTGGGGAGTTTACTATCATATTTTCCTGAAGACGGCTCCCAAAAATCTGACATAATATCATAAAGTCATAATTCGCAGCTCGAAAATTAACTTTTAGCTTATTAAAGTTCGTGTTTTGTGTGTCATTAAGCAAGATTTTGTCTTTATTTATTATATTTTATGGTGTAATTGTCCAGTATGTGTTATTGAAATATACTAATGCTAGGTTAAATTATGGACTTTAATTTCATCTTTAATCGCTTCAAAGCAGAGAGATTGCGACTTGCCCAAGAAGTTTTGACCTTATCCTTCCTCCAGCTATGCAAGAAAGAAAAAGTTATCCCAAGGTTTGTTACTATGAAGGATAATTACATTTTAAAAAGATTTCCGCCGAAGAAATTGAGTTTGTAGCTGCAATGCTTGAATCTATATATTAGAGATAAATTAGCATACGTCAACTTTTTGTCAAGTAAGGTTTTTCATCTTTATTGCGAATTTGTTGATAATACCCCGGTTGATGTTTTCGACCATAAAATACATATAATATCAAGCTTACTCTATATCCAGCAAAAAGAGAAAACTAATACCCACTCAAGGAAATTCCAACTTCTAATAAACCGGAGACATCGTTTTTCAACCGTTCCCTCCATTAAACCTGTTCCTTACATTAACTATTCAAGTAAAATATTTTCTAGTATTGAAGACAGAGCCCTTTCGCTTGGACCAAAATTTGTATTTAATAGTAAAGTAAACCATAATAGCATTATTGCAGATTGTGAAAACGTCATTCAAGCCATTCAAGAGAATAAAAGAGACGAAGAGCGCGCAGCAATGTACAAGTTAGTAAACCGAATCTCTTATAAACAAAATAAAGAGCAAAGATTAGTTTTGAATACGTTAAAGAAATTGAAGAAAGATCCTGATATTATTTTTATCAAGAGCGACAAATCAAACAAACTTGCAATATTGGACAGATTAGCTTACATAGATAAAATGTATGCAGGTATTGCGGATATGGATTGTGAAATTCTAGAAAAAGATTTAAATCCCAAGATTTTTCGTAAAGTAGAAGACTTAGTCCTCACAGGAAAATAGCCGGAAAGTATGAAATCGCTTATTAAAATTAACCACACTGGATTTACTGTTAACTGGATTAATTGGGTTAACTGGGAGATTGAAAGATCATAAACCAAATTTACCGTTGAGACCTATCGTTTCCCGCTGTGTGACACACACATACTAAAAGGCTTTCGTGATCTTCTTGAAATCAATACTTCCTGATTCAGATCTTACTATTGAGTCTACAAAATATTTTATTGATAAAGTTAAACAATTTCCAATTAATACAAACACCTTTATGGCAAGTTTAGACGTAGTATCTCTATATCCTTCCATCAATATGCCTGAAGTCATACGATACATTAATATGATCATAAATAACAATTCAAATATATCTCAAGATATAAAAACCTCACTAAAATCTGGAATTAACCTCATAGTTTACAGTAACATTTTCATTTTTTATAAGAATATTTATAGACAACTACATGGTGCACCGATGGGATAACCAGTTTCCGGATTATTTGCAGAGTTTTGCTTTAAGGCCTCTAGAACATAAGATCTTTGATACGTTTAATTTGAGACTCAAATGTTGGTTAAGATATGTTGATGATGTTTTCATCTTATGGAACTACAGTTTACCTGCTTTAACTGATTTTCTTCAAGATATTAATAAATTAAGTAACTGTATAAAATTCACCCTTGAAATCGAAGAAAATGCTTCACTTCCATTTTTAGACGTCCAAATTAATAGATGCAGCTCTGGATTAAACTTTTCAGTTTATAGAAAACCTATTAAAGAAAACACTGTTATCCCTTTTTCAGCAAACGTACCTTTTCAATATAAAATCTCTGCATTTCAGTCATTCATTAAAAGAGAATTTATGTTTTGCTCAGATGACCAATTAAATGAAGAAATCGAGTTTATACAGAAAATAGCATTTGATAATGGTTTTCCAGCAAAATATATAGATAAGATAATTCAGAAGTACAACCCTTCCCCTCCTTCAGGTCAACGACAGGATAATAATAAACTTATGGTCTACAGAAAATTTTACAACATTCCCACTATATTCGAAAAGCTAAAAAAGATCATACAGAAATGTAATATAAAGTTGGTCGCTAGTCCACCTCCTTACCTCGTTAATATCGTCAGTAATAAGATCGATAGGATCCCAATGGATCAAAATTCTGGTATATATGAAATCCCTATCACTTTATCCAATAATGTTGAAAAAGTCTACATCGGCATGACAAAACGTAAGTTATCAGTAAGGATTCTGGAGCATAGCAGAGACATTAAACATCAAAAACAGAATACAGCTCTTTCTAGGTTCTACTTAGCTAATGAAGTCTGCCATATTAACTTTTCTGAAGCAAAAATTATAGTTCCGTGCAATAACCCCTTTGAAAATAAAATTAAAGTATCAGTTGAAATCTTTTCACGTGAAAATAAACCTTGTAACGATAATTTATCCTATAAATCCCAAAAATCTGGCATAATATCATAAAGTCATAATTCTACATCTAATTACAATATTTCAGCTTAAACTTGTATTATGTTGCCAAAACTTGAATGAAAACTCAGTTTAACGTATTTTTGTCACTCATGTATAGATGGCGGCACTCGTGGTTTCTTAAAACGACCCTTTTTGATTCATTTGGTCTCAGTTCATTAATAATTATTTTCACTAGATGGCAACACTACATTTTTGTATTCAAATCATTTGTAAAGTTTCGACTAATTATCTCTTGCACAGGAAGTTTTAATCTCTGAACTTTGAGCCTTTTTACCCTCTTATTTTCCTGAAGACAGCTATAGAAACAGCTCAAAACGTAGAAATTAACTTTTAGCTTAATAAAGTTCGTGTTTTGTGTACCATTAAGCAAGATTTTGTCTTTATTTAAAAATTCTACAGTTTCATAATTTTAGACTGTTCTGTATACTTTAACAAGCAAATAAGTACAGTGGTCTCACGACTAGATTCCCAGTTCATTATATATTTAAATTTTCTTTAAAAATGATGTTAGGGAATGGACAAAATGAATAATCGTGTGGTCATATTGTATGGCAGTACTATCACTATATGGTTAAAAGTCACCGAGACTTTCGATTTTAGACGTTTTATTGTATATCTAGAGAAATACTTGACAAATTCTTCTGGAATTTCAGGGATGTAAAAAAAAGGTTTGACCATATATTTTTCAGTGAAGGTTTAGTCAGACTAATTAGGGAACCAACGAGATATTGGATAAAATAAAAAGATTTGCTACAACTTTCTAAAATAAAGTGCTCGAAACGATCAGTAGCTGCAACAGATGACTATTTGGGAATTCATAAAAAATTGTGTGCATTTATGTAAGAACAGCACGTATATTTAGGAAAATGCAAAAGTTTCTTCAAAAAATTGAAAATACATGTCCGCGTGCTTTTTACTTAAAGCATGTAGGGATTTCAACCTAATGTAACATAACATTACAGAAGGCTTGAAAAGTGCAGTATAAATAATGTACCGCAATTAGAACATCAATTTATAAAATCTTTGATTAAATATGCACATCTGTATGAAACAATTATTAACTGCACATGCGAGAAGAGATAATATTTTTTTTCTTCATAATTTGATAGTCAACTATATAGTACACATATGAAATGGCCGGTTGAATATCGCCTAAATTCTGGAAGATATCGGCGATATAAGTAGCTGAATTTTAGTTTAGTTTTACACGTTCTTAGTTGATAAGGGATTTTACAGTATTTTTAGTATTTAGAATAGTATAGTACGAGGCTCTAAAGTTTTTGAGATATAGCTAAATGGTACGTTAAATATACCAGCTCTTAGGAGTGTTCAATGTCATCCCATCTTAGATCAATGAACATTTGTAGGCAAATTTCCCAAAGTTTAAATGCCTCAAGCCATCCATTTTTTGAAATAGTTGAAAAAAACTTCTTTTTTTAACCTCACCAATCTCATCTTTGGAATCAAAACGACTCCCATGTAAAGTTTTATATTAAAAAAAAGGGCCAAAAGTCACACATAGCAAAATCAGGAGAATATGGTGTATGTCCTATCACTTTACAGGGCTGCGACAGGCGACTATTGTTTAATTCTCTCGCAGCACTTTAACAAAAAATGCTCACATGCTCTTTGCCAACATGTGCAAAAAACACACACATATATATATATACTACAAAATTTGTATTACAAAAATAGTGGTGAAAATAGAATATAAAAATAGTCGTCTGTGGCAGCACTGACTTGGATGTTTTTTGCTCAAGAAATTCGACTGTAATTCTTGTTTTATGAGAAGATGCTTTGTCATGGTGAAGTATGACTACAATAACATTCACCCCTTGAAAAATTTCTGGAAGACACTTAGTGGTCTTCTGTTCCTCTAGCTTAATGGCTTTCACCAGACCCGTACTTTCGAAGAACACGGCATACATTACTTTTTTTATTAGTCTTTGTCTTTTCACGATTGTTGGTTTAAGATCAGTTTCTAAGACCCATCCGTTACTTTCTTGACGTATTGGAACATCAAAAGAAGGTATGTACGTCTCATCACGAATTATGATTTTAGAATAAGGCGATGGACACCATCATTAAGTAATTTTAGGGTTTCTCTACTGATTCAGACATGCTCCACTTTTTGGTGTTCTGTTAACGAATTTTTTATATGCATGAATAATTTTACGTATAGCTGAGGGACCAATGTTATGTTCCTTCTGTATCATTAGGTAGGTACAGCAATACATTTTTCGTACGGCCAACACATTTTCTGGGACTTCAGCTGAAGTATTCTTCTGAAACGGTCTTTCTGTGTGTTCTTCATCCAAAAGATAATTACGACCTCTTCTAAATTCTACAATTTTCTTCTAAATGTGAATACAATGACATGATATGGAGCTTAAATTCCATATGCTAATTGTAGACGTAGAAGGCATTCTTCTTGATTTAGCCTATCTTTAAAATCATATAAAATCATACCTCGATAATGTTCTCGCTTCAACTCCATTTTATCTTCCTTCAGAATTTATTCTATAATAGCTAAATTACAATTGTTGCCATAAATTATCGTCTGCGTGCATAAAAGGATTCAAATTTATATATTCGACATATTTTTCTTTATAATTTCAAGGACAGCCTGTTCTATCGGCTGAGAAATAGCCGTCACATTGGATGGTAAAAATTCAGCTTTGATGTGTCCATCTGCGAGTTTATCAATGGACGGATGCGAAGGTGCGTTGTCAAAAACTACAGAGCTAGCTGAGTCAGAGATAGCTTTTGCTGAAATAGCAGAGCTTTTCCCGAAAAATTGTTGTCTTTCAAATGTTTTTGTACAGCAATTTTTTTGTCGCATAGCGTCTGTTCCTGTCTCAAAAAATTCAGAGTTACCCTCGTATTACAACGATTTCTTTGGATATTAAAAAAACATTAAAACGTACTCTTATAGTGTATTTTAAGTAAAATAAATCTATAAAAAATCACGCAGTCTTCTAAAATTAAAATTAAAATCATTATATGGAAAAAAAGATGAAAAAAATTCCATTTGGGTTAACAGGTTAACGCATCGCCAGTTGTTTTATTACATCAAATGTTATACAATCTATACCAAAAAATTATATTTGCCCTCCTCTGCCATGATATTAAAAACACATGTTAAACATTTTAAGATAAATTTTATATATATATATTACATAAGTTCCAAAATAAGCAAAATGTTAATGCCTTATTAGTAAAAAAATGAGTATATCGTATTTTACTGTTTCTTAATAAATGATTGTACAAATATGAAAAGTTACGCATAAGATAAAAGAGTCAACACTTAGTTTTTAATGTTTGAAAAAATCCTTGATACATAAATGTTTCTTCCTGTTCGCCCTCTTCCGCGACGCATTGTCCCGGCATTTACGCAAGTAGATGATATAAGCTGGTGTCGCCTTCTCCTGCTGATTAATGTGATGCAGTGCTGCCTCAATCTTCTTAACCCTCCGTCTACCAGACGGGTCCATTGGACCCGACAGGTACATACAAAATATTCATTCAAACCAGAAATTTCTTTAAAATAAACTAAGTATATAAACCAGACAAAAATAAGGTAAATAAATAAGTTAAATAGTTTTATATAAAAATTCTGGTTTAGAACGTTTTATTAAAACTTGAATAAAATTCCCGGTAGATCTAGGGTTAAACCCTTCTCGAATGTGGTATGAGATTTTTCCTGCGATCCTCCTCCTCTTTTTTTCTGTTACTTCTCCCTGTGTCAATTTCTACAATATCGTTGTCAGTTAATCCATTAACTTCGTCGTTTGCCATCCACTCTGTAATGTCCTCTGCATTTACATCGTCAGAGCGCGGTATATTTTTCAGCAACGAAAGAAGTTAATCGGTCTCATATTCCACTTCAGTTTCGCACATGGGTTTATAACCACTTTTATGGTCCAAAAGAATGTTCCAAGACCTTGTGATTACTATGTTTGGAGTTTCTTCCCATGCTTTTGCCACCCACCTTATGATATCCAGCATGTCAATTTTTTCAGAGTGATTATGTAGACTTCATTATTATCAATAGCTGTTATCAACTAACGGAGAAGAAGGCGGAGATACATTTTCTTTATAATTTCAAGGACGCCCTGTTCCATTGGATGGTAAAAATTCAGCTTTGATGTCTCCATCTGCGAGTTTATCAATAGACGGATGCAAAGATGCGTTACTAGACTTCATTATTATCAATAGCTGTTATCAACTAACGGAGAAGAAGGCGGAGATACATTTTCTTTATAATTTCAAGGACGCCCTGTTCCATTGGATGGTAAAAATTCAGCTTTGATGTCTCCATCTGCGAGTTTATCAATAGACGGATGCAAAGATGCGTTGTCAAGAATTTCAGAGCTGGCAGAGTCAGTGCTAACTTTTGCCGAAATAGCAGATCTTTTTCCGGCAAATTATTGTCTTTCAAACGTTTTTCTACAGTCGGTACGAATTCATTTTTCAACCAGCTTTTAAACATCTCAGAATTTGCTCATGCTTTCTTTTGATGCGTGTAATATACAGATTTTTAAAAGCTCTAGTTTTGACTGACTTTCCTATTAACCGCTTGAAGGGTCGTGATGGCGCTATGGCATCACCTAATTTTAATTCCTAATTTCCACACTTGCACCCGAATTTTTATATGAAAATTTCACTTTTATTAAGAACGCGAAAATTTACTTTTACTTGTTTACAAATAAATTTTCTTGTAAATACTTTTCCTTTCTTTGGTGGTTGATAAAGCTGGAAATTTGGTGAAGATTCATTTAAAACATTTGCTTTATTTTGGAAAGGCTTTGACAAATTGCTTTGGGAGATTTTCAATATTTTTTGAGTTTTCAACTTTGAAATTTAAGATTTACGAAAATTACTGACGTGATGGTTAACCCGAGAGAACGCGCGCATACACAGGGGTATGAATGGTTTTTACTTTGTCACCAATAAATACAAATAAACATCGTCACTTTATTTAATTGGAGATAATTTTGCGATAAAAGAAGTTGAAGATTACTTTTACAAAGATAGTGGTGACAATTGTAAAAACCGTACGCACTCCGGGTCTATCAGGCCCGGCCCCAGTCCTCGCGGGTTAAAAATGAAGGTCATTTTCGGAGTTAGCGCTAAAAAATACATAAAAAAACCATTATCAAAAGTTAAAAAACACAACTATCGCAGGCTTGTGTAATCTATCAGTAATTATTGAATCGAAAATATTGGAGTACTATTAGCAGTTGTTATTAAAGAAAAGTTCTACGTACAAAATTTTAATACAGTAGACTCCCTCAAATCCGCAACTCTAAAATCCACCAATACCTAAAATCCGCACATTATCACACATGTAAACAATGAAACTTTCAGTTCAGATGTAGAGGCAAAATTACAGACTTTTTTAGTTTTATATTATTCCATATGTATTTTAATATGTAACTCTCGATAATATGACTGAACTTGTTGTTTTTCTTGAAATATAAATTTGTTTCTGAACATAAATCAAGATATTGTTGATATCACTGGTAATCACAATCTTTTTACCAAATATATTTATGTATTAATCAAGCTTTTTTGGTTATCAAGACTGGCTAAACCTGAAATAAAATTTTCTTACTTTATGATTTTGATGTAAATTAATAGGGTACATTTATGAGGAAAGTTTCATTAAATAATTCAACAAAATGTATCTCATCTTTATTATGCATATTTAACTATACATTATAAATTATTTACTTGACCTTTACTTTTAATAATTTTTATAATTATCTTACTTTTTATCATTTTAGCTTATTATTTTACTTAATTATTTTAATAGTTTACTATATTGCAAGCACTAATTATAATATTGATTGCATAATACTGTTTAAAAAATGTAAACAAAGCAATGACCAGAAATCTGCAAAATTCTAAAATCCGCACAACCTCTGGTCCCAAGCTGTGCAGATTTGAGGGAGTCTAGTGTACCACAGAATTCTATGCGTTTCACTCGGGGGTGCCACTGGAAACTATTTCGTGTACCTGTATTTTAAAACAATAATATTCTTTACAACATTTTCAAAAGAAATATATCACGGAGATTATTGTTTTAGAATAGTTGTGGTGAACTTAGTCGCCAACGGCACATCTACTCACTTTATACTAACAAAAGATTGGAAAAATGAAAATTTAATTCAATGAAAAACAATAGACTCATCGACATGACTTTTGTTATTGATTCCCAACGTACTGTAATACACGTTTATCAGAAGAAAGAAATATGCTGCTTATAACGACAAATTGATTCTCCAAACAGTGCAATTATAGATATATGAAGACGACATAAACAAATATTACATTTTTGCAAAAATGGAGAAAACATTATCTGTAATATTATTCAAATAACGATAATTTTTATTGTACAATTTTACATCGATTTTGAATGAGAATTGTTTATTTATTTTTTTTTTAAGGCTACATTATTTATTTTTATTTTTATTTTCTACTTTTTAGTGTTTGAAATATTTTGTTGTTGCAGTTTCACAGCCATTTGTCATATTTTTTGTCGAAAGTATTTTGGCGCATGCCTAACTACATTCTGTAAACAGATGTAACCAATAATGTATTAAATTTAAAAAATCAAAAAACCCGACTGCGTAAAAAGCGAACTTATTAATTATTTCTCATCAATATGAAACTATATTTTCTATATTACTTACCTTTTTTTTTATTTACTTGTATTGATGACTTTTAAGTTGTGTTTAATTATTAGTTCCTATCTAAAAACACTCTTTTGATGAGGCCTATAGATGTCTATTATGAAGGTTACAGTTATAGTAAAGGTAGACATCCAAAGTACACAACTTCCAGGTTGTGTAATATTTAAATGGAGCTTCAGACTGCAAAATGGTCAATGAAACATAGTCTTCATTTTGAAAGACCTATCCAATGATATGCCACTCAATAGGGTGCGTAAATTTTTTTCGTCTCTACCGCCATTTTGTACGGTCGCCATTTTGAATTTATAAAATCAAAAACTAGCCTATAACCATCGGACGGTTAAGACGAATCGATAGAGACCTCATTCATTAAAATCCATCCAGCCGTTGGGATGTTTCAAGCGTATAAAGAAATTCACATACACAGATACGCGTGAAACACATAACCCTTCTTTTCAGTCGGGTAAAAAGAATATTTAGCGATTTATGATCTGCGTCCTTCTAACATAAGACAGCCTTAACATTTATTTATTAATTTATAATTAGGTTTAAAATATATGTTATAATTAAGTTAAAATAATATGTTAAAATTATAAAAATGGTATAATGCCATCGGAAATATACAGTCGTAAATATTTTTTTTGTAATTCTAGCATATCAGGAAGTGGGTGAAAAAACTTTAAAAAATTCCATTACCTAAAAATCATCTCAAATTTTTAGATGAAATAACCCTCTTTGGCGATACCCAGATTTGGCTATACCGGTTAAAGGTGGTTTCGCCGTAAAAAAGGACATTGCATCCCGATTTCTTTCTCGAATTACTCTAATTCATCTTTTAACTGATCCCTCAATGAAAGAATGGGCAAAAATCTCAAACTTTGATATTTAATGCGTCAATTTTTGTAGTACAGATCTCAAACTTTTTGTTTTATATGTGTTATGATACGTGTAAACTTTTACTAAATGTAACTATAAGAACTGGAGGAGCGTATAAAAAGTTAGATTTCGTATTTTTTTTTAAATTGATTGTTTACTTTAAATAATGCCACAACATGAATATTTATCTCATTTGGAATTTTTTTGTAATTAGAACTATATGTCTACGACCAACGGTTTAGAAATTAAAGATGGGCGATAGATAACAAATTGAACCCTGTATATATCATTTTAAGAAATTATCTAATACTGCATTTTTCAAAAAAAGTTTTTAGAAATCCTATTCTTTATAATACTGACACAGAATTTTGCTGCCTTTATAGACTTTTAAAATAACACATTTTATCATGTTTAGAAATTTCCTTAATATATTATTAATTCGAAATTTATTCATACAGAACAAACATTATTCAATTTTATATTCAATTTCACCGATACTTAATCATCTACGATTACATAGAAATAGAGCAATGCGGACTGACTGCTGATAGATGCTAGAAATCAATAACTAAGCAAATATCAATTGATTTCCAACGCAAATACCTGAAATGATGTATCGCATTTTAGTATCTCAAGTAATGAAGTTCATGCAAGAGTTATTGGGAAGTTAAGCACATTTTAATTAGATTCATATGATTTCAAATTGGAATTTATTACTCTCATATATTATTCATTCATATTCTAAATATTGATATATAAATATCACACAAAATCATATATTTATATAAGAAATATTTAAAGAGTCATCAATTTAATATTAAAAATAAGAAAATATTGCATGCGTGTGTGCTTGTTTGTTTGTAGCTCGTTATCCGTGGAATTACTAAATCGATTTTAAAAGTAAAAGTTGCAATATTATAGTGACAGTCGGTGTCCTGTAAACTTATGTCGGTATCAACCCCCGAAGGGGGTGCATGAGCAAAATGTGCTCTAAAATTGTAATTTTTATAATACTGAATGGGGTAGAAATTTAAATTTTTGCATGTTGGTTGCTTTTAACATGTAAATAAGTGTGGTTTTGAAAGAAACCCAAATTTAAAACGATAAAAAGGGCGAAAAACGTTTTAAAAATTTTCTAAATTACGATTTACTTTAAACTTGTTAGGGCTTATAACTAACACTTTCCCACACATTCAGAATTCCGCAACAAAATTAAACATTTTAATAAGGTAAATGATGATATATTAGTAAACAATTTGGAAAACGCATTCATATTTTAAAATCCAATTTCAGCAATTACCATCTACGGTCTGAAAAAAAAAAACGAATAATTTTGTATTACCCTGTATATTACCTCTAGATTTGTATATATATACAAAGTATGAAAAAAAATTACTAGAGATAGGAAAAGCATAACCCATTTGAAATTTCACCCTCGGCAAATTTAGTCAATAAAAAGAAATTTACTAGAATTCTTTTGTACAGCCCTATTTATTACTTACAGTTTTTATACACGTTACATATTAACCCATTACCCGCTGGTGTTGCGTTCACGCAACACTCAGAATAAATGCACATATTAAAATTATTTACATACCAACCACAATTTTGCAATTAAAAAATTGGCCTTACTTAACCCTAGATCTACCGGGAATTTTATTCAAGTTTTAATAAAACGTTCTACACCAGAATTTTTATTTAAAACTATTTAACTTATTTATTTACCTTATTTTTGTCTGGTTTATATACTTAGTTTATTTTAAAGAAATTTCTGGTTTGAATGAATATTTTGTATGTACCTGTCGGGTCTAATGGACCCGTCTGGTAGACGGAGGGTTAAAGACATAAAATTTTAAGATCATATAAAGCGAAAATTATTTTTCAGGGTTTGTGGTGGCAAACGACATTCAGCCAAAATGTTGAAAACCTCAGGCTTTTAAATTTGGCGGGTAATGGGTTAACCCTTTATCTACTGAATTACGAATTCATGAAAATTTTATCTTCTAAAGCATTTTTCGTGAATTGTTTAAACTGCATTAGAAGATTTACATAATCATTTAATAAATTTTAGAAGGATTTTAGAAGGATTGAAGGATTTAGAAGGATTACATAAATTTGAATTTATTGGGATTTTGTACAATATTTATAACTCCACTGAAATCTTTTTTTTTTAATATTTTTCTTATTACTTTGTAGAATTAGGAAATGCACAAATATAATGTTCTTACAATAGAAATATACAAATATTTCCCAATTGAAAAATTCGCCCCCCGCCCTCCCAACACTAAGTAAGCTGAAAAGATGCAAAGGCAAAAGAGATCATTCTTTTAAAAATAGTTTCGTTTTGTGTAACCAATAATGCTTTTGGAACAAGATAAAATATTGTATCTATAACTCATTCTAAACTGTATTAAATGAATTTTATAACAAGTTATTTTAATGGTACTTACAAGTACCGTCAGTAGATAAAGGGTTAAGCTAAAATTTAATGCAGGCTAAAACAAGTACGTTTTACAATCCAAGTAAAGAAAAAGTTGTTAAAGCTAAAACGCATGCCAGAATTGAAAACGCACTTACAGCAATTATTGCTTATAGTCAGTACTGTAACCGAATTCTTTTGTTTGCCCCTCTAAAGAACGATGAACGCTATGTAAAACATACTCACGAATAGTGCACATCAGTGAAGAATGTAAATTTTAGTATGTTTGAATTAGTATAACATTATTAAAATGCACTGCAAACGATTTTTTCTCATAGAACATAATATAACGGGGTTATTTTGATGCCGCCGCTGTATGCGAGCTGTAAGTGTTACACTTTTCTTTTAAAAATAGTTTCGTTTTGTGTAACCAATAAAGCTTTTGGAACAAGATAAAATATTGTATCTATAACTCATTCTAAACTGTATTAAATGAATTTTATAACAAGTTATTTTAATGGTACTTACAAGTACCGTCAGTAGATAAAGGGTTAAGCTAAAATTTAAAGCAGGCTAAAACAAGTAAGTTTTACAATCCAAGTAAAGAAAAAGTTGTTAAAGCTAAAACGCATGCCAGAATTGAAAATGCACTTACAGCAATTATTGCTTATAGTCAGTACTGTAACCGAATTCTTTTGTTTGCCCCTCTAAAGAATGATGAACGCTATGTAAAACATACTCACGAATAGTGCACATCAGTGAAGAATGTAAATTTTAGTATGTTTGAATTAGTATAACATTATTAAAATGCACTGCAAACGATTTTTTCTCATAGAACATAATATAACGGGGTTATTTCGATGCCGCTGTATGCGAGCTGTAAATGTTACACACTTTATTTTCAATACTGAACATGTCATGGTAAATATTAATAACGTATAAATCATACACCGGGTGTTCCAAAAATGACTGATGGATTTTGAAATTCAATAACTTGCAAACGGTGACAGATATTCAAAAAATTCTTGCAGCAGGGTTATGTGTGATGTCAGGAGTTTTTTTTTACTGTGATTCTTGATTTTAGTTCGAATTTCAAGCAATAGATGGCGCTGAGAGCAATAGGTGCTCAGTACAGACCTGATTTTTTGTACTTCGGGATCCATTCACATAGCTGCCAACTTGTACGGATTTTTCTTACCACTAAAATTTTATAGAAATTTTTGACTTATTTAAACAATAAAATAGCTTGAATTTCGGTGATTCAATTAGCTAACATTTTCTATTAAATTTTGGTGGTATGAAAAATCCGTACAAGTTGGCAGCTATGCATTCAATACAATTTAATCTCCTTTCTTCGTATGGAAGAAGAGAGAGGCCGAAAAATCGAGCTTGGATTTAGCGGTTATTGCTTGCAATGCCATCTATCGATGCTATTTGTAACTAAACTGAGAATCGCAGTATAAAAACTCCTGACATCTTACATAATACCCCTGCACGCATACACCCTGCACGGACTTCTGCAAGATTTTTTTTTAATATCTGTGACAGTTTGGAAGTTATAGAATTTTAAAATCCATCAGTCATTTTAGAGATACCCGGTATAAATGACATAGCAAATCGAGTATATATCCGTGAACAAGACATGGAGAGCCAGAGAGACAGACAAATGGCCAAGACAAACCAAATTCATAAATACTTTTCAACTTTGTTAGAAATTATTACAAAAGTCATTCTAAAATGTAATCAATAAAATTTATTAATAATAAAATGGTGTGTTTTTAAATGCATTTAATAAAATTTTATATGAATAAAAATAAGGCGTTTTAAAATGAAGACAATAAAATTTAGGTTTGAGAAAAATGCAGGTAATTAAATTCATTTTTGTTAAAGATGATGTTCATTAAAATTCAGTTAATTACTTTTTAATTAAGTAAAATGATGCGTTTTAGAATGCAGTTAATAAGATTAATTATTTGTGTAGAGGACATGCATTCGAAAGAATATAATAACGTTTGTATTTATAAGTGTTACATTAGACAACAACTTTATGGTTATTAAGTATCTATAAGCATATTTCATTACAATTTTAAGTTTTAGGAATTAAATATAAAAATAATATTTTTATAAAACATTTTACATGTAGGCTATCATTCTATAAGAACATGCATAACATCAAAGCTAAAATGCCTGATAATAAATGTCAAAAATATTTTTTTTTTAGTTACTCATTTAAAAATAACTTACAATATGTATTTAAAATTTGAGAAAGAAATATATCTTTAACATTAGGAAAAAACCTCCTTATATCTAAGCTTTTAGACACAATTTCCTTTTAAATATTTGACATTTACATTTAAAGAAATTATTTGTATATATTCTCTCTGCATAATTTTAGAAGTGCAAATACGCGTAATATAAAAAATATCATCTTGTTTTCGTCTTAAAAGAAAGAAAAAATGAACTTTTTACTTGACACATATAAAGTCATAAATATTCATATTTTACTTTCAGTACTTTCTATTAGTATAGTTCCTTTTATGAATTTTAGATTTAAAATTATACTTTTATGCGAAGAATAAACTGTAAAAATAACACCGTAATATTAAGAAAGCTAAGTAAGAACTGTTTCTAAAGATGTTTTAAAAAAAGGATGCAGGATAATCTGCTATATTTTTTGTGAAAGTAAACTGTTACTTTCCCTACTAAGTAGTTTTTTTAACACTTTTATTTTCTAAAAGGATTCTGTTGTTCACTTGCAGATGAAGAATTATATTTTAAAAATGAATGATTTAATGAGAAAAAAGTCACAACTTTACATTATAGAGCGATTATTTAATCATGTAAAATATAAAAAACTTAGCATTGTAATAAATCACTCATACTACAATATATATTAAAACATATACGACGATATATATATATATATCGTTGTCCTGTCATCCTTGGCTTTCGTATAGATGGCTGGTGACTTCCCCAACACGGTTTATTAGTGAGAAATTGCAGACTCAGGCATCGGCCGGAGTAGCTCAGTGGTTAGAGCGACTGCCTGGAATGCAGTGGTCCCGGGTTCGATTCCTGGCTCTGGCTAATTTTTCACCCCAGTTGGGTTTATTGTATTTATTGTATGTATGTCTGTAAAATATTTCAGGGGTCCCAGCGCTGCGCCAGAAATGGCCGATTGCTACCACTAAATTTTAATAGTATTTTTTGACTTATTTAATGAAAGAATTTATGACATTTAAATAAGGACAAGAATGCTAATAAAATTTAGGGGTAGCAATCGGCCATTTCTGGCGCAGCGCTGGCACCCCTGATATTTATATATACCTTTAACTTAGCATTGTATTTAACTTTGCTAAAAGTGTTTTCGCACCATTTTTAAACTTCAATTCTCTTTACTGTAATAAAAAACTTACAAAATTTCTCAACACTAACTAATGGAGATATGAATAATAAGGAAGAAAAATATAGCGTAGATTATACCAATTGCGATTTAACCCTTTCAGGGGCAAGGTACTTATATTCGTAAAATGTTCAAATAATTTATTAACACCAGTATTAACAAGAGATTTTATTTGTAAACAAGTAAAAGTAAATTTCGCGTACTTAATAAAGATGACATTTTCATCATAAAATTCCGGTGCCAATATGGCAATTTGGGATTAAAATTATGTAATGCCGTGACGGCATCACCGCCCTTCAAAGGATTATGTAACGGAGTAAGTTGTCAAAAAAAATGCGGCTGTCTTTGACATCGGATCAACAGTTTCTAATTACCGCTGGAGCAAACTTCCACCAGTAAATTTTGAATACGAAAAATTTTTCTTTATTTTACCAGCATATTCGTGTAAAATTTCTTTCACAAATATGTTAAAAATTTCTTTTCGTTTTTACTGGTGGAAGTTAGTTTGGGTATTATTCACTCTTTCACTGACATTACAGGAGGTTCTTTAGTTTGTCACAATATGGCGGAAACGTAGCAGCTGACTACTGCCGAAGTACACTTCCACCAGTAAAAATGAATATCTGATTTTGCCAATAATTATAGCTGAAATTCTGTAGTAATAAGAATTTTAAATACGGAGAAAATATCTAGTCAAATTTACAGATGGAAGTTTTCCCAGGCGGTAGTGACACAGGGAGAAACCGGCTACAGTTGAAGTTTCACCATTTTGAGTATGTGTCAGTTCCTCTTAATTTATAGTTCTATGCACTAAATGTACCAATAAAAATTAGTCGCCTGATAGGTATCAAATGAAAATATTTCGATAAGATCCAGATATTTTTTTTTTTTTTTTTTTTTTTTTTTTAACAAATTTAAAACAACACAGAAATAAGTTAAAAGTTTAAACACTTTTATATGAATATTCTGGAGTGAATTACTTTTTATAAAACTTGATTAAAATTATAGGTATGCTTAACGTTAGGAACAACTATTTAACCGCTTACCAGTTTGTCCACTGCTCCTGTAATGAAATTGCATATTTCGAAAATTTTATAACAATCAATTCATTCTCAATCACCACCAATACACGTGATATTGTCATACTTGATCACACATGAAAGTTTTTCAAAGTTCAATAAATCAAAACTTTTGTCTTTCAATAGATTTTACATTGATAGTGTGACGGTTTAATGTAAAACCTACGGTAGCATTTTTTTTCAAAAATTTCCAATGTCATATTCGATTCTGTTGCTGATGATAGCAGGCAAATGTCTGCTTCCGTAATTAAAAAGTTTTTGAATTTTGCTCTGGTGTCATTGTGAGCGGGTGTATCCAGTTTGCAGATAAATGCCGTTGAGAAAGATCGTAAAATTAATTTTGCTTTCGCAGAGAAGAATGAATTCATCTGCCAAATGATATGAAAACTAGGATAGACTTTGGTTTTGAAACGCGAATTTTAGTTCTCTGAGGTATGTCAAATCAATGAGAACCTCCTATTCTGCTAAGTTTAAACTGGTTGGTTGTTCTGTTCAGGCTAATCACATTTAATCACTCTTCGAATAATGGAGTTATGAATAAAGAGGACGAGACATATAGTGTACTGTGTACCAGTTGCGAGTGAAGTAACTGAGGAGGTTGTCACAAGATGGCGGATGCTTTTTTAAAATCAGTTCTTCAGTTTTTAGTAAGAGAGCTGTTGAACATTTTAGAGTAGGTATTTGAGGCACCCTGAAAATTTGTGCAACACTTCTTTTGTAATGCCTGAATACAAAATTGAATGTCTGGCTGAAGGAACGTGGCCCAAAAACTGTGCCAGACTAAAAATGGCACTTGACACGTGTCTGGCACAGTTTTTGTGCCGACTAAAGTGTCTGTCATTTTCAAAATATTTTTCTCTAAGCATAAATATTCTCTGTCTCAATCTCAGCGTGCCTCAAATACTTTTTTGGGGTAGTCAAAAAATGGCACTTGACACGTGTCTGGCACAGTTTTTGGGCCGACTAAAGTGTCTGTCGTTTTCAAAATATTTTTTTCTAAGTATAAATATTATTCTGTCTCAATCTCAGCGTGCCTCAAATACCTTTTTTGGGTAGTAAAAAAAAATGGCACTTGGCACGTGTCTGGCACACTTTTTGGGCCACGATCCTTCAGCCAGACATTCAATTTTGTAATCAGCCATTACAAAAGAAGTGTTGCACAAATTTTCAGGGTGCCTCAAATACCTTCCCTAAAATGCTTAACAGCTCTTGGACTATTTTGATTACCGCCAGGGCAAACATCACACAAGTAAAATTGAATATAAAATTTCTTCTTATTTTAGTGTCTTATTCATGCAAATTTTTCTCAAAAATGTCATAAAAATTTCTATTTGTTTTTACTGGTATCAGTATGCCTTGTAAAAACTGTCAATTTGTTTCCATGGTTGTCACAATATGGCGGAAACGCAGGGCAAAGTAAACTCCTACCTGTAAAAAAAAAAATCTGTTTCGACTATTATTTATGACTGAAAAATTGTAATAATAAGGCTTTTAAATAAGGTGAAAATTTCTGCATAAATCTACTGGTGGAAGTTTCCACCGGCGGGTAAACAACGCCTGCGATAGCGGTTACAGTTGAAGCTTCACTATTTTAAGGATATATCAGTTTCTCTTTATTAATAATTCCATGCTTCGAATAAGCTGTAACAAAATAGGGCTCAAACGAGTCCTTCGAAGCTTCGAGATATTCTTGATTTTATTTTTTATTTTATTTTTATATTTTATCTTGAAGTTGGATGTTATTTTCATTCATGAACCTTTTTAGGTGCGTTCGAAATTATATAAATACGTAGCACATATATAGTCGTCGTTCGGTCCGTCTGTCTGTCCGTCCGCATATAACAGATCAAAATCTACCCACCCGAATGTTGTGAAATTTTAAATATATAATTGCTGCAAAATTTTTTGTTGAGTCATTTAAAATTTTATGAAAATCGGATGTATAGTTCAATTACAGGGACAGTCAAAACTTTTCAGTTACATTATGGCCAATGGAAAAACATTATTTCAAGTGCATTTTAACGATGTTACAACCTTTCGGACAGACTAAAATTGATATGAAGTTATGATGTGCACTAAAATGTACATTCAGTACAATATGCGGTGCAAAAAATATTTATAAAACTAGTTATAGTACGAACGCACCTCATTTGTCACGTTTGACGTGCATTTTCCAACTTTTTTAGGTGCTTTCGTAATTGCCGAAACGTCAGTGAAGGCTTACTGTGGAGACACGAAATGTTTTGGTTTCCGTTTGTCTGTCTGTCTGTCTGTCCGTCTGTTCCGCGATAACTGCCGTAAAAAGCATCCGATTAGCTTAAAATTAAGTATGCATGTTGGTAAAATCCCCGGATTTAGCTGTATAGTTTTTGGTTAAATTTGGTTCATGCGTTCGGAATATATAGAACATTTTATTTTGCGACTTAATGCTTTCCTATAGCAATTCAGACGATTTTTCCATTTTTATTTGTTGAAAGGAAATGGCTCATATGATTGAAGGATTTGAATAGTAAATTATGGATGATGTAATTTCTAATTAGAACCATACATTATTCATATTAGTTTGAAATTTTGTGTATACATTTGTCAGAGTTTTTAAATTCGGTGTTTAACTTATGGAGGTATTTTATATATGTGTTCCAATAATATATCTTTTTATAAATTTACTTTTTTTCAAAGCACATATTTCATTGTTTTATTTTCTTTTAACTGTTGCCTAGCGACGGAACTACACCTAAAAATATCGTAAATGTGAAAGTATTTGTAATTGTTTGAAGTCAATCAAAGTCAAAAGGGACGAATTAATGCCTTTGTGACTTTACATATAGATGAAATTTACCCCAGAAATAAAGAAAGACTATGTTCTGCTTATTTTGTTCAAATATTTTTTCTTTTAAATTAAGAAGTTCATTATTTTCATAAGGAATAAATTGACATTTTGCTATAAATTTAACAATCATTTTTTTTTTTTTTTTTTTTTTTTTTACCGTTGCCAAGAAAATCCTATCCCAGAATAATAATTTATCCTAAACAGTTAATTTTGATTTGAAAGATTTTCATGTGCAAGAGGAAAATGAAATAAAAAATAGACATGAATACGTCTTCATATTGGAAATAAAACTAAAATACGAAAAGAAGGTGAATTTGATCTCATATATCAAAAATAAAACTAATATGCTTTGAGGTTGAAATAAAAAGGGCTTGTGTTATGATATTAATTCTTATTATTAAAAGAAATGTTACTAATATCTCATGGTTTATCGTCTGCACACAGCTAACAGAAATGTTAATTTTTAATCGAAAATTTCAATGAGAAAAAAAAAAAAAACTTTTGAAAATCAAATATATAGTAAATGTCAAAATTTTACACCGCAAAATTATCGCTGTCGAAAATGACGTCATTGTATTGGGAAATAAATATTCTCATTCTTAAAAACCAAGCATTAACTAGATTACCTAAAAAAATATTTTATGACGAGTGTTAATTCTTAATGCCGCAAAATTCAGAAAATATGAATGAAAATTATTTTATTTTTAAAAGGAAATTATATTTTCATTCATACAACCTAAACTTTTAATATAATTGCGTCAATGTGAATCATTTTCTGTCCACCAGTATTGAAAATTAAGGCTCGGAAGTATAAAAAGAAATTTAAGATTTGCGATAACCATTAGTGCAATAAATAAAAGTTACATATGTAAATTAATGAAACCACGGGGAGTTTAGGAGGCGGAGCCCCCCCCCCCCCCCCCCCCTGAAGAAATCTGTTTTATTATTTAAAAAAATATCAGAATTAGTAGCTCATGAAAATTATTTCAAAATATCCTTCCATAACAACGTTTTTAATTTAATGCTTCTAATGTCTGAAAACTTCGTATTTTTTATTCTTATAAATAATTACATAATTTGAAAACTTTAAATTGCGGTTTGCATGAAATTGAATATTACCAAAGTGTGTCTAAAAACAGTGACTTGCAGAGCTGACGTTGAGGCTCCTGATCTGCAGATTTACTAGTTATATAAATACGTAGTACCTATAGTCTTTGTTCGGCCCGTCTGTCTGTCTGTCCGCATATAACACAGCAAAAACTGCCCAACCGAATGGTCTGAAATTTTAAACATATAATTGTTGAAAAAATTTGTCGAGTCATTTCAAATTTTATGAAAATCGGATGAATAGTCCAATTACAGAGACAGTCAAGTTTTCCGTTACATTACGGCCAATATGAAAAAATTATTTCAAGTGCATTTTAATGATGTTACAGCCTTTTAAACGGAATGAAATTGATATGCACTTATGAAGCGCACTAAAATATACTTTCAGTACAATATGCGGTGTAAAAAATATTTATAAAACTAGTCATAGCACGAACGCTGTATATAGCTCATAGCACGAACGCAATTGCTACGTTTGACGTGCAATTTCCAACTTGTTTAACAATGAGAAAGCAATCCATATCTTCATTTCCGATACACCCCGACAAATACATCAATTTTCTCTTAAAAGTAGCCACTTTGCCGTTGCTTTTATATCTGCGACAATATCTCCTTGCAAAGATAGATTCTATTCGTTCATTTTGCTCAGCATATCGGTTAACCCTTTCTGGGGCAAAGCATTTTCAGTCTGAAGTGTTGAAATAAATCAGTGACACCGGAATTTCTCGACAAATTTATTTGGAAATATGAAAAGGGACTGGCTATATTTCACTTTCACATGAAATGGAAAATATATTATCAAAATTATGGTGCCATTGTGGCGTTTGAGAATTAAAATTAAGTGGTTTCATAAACATACCACCGCCCCTGAAAAGTTTACATTTTCGAAATTACAAACCCAGTTTTCATAATTTAAAATATTTTACTGTTGAGTCTTTTTGTCCATCATAAATGCTGGTACCTCTGCACACAGTTCCATCAAACATGTCAACACGATTTATAGAGATAGCACATAACTCCAATATGCAGCAGAAAGGAGTAACGGTAGATAGACATATCTTCATTAGTCTTAAAGTCTGCTTGGAAGAGATCGTGATTTTATATAATTCATAATTTTTGTGATATCGTTCAATGCAATCAGTAACAGATAATTTTCTCGAGGTTAGCAAGTGTCTAAAAAATTATTTTTGCTTCGTTTTACTGTTTCTTTCATTATCATTAATTTGTGACATTGACTACAGCAGGGATAACGAACCTTTTCGCAACCGCGTGCGAAATGTCCCCATAATATATTTTACGTGATCGTGACATGCCAGCAGTCAAAATGTTTAGTGGATCAAATAATAATGAATAGAATTTACTTAATTTTTTTTAATTTTAAAAAATATAAGTAATATTTAGGGTTATATTTTAGAAAGTAATTTAAAAATTATTATTTATGATATTCCATCTTAAATGCCAAATAATTTAATATTAGCTGTGTACTTAGTAATCTTTAGAACAATGTATCTTTCCGGAATTTTCTACTGGAGTTTTCCTATTATTCATTTCAGAAAATAATGACTCGCAAGAAAAATTGTGAAACTGGTAACAGCGTTTGTACGTGTCCCTGAATTTCCTGAATTTCTTTCTTTAAATATGGCAAAATTTGGCGCGTTTGAACTAGATTTAAATTTTTATATAAAAAAAAATACTGATATTAACGGGACCCGTACTAACCTTGTGGTAAACCTTTTTACAGTTCTGTATGTTTGGAATCGAATTCAGAGTTGTACTAATTTTACCTTCGGAGTTTTTGCTTACAATGACTTCCTGGCTGCCAACTTCTACACTTTATTCTTACCAATAAAATTTTATAGTAAATATTATCTTATTTAATCTTCGAAATTTCACGATTAAACAAGGCAAAAATCTATATTAAATTTTAGTGGTAGCAAAAAAGCGTAAAAGTTGGAAACTATGCAGAAATTCCTTTTCGGTATTCTCTTAATCTGAAAATTCTTTGAGCCAATATTGAACTAAATTGTATTTTCACTAAGCTGAATTTCAGATTCTTCAATGTGTTCGACAACAACAACCAATCGAATTCAGACAAACTCAGTTAGTCTATCTTAATGCATTTTGTACAATATTTCACAATATCATGATTAAAATTTTGATTTAAGAACCTGAATATATGCCGTTTAAAAAATATCGGCCGCGTGCCATAGATTCGCCCATCCTAGACTACAGCATTATGACTCATTATTGCTTTCATCATCAACGCATAAAACTATGTAATTTTTCCGTAATATTTCATTTGATGCGAATAATTCATCCAAAATATTAAGTATTTCATGTTCTGATTTGTCGATCAGGAAAAAGAAGAATCCTACTTATAACTTTTACAATTATTAGTGTCACTAAAAAAGAAATATTGCAGGTTAAATTAACAACTTTTCATTACAATTGTTTCAGCTACACCTGACGATATCAATTGCCCTAGGTTTTAATAAGTGTTTCTACAGTGTTATGAGCTAGACTGTAGCTTATCAGACAGGAAGTTTTCTGTACTTTTTCATTCTCTGGTTCACCACGTTATGGCATTTACGTTTATCACATGTTGTATGCGATAAACGTAGAAAAAGACTTGTAGTAAAAATTAATCACCGTATACGTTGCATTGAAAATAGTTGTAATCCAAGTGTTAACCCTTAAATGCCGGGTGTTACTTTTCGGCAACATACCCAATTTAGGCTCTAAAATACTATTAGAATAATATTGAAGATATAATGCCTAATGTTGCCAATAAAATACATTCTGAAAATATTATTAAATCGATTTTCAACATGTAGATGGCAACACGCGTGCTGTTTAAGAATAAAGATAGATTTATTTTTTCAATTTTTGCTACTTGTTCTTTTTGCTTTGTTTGGAAGCTTGCGAAATACCCTATTTTGTTCTGAAGTGAGCAAGTAAAATTTATTTTTTATTATAGTTCCTAAAATTCTTGTGTGTTTAATATTATAGAATTTTATCAAAGAAAATTATTTTTTCAATTAAAGACCAGTATTGCCGATTAGTAACAAACTGTTTTTTAGCCGTAAACCATACTTAAAACAAAATATGATTTTTTAAAGTATTTTTCTCATGATTTATTTAAAAAATAACAGCCGAAAAACATTATTACAATGATTTTTGAAAAATCAGGCATTTAAGGGTTGAATTAGTTGTAAAAAGTTTTTAATTTTATGTAATTTCTTGTAACAATAAAACTCAAAATATACATAAAGCGCAAATAATTGGACAAAGATTACTTTTAGATGCATAAATATAATATAAAGATAATTAAAATATAATTTTTGTACAATTATTTGTGCTTTATGTATATTTTAAATATTTAACTCAATGTGAATATAGCACTAGAATTTTAATTTTCATTTATTACAATAAAACTCGCACAAGCGTTTACAAAATTCGTCCGCTTACAAATATATCGAAATCATTGAAATTTTATTTATTTTTTTGGACCGCTGCGAAATCCCTAGAAAACGCACGAGAGGTCCTTGGGATCCGCGGATCATGAAGTTAGAAATGCTACTGTGCGGAGCAACTCTATTGAATTGGTTTATTTTATATATCAATTGCCTATACAATTTTTCTGGTGAGAAACTGGCGGTCGCCTTTCAAATATTAATTTAATTTTTTTTTAATTAGCGGGTTAAGCCTTAATAAATTTTCTTTTATAATTCTAAAATATTTAATAAAAGGTACGTAAATTAATCTTTTTGGGCTGCTTTGATTTTAAAAAAAAATAGTGTCAAACGTTTGTGTTACCATTTGAAAAATCGATGTTGGTCAAATTTGTAATATACGGACGATCCCTATTTCAGAAATTGCATTCATATACTAAAAGACGAGAATATTCCGAATGTAATGACACCTTCGGTGTGATATTAGTGTAAATGTTATTGGCGAATAAAAGCAGGTGTATCTTTTTTTATACTAACTGTACGTAAAACATAGGTATGTATAATGCATACTTAAAAGTTAGAATAGAATGTTTAAAATTATTGAGATAATGTATTAAATCTATACTATTCTGTTGGTAATTTCAAAATTAACTCATTGCACTCGTGTGTCCAGTCTGACCGGACATCATCTTTCTTTGCAAAATTTGCTTATGGCACCAGTAATGAAGGAAAATAAAATTTGTGTTATTTAATTAGAGCGTTTTTGAAATTGTGCACATGAAGGAAACTTCTTTTAAAAAAGTATTGTCAACCGAATAAAATTTGTGTAAGAGACGCCCGAGTCGAAAGGGTTAAGATATATTTATTAATGTTAACCACTGTTGCGCATAAATAAAAACGTCTTTACTAACAGTTTTACTTCACCCATCGTTATAAAGATCTATTTGCGAAACACGAATTCTCCTAACTCTCTTTTTATGAATACATAGTTTAACAGCAGGTTAATGAGGGTGAATACATTTTTATTATACGACTGTTGTACGTAAAGCGTAGGTATGTATAATCATAAAAGTAAGAAAATAATATATGTAAGCTGGTTCAATGATATACACTGACGGAAAAAAAATCCCAACACCAAGAAAGACTTGTGAGAGATAAACGAAATTTGGAAGGCGTGTTTATACATCTGAAAGATGACATCGATTGAAATTTCGCGCTTCGCGCATAAGTGTGGCGCTAGTAGCGCCACTCAGAGCTTGCAGGTTGCGTTTACTTTAAATGTGTGCTGTAAAGTTCGTGGGCGTTATTTAGCTTCGAAATGTGACGTATCGAGTTGATGTTAGCCAAGAATGCCTTTAACAAGACGAAGAAGCCACTGTCAATAGCTCACCGAGTTGGAACGAGGTCGCATATTCGGGCTACGAGAAGGTGGATTTTCTTTCCGCGATATTGCAGAAAGACTGGGCTGGAATGTATCCACTGTGCATGATTGTTGGAAGCAGTGGTCAAGGAATGGTACTGCCTCAAGAAGACCGGGTTCCAGGCGACCACGTGGCACTCCTGAGAGGGAAGATCGCCGTATTCGCCGTACGACTGTGGCGGATCGTACTGCGACTGCGGCAGAAATTCGAGCTGCAGTTGGTACCACAGTGACACAACGAACTGTTAGAAATCGGTTACTTCAAAGACAGCTTCGAGCCAGGCGTCCTGTAGCGTGCATTCTATTGACTTTAAGCCATTGCCGTTTGCGACGCCATTGGTGTCAAGCCAGAGCTCATTGGAGGACGGGGTGGAGATATGTTGTGTTTTCTGATGAAAAAGAAACACAACTGATCTACACTTCGCCCACTAATGAGCTCTGGCTTGACACGAATGGCTTAGCAAACGGCAATGGCTTGGAGTCAGTGGAATGCACGCTACAGGGTGCCTAACTGGGAGCTGTCTTTGCAGTAACCGATTTCTAACAGTTCGTTGTGTCACCGTGGTACCAACTGCAGCTCGAATTTCTGCCTCTGACGCAGTATGATGCGCCACAGTCGTACCGCGAATACGGCGATCTTCCCTCTCAGGAGTGCCATGTGGCCGCCTGGAACTCGGTCTTCTTGAGGCAGTACCATCCCTTGACCACTGCTTCCAACAATCATGCACAGTGGATACATTCGAGCCAAGTCTTTCTGCAATATCGCGGAAAGAAAATCCACCTTCTCGTAGCCCGAATATGCGACCTTGTTCCAACTCGGTGAGCTGTTGACAGTGGCTTCTTCGTCTTGTTAAAGGCTTTTTTGGCTAAGATCAACTCAATACGTCACATTTCGAAGCTAAATAACGCCCACGAACTCTACAGCACGCATTTAAATTAAACGTGACCTGCAAGTTCTGAGTGGCGCTAACAGCGCCACACTTATGCGCGAAGCGCGAAATTTCAACCGATGTCATCTTTCAGCTGTATAAACACGCCTACCAAATTTCGTTTATCTAACACAAGTCTTTCTTGGTGTTGGGATTTTTTTTCCGTCAGTGTATGTCAATGGATATATAGCTGAACATATTTCATGATTTATATATCCGATATTTATTTTTTAAATTATCATGATGTTTCATATTTTTGATATTTTCATATATTTCATATTTATTTTCAAAATATCTTTCTGTATTATATTTTTAATATTTTCGGTTAAAACAAGTGTAAGTGAATTTTTCAAGTGTTATTGACTGTATCATTCTGTAAATAAAGGACTTTTGCTTTGGCAGTGACTTTTCAGCCCCATCACTCCAAAAGAAAAAAAAATACTTAGCTGGACATTTGAAGCTGTTTTTTTAAATGAAGAACCAATAACTATGTGGGGCAAAATTTACTCAGGATATCAACTGAAAGATAATCTTCCCAACTTAAATAATGAGTTATTTAAAGTTTTGTTAGAATAAATCAATCGGGGTCTTTAGTTTAGTTTAAACTGCATAGCAGGTTAGTGAGAGAAAAAGCAGATTTTTCAAAAAAAAAATGTACTTAAAATTTTTTGTAACATAAAACGTACCATTTCTTTTTAAACTTTAATACTAACATATTAGTTTTTGCAGTTGTTGATGTAAAAAGAAAATTGTATCTGTTTTCAATTAGTTCATATTCAAGTTTGTTCTATGTAACTGAAAAAAGTGACATTTAGAATATTGTATGATTTAAATACCCAACAAACACAAAACTTTCGAACCGCTGATGGTTTCGTTAGCCTTGTCCGAAAGTGTTCGATGGAGGCCCGTTATCAATGAAAGTTACGGCTCCGTAAAAAAAGTGTCACGCTGGACACAATAAGGCCGCAAGGAAATTGGCCGTAAGTACAAGAAGTTGCCCACAATCGTGCCACTAACTTTTCAGTAAAAGTGTTAGCCTTAAACTGCCCACAATTATTATTTTAATGGCCATTAAAAATAAAAGCTAACCAGATGCTAACCTTTGTCCTACCATTTGTGGTTGTAATAAATTAAATTTTGCCCGAACCTGCCCACAAAAAAGCCTATTATGATTATTTAAAATGTAATCACTAGCCACGATTGTGCCATAATGATTGTTTAGGTATAAATCAAATTTATTCTGTAAAAGAAAATACCTTTTTAGCAGGCTAATTAAATGATAAAATATATTTGCAGGATTAAAAAAATCTTACAATTATTTAGGTACGCTTTTCAAGAAAATCAAATTCTTCCACTTTGAACTTTTTCAAAAAAAATTCCAAAACACAATACTTCACATAATGCATTCATTTATTTGTTTATTTTTTCACTTACATATTTATAAAATTTATATGTAATGCATATTTAAATTGTTGGATTTCATAAAAATTTATAAAGTATATAAATGAAGAAATAACTAATCAATTAATTCATTATCAAATATTGTATTTTGAACATTTTTGAAAAAGTTCAAGTTAAATTAACTTGATTTTCTTGATAAGTATATCTAAACAATTATAATATTCTTTTTTAACCTGCCAAAACATTTTATCATTCAATTAACCTTTTTAAAAGTATTTTATTTTAAAGAATAAATTTCGAATTTATGCTTAAATAATATACATGATTTTAACATAGTTTATTATATATTTTATATTCAAATGTGACATGTTTGTGATATTCTTTTTACTTAGATTTTCACTATATTTTACACAGGTTAGTTGGTAAATCTATTATATTATGCTTATTCATCAAAGTTTTATTAAATCTATCTAAGTTTATCTAAATTTTTGCATCATTTCTAATCATTTTTCATTCAAATATTATATAAAAATAAGTTTAAATCTTTATGTAGTAAACGAATGACAGTATAATATTCCTCATATATTTTTAAATTTTGCTTTTATGAGATAATATTTAGATATTTCTCTTGCAGTTTAATAGCCAAACATTAGAAAAAAATATATTATCAACTTTTTCAAAATCCTTGAAAATTATTTATAATTATTAGAAATGTAAATAATAGTTTAATACTGATTTAAAAAATATATTAAATTAAACTTGATATTTCTAAATTTCATTAAAATTTTAGTTAAATTTTCTCGAGTATAAATTCTTAAATATTTTCTCCTGGTAGAAGAAAATAAAACACCTTTCTTTTTAGTCACATTTTTATGTTTGCACTAATACAAACTATTTTAAAGAAAGTAATAACGATAATTATAACGTTTAAAAGTTATTTAGGCAATCGCTTAAAAATTAATAAAAATAATTAAATAAAGAAAAATAACTATTGATAAGAATTTTACACTACTTTATCGAAGATTACATAATGTATGTTTATAAATTTTTTGTGCATTCATAAAGACTATAAAATAAAATAAACTATTTAATGTAATTTAACCGAAAGATACAAAATGTATGAGTATAAATTCTTAAATATTTTCTCCTGGTAGAAGAAAATAAAACACCTTTCTTTTTAGTCACATTTTTATATTTGCACTAATACAAACTATTTTAATGTAATATCGATAATTATAACATTTAAAAGTTATTTAGGCAATCACTTAATAATTAATAAAAATATTTAAATAAAAAAAATAACTATTGATAAGAATTTTACATTACTTTATCGAAGATTACAAAATGTATGTTTATAAAATTTTTGTGCATTCATAAAGACTATAAAATAAAATAAACTATTTAATGTAATTTAACCTAAAGATACAAAATGTATGAGTAAAAAATTACTGCGTATTCATAAAAACTAAAATATAAGTATCAAACAATAATAATGAAATCAAAGGATGCAAAAGATAGATTCTGCGATTAATAAATTTGCAATGAATAAACATAACTTAGACTTACCGAATCAATACGGACGCAAGCATACAATGCAATGCTATATATTGAAATGAAATGAGTGACCGGTAGTTGTTATCACCGTACACAAATAGCACGAATAACGCGGCAAAAAAAAAAAAAAAAAAAAAAAAAAATTCCGAAGCTGGGTGGGGTGGAGAGTAATTCTAGGAAAGATTCTCCTTGACCTTGCTTTACCGCCTTAGCGATACGAAAGCGGTATTTGTTTTGGGTGGAGGGATGGGGGATATTTTTATGAGAAGTCCTTAAAAGCATGATAAATAAAATTCACTTATTTCTTAAATCATATATTTTTGAACAGCTGAGTTTAAATTCTAACCTGGTTAGTGTTTACTTTTCTGACTTTGGTTTCAGAATTTTTGTTTTATAAAGTTATTTTCATTTTTACAAATTTGAAAAGAACGCTACCATAGGCAGTGTTGAATTCAGAGGGTGGCGATGGGGAGAAGGGGGGGGGGCATTCCCCCCGGAGCAATGAGATGTCCTCTCCCGAAAGATTTGAGATTTTGTGTTTTTAATGGTCAATATGAACAATCCCCCCCCCCACCCGCCTAGAGCCGCAGAAATCCCTCCCGGTAAAAAGCGTCCTGAATTCAACTCTACCCATAGGTTTAACATTAGCTTGCGACTTTCTCTGTACTTCATATATACGTATATACATATGTGTTTCGTTCTCGCAAAAATGTACAGTCAAACTTATTTATTTATTTATTATTATTATTAAAAAAAATAGCACTTGTAACTGACATTTTATTTATTTATTGTTATTTTTTTTAAATCTAAATTTGTTCTGTAATTCTTCCGTTTTTCTTAACATTAGTTTTCATGTAACTGGCACTGAATTATTTTTATGCATTTGAAAAAATATATATGGCTTTAACTATAACTTTTATTAGTGAAATAATGATAATAAAGAAAATAAATATGCATAAATCATTAAGAATTTAATAGAGGCAAGGAATTTTATCTTTTTTTACCTTTACACTGAATTCACAATTTTAAACCTTATATTATTTTGTTTTACATTCATTGTTTTCAGTATGACGACAAAAAAAAATATCCATGCAAAGATATCGAAGATTAGTTTGGAAATATTATTTTATATTTTGTAAAAATATGTTAAAACTAAATAAAAATATCTAATCTATTTTGCTGCATTAAATATATAACGTATATAACTCATAACGTATTTATATTTTTACTAAAACCCACATTTAAAGTAATTAAGATTAATTTAACCCTCCGTCTACCAGACGGGTCCATTGGACCCGACAGGTACATACAAAATATTCATTCAAACCAGAAATTTCTTTAAAATAAACTAAGTATATAAACCAGACAAAAATAAGGTAAATAAATAAGTTAAATAGTTTTAAATAAAAATTCTGGTGTAGAACGTTTTATTAAAACTTGAATAAAATTCCCGGTAGATCTAGGGTTAAAAGAAATGAAGAAAAAATACATTTCCTCTCTTTAAATAAATATGTCGGTCAGGTAATATTAGCCCTCTACTATCTAAACGATGAGGATACATTAAATGCTTGCTGGAAATTGCCCTCAATGATTGACCGGTAAAATAAACGCAACTGTTTTCTCGCTTCCGATCCCTAGCCTGTTTGGTGATAGCTGCCGTAATTAGCGGCGCGTCACTTACGGCACAGTATTGTTTGGTTACAAATGGCCTTAACTAACCCTGGCCGCAACGAATACGCCATGCAGCCCGAAGTTAGGTGTTTGTTGGGTAGTTATATTAGTTTATACTTTATTTTCAAGCTATGTGCAATATAGTTTAGTTTCTAATTTATAGTACATCTCAAAATATTTGTAATCATTATTACTGCCATCGAAATACTCGAGGCCAGAGGACACGAGTTGTGACGTCATCACTAATCAAGCGACTTTTCACTAGTGTTAGAATTCACACTGGAAAATTTTGAATTGCAATTATTTTTTAATTTCTGGAATATTTATCATCTTAAAAAACAGTAAAACTATTTAAATTTACTGGTGAGAATTCGGAATTCCTATATAAACCTTCAGCCATATGCGGAATGCCACAGTGTTGCTGCATCTGGCTGATTTTTTATTGGGGGATTCCAAATTCTCACCAGTAAGTTTAAAGGGTTATTATTGTTTTATAAGGTGATATACAGGGTGATCTTTTTTAAAGTGACAGTGTTTGGAGCGCCCTGTAGCCCGATCTAATAGCCGAAATAGCACCAAACTTGGCATTTATACTAATCAAGGCATGGGAAAATGGATTACGTGAAAAAAATTTATTTCCAAAAATCACCGCTAGGGAATTTTGTGGCACTGCTGTAGCTTACAATAACGAGAATTAGCATAAAACACGAGTATCAAAGAAAAATGCAAATGTTGTGCGATGACAGCCCCAGTAATAGGGGCTATAAAAGCAAGTAGTAGACAGCTCCGACAAATAATCTCAGCTGAAGTAAACAAGCTCCAGTGGACATGCCTCTCACGTTACCGGAACGTGCATTACTGGTGAAGCTGTATTATATGAATCAATGTAATGCATCCGCAGCTCTTTGGGAATTTCAAACCAAAAAAAATTACGAAAGGGGCCTTTATCGCTGAATGGTCTTAGGAAAATTATTAAGAAGTTCAAGGAAACGGTGTCCCTGACCATTCGCGCTGGGAGAGGACGTAAACAAGTATCAGAAGATGTAATAACTGATGTGGCAACTGCAATTGTCGAAGGATCGCAGGGAGCCATTGCTGGTACTAGCAGCGCCCGGGGTGTAGCTCGACAATTGGAGATGAATTATTCCACGGTATGGAGAGTTTTGCGGAGCGTTATTGGATTTTACCCCTACAAAATCAGCCGCTTGCACGAACTGAAACCAAGTGATTTTGATAAGCGAGTCTAATTCGCTCTAATGTTTCTTGCCAGGGTCGAAATTGATGATGTTTTCCCATGGCACATTCTGTGGGGAGATGAGTGCCATTTTTTATATCAATGGGTCCGTAAACACACAAAATAGCCGATTTTGGGCTTCTGAGCAGCTCCACAACGTGCATAAAATCCCATTAAATTCCCCAAAAGTCACTGTTTGGTGTGGTTTCACAGCCGAATTCGTAACTGGGCCATTCTTTTTTGAGACCATCACTCCGACAGGACCCGAAACGTGCACCATAAATGCAGAAAGGTACCACGAAATGCTGCAAACGTTTGTTATTTCACAACTTCAGCAAGGAAACCGTCTCCAACAGACAATCTTTATGCAAGATGGTGTTCTGCCACACATTAGTAATAAGGTAAAGCAGCTGTTGCGCTAAAACTTCACTGATGATAGAGTCATAAGTCGGAGTTTTCCAGTTGCATGGCCGCCTCGTTCCCCTGACCTCACGCCATGCGATTTTTGGCTCTGGGGTTATTTGAAATCTCAAGTTTATGTTGGTGGAGTATCAAATTTGTCTATTCTAAAGGACAACATAACAAAGACAGTGCGGAATATTCCTCGTGATATGTTACGTACGGCTGTGAAGAACGTTGTGCACAGAATGCACGGTGGTATTTCTGAGAACGGTGCTCACATTGAAGGTGGTCTAATTCCTCACCGGGGAAGTTAATGTAGTAAACAAATATTAATAATTTAACTGTACGATTGTATGTGCTAGTATTTTTCTTTTCTCCTATTTTATACATTGCAAAGCGCCACAAATGCCCTAGCGGTGATTTTTGGAACTATTTTTTTTCACGGAATCCCTTTTCCCATGTCTTGATTAGTCTAAATAACACATTTGGTGCCATTTCGGCTATTAGATCGCGCTACAGGGCGCTCCAAACACTGCCACTTTTAAAAAGATCACCCTGTGTATTACACAAATAAATTAAAAGAAAATTGCTATTCAAAATTTTCTGGTGTGAATTCCAACACTAGTGAGAAGTCGGTCGATTAATGATAACGTCACTCTCGTGTCCTCTGGCCGTGAGTATTTTGATCGCAGCAGCCCGTCCCATCTGTAATACAAGCCCGAAGGATAGAAGCAGAGATTTCGGCACTTGTTCAGTGATTCAAAGCTTGCTGGGTAATCGGTACCCGGTTGGTAAGATATTTAAATTATAGTTTGATAAAATGAAAGTTTGTCGACAGTTACGAGTTAAGTTTAGCAAAATAGATTATATTGAAGATTTGAGTAACTTTTACTTCGCAGCTAACAGCAGAACATTAGCTTGGAAAGTTGACATTGTTTAAGACTATCAAAGAACTTTATGCGAGTGGAATTTTAACATTTCTTTAGAAACTATTAGTTATTGAATTAGTGAGTGATCCAAATTTCTCGCCATATGATATCGGCTAAATATATTGTGGCTCTACCACGCCTTTGTTCGATAGTTTAAATAAAGTGTTTTTACGCTAGATTAACCCTTTCCGGCGCAGTGATCCCGCGTAAGGACCACCTAATTTTAATTCCAAACTTACAAACGGCACCAAGAATATTTTAATAAAATTTTGTTTTTATAGTAAAAGTTCAAAGTAACAAGCTTTTAATTTCTAAAAGAGTCGTTTGTAAATTCCGGTGTCAGTCAATCATTTCATCACTTTGCGAACAGAATTGTTCTGTGCCAGAAACGGTTAAATAAAGTGTTTTTACGCTAGATTAATTATAAAACAATTATTCTAATGCGAAAAAATAATATGAGTTATAATATTCCAACTGGGTGAAAAACTGCCAACTTTTCTAATTGGTAAATAAATCATATGACTTGTAATTTTCCAACTGATCGAAAAACTATCAAGTATTCTAATTGGTAAATAAATCATATGAGTTGTAATTTTTCAATTGGGCGAAAAACTGCCAAGTATTCTAATTGGTAAATAAATCATCCGAGTTATAATTTTCCAACCGGGCGAAAAACTGTCAGGTATTCTAATTGGTAATATATCATATGAGTTGTAATTTAATTTTCCAACTGGGCGAAAAACTGCCAAGCATTCTAATTGGTGAATAAATCATATGAGTTGTAATTTTCCAACTGGGCGAATTGATGCTGGGTGAATTAGATCCCCCAGATTCGTCCGGGCGGGATTGCTCATTTGGCAGAGCATTGGCAGGTTCAGCCAAGAGATCCCTGGTTCGAATCCTGGTCAGGATATTTTTCGCCCAGTTAGAAAATTACAGCTCAAAGGTGTTTTTATATTTAAATCCGAGTCATGAATGAGGCTCCAGGTAGCGGCCTTGCCTGACCCGTTTTACTTTGACGCACAAATAAAAATATCTTTACCGGGAGATTTTTCACCCATCATTTAATTTAACTTCAACTAACCGAAAAATGCGAAATACAAATTCTCGGAATGATACACTGATTTTATGAGAAATGTTATAATATCAAAATTAAAAGTGTTCAAACAATTTTGACACTGCATTATTTAACCATTTCAGGGGCGAAGTACTTGCCGTAATTTATCGCATATCTAACGCAACTCAGAAAATTTTGTCTCCTACCAGAATTTATTTTAAATAAAATGTGACTTAATTCTGCTTAGCGCTTATTTGACTACTTTTTTTCAATAAAATTTCCGATTTGAAAAAGACTTAACTAACGAGGGAACCACTTTTGGTGTTGCTCGCACCTAGCATTGAGACCTGGTGCACTTTAAAGCCATATTATGAAGTTTGAGAATCGATAAAATTTTTCTGTTAAAATAATATTTCTTGATTATACAGCAGCATAAATTAGCGAAAATGCAATTTTCGAGACGACTCTTATCGGACTATTAACATTGAATTTTTTTTAAAGAAAAGCATTTATAAAATTAAAATTAAATTCGAAAATAAAAATTAGTTAATAATAAGTATAAAATATTGAAAAAAGTTGGAAAATTCCTTCAAAAACCCACGAATTTGATTTTTAAAAATTGCAAATTTATATTCATAGTTTTGGCGGGGAAACAGTTGGCTTTTATTTTCAAAAGTAGAGCTCTCCGGCAACACTAGCCAGATGTCATAGCTGAATTTGTAATAGCTAGAAATTGCAATGTCCGACCTATTATTATTATATATTTTGAAATATTTTGAAAATTACCCGAAATATATTGAAACATTGAAAAGTAGAAAATAGAAATAAAAAATAAATATGCAATTAAAAAAATTTAAAGTCTCTTTTACCTTTTGATAGTTGAAAGAATAAATTATGTTTACACGCTGAGAAAACAATGTAGAAATTCAAACTCGATTTTTAACACGTTTCTTTTCTTTATTTTTGCCATAATTTAAATAAGTCTGAAATTGTAGGTAAATCGTGGCAAATGAGGTGCGTTCATACTGTAATTAATTTTATAAACATTCAGATCTTGGTGCAATAGCTGTTGCACTCTTATGCAAAAATTTTCAAATACAAAATTAATTACGATTATATATATTAAATTCAGTTATACGGAAATAATAGAACTCCATCTTAAATAGGACGTCATCACCATGACAACCTAGAATCGTGACCTATCATGCGATATCAACGACAAAATTTTGCAACGATTATAAATAATAAATTTCAAACCATTCGGCTGGGTCGATTTTGCGCAGTTATATGCGAACAGACGGACCGGACGAGGGCTATAGGCATAGGTGCTACGTATTAATTAACGTATTATAGGTGTTATGTACAGTCGTGGAAAAAAAAAGTAAACACCTCCTACTAACTCTTCAACAAATTATTGTAGAAGAAAGTTACTGGTACCGAACGATTGGAAATAAAGTCTACTTTTAAATGATATAGATAAAATTTGCTTAGGGGGCCATCTACATATTAAAACGAACACAAACTTTGTTTTTTTCAATAGCAGTACACAATTCTGACAGCATATATGAACCCTTCAATGCACCCTTCAATTAGCCTAACAACAAATTTTTATGCAATTCGTACCATAAGTTTCTGAGAAATTAATTATTTTAAAACGAGCGTATTTTAAGGGCTGTATCCAAATTGAAATTCGGAACTCGAATGTTAACCCAGAGAGCCCTCATCTTGATCAAGGTACCTTAAGAAGTCAATGAAGCCTGCCAGATTACACGACAGCAAAAGAAATTTCAAAATATCTAGTCACTCTTATTATAGACGGCCCCTTAAACCATCATTTTGCCGTTTTTTAAGCATAATTTGAAAACTACTTGGAAGAAAAATGTGAAATTTTGGATTTCCATAAAACAGGACATAATAAATCTAATTCCATCAAAAAAATTGTAGGTTGCAATTCATAATTTTTTTGAGTATTAATTTCATAAATCATAATTCATATCATAAAGTTATAAAAATTGCAATTTCAGCGTATTTATGTTTGGGTATATTAGTATTATTGCTACACAAAAAATTAGCACATTAGGAGCATAATTTCGGGAGATATAAATAAAAATATGAAGATGTAATTTAACATTAGAAGCACTAAATTTTGGATGTTTATAATTCAAAAACTTATCATTCAAATGACTTGAAATTCGGTGTCTAGGCATAGTTTGAACAGAAGATTTGATATATGTCGTTAAAATTGGGTACTGTCATTGAAAAAGAGGAAGTTTGGATTCGTTTTAATATGTAGATGGCCCCCTAAGCAAATTTTATATACATCACTTAAAAGTAGGCTTTATTTACAATCGTTCGGTACCAGTAACTTTCGTCTACGATAATTTGTTGGGGAGTTAGTAGGGGGTGTTTACTTTTTTTTTTCCCACGACTGTACATAATTACGAACGTAGAGAAATTAATTATACTGTTTTTAATAAATTTATTAGTCTGCGTAAATTAAAGCGGTGAATTTTCAATAACTGACGCAAACATAAAATAAACAGTTTGTAACAGAATTTTTTGGATGTAGATAAGGCTTCGTACGCCTTAAGGGGTGAATACCAGAATTTTCGTAAAGTAATATTTATTGAATTAATGAAAAGTAATGCAGTGTTTGGATATGTGAAAGATTATTTGCGAAAATTCTGGTATTCAAACTTCCTAAACTCCCTTTAACCACTTAACTGATTTACCCGTATGCCGTACAGGCAAGAAGAGTTTGCTTGATCCATCACTTAACCCTTTAGCGGGCGGTGTCCAGAAAATAGGAAACCTGATTTTAATTCCAAAACTGACAAAAGGCATCAAGAATATTTAACTAACATTCTCCTTGCTGAAAGTGAAGCAATTAAGCAGGTTTTTAATTTCTAATAAATTCGTTTGTAAATTCTGGTGTCAATCTACTACTTTATAATTTACAAATACACTCATTCCGCGCCGGAAAGGGTTAAAGCTTTTTGAAACCACTGTTTTTATTTTATTACAATTTCGTATTATTTAATGACAAAAATTTTTAGACTAAATATTACGAATATTTCAGGTTAAAAAAAGTGGTGTTTGTCCCTCATTAAAAAAAAAAAAAAAAAAAAAAAAAAAAAAAAAAAAAAAAAAAAAAAACACTTAAATGGATAAATCTTCTGGGGTGTACAAACATTGTACATAAATTGCAGTAATAAAATTAGGCGAGATATTTTCACATTGTACATAAATTGCAGTAATAAAATTAGGCGTGATATTTCATATAAACATTTAATGCATATAAAAAGTTGGTTTTACAAACTATTTTTACTTTTATTTTTTAGTTTCAAGCGTTTTTTTCTCTTAATTTCTCTTTTTTGTTTTTATGTCTCGAGCATCTCTAATTGAAAAATTCGCTTTAACTTGAATTTCCTACTTTTTCTTTGTTTTTAAACTCTCAAAAATCAATTGACTTCTAAATCAATCTAGAGTACTCGGTTTTAAAATTTCTTTTTTACAAATACCTTAACATCGTGAGTGAATAATCGATTTTTTCATTTAGCTAAAGTTAATCTTTTATGGAATTGAAATCAGAGTCTGTCTTTTTTATCTATTTTTAGAACTAGATTTGATTTACAATTTTTTTTTAGTATTGGATTTAAGCAGACAAAAAAAAAAAAATGCATAGATTTTGCAATATTGTTTTGTGTCATTACATTTAACTATACTGATAAAAAACATTACATTAAAACAAGAAATATGACAAAATAATAAAGTCAATTCCTACTTAGGTCAAGAAAGAAAATTTTTATTTTTGTTAATTTTTATAAAATAATTACAATTAATATAAATATGTATATACATATGACAGAATCACAATACATATTACACAGACAATATACATATGTATATTAACATCAAGTGTCATCCACTACAAGCTTAAAAAAATTTGAACATGAGTGGATGATTAACCCCTTGGGGACGAGCGACATGTATACGTGCCGCATGAAGCGCCCAGAATCCTTGTTTTTCCTCACCAGTATAATGTTACTGTAAAATTTGCCTTGTTTAATCAGCGTATTTTCTCGATTCAAGAAGACTCAAATTTCTGTTTTTATAAAACGGTGACAAAATATTAAAAATTTCGTAAAAGGCTCCCGTCCCGAATGGGTTAATAAGTATTTTATTAACAATTGAAAATTGGAATAAAATTAATTATCTAAATTTAGTTAATGAATTAATATTTGAAAAAACTGTATTAACCCTCTCGTTGCGCAACCCGAGATATACTCGGGCATGCATTTTCCCGTCTAATTAAAACTATCTGGGAGCACGGCAGTGCGTCCGCCAAGTTCGCACAAGCCGTAAGCTACCTTTTCCTGAACCATTTCAGCATACTTTTCACCCCCTCATAACATCGTTTTAGGGAGCGATGTAGAAATTTTTCTTTTATACACATGTTCATATGGTCAAACTGAACTAAGGTTCCGCGATTTCATGTTTCTATATTTAGTAGTTTTCGAAATATTAAATTCCGAAAAAGCGCTTTTTTGTCACTGACTCACTTCGCATCATCAAATAACTAAGGTACTTCTAAAAGTCGTAGAATCATGAAATTTCACAAGTAAGTCGAGTTTGTAGCACAATTAACCAGAAAAATCTGAAAACACAGAATTTCCGCCTCTAAACCCTTAAAACAGGGGGTGTTAATTTGGCCGTAAACAGTTCCTTCACATTCAATTGCGCCAATGTTGGACGCCAATACACGATTACAGAGTTTTGAAGGGGTCACGTAATTTCAAGCAGAATAAAACTTTATATATATGCTTTTCCAAAGATGTTTGTTAAATAGAAAAAAATGAATATACCTAAAAATTTTAATCAGTATAGGTAATGATATATTTACGATATTAAAACAATAAAACATTTAATAAAATATAACCGCAATTCGGTATGTTTCCGATATAGTAACCTTGGCGAAATACAGAAAATAGCCTTGACGAGAAAAGAAATTTGATAACGTATTTTCTGGCAACCTATTTACTGTGTCATATACACAAGCAATTTTTTCCATGTGTATATAATTTATTTAATGTAAGGAACCCGTTTATTTATTTTTATATACCAACATAAATAATTTGTATATAAAAAATAATATTTTATACATGTATAAATAAAAAGTTTATATGTATATAAATACATAATATAAATAACATAAAAGTTCATCAGGTTTGTTTTCATAGTTGTTTATATCATTTGGCAGCATATCTGAGTTTCTGAAGTCCGAATTACGCCAAGATTTAAAAAAAAAAGTGCCAAGGTCCCTATAGTGGAAAAATATACTAATTCCATACGAAAGTTTTTAAAAATCTCCTTTTAATTAAATGAAATGTTTAACTAATAAACTGTCTTTAACGATATGCGAAGATTTGTTGGTCGCCAAAACCAGATTAGAGAAAATTAGCCTGAGTTATAAAGGTGTTACATGAGTTCAAGCTGAAGGAATTTTTATATGCTTTTACAAAAATCTTAATAAGGCAAATCTTTCAGTTTCTCTCCATCTTTTACTTCCTTAAAACAAATTTTATTAAAGACTGGGAGGCGTCTGCCCAGATCATCACCTCATCGAATTGACGGCTGAAATTTTAGGATTAGTTAAATATCGATTATCGTATTGAAATGTAACTGGTCTGCCAAGTCATATCTTTATGGAAACCACCTACAGACCCGATTTTACGGGTTAATTGGTGGATTTTTCATTGTGTTTTCCTGCACCCATTCCTCCATATTTCCAAACTTCTGGATGCAGGAAAATACAATAGAAAACCTATCAGTTAACCACTAAAATTAGGTCTTCAGATGGTTTCTAGCAAGATATGACTTAACAGACCAGTTGCATTTAAATATGCTAATCTAGTTTTAACTAATCCTAAAATTTCAGCTGTAAACTCGATGAGGTGATGGTGAGTGCAGACGCCTCCCGGTCTATTATAAATGTCGGAATTCTAATCTCAATAGCTCTCTGGTCAATCTGGCAATTATCCCTACTATTTATGGAACACTATTCCTTTAAGTGCGTTTTAGTGATGTTAATGTACTTATGCATATGCATCATACATATTATACATATGCACATAATACGTTATACATTTGCATCATATATATTATAGGTATGTGTATAATACATAATACATATGCATCATTATGACGTCAGAATAAACAAAAAAATTTTTGTCTCCAAATTTGAGAATTGACATGATATATTACCAAATTTGGCGAAACTTTGCTAAATGTCCTCAAGCTTGGCGAATATTTGGCGCTAGTGGCTATTTTTCAATGAGTTAATTATTAATGCGAGCCATCTATTTTTATTTTTCCGCATATCATCTGAATAGTTAAATGATATAACGTACTAATATTTCCAAAGTGCAAATAGTTTCGTCACTGGCCAAAACCTCTGCTATTGTTATTATATTGTACTGTTATTATACTTACTGTGACTATGTTGCTAATCATTACACCGCTAAAACTTCTGTATTATATAAAGAGAAATTTACGGAAACTATTAAAGCATTGAAACTGCCAGTTCTCCTTATGATCATTATAATTCTATAATATGTAACCTGCTAATCGATATATAAGTTAGAATGAATCTTCTATAATCTGGTTCCTCGCATTTTAGTTTTCGGGTTTCGAATAAAATTAACTATAATCTTAAAACCATGGCATATTGACTAATTCTTCAACACGATCAGATGAGAAAAATGATAGATTTTCAAATCGGTCAATGCAGTGATCCGGTAGACCTATTCTTCCGTAATCGTGTCTGCTGAAAAGGTTAACGTGAAACAAAAAGATATTAGCATCAATATGGTTTACTGCAGCGATGGCAGCGATGACCACCTCGGGAACTCAGCTTTCGCTTTAGAGTGTTAGTGCAATCCCGAGGGGTAGACCACACCACTCCTCCCGACTCTCAACCAGAGTCTGAGAGGGAGCGTCGGGACCCTGATCAAGCTGCTGAGATTTATTTCGGTTACTGTGAGATTTACAATTACAATCACAATTGGTTACCCAATTTTTCTGGGCGAACTGAAGATTTCACATCGAGATATATGACTGTATGTAGTGATTACATGAGGATCATTTCACCTAATGTGATTGCATAATTGTTTACAATTTTCTTGGATATATATACGTCACAGTACATTTAACACACAATATTTAACATGACAATTAGAAACACATTACAACACAATATCAAACACCTACTATTTACATGACTGTATGTAGTGATTACATGAGGATCATTTGAATGTGATTGCATAATTATTTACATTTTTCATGGAATTACAGGGATTTCACAGTACATTAAACACACAATATTGAACATCACAATTAGAAACACATTACAACACACCTACTATTTACAATTTGCGCATACAAGAGTTTAGAGAGATGCACAAGATAAAAATTCGAAAGTGATAGAAGTTTCTAGCACCCGCTAATAACCCGTTTCTCCCTCCATGCTACACCCTAGTGATGGAGTCGGACTAGAATGGCTCTGGATTTGAAAAGATGTACTCGTTTGTTTCTATAAACCTCATGCATTGTATGATCTTGTTGAGAATGCAGATATTGTCAAAGGATTTCATAAGAACCATTTCACTTGTACCCAGTCGTATCAGTTAAAATACAACAATTGGTAGTGAGCCCAATTAGAAAAGATTACTTAATAGGATTAAAAATTTCCACATTAGAGAACGAATCGTAACTGCTAAGGAAACATGCATAAGTGAGTTAAGAGATATTTGTCACGAAAGATGGAATACATAACAACACAAAATATATGATGTGCTTCCATGATCGTAAAGAGTTTTGATTTCTCTATCAAAAGCTTCCGACTTGGCGAAAGAATGGGCAAGTAAATTAAATTATGAATAACAGTAACATGATGCAATGTTTAACATGGAATTAATACGGTAAATACTGCTTGCTAGAGGCGGCTAGTACTTTAATATAAAAAGAAATAAAGTATAAATTTGTAAAGCTCAATAAAATAAATTTAGGTATTTTTATATTAGCCGGGCGAAAGTGGCAAATCGCCAAATACTATTCCCAACTCCCATTGTTCATATTGCATTCATTTCATTTAAAGATATATACTTTTCAGTCATCTCATTTAAAATAGACGCATTTCCCTCATTTTATTTAATAGAATATTTAACATAGAAATAAATAAATAAATAAATAAGAAATAATAACATAAACCAAAATATTTTATTTGAAAATCAAAGCATTGCTTCTAATTTACACATGTAAAAAATGAAAACTGCTATTGGCGAAAAAACAAGTCTAATGAGGAGATTAGCTCCCGGGTAACATAAAAGTACCGAAATTTAAGTTTTTTCATATTAATAGAGTTTAGAATAACAAACTTGAAAAAAATTACAAAAAGTAGTGATATCCCAACAAAAAGTTTTCGGTAAAAAAAAAGCGCCAAGTTCTCCTTAATGTTTCGGCCAGAAAAAGTAGTGATATCTGAAGTTCGCACAAGTTAAAAGCCAAACATCCCAAATCTTTCATTGAAAATGGCTTCCTGCGACTTGGCCGTTAATGCCTTCGAGAGAGTTTTTCAAATTTTAAAATATGTACAAATGAGCTACATGCCAACTACATTTTTTGATTATTTTAGGCATTTTCTGACACAGAGTACAGAAAAAATTACACATTTGAAAAAAGCATTTAAACAACTTCAGTCTGCTTAGAAGTTAAAAATGACAAAATACTTGTATTCAGGATATAATATCCCTAATTGCTAAAACATAATTAGTATCATATTTTAACAGTTTATAAATCGAATACCTCATAATGTATGCAAACAAACTATAATAAATGTTCAAACGAAAAAATTCTCTTTCGTCAATGCACAAGATTTCAATATTATACAATAAAATATAATGTAACATATTGTGAGATTTGAAGTAAGTAAATTTTGTTTTATTTCTTGGATTTTACGTTAATGACTTTAGCTTTAGGACCGTACAAAATGGCAATTAAACCACAAGTGGACTAAATGATCTGTAATCAAAACTAATGTTTGTTGAAACTGAATGGTAGTTATCAGAAATCTTTTACTTATGTCTTTATGTGAATTTGCCTCTTTGCATTCTAATATTACTTTTAATATTTAAATAATTCATAAATGCGTAATTTCCAATCATTAATTTTGAAATGTTGTAGAAGGCATTAACGGCCAAGTCGCAGGAAGCTATTTTCAATGAAAGATTTGGGATGTTTGACTTTTAACTTGTGCGAACTTCAGATATCACTACTTTTTCTGGCCGAAACATTAAGGAGAACTTGGCGCTTTTTTTTTTTTACCGAAAACTTTTTGTTGGGATTTGGTTATTCCCACCAGTGATTTTTTAGCGAAAACTTTGATTTAATCAGAACTTTTTCCCCCGATTACGATAGTCAGTTATTTCTGCTTTAAAAAACCGGTGATAAAAGATAAAAAATTCTGTAAAAGACACTCATCGCGAAGAATTACTAGTATTACTAGTAGTAAGTATTACTTACGCAGTGAGAGGGTTATTATCAAATGTCATCCACTACAAGTTAATAAAAATGTATTTGAACTAAAGTGGATGAATAATAATCTTTTTATTAACGGTTGAAAATTTGAATAAGAGAAATTTTTTTCTCCCATATAAAACTAAAATTAATTAATTAAATTTAATTAATGAATTAATATTTGAAAAACTGTATTATCATCAAATGTCATCCAGTACAAGTTTAAAAAAATGTATTAGAACTTGAGCGGACGAATAATAAGTATTTTATTAACGATTGAAAATTTGAACAAGTTATATAAATATATATAGGGAGAGTGTGAACTAATAGTAGGAATTGAATAATATTGAAAATACACAAATAATATCAGTATTGCACAAATCACCAACATCTTATTATAAATTTATTTGTAACATAAAAAATATCTTTAAAGTGTCTTAGGGCACGTCTTATTCATCGTGTTCTTTTAGTAAGAACAAAACTCAATTTCGCATAAGGTATTTTTTATCATGTTATAGTTTATGATGATATTATAAATGATGTCAACAAAATTACGAAAAACAGGTTTTAAGATTTTAAATGTAGACCGGGAAGCTGCTGCACAAACCACCACATCATCCAGATAATGGCTGAAATCCCAGTATTAGTTAAGACTGGATTCGTATATTAAAAACTAAATGCTGCGCCAAGTCATATCTTGGTGGAAAACACCAACAAATCCGATTTTAGTGGTTGATTGATAAGTTTACAATTGTGTGTTCCTGCTCACAGTACTCCATATTCTCGTACCTTTGGGTGCAGAAAAACACAATGATAAACCTACCCATCAACTACTAAAATCGGGCCTGCAGATGGTTTTCACCAAGATATAAGGTGGCAGACCAGTTTCATTTTAATATGCTAATCGAGTTCTGTCTAATTATAGAATTTCAGCCGTCAACTCGATGAAGTGACGATCTGTGCAGCTACCTCCCTGTCTATTAGGATAAAATATTATATTTTAAAGTTCGGTAAATAAGTTTAAGACAAAATAATAGAAATCAAATGAGTTTATTTTCAAAATAAACTAAATTTTCTTCAAGCTTAAAGTTCAAGTCAAGATTCATTTTAAAATGTGTATGTAACAACATTTATCATTTAAATTTCAGAGTTGGATACCTTATCGTAAGCATCTTCAATTTTCTGGGTGAATTAGTCATTATCCATTTCTCATATTTTTAGTATTATTTTTAAATACTTTAAAAATAATTCAATACTTAATTAGTTAGGCAGATAAAAAATATAAATTACTATGTAGTGCCCTGAGAAAATGCTGCACCACTTCCTATTAACCCTTTGTAACTGAACAACTACAATTTGAAAATAATTTTCATGTTGATAATTCTATATGCAGTTTGTATTATTTGGCTTGTTGGTAGGTAGTAGCAGTGAATAAAATCGTCTTTTAAAACACTCTGTGTAAGTAACATTGACTTTTGGATATGTTGCAGATATGCAAAGCGGATATACAAAGGGTTAATTCTTGTGCAAGTATTATTCATATAAAAATGTGTGATAAGAATAACTTCATAAAATAAATTTGATTTCATTAGTTTTATTTTATGAGCTTCATCGTGAACCTTTTAGGTACGTACTTGCCAACCTTCAGCTTAACTTCCGTAAAATGCTGGTTAATTTGAATTTATTTGATATAAAATTATATATTTGATTTCTTGCTTCCACGGATAATCTATTTCATTTCATTTTTACCCGGCTGCCAAGAAGGGTTTTGTGTTTCACGCGTATCTAGGTAAGTGGATTTCTTTATACCACGAAACATCACAAAGGTTGGGTGGATTTTAATAAATGAGGTCCCTATCGATTCGCCTTAACCGTCCGATTGTTATAGGCTAGGTTTTGTTTTTATAAATTCAAAATGGCGGCAGTAAAATACAAAATGGTGGTAGAGACGAAAATTTTTTTACGCACCCTATTGCGTGGCATATTATTGGATAGGTCTTTGAAAATGAAGACGATGTTTCATTGACTATTTTACAGTCAGAAGCTCCGTTTAAATATTACACAACCTGGAAGTTGTGTAGGTAGAATCTCTAGTTTTACTGCAACTCTAACCTTCATAGACATCTATAGGCCTCATCAAAACTGTGTTTATAGACTGGAACTAACAATTAAACACAACTTAAAAGTAATCAATACAAGTAAATAAAACAAAATAGGTAAGTAATATAGGAAATAGTTTCACATTGATGAGAAGTAATTAATTAGTTCGCTTTTTACCCGGTCGGGTTTTTTGATTTTTTTTAAATTTAATTTTTACTTGTTTAAAAATATTTCTGGTTCGAAACATCTTTAATATGGATCAAGTTAACCGACATTTTACAGACGTTAATGGAAGTTTGGCAAGTATGCAAATATTCAATTTTTATGGTTAGAAAAATCAAACATATAATTTCCATACATGTTTGGAAATAAGGTTAACTGAATGTTTATTCAGGATTCGTACAGGTCAAGGAATTTTCCCGACTTTAGGTCAGATAAACACCAGCATTTTGGTAGAGTCAATCTTGCCTATTGCAATCACGCGGTTATATAAGTTAAATTTTTTATTCAAAAATACTGGTGTTTCAGTTGAAAGCGTAGGAGCCTTGGTATTGAGATGTTTTGTTTGTGAAATTTCGAAAACTTTTTCTTTTTAATATTTGAAATGAAATGGCGGCAACTAAAATGCACTCGATGGGCCACGCTGATGTGCCGGACAGGGGTTGTAAACAGTGTTTCCAGGTTTCACGCATAAATCGAGGCTCCAAATGCTCTGGACAACAATATTTTAAAGTAATTCGCCTTATCTAATGTCAGAATTATCTGCGATTAAAGATGGCAAAATAAATTGTAAGAAATTAGTGGTGTCCAGAGCATTTGGAGGCTTGATTTACGCGGGACATATGGCAGCAATATAGGGTTTGTACGCATCAAGGGTTTCAGAGTATTTTAATTCTTTTAGTACCATAACTTTCGTAAAGTACTAGTTATATCTGAAAATAGAATTTTTCCCCTTAAATATGGCATATATTAAATTAAAAAATTCTGGTAAAAAGTTCTTACAAGTCTTTGAAGCGTAAGAAACCTGCACTAGTTTTAAATCATTACTTTCGAATGATGAATTCCTATCTCTATATATCTAAATTAATGATTCGAACAAGCTGTAAAGTTACGTACCCATGCTTCTAAAAATTGTGGATGTTTTTATGTAAACATTAATGCAGGTTATAATTCATAATTTTTTTTATCAATTTATTAATATTTGCTTAAAAATGAAAAATGCTTTTGCAGTCGGAAAAATGCCTGAAATGTGTTTGGGTCTATTCATTGCGCTCTCTCTGTCTAAAAAATGAACGGAAACAAAATTTCAGTAGATTATTTTTTGTGAAGAAGCTATGCATTAATGTTTATCATAATGTATTTAACATTAGTATACTCAAACTCTGATCTTTTTCTAACACTACGAAGGTTTAAGTAAAAGTGTATTAACTATACATTTTTCAGTTTGCCTTTATCCGAAAAACAGAAATATGATGTCGAAAGTATATGTCATTATCCGAAAAAAATCAATGTTGATGCAATTTTCAATATGTAGGCGACCCGTCAATAAAAAAAATCTACATACGATTACAAATAATTTCGTACGAATTAATTACTTTTCGTTTATTTTATCTTTAATTAGAACTGGAGTCATAGTCATTGTTTGTCTTTTTTTCGGGGGGAGGGGGGGGGGGCGGACGCATGTTAAGCATTTTTTTTTTAAACTGAAACTAAATTAAACAAATCTGAATCAAGATAATCCTATTTACTCAGTTTTAAATTTTAAAAATTTCATAAAGGGAAAATTTCATTTTGACTTTTCACGTTTTTCATAAATGCAATTTAAAGTTTTTTTTTTCTTTTTCTTTTTTTTTTTTACTTCTTACCTGTCAAGTTATGTTTGTGTGTACCGGAATTACTAGTACAGAGTTTTAATTATCTTTCAGAATGACGTTAGATATCGAAGTAGTAATGCATTTAAACGAAAATATTTTAAATTTCTTTTAATATAGGCGTTATTTCTTAATGTTTGACTAAGGGAGATTTAACTATTGCGTGCACATACAACGGTAAAAAATCGTCAAAACTTGAAAATGCATAATTTGCGTGTCTGTGCATTAACACTAATGAAGATTAAAAATAAGTGACCTTTCACCTACAACTACACGTCAGTTTTAGCATTCTCAGAAACTAAAGCATTAATTTATCATCTACTTTATAAAATATTAACTAATTTTCTTTAAATATTGTATGCAGTAATTTATAAGCCTCCTTAACCGCTTGAGGGGTGGTGGGATATATAATATCCCACCTAAGTTTAAATAAGTTTTACTTTTATAACTCTGGGAGAAGAGAGTTGAAAAAGTTGCTTTTCCTTCTCTTAACCCCTTAACAGTGACATTTGTTTTCTTACAAAAAAATTAAAAATGGGGCTGGACACCACTTTTTCCATACTAAAATATTTACCTTACTTAATCGAAAGATATCTGACAATCAATAAAGATAAATTTACAGTTACAAATTAGTGGTATCAAAATGCTTTTAATAACGAAGCAAGCAAAGTGTTCTTGCCCGAATCCAGTTCAGGACACACTGTTAAGGGGTTAAAATTTTCTTTTTTCAAATTTCCGGTGCTAGTTCAGCATTACACAAACGCAATTGCTTCCCTCTCAAAGGGTTAACCCTCTAATGCCCATGGTAGCATTTATGCTACCATCCGTGTTTCTAATGTAGTAGATTCTTTTATTCAGATATTCCGAATTCACACCGGAATTTAAATTTGACATATTTGCTTAACTCTTTCCGGCACACTGTGTCCGGGTCGGGATACCTAATTTTAATTCCAAACTTACGAACGGCACCGAGAATATTTTAGTAAAATTTTGCTTTTACATTGAACCTTTAAAGTAGCATGATTTTAATCACTAAAAAAGTCGTTTTAAAATTCCGGTGTCAGTCAATCATTTCATCATTTTACAACAAAAACTGCCCGTGCCGGAAAGGGTTAACAGTCATTCTATTATCTAGATTTTCTAGCATGATTTCGGATTCTCTGCATTACGGAATTTTTAGAACGCACTCTATCATGGACTTCAGATGGTTAATGAAATAACACTAGTTTTAAATTTTCAACTGAGTCTGAAAAGCAGATTGATCAAGTGATCAAAATAAGTATTCGACATATATCTACTTTTCAATGTTTTGTCTCATATTTGTATTAAAATGAATTTAGATTATGACATCTACTTTTTATTGCAATCAGTAGTTTGTTAAAAACTTTTAACAATAACAAAAAATAGTTATAGTCCAGTCAAATTAGAGTTTGAAGTGGAAAATTCTGGTGTAATTGTTTTTAGTGTCTTACTTTATGTTTTCAGGTGTGCTGAATACGAATCTGAAGTTGTCCAACAAAATTTCTCTCGGCAAATGTGAAAAATCGTGGAAAAACCCCTATAAATCGCAGATTTTTTTGGTTTTTGGCTTATAACTTGGAAAGTAAGCTTTTTACGCAAAAGGTGACCCAATATTAAAATACAGACAAGAAAATTACCTACAATTCATGTTCTTATAATTTTTTTGTACGATATACGGCTTCCGTAGAGGCGTTGAAAAAAAAAAGGCGAAAACTAGTAATTTTGGAAAATCGCAAAACAGATATTCTTACCCTTTCCGTTCATAACACTAAAAGTAAGCATATCACTGTAAACATTTGCAAACGTACTCACTTATTATTAGGTTATATATTTTTATGATGTAGATATACAGTGTGACCTCGAAAATCCGGCATTTAGAGATCCGGCAACTTAAAAAATCCGGCATCAAAGTCATCTCCTCTCTCTCTTTTTTTCACTTCCAACTTATGGCAAAAGTAAAAATAGCAATTATTTTCGAATTAAAAACCGAGATAATAAAACAATGCATTAGCTAACAGCGATATCGCTGCAAAATAGATCTGCAAAATAGAACCCTCGATAACACTGGTAGCAGCTCAGAGGGACGAGGACGAGGACCTATCAGAAGATAAGGTCTCACCAAACAAATGCATGCATTTGACCGGAAAATTAACATAATTTTCAAAGAAACAAGACTGTATTTCCGAAATTGATACAATTCTCTACAATTTATGTGCAAGTCATTTATTCGGACCTCGAATAGTTATGAGAAAAACAATGACGAATGCACGAAGTATTCAGCTGCCTCTTTATTGAAAACATACAAAATGAGTCATTAGACGTCTGTACAGATATGTGAAACGTAAACGTTAGGTTTTATAGATACAACAAAAAGATAAAAAGTGATTAATGATAGGTTAGTGTTTAATGTTATGAAGTATAATAAAATAGGTAGGTAAGTATTTTTTTGTACACCACTTATTAATAAATGATTATTGACTTGAAATGACACTCATTAGTCAAACCGGTCCGCTTTTTCAGGAAGGCTCACGTTTTCAGCAACAGCCTTGGCGAATTGGTGAAAGCGAGAACGTTCAGCCAGCTCTAACGCCAATCGTCGTCGTGTGTTTTGTTTTGAACCGAAATGGCGGAAGACGAACTAGCATATTTTAGAATAACAGTCCTTCCTAAATTAAAGAAATATTTTCAATTATGTGTTCTAGATGAAAAGAAATCTTCGAAAGAAATTGTATTACGAATTCTTATCCTCTGTTTTATCAAAGGCCTTTATTACTTTTGATGATATAGACTAAAATTTTGATTATTTGGTCCTCTCAAAAATCTAAATTTTCATTCAATTGAGCATTATTAATTCCATACCTGTTAGACAAAAACTCATTACCTTCATAAATCTAGATATTTGATTACATATAATAATGGATTTATGGGGATGATGAATTAATGCAGTTTCAGTGCATTTTGATGCATTTGATTGATGACACAGATTTTAAAAAATACCCGTGGCAGAAAATTACTATATTTTCTGCGATGAACTTATATAATTAATTTAATATCAAATCATTCTGCAGAAACAGTCCCCAAAGTCGAGTGAAAATGACCAAATCAAGAAAAAAAATTTAAAAAAAGCTTTCACCCCCCCCCCCCCCCCCAAAACAGGATGTTTAGAAATTGCCTTTTTAATGTGAGATAAAATTATTAAGAGGAAGTGGAGGAGAAGGAATATTGAATGACTAACTTTTGTTACTTCAAAGTGACAAATAAAATCACTAGATAATTTTTTTAACTGCGTATGATAGTGAGGGGCTGTAGATTTAAATAGTTAAATTTATCAATTAACAAATAGAAAAAACAAACCAAAAAATAAAAAACTTGGAATATTTCACTTTGGGAGGGGGGGGATGAAACAAAAACAAGCTTTTTTTCGGGGGAGGGGGGGGCAGAATTTGAATAATTGGTCTTTTACCTATAGTTACGTCAAAGTAATGAATAGGACAGAAAAATTTAAAAAAAAATGTAGATAAAAAAAAAAAAAATGAAAGCGTGTGCACAAAGGGTTAATCCTGATTTATTTTTTTTTAAATCTTTCATTCTATTTTTTTCCTTTTCTTTTTTTATGGTAAATTATTTATTTGTTATTTAAAAATCAACAGATAGAACAAAACAGCTAACTTTATGCACTGTTATGGATAAGCGGAGGGATAGTTAACATTTCAGACACAATCTTTTAACTAATCTTTTCTGCAAGGCAACAATGAATTTTAAATGGTCAAAAAATAGTGTGCTGGAGGAGAGGGGGGGGGAGAAGAGAAAATTCGAAATGGAAGGTTGCCTCAGACGATTGATCATTATTTTATTGCCACTTCAACTTAATAAATAGTGCAATATGTGTGCCGAATGACGAAAAATGCAGTGTGTGTGTGTGGGGGGGGGGGATTTCATTCGAGAGAAGAATTTAGATGATTTATTCAAATATGACGGATTACTATTTTAAAATAACAAATAAAACAACTAAGACGAAATAATATTTAAAAATATGGCAAAATTTTTTAAAAAGAAAACAGAAGAATTTTAAAGATTTTTAATTTTGTGCACTAGGGGCAGACCAATGTTTTTTTTTTTTTTTTTCATAAAAACTCAAATTATGATAAAGATTTAACAGCATTAAAATGTAATAGTAATTGATTTAATTGCATTCATCAACTTGCAATTATTTTAGCTGATTGATTTAATTGCAGGATACAGCTAAATAATTTATGATTTAGCAAACATTTATGATTAGTTTAATTATAATCTAATTGATTTTAGTTTCAACTTCCTATTAACTTCTAATCGCAATTAAATTAAAAACAATTGATTTTTAATGAATTATTTCAGTGAAAATCTGTTTTATTAAGACTATCAACACAACACACAAATATGCCGCTTAATAATAAAAAAATAAACTAAATTAATTCAGTAGTAATGCTGATAAAACTAAGTTCGATTGTGTCATAGAAAAAAAAGAACATGATCAACAGAATTATATTTATTACAAGAAAATCTTTACGTCTGTTTTTATTTTTCCTAAAAAATAAAATACGTTCTCAATTTCTTCGAACATATAGCGAATTAATGAAATAAATGAATATTATTGAATTGAAAAAATAACTTATGTTTGAATTATATGTATTGTGAAATTAAAAATTATTTTAATCCGAAACAGCTTTTTGTTTTAAGCAAGGTTTTAATTGTAAACCAAGGTGAAATAACATTTCATTTAGCTTTTTACATTTGCGGAAAAAGAAATGAAAAAAACAGGCCCATCTCTTCCTCCCAGCAAAGGAATGGGGTTGCTGTTCGCTATGCGTATAACGTCCCGAACGGGTGCGTAGCGTTGAATTCATCCCCGCGCCAACCGTTACTCTGGCGATAAGGTGCTCAAAACGTGAGCCTTCTTGAAAAAGCAACCGGTCCCTCTTGGCCAAAGGTTGCATGATTGCAGGCATGCCTTCCAATTCTTCTACACCTAAAAAAAATAATTAAAGATAATATTTATTTAAGCACCTGGGCGCGAAAGAGCCGTTTTCGTCCCGAGGGAGAAAATTGCTGTCCCAGCCGTAGGCGAAGGTTGCAAACACACAAGGGTTGAAGCTTGGGCTTCTGAGCAGCTCTGGTGCACGTAATATTTTTAAAATCGAGGGAACTAATTGTAATTAATTAAGTCAGTAATGATTCCTGCAACATTTTATCATAACATAATTTTTACGTCTTTCTTTTGTTACCCCTCTTTTACAACTCAAGTCATCAATAGGTTACTTTTGGACCTCAATTTAGAAAACATATTAGCCTATTATTTTACGAACCACCGTTTAAAAAAAATAATTTATGATTTATTTCTAATTTTTTGAAAATTGAGTAGCTATACTATATCTATTACGATAAATATTTTGATCACAAAAATAAAAAAGTTAGTGAAAATGTAAAGGTGAAATGGAATTATACATATTTACCTTCAAGTACTTCAGGGAATTCCGGATCATCCTCGTCTTCCTCGATTTCAGTAAGAGGCATGTTATTGCCATAGCTGCCAACTTTTACGCTTTCTTTGTACCAATAAAATTTTACAAAAAATCTTATCTTATATAATCGTCGAAATCTCATGATTAAACAAGGCGAAAAAGTCTATTAAATTTTAGTGGTAACAAAAAAGCGTAAAAGTTGGCAGCTATGTATTGCAACTGCTTTCGCAGTTTACACACGTATTGGAGCACTTGAGGCCTGCATTTTTGCATCCACAGTTTTTCTGGCAGGTCTTCTTGCATTTGCAAGAAATGAGTTTCAAAACGGCTTGAGGTCTGGTAGCTGTAGTGTGGTTGCTGGCTCCAGACCATTTTTCATTTTCTTCCAAACCCATTGTTCAGGATCTTTTTCATTCCCAAACCATTGTTGAAATTGAAAATATACCCTAAAGGAATGCTGCAAAGCTGCAGACTCAGTAGGAGGTAACGACGCCAAATGGATTGATGTGTTGTTGCAGACCTACGGTAACATAAATACCTCAATTTATTTAATAACGGGGCTTCGTTGTCAGCAAATTTATACAAAGAGACTTAAAAACGATTGCCAGCATCAGTAACTGCATCAGCATCTGCCATAGGGTCTTTAAAAACCTCAATGGTATTACTTAATGCAGAGTTTTTCTTGAGAGTTCGAAGAAACCTCATCTTTCCTACTTTGAACAAAGCTGAAATAGTATCACAGCCTCCCATGGCATGCAAAAATAATATGTTGTTAGCAATCGATTGATCAAGTTTGCAGTCAGAAGAAAAAAATGAGTGGTGAAACTGTCCCTTTGCCTAGCTTTAGAAAGCATACATTTGAATGTACACTTACAGCGACAAATCATGATAACTAGCAAATCGACGCCTTCACCCACAATAAATACAGAGTTATGTTGTTGTGCATTGTCCCTTGCTATGGTGACAATAAGTGTATCCGCATGCTCTCGTGCCGGTATTGTGTGAATGTCAGCTACTGCAAATTTGTAATTGATTTTTGAAAATTACAGATTTCGGAAAAAAATATCAAAAGTACTTACGATTTTCTTGGTAGTGACATTTATTCGTTATTTAATACATACCCAAATGATATTGATGTGAGAAAAAGAGAAAATTGAATGTTTAAAAAACTTACTTTAATTGATATTTTATATGTTAAAAATTTTTTTGATAAGTACTGCTGTCATTCCTTCTCATGTAATTTCTCAAGCATCAATGTCAAGTAATCAATGTTCTTCTTTCTTGGATTTTATACAAGTGACGAATATCGATTTTGGATATACAATCTTGTTTCTTTGAAGATGACGTTAATTTCCCGGTCAAATTTTTGCATTTTTTCGGTGAGAACTTATCTTCTGATAGGTCCTCGTCCTCGTTCCTCTGAGCTGCTACCAGTGTTATCGAGGATTCTATTTAGCACAGGGTAAGCGATCTCGTTGTCCGCTAATGCATCGTTTTTACCTCGATTTTTAATTCGAAAATAACTGCTATTTTTGCACTTCCTGTAAGTTTGAAGTGAAAAAAAAGGGGGGGGGGTGTTAAGTTGCCGGATCTCTGAATGCCGGATTTTCGAGGTCACACAGTATACCTGCATCACAATAATATATAACCTAATAAGTGAGTATCAGCAAATATTGACAGTGAAATGCTTACATTTAGTGTAATGAACGGAATGGTAAGAATATCTGTTTTACCTTTTCCAAAATTTCTGGTTTGCGCCGATTTTTAAGCGCCTCTACGGAAGCCGTATATCGTGCAATAAAAATGATAAAAAGATGAATTGTACGCAATTTTCTTGTCTGTATTTTAATATTGGGTCACCATTTTGCGTAAAAAGTTTAGTTTGCAAGTTATAAGCAAAAAACTCGAAAAATCTGCGAATTTTCGTAGTTTTTTCATAATATTTCATATTTGCGAAGATAAATTTTGTTGGACAACTTCAGATTCGTGCTCAGCACACTAGCGTCTCGGTGTAGCTCCGCTCCCTATGGAGATCGTAGTGACTGGATTCAACTAAGTCGAATCGAAGACAGATTTGGCGAAGTATTGCTAGTTTGGCGAAGTGTTGCTAGTTTCGCGAAGCATAAATGTTATATCGAAAACAATTTACTAGAAATTTTGAATAAAGATAGAACCTGAATAGTGATGATGCTTATTATATATTCCGATTTCGGAAATTTCAACTTGTGGATTCCAAAGGGTTTCGCCCCCCCCCCCCACGGAAAAATAACATTTTTGATAATGTGTCTTCTAATTGTCATAAATACTTGCATTTTGTAGGCAGGCACATTCTGAATAGAATCATACTTAAATTTGAGAAATTCTAAAAAAATATATATACCTTTGTTTCAGAATTAAAACAGTCATAGACACTAGAAATTTTGAATGAACATATAACCTTAATAGTGATGCGAAAATACTCCAATTGAAATTTTAATGAGTGAGGTCCAAAGAATGTTTTCCCCCTCCCCTCCCCTGATAAAAAAAAGTAACACTTTTGTTTATGACCCTTCAAATTTTCTTAGCATATATACTATTAAGAATTTACCTGCATACAAAATTTAAAATATCTTTGATTATTCGAAGTCATACCACCAAAACTTTTTTTTTTAATCAAGGAGGGGGGGGGGGTTAGATTATCTTCTCTTAAAGCTTTCAATAAAGTAACACTTAAACAGGATTAGTATTCAAAATGTACCTGCCTGCAAAATTCAGGTATCAATGTCAATCTAAAGAATAAAATTGTATTTTTTGGGGGGAAGGGTGGGTTGATATCCAAGAGCCTAAAATGCAGGCATGAAAGTGGGAAATAGGAAAAAAGGAGGAAAATCTTTTCGGTCCATATGATGGCACCAAACTTTTAAAATTTAGACAAATTTTAACAGTTATTTATGGGATAAAATGAAATATAATTGTACGTTGTTATTTTCTTTTCATAGCATAGAAAGCATTAAAAACAAATTTAAACTTTTAAATCAAAAGTGTTGCATAAATAGGAGAAAATATTCTATTCCAAAAAGAACATTATGAAACTTCCTTTTTCTTTTAAAGTCTAAAAAACTTTCAATCTGGAGAGATACTTTAATCAAATTTATTTACACGACTTTCATATGATTATAATAGAAGCTTCCCTTTGATTTGATAGATCTTTTGCGCAGCAATTCAGAAAAAAAAAACCTCAAAGGATTTTAGTTAGACAAAATGTTTGATTATTAAATTTTCAAGATTCCCCCCCCCCCTCCCCCACCTTATACGTTTCCAATATTTTCTTTGCATTTTTGCATCAATCCAGAAAATGACCAAAATTATTTTTAAAAAGGTGGAATTCCACCTTTAGGAGGAACACTTTCATGCCTGAAAATGGTATTTTTTAGAAGTGTTTACTGTACCTAAATAGAAGAAATATGCGATTTTATTGAATTTTTATTTGTAGGTACCACGGTTCACATAATATTTTGAGAAAATTTTAGGAAAGAATTTTTCTAGTGTTTAATAATGCACAGGAAATTAAAATCCTATCTTCCAACCTACAAAGATCATACCGCATACAATTGTTTTTGCTGTTTATCTAAAAACATGCTAATTTGCCCTGTTTTAAAAAGATTACCCAATTACGGAAGATTAAATTATAGCATTTTAACTATTTTTAACACAATCAACTGATTGATAAATAAATAATGAGAGTAGAATTGTAATATAGAAATAGTAGAATGCGTAGAATTGTAGTAGTGAAAATTTGTGAGTATGAAATTATCGCTGTATTATCCGCCATCGCCATCTTTGCTCAAAAAAACAACATCTAACCTAAACAGACTTTTCAACGACAGCGCGAGCGAGCGCTTGTGCTTCGTCTGAAATACTGATACCTCAAAAATAACTGGCGCCAATTCCTCAGCCAATAGGTAGGAGAAAAATCACCATAGGGACCGGAGCTACACCGAGACGCTAGTGCTCAGCACCCCCGAAAACATAAAGTAAGGCACTAAAATCAATTACACCAGAATTTTCCACTTTAAACCCTTTTTTAACCTAATTTGACTGGACTATTAATTCACTGACATTCATAATGACAAAACAAAAACAGTATTCGACAAGTAACTTTGAAACTATTTATTTATATTAAATGATAACGCTAATACCTTGTAGCTTTTCCTTGGCGTAGAATCACATCTTTTAAACGATTTGTCATCGATTTGACTAACTGCAAGGGAACATTTTTGTCAGTTGCTTGCCATTTTCTATCAATACTTTCTTCATCTCAGTTTTAGAAGAAAAATGACTTTCACTTAATTTATTTTCCAAATGACCCCGCATGTACTTTATGGATTTAAATCTAGAGACTAAGATGGAGTTTTAACCCCTTAATTCTCGCTCCCCTCATATTCTCGGGCTGTGTCTTTTACTCAAATTGTTTGATTCCCACCAGTTTTATAAAATAGTGAAATTGGCTATATTTTAGTATCGTTTTTACTGTCATTAAAAAAGGTGAATATTTCTTTTTCATAAAAGAGGTGCCAATAAGCAATTTGAATTTTTCAACCGTAATTTAATTCGAGCGTTAAGGGGTTAATGTCATTTGGACAGCTGTATAGCAGTTAAAGTCATGTATTCAGGGCGGCATGTTTAGGATCATTATCCTGGTAAAACTTTTAAGTTTGCGTAAGGTCCAATTTACCTGCACTTTGTTACAAATTTTCTCTGAGGTTATTAACATATGAGTACTACGTCATGGTATCTTCTATTACAGTCTGACCTCTATTTAAAGAACCTCTATTTTGCGAATTTCTCTATTTTGCGAACTTTTACTTGGAATCAAGAACATTTTGCAAATTTCTTCGTAAAATATCCTCCAAATAGCGAAGTGTATTCTCTATTTAACGAACTTTCCTTAGGATCTAAATTTTTTTTCTCACTTTCTTAAAATATTACTGGACATTTCAAACTTATTCTTTCTTTTAATACATTTTATGAGGATCAATGACCATGAACAGGTCTTACCGGGCACCTAACTCACCGAGAGCAGTAAAATTGTTGTGATTCTTTGCTTTCTATCCAAGAAGAGCAAACTTTCAATATCCCCTTTTAACCCTCAATGGAGCTGCCCCGTGTCCTTAAACTATAGTTTCCCGTTTTCTAGATTGTTGATTATGATCAATCGTGTTGGTAATTTCGGTTCTTGTAGCTCGAAAATGTCAAAGTGAAAGTGTTAGTGCATCAAAGATAAAAAAATTTTCTTGATGAGGTGGATAAAGGCATGAAGAAAAAGAATACTGCTTTAAAATTTGGTATTCCTCCAAACAGCTTATCAACCATAATAAAAAAAACGTGATTTTAATGTAAAATTATTTTTTAAACTGAAAATACAATGTATTTCTAGGCAAAGTTTTGTTTCATTCTCATTTCCCTTGCAGATTTCTTTTTAATGAGTAAAATAAGTAAAACAAATAGATATAATTTATTTTAAAAAGTGTGACTAATTACTTTTTTTAATTATATTTAGTGTTTATGGACTTAAAATGTGTTTTACGTAATTTAAAGTATTTTAAAGGGTGAGTCTCTATTTAGCGAATTTTCCATATAACGAACTTTTTTTTCGAGATTTAGCGACTTCGTTAAATAGAGGTCCGACTGTACAAATAAATTTCCATAGCAGAACTCCCACCACCACCGTGATTTACCATAGGCAGCATATATTCTTTTCATGGAGATCTGTATTTGTTCTATACACTAAAACTTTGCTAACTTGGGAACATAGACTGAAGGATTTTTTTTTTTTTTTTTTAACTTCTCGCACAATCCATATTTTATCAGGCTCCAACTGGATGTATTGCTCTGCATGTTGTCAGATTTCAATACATATGTGTATGTTATGTCGTGTATTCTTATATATTTGAATATATTTGCGCAAAATATGCAAACTATGACGTAAGACATGTATTTCCATTATATAGCTTACTACTCGTATACCATTTTTGCTTACTCTATTTTGGTATATAATTTTATCAAAATATCTATCGTATTCTGTGAGCTACTGAAAATATAAGTGGTTTCATATAGCTGCCTGGTATATTCCGTGCCTACTGCGCACTCCACTCTTGTATTCTTTCAAGGCAAATAATTGTGCTTTTGTAATTTTTACTTCATACCAGAATTTTATATAAAAAAATTACAAATAAGAGAATTCAAAGTTACGTATTACTCTCACCAGAGTTATGAAAGTAAACTTCTGTTCAAAACTTCTGGTACCAAACTTTAATAAAATTAACAGGTATAAAAAATATCTCACCAACCTTCACGGGATTGACATAAAATTTTTAAAAATGCGCATTATACACGAATGCATGCGATAGCCTATATTCCTTACAAATTTGCTCTTACGTTAAGAATTAAAAATAAAACTAACAGTATTTTGAGATAAAAACCACAAAACTATAAAACGTTTCTACTTTTTTATTTGTATCTATTAAAATTGTCCTTTGAAAATATTACTTTAAATTCTAATTAATTGCATAAATTAATATTGGAACCCTTACGTAAATTAGTTTTAACTCCTCCTCGCATGTATATGTGTCATAAAAGAAGGACAAAATAATTTAATTTGGATGCCAATATTTTCGAACAAAAATGTTCACCCTGTTTCATCACAAAGTTTCAGCGATTAAATAGTATACGTGACTCTCGTCAAGAAGGAATTATTAAATCTCTAATAAGTGTTTGTGATGCTTACTTTTTAATAACACCATTTTCGAAATAATTACACATCGTAATGAACCCTTTGACAACACGTCAGGACGGTACTGATCCGCAATAAAAATGTTAATCAAGAAGAATCGCATTTAACCCTAGATCTACCGGGAATTTTATTCAAGTTTTAATAAAACGTCCTATACCAGAATTTTTATTTAAAACTATTTAACTTATTTATTTACCTTATTTTTGTCTGGTTTATATACTTAGTTTATTTTAAAGAAATTTCTGGTTTGAATGAATATTTTGTATGTACCTGTCGGGTCCAATGGACCCGTCTGGTAGACGGAGGGTTAAAAAAGGCGGTGAATATATTTTAGAAAAAATATTTATTTTTTAATACGAGCTCTGTCTAATGTAAGGTGAAGTGGGTAAGGAATGCACACTTTAGCTATGTCATTAAATAACAACAAATGAATAGCTTTAAAGGATTATGTTATACTTTATATATAATCTTTGATTATTAGCCCTATCGTTGCGCAACCCGAGGTATACCCGGATATGCATTTTCCCGTCTAATTAACACCTTGAAGGGCAAGCAAAAATGTCTCTAAATACTGAATTTTCACCGGAATAATAGAAAAAAATTTATTTTTAAATAAGGAAATACAATTTTTCTCCAAATTTCCTCCAAAGTTAAAAATATAAAATTTAGTTAAAATTTTCCGGTGAGAATCTTGTTTAAATTAGGTGGGATATATTTTATCCCACCGTCCCTCAAGGGGTTAATACTATTTGGTTATTCCCACAAGTTATTTTTTAGCAAAAACTTTGTCTGATTTAATCAGGACATTTTCCCCGATTGCGATGGTCAAAAATTTCTGCTTTAAAGAACCGGTGACAAAAGATTAAAAATTCTGTAAAAGACGTTCATCGCGAAGAATTACTTACAAAAAAAAAAAAAAAAAACATTCATCAACTTATAAGAAACACTTTTGGTGTTATTTAAACAAGAAAGAAAAAATCATGCGTCAAGCATAGATTATGAAACACTTTACAACACATTCTGAATAATGTAACTAACTGCACCGGTAAAACTGCACCGTTTAAAGAATTAAAATATTACGCCTAATTCAACTATATGGAAACGCACATCACATTGGAAAAACCCAATTTCAGCTGTTCCTATCTACAATTGGAAAATTATCCAATTTTTTTCAGCAGATCTATATACAGTGTGTCCACGTATAACCTGACCGACCTTTATTTTCGCAACCGTTGGTCCTAGATGCATATTTCCAATTACAAAAGTGGTCAAAATTAGGTGCAGAGTTAAGATAAAAAAAGTTTGAGGCGAAAACACAATTTAGCGAAGAATTACAGAATTTAAATTTTTATACGGTCCCCCGGTCCTTTAAGTTATATTTAATAAAATTTTCCTGTTACACTGACAAGTAAGGCCAAAAAAGTCCCGTTATTCTACGATTAAAATTGACCGAGTAATAGCTGTTTAAAGTTGGAGCATATTTTTTGCTTCAAATTAGGGGTCATTCGCAAATTTAGTAGAAATATAATTATCGTCAGATATATTAAAGAAATGGTTGAGAGTAAAATTAGCATCGCAATATAACTTTGAAATCTTTAATCATTCTGACATATTACTGTAAAATATACAATTTGCACTATATAAGAGGATAAAAATAACAGAAATGTTGTTATATAAAAGAATGAAAAACAACAGCCTCAATTCTTTAAAAATATACATATTTTTAAATGCCGTTACATTACACTTTCAAATTTTGGGTTATGCCATGTTTTTTAGCTTTTGAAAATTGATTCTTATGTATTTTTTAGCTTTAAATCCGAAAATGACCTTCATTTTAAACCATCACGTCAGGATTTTTTTCAAATCGCAAATTTCAAAATTAAAATCTCAAAGTTAAAATTGATCGCCCCTCCCCTCCCAACCTCATCGGACCCCTGAGCTCTTTAGCTGTAAGAAACCCAGTATAAGCCAAAAATTAAATAAATTATTGAATTAAATAAAATTAAACTGAATAAAAAAGTCTTACATCTATTTTATAGTATCAGATTTTTCGCTATTTTTTAACCTTGAAATTTACGATTTTCGAAATATCCTGACATGATGGTTAAAAGCGAAGGTAATTTTTTTATTCAGCATTAAAAAATACATAAAACGCAATTATAAAAGTTAAAAAACACAACCATCGCAGTTTTATGTTGTCTAATCTAAAACTCTTTCTTAAACTTGTTGACGGTAATCTATCCGAATTTTTTTGTGTTATTCTCTAATATAAGTATGTATAAGATGGTAAGCGTCCAAAATCATTAATGTTACATTGTCATCGGATTTAAGTCCGTATGCAAAATTTAACTTCGATCGGGCATTTGAAAGTGAGTTACAAATTTTAAACTGGAAAGATGATCGTTGCAAGTTAAATAAAACCTTATGAAAATAACATAATTTTTTAAAAAAGAAATTTTAGCCTCAAATCCTTACAAAATAAAACATATGTTAAAATACAATTATTTTATCTAATCTGAAACTCAAGTTAACTCAATCGTGATAGTTGTACGATTTCTTTCAAAGCGCAGATACCTTGAAATAAGTTTAAGTACTTTATATACGACCCCTGAAAGCACGGCTGAAATCATCTGTTTTGATATGCAAAAAAGTGGTGTAAGTCATGAATTTCAAAGTTTCATAACTCGGTCAATTTTAATGTTAGATGAATGGGACTTTTTTTGTCTTACTTGTTAGTGTCACAATACATTTTTACTAAATATCACTTATAGGACCGGGGAACCGTATGAAAATTTAAATTTCGTAATTTTTTAATAAATGTTTTTATTGATCCAAATCGCTTTAAATATAGTTCTTTACCTTATTTAAACCATTTTTGTAATTGGAAGTATGCATCTAGGGCCAACGGTTTCGAAAATAAAGGTCGGTCCGTTTATACGTGGACACACTGTATGATATATACATTTGTATCTATTAACTACATGCATTCCAAAATTTAGTTCACTTAAGAAATACATATACCTCAGTTGAAAATTCCCCTTCAGCAACTTTCTCTAATGAGGAGAATGGTACGTGAACACTATTGCGCAGCCCTGTATATGAGTTTATAGAATTTATATATAACGAGAAACATGTAAAATATTAGTTAAATTGAAAAGCGCATACCGAATTTTAAAACGCACACTCCAGCAATTATTACTCAAAGACAGTACTGTAACCGATTTTTTTGTGTGTCCCTGTAAATGAATAAAAAATGCTATGAATGCCCTGTTCTAACGTAATCGTTGTGAAATTCAATGATTTATATCTGTTTCAATACATTTGAAATAGCATAATCTCATTAAATACTCTGCAAAAGATTTTGCCCATATACCATAATGTAATGGAATTGTTTTGAGTGCCCCTGTGAAGGAATTGTTAATCCTACATACTTCATATACAATACCGAACAAGCTTTGGTGACCCTAAGTAACCTTTATTAATTGCATGAAAATCCAAGTATATTTACTGGAGTTAGAGCGTGGACAGAACGACAGACGGACTGACGGACAGACAAACCGAATGCATAAACACTTTTCAACTTTGTTGGAAGGTGTTAAAAAAGGTTATCCTCTTGAATGCGTACCCTTGTTCAACCATTGAGCAGTCAAGTGTGCAAAAGTACCTTAACAGCCTTGACATATCAAAAGTCTTTTCTTTGGTACGGGTTTTGGCTGCTTGTGTTTACTTTTATTCTTTTTTTGATAGAGGTGTTTGGATTTTCCCCCCAATATTTTCATGCTGCCTTTTGTGCGGTGAACTGCTTAAAATTTCAGACTTTCTGCTCCTGTTATTATAGTATTGCAGAGCGGATAATTCTGGATGCGTTGACAACTCTGTTAATTTGGAGTAACAACCATTGAGGGCAAGAGTGCGCAGTCAAGTGTGCAAAAATAGCTGAGCAGCCTGGAGATATCCAAAGTTTTTTCTTTGGTACAGTTTTTGTCTTTACTTTTAATAATTTTGATAAAGGTGTTTGGCTTTTTCCTCCAGCATCGTCATGCTGTCTTTTGTTTGGTGAACTGCTTAAAATTTCAGACCTTCTCCTCCTTTTATTATAGTATCGCAGCGCAGATAACTCTGGATACGGTGACAACTTTGTTAATTTGGATTAATATGAAGTTGTAGAAATCGAAGCTATACCTTGCAAAAGCGAAGTTGGGTTTATTTCATATTGAGCGTGCGTCTTTTCTTTACATAACTATTCTGTCTTATCTGAAACATAATTTTGTATTGAAATCAGTTCTCTTTCCTCCTTATTTTCAGTGTTCTATGCAGAGTTGGGCAAATTTGTAATCCCAATTACTCGCAATGTAATTGCACATTAATTTGCATGTAACGGATTATAGTTACACACATTCAAACGCAGACATTTTGTCAAATAATGGCATGGGGGATATTCCGGCTACAGTGCTGCAAGAATTTTTTATGGTATGTACTTTTAATTATAATTAATTACATACAAGTATTTTGCAATTATAATAATACAGATAATTGGAATTAGTAATTTTCACAACTTTGGTTCTGTGATTCAACTAACATATGTGGTTTAGTTAGTTTAGATTTTAATGGTCTTCCAGTGACGCTTCTTGCTGAAAAGTCAGTATATAAAAAAACGGTAATTTTTGAATGACTATAGAATCATTATTTTAAATCCTGCTTTAGCAATGGTAGAAGTTTTTATAAAAGAAGGTGCGTACTTTTGCACACTTTGGCACTGCGCACTTGTACTTCAGTCACTAAATATCTGTCAAACATCAGTAACGCCATTTATTGACAAACAAATCGAAATCGTAGTCCAATAATAACCTAACCTACCAAAACAATAAAAAGGTAAATTAACTTTATAATGTTTATTATGATCCTGTTTCAAAATCCATAAATATTGTAACGAAAAGGACAAAATTGCATTTCCTCTTATAAATCATAAAAAGTTCACCAAAATATGCAGGTTTTTTCAACATAAACTTATCATCTCCGTACATCGTTTAGAACTGTATCTAAATGCAAAACTCTCTTTTGGGATTAGATAGTAATGGAACAGTGGCACAGCAGTTGGGGGATTGTCACCACTAAATTTTCATAGTATTCTTCGCCTTGAATAAATCTCGCAAATTCTATCTTGAAATAAGGCGAAGAATAGAATTAACCCAAAGCGATATAAGTAAGCGTACAAACTTAATACTGGAATCGGGCGTAAATTAACACAGTTGCGCCATCTTGCGGACGAGGTGGTAATCCACATACGCGGGCTTTTAGTGTGACATCATATATGACAGGATATCTCCCATCGGCGCATATTTTCTAAAAGTTTAGTCACTCATGGAACTGAATTTTGTTTACCAAGCGTACAAACTTAATACTGGAATCGGGCGTAAATTAACACAGTTGCGCCATCTTGCGGACGGGGTGATAATCCACATACGCAGGCTTTTAGTGTGACATCATATATGACAGGATATCCAAAGCGTTATAAGTAAGCGAACAAACTTAATGATGGAATCAGGCGTAAGTTAACGCAGTTGCGCCACCTTGTGGACGGAGTGATAATTCACATACGCGGGCTTTTAGTGTGGCGCGTATTTTCTAAATCTTTAGTCACTCACGGAAGCGAATTCTGTTTGCCACATTTATTGCAAAATAATGACGTAGCGAGAGGGGTATCCAGATGCACTTGACACCACGAAGTTTTCTCTGCCTTTACAAGGGCACTTCAGTTATTAATTAAGGTGAAAAAAACTTTACAATTTTAGTGGTGTGAGTAAGAAAACGGTTTGATATCTACCTATAGTTCACACTCCATCCGCTACGTGGCGCATGAAGTTGATTGATGTGACCTCGCTTTTAATCTTGCGGTTATTTCTCCCATTTAAAATAGGACGCTTACTTATATCGCTTTGCAGGATATCTCCCATCGGCCCATATTTTCTAAAAGTTTAGTCACTCGTGGAACTGAATTTTGTTTTCCACATTTATTGCCAAATAATGGCCCCGAGGTCCTTGACACCCCGAACTGTTCTTCGCCTTCCCCACAGCATTTCAGCTATTAATCAAGCTGAAAAAAACTTTACAATTTTAGTGGTGTGAATTAAAAAAAAAAAACAGTTAGGCATCTCCCTGTAGTTTAACCCCGTCCGTTACGTGGCGTGCGACCTTGATTGATATGACCTCGCCTTTAATCTTGCGGTTACCTCTCCCATTTAAGATAGGAGGCTTACTTATATCGCTTTGAATTAACCCCTTGCGGACGAGCGATACTTATACGTAAAGCATAAGATGCACAGAATTCTTGATTATTCTCACCAGTAAATTTTTAATGTAAATTTTGCCTTAATTAATCTGAGCATTTTTCCGATTCAATAAGAAAAAAAAAATATTTTGAAAAACCGGTGATAAAAGATTAAAAATTCTGTAAAAGACGCTGGTCACGAAGGGGTTAAAATTTAGTGGTGTCAATTCATTCTCTGGTGCTACACTGTTCCCTCACTGGATTATATAATGGCTATGCGAACTCTCTTGTACACCGCGCAATCTTCACCACCTTACACTATGCTAACTTTTGCAAACTCAGTTTCCTAAAATTAATTTTTGTTTCTACATAAAATTCAGTTTGAAATGCAAAAAGGTTTGCGTGAATTTTTTAATTACTTTGCATGAAGTCTGTTGTCGACGCAAGCAGTCCAAAGTTGTTTTTGTTTCAAAACAATTAAGATAATTGCCACATACTTCAGTTTTATTTTTAATTTTTATACTTAGATGTTCTAAAAATGAATCTCGCTTTGTCTTCATTAACTTGTTACAGCTACCATAAATATGTGAAAACTTTTAATTAAGCTCTTTTAACGAGTAAACGCGAATAAGGTATCACAATCTTTTAAGTAAATTATAACGTATTATTTAATCTTGCACTTAGTTATTGTTCGCTATTTAAAACAGTAAATATGAAATAATTCTTAATGTATTTCATTTAGAGTTCGATTAAAACTTGCTTTTCAAACATACATAAAAACAAATATTTTGTATTTTTGTTTGCTTCTCCAGAATTGAAAGTTTAGTATTTAGCAAAAACATATTTTAGTATGGAATGAAGTATATAGTAGGCTTAGATCCATACTTTTAACACTATACAGGCTGGCTCATCCATTTATGTGTCATTTATTAAACTATCATTTATAAAATTCTCAATTCACTTTAGAAAATTTGTATAGCTATTTCTGATTTTTACAGTTATAGATATTCGTGAATAAAGTAAAATAAAACTTAGTTCTAAAAATTTTTTTTTGTCTGAACTCGAAATTTCTGAATAAAAAAACAGCTGCAATTGGCAAAATTGTTTTCGGCTTTTATAGCGTTAATTGATGTTTTAGAAATAAGGTCAAGGCTTGCAGTTGTTATTATTTGTGTTAGATATCCGCAACAGCGTACCAGTTGGGAAGGTACCAATGCCACTAATGTTTAACGATTTTTTTGCAAATAGAAATATTCGAGAAAAGTGGTATCCATAACTCCCCTACTCCAGATACGCAAATGTGCAGTACCGGAAAAAAAAAGGGTAACATCCTACTAAATTTCTTAAAATAATCGCATGAAATATATATAGGTTCTCACTGACAGGAAATAATTTGTGCTATTATTTCCATGTCTTTTCTTTGTTGGATTTTATTTTGAATTTTCGATCCAAAAAAGCAAGTTCTTTAATGCTGACAAATAATATATAGTCTGTCCTTAACCCTTTAGTGAGCAACTTTGCATATATGCAAACAACAGTGTTTTGAATTTAATACATTTTTTTTTAATTCGTATATACCTAATTCACACCATAAAATTAAAATAGCAATGTCTGCTTTAATTGATAATTTGACTTTCTGGTGTAAAGCCAGGTTCCCTGTGCTACGTAATTTTCAGAAAGTATTCTATTTTGGGAATTAAAGGGTTAAAGGTTAAGTTTTATAAAATAAATAATTATATAAAATAAGGTATAAGACATAAGGTATAAGGCATAAAATAAGACATACATCAGTGGTGGAAAATTGGCGCAGAGGAGGAGCCTGTTGATACCACTAATATTTTATGGTATTCTTCATCTTAATAAAAACTGTCATTAGATAAGACGAAAAATTCTACTAAAATTTAGTGGTGTCAATAGGCTCCTCCTCTGCGCCAATTTTCCACCACTGCATACATATTTAAATATTTACTAATTTGCAATATTTTAGCGTAAAAGAGCCAGACCACAGTAGTTTTTTACTTTTATTGCAGATGTGCAACAGAAGAAAAGCTAGACGTATTCTATGAAAAATGTATCTCTTCTTTTTTTTCATTATTTTTCCGAAGTGATAAACCTTTCAGAGAATCATATCTAATTTTTTCGAAACAAAATAAAAAATCGCGTATTTAAGGGTTAATTCGAAAATTCAAATTACTTTCATCAGTAAGCATTTTTTGCTTCACGTATTGCTGGTCCTATATATGTAGTATCCCATTCACTGATCTACAGTTTTTCCTGCAATGCACCTAAGCTTTGAACTAAAAAAAAAATAGTCTGACACTACATTTATCAAATCTATTCCTTTGAGGTATTGAGGATAAATATCTACATAAAAAGATATCCAAATTACTTAAAAATGTTTTCTAAAATATTTTTACAAACTTACCGTGAAACAATCTTTCTTGTGCATTACACAGAAAAATAACATAAAAATAATTTGTTACAGATTATTTTACTACTCATTTTGTAATATTCAGAAATAAAAAGAAATACAAAATACAGAGCTTCTAAAAGGTCCGTTTTCCCAATATCAGAATTTTCTAGGGAAAAAAAATTAGATTTTTCTTGAAAATTTTGTAGAAACATGCTCCTAAGGTACAGTCTAGCGCAAATGTTATAGAAACCAGTAATGAAAATATCTCAAAGAAAATTCTGGTATTTAAATGGCGGACCATTTGGGAACATTGAAAACAGTATTGCTGCGTCGTAACTAGCGACGAATTCACTTTCAACGATGCAATGTTTTTCTTTGTCGCATGATATACAACGTAAACCAAGAAGAGTTTAAGTGCAATTTATTCTCTGTTTACGTGACTACAAGCACAGTTCGTGCGCCTCAAGATAATAATACCAGTATTTTTATAAAATACTACTTTATTTTTTTTAATGAATAAAATATGTCTTTAGATAAGGTGGCCATTATTTTAAGAAAATACTGGCATTGAAACACGTTAAATACCCTGAAGTATACGAACCCTGATAGATTGAAAAAACCTATATACACCAATATTCTTTTAATGGTAATCTTAAGATTTATTTATATAATCTATTTAATCAATTTATATAATTATTTATATAATTTATTTATATAATTTATTTATATATATATATATATATATATATATTTATTTTATTTAATAGCAGGAATCTGTATTTAAAAATATCTAAATAAATATGATTTTTCTCTTAAATTCAAGTTGAAATAATTTTTAGAAATTTCTTGACTAGTTTAAAATTTATTTATTAAGTTTTATTCATTTAAGCTTTTATTATATTTTATAGTCCTTTTTATAGAACCTAATTAAGTGTAAAGAACATTAGTGATACAATACTAGCCTCATTTTAATTAAATGCTTTTAAATAAATTGCATTTATTTATTTCGAGTACTATGATAGTACTTAATTTTACATCTTTGAAAATTGCATTTCAAAGGTTTTGTACCCCTTGTTTTAGGATATTATTAAATTCAAATTCGACATGAGAAATGATAGTCAGAAAAGAAAAACAGCCTGCTCATCCACGCTTGTATTAACATGAAGTCTTGCGTAAACTACATTAGTGGGATTATTAAAATACAATATATCATTTTCGACATGAGTAAAGGAGATAAATTAGCGTTTAGTGAAATACTTATTTTGAGGGTTTACATAGCCTAGAATCGCAATAAAACATTGAGTTACTATGCTATTATCTATTAAATAGAAATATTAAAATGAAATTAATTTTATAAACATTGTTGCCACTTTCTAGAGGTCTGCACGGGCCGGCATTTCCAGGCCCGGGCCCGCACCGATTTTTAGAGAAAAGAAATCGGCCCGGCCCGGCCCGATACAAAAATTAAAAGTTCGGCCCGGCCCGGTCCGATAAAAAAATTAAAAGTTCGGCCCGAGCCCGGCCCGGCCCGAGTGAACTTCTACAAAACATTGATTTTTACTTCGAATTGGTTAAAAATTTGTCTCGTACGAGGAGTTCTGACCAAAAATATTTATCTTAACTTTTTTTTTCATGTTTATAATCTTTATTTTTATAGACGTGCAGAAGGCTGCGATATTTATTTTTTTAATGAATCTCTATTTCTTGTATGTAAATGTTTCAGTTATCATTAATATTGTTAATCCATATTCCATGTATAGAAGTTTTAAAAATCGGAAAAATGCTATACAGTAAAATCTTCTAAGATGGAACTGCATAGAAAAGAAAAAAAAAATGTGTTATAGACAAGTTCCCTTCTTAGCAAGTGTAAATGCATTATATATTCTTTTCTTACTTATTAGCATATTAAGTTTGCATGGATCAACACGTTTTTCAGTTTAAAACAAGGTTCCGTCATAGGCAGGTTAAATTTCACACATTTTACTGTATTTTAATTTAGTTATATTTTAATATGCGTAGAAATAAATCTACTATTCTTTAAAAATAATAAATTTTAATGTTTAAGTGTAGAATAATGGCGATTCAAAAATGTATGCATTTTTTGCAAAAACATTTGGGCCAGGCTTAATTTAACTGACATTTAAATGGACCAGGCCACGCTGAGACAATGATTTTCATACGGGCTTGCTCAGAACTAGGACTGAAAATTTTGGGCCATGTAGACTAGGAATGAAACCAGGTCCGGCTCTGTACAGAAAAATTAAGTTAGGCCCGGGCCGGCCCGAGTGCCGTGAATGAAAATCGGCCCGCGGGCCGGGCTTCAGGCCTGCCCGTGCAGATCTCTACCACATTCGGCGAATTTTTTATATAGACACTTCAAATTTTCACCAGTAAGTTTTAATAGCTATTTTCGCTTTGAAAAGTTAAGAAATTCATAAATAAAATTTAAAAACAATTCCATTCAAAGTTTTCTGGTGTGAATTTAATATTGCGAAATTAAAACTCGCCAGATGTGGTAACACTGTTTATAAAGGAAAAAAATGTTAAAGACATAGCTGCCAACTTTTTTCTTACCACTAAAATGTAATAGTAAATGTTGTCTTATCTTATCGAGGAAACCTGCCGATTAAATAATACAAAAATTTCTGTTGAATTTTAATGGTAACAAAAAATCGTTAAAGTTGGCAGCTATGTTAAAGATCTTTTAGTTCTACCTAGATAATTTTTAATGTATTTTTAGTTTTGTTAGTGATTAGTTTTCCCTTGTTTATTAGTGAGTTCCCTTCGCTCCACCGTACATCAGCTATCCTTACTACAGTAGTGGAAAATTGGCGCAGAGGCGGAGTCTATAGACACCACTAAATTTTAGTAGTATTTTGCGACTTATCTAATGACATAATTTCCGAGTTTTTATTAAGGTCAATAATACAGTAAAAAATTAGCGGTGTCAATAGGCTCCTCCTCTGCGCCAATTTTCCACCACTGTTACTACCAATTAACAGCTTGGGGGACGGTGGGATATATCAGATCCCACCTAATTAAACGAAATTTGCACCAGAAACTTTTAACTAAATTATATATTTATAACTTTGGGGGTGAAATGTTAAAAAATTGATTTTCCTTATTTTAAAATAAAATTTTTCGATTATTCCGGTGAGAATTTAATATTACAGAGACATTATTGCTTGCTACTCAGGGACAAAGTACTTCCATTAGTAAATTGATGAAATGATTGAATGACACCATAATTTACAAACAATTTATTTGAAACTGAGTAAAACCTATTCTTCATTTACTTAATGAAAGGAAAATTTTCATTACAAAATTCTGGTGCCAATGCAGTATTCGAGGATTAAAATTTAGTGGTCCAAAAATGAACTACCACCCGTCATTGGGTTTAATGATTCATAGTTGCCAACCTCACGATATTTTAAAAACCAATATTGCTATGTAGAAATTTCTTGTTTTATAAAATTGCACAAATTCTGCAATTAACCACTTCACCGGCGATGGGTATAGGGAAACAGTGCTTTTACCCCCGACTTAACTCGGGGCAGCCGTTGAAGTGGTTAATTAAAGTGAACATTTTTGTAAGAATTTACTGATATTAAAAAAATCGGGATGTTGACAACTTTGATGATTTGATATGATATTTTTTCAAGCCTTATTCGATCCTACCTACATGAAATATTCATTTTCATTTGTAACTGACGTTTGTGAATATTATAACATACAATACGGTACTGGCATGATTAATGGTAGTTTTAACACAAGATCAGCAAGCAGTACAAACTTGTCGAAACATGAAGTCATGTGTAAACCATTAGTGACATTATGAAAACGCAATACATTAATTTTGACGTTCACAAATTCGATGGATTAGCTATTAAGAAAATATTCAATTTGGAACAGCTGCTTGGCGTGGAATCAGGCGAGATATTCAGTTAGTAAATAATCATTAGCTTATTAGAAATATTAAAAAATATGTAATTTTGTGCTCAAAAAATGTATTTTTAGGTATTTTAGTTATTTCTAGGTTAGTTAAATAAATATTGAAGGCATTGATGACCAGCAGTTTCCTATGAAATATGTGTTTCGAGGCAATAGAAGCCCCCCCCCCCGCCTTTTCTGAATGTAAGTTGCCTAGATAGATTTTTCGAATTTTTCTATCAATAAATATTTTTAAAATATTTTTATTTTATATTAAATTTCGTAATGTCTCACAAGAAAGACCAACTATTTGGTATAAAAACGCAATCTTTTTAATAACAGTTTGCTGATATTTTATTCTAGAAAAAATTATGTAGGCGGAACTAAGAATCTAGAGAACGTCTTTAGTCAACAACGTTTCTCTCTATTAACCCCTTGGGGACGAGCGACACGTATACGTGCCGGAAATAGGCCTAAGGATCCTCGTTTATCCTCCCCAGTAAAATTTTACTGTAAAATTTGCCTTATTTAATCCGAACATTTTCCCGATTTGCATAGGCACAAACTTCTGTTTTTCAAAACCGGTAGCAAAGTAATAAACATTTCGTAAAAGGCTCCCGTCGCGAAGGGGTTAAAAAAAAAAAAAGTAACTACCGCTGTCACCGCCGCCGCCGCCGGTTTTGATTTTTTTGTGACCGGAGGCCTTTCTTCGTTAATATTAACAAAAATAATGTATACAAAAATATGAAAATCGGTGGTGTTATACAGAAATGTTTGATAAACACGCTGATGCAGACAGTTTTCAAATCGAAGAATTATTTTAAGAGTTATTTAATGCTAAAGTTGGACAAAATCATTCCACTAAAAAAGGTTTATAGCAGCAAAAACTATACATGGCAGTGTAATTATTTTTAGATCATTTAATGCTTTAGAATTGGCCGGAGTGCAGATTGCATTAATTTTTTTTTTATTTTGACTCATTTTTTCAGGTTTTATTTCTATTTTAAATTCAAATTTTCAGCATTTCTAGAGATATTTTTTACAGATTTGAGAAAATTGTACTAATTTAAACTGTTGCCAACTGTATAAAAAGCGCAAGCAATAATGTTTGCTTCAAATTAAAAATTTATTTACTCGTGACTATTATAAACAGGAAAAAAACTTTCAAATTAGAATTAAATAATTACGTATAAAAAGCAGGAACTTATTAAAAATTACGTCATAAAAAGTATACACGTGAATTTTAAAAGAGAAAGGATATTGTAAAATAATAAATTCATTAACATGCGTTAGAAGTCTTAGGAGAAATTACGTCATATTTACGTCACATTATAGTTATTACATAAAAATGAACACAAAATAATATTGCAAAAAAGTTTAAATTTAGAAATTGCGCTAGACATTTATTTGATATTTTGAGAATTAATTTAAAATGTCTCATTTAAAAGAACTTTCTTTTCGCTTTGTTAAAAAATACCAGGAGACAAAGACTCTCTTTACTTAATTCCTTTTATATTAGCTTATTTTGAAATGTTTTTACACGTGTATACGTCATCAAGTTATTTTTATTTCGACGTTTTATTTGTGTTTTTATTAATGTTGTACGAATTTATTTGTTCTTTCGTTATTTAAAATAAAAATTATATCAATTTGTATAATTTGGCGAGTGGTTTGGTGATTTATATAATTTGGCGAAATTGGTCGACAGGATAATCAAGTAGTACCACAGCGAATTTGGAGTTAAAATTCCCCAATCAAAGAGAAATGAATAGAAATTCGTTTATAGGGAGATCGCCACTGTTTTTTAAATTATAATTCAATCTTTCGAAATCTTTTTAAAGCCGATCAAATTAGCGTGCATTTAGAGTCTGCGTTGTCTGGACGGGGGTTGGCGAGCGTAGCTCGTAGGGGGGCGAGCCCCCTAGTGGTTTAAGAAAAACGAGTATATTCGTGAAAATGAAGTTATGAATAAAGAGGAAGAAACAATTGTAGTCTTTACTGGTTGCGAGTGAAATAACTAAGTAGGTAGTCACAAGATGGCGACTCTCTTTTTTTTTGGATTGGATCAACAGTTTCTGATTAGCGCCGTGGCACACTTCCACCAATAAATTTGAATAGAAAATTTCGCCTTATTCATACAATACACATAGCATTTTTAGTTTGCAGCATATTTGCAACAGTTTTGCTTTGAAAACCTGCAAAGTTGCAGTAAGCTTTACATGACAAGACTGAAAGTTCATAACAAGACTGCAGCAAGATAAGGCCGAAGTCACCGCACTTTGAACTTACAGTTAACTTGCCATGCAAGTTAAATTCATGCTGTGTCAAATTTATTGTAAATTAACGGGAAAAAATATTAAAAAAATACTGCAAAGTGGTAAATTTCCCATGCCACACTACCTGTTTCAACTACAACACTATAACTTTTGCCCCTTCGAAGGGGTCCACAGACCTGATCGGATCTATTGTTGCGAGCGCGCCGTCAGAAGGCGCATGCATCGTTCTTATCACCATAAAGAAGTTAATATTCGTACTTGCCAATTTGAGCATTTTTTGGTATTTGATAAGTATAGCGTTTAGAAAAAGCGGTGGCTATCGAATAAAATTTCTGCAATTTATGCGTATATGCTGATTATCCATTCTCTCAACAGAGGGATTTTTTGCTTTCGTCACTTTCGTGAATTAAAGACAGTCTTGCCATCAGTTTTACAAAAAACTACTCATTGAAGTGGGTGATTTTATAACTTGCGGAAGATTTGCTGCGAATTTCTCAATTCAAATTTGTCACGGCAAGATAATATAAGAAAAAATCAAACTTGCTGCTAATGTTCAAGCTATCTGGAAATGTTTCTTTGTTAAATATGGTAAAAAATTTTATTTGTTTTTTACTGTTGGAAGTTAGCCACTCAATTGTAATCTCTTTCACTGTCACTGCACAAAATCCCTATAAATTCAAATTTAATTATTCCTTCTAAATCCTTCAGTCCTTCTAAAATTTATTAAATGATTGTGTAACTCTTCTAATGTAGTTTCAAATTCACGAAAAATGCTTTAGAAGGTAAAATTTTCATGAATTCATAAATCAGTACATAAAGAGTTAAAGGGAAAATTTCCGTAGTAAAATACTGGTTTTCAAATTTAAAGGTTTCGTGAGTTTTGCGGCAAGAAAACTTGCCAATCGTCGTGAAAGGGTTAATTAAAAAACTTTAAATGTTTTGGCGTAACTTAATTTCAAGCATTATTTAATTGTACCTATGTGAAAATTTCGCGTTCAACCAGTTTAAAATCAATTTTATAAATAATAAAACCAGCATGAATCATCGGAGTCAGGACATATTTGCAATTAGCTGATCAAAACATATCTTAACCCCTTAACCTACGATTTACTTTTAACATCTCCACGGTTTGGCAAATCCATAGCTACCACTAAAATTTAATACAGATTTTCGCCACCCTTGCAAACCAAGCTCATATCTTGGGGTCATTCTGGACCGCCGCTTAACACTCTGTCTACCAGAAGGGTCCAATGGACCCGACCTGTATATTCAAAATATCTATTCAAACCAGAAAATTTCTTCAAAACAAACTAAATGTATAAATCAGACAATAATAAGTTAAATAAACAAATTAAATAGTTTTAAGTAAAAATTCTGGTGTAGAATGTTTTTATAAAACTTGAGTAAAATTTCCGGTAGTTATAGGGTTAACTTGAAAAGAGCAAATTCTATCTATTAGAGGTAAAATCGCTGGAGCCTTTAACTCTATAAAACCTCTCCTTAACAGTAAAACTTTGTCTGTCCACAATAAATTAATTCTCTATAATTCATGCAGCCTTCCCATCATAACCAATGCCAGTCCGTTCTGGGACTTCACATGTAAGACCACTATGGACAGCCTTAGTCGCTTGCACAATTCCAACCTGCGTACTGTCCGTAACAAATCTCGTTATCTTCGCAACTCCACGGTCCGAAGAGACCTAAAAACTACTACCTTACGTAAGCGCATAAACGACTTAGCCAAAAAAATTTATGAAAAAGTTTTCGACCGCCCTAATGAAATCGTAGCGGAGCTACCGGATTATGACGCTTTTGAACCCCGCCATCGGAAACGGCCCAGGTTTTGCCTCTTATATATTTTTCTTCTTATATATATATATATATAAAGAAAACCTCTCTATATACTATAGAGACCAAATAAAAAATTGTAAAACTTTTACAAAAAAAAAATAAAAAATAAATAAATAAAATGTATGGCCCTGATTAGTCCTTTTTTTGGTAGGATAATGTGGTCTTTGCCACCCTAGCTTTTCTTGCCCATGCTTGGTGAGAGTTTCTCTGAACAGTACTAACTTTAACTTTCTAAATTCCTTACAGTAGTTACACAACTGCAGTTTGACTTTACAAGATTCTTGTATTTTTAAGATTTATCGTTAACTTTCTTTCATCTTAAGTTTATACTTTAAAATTCAATTTTATTCCTTTCTTTCTTAAACTTCCTTATTTTCTCTTGTTAACTTCTTTTACTCTTCTAGTAGCTTAGCTACAGTTTAACTTTATCCCAACGGCTCATTAAAACATAAGACATTTCAATTTCCTAGTCTGGGTGTTAAGCTGTTATCAGCTAGGAAAACCCCCAATGCTGATTACCTGTTCAGTTCAGTACCTTGATCATGTCAACGAGACAGTTCAAAACTTTTTGGCTACCACCCCTCAAGATCCCCCCTAAAATTGAACCTATAGTTATCCACAATATTATCAAAAAACTCAAAAAGCGTAAAACCCCAGGATACGATAAAATTACCAACTCTGCTCTTAGAAACCTTCCTCCTAATTGCATAATCTATATTACTGAACTCACTAACGCTATCTTAAAATATAACTACTTCCCTAAACCTTGGAAACTTTCTATAATCTCTCCTATTCCAAAACCTGGAACTAACCTCTCTGACCCCACTAATTACAGACCTATCCCCTTGCTACCTTCAATCAGTAAAGTAGTGGAACGTGTCATTCGTACCCAGTTGCAGGATTTCATTCAACAACACAACATTCTCATGCCCGAGCAGTTTGGCTTTCGCCCAAAACACTCGACACAACACCAGCTTCTTAGGGTTGTTGAGTTTCTAAGCGAGAAACTCAATGCGAAAATTCCCGCAGCTGCCATTTTTCTTGATGTCGCAAAGGCATTTGATAAGGTCTGGCATGTGGGCCTCATTTACAAACTAATTCAGATCGGTTTTCATCCCAGACTTATACATTTAATATATTCGTACCTTTGCGACCGCTCTTTTCAAGTCCGCATAAACAACATTCTTTCTATTATTCTTCTTATCCTAGCGGGCATCCTCCAGGGGAGCGTGTTGGGCCCATTTTTATTTAATATTTTCTTTAATGATATCCCACGCTCCTTTTGCACACACCTCGCTCTTTATGCGGATGACACCTGTATTTATGCTTTAGCACACCACCCGTATACTCTATACAGGTACCTACAAGCACATATTGATGACTTCATGAACTGGTGTATGATTTGGAGCGTCGTAATAATGAAACTAAAACTACTGCAGTATATTTATCTTGCAAACTAACATTTCCTAGCAGAATCATTATTAATAACACTGTTATCCCTTGGTCAGACCAGGCAAAGTATCTTGGGGTCATTCTGGACCGCCGCTTAACTTGGAAAAAGCACATTCTTTCCATTAGGGGTAAAGTCGCTGGTGCCTTTAACTCTATAAAACCTCTCCTTAACTGTAAAACTTTGTCAGTTCACAATAAATTAATTCTCTATAATTCATGCATCCTTCCCATCATAACCTATGCCAGTCCGGTCTGGGGCTTCACTTGTAAGACCACTATTGACATACTTAGTCGCTTGCACATTTCCAACCTGCTTACTGTCCGTAACGCATCTCGTTATCTTCGCAACTCCACGGTCCGAAGAGACTTAAAAACTACTACCTTGCGTAAGCGCATAAACGACTTAGCCAAAAAATTTTATGAGAAAGTTTTCGACCTCCCTAATGAAATCGTAGCGGAATTACCGGATTACGACGCATTTGAACCCCACCACCGGAAACGGGCCCGGTTTTCCATAATTATGGACACTCACTAACATGTGGGTGCACCACGCTATTTTTTGCCTTATATTTATTTTTCTCTTTTAACTTTATTTACCAAAAAAAAAAAAAAAAAAAAAAACCTCTTTATAAACTATAGAGACCATAAAAATTGTAAAACTTATAAAAAATATATGTATGGCCCTGATTAGTCTCTTTTTTTGAAGGATAATGTGGTCTTTGCCACCCTAGCTTTTCTTGCCCATGCTTGGTGAGAGTTTCTCTGAACAGTACTAACTTTAACTTTCTAAATTCCTTATAGTAGTTATACAACTACAGTTTGACTTTTTATATTTTTAAGATTCTTATATTTTATTAAAATTTATAGTTAACTCTCTATTATCTTAAGTTTAAACTTAAAAATTCAATTTTATTCCTTTCTTTCTTAAACTTCTTTATTTTCTTTAGTTAACTTTTTTACTCTTCTAGTAGCTTTGCTTTAGTTTAACTTTATCCCAATGGCTCATTAAAACATAAGACATTTCAATTTCCTAGTCTGGGTGTTAAGCTGTTATCAGCTAGGAAACCCCTCAATGCTGATTACCTCTTCAGTACCTGTTCAGACAATTAAATTAAATTATATTTACTGTGAAATTTTAGTGGTAAGAAGAATTTACATTTGGCTCGATCATCGTACACGGGATATGCCCGTCATTGTAGGTTAAGGGGTTAACAATGGAGTTATGAATAAAGAGGATGAGACATATAGTGCACTGTCTACCAGTTACGAGTGAAGTAACTGAGGAAGTTGTCACAAGATGGCGACTACTTTTTAAAAATCGGATCTACAGTTTCTGAATACCGCCATGGAAAATATCCCACCAGTAAAATTGAATAGATAATTTCGTCTTAATTAAGCGTTTAATTCAAGGAAATACTTTCTCACAAATGTGGTAAAAACTTCTAACGCAGGACCTGACTACCGTAAATGTAAGCTTACACCAGTAAATTGAAAACCTGTTTCTGTGATTATGTATGACTGAAGTTTTGAATTAAAAAGGACTTCAATTACTATGAAATTTACTATATAAAGTTACTGGTGGAAGTTTTTGCTGGTGGCTAATTCCATGAAAACTTGTCATGTCTGTCACACAGCTGAAAATCGCTATGCTTGTTGGCTACCAGTATTTTAGAACGGAAAAATGTGACTTATTTTATCGGAGATATCTCATCAATTGAATAAGCCGAAGCAAAGTTTTCGAAAATAACGGTGGCCAACAAGTATAGCGATTTTCAGCTGTGTGACAGACATGAGAAGTTTTCATGGAATTAGCCTGGTGGTAATCAGCCTATGCGGAAGCGGTTACAGTTGAAGCTTCACTATTTTGAGGACATGTCAGTTCCTCTTTATTGATAGTTCCATGATCTTAACATGAAAGTTATCCGTAAACTATATTAGTGGAAAATATTAAAATGCAATACATCATTTTAGACATTTGCAAATTCCACTAATCGACATTTAGTAAAGTGTTAAATTGCAGCATTTGGGTATTCTAGAACCATACTATGACATTCAGTTATTATATTATTATTAGTTGATGCAAAATATTAAAATTATTTTAACATAGAAAAGGAGCAGGTGAAGGTATTTTATTTGTTAATTCTTGATTATTTTAAACTAAAATACTTAATACTAATAATACAACATTCGGCTTCATTCATATAAATTGAACACTTTTATTCATAAAATGCTGAAGTGATTGAGTGAAATCAGAATTTAAAAACGGATTTATTTGAAAAGTAGTACTTAATAAAATCAAATTTTCATCCCAAAATTCTGGTGCCAATATGGCATTTAACTTTTTAATTCTCGCTCCCGTCAATATCACGGGCTGAGGTGTCTGTCGTTCGTTATTTCTCGCTCCCGTCTTCCCGGCTGGAGATTTATTGCTGGAAAAAACTTCTGAAACCAGAAAAATTTAACTGGCATTTCGGTGTGAATATTACCGCTTTGATTACCCCCAAATTACCGTCTTTGAATATTACCGCTTGGGATTGGCTTTGCTCTGACTGTAATGTTGGGCTTTGTATTGCGAGTTTCGAAATATGTAATACTCAAAAAATTATTAATAATCAAAATTTAATGTATATATACTGTTTCAAATATTATTTGTAAAAATGTGTGTGATGATGATAAATAAAGATCTAAGATGTGAAAAATAAAGGTTTTATTCGCATTAATTTGTACGGTGTAAAACAAACATTAAGACACAGAATTCTCACATGCTGGCTTTTCCACAAACATGAATTTGTTCTATAACATCTTTTTTTCGCCTTAAAAAAAACTAATTGCATATTTTATTTAGAAATCTTATAATTATTCAATTTCTCTAATAAAATAAATAGGTACTTTTTTGAGGGTTTTTCCAAATATTAAGCGACCGTGAAGGGGTTAAGGATTGAAAATAAGTGGTTCAAAAATGAAGCATCGGCCTTCAAAGGGTTAAATGATTTCCTGTGATTTATTTTCATACTTGTATAATTCAATTTCTGTGAAAATATCATTTATTAAAGGCTTGTAACGAAAATTAATACTAACTAGAAAACGTGCGTGAATAGTAATATGTTAGTCACAGGAGCAGGCAATCCAGATAGCCTGAACATTAGCAGCAAGTTTGTTTTTTTCTGATATTATCTTGCTGTGACAAATTTGAATTGAGAAATTCGAATGCAGAAAATATCCCGCAAGGTATACCATCACCCACTTCCATGAGTAGTTTGTTGTGAAACTGATGGCAAGACTGTCTTTCATTCACGAAAGTGACCAAAGCAAAAAATCCCTCTGTTGAGAAAATAGACAATCAGCAGATACGTAGAAATTTTATTCGGTTGGTACCACTTTTTTTAAACGCTATACTTTTCAAATACCAAATAAAGGCTCTAATTGGGAAGTGCAAATATTACCCTAACTTGTTTATGGTGGTAAGAAAGAATGATGCATATACCTTAACGGTGCGTATACCTCAATAGGCCTGATCAGGTGCATGGAACCTTTAGAAGGGCTAAACGTATCCCAGCTAGTATGAACATTACCAGCAACTTTGATTTTTTCTGGTATTAGCTTGACATGACAAATTTGAATTGAGAATTTCGCAGCAATTATCCAGCAAGGTATACCATCACCCACTTGCATGAGTAGTTTGTTGTGAAATTGATGGCAAGACTGTCTTTAATTCACGAAAGTATAAAATCCCTCTGTTGAGAGAATAGACAATCAGCACATACTCAGAAATTGCAGAAATTTTATTCGGTTGGCACCGCATTTTCAAAACGCTATACTTATCAAATACCAAAACAGGCTCTTGTTGAAACGTACAAATATCACCATAACTTGTTTATGATGATAAAAATGATGCATGCATCTTCTGACGGTGCGTTCGTAGAAATAGATCAGATAGAAGGAATTAAACTTATAGTGTAACATTTGTAAGCAGGTTGCGTGGCATGGAAAGGTTACTACTGGGCAGCATTTTCGATTACTTGTTTGCCGTTAATTTGCAATAAATTTGATACAGCATGAATTTAACTTGCACAACAAGTTAGCTTCAAGTTCAAAGTGTGGTGACTTCGGCGTTTGCGTTATCTGGCTGCAGTCTTGTTATGAACTTTCAGTCTTGTTATGCTGAGCTTGCTGCAACTTTGCAGGTTTTCAAAGCAAAACTTCTGCACATTTTTTGCAAACTAAAACTGCTATGTGGGATAGTATAACAGTTGTAAATAGTTAATGTGGCATGGAAAGATTACTGATTTGCAGTAATTTTGTAGTATTTTTGATTACTTGTTTGCCGTTATTTGCAATAAATTTGACACAGCATGAATTTAACTTGCACGACAAGTTAGCTGCAAGTTCAAAGTGTGGTCACTTTGGCGTTTGCATTACCTTGCTGCAGTCTTGTTATGAACTTTCAGCCTTGTCATGTTGAGCTTGCTGCAACTTTGCAGGTTTTCAAAGCAAGATTTCTGCAAATTTTCTGCAAACTAAAAATGCTATGTATGAACGAATTACATATTATTGTAGTAATGGAATCTTCTTTGAACAACTTCACTGTTATTATTAAAATGCAAAACATGATTTTGGAGAACTTTTGAAAAGACGATGGATTAGCCTCCAGTGTAAAATCGATTTAATAATTATTAAATAACAGGTTTGAATAATGATAGTCTAATCAAAGGAACAGATAGATAATCTAACATTACTTTAACCCTTAAATGCGCGATTTTTCATTTTGTTTCTAAAGATATATGTAAGGTTCTCTGAAAGGTTTATTACACAGGAAAAATAAGGAAAAAAATCAGAGATATATCTACTTATTATAAAAGCTGAGTGCACGTGACCGACGGAACGATGCCGGTGCGAACCACTCTGGTCTGCGAAACGACCGTAGCTAAACGCCATGTTAGGCTTAATGAAAAACATATCTTAACATATGACAGCTAAATGATAATTTTTTCCACTTAAAATCATGTCTGTTCAGCATATTTTCATATAAAACATGTGTATCATATCCATTTATAATGTATTAAGTTCTAAATTAAAATTAAGCTATTAGAAATCAAATCTAAACAAACGATACTGTTGCCATTCAGATTCAAATTCCAGCAAATTAAGAAACAAATGAATGACTCTTTGACGATTCATCAAAAAAAAAATACGGCTAACATCTGATTCTGCTTTAAATATATTTTTTAAAGCATATTAAAGCCTTTAAGTTTTTTGAAATGCGTTTTTCATTTTTTGAAATGCGTTTTTCAATGCGTTTACATTTATAAGCAGCAATTTTATTTACGACTGTTTACATTTACAAGCAGTTAGTTTACGACATACATATGAAATATTACGTAATTTATTGAATAAATATTTAAAAAAACATTATTTAATGATTATTCATCATTATTCATATGAATCATTCATATGAATATTGATTCATATCAATGATTCATGTATTTCACTCTTCTGTAGTGGCAACAGTGAAACGCTGTTTCTTTAGGAAAAACAACAGAGGGATAAACGTGCTGATTTTTCGCCACTACTCGCTTTCATCTGTCAATAGTTATTTTTAAATGTTTTAAAAGTTTTTTTAATTTTTATTATGGGCTTTCGGAAAGAAGGCGCCAATTGACCAGGAAAAGAATTGCGCGATCGCGGCAATCAACGGATTTCTCAGTTTGCCTGATAAACTCAGCTGAGTTTACACCGAACAGAATTAAACACCCATATACACAATTTTTTGTTTATTTTTTATCTAAACTATGCATATTTTAAGTTCATGTTCATAAAGTGTTTATCACTCACAGGAACGTTTCATTATAATAAAGATTTAAAAATCAAAATTACATTTTTTTTAAAATTTTACTAAATTTTTGTACCGTTAAAAAACATATCTTTTTGTATGTGTATTACTTTCAATGATGCACATAATGGTGTTTTAGTTTTGGCCAAATATATGAATCAAATTTTAAAGTTTCATCTAAAATTAAAAAATAAACATCTGAGTTTTTAAAGAAATGCCATATGTTTTTTGTTTTATTTTTAAGTTTCTTATTTCACCTATGCTGCATTTTTTAAGCTGAATTTAATATATTTCTGTGAATTATTTTTTGCTGTTTGAAAAATGCAACAGCTTTTTTTTTTTTTTTCAACTATGCATATATTTTTAAAAGCATTTACAGATTGCCACTTTACAGCGAAAACAGGGAATTCCATTTTTTCGGCACAATTTATCATCCCTGGGATTGATGCAAATCAGTATTAAAATTTGTTGACATTTTTAGGACGAGAAGGGGGGGGGGGGGTAGCAGAATTTGACAAAATAAAAATGCGAGTACAAGCAACTGCAATTTGAGTTTATTTCTAATCCTTTCCCATGACCTGTGCATTTAGTCCATGTATAGAAACAAACAGGATGAAAAAAACATATAGCCTGGAGCTTGCAAAAATCATCAAAATATCGTAGAAAAAGGGTGGTGTCATCAAACGAATATGAATTCCATCAAAGGATCGCAGAAAAAAGCACAATTTTTCCCAAAGGGTCCTTTAGTATGCATGTTTCGTCTAAGGATCATGGAATATGTGAATGTCGCCAAATAATCGTGGAAAAAACATGAATTGCATCAGATGACTGCAGAAAAAATGCATTATTTGATCAAAGTATCGCGAAAAACGTGAATTTCGTCAAATAATCACAGAAAAAATATGTTTTGATTAGAGGATCACAGAGAAAACGAGATTTTCATCGAAAGGTTGCAAAAGTGTAAGTTTCAACATAAGAACCTAAAAAAAAAATGTAAATTTTGAAATCGGGGGATCTTGAAGCTTATTGGTTTATCAGTATCAGGTGAACCGTTAGTCAGCTAAATTTTCTGTTACGTAACTAATTTGCTGCATACATTCGGATGCACCTGTGCTTCTGTCAACGTATTTTGATTGTAAGGTAAGTCTCGCTTGCTCTGCTGTTTATTTCTTTTTTTTTATTAGGATTTTTGCATTAGCTGTTTAAAATGCACCCTTTATTGGTGAATATATCGATTTTTACATTGTTTACTGTTTTAGAGACAGACGATTCAGCCAACGGCTGCCGAAAAAATTCAGAGTCTGAAAATATCGAGGGTGTATTACCAAACATCCATCAAAATTTAAATTTAATTCAGTTAGAAGAGAAGTACCATACCTTGACGATACTTCAGACCCTGACTAGGATCCCTTTTTCTAAACATTAAATTATTGATTTTTTTTTTAAATTTTAACTGATTGTTTTCTATGTAAATATTTGAATTTTTTTTTTGTATGAAACTCCCCCTTTTTTTTATGAATCGCCGTCTCATTTATTGGTATTTCTTTATATTTATCCTTTTACTTTTATTTTATGTTTCATAAATTTTTTGGCAGTTGTGAGCGAGATTTTACCTGCATTCGTAACAAATTTTTCAAGATGGCAGTAAAACTTCGTTTTTAAATCTTTATGTTACTTATAAATCCATGTTTTTACATCATTTTCTATTTTTTTGTGCAAATCATTGATTTATAAATAACATAAAGATTTAAAAATTGAGTTTTTCCGTCACCTTGAAAAGATTTTTGGCACAATTTTTTTCGTCAAGCGGCACAGGATGCGAAACTCTTCCCAGAATTTTGTCAAAGAAACGTGCGAGGTGTAATTCATCAAAAAGGCGCAGGAAAAACGTGAATTTTGCAACAAATCCCGATAAAAACACTCATTTCGTGAAAGGATTGTGGTAAAAACAGTCATTTTTTTAAAAGGCTGCGAAAAAAACATGAATTTCATCACAGATGTGCAGAAAAAACGAGAATTTCACCATAAACATTAAATTATTGATTTTTTTTTGTTTGTAAATTTTAACTGATTGTTTGTTTTTTGTGTAAGTATTTTTAGTTTTTTTTTATATATTTTTTTCTGTATGAAACTCCCTTTTTCCTGAATCGCCGTCTCATTTATTGGTATTTATTTATATTTATCTTTTTATTTTACATTAGTAAGTTTTTTGGTAGTTGTGAGCAAGATTTTACCGGCATTCGTAACAAATTTTTCAAGATGGCGGAAAAACTTCAGTTTTAAATCTTTGTTATTTATAAATCCATGTTTTTACATCATTTTCTATTTTTTGGGCAAAATCATTGATTTATAAATAACAAAGATTTAAAAATGATGTTTTTCTGCCATCTTGAAAAGATTTTTGGCAAGATTTTGAACAATTTTTTTTTGCCAAGTGGCACTCTTCCCTGAATTTTGTCAAAGAAACGCGAGAGGTGTAATTCGTCAAAAGGGCGCAGAAAAAAGCAAAATTTTCAACAAATCCCGATAAAAACACTCATTTCGTCAAAAGGCTGCGAAAAAAACACCAATTTCATCAAAGATGTGCAGAAAAAATGAGAATTTTGCCATAGGGTTGTTGGAAAAAGCTCTTCCCCCCCCCCCCCCGCATGAGGTGGTTCATATTTTCTTCATTTGAAGGTTGACTTTTACAAACACTATTTTTTTTTAATGCTTTTGAGGACTTACCACTATCTGAATAATCATGCATATCAATCACCTGTTTAATTGAGTCTGACTTAATGTTGTAAACTTACAATAACACTTTCCCGTCATTTTTGACGGGGCCATATGCGAGTTTTTCATATAATACGTCAATCTTTTCTTCTGTTGCACTCAATCTGCAATATAAGTAAAAACTACTGTCGTGTGGCTGTGTGACGCTAAAATATTGCAAATTAGTAAATATTTTAATAAATATTCTCCAAATACCTTATTTTATATTATTATTTATTTTATAAAACTTAACCTTTAGCCCTTTAATTCCCATGATAGAATACGTTCTAGAAATTACGTAGTTCAAAGAATCTGACTTTACACCAGAAAGTTTCAGTGGTTAATTTCGCTCTATATAAATACGGAATGTCTGCTATTAATTAAAACCAATATCGCTATTTTAATATACTGATACGAATTGGGTATATACGAAAAAAAAATCTATTAAATTCAAAACACTATTGTTTGCATATATCCATAGCTGCGCACTAAAGGATTAGTGTGCCATTAAGTTAATATGAAGTACATAAGTGTTATTATTAAAACACAATACATCACTTTAGAGAACATTTGCAAAAAAAAAAAAAAAAAAAAATGCAATTTAACAAATTATAACGATCATTTGGAAAATGACTTTTTCAAAGACTAAAATTTAAGACATAAAAAATCGCACGGAGTTGATCATACATTACGTACGCCATGAATTAAACATTAATAGTGTTATTACAAGTAAAAATTTCAAGCGAGAAAAATCGCCTGCGACTCGTCAGATTTCCTGAAACTTACGTATTACCCACCTGAAACTTACGTATTATCCAAGCATTTCATTGGCTGTTCGGGAAAAGGCTTTTCCATCGTCAGATTTCCAAGAAATCTGGCGACCCATTTTAAATGAAATTTCATTCTTAAACTTCTAAACATCCCACAATATTACTTTTTACACCGTCGTATAGAGAAAAAAATGTACTTTTAAATGCAATTTGTTTGAAAGCTGTATCTCAATTTGTTTCTGAGTTATTATTTTTTTTTGTAGTTTTTATTACTTTTTTGTCATAGTGGCAACAGAAGTATCCATATCTGTTTAAAGTAAAGGTTAGTGTATAGACCAATCAGAAAACAAATAAACTGCGGATTAAACCAATAAAACGCTTCAGATATGCTTTTGATTTCCTACCCTGATGAGGACAATAACCATTTTTCCAAATGGTTAAAAAGAATACACTTATGAAATATGAATTTATATCTTTTGTTTATCTGAAATGATACCACGTCGTACAGTTACTATGGTATAATTATTTCGTAAGAAATATTGAAATAAATATATTTTTATAAATAATTTTTTTTAAAAGTTACATAGTTACTTATATTTATTTTTAAATAAAATTTAAGATTCATTAGCGATACAACTTTGACCTTTTTTTTATCACCAATTAAATACATTTCAATGACTTGCTATGGTAAGCCTATTTTGAAGCCTTATGTAATTCTTCCTATGTGAAAATTACATTTTCAGAGTGCTGTAACTCACGTTTGAAATTCTTATTAAATACGAAGCGGACATGAGTAATAATAGTCCAGGCACAGGAGCAGCTAGCTGATCAACGCTTATCTTAATATGAAGTCTTGCGTAAACTACATTAGTGAGATTATTAAAGCGCAATACATCATTTTGGACATAGGCTAGGAAGATTGTGTGTATTGATCTATTGATTTTTAGCATTGGATTAATATGGAATCAAATAGTGACTTCCGTTATTATCTTACGAATAGTTTATTAGAAATACTAGGTGGAATCCGCGGAATTTTCGACGAAAGTAAATATTTAACACATTATGTATTGAATTATGAATTCATGAAAATTTCTAAAGCATTTTTTATGAATTTTTGAAACTACATTAGAAGATTTATATAATCATTTAATAAATTTTAGAAGGATTTCAGAAAGATTGAAGGACTTCGAAGGATTAATTAAATTTGAATTTATAGGGATTTTGTGCAATATTTATAACCCCACTCAAATCTTTTATTTTAAATATTCTTCTTAGTATTTTGTAGAATTAGGAAATGTACGTAGATAATGTTCTTACAATAGGAGAATAGAAGTATTTCCGAATAGACCCCCCCCCCCCCACACACACACACAACGCCAAGGAAGTTGAAAAGATGCAAAGACAAAATAAATCATCCTTTTAGAAATATTTTTGTTTTGTGTAACCAATAATGCTCTTGGAACAAGATAAAGTAATGCATCCATAACTCATTCTAAGCTGTATTACTACTAACCGATGTATTAAATGAATTGTGCAATAAGTTATTTTATTGGTACTCATAAGTACCGTCAGTAGATAAAGGGTTAAGAAGAATCTGAATCATTGATTTCTATTAAACCTACAAAATTATTTACAGTAAAACGTTATAATAAACGTATTTGCGATCTTACGTTGGTTAGTCGAACTCTTAAAACAAGCATTATTTTAAAAAAGTACCAAAATACAATTTCCATAAACTTCAACTACGCAAATTACTCAAAATTTAAACTGTGTTTTTATCAGTAACATATAATCAAGATAAGATGTAATTACCCATTGAGGCCCTCAAGGGAACAGTGGACACTCAAAATCAAGAAATTCGACTAAAGATTTGAATTAATTTGGAAACTTTCGAAAAAAGATGCTCCAAAGTATCCGATGCAATTTTTTTTCAATTCGCACACGTCTTTGCAGTATTATAAACTTTTATGTCTGTAAACAATGTATATATTTATGCAGTATTTTGTACTTAAAATGCTGATTTCGCAAAAATGATTTTTTTGCACATTTATAACATTTCAATTATCCTGACATTCCTAATTATCAGATTCTTTTGAAATTTAAACTATAAATTCGCTATACAATATTAATTAAATGTTAGCATAAAAAGTTGTCTTTCAATGTATTTTACTGTTGAAATTTATATGCATATGAATGTATATTTATATATATATAGCTTTTATATGTTAAATAGTTATTGTATATAGGTTTTTTAGAAAAAAAAAAACAAAGGATAATTATAAAAATATAGTTTTTCTACTTATACATTCAGCAAACCTTTACAATTCATGCCATTTTGTATTGTAATATACGATACGTATCTCATAAATAAATATATCATATTTTTGCAAAAGAAATGTGCATGGGACATTTTAAAATATGACAATTATGCGTTATTTTAAAAATTTAAATACTGAATAATTTAAAAACATTTTATTATTTTAACACCAAACTTTGAATAAAATTATTTGAGTAAAAATAACAAGCCATTAATTGGAACAATAACAAGAATATCAATTTTTAAACGAATCCTTTGATATTCGATGAATCCAATTTTTAATGTCCACTGTCGTCCTAAGCTTAGTATTACGGAATGAAATATCACAAAAAATTGTGTCACTTTGAAAAAAACCATAGATTTCTCTCCGATGAAATCTAATCATGATTCGATGAAATCTAATACATACTTGCCAAATTTCAACTAAACTTCCGTAAAATTGTGAGTTAAATTGACCCAGGTTATACGCGTTACTAACCAGAAAATTTATTTCATGTATCATTGTAGATTTAAAATCATGTTTCTCTGTGAAATCTATTTGAATTAATTTCTTTAGTAAATTTCTGGTTGGAAACGTGCTTAACCTGTGTCAGTTTAACTCGCATTTTACGGAAGTTTAAGGGAAAATTGGCGAGTATGCTAATATAATTTTAACTGTCTGAAAAATTTACATACGCACTTCTCATATCGATACTCACCATTTAAAAATAGTTTAACCCCTTGAGGGGCAAGTACTTGTGTTTCTGTAATGTCGAATTCACACCGGAATCTCCAAAAAAAAGTTATTGTAAAATAAGGAAAGCGATTTTACGACTCTTTTTCCACCAAAGTTACAAAAGTAAAATTTAATAACATTTTTCTGGTGCAAATCTTATTAATCGTAGGTGCGATAAAATATATTCCACTGCCCCTCAAGGGGTTAACGCGCAATAAGATATTAATATATATATATTTCCAAACTTGAAGTCGTGTCTGTCAGCTAAAATTTGCGTGTGAAATTGAAACGCACACTTTACTTGAAGTTCTATCCACAGTTCCAGCGAGTTACTTTATTAAAAATATTCCATTTATCATGAAAAATATAAATCAACCGATAAAATATTTTTTATTAAAAAAGTTGAAAATAAAACTGAAATAGAATATTTCACCGATAAATCATTTCTAAATAAAAATTTAAAAAAAAATGTTTGAAATAGTAAATTTTAACCGATAGAACAATAAAAACCTTGTATAAAAATTTGGAGTAAAAAGAAGCCGTGGGATTCGAACTAATGCTGCCTAATATTCAAATTGATCATTCTAACCATTCAACCACCAATCACATAACCGTTTAACCTTTTGATTACGGGATAGGACTGGCGACAATTCTTATATTTACTCGCACCACAATTTACAAGTAAATTTCTCTGTCGTATATTTATCTTGAAATTAACGCTAAATAAGAGTATGGCATTTATTAGATTTTAAAAAGTGGTGAGAATGTAATAAAGAAATAGTGTCTGGGACGACATATGTCCCATCCCCATAATCAAAGTGTTAACATCAAAATATTAAAATAAGTGAGAAAATCTGTGATCTGAAGGCAGGAATTTAAGTATGGTCACGTGATGTCTGCCGCGAGACACTAGTGCAGAAAACTATGATATTTGACCAGGGAAAAATTCTATGAATAAAGTCAACTCCGCGCAGCCAAAAAGGGAATTATAGACTTGTAATTTTTTCAAAATGAAATTCCTATGCTCTTGAACGAATTTTATAACATTTTACAAATATTTTATATTTATAATTAACTAATTTCTATTCTAAAGTACTTTAAAAAACCCTTCCAAGTTAATATTAGTATTAATAATATATGTTCTCAAAAATTGCATTTTCAAAAAGTTATGGTGCTGTAAAATCAATATAAAAGAATTTTTCAGAAAATTATATCGTCTCTCTAACTTTCGCTTATTGGGCTTAAAGTCAATTTTTGCAGCAAATTCTATCGAACCTCTAACTTAAGACAATAGGGTTATAAAATGCATCAGGCCTCAATGCCAAGGAACGAGCTACACGAGCATTAATTCCTTTTTCAGAAATAGGGGTTTTCTCCAAATAATAGACAATGCTCAAATCCAGGGCTCCCAGATGGTCCGCCAACTGAATACCAATAAAATTTAACAGAAAATTTTATGGTAGGTTTGCGCTAGAATTAACTTTCAAAGGTGGTTTTAGGGCGGTTTGTAAGAAAAATCTAAAAAGAAAATTTTTCTAAAAAAATATTGGTATTCAACTGACGGACTATTTGGGAACCCTGCAAATCATATAAATATTAAAAATTCTTGAAACTTTGAGTCACTTAAAAACTTTTTAAATAACATCAGTCGGATCACGAGTATAGTACACCACTTTACTGTTTAGCACAGAAAAATTTATTATGAGCTACACCGTCTTTTTACAACAAAGGGTTAAAAATGAGCATAAAAAGAATTGCGGATAATACACAGATGGATATACGCTGAATAAATATTTTTAATACTTCTAATATTGAAATAGCTTTTTAGGTGTGGTCGTAATTATATAAGTACTTTGCTCCTATAGTCGTCGTCTGGTCTTTCCGTATGTCAGCATATCGTCGGTACGATGTCAAACTATCCAATATGAAATCGGAGTTGCCAGTGTGCTTCGTTTTCCAAATTCAGATTTCTCGATTGGCACCATTTTTAGGTGCGTTCGTAATTATATAAATACTTAGCACCTACAGTCGTCGTTCAGTCGTCCGAATATAACAGAGCAAAAACTACCCGACCGAATGGTCTGAAATTTTAAATATATAATTGTCGCAAAATTTTGTCGAGTCATTTCAAATTTTATGAAAAGCGAAAATAGTTTAACACAGGGACAGTCAAAAGTTTTCCGTTACATTACGGCCAAAGGAAAAAAGTTATTTCAAGTGCATTTCAATGATGTTACAGCCTTTCGAACAGAATGAAATGGATATGCACTTATGAGGTGCACTAAAATATACATTCAGTACAATATGCGTTGAAAAAAAATATTTATAAAACTAGTTATAGTACGAACGCACCTCATTTGCCACGTTTGATGTGCAATTTCGAACTTGTTTTGAAATAGTAAAATTCGCCTTATTTAATAACCTAATTATTAAGGCGAAAACAATGGGAATTTTACCATTTCATAAAAGTGGTGCCAATCAAGAAATCTGAATTTCAAAAAGGTTGCCCACTGGCAACACTGTTTTCATATTGAATAGTTTGACATGGTATCGACGATATAGCTGAGCAAAAACTACCAAACAGAATCGTTTGAAATTTAATATGTGTAACCGTTGCAGCAATTTATCGAGTCATTTCAAATTTTATGAAAATCGAATCAAAACTTAAAAAGATATTAATAAAAGTTTTCTTCATTCCATTAACCAAATATCATACGTAATTCTATCATACCTAATTTATTCAATGATATCCCATGATAGTTAATGATTCTAGATTGCCATGGTGATAACGTTCTATTTAAGATGGAGCTCTATTATTTTCGTTTTATCGAATTTTTTGAATTTTATGGTACAATGATTTAAGAAACATTCTCATTTCTTTAAAAAGTAAAAGTCGTTTCTTACTCCTGTTGAATGAAATAAAGAAGAAAAATTCCCAAGCTTTTCAGAAGAATTTTATGAACCGAAAAGAAGGCTTTTCTTTGAAAACTTTATATAGAACACGCCGTTTTAGTGAAAATTCAAGGCACCTTTTAAAATAAATAAAAGATTATACGCTGTGAAGATTTTGTGGTAATAAGTAGAATAGTTTTATGAAAAGGGGAAACAAAAGAGGCGATTTTAAGCATCATATTTAGGGAAGTTACAATTATAATAAGTAATATTTTATATCTTGCATATTATAAAATTCCCAAATTTATTTGCAACATAATTTGCTTTGATATAATTATATATCAAATTATATAGCACTATGTATTTGCGCCATTTATCACATTTGTAGTAATTTATCATATTTCTGAATATAATATATATAAATTCGCAAACAAAATTTTTTTCAAAGATTCACTGATTGTTTGAATCGATAAAAATTAAATATATATATATATATATATACATGAGGGGTTTTTTGAGGGGGTACATGATTAACATGTATCAATTGCATGGAAATCCGAGAATATTTACGCGAGTTAGAGCGTTGAAAGACAGACAGACAGAAAAACCGAATTCACAAACACTTTTCAACTACGTTGAAAAGTTGTAAAAAGAATAAATATAATGAAACGCTTTCTTAAATTTCGAATATAATTTAAATTTCATAGTAAAATCATGCAAATGCATGTTATTTTTCAAAAAAAAAATAATAATGAATACAAATTTCTCGCTTAAGTGGAAACAAATATGCAAATTAAAACTTTAATGAAAATTATCTCATATATGTGATATAGCGACACATTGAAGCTAAACAAGGCAGTTGGCGAAATCTGTTTCAGTTTGGGTTTCCATATATTGACGTACAAGCATAGGCCGGACGGTTATATCACTAAGAAAATATGTGAACTGCATAAGTAAGCAGTCGAATTCTCTGTTTCTAAGCTTTACTGTGTAATCAGGAACAAATAAGCAGGAGAAATGCTTGCTCTAGCAACTCGTTATTAAAGTGCTTATTTAACCCTTTAATCCTTTCGAGAGCGGTGTCCTTAACCCCTTAATTCTCGCTCCCGTCATGTTCTCGGGCTGCGTCTTTCACTCAGATTGTTTGGTTCCCACCAGTTTTATAAAATAGTGAAATTGACTATATCTTAGTATCGATTTTGCTGTCATTAAATAAGGTGAATATTTCTTTTTCATAAAAGTGGTGCCAATAAGCGATTTAAATTTTTTAACCGTAATTTAATTCGAACGTGAAGGGGTTAAAAAGGTACACCTAATTTGAAGTCATAAACTGACAAACAGCACCAAGAATATTTAATTAAAATTTTTCTTTTTTAATGTACGTGAAATTAAGCAAATTAATATTTTCTAATAAATTTGTTTTTAAATTCTGGTGCCAGACCATTATTTTATCAGTTTATAAACAGAATTACACCGCGCTTGAAAGAGTTAACGCATTAAATTACGGTTTAAAAACTGTAATTGCTTATTGGCAACACTTTTTTGAAAAAGAAACATTAACTTTATTTAATGACAAAGAAATTGATACCATATTAAAGCTAAACTGGTGGGAATCAAACATGTTCATATGGAACAGGGGCGTCGCCATGGGGGGGTATGGGGGGGGGAGGCTCCCCCCCAATATATGTGAAGTTGGGAAATTTGAGCTTAGAGTTGGAAATTCTAGATTTTTGAGACATTTTCTTCTAAAAGTAATAGTAAAAAAATTACAAAATTTTTATTGTTTTGGTGATTATTTTGAGTACTGCAACAGTAAACAAGTTAAATTATCAAAAGAAATACAAAAAGAAATCAGCCACACTCAATCTATCATTGTATTTTTCAGTTCTACAAAAATATTGTACGTCTACCAGACCTAAATTTCTCTACTCCTGTCCATCAATAACTGACTAACCAGTTCCTTTGTTTCCTCCAAAATTTTGTTCCTTTCTCAAAAATTTCACCCTACCTCCCCTTCTCCTCCCAAAAGAGAATTCAGCTATTTTAATCCAAAGGGATTGCAGCTTCTTTTGAAAATTGGAGATCACTTGTAGCACAACAGAAAGGAATGTAGTAACCTACTTTAAACACAGCTATGGACAAGAAGATTTGATGAGTTTTCACAACTTTTTTGACTAATTTTGCGATTTTTGGACAATATTTTACTCATTCTCGTGATTTTTTTGCCGCAAAAATTAGTTAACCCTTCGCTGTCAAGTAAAAAGCGTTATATGAGCAAATGCAGATGTAAGAAGTCGTTAGTTTAGATAAATTTGTCACATTTTACTTTTATTTGTGTGCGGAAATATATATCAGTCCTGTTCGTTTATATTTATATGTGTTTATAAAATTTAAACCAAAAGTCCAGTGTTCTGTGTTTAAAGCTGTTCTAAAAAGTTACTATAAATCTCAGCACGAAGAAACCCTTCATAATAGGAAAAGAGTTTTCATGCAAGATTTTGAAGCAACTAAAAATCCATTCGAGGATGAAAAGGGTAAAAAATGGACAATTTTAATTTGGAACAGAAATATGACCATGAAAGCAGTCCATCAACTGAAGAAAAAATCGACATGCACTGTAACACTGACACGTTGCACTTGAATAAAATTTTGAAGAAATAAAGATTTCCTTACAAACAAGCTCACAAACAATTATGAATATTGGGATGTGACTGGAGAAGCTGAGTTCCGAAAGCATCGTAGGAAAACGGTTTCACCAAAGGCAATAGATAAAAATAATAGCACAGCAATGGACATTGATACACATAAGTTTTACAGTAAACAATTATAAGAAATACAAGAAAATTTCGGGAATTTAGTAATGGGCTTAAATGACAATGTTCCCTATATCAAGAGAATATTGCAGCAATGCATTCCATATTTAAATTACAATTGTGCAAGGGAAAAGTTAATAATGTTTCCACCTGGATATGAGAAACCGGATGTACATGACTTGCAGAGTCAAATAAGGAAAGGGCAGCTGACGTCGCTGTTGGTTGTATTACTGTTGGTTCAGCAAGAAAACCTGTCCGTTCTTTATGACTCCTACCTGTACGCATGAGCTAGGGGAATTTGATTGGACTACGTTTAACACGTCTCCGATATGATTGGCCTACGTCGCCAAGACTATTCCTGCAATGATCTTTATGGCAAAAATGTAGTTGGTAGATTGGTTGACGGAAGTGTTTGTTTGTAAACATGCCCTTTCCTTATAGAAATAAACCAAATCCCAACTCACAAAAAAACCTTTTACTCATGCCATGAAATTCAAAGACTATTTGGGTCACGCCGTCTAACTATATACTCGTACCTTAACATTCACCGCAGCCTATCTTTATGGCGTTGCATCTAATGAAAGAATCTTTAGTCAAATAAAAATTTAAAAAATATATATTGCAAGCTACAATGAGGGATGACAGACTTGACAGCCTAATGCTTTTAAAATATGAAAGTGAAATAGGGAATTTTGTTAAACTAAGCAATGTTATTAACAGGTGGGCTTCTTTAAAGACCACAAGAATTAATATTAAGTGAAAACTAGTCGCATGTGCCAATCCCAAAATTTTCTTCTACTGCATACAAATTAATGCCTCAAAATTTGCAATCAGAGTGCCAAAATTAAATGACAATTCTTTGCCTATAATAACAAACTCTAAAGGTATAGATTTTTTGAATTGTGTGCATTTAAAAAGGAGATATAAGCATAGTATTTTTCAAACAAATCATTGAATTTTGGCACCCAGCCTCTTAGATGTCTGCAACCAAAATTCCTTACTCAAAGTGCACAAAAGCGATAGCTTTGGACAGTATAGACCCAAACCTAATAAGGATCTATTTATGTGGAAGTGCTACTTATGTGGAATATGAAGTTTGACTAAATTCCGTGCATTAGTTTTTGAGATACAGCTATCGCAAAATCATGAAAAATGCTGCATAGCAGTGCCACCTGCTATATGATATATATAAAAAGCTAATCTGCATCAAATTATGTCAAGGTTTAACATAATATGACGTTTGATCAAATTCCGTGCAATAGTTTTTGAGATATAATTATCGCTAAAATCATGTAAATCGTGAAAAATGCTGCATAGCAGTGCCACCTGTTGGACGATTTACACCAAAAACAAATCAGCACCAATTTTTATCAAGGTACATTCAAACCTCGTTGACACGAACTGTTTGCGATTGCCTCATCCAGTTGCATGTAATGTAGTTAAGTTCCACTAACACGAACTACTTTTAATACGAACAAAAAAAAATTCTCCTTGAGTGTTCGTGTTAGCGAGGTTCGACTGTATAAGTGAATCTCTAAAGTTTTATTAAATTTCGTGCATTAGTTCTTGTGTTAGAGCGCCCACAAAATTTGCATCACATATAGACAGACAGATATTTTCAAAAAACAGTTGAATCGTGTTCAGGACTTACTAAAACGTATAAATCAGTCTAAAACCGGAAGTCGAATTTTTTCACGAATCCAATACTTTCTTCTTGTAAAGATGGAAGAAAGTAAAAAGCGTATTTATTTTTTTTTTTTTTTTAGTAAACAAACCCATAATTAGAATCTTTGTTTTCAGTTTCAGAATTTTTCTTTGGAAAGGAATTTTTTATGCAAAAGTATCATTATAATTATTACACACGTTGTGCATATCATTTTAGTTGAAAATTGGAGCAAAATTGTTTCAAGTTGGGAAATTTTCGAATTCTCCTCCCCCGAAAAAATATCTGTGGCTACGCCCCTGATATGGAACAACGGGTTAACCTAAAGTTTCTCAGCGGAATTGCCTCAAAAGCTTATGATATGCTAAGGGAAGTGTGTGGACATGAATGTTTATCGTACACTGAAGTTTTTGAGTGGTTTAACCCTTTAGCGGACGGTGTCCTCAAAAAAGGATACCTAACTGTAATTCCAAAACTGACAAACGGCACCAAGAATATTTAATTAAAATAGTCCTATTATAAAATACGCGAAAATATGCAAGTTTTTATTTTCTAATGAATTTGCTTGTAAATTCTGGAGTCAGTTCATCGTTTCATCATTTTACAAACAGACTTACTCCGCGCTGGAAAGTGTTAAAAGGTTCAAAGAGGGACGAGAAGCGATCGAAGAAGATGCGCGCTTTGGCCGACGCTGCACCACAAAAATCAGCGCAAACATTAAAAAAATTATTCAGTTCATCCACGAAAATCTTCACCTAAGTATTCGAACTGTTTCTGACAAGGGAACCGCTTTTGGTGCTGCTCGCACCTAGCATCGAGACCTGGCGCATTTTGTAGCCCTATACATAAAAGTTAGAGACCCGATAAAATTTCTCTGTTAAAACCATATTTTATATATTCTTTTATACTTTTAATTTTTTATTATTACATTTTTATTTGTTTATTTCACGCCAAAAGGGCGTTAAGTCGCCAAATATGGCGCTACAATTTTTTCCGTTCGCTTTATACGGGCGGGGGGGGGGGATGTACAGTGCATATTAGAATTATATCAGATGCGATTTGTTTGATAATAATTGATAGTATAAGAAACAAGAATTTGGTTTTCTCTTTTCTTTTTTCTATGCAGACGATAAATATATGAATACTAAATATATATCTATAAAATCTTTCAAGATCACTGAAAACTATTTTTTAATGAAATACAAAATAAGCAAACTATGTTTATTTGAAATCAAATGGAATAAAGTTTCGAATATTTAAAATGAAATGTTGCTGTATTAAATGGACCTTTGGTAAAAGTAATTATAAAATAAATTAATATTTTTACACAATTTAGAAAATTTACTGTGGCTAATTAGGTAGGATATTACAATTTCTAGTGAAGTTCCTCTCCCCACAAAAGACAAACAGCTATGAAATTTGGTTAGGGTTGTCGGAAAGCTCTACGTTTGTAAAAAAAGCGACAACATAATTTTAGCGATACATAACTGTCAATCTTCTTTTTAACACTTTTCAACAAAGCTGAAATGTGTTTATGAATTCTGTTTGTCTGGCAGTCTGTCTTTCTACGTTCTAACTCACGTAAATATACTCAGATTTTCATGCAATTGATATATATTAACTCCTTGGGGACGAGCGACCGGTATTCGTGCCGCTTAAGTTGCTCGGAATCGGTGTTTATTCTCACCAGTAAAATTGTATTGTAAATTTTGCCTTATTTAATCCGAGCATTTTCCCGATTCAGCTAGGCAAAAATTTCTGTTTAAAAAGTCCGGTGACTAAAGATTAAAAATTCTGTAAAAGACGCTCCTCCCGAAGGGGTTAATGGTGTTTACCATGGCATGTTCCATATAGAATATAAAGTGTGTAGCATTAATAGTTCATTTACAGGGGCATTGAAAAGAATTCTGTTACATTATAGGTAATGGGGAAAATCGCTTGCAGTGCATTTTACCGACATTATGCTATTCCAAATGTATTGAAATCGATAAAAATCACTGAATTTCACTGCAATATTATTACTATACAATACGCGTTCATAGCATTATCCTTCATTTACAGGGAAACACAAAAGAAATAGGTTGCATTACTGTCTCTAAGCAAAAACTGTTGTAAGTGCGTTTTCATTTTCTGTGTCCCCTTTTAAATTTAACAACTGTTTTGTATGTTACTCGTTATGTATAAATTCCGTACCTCGTATACAGGGCTGTACAAAAGAATTCACGGACCACTCACATTATTCGCGGAAATGCTGGTATTTTTAACTGTGGTATGTATTTTTTAACAAAACTAAATTTTTGCAGGCATGTAGTTTATAGATGCAAATATATATAGCATATATAGGGCTGCTCAAAGAATTCGGATACTTTTTCGACTGTAGATGCGAATTGCTAAAAGTTGGTTTTTAAATCTGTTATGTGTTTCCAAATGGCTCAATTAGAAATCATTTTAAAACTTACTAAACGGTGATTTGTTACATTATTCTGAATGTGTAGGAAAGTATTTCATAATCTATGCTTTACGCAGGATTTTTTCTTTCTTGATTTTCTTTTTCGTAAGTCAAATAAATATATTTTGTATCCGAAATAAAATATTTAATGCAATGCATCTTGTTCCAGTGTGGTTAAAAATTAACTGCACCTTTTATTTAATAAAATGTACTGTTTTATTTTATTTGAAAAGAAAAAGCAAAATCTGTTGCATCAATATTCGGAAGAAGTTTATTTCATGAAATAACACTAACATTCGATTAAACTCTATGATAATTTAAACGAAATATATGGCCAGGACAAAACAATTTTCAGCATCGTAAACTGTCCACGTTTTCTCAGAAAGTTATTATATTGGCATACGTTTGTAAATAAATGGTAATATAATCTGAAAGATAAATATATAAATAGCAAATACGATCATAATATAAATAAAGGTGAAAATCGCTCTGATAACAGGATTCCTGTTTTATTGCAACACCACACGTAAAAATAATAATAAGTATCTCATAAAATAAATGGAATTCCTCGACTCCTATCTGAAACTGATTTTGCAGAATGATTTTGTAAATGAACGTCTATAAATTCTAAAAGACAATCATTAAATAAATGCCGAGGGATGATTCACATAAAAAGAGAAGCGAAAAATTTATTATTATAACGATGCATTTTATTGGAGTATTAGTATAAAAATATGTGTGATACATAAAATATGAGATTGTTTAATTTCTTCTCTGCCGCTGGTAACTACTTTTTTGTTTAATACACCAGCTATAACCACCATGCTACAATGGGAGCAATTTTTATTTTTAAGAGGGTCCGGGGCTAAAAATTCTCAAAAAGATGCAAATTTTTTTATTGCCTTAAAAAAATATTGAAATTTTAGCGTTAAATACCGCAAACCGCATGCTTTTATCTTCATTAGATCCAGATAGATATTAGAGATATAGAATAGATATAGAATATCTAGATAGATCTTCATTAGATATAACACATTTTGCCTTGAGAAGCGATGCATCAGCTGCCCGCTGACGAGAACTTTAGTTCCATTTATAGTCCAGGCAATAGTGAATTTTACTTAGCAAAATTAATGGTAGTACTGGAAATAGGCTTTCTAGATGTTTTTTCGGTCGCTGAATCAGAATTTGTAACTTCCCACCAAAATTTCCCCCGGCAACCTCCCCAAATTTTGGTAAAAAGCCCCCCCAAAAAGGTTTTTATTAAAAAAATCAATTTTTTTATTGTTTTAGAGATAAAAGTATCGAGAAATTCAGAAAGTAGACAAAATTTTCAACAAATTAGATCTATGACATTATGACTTAGGATGAAGGGGAAGAGGGAATCTGCCTCGGAACGTGCGCGCGGTGCTGCGTAAACTAAGTTGCGCAATTCCACTTAACCACTCACACGTTTACATTCGCCCTCCTATCTCCCCTCCGAACTTTCTCTATTAGGTTTACTTTAAGATTTTTGGGTCGCTGAATCCGAATTTTTAACTTTCCCCCAAAAATTCCCCCCCCCCGAAACCCCCACCAAATAGTTGTTTTTAACTTAAATTTCTTATTGTTTTAGGGGAAAAGAATTACGAAATTCAGAAACTAGACAAAATTTGCAACAAATAGGATATACGACATTATGAATTACGCTGAACGGGGAGGGTGAGGGCTGCCTTTGAACATGCACTGCGGCGCTACGTGCACTAAATTATGAAGTCCAGGCGATAGGGGATTTTATCTGGCAAATTAATTATAGTTCTGGATTTCGACTCACTTTATGTTTTTTTGGGTCGCTGAATCAGAATTTGTAACTTCCCACCAAAATTTCACCCGGCAACACCCCAAAAAATTGATTTTTTGAAAAAATTTGGTTTTTGAGAAAAGCGCGCGGGGAATGTTCCGAGGCAGCCCCCTCTCTCCCAATTTATCCTACGTCGTAATGTCATGTGTCCTATTTGTTGCAAATTTTTTCTACTTTCTGAATTTCGTAATGCTTTTCCCCTAAAACAATAAGAATTTTAAGTTAAAAAACAACTATTTGGGGGGGAGGGGGGTTCGGGGGGTAAATTTTGGGGGTAAGTTAAAAATTCGGATTCAGCTACCCAAAAAACTTAAAGTAAACCTTATAGAGAAAGTTCGGAAGGAAGATGGGAGGGCTAATGTAAACGTGTGAGTGGTTAAGTGGAATTGCACAACTTAGTCCATGCAGCACTGCGGCGCATGTTCCGAGGCAGATCCCCCCTTCCCCTTCACCCTAAGTCATAATGTCATATATCTAATTTATTGAAAATTTTGTCTACTTTCTGAATTTCTAGCTACTTTTTCTCTAAAACAATAAAAAAATTGATTTTTTTAATAAAAACCTTTTTTGGGGGCTTTTTACCAAAATTTGGGGGGGGGGGGGGTTGCCGGGGGAAATTTTGGTGGGAAGTTACAAATTCGGATTCAGCGACCCAAAAACATCTAGGAAGTCGATTTCTAGTACTACCAATAATTTTGCTAGGTAGAGTCCCTATACGGTCTCTATTGCCTGGACTATTATCTCAGAATGAATTTTTTCACGATTTGTCTGATTTAAAAGCATATATCTAAAGTTCCTGGCAAGATATATGTATGAAATTTTTACCAGAGATCTTATGCTCTGTTTCTAGAAATTTGAATTCAGTATTTTTAATTTTCAGTGACAATTGTGAAAATATGCTAATTAATGCAAAACTCATTCATAAAAAAAACTTCATTTTTTTACTTAATTTTTTTTTTCATAAAATTCCTAATCAATATTTTAAGAAATTAAAGTGACACATTTTCTGTACACAAAAATGTAAAAATTTTGTAAATGCAGTAAGTACTTTCAGAGTTGTATCAAAAATTATATATGTTTAAAATTTTACAATTTAAACTTAAAAAAAAATATTTAAAAATTTTCAGATTTTTTTTTCACATGCAATATTCTTATTATATTACAAGATATTTAAAAAAAAAAATCATAACAAAATCTCTATAAATAAAAAAAATAGAATTTTGAGCCCCGAACCCCCTTAAACGTCATAATCCCAGATTTGTTATTCCCTGCTATTTTATTTTTATCTTTTTGAATACGTTATATTGTAGGCTAAATGTAAAAGTAGTACCTCAAACTTCTAAAATAGATGATAATATAAGTTTATCATTGAAATTTTCCATACTCAAAATACAAACGCAACCAGAGTGATTTGAAGACATTCTGAAATATAATAGACAGCTTTTATTTATATTTTTGAGACTTTTATAAATTTTCTGGTTACATGTGTAGTTTTTTTATTTTACCATAACTGCTAACTTGTACAGATTTTTCTTGCCACTAAAATTTAAAAGAAAATATTGCCTAATTGAATCTCCGAAAATTAGCGATTTTTAACGATTCAGTATGGAAAAAATTTCTTTTAAATTTTAGTGGTAAGAAAAAACCGTACAAGTTGGCAGCTATGTTTTACTATAACTTTTTACCCGACTGAAAAGAAGGGTTATGTGTTTCACGCGTATCTGTGTATGTGGATTTCTTTATACCCTCGAAACATACCAACGGCTGGATGGATTTTAATGAATGAGGTCTCTATCAATTTGTTTTAACGGCCCGATGGTTATAGGCTAGTTTTTTTTTATAAATACAAAATGGCGGCCGTAAAATACAAAATGGCGGTAGAGACGGAAAAAAAATACGCACCCTATTGAGTGGCATATCATTGGATAGGTCTTTCAAAATGAAGACGGTGTTTCATTGACTATTTTACAGTCAGAAGCTCCGTTAAAATATTATACAACCTGGAAGTTGTGCGTGTAGGATCTCTAGCTGTACTGCAACTCTAACCATCATAGACATCTATAGACCTTATCAAAACAGTGTTTATAGACTGGAACTAACAATTAAACACAACTTAAAAGTCATCGATACAAGTAAATAAAAAAAAAATAGGTAAGTAATATAAAAAATAGTTTCACATTGATGAGAAATAATTAATTAGTTCGCTTTTGACGCAGTCGGGTTTTTTGATTTTTTAAATTTAATTGTTTATTGACAATTATCCGTTATATGATATATGTATCTCTACTCGCTCTGCAATGTGTGAAATAAAGAAATTTTTACCCATTAAAGTACTCAATACTATATCTGAAACTAACTGTCTTGAATACATTTAATATAAAAAATATTTGAAATATCTGAACGAAAAAATATCAACTTTTTAAAATTAATAAATTTCTAAATGAGAATCTCAGAAGGAAAATGATGAATATAGAGCTGCGAAGTCACCGACTTTTTAGACATTAGTATTTTAGTACAGAAAACGTTATTTTATTTAAACAGAGATTTCTGTGATTTAAAAGAACAAATGCTTCTCCAGAAAATACTGGTATGCAAAAAGCCAGTGATTTACTTGCAAGTCTGAGAATTAGTAAATTTCTTATGGCTCTGTTGCAGATTTCATACACAGTATAAAGGGTTAGGTACAAATGAATCACCGGATTAAAAAATATATTTTTTTTCGAACTACTGCACATATTATAATAAGTGGTATATGAAAAGAAAAAAGAACATTCCAAGTTTTTTTTTTTTTTCAGTCACAAATGTTTGACGTTCGAACCTTTGGAAAAGCGGCAAAAAACTAATCTGTAATCAAGTTCGTTCCACACATTTGCCAGTTTTGAACAGTCAACTATTCTTAATGCCGCACACAAGACACTAAATAATGCATCACTGATGCACCGTAAGCACTACATGGTGCATCAGTGCTGCATTATTTACTGTTTTAATGCATCAGTGCTTCAGTAAAATTCAATGACAATTAAAAACTGCAAAACACGTGGAACGAACTTAATTGCAGATTAAGATGTTTGTCGAGTTTTGAAAGGTCCGAACATCGAACATTTGTAAATGAAAAACTAGAGAACGGGAATTCTCCTTTTTAAGAATTTAGTGTCGCCCCCGGCATTTCCATTACTTCATTTTCTTCTGATGGGCTGATGGCGTCTATTATTATGAAACAGCCATTATAAATGAAATGTTATGTGAAGATGAAAGAGCAGCCGTAAAAAGTTAGAACTCAGATTTTCTGGTCAGAATGGGTGAAAAATGGACGTAATTTTTTTTAGGACTGCTCTTTCATCTTCACCTAACACTTCATTTATAATGGCTGTTTCATAATAATAGAGGCCACCAGCCCATCAGAAGAAAATAACTCGGTTAAGAGGGACTCTACTGCGGTGCAAAACATATTTCAATTTTAAGACTTAAAGCACACGTTTTATTTTATGTAAAATGACGTCATTCGCATCCGCTTAAGTATTCCACATTTACAATCAACTCTTAAAGATCTACAGTAAAGCATGCATAGCACTTCACTATCGCGAAATAATGCACAAATGCAGCAAAAAAAATCCGTCATTCAAGAAAATCGAAAAAAAAAAAAAAAAAAAACCCGGCTATCTAATGATTCATAGATACTTACAATTAAATATATAGTATATAATTGCTCCATTGTTTTAACAGAAATCATTCGTTTATATTTTTTTCAAAATAGCACGTATTTTAATTAAATTTTCTTTCGGTTGTTACGAGAAAATGCAACAAAAATATATAATTACTATTTTAAAACTATTTTTCCTTTACTTTCTATAGAAATGGAGTACTTCCGTTGCCAATATTAAGCAAATGGCTCCAAAAACTACAAAAAAATTAATATTTCAAAAATAAATGGAGATACAGTTTTCAAACAAAATGCATTTAAAAGAACTTTTTTTTTCCAATACGACTGTATAAAAATTGAAAATGTGCAATTCTTAGAAGTTAAAATTGCTAAAGAGTATTTAATCGTAATGATTTTTTTACGGCTAGCGTCTGTAAGTGTAAGGTAACGTTATTTCTTGGACACAAAATAAGCTGGGAGAAAGAAATAGCATACCGTACCGGAGGCTAATAAATCTTGGAATGTTCTTATGTATTTTCATATATCACTTATTATAAAATGTGCAATAGTTTCGAAAAAAATATATTTTCTAATTCAGCCATTAACAGGGCTCGCAGCGTTCCTAAAATTCTTGCACTTTGCTACCACTAAATTAAAACGATAATCTTTGTTGTATAGTTCTATAATAGATGTTAAAGGAATCTACCACGAAGAATTCTTATTTAAAATACTGGTAGCAAAGTACGAAAATTTTAGGAATGGTGCGAGCCCTGCATTAAGTTTTGCTTACCTTGTATAATAATAATATATGAATATATACATTACAGCATATAAAAAGCTAGAAAAACTAAACCTGTGGGTATACGATCCATGAAGGATCTAGGCCTACTGTGCCCAAACCTGTTTACTTGACAATGACTCCTGGGTCGATATACAGCATATGTCCCGGGCCGGTAGTCAGCCTAACGCGAGACCCTCAGTGATTAGTTCCCATGGAAGCTTAGTACTCATTCTATCGACACCGAAATGATGAATGGTTGAGTGAACCATGCACTGCCGGGAGAATGGAGTTATGAATAATGGGGAGGACACATTTTGTGCATTATCTACTATTTGTGAATGAAGTAACTGAGGAGGTTTTCACAAGATGGCGGCTGTTTCATATAATACGTATCAACAGTTTCTGATTACCGCAAGGTAAAACTTCCACCAGTAAACTTTAATAGAAAATTTTATCGTATTTAATCGCCTTATTCGACGAAAGTTTCTTTCACAAATATGGTAATAGAAATTATTTGTTTTTACTGGTGTCAGTCTCGTCAGGTATTATAATCTTTTTCACTGACATTGGCAGACGGTTGTCTAAGTTGCTACAATATGGCGGAAACACAGGGCCTGACTACCGCTGAAGTGAACTTCCACCAGTAAATATAAACGTCTGTTATTGGACACAATTATGACTGCAATTCAACATTAATAAGTTCGTTTAAATCATGAGAAAATTTTTATTCAAATTAACTGGTGGAAATTCATTTTTACCACTAGTAAAAATGAATATATGTTTTTGCGATTATTTTTTATTGAAATTTTGCTTTAATAAGAGGTTTATATAAGGAGATATTTTTAAATTAAATTAACTGGTGGAAGTTTGACCCGCTGGTAATCATCTCTTGCGAAAGCGGTTATAGTTGAAGCTTCATTATTTTAAGGATATGTCATTTCCTCTTTATTAATAGTTTCATAGCCGAGAGTCGAACTGAAGGGCGGCAGAAAGGCGCGCTGGCAAGTACGCTACTGAGCTTGCATACAATATTTACAATTATAATCCGGGGGCCGGTGTCTTCAGAAGTCCATTGATCGCGAAATTCATTTTTTTTTTAATGTAAACCGATAGTAAAAGTCATAGGAACAAAATTAGCTAGGTATGACTAGGTTTGACAAAAAGATTGTTCTCCTTTTTATTTAAAAAACATCATTGACTAAGGGCCTGGCACCTTACAGAAAATGCATGTATATCATGTTGTCCATATTTTTTTTAATTGTAAGACATTTTGGCTGAATCGCAAAACAGCCGAGACACTTGGCATCGTTCAATTTGGAGAGGCGATAAATGGATTTTTGTTGTTACCAGTTCGTTTCGTAAATTCTTTCCACGCCTACAGTGGTTTGATCGTGAATTGGGATTGGTTGATTTATTGTGTATTGGATGGTTACGCCTACCTGAAAACTTTTATTCACAATTAGCTCAGCGGTGTTTTGACAACTCAACTCCGCATTTGCAAAAATAGAATGTCGGCAGGTCAAAAGTTTGTAATTGTTATTATTATTATTATTATTTACTGCTTTTAGTTGTAAAATTAAAATTTGAAAGTTAAAGTACCTGTGTAATTTAATTTGAAATTGTGAGTATTTGTTCATTTCTTTTGCTGGAAAGTTAAATAAAGTTTGACTGGAAATTTACGAAATTATGGCAATTCAACATTTTTTACAGGTGGTTTTCAAGAACGGATATGTCTGTTAAGGTATGTTAATAATTTTATGAACTTTTTCTTGTAGCATTTTATATTAGCCGTTTATTGTATATTTCTCATGTATACTGCCCTTACGAGTTTTGTACATTTTGAGATTGCTACAGAGCGAGAACTGCAATTTTGAGATTGCTACACAGCGAGAACTGTTGAATCCAGTGATGTTTTTTTCGGTTAATGAAGGCGTAAGCGTTCATACGACGATTTCTGATTGCCGCTTTAACGAGTTTTGTACATTTTGAGATTGCTACAGAGCGAGAACTGCTGTATTTTGAGACTGCTACACAGCGAGAACTGCTGAATCCAGTGATTTTTTTTTCGGTTTATGAACGCGCAAGCGTTCATGCGACTGTTATTGATTGCCGCTTTAACGAGTTTTGTACATTTTGAAATTGCTACAGAGCGAGAAGTACTGTATTCAGTGACATACATTATTTTTTTATGAACGCGAAGCGTTTAATCTTCCATAAATTAGAAATGATTTGTTCAATGTTTAGTATGATATAGGAACGTGCTTTAAAATATTAAATGACGCCATGATTTTTTCTGAAAGTTGTTGAGAAATGAAAATTTTAATCGTTAAATCGTTACTCTGATTGGGAATGGTACTTTAAAAATTTCACATTTTTCAACAAACTTATGCTTAAATCGTTTGTTTTATTTTGAATCTCATAAAATCAGCTTTCCTGTGTTTTTATATACGTCGTTATTTATAAATGCTGTATTTCCCATGACTCCAGGGTGATTACGTAGTAAAAAACAATCTGGTAGCATTCAGGAAAGTGGATCAGTCACGTTTGTTTTCAGGTTACCGCATTTTAGGTTGGCGTATGTGGGGTGTTTGGCGCTTGTCAGAAAAGTCGCCAAATGGGGTGTCTCGCCTGTTTTGGGATTCTGCCGACATTTTAAATGAAATTCGTACATTGAACGATATTTACCGATGCATAGACTTAGTAAATCTATCTAGAATACCAATTTACAAAAGACTTTCAGAACAGGGAGGAGCTTCTATAGTTTTAAAATTTAGATTTGATAAAAATTGCCCGTCGAAAATATGTTAAAATACAATATATTGATAAAGATGACCGGTCACTTGCGATTTTAGACGTTTTCTTAAATATCCAGATAAATATATGAGGAAATATCCTGAAACTACGGGAGTGTAAACAGAATAGTACAGATCATATATTTCCGTGAAGATTTTTTTTTCCGAAACCCCGTAAGGGACCACCCGCAAATTGAAAAAGAACGAATATCTTTTGGATAACCTTGTAAAAACGAATGCAACAAAAGCGTTCAAACTGTAGATTATGATTAAGTGGCTTATTGTAATAAACTGTGTTCATTTTTATGACCCAGGCTCACTATTGAAGATAAAAGAAAGTAAGAGTAAATTTTTGGATTAAAAAACGTTTCTCAATTATGTTCTGGTTACGTTTTTATAGTACGGGTATAACTGGATAAATCCCATGATTAATTTTAAATTTAATAAAAATACTTTTAGTTGATAATGAATCATATTATATTTAGAACTGCATCTTTCCGAATAAAATCATTGACTTTAATTCCTTTTCCATCTTAATTTTAAAAGAATTGTTATTTTATACGTAAGATTAATAGAAAAAGTTTTCTTAACTTATGATTTTTGTTTACCTGTTTAAAGAAAATAACAACTTAAAATTTCACTTTTCTTTTACAAAGCATGTTTTTATTTTAAGATTAGAATGACAAGTAGGATTAACTGAGACGCGCAGGAATTATGAAAGAGTTTAAAGGGGGAAATATTTCTTCACGCTTAAAATTTATGCATTTTTAAAAGAAAGTTTTATTTTTATTTTTAGAGGGTTTCTAGATTTGCTGCAGAATTTAAGAATATGCGAAAGTGATTCCGGGTAAGCATAATGTCTTTCCCTGATTACAAACATGTATTGTGAAAAAAAATATATACTTAGACAGTGGTTTGTTTATGCAAATCGTAAATTCATATATTGAGTTTGCTATAAGACTAATTGTTATAATAAATTTTCACACGCGTCCCCTTCGTTACTCGGAGAATGTCAAGGCGATATTCCAGAATATTTATGCATTCTCAAAGAAAGCATTTATTTATTTATTTATTTATTTATATTTAGAGGGTTTCTAGATTTGATGTAGAATTTAAGAATATTCAAAAGTGACACTGAGTAAGCATAATATCTCTCCCTAATTACAAAATTTTATTGTGGAAAAACAATTATACTTAGACAGGGATTTTTTTTCACAAATTCATACATTGAATATATAATGTGAACATTAAAAAGTCCACAATCTTGCTTAAAAGGCGACTAAAGTAATGAAAAAGATGTTACAAGTTTAAAATATACATTTTATTTAAACGTCTTAGTACTTTCAAGCCTTCCATGCTCATCATCAGAGAATATCTTAATAACTAAATGTTGTTTTTTTTATACAAATACGACAAATCTTTAGACTCTCAAAATATATTTTTCCCCGTTCAGCAATGCGAAACATTCTGACACATTTTCTGACTTATTTTTAAAATAAAAACACGAAACTTCCAAGCATGATTATTAAAGTTATTTGTAATCGAACACTTTTTTTTTCATTACACATCATATATTTTAAATTAAAAGTTATTGTTTCTCAGGGCGGCAGTTTTGTTCCTTTCCTGCGTTACGGTGCCGGAAATTCGATTCAGAACGCCAAGCATTTTCTTAAAACTCTTCTGTCTTTATCGAAAAAAAGGAAAAAAAGTTCGATTACATAGATTTTCAAATAGAGCACCTGTCAATTTCATATGTTTGCGAACAAAAATGAAATGAAATATGTGTTAGAAAGTAGTCAGTGCGTTCAGAGGAACGAACCTTGATATTTCAAAATAATCCATTTTATTCATTTTTAATATTCATTTAACCTTTCATGGGCAAAATAATTTTGCTTCTAAAATGCTGAGGTGATTGACTGCTAGCAGAATTTACGAACAATTTACTTTCAAAATAATTGTACGTTTTTCCCCGCGTGCACTATTGCACTATTACAGGTAAATTTTTGTCGAAATTTCTGGTACAAATCTGGCAGTTGGAAATAAAATATAAGTGGGAAGAATGCACCCTACGGTCCATGAAAGGGTTAATGTAGAAAGTTTCTTCTCAGTTTGAACATATCAAAATATCTGTTTGACGCACAGCCAGTTGAACTTCAATAAATATGAAAGTATCTTAAAATACTAAATTATCTATTTAGCACTTTCCAATATAGTTAAAAACTGTTTATGAATTCGGTATGTCTGTCTGTTCACGCTCAAACTCGCGTAAATATACTCGGATTTTCATGTAATTGACATATGTTAATAATTTTTAACATGGCATGTTCGGTATTGAATATGAAGTGCGTAGCATTAATAGTGCATTTACAGGGGTACTCAAAAGAATTCCGTTACAGTACGGTCAATAGGGAAAAATAATTTGCAGTCTATTCTAATGGCATGACGCTATTTCCAATGTATTGAAATTGATATAAATCACTGATCTTTACTACAAGATGATTACAGTAGAATAGGGCATTTATCGTTCAGTTACAGAAACACAAAAAATGAATCGGTTACGGGGCTGTCTGAGCAATAATTGCTGGAAGTGCGTTTTCAATTTTGGTATGCTTTTAAATTTAACTAATTTTCGGCTTGTTATTCGTTGTGTATAAATTCTATACCTCGTATACAGGGTTACACAAAATAAGTCACGCCCATGCTCCTTATTAGCGGAAATTGCTGAAGGGGGATTTTCAACTGTGGTATGTACAGTCAGACCTCTATTTAACGAACCTCTATTTTGCGAATTTCTCTATTTTGCGAACTTTTCCTTGGAATCAAGAACATTTTGCGAATTTCTTCGTAAAATAACCTCTAAATAGCAAAGTGCACTCGCTATTTATCGAATTTTTTCTCGTGAATTTTCTCTAATTTTTTTTTCTTCCCATTTCTCAAAATATTTCCGAACATTTCAAATTTATTCTTTCTTTAAACACATTTTACGATGCTCAATGGCCTTTAATTGGTTTTACCAGGTGCCTTCTTTGACAGCAGTGAGAATTCGGTAAGTAGGACGAAGACGATAATCCCTTTAAAAAAAAACTTTAAACTTTAAAAAAATGTGGATACAGATGAGAAAAATAGAAGAAATTAACCATGATATGCTAATTGATGATTGTGTTTCAATAATTCTGAAATTGAGACCTCGGACACACTATCCGAATTGGATATTTTCGACAGTGTGAAAAATAAAAACAATACAGCAATGAATTGCGATGAAGACGAATATGCTGATGATGCACGAATTAACAAACTTCGTATGACGAAATGCTAAAATCATTTCAAAGAATCCGACGCGGATTAAAGTTAGAAGAAAATACGCATGAAGGTGTTTTTGGTGCATTGCAAGGATGCGAGACGTCCCAGACAACACAAACACATCCTAAGAACATCCGAAAGATGTCATATTCAGGACAAGCTGATATCCTGCGGACCGATGAATTGGTCCTGTCGACCGTTTTAGGACATCCCCTGGGTTTCGAAATGTCCCACCTGTCAACATCCTACGGATGCCATTTCATGACACCTTTTGGACGATTATAGGACACTTGTATGATATCCTCTGGATGGTCCTAATGACATCCTAAAATCATCCAAATAATGTCATATTCAGGATAAGCTGATATCCCGTGGATGGATGCAGTCGTCTTGCAGACAGTAATAGGACATCCCCTGGCTATCGAAATGTCACACCTGTCAACATCCTGTGGATGACTTTTTTATGATCGCTCGATAACCTCTGGATGGCTTAATGAATGTTACTGCCTACAATTTGCATTTTTGAAATTTATGGCAATTCATTGATGTCTTGTCACTTTTAATTATTACAGTGAAACCCGCTTAAGAAGTTTCCCAAGGGAGTGGAGGGGAAAAACTTCTTAAACGGGAAATTAGCATTTTTTGAAAAAAATTAATAGTTTAAATATTGATATTTAGAAGAGGCTTTATTTTACCTTAGTACAATAATACAAAGAGTACTTTCTATAAAATTGAGTTTTCTTAAGAAATTTAAATTAGTTTGCACACTTAAAAAATTAGCTAATAAAGTAAAAATACATAATTACCTTAGAAACTCTTTATTTAATCCAAGACATTTCTCTTTAAGAGTGATTTGATATGTTTTTGAAAAAAAAAAAAAAAAAAAAAATCGGTTATAGTTTTTAGTTTCTGTTTTTTTTTTTTTTTTCCGACAACCTTTAATCAATAACTTTTCTTCCATAACTTCATATTTTCCTCTTTTCACATTTTTAATTTTACGAGATTTTTCAGAACAGTTTAAAATGAGATCTCGTTTTGCTAGAATTCCATTCAGAGTAGCCACTGGTATGTTCAACTTCTTTGCAATTTCAACTCTTGTTGTTTTGGCGTTACTATCAACTTCTTTCAAAATATTGATTTTGTCTTCAATTGACAAGGCTTTCCTTGTAATTGCCTTGCCCGACATTTTTGGGGGAAAAAAAACAGAATTTTTTGTCCATGTATTTTCTAACGAGAAAGCTTTGATGTTATGCACTTTACACTGACTTAAAAACTGTGAAATGAATAAACCAAACGCAGATTTGGTACATTACACTTATGGAATATGGTGGTGGGAAAGAATCTGTTGTAACTATTGAACTGAAAGAACCACCCATCGGTGGGGCGGAGCAATTCCCTTTTCTCTTATCAGTCACTATTGTTACAGTGACGAGAGGCCCATCCTCTACCCACATTCCATTTCCATCAAACACGTTAAACAGATTTTAAGGTGAAATAGAGGTGACCACATCTGCTATCAGTCCTAAACATTGACCATTTTGAATAGCGAAGAATAATAAAGAGAGAGATTTCAGCACAGAAAATAAAATAATAATCAAAAAGACAAAATAAACGAGCTTTGAAAGTAAAAATGGAAGGAAAAATAAAACTTTTTAAGCGGGAAAGAGTTTCGAACAAAACTTCTTAAACGAGTTATTTTAGTGTTGTAAGAATAAGAGAAAAATGGGAATCGAAAATATAAACTTCTTAAGCGGGAACTTCTTAAACGGGTTTTACTGTATAATCAATTATAACATAATTATTTAATAAATTATATAGCCTGTAAAAAGATTATTCAGTAAACCTTTCTTTTAAAAAAAACCAATCTTCAAGATATCTTAGTTTATACAATTTATTAAGTAAAAAATGTTTTCAGTGACAATATAGGAATTTCAAAAATGCAAATTGAAGATAGTAATATATCTTACATATTTTTGATAAGATTCAAGAATATTTAAGAAATTTGGTAAAATTCCTTACTTGCATACAATAATAGTTTTACATACTTTATTCTTAATTTAAACAAATATTATCCAAAATGGTGCAATTTAAAAATTTTCCATCATAGCTTCATCACTATTTAAGATGTTGTCTTGCAGATATTTTTTAATATCTGGAGTTGAACATTTTTATAATTTACTATTTTTGCCATAAGAACCATTTTTTCAATGACAATTTTATTCATTTTGCAATTATTTGATTTACTTACTAAAAAAAGCATGGGACTACCTGATCCACTATGCACTTTAGGAACACCCAGTATCTGTAACAAATGTTATGCATTTGATTGTCCTGTGATGAAGTGCCACATGAAATTAAAAAGTATAATTTTTTTGCTCCGATGATTGTTTTACATTTTTTTTAATAGAAAAAAGCTACTGCATAAGACATCTTAATATTTTTGAAGTCAAATAAATAAAGTACAAAAAGTATGCCATTTTATATTTAGTGACCAAAGCACATTTTACTGTTGTGATAATTTGGCTGTAAAATACAACTTTAAATTTAATGTTTTACTTACCTTTAAATACATTACCTTACTTTAACAAAATATAATAGTGCCATGGATACATTTAACTTTATACAATTGGTAATAGCTCAGTAAATGCCTTTTATGAACATGAAGAATTAACACAAACTGCAGAAAAGTTAAGATACACTTTTCATCCTTTGTTCTTATTTTAATGAATAAGAACTTCTATATTTTAATTGCATTTTAAATTATTGCACATATTACACTAAATGCTGAATATAAAACAATAAACTTAAATTATTTGACAAAGAAAAGTTTAATCTTTATGTAAAAATTATAAAAAGTGAATACCTGAAAATGTTATTCAAAATAAAAAGTCAAAGTTTACTCCTAATTTAATTTAAGACCAGTAAAGGAAAAAAAAAATAAAAGACAAAAAGAAATACTTATAAAATATATTCTGCAGTGTTAAGAATGATAGTACGAAAAAATGATAATCGCTGTTGAATTATTTTGTTTATTAATTATTAAAATAATTCCTATATTAAAAAGCTTAAAGTTATGAATTACACAATAAAACAGTCACATTAAAAGCAAAACAAGTATTTATTTACAATTTTCACAGCAAAATACAAAAAATATTTATTTAAAACTTTCACAGTAAAATACAAAACAAATATTTTTTACAACCTTCCACATTACAAAATATAGTTTCAAAACTTTTTTTTTTAACAACAATCCAGCTTTCCAGTTTCTCCTGCCTGCACTTGTCACAAAATAATTTTTACGCTGCACACATCTATAATGAAGAAAAGACAAAATATACATTTCTACTAAACTTTATTGGTGCATCACATTCATTCAAAAGGAATAAATCAATATATATATATACACAAGATATACAATAATTTCTTATTGTTTGTTTCTTCAAAAGATCTTTTTGTAAAATTTACAGTTATTTTTAGGAATTTTATTATTTTAAGCCCTAGGAAATGCTTGAAAAAACTATTAAAAAGTACAAAGCAGCATAATTGCACATCTTTTTTTATGTCAAACATCAACATGAAGCACCTGTCTCATTTTGTATCAAAAGAGAGTTAATATTTATAACTGATGAGAATACCATTTTTAATAATTAAAAATTATGGTAATTACAAGCAACAGGACCATGCAAAGAGAAAACTGTGCCCAGGGTAAAGTTTAGTTTGCCTGTACCCCCCCCCCCCTACACACACACACAGACCTTCCCGATTAAGGAATGTAAAAACCAAAGTTCCCTGAACCAGAGCCAAGCGGATACATACGGTCCTCCTTTCTAGGGGATCACGTAGCAACCTGTCTCAAAAGGCATCAAACTGACGCCCAATCACCACGACATCAACCTGCCATTCGAAACAGCTAAGCGCAGAAGACAGAAGGCCACAACACAACATAGTCTCTGCTGCAGCCTGATAATTTATTACACATGGATTATTTTGACGAGTCCGAGAGTCAAGGAAACATCTGCATAAGGGTGGCTATGTCGCAAAATAAATAAGACGCTGCCAAGTAGGCTAAAGCCAGTGGGCCTCCCACTGGTGAACAACAGATACCATCAAACCAACAAGTACTCCATGTTCAGAAACTTCTCACCATGAATTGCTAACATTATACCTCGAGGGTACCCCTCAAGTACTATAAGTGTCAAGCACAAGAGCTACCTCACTTAGAACTCTGCACATCAAACAGGGCAGAACCATCACTCCATAAAGCCGAAAGCTACATGCATCCTAGACTGTCACTAGGCATTATGCCTCGAGGGGAATGTAACAAAACACCTTCCAGGTAGGTACCGAACGAAAGTTCAAGATATCCTTTTTAGAGGCCTACAAGAGTAGAACGGGCGGCCCAATCGCTCCTCTAGACCACAAGCCGAGATCAAAGCCATGAAAGATCGCAGCTCTCGACCCCAGCCAGACACAAGGAGAAGCCACATAAGGCATGTCACACACTGCAAGAAAAGAGAAGGTAACTGCTAATCCAACCAGCAGCGCAGTAACTTCCCCCTACACACAGTTCAGAAAATTAAACAAAACAGACCTAAAACAATTTCTAAAATGGAAGAAGCCCTTAGTCAGAAATTTGTTTTGGCATGTTGGGTAAGGGATGGTGCAATAACTTTGAAACTAAAAATGGGGAACGAATGAAACTAAAAATAACTACTTTCATTGGGAAAAAAATTCTCGATGTGTATATATAATATATATAACCATTATATAATTACAATTCATCACTTTTCTCCGTTTATTAAAAATAAAATTAATAAATTGAGCATCAATACATTACACTGACATTATACAAAATAAAGCAGGATCATCTATTTTTAATTTAATGAATCATTAATGAATTGTGTCTACTATAATGTACCAATATACTGATCACCAACATATAATGAATTAAAATCTTTAAGGAATTTTACGGATTGCTTAGGGCACTTCAGTTTTTATTATGCAAACAATTGTTTTAATGCCAAAAAGAGAAAGGGAAGATTTTGTCAACTGACAAGAAGCGTGCAAATTTTTTGGATGAGCAGCAAGATGGGTGCTAATTTTTTGAAAGAGGGGCCAGAGAGGTGCTATTATATAAACCAAAAGACACGTGGGGTGTTATTCTATTATATTTTTTCATAAACATAAAAAACTATAACAAATATCTTAAATAATATTAAATGAGTTTCATACTTTTCTGTTATACAAACCAGGGATATGTTTAGGAAAATTTTAGGTCCTTTAAAGGACCCTTCACAAAATTATTTGCCTCTTAAATAGAGATTTCATAGAATGTTTTCGCTTTCCAATTGAACTTTTCCACAAATTTAGTCATTTAAAAATAAAATCAGGCCGGTAAGTAAGCAGTTGAGCTCACCAAAGAGCTTATTAGTTAGCTTTTTATACAAGAAGGGTAGAACATGAAGACATCGATAATTTAAAATTCACAAAATGAGTAGAATTTTCACAAAAATAAGAAAAACTTCAGTTTCACAAAAACAGGACCGTGTCAGAAGTCTGGACAGATCCCTACAAACACCTTGGCAAAATGTATGCTGATATCACAATCCTATCCATGCAACAGATTTTTATTGCAAACCATGCCATTTTCTTGGGTTATAATTTACAAACAAAAAAAGTTTGCCAGAAAGAAAAACTTTAGCATAAGGACTTAAATAAGCTATTATTATTAAATTATTGGTTCAAGTTTATGTAACTAGATTTCATTTGTTATTAAAAAATGTTATTTTTCACTTTTCACAAAAAAAAAAAAATTAAATTTCACGAAAGCAACTTTTACTTTTCATAAAATAGGCCTCATTTAAAAAAAAACTGCATTGACCCCTGGAGATACCGACTATGAACATTTCACAGTCTAATTAGATACAATTTTGTTGGTGCTGAATATCATACCCAGTCTATTAAGAGAATATAGATTGTCGCAAAATGCTATAACAAAAGCAATATATGTCATTGTTTACTATTTTATTGCATTGATATCGTGTGACGTCTTTATATATAGGGTAGATGTGCCAGTAATGGACACCCTTAAGGAATTTCTTTAAAAATTATTTTTTTATTAATAATTATAATTATTATATTCCAGTTTTTTCAATATTATATTAATCTAGCAACAATATTTAACCATTCTTATAGCCTCATTTCCCCATATGAATAGAAATTTAATTTTAAATAACAGAAATATATCAAAACACCCAAAAGCCCAGTAATGGACACCCTCTGGCCCAGTAGTGGACACCCTCTGTTCCAGTAATGGACACCCCATTAAAAGTAATAAATGTAATTGTTTATATGACTGTATTTAGAACCAGAATGTAATGAATACATACTAATGAAACAAAATAGTTATTTTAAAATAAATTTAACAATTAGGATACCAGTAATTAATAAAATATTTGTGATAATCATTTACTGTTTACATCAATTATTGTAATTATCAGAAGATCGATGTTTTAATTATTTTAGATGAATAGTTTAAAATACTAAATATCAGACAATTACAGCTATCAAATTATTGAAACAGTGGTGGATTTTAAAAGGTATATATAAAAAAAAAAGTTTTGGAATATTACTGTTTAGTTTTGTGTCACTATTTTTAACAATCTTCCTGAGATTACTTGATACATCATTTATAATAATTAATATTACAAATATGAAAGAAATGATATTGTGAGTTGAATATTTTAAATACTAAATAAAATAATTTCAAAATAAAACTGTAGAACTGATGTTTGAGGCCACTGATCTGCAGATTTACTAGTTTCATGAATATTAACCTATAACTTTCATTAATAGTATTACATTTATTTTATTTATTTATTTATTTTTTTAAATAAGGAAACATTTAAGACAGAAAATGGATTTTTAATAGCTTCTGTAACTTAATTGTTTTTATTTAAACGAAGAGGGATTAAGCCCTATGAGCACCTCTTTGACTGTGCTCTTAAACAGTATTTTCTGCTTCCTGGCTGGTTTGATTGCTAGATTGTAAAATATGTGAGGTTATATATATATATATATATATATATATATATATATACTACATAAAAAAAAATAATAATAAATAAAATAAAATATCGAAATTTTATTAATCACATAAAATAACTTAAAAGCAGCTATTTATAAAAGTTTTGGTGTTATTACATTTTGGTAAGTATAATTTAAAAATTAAATTTGATTATTTAGGTTTGCAGTTAAGCCAAAGTATTTTATGCACTATAAACATTACTAAAATTGCATTTTTAGCAATGTCTACATGGGGTGTCCATTACTGGAAAATGACTAATTAACCATCCCAGTAATGGACACCCCCTCTTAAAACCTTAAAAAGAAATGAAATTTTGTAAATAGCCATTAGTATATAAAATTCAAAGTTTTCTATTGCTACTCAAACAAAAACGTTCGAATTTTGCAAGAAAATAAATAATATATAAATTAATTAAACGAAGCCAGCTCTTAACCTCTTCATTAAGATTTTCACAGAAAAACAGCAAAACTTTGAAACATTATTTTCTGCTTCCTGATTGGTTTGATTAAAAGTGTCAACAATAACATAGTTTTATAAAACATACAAGAGGGAATTATAAAAAAAATAATTAAAGCTAAATATCTATTAGTTATTTTTTTATGAACCAAAAACATCAAGGGGTGTCCATTACTGGCACATCTACCCTATATATAAAAAAATCAAACGTTTGCTACAAACAATGCTAAGAGACACTTATAACTTCATGACTGAATTAAAAACCTAGTTTTACTTTATTGTATAATATTCATTTGTTCTTTTATTGTAAGTATATATTTGTGTTGATATAGTAAAATAGTGTGAAAGTTTGAAACAGTATATTTTTTAAATGATCACTTTTATACCAACAGTTTTTTTTTTCTATTTGGCACCAACTATCATGCTTGGTACAATGGTGTTGATATAATAGAAACGCACCTAGAGTTTAAATATTAAAAATCAAAATATGTTTCAGAATGTTTACATTCGAAATAAAGCTCATAGCCATAACCAGGGGTGTAAAAATCTAGGCACCAGCGGGCAGTCTCTCATCAATAAATTTTATTCATTATTTTTCATCTAAATTTTTTGTAAGAATGCTAATAAAATTTAAACGAAGAAAACTAATAAAATTTATAGGTGAGAGACGCGTTGGGCACCTACACTTTACACCCCTGGTCATAACATAAAAAATTTCCAACATAAAATAAAGATTTATTCGAGCTGAAAAAGAATACAAGTTGAATTAAATGTATTTGGCAGGTAAAATGTATAATAGAAAATTTCAATAGTCACACGACTGAAAAAAAAATCTTTGACATAAGCATTTTAATAGTCATTGCTTTTTGGCTGGTATGATATTGTAATTTTCTATACATAAGTTAATTTGGGATATCCATAAATAATACTGCAGTACTCAAATTCATGTGAAAATACCAGGAAAAAAAAAACATTTCATAATGTTTAAATTATAAAATACAGTCGGCCCCACTTAATCAGGTAATGGATAATTGCATACCCCGCTTATATGCATAGAATGCCGTGGAACAGAGACGTTCCCCATAAGGCTAATTTTAAATGTACTCGTTTTATCGCATAACAATCCCCGGTTAATTGCATAAATATCGCCAATCTACTAGTAGTAATCCGGATTTTATGAATTCATGTTATAGTGGTGAAATGGAAAAAAAAGGAAGAATTTTTTTTTTTTTTTTTGTAACAATGGTTTGTTATATTTACAATCAAAAAGCAGAAATAGTCGTGTAAGATGACTTATCTTAATTCTGGCAACTTATGAGAGTGTTGAATTTGGACAATTGTGTTTTTCTTTTAAAGCTTGCCGTACATATAGTGACTCAAGATGCTGGAGGGTATTTTTTTTTTAAATTCTGGAATCGGGGGAAAGTAGACCAATAAAAGATAAATATTTAGAGCTGGAAGTGGAGAAATGCAATGTCAAGATATGGAAAAAAAAAAAAAAAAAAAAAAATTACTAAAGGATTTTTTGTGTAGGCAAAAGAAAAAAAGAGAAATAAATTGATAAATAATTGAAAAATAAAAAAGAATTTATGCGGAAACTTTTATTTTCAAAGGTACGATTTAAAAACAAAAATTTTCTATTTAACTTTCATTTTAATTTTCACATAAATTATAATGAAAAATTAAACCATGTACCGTAAATAGTGTTATATAATACCTTATACTTTATTACATATACTTTTATATATAGAGTAATAATAAATTATTTATTAAAGTTATTAATACAGTAGTTTTTAATTTATTAGGTAAATAATTATTCTCCATTAATATTTATCATATCTGTGGCATATAATCAAATGATAGCGTTTGCTGATAACATTAATTAATGTCCTCGCTTAAATGCATACAATTCACTGGAACCAACTGTATGCAATTAAGCGGGACGGACTACATTTTAAAATTAAGTCTATTCTCTAAACTTAGGTTGAATTTCTGACAACAGAAACATTTTTAAAATTATCGGAAAAAAAAACAGTTTTCATAACAAAGCAAACTTTCTTTTTTTAAATATCAAAATATCCCAAACTGACACAATTCATAATTATGTTTGAAACCAAAACTATTACTATTCAAAGAAAAATATTATACTGTATTAAATAATAATAATATATAATAATTTAAATATTATAATAAATACATGCTCACATGATCTTATATTTTTTAGAAGAAACAACAACAACAAAAAAAAATTCAGTTAAACTTACCACTGTTGGGGAGAATTTTTGATGATTTTTTTTGACAGCATGCAGCTCGATTTGTATATAGATTTTTCACTAATTATTTCCAAGGTATCTAAAATAAAAGAATAACTTTAATAATAATTATGGTGTCAAAGTGCAATTTAAAAAACAAAGTTTTATACAGAGATGGTTTTTGAGACTACTGTATACATTTAAAATTATGTGTAAAATATTATAGCTAAAACTACAGGTACTTATCATGGTTTTTTGGTACACCATAATATCCCGTTTATCCACTTTTCTCGATAACGCCCTCTCCCTCCACCTTTTGTTTAGAAAAAAGATACTTCTTAGTTATCCCGTCGACCAAATTACTGTCGCCAAATTGTAAGATATGTCAATAATGGTTGCCATTCATTAATTAATTGTAAGATTAAATGTCAATAATGGGCAATAAAGCCATTAATTTGACATTTTATTTGTTTATTTATTAATGTTTTACTAATTTATTTGTTCTTTCGTTATTTAAAATAAAAATTATGTCAATGTATATAATTTGGCGAAATTGGTCGACGGGATAACTAAGAAGTACCAAAAAAAAAAAAAAAAATCCCAAGAAAGCATCACCTACTTCCAAAAAAGTTCCACCCTGCATGTCAATGTCAGAATCAATACCAAGTATTTTATTTTTTCGTCACATCAGAAAGGGGCGTGAATTCTAAACATGACATTCCCAACACAGGGATTATTCTGTTCCGACTTTTCTGAAAAATTAAGCATTCGGTTGAGAAAATAAAAAAATCAGGCATCAGTCCATACTCCAACAATTCGGACATAATAAAATGTGAATTTCGACAAACGGTCACAGAAAAAATAAATTTCATCAATCGTTCAGAGAAAAAATTGCCAATTTTGTCTTAGGACTGCAAAAAAAAAAACATGAATTACACCAAATGATAGCAGAGACTGCACATTTTGTCTAAAGATCGCGAAAAAAGCCAAATTCACCAAACGACCGCAGATAAAACATGAATTTCATCAAAAGATCTTGGAAAAATGCAAATTTCGTCAAAAGATTGCAGAAAAAAGAAATTCAGTCAAAGAATCCAGTAAAAAACACACATTTCATCAAAGGATCGCGAAAATAGATACATTTCAACAAAGGATTGAAATAAAAACCCTGCACATTTCATCAAAGGGTTATGAAAAAAAAAAAGAATTTCGTCAAAGTATTACGGAAGAAACGTGATTTTGGTCAGAGCAGTGCGAAAAAAACTCCTGCAAGGTTCACCAAATGTCCCCAAAATCCCCCACAAATGTCGTGAAAAAATCTTGTGCAAGCACCCCCCAGATTATTTTACAATTTTTCGTCATGTTTTTCTTAGGGGGAGGGGAAATAACAGGATTTTACGGTACAGTTTTAAATAAAGATATTTTAAAAAGTTATAAATGCAATTCTAGTGTGGACCCTAGGCCAATTTTGCAGGGCGCAACGCCTGGCAGCTCTTTTTAACTCGTTTATGTGGCGTCAGAACAGCCTTTTTTACACAGAGTATGCATCTGGCAGCCCTTTTAATTATTTTATACACCCTGTGTCCCTTGCTGACATTTATGATGCACCCTTTCGACTCATTTCTTTTCTTAGCTGTGAGGGGAAGGGGGGGGGGGATAACTCATGAAATATGTCCATTATTTACAGGAAATATTATATAAATTTCAGCATTTGTTTGTGGGGAAGTGTTGCAAAATTTGTCAATCGGTCATGTAGGAGTGGGAAAAAAAGAAATTTGACAAATTAATTTAGTTAGAGAAAAAAAAAATGCAAAATTCTTCAGTCTGTCATGAGAAAATAATATAATCACTTATTTCGCCATTCAATCACATGGAAAAAAAACTTTGCAAGTTTTGCCAGTAAATCATGAGGAAAAATCTGGAGTTCATCAATTGCTTCATCGATCTGCCATGGGGAAATTGTGAAATTAAAGTACCGATTATATGAAAAAAAAAAAAAAAAAAAAAAAAAAAAAAGCCCCAAAAGTTTTGCAAATTGGTAGCAAAGGACAAAAAAAAGGCAAATTTCACTAATTGGTAGAGATAAAATATCATAAAATTCATCAATCGGTTGGATAAAAAAATTGCCTTTCAGTTTTCAAAAGAAACTGAAATTCGCAAGTCGATCGCTGGGAAAAAAAAAAAAAAAATTGTTCAGGAAGTTGCTTTGAAATACAGCAAAATTTGTTAATCACAGGAAAAAACATGAAATTCAACAGTCAATCGTGAGAGAAAATCATAAAAATTTTCAGCCAGTTGCAGAAAAAAATGCAAAACTCATCAACTGATTGCACGGAATAAATCCTGAAACTCATCAATCAATAAGGAGAAAATTAGCAAAATTCACTCAACTGCAGGAAAATATAGCAAAAATCCACTGATAAAAAGGAGTCTGAACAAACAAATTCAAAAATATTTTTTGCGACACAAGTGCCATTTTTTAAAAAAAATTCCAATCAGAGAACCCCCCCCCCTTTTTTTTCTCTAGAATCAACATGAAGTTCATCTAAAATTTCATAATTACATTAAAGAAAAATATTTAATTTTTTTAATTTAATTGAAATGTAACAACACAAAGTGTTGAGCAACAATGGCGTGCTTTATTTTTTTACTGACCTGTACATAAAAACACAGGATTGAATATTTTTATGTATCGAACAAAATAAAGCAAAAATATATTGTTTACAACATGTAATTAATAGAAAATTGATAATCCAAATCATCTTAAATTTTTAAAGTGACCTGCTACATCATTGTAAACATTTTCAAATTGATTTATTATCTGAATCTTTTAAACAGCCTTGCTACATCAAAAATACTAAAACAAAATTGAACAGATGCTGCAGCCACACCAATGTTGGTGCTCTTTTTTTTTTGAGCCATTTTTGCAAGAAAACCCTGGTCTGAAATACTTGTTGGGCATACTGTGCAAAAGCTACATGTTAGTTTTATTATATTTTGAATCAGTTTATTTTATAATGAAAACACACACACATGCACTTTAATATAAAACACACACATTTTTATATATATACTATATATAAAACACACATTTACGTTATTGCAAAAAAAAAAAAAAAACATTTTTTTTATTATAAGGCACACACATTTACTCTATAATAAATAAAACATTACACATTTTTTAAAAATACAAATTGTTTTATAAAACAGACACAAAGTTTAATTTAATAAAAAACACACTATCTGTTTTGCCGTGTTGTCATACCAGACAAAACATTATGATTTTTGCACCAAAAAGAAATATTGGTGTATCTACGAGATAACTACCAAAATATTTTCTACAAAGAAAACCATATAAAATAGTGTTCACATTTCTTTTAAAAAACAGCCTGGCAGAATTATAGAAATCAGCATTTTTCTTGAATTTTCAGGAGAGGGAGAGGAATATCCCCGCTGGTCCACCCTCTGAATTCATCATTGACATGCATTATCAAGACAAGCTGAAATCATATACATTTTAAAAGCAACGTTAAAAACGCCAGAATAAACAAAATTTTTTTGCGAATTTTTGTTTATTCTGGCGTTTTTAACATTGCTTTTAAAATATATATCATTCTGCGGCATGTAGCATCTTAATAATTAAGCTGAAATCATGCTATGTTTTGAGAGAAATGAACATATAAATCAAATAAGCTTTCCATGGATTACTAGATGTAATATAATAATGCATTTATAGTAAAATCGGCAATGCTAATTCAATTCAGTTACCCTTGAGTATTCGCCTGGAGATGGGCAAGATTTTTTTTTGCCGATTTTAAATTTCTTCATTTGTAAATTTTTTATGTTAATATCCGAATCTTTTTTGCCTGTAAATTTGAAATATATACTTTTAAAAATGAATATTTCCTTTATTCTATTCTTTTAAAATTTATGTATATTTGCTGTCTGCTATTTACAAATTCCCCCTCCCTATTTTTCTTTTTACAAATGAGGTTTAGAATGCTGATTTCTGTTTAAAATTTTTCCATTTGGATTGTTTTGTTGTTGTTATTTTTAATCTTTGAATTTTCGAAAATTAAGCTTAAAGTGGTTATAAATGAAAAAAAAAAAAATAGATAGCGGACTCGGGGCGAATACTCAAGTTATTCCTTTAATTCTATAGCACTTGAATATTAATGCCTGCAAATTTTATGCGCATATAAAAATGACTTTGTTAATGCACCAAGAAATTCACACTATTCAGAAGTATTATTAATTTTTTTTCAAGAAGTAACATTAATTTTCAGAAGTATTATTTATTTTTTCTAGAAGTAATATTAATTTTCTGAAATATTTTTTTTTCAAGAAAAGCCTTAAATGAAAAATGTTTTAAATTTAAGCATTTTAAATTTAAGCAGAAATTTAATGTTTTGATATGCAAAAACACCTGCATAGAAATTTAAAAAAAAATATCGTAATAAGAAGTTGAAGTTACCTACCCTGTTTAGAACCTAAATAAACATTGATAAATATTAAATTAATGTGAACAAATAGCGAAAAAGGGGTGTCGAAAAACGCGGCTATTTTTCAAATTTATTTTTAAGTGGTTAAAGAATGAATTTAAAATGTCAGCTTAAATTGATGTGTCTATAAAAAATCGTATACGCTTACTGTTTATTTTGGAATTAAGAATACAATTCATTTAATTCTGTCTGTTTTAACTTTAACATATATTGTAGTTTTAATTCAACCGACAAGAATTGCTGACATCTTTTTCCTTCTATTCCACGTTTTAATCGTGCGATGACTAGGCCTAATTTCTTTTTTAAATTTCATCTTAATAAAGTAAAAGTTTTTCTAACATAATATAAATATATAGACAGAATAGTTATAAAGAAATGCATTACAAAATGAAAGAAAATTCTTACCTTACATCCACATTCACTTTCTTCATATTTGAATTTGCCATGACCAGCGACAGATCTCATCTAAACATCGACGGAGGAATCAAAATAAACGCCATTTCTGGTAAGTAGGTTGGCTGGTTTCACGGTTGCATTCTCGAGATCCGTCTTGGAATATCCTCCGGTCGTTTTGAGGACGGTTGCAGCTGGACGGTTTCAATTGGTCCGTTCTTTAGTATTCTGCGGACATTCACAGGATAGTTTTATAGGATATGACGACTACAGGATTTTTAGGATCATTGTAGAGCGTCCGAAGGACGACTGTGGTTGTCTGGGGTATTATGAGAGAAAGCACTTTTTAAAAGAAAAAACTCAGGCAAAATTGAGAGTTTTTCAGAAATTAAATTTAAGGACGCATATGTTAATGTATGGTTAAAATTATTTGTTATAATAATAATAAATACGATAATGCCATTAAAATTCGTTAATTTTAATGTAAAACTATTTACTTTAAACAGAAAATACAGTGTATTCCCGGACAATGTTTTGTTTTCCTTGCAGATTTCAAAGATTTAAACACATAGAAAAAATGAATTGATGATGGATATTGGTGGATAAAATAAATAAAACAAATCGATATAATTTATTTAAAAAAATGTGATTAACCTCCTCACCGCCGCGAACTGATATATCCGTTCACTAAGCTGTAGATTTCACTGCAGTGGAAACATAATTTTAATTAATATAATTCTGCAAATATAATTCAGTTTTAAAATATTTTGTTATGTATAATACTCTCAAGACTTATACTCCAATACGTAATTCAATTATTTATGTCATGTTATAAAAATGATCTTTTTTTCAGACTTTTTAAAAAATTAAAGAGAAAACAACATTACAATTCTGCCCTTTTACTCGGCGGTCAGGGGGTTAATTACTTTTACTAAAAATATTTAGTGTTTATGAATTTAAAATCTGTTTTATGTAGTTTAAAATATTTTAAAAGGTAAATCACTATTTAACGAATTTTCCATATAACGAACTTTTTCCCGCGATTTAGCGACTTCTTTAAATAGAGGTTCGACTGTATTTCTTAAATAAACTAAATTGTTACATGCAAGTATTTTATAGATACAAATCTATATATCATATAATTCGGATAGTTTTCCGACCGTAGATGGGAATCACTAAAATTGGGTATTCAAATGTGTTACGTATTTCCAAATGGTTCAATTAAACACCCTACTGCAATTTGTCAAATGGTGAAATTTTGTCAAATTATTCTGAATGTGTTGGAAAATGTTTCATAATCTACGTTTGATGCATAATTTTTCTTTCTTGTTTATTAAAGCTCCCGATTAAACTGAATATGGAAATACATATTGAAATGAAAATAGATATTGCAAAATCTATTAAAAAGAAAGAGTGAAAAGGGAAAAGAAAAGAAATTGACGCTAATTAGGCGTTTCTCAGTTTCGGCTTGCGGTAAAGTAAGCCGGTGTGGAGTCCCCCTCATTAGTTTCCGAGCACGGGCTCTTCCTATGAAGTGTCCCGTGATTAGGATTCGATGATGTGACGGTGGCTCTGCATCGGGTCGAACTTGTTCCGACCCCTCTTTAGAGTTTTATTGAGCCGGGTTTCTTCGTAGCGTTCGGACGTCAGAGATGAACCCGGGTTGCCGTCATTGACTCACCTGAGTGTGGGTCCGTGGTTCCCCGGATAGTGCAATGCCCCAGAGGAGACTAAAGCGGGACAATCCCGCTTGGGATGCCCTGTTTTTAACAGACTCATCGGTGTAAGTCCTGAGTGACCGGCCCGTGTCTGGTGGAGACCCCCTTTCAGTGGGTGCCGTGGCGGTCCTTTTGGGGGGCACCGCGTTGTGGCCAGTATTGGTCGGTGCCCGTATCTAGTTGGCTTTACCACCAATAAATTCTCCTACGCCAAGATTAACAAAAATTGCCAGTTTTGGAAACTCTAATCCTTAGCATATGACAATGACACATGTCTGCTTTACTTTTCAAGGATCCACTGAATAGGAAAGAGCAGTCTATGTTTCAAGCATTCCAGGTTTCTCCTATATGTGTTGCAAAAATTTACTACTGCATATAAACTGCTGCAAATGGTGTAATTGTGTGTGCAGTTTTTATATTTCTTTTCATAGGCTGGTATGCCTTATTGTTCGCAAAGGGCAAAAGCTTCGTAGAATATACAGTGTGCCCGTAAAGTAAGGGTGCAGACCGGAAGCGGTGAATCGACGAAACAAGATGGAAATGTGAAAGCCACGCCAAACAAGTAGGTAAGTAAGATCACAGACCGCACAGAGGGTTTCGTTTAATATTCATTTCAAAAATCTTTGTCCTTTTGCAAAAACTGTTAGCTCTATATTTCGCAACCACGTGGTCCATTCTATTCTAAACAGACCTCTATCCGAACGAAACTCCGTTTTACAACCTATCCATGGATATATTAGTCCAGGGGATCGGGCTCAAAGCACCCGAGATAGGTATGCGCACCCTAGCGGTAAAAAGTGGAACTAAAATACGTAAGGCTATAGGTCATAATATGAAAGATTGGTCAAAGGGTGGCCGGCAAAAGTTAGAAAAGTGCCCCCCGGTTGAAAAGGATGGAGGTTAGAAAAATTGCTTAAAATACACAAGTTAGAGACCGGGGTGGTAAATAAAAGACTTTTTGATATTTTTATGATTTGTCGTGTGATCACAAGTGTTCAGCTATAAGTATTCAAAATTTCAAGTCTTTAACTTAATTAGAGGCTCAGTTAGAAAAAAAAAGCTTAAAATACACAAGTTAGAGCCCCGACGGGTAAATATAAGACTTTTTCAAAATTTTATGATTTGTCGTTTGATGTGAGGTGTTCAGCTATATGTATCCAAAATTTCAAGTCTCCAATATATATAGTTTCTGACAACGGCCTCTGTGACAGACAGACAGACGCACAGACACACAGGAGTGAGAGGAATAGGTTTTCGTCAGATGAACGAAACCATAAATAAAGAAAAACTCTCCAAGTTTCATACCTTTCAGTGCAGTTCGATGTGGCCACCATTTGTTTCCCTACATACATCTAAACGATGTTGAAGTTCTTCCCACGCAAAGTTAAGGAGCTCTGGTGTAACTGAGTGAATAACGTCTTTGGTTCTCTATTTCAAATACAGGCCACATCGAACAGCACTGAACAAGTATGAAATCTGGAGAGTTTTTCTCTTATTTGATGAACATTAAACATTTCCATCAGTGTTGCCAGTGGGCTACTTTTTTTTAATTCAGACTTCTAGATAGGCGCCACTTTTACAAAACGATAAAATTCTCTTTATATAGTGATTAATTAAGAGGAAAAACAAAGTAAACTTTACCATTTAAAAAAAAAGGTGCAAATAAAGAAATCTGAATTTAAAAAAAAAAGTAGCCTACTAGCAAAAAAATTTCCATCTTGTTTCGCTGTGACCGGTGCACCATAACTTTACGGAGACGCTGTATTTTGCAAGTTATCTCAACTATTTAATCTTCCCACTACCTTGAGAAGGTAATGAGGTACCTTGACGAGTTGCTAACATAGCCACACCACCACAACTAAAAATTTTTAAAAATTCTGATATACATATCTTCTTGCCTTATTTTTCCGGTGTAAATTTTTTCATTTATGTTTCCAAAATACAAAGACAGATCAATAGTTGTTTTTTGCCAAAATCAGGACTCGTATTGTACCTAGAAGTCTAGAGAAAATCTAAGTAAAATTAGCTTGTAAGAAACGTTCTTTATTATATATTTATATGTATTACATTAAAACTGGGATATAACACTCCCCGCTTAAAACGCTTTCCCGCCTTTTACGCTCAATTGTCCCGATCCCTTGAACCATACACGTAATAACAATGTAAAAAATCCTCGCTTTTAACGCTGCCCGCTTTTAATGCTTTCCCGTTTTTAACGCGCTTTTTATTTGTCCTTTCAACAAAGAAATCCCGGATATTACGCTTTGTTTCTTTGGCTTACATCCGGAGTGCTCATTTTCTCGCCCGTACAAAGAGAGAGAGAAAGAGAGGATACGTGGAATTGGCAGACAGCCAACTCCCAAAGGAAAGAAACAAAATTCAGCCTGCGCGGTGCGTTTTTTCTCATTAGATCAGAGAACAAAAGAATTTATGCCGTCCATCTCAGCAGCACCTGTATGTCTCTTATTTCACGCAAACTGTTTTCGCTTTTTCTCATTTACACATAAGTAAATAGCCTCGCTGCGACTCCAATTAGGTGCAACATGGAAGCTAAGAGTATGAAAAGAAAGACGCTGATACTTTCGAAAAAATAAGAAATTCTAAAAAAATATGACAAAAAATCACCTATTCTGAGCCAAACGATTTTGCGTTATCTATGAATATCGCACGTAGTCTCTTCGGACTATTCTTCAAAACCAAAAAGATATTGAAAAAAATGATGCGATTGGTGATTCAAGGAAAAAGAGAGTGAAAGCAGGAAAATAGGAAGATTTAGAAAAAGTTATGTACGAGTGGTTTCTTGAGTCAAGACACTGTAACATACCTATAAGCGGATTCATATTTAAAGAAAACGCTGCAGAAATAGCCCAAAAGCTAAGAATGAAGATTTTACTCCATCTAATGGGTGGTTAGAACATAGACATCTAATACAACTGGACGCAGAAATGGCAACCTTTTCTTGAAGCACATATCATGCTTCCCACCATCACTTATTGGTGGGGAGAATGCGCACCAAACCGGTTTTTCCCCGTATCCCAGCAAGACCTATTTCGTCTGCGTTCGTTTTGAAGCGTTTCTTTTATCATGAGAATGAAAAGAGAAAATTGCTAAGAAAGGTATCACCGCCATAAAAACGACACCCTTTTGGCGATGAGATCTCCGACATGAGTGCATCAGGGTTCGACGGAGAGAACAAAGGGATTCTCTCTCTATTCAATTCCTCCTCTAAGGGTTAGACCAATATCGAACCCGCCACGTCATTGTGTACAAGAAGATTTGCAGAGAATCCGCTGCCGTTAACATAGAAAATGCAGAATTTTGGAAAAAGAACAGTCTTCCAAGGCTTATCAAAAACTATGCCAGTTGTGTTATTTATAACGCCAACGAATTTGGCTTATTTTTTAAAGCGATGCCTAATAAATCCTTAACGTTAAAAGATGAGCATGAGCAGTGCCATGGAGGGAAGCTCACTAAAGAACGTGTGACTGTGCTTGTTTGTTCTAACGCCGATGGGAGCGACAAACACAAGCCTCTGGTGATTGGAAAATCGGCTAAACCTGGCTGTTTCAAGAACATCAAACGACTGCCTTGTAACTATGCACATCAACGTACGGCTTGGATGACGGGTACCCAGTTCATTAAATATGTTTCTGATTTTGATGTCGAGATGCGGAAGCAAAATAGGCATGTCATACTATTCGTAGACAATTGCGCAGCGCAATCCCAATAAATACCGGATATTTCAAATGTCTCTCTGGAATTTTTACCTGCAAACACCACAAGCGTACTTTAACCGATGGATCAAGGGAGCATAAAGGTTTTAAAACAACATTATCGCAAACGTATAGTGAAACGATTTCTACATAAATGGAAATAAAAAATAGTCGATCTTCTAACTCTCCTCGACGCCATGAACTACCTTAGTGCTGCTTGGGATGCAATCGCGCCTAAAATAATTCAAAAGTGCTTTAAAAAGGCAGGCTTCATAACGGACGCCGACGATGATATGGATGCGGCTGCAGAGTGGTCGGATAGACGACAACGTCTATAGACGACGAGGACTGGCAAGCTGTTTGCGAGCATCTTGCAGAAAACGCACACAGCCTTCAGAACTATCTTAACATTGATAAAGACTTTATCACAAGCAACGTTGGGAACATTGACGGCACTATAGGGGACACTGTACCGTATGCCAAAGAAGAAGAGAGCCCAGATGAAATTGCTGATTGCGATGCTCAAGAGCGCATCCCAACGATAGCTGAAGTAATGGAATCTTTTAGCACTATCCGCCTTTACACCGCTTCAGTAGATACCGCCGCTTCACCTGAAGATACATTAAGACACATAAACAAAGCAGAAAACGCCCTTTTATGTGGTCTTTCGAACACCCGTCAGACGAAACTCGAAGAGTTTTTCTCTAAAACGGAATAAACAGTAAGTGAAAGTTTATAGTCCTCATAGTGGTGCTCAATAATACAAATGTTACTTTTATAAAAAAAACAAAATATTATTAGGGGAGAGTAGCCATATTTGGACCGCCGCTTTAATTGGACCGTTGCTATTCTGCCGTCAATTACAGGAAAAGACTCCATCTACCGCTGAAATCCTACTCATCAAAATGACTTCACTCATGATTAGAAGAAGCAGCCGCCTACCACGTGTTTTTTTCAGACAATTTAAAAAAACCTAAAGTTATCTGTTTTGATCTAATTTTTTCCTACGTGAATGTTTTAAAACTAAGATAAGTTGTTATGTTTTCATATACATATATGAATTCATCTGTTTATTGCGCATATTTTTCACGCGGATTTGTTTGATTTCATTTTCGTTCTTAGTCTTGAAATTAACTGTTTTAAAAAATGGCGCAGTTACCGTAATTGGCCAATTTAAGTTGCTTAAATTGGACCAGATATGCGATCATAAATTTGAAAAGTAAACAATGAATTTCGAAGACGGTATGCTTTGTACACTATTTTTTTTATATAATGAATTACTATCGCCATGCAAATTTTTTTTGTATATCTGGATTAATTTTTTTATACAGCGTAGGCCTATATAAACATAAAAATATTTTTACATGTCTATCCAATAAATTTTGTTTGCAATGTCTTTTATCTTGTATGTAATTGTGCTTATTTTCTTTGAATTCTTTATTCCTACGGCATATTTGATTTACAGAGTTGAATTTAAACATTTTCCTCCTGCAGGATATTCGTGATGGAAGACTTTTTACAGTTCTGGCGGGTGAATTATACTTTTTTACCTTTAAATCGCATAAAATCTAAAACCTTGATGAAAATGTTAAAAAAAAACATAGACAAACTGTCTAGAAGAAAAACACCCGTAAAAACAAAAGCTTTTAAAGATATAGGAAACAAAAAGCAGACAGTAAGTTGTGAAGAAATTGACCTGCAACGATGCTGCAGCTACAAATCCTCCCCCAAAACAAAAAAAAAAAATCATTAGAAATGTTATTTTCCTTGCTAAATTCAGTCAAATTAAAGTACAGAGGAAGCCAAAAAACAGTTGTGTTAACATCATCGCCATATAAACCAAACCTTGAAATGAAAAGAAAAAAAAAGACAAAAAGGAAGCTTTCACAGCACAAAAGCAATTGGAACATCGAATTTTAAAAAATAGGCTAATGCAATAAGCAAGAAAATGATGGAAGAGAAGAACTACAAACATAATGTAAATAAAACTTCTGTTGCAAAAAAAAAAAAAAAAAAAAAAAAAAAAAAAAAGCTTGATAATTCAGAATCTAAAAGAAAAATCTATACAGTGATGATTGGTTTTGCCTAATTTCCAAGAAAAATAAAATAGCAGAAATGATTCAGTGTTCAGATTGCCATATACGGTTCCATGTTGTGTGCGCTGGAAAACTAAATTCATGTATAGGCTTTGCATCACTCCTTACATGATATTCAAGTAACTGATAATTAGTTCCATAATTTCTATTCTTAATTACTGATAACTTTGATTTATATTTTGAATACATTTTGATTTTAAACAATTACTCTTATTTTCAGATATTTGATTTCATTATATTTCATTACTGTTATTTTGTTTTCTTCTTTCATTAAACGCAAACATTGCTTTTAATAAAATTAGTTATATTCCCTAGTCATTAAAACAACCTGATATTATTTGGTCCAATTTAGGAGACTGGGGTCCAACTTAGGCGACCAGTTGCTGAATTTGGACCACTTTTGACAAGTTTTTCAAATTAAAATAAAATTAAGATTTTCAAAAAAGAAATTGATCTAAATATTTATTTAGTTAGTAGATGAATAGATTGACCCTGTGTAATGATCTTTTGCAGATATTCCAAAAATTAAGGGAGTTACACCTGAAAATAAGTGAAGTGGTCCAAATTCGGCTACTCTCCCCTATTAGTTTCTTTCATAAATTTATTTTATGTTTAATATAAGGATAAAGGTACCTATTAGAAATGTTAAATATATTTTGTAGTTATTTTGTATGTTTTAATGCTAACAATTATTTTACTTATTCTGATTTGAAATAATAATACATTTTGTAAACACTATGTAAATTTGTGATATTTTAAATGAAGGAAACGTTTTTGTACCTATGCTGTGGAGTTTCTATTTTAAATAATACACAAAAATGATTCCCTGCATTATTTAAAGCAAATAATATAATATTCTCAATTTTAAAATGCCGAAAACCTTCTCCCGCATTTAACGCTGTTCTAGCCCGGTCCCCCGGAAGAACGTTATATCCGGGTTTTACTGTATATATATATATATTACGACGTCCAGAAAAGAAAGTCCCAGTTTCAATGGTATATTATAACAGTTTAAATCAGACTATTTACAGCAAATTATATATCGAATTGAAAGTAAACTCACCTAGTTTTTCCTACACAGGTTCTATATGTGCACTTCTAGTTATTCGGCATGCCTCCAACCTAATGTCCAGTTCTTCCCACACTTCGATTAACAAGTCTGGAGTAATGGAAGCAATAGACTCTTCAATTCTCCGTCTCAACTCTGACAAACCATTAGGTCTTGCGGAACGTAGACACGATTTTTTGCATAGCCTCAAAGGAAAAAATCGCAAGGCGTATTCCGGTAGTGTACGCTTTTAAATAGTCAGTCCATCAATAATGCTTTACGCTGAGGATTCATCATTTTGCGTATGTGACTCTACAAGCGAGTAAATTTCAAAGCAGTACTCGCGCATGCGCTTCCCTAAAACTGTTTGAGTTACTCTTTATTTGTAACGTTGAACCAACATTCTACAAAGCTTACAGTTGATATTATTAAAATTTATAAGTGGAACAAATTTTTATGGACACCCTATACAATATTTTCGAACCCTGAGTATAATTTTCGCAGTGAAAGATTGATATTTAGTGGTAAAACGGCTACAGATTGAGAAAAAAAGCCGCATGTGTATTTATAATTTAATTAAGTTATCAGAAAATATCTTGAAGTGACTTTCAGAAAGGATTTTTTGAAATAGTTAATATTAATAATTTTTAATAGTTTAGACTCCTTTTTAAATTTAAATGCACGCTTGTTAACAGTGTGCGAAGTTCGTTTTTTCGTATTTCGACTAGAAATTCTCGAAGCAATACAGCATTGCGACAAAAAATTTTGAGAGTGATTTTCGGAAAATATTTTTATGAAAGGGTTAATATTAATATTTTTGAAACATATTGCGGCTTTCGGAATAAAGGACCGAATATTTGAATCGCCATTTTGTAATGTTCGTTACGGCTTTTAATTAATATCTCGGCAAATTATGTAAAAAAAGATGAATCCGAGGCTCAAGTGCATTAGGACTGACATTGGGATATCCTCAGACAAATTTTCAGTATTTTACGTAAGCTAGATATTCCAAGCTATCTCATATACACAAATAAACTCTTTTCTTTTATTAGTGAAGATATATTTTACAGCTATCACTGATAAATCTAGTTCGAAACAGAATTTCCATTTACATGTTAATAAACGTTTTTCCTAATATAGGTCCTTATGGTTTTCTCAAATCCAAACTGGATACTTTCTAACACACTCCTGAATTAATTTTCTTTGGAAACGTTTAAAAGAGGCAGCTACACTTATTCCAAAAGTATGTAAACCAACAGTTTTTCTTCCGTTTTTCAACAAAAACCATAGGTCCTTTCAGAAAATGTTGTCAAAGCTTGTGTTTTGAACTGAATTTTTGGACGTGACTATGCCGAAATTGTCGTCATGAGAGAGCAATCGCTTATAATTTAACATGTAATCAATTTCTTTAATAAAGAAAAATATTCGATCTCAAAGTACTTCAATAATCATTACTAAAATAATCATGCTTTTATTTCTAAAATGAGGTCGCAAATGTGATAGAGTTAATAACTCTTTGTTGAGGAATAATATGTATTTTTAGAATACCCTTAAACAGACTCCTATTGAGGGCATTTGGGCGGTTTATGCCCCCCTCAAGAAATATTTCGATATCACATATCAGAGAAAAGAAATCTATAATTTCACAAATGCAAAAGTAACTTGTTAATTTTCATTAACCCCTTACCTGTGTCGATCGATGCCGATTGAAACAATACAGTTCAAACGTGAAATCAGGAATGAGAGCGCTTCCACCCAAATTACCAATTATTACCACTAAATATTAATAGTATTGCTTTGGCAATATTTAATGACAAAATTTATGAGATCTAATAAAGCACAGAATGCTATTAAAATTTGGGTGGCAGTAATCGGTCATTTTCGGTCGGAGCGCTCTCATCCCTGTGAAATATAATTAAAATGCAATTTGAACTATTCACTATTTTGATTTTCCATTATAAGGTCTAGTTCAGTTAATTTTACTTTCAAATATATTTTTAAATACATAATTATCTATTTTCTTATTATTATTCTAACTAGGACTTCCCTCAGAGGGATTAGTCTGAGCGATATCGCTGAGAACATAGATTTAATAATAACATGTGGATGCAAAGAAAATGAGATGTTATCTTTAATTGTCCATATACTGCAATAAATTGAAATTATGAAAATAAACGAATCGTAGAATTACAAAATCTTATATATAAATTCGTATACACTGTTTTTAAAAAAATGGGAAAGCAGACCACGCATGAGAGCCATGTATGGATATAAAATTGAGAGTACGCAATATATTAAAAGTAAAATAGAAAATGAAATACTAAATTGTCTTATATCGGAATTTTAACTGTATAAAATGACGTCAAGAGCATAATCAGACGCTGCTCACTAATTTGAATAACTTTAAATGACAAATATATGATGTATAACAAGAATGGACTGTACTTTATATGGTATGTGCTCCCTCGGAATAATCAATATTGTACAATATCTGTTTTCCACGGATGCAATGAGGTTGTCGATAAGAGTTAAGGAATTCGCTCTTCAAAATCTGATATAGTATCAAAGTACCGAGCACATCAACAGTGGCAAGCAATGTGTCGTTAGAGTGTGTTTTAGATATGCTCGATCTTATTTAAATTATGAGCGTATGCTGGCCCCTACATACGCTGTATTGTTTTGTTTTCAAATATATTCTCCACAAGTTGAGCTGTATTTAAGATGTACTAAATAAAAGATGATTGCAATATAAAGTATGACACAAGATCTGAATATATCGTTCGCATAACCTTTGAGCTGTCAAAGTAATTTGCATATTTTTTTAGCAAATCATGCAAGCTAAAATACGCCAATATGAACCCTATTATGAAATTTCACCAGAATAAGTTAATATATAAAAAAATCTATTAATGACAATTGAGAATATGACCTTATAATAGAATGTCTAGAAAATTAATCATCTTTTTTTTTTTTTTTTTTTTTTTTTTTTTTTTTTTTTTTTTTAAACGACACTCTCCTCTGTTAGTGGCCTTGGCGAGAAAGAGAACAGCTTAGAGAAGGAGAACACTTGAACAAGTATTTTCGGGCAACCTACTCACTGTTTCTTACAGGTCTTTATTCAATATTTACACAATGTATTTAATGCTAGATGGGTATCTATCAGTTTTTTTTTTTTTTTTTTTTTTTTTTTTTTTTTGTATTTACATTGCATGTTTTGTGGAGGAAATGCAGGATTATGAAATATTTAAAGTTGCTATACCTAATAACTCCAAATTAATGTTAATTGAGATCGCTTTCTTTTCATTTCATCTTTTTATATTTTAAATTTCTTAGAAACCATTCATAGCGACAATTTTATATTTTAAAAGTATCCCAAAGCAAAATTTCAAGTTTTTAGGCTCAGCAGTATCACAGAAATAGATAATTTTCAAAAGTTTTTTGTTTCTGTAGTGTTTTATGTAGCGACATTTTTAGAAATTGTTCTATTCCGAGAATTTACGTCATGATAAATACAGCCATGTGAATTTTCATGCTTATATTCCTAACAATTCCATGTACTTCGTTACTTAAATCATCTTTAGATCTTTTCCGCTTTGTTTAGTCTTTCGATTTTTTTAGAATTCGTTCTACAACAGTCATTTACATCTTATAAATTACTGTCATGACAAAGTTCTAGTTTCTAACCCCAACAATATCCCAGAAATTTCAGCATTCCAAATAAATCATAATTTTAGAAATTTTTACGTTTATCTATCAAATTGAATTTTCGAACCTTTTAGAGAGCGTTCATAACGAGTATTTACATCTTAAAAGTAAACACTACACCCAATTTAAAGTTTCTAACCCATTCAATATCACATAAATCGCAATTTTAGAACTTTTTTGCTCCTGAAGCGATGTAGGTTGTTGCACTAACATAAAATGCAGCTTTTCTTTCAGAGCAGAGATGGCCACCAACATTTTTTTAAGTTGGATATGTAGTTTCAGAGATAACATCTCACAAATGTACAAACATTAGGAATATTATACACTTTATAATATTATAAAGCTTTATAATATTAGCATTAGATGTACAGAAACAAAAGCCATTTATCTGTTACAAACTCAAGTGCCCGGTGTTGCTTAGAATTTGAAAGATGTTTGTTCTGAAAATCAATTTCAAAATTTAACATACAACATAAAACAAACATTAAAAAAAGCAGTCGAAGTGTTGTACGTATGAATCAAACAAAAACACAATATAAAAATGTATAAATGTATATAACAGAGGCAAAAGAATACAGCTATAAATTAACTTATTTCAATTTATAATTGGAGCAATAATGTTAAAATACGCCAATTTTTCCATAATCTGGTTTTTATCATACTTCAATACGTTTTTTCATACTCATATGACGTTATACTATATTTACCACGTCCTTTATATTTCCAATATGACGTAATATTTTCCTCTTTCACGTGGAAACCTTGAAATAGAAAAGTTATGAAGTTATATTCACTTTCATTTAAATTCGTCAAACTATTTATTTTATTTTCATATTTCACGTGAATATCTTGCAATTGAAAAGTTATGATGTAATATTCACCTTTTTTTAAAATTCGGCAAACTATTTATTTCATTTTTCACGTGGAAATCTTGCAGTAGAAAATTAATTGTTGTAGTAAGAATTTTATTGTGTATTTTAATTGTTGGCAACAGCTATAACGAAAAATGTTTAAATTTGATAAGAAATTGCTGTTAATTTGGTGATTTTTTATTAATTAAAAATTAACTATAAATTATGTCAATTCAGGATTACTTTAGTTGCCTCGGCCGTGTTTTAATACACATGTACGTATTTTTTCACAATTTTGGCTTCCAAACTGTGGATTTGTATAGAATTACAAACAGACAGATAGTCAAATTTTCATTTTTATACATTACATTATATAAAAACACAAATAACTTATCTAATACGTGTTAGCAGATCCATTTTTAAATATATATATATAAACCAGTATAATATTTATTCTGTTTTATTTTCATAGTCATTTATATCATTCGCCAAAAAATCTCACTTTCTTAACCCCGAATTGAGTGCTTTTTACAAAAGCGCCAAAGTCCATATAAAAGCGAGTACCATGAAAAGCATTAAATTACTGGTAGTAAGTTAGTTAGAATGTGACATTGACGATCAAATATTATTGGCATTCAATCTTATATTAAAAAGCAGTAAGCAAACGTTTAAAATGCAAAAATAATGCGTGAAAAGCAGCAAACAGCTGTTTCGAATCTACAGCGAGATTCTTCTTCAGTGCAAGATAGGGAAAAAGAACAGCGTGGTAGAAAAAGCAAGGCTGAGCAAAATGATTTTAAACGTTGGTTTACTGCTTTTTAATATTCCTGCACAAAGGCTTTAATTGCTATTTTAATTCAATCTTATAGTTTGGCGATAAAATTTTGGTCGACGGGATAACTAATTAGTACCAAATACCGTTCTGCAATTTAACTTCAATTTAACTTAATCTTCTCTATTCTACGATTTTAAGATTTTTAACTTCTAAACATCGCACATTTTCAATTTTTATACCGTCTTATTGGGGAGAAAATGTACTTTTAAATGCAATTTGTTTGAAAACTGCGTCTCAATTTATTTTTGAAATATTAATTGTTTTGTAGTTTTTAGCGCCATTTGTTTAATTTTGGCAACTCAAGCACTCCATTTCTGTAGAAGGTAGGGGGAAATAGTTGGAAAATAGTAATTATACCTTTTTGTTGCCTTTCTCCCTTAACAACTTAAAAAATGTAATTAAAATACGGGTAATTTTGAAAAAATATAAACGAATGATTTCTTTTTCAAAATTTAATTTTAAGTATCTATATTAATATTACAAGCAAATGAGGGCATATAAATCATGAGATAACCGATTTTGTTTCTCTGTAGAGTTTCTTGAATGACGACTTTTTTTTTTTTTTTTTTTTTTTGATTTGTGTATTATTCAGCGATAGTGACGTCCTACGCGTACTTTACTGTAGAAGTTGTTTAAGACTTTATCGTAAATGAAGAATTCTTCAGCGGATGCGGATGACGTCAATCTGTACAAAATAAAAGCGTGTGTTTTAAGTCTTAAAACTGAAATATCTTTTGAACTATCCATATTTATATTTTTTTTTTCATCGAGGGCGACACTAAATTCTGAAAAAACAGACTTCCCGTTTTCTAGTTTTTTTCAATCTTTGTGCAGTTTCGCCTCAAAAAGTCAGATTTGTTGCAAAAAGATATAAATAGCTATGAAAACAAACCTGATGAACGTTTATGCTTATTTTTACAAGTAAATATGGTACAGATGTCATATGCGCACCGAGGTACATAATTGGTTCCAAAGTGACGTTACTTTGCCTGACATAATAACTAGTGGCGGCTCGTGACTGTCATATTTTGGGGCACTAATTGCATGGCAGATAGTATTATTCTTTTTTTACCATTATTTTTTAAAGAAAAATATTACCTTGTTTAATGGTCGAATATTCTGTCAACAAATATGGAAAAGATCTCTTTTAAAGCAATAGTGGTAAGAGAAGAATAAAATTGGCAACTATGGATTTAGTGCCCCCCCCAAAATGCCAGTCACGAGCCACCACTGATATAACCACATATAACGCTATTATAAATTGTTTTGTTCTATAATTATATCATTTATTGATCGTTATTTCCTTTTAAAAATAATAGAAAATATTTTGTTTTCATATTGAAATAAAAAATAACGTGCTATTACAGCACGCTATAGGTAACTCGTATTCGAAAACGACGTTTTCGCCAAATTGGCATAAAAAAATCACGCCAAACCCGGTGCGTTTATGGTATCTGTGCCATAAATATAAACATTTTATTTATATATATAATATCATTGCTTTTTATATATAATTTACTTTTATTTGTATATAAAAATAGGTAAATGCTTTGTTAACACAAAATAAATTGTATAAATCTTTAAAAAATTGCTTGAGTATATGAAACAATGTAATAAGTTGCACGGTAATACGCATAAAAGCTTACTTGTCTCGACAAACCCATTTTTTCTACCTCGCCAAGGCCCTTATACAGGTAAAGTATCAATTTCATTTTTAAAGACTAAGAAGAAATTAATATAAATGGAAATCTTTTTTTTTTTTTTTTTTTTGAAAATTATGCTTTTAATAAAATTCTGAAAAATTTGGAAAATATATATGCTTTTTAGATGCACTAAATAGTAGAAAAGTCTTGAAAAATACCTTAAATGCACGGGGTTTAAATTTAATTCGGTGAGCTCAGTTATGGAAGATAAATGAATTTAAATGAGAATTTTCCCAAACTAGCCAGCTATCTCCAAGTTGGCTTCATATATAGAAAATTCTTTTGTCGCCGAATTTGGCGATATTTCGCCACGTTGGCCAAAGTTTGGCAATATCGTGGAAACCCTGTCATTAGTCCTTTTCAACAAATATTCATTGTTGAAGCTATTGTTGATTTCTCAATAGAAAATCAAGAGAAACCAATAAGTAATTAACACCACCCCCATCGTTTCCCCCTAAGGGATCGAATTTTAAAAGCGTGGGTAATTGTAATCACTGATCGCATAGAGGGTTTCGTTTAATATTCCTTTCAAAACACTTTATCCTTTTGAAAAAACTGTTAGTTACCATTTCGCAACCAGGGGCGCACTCTATTTTAAACAAACCTCTATCCGAACGAAACTCCGTTTTATATACTATCCGTAGATATATTAGTCGAGGGGATTGGGCCGATAGCACCAGAGATAAGTAGGCGCCTCTGACGGTAAAAAGTTGAACTAAAATATGTAAGGCTATGATGCATAATATGAAAGAATGGTCAAAGGTATGTCGGCAAAAGTTGGAAAAGTGCCTCCCGGTTAAAAAGGGCGGAGGTTAGAAAAATTGCTTAAAATACACAAGTTAGAGACTGGAGAAGTAAACAATATAAGACTTTTTGAAAATTTTATTATTTGCCGTGTGGTCTGGGGTATTCAGCTCTACGTATGCAAAAATTCATGTCTCCAACTTAATTAGGGTCTCTCTTAGAAAGAATTGCTTAAAATACATATGTGGTAGCTCAAAGGGTTAAATGTAAGACTTTTCAAGATTTTATGATTTGTCGCCTGGCCTCAGGTGTTCTGCTACATGTATGCAAAATTTCACTCCTCCAATTTAATAAGGGGCTCAGTTAGAAAGAATTACTTAAAATACGCATGTGGGAGCCCAAAGGGTTAAATGCACGATTTTTTCAAAATTTCATGTTTTCTCGAGTGCTATGTTGTGTTCACCTATAAGTATGCAAAATTTCACGCCTCCAACCTAAATAGGGCCTCACTTATAAAGAATTGTTTAAAGTACACATGTGGGAGCCCAAAGGGTTAAATGTACTACTTTTTCAAAATTTTCTGGTTTGTCATTTGATGTGAAGTTTTCAGCTATAAGTATACCAAATTTCCCGCCTCCAACCTAATTAGAGACTCAGTTAGAAAGAATTGCTTAAAATACGCATGTGGGAGCCCAAAGGGTTAAATGTGCGAATTTTTTCAAAATTTTATGATTTCTCGAATGATGTGGGGTGTTCACCTATAAGTGTGCAAAATTTCATGCCTCCAACCTAAATAGGGGCTCACTTAGAAAGAATTGTTTAAAATACACATGTGGGAGCCCAAAGGGTTAAATGTATGACTTTTCTTCAAAATTTTCTGGTTTGTCATTTGATGTGAAGTTTTCAGCTATAAGTATGCAAAATTTCATGCCTACAACCTAATTAGGAGCTCACTTAGAAAGAATTGTTTAAAATACACATGTGGGATACCAAAGGGTTAAATGTACCACTTTTTCAAAATTTTATGGTTTGTCGTATGATGTGTGGTGTTCAGCTATATGTATGCAAAATTTCACGCCTACAACCTAATTAGGGCTCACTTAGAAAGAATTGTTCAAAATTCACATGTGGGAGCCCAAAGGGTTAAATGTACGACTTTTCAAAATTTTATGATTTTTCGTTTAATGTGAGGTGTTCAGCTATAAGTATGTAAAATTTCACGCCTCTAACCTAATTAGGGGCTCAATTAGAAAGACTTGTTTAAAATACACATGTGAGAGACCAAAGGGTTAAATGTACAACTTTTTCAAAATTTTATGACTTGTCGTATGATGTGTGATGTTCAGCTATAAGTTTGCAAAATTTAAAGTCTCCAACATGTATAGTTTCTTAGAACGGGCTCTATGATAGACGAACAGACAGACAGAGGAGCGAGACGAATAGAGTTTCGTGAGATGAACGAAACCCTAGAAATCAATGTCCAATTCAAATATTGCCCTTAGGAATACATATATATTAAAAATTTCAAAACTCTATGTCAACAGGAAGTGGGTGAAAAATGAATCACATGATTTGATTGCCACAGACAAACATAATTGTAAGTTAAAAGAAAGCATGTAAAAAAAAAAAAAAAAAAAAAAAAAAAAAAAAAAAAAAAGAAAGAAAATAGGAAGAAATCATGCTATAAAGCAAAATATTTTATTAAACATCATATAATTGTTTCTTATTTTCACACGCGAAATATAAAACATGCTTTTGGCGATTAAAAAATGCTATTGAGAGATTATCGCAAAATCTCAAATCAAAGTTTTTATGCCTTTTTTTCTTTTAAATGGAAAATGTTTTATGGCACTTCAATGTTACCGCGTGCACATTTTTTTTATTTACTCCATGTGTTCAAACAAGTTGTCTATGAAAATATTCACCGGTGAAAGTGACGCAATCCAAATTTCTGTGACGTAAGCAGATAAATTGTGCTTTTCTTATCAGTTTTTTTTCCATAATTTTTAAACGGTTTGGAACTTATTTTTCATAGTAGGTGCGGTGCATTCAGTAGGCGACCCTCATAGGTACCTTCTGATGCAATCAGAAACGAAATCCGACAAATGTTTTCTGAGTTAAGCTTTTTAGGCTTTTTTTTTAGTAGGACATGGCGTTAATATCCATCGTAGTAATACTGCGATGAGTATTAGCCTTCGCTTCGCTCAGACAATTATACTGGTCCTTAACACTTTCAGGGGCAAGTGATTGTGTTTCTGTAATGCCGAATTCACACCGGAATCTTCCAAAATTTCTATCGCTGAATAAGGAAGAGCCATTTTACGATTTTTTCCCACCAAAGTTAGAAAAGTAAAATTTAATAAAAATTTTCTGTTGCAAATCTTCATTAATCGTAGGCGGGATATATTATATCCTACTGCCCCTCAAGGGGTTAACATTAGAAAGACAGAAAACTTTACTCGTGTTTTATAAAAAATATTTTACCCCGGAATTTTTATTTTAAACACTATAAATTATTTATTTAAAATTTTCCTTCTTTCAATTATTTAATCAAAATTTATAAAGAAATTTCTGGTTCGAGTAGAAATATATTCATATAGTAGGGGTCAGAATTACCCCTCACGGGCCATTATTGTCAACTTTTAAGCTCTGGTGGCTGAATTTATTTCTACTTAATTTTAGCCCACAAATGCCACATTGACACCAGTAATTTGAAACAAAATTTTTGATTGAATACGCATACAAATAAACGTATTTAATTATTTTCAAATTGGTTGCAAATTTGGGTCCTATTGCGACATTTGGTGTTTAAAATTATGTCGGATTGAATTCACCTACCAGAGCATAAAGGTTTAAGGGTAGTAGAAATCTATTGCTAGAAATACACGCTTAAAATAGTAACGTTAAATAATAACTTTAAACACAAAATTTATATCTTATCAATAATATTTGCTAAAGAAAAATTTGCTATTGAACAAAATGCCATACATTCATCATAAAGGAGTAATTTGTGCAGTTTAAAAATATATTTGAGATTTTAGCTGTATCATTTGTTCCGCAGCTTGCTCACAAGGAAATTGAAAAAGCTTGACGCCTCGCTCAAAGGAAAAATTTTCACCTCACCATGAAAATTTAGAAATGGCGCTCCTATACTTGTCCAAATGGGGGCTGCGATTTCCACTATATACTTTTTAAAAAGAAACATTGCAAACTGCGTTCTAAAACGTAAATGGTGAAATAGTATGTCTATTTATATTTATTTTAACAAGTTAATAACACAAAAACAAAACTCGTTTTTTTAGTTAATTTCTGCCCAGTTCAAAGTTCCTTAATCCTCAAACCGCGGAGAAATTTAGCAACTTGCTGGATGCTTACAAATACTGAAGATTCGGGAAGTCTACTTACCCTTGTTTTTGCCTTTCAGATATAAGTTTCTTGCCAATATATTACTACACGTGTTCGACGTCTTCCAAAGTTTAAACAAACAATCGGATTCTTCAATTTGGCACAGCTGTTATTTATATTACTCCCCTTTTTAACTGCCGATTTCGTAATAATTTTCAGCGAATTAATAAGGCGAAGATGTACTAAAATATTGGTATTCCTGTTATATCTCTCGAAATTTTGAGTCGCTAGCATATACGGTTATACAGGGTGATTAATAAAGATCGAAACAATACGCTATTTTCTTAAATATTTCCCCTAGACACATACTTCCAATCGCAAAGTTTCATAAAAAAGGTGCAAAATTTAATGGCATAAGTTGCAAATCCATGGTGGGTATATTTGAGAAAAAATAAAAACTAAATGTTTATACGGCCCCGTAGATTAAAATTTCCAATTAGGAAATTTTTTCTTATCCATTCCTGAATTAAACGCAAAAATATTCATATCGATATCTTTAAAACTCGCAGAGATATTAAAATCCAAAATTCATGCTTCTGAGCGTCAAGTTATTGACTCATTTTGAATGCAAGATAGGGATCATCCACAAACTGTACGTTATAAAAAGTCGATTTAATACAGTGCATCTCCTTTGAATATAAAATAGCAGCGTATAGAATTTACGTTAAACCTGCTTTCAAAATATGCTGGAGGTCTGCACTAGAGGTCTGCTCGGGTCGAAATATCCAATCCCAGTCCCGAGCCGACTCATAGAAAAAAGTTCGACCCGGCTTGGAAAAAAGTTAAAATCTTATCCCGAGCCCGCCCTGGCCTCACTGAATTTCTGCAAAACATAGTTTTTACCTCGATATGGTTAAAAGTTGTTTCGTATGGAGCATAGGTGCAGATTCCCAAAGTTTTTAAGGGGCCAATGACTCCTAAACCCAAAATCCAGTGGCAACATTGCGAAAGTAACTTATAAAACAATAGCGTTTATATGGGTAAACAATTCAGGAATACAAATTGAAAAGTAATCTACACATGTACAAAAGGAACACAGACTAATTACAATATAAATCTTAACTGTGTACAGGCAAAAAATAAAGTTTGGCAAGATAGAGGTTTAAAAAAAGATATTTTTAAAAATAAGCTAAGCAATCATAGTAGTGATGAATATTAAGAAAACAATATTTCTTATTAACTATTTGGAAAAATGGTTATTGTTCTCATCAGGATGGGAAATCAAAAGCATATCTGAAGGTTTTTATTGGTTTAATCCGCATTTTATTAGTTTTCTGATTGGTTTATACAGTAATCTGTATTTCCCTTTACTTTCAACAGAGATGGATACCTTCTGTTGCCACTATGACAAAAAAGTAATTAAAACTACAAAAAAAATAATAACTCAGAAACAAATTGAGATACAGCTTTCAAACAAATTTCTTTTAAAAGTACATTTTTCTCTCTTGTCGACAGTCTAAAAAATAATATTGTGGGATGTTTAGAAGTAGAATGAAATTTCATTTAAAATGTCTCGTCAGATTTCTTGGAAATCTGACGATGGAAAAGCTTTTTCCCGAACAGCCAATGAAATTCTTGGAAAGTACATAGGTTTCAGGTGGATAATACGTACGAGTTCAGGCGATTTTTGTCGCTTGGAATTTTTACGTGTAATAACACTATTAATGTTTAATTCATGGCGTACGTAATGTATGATTAACTCCGTAGCGATTTTTTATGTCTTAAATTTTAGTCTTCGAAAAAATCATTTTCCAAATGGCCGTTGTAATTTGATAAATTGCTTTTTTTTTTTTCATTTTGTCATACAAGAGTTCATAAAAAAAAAAAAAAAATGCGAATGTGTGAAATTGTTTTGCACTATGAAAAACAAAATACAATTCAAGCATTTCAAAATACGTTTCATCTCGTTATTAAACAAAACATTAGCTCCATTGCTGTAAATTATGTATTTTAATCTCATCTGAATCGTTATGCAGTCGTCAATATTTGTGACCTGAGATATAGATTGACTTTCAGACGTTTTACTTTCTGCGTCCGTAACGACCACTTTTTCTTTTTTTTTCAGTGCGAACCTTTTATTCTCCATAACTTACCAAATCGATGCAATTCATTGAATTTTAAATTAAGGGAAATGAAAAGAAATCGAATACGGGGAATACGATTTTGGGTCTTAGCCGCATGGTAACGGATTTCGTATATTAGCCGCATGGCTACGAGTGATAAATCAAAGAAATCGAGTAAAATAATACAGGGTTTTGTACGGATCAGGTTATTTTCCAGGAGAGTTTCCTGTATTTTTTTTATAGAAAAAGAAATCTAAGCTAAACTGGTGAAATTTCGCATTCTTCTAAGGAGTGATTTTCTGTAAGAAAATATCGGTCCAGAAGAATTTCCTGGTCGCAAAATTCAAGGAGTCGTACGAACCCTGATATAATGTCATGTATGCATTATTTATATGCATGTATTCTTATGTATGTATGTTTATATTCAGACGTATGCATGTTTGTATTAGGAAATTTCTGCAGTCGAGTTTGTAGACAATTTCATAATATAGCGAGCGTTGTTTGATGCGCAAATTTAACCATCTGGTGGCGGTCCCAATTACAGAAGGTTACTCATTTTTTTAAATTCACTGTAAGTGAATGTGCTGCAACTGAAATGCACATGCACATTCTCCGTAACCTTCGAAATCGGTGCAATTCATTTTGAATTTTAAATTAAGAGAAATGAAAAGAAATCGAATAGGGAGAATACGATTTCGTTTATTAGCCGCATGGTAACGATTTCAGTATAAGCCGAATGGCTACGAATGATAATCAAAGAAATCGAGAAAAATATAATGTCATATATGTATTACTTATATGTATGTATTCTTATGTATGTATGGTTGTATTAAAACGTATATATGTTTGTATTGGGAAATTTCCGTAATCGGTTTTGTAGACGATTTCATAATTTAGTGAGCGTTGTTTGATGCGCCAATTTAACTATTTGGTAGCGGTCTCAATTTCAAAAGGTTATGAATTTTTCTTTTTAAGGGGGTCCGAGACACAAAAATCTTCAAATTTTCAAATTTTTTTTTATTGGATTAAAAATTTTTCTGCCGTTTTCTGCTTAAAATGATGTTTAAATCATGTTTCTATCTTAATAAGAACAGGAAATATTAATTTTTTCGTTTTGGTTTGTTTTCAAAATCTGCCTTTCAAGCTATGGTTGTCAAGGAAACGAGTTCTTGTGAAATTGCGTTTTTCTTCATGATAGGTTTTTTCACCATTTCTCATATTTAAATTCTTATAACTCGAGAACCGTTAAAGATACAGGGTTGAAACTCGGAACATATCTTTTTCAATTATTTTACTTCACTTTTGAGCCAGCATATTTGAAAAAAATGTTTACTTTTGAAAATATGATTTTTTTAAAAAACGTTGCACCACTTTTTTTGTATTTTTTTCGTTAAAAATTTTTTATTTTTCTTTAATTAATATTTTATTAAATGCTGTCTCTAAATTAAAAAATATATATTTCTGTTTATTTAAATGAAAAACAATTTAAATTCTACAAATAATATTTCGAGTTATAGCGATTTTAAGTTATACCACTTTTTTCATAAATTTTAAATTTAAATTTTTTTTTTAAAGCTATGAGAAGTTTTATCATTTGATTTTGTTTACAAATGATATGGTTAACCATCACAAAAAAACTCTAAATTTTAACTCAATAAATACAATTTTTTTGAAAATGCGTCCCGGAACCCCTTAATTCACCGTAAGTGAATGTGCTGCAACTGAAATGCAAATGAACGTTTTCCGTAACATAATAAATTTATGCGATTCACTTTGAATTTTAAATCAAGAGAAATAAAAAGAAATCGAACACGGAGAATACGATTTTGGATGTTAGTTGCATGATAACTGATTCAGAATTAACCGTATGGCAACGAATGATAATAAAAGAAGTCGAGAAAAATATAATATTATGTATGTATTACTTATATGTATGTATTCTTATGTATGTTTTTATTCAGAGGTATGTATGTTTGTATTAGGAAATTTCCGTAATCGGGTTGGTAGAAAATTTCATAAATTAGTGAGCGCCGTTTTATTCGCAAATATAACTATTTGGTAGTGGTCCCAATTACAGAAGGTAACTACTTTTCTTTAATTCACCGTAAATGAATTTGTAGCAACTGAAATGCGAGTGAGCATTCTGAAGTGAATGAGATAAGCAATTTTTGCCTAGATGTACACTTGAAAACAGAAATATGTAGATAACAAAATAAAAAAGTTCTAAAAGCATAAAGAAAAGGTAGCTTACTTATTTCTTGATTTTAAGATTTTAGCTAATTTTACAGTAAAACACTAAGCAAAAATGAGAAGAACCCGATTAGGGAAGAATCATTAGTGTTGAATTTGAGTGGAAATTTCGCCAAATTTGGAAGCTACAGGCAAATTTGCAGCATTTATATCAACATATTTTTGGTCGCCAAATTTGGCGAAATTTCACGAAATGTCTCCAACCTTGGCGAAAATGTTGACGTTAATGTATATGACTGTATAGTTTTACGCTTATAATCGGAAAATGGATACAACAATGAAAGATAATTCCTGAGAAATCAACTTCACTAAAAGTCATAAATCATTCCGTAATTTATTTTAACCTGTTGCCTAGATGTAGTGTACATTTTAAGAAATGTACATATTTTTATATGTGTAACATTATACACAAAAGTTTCGAAAATGCCGGTTAAAAGAAAGCAATTGAGATGAAAAAAGTTATTCAGCGTAATTCTATGTAGAAAAGTAACATAAAAATAACTCAGCTGCCTACGAGTAATTGCGCGAATAACGATATAACAATAACTCAGATGAACAAAAGTATCAAGTTTGATAGAGGAGTATAGAAGATTACCGATGTGTGTGTGTTACAAACCTTTCCCTTATATCATATTAAGTAAGTCTGCGCTATACCAGACATGCAAGTCTTTGAAAGGGCTTTGAAGTTTTCTGCCGTTAGCTCGGTGGATCCAGTTCCAATTTTTGATTGCCTCAAAGATCGGAGCTACATTAAACAAACCAAAATCGCTCAACACATCCCCAGTGGTTATTCTTTCTCTTTACCGTACACTCTCTTATTCAATGAATTCTCTGTACTTTTAACATTTCTGAATTATTTTAAAGAACAACGAATCACGCCGCATGGAAATTTTGATAATTCTGACATGAGATTTGCAGATGAGCAGCAGAAAGTACTTTAGTTATGCACAGAACAGCTTTCGTCATTGCAAACAAAAGTTACAATTTTCCCTAAGTCAACTTTTATTATTGAAAAAACAAGAGCTGGAAAAAGTAGGATAATCAAAGAAATTAGTAAAACAATCATAGAGCAGTTAGGATCAGAAGCTGTCATTCTTTTGGCATGAACAGGTACTACTGCTCTTAGTGTCGAAGGGAAGTTAATTCACTCAGTGATTAAAAAAACACCGTGTTTTAGTTCGCTGATTTAAAAAGTCAGGCAGAATGAAATCTACAGCGCAGCATGGATACAGTATTATTTATCTTTATTGACGGATTTTCAAGTGTCGTCTTATGGCTGAACTTGAACAAAGATGTCGCAAAGGTACTTTGTTTAAATCCTTGGAGGTATTAGGTAGTTACATCGCGTAAAAGACATCCCTCTATATAAGAGACATTCTATAAAAGACATTTTGGCTCTTCGCAGACAAAAAATGCTTAGAGCTTTTGAAAATTGCTTCACATTAACAAACTCATTGAGACAAAATGACGATCAGAAAAGACAATTTCGAAAGACTCTATATTCGTTTTGCGTTGGTCAAGTTTCAGACTGCTCTTATCCCTTATGCAACGGTGGAAAGATACACTCCTTCCGGCTCAACTTGAATGATTTCAAGGTGCTATATGTCTTTTTTCCAAAAACAAGCAAGCGAAAGAACATAATCAAGAAGTACTTCTTAAATCGAAGTGGTCAATGACAAGAATGTTAGCAGACCACAATAATTAAAAGTAAGATATAGTGAAGATGATCACGTGTTTGGACTTCAGGCTGAACTTTTTCAGCAGTTGGATGCAGAGTTATGTTACATACAAATATCTGGATGGAGTGGGGATTGATAACCGGTGTACTCAGTACAGTAAAAGATACTGTCCATGACCCAAAATTTAAACTCCCAGGCTTGCCACAGGCTATAATGGTTCATTTTGTTGATTATCATGCCACAAATTAGCATTTGAGCACTACCTGAGGCAACTGATGACTGAATTAAACACTAGAAAATGAGGATTCAACGGGTGTAATTTCAAATTCAATTTTGTACTATTAAACAGTAATCATGAAAATTAAACTTTTCTTTTTAAATTTTAAAATGTTATGTGTTAAGTTTATACGACTCCATGCTCCGACATTTCGGCCTGACGATACTTGTTATAGATACAGTCATCCCCTATATCAAAAACTTGCAGCTTTCAATACTCTTATTTTCCGTGCACGTAAAATTTGTTCAAATTCTGAATGTTTTAACAGTGAAATTAACTATATTAAAGCAGTTGTCATCCATCGTGGATTTAACTTGAATATCATGAACCGTATTTTATCTAAACCTCCGATAATCACTGATTCTGTTCCAGCAAATAAAGAATTTAAAAATGTTATTGTCTTACCTTATTTTCTTAAAATCAGTACAAAAAATTCGCGTATTCTCAATAGGTTTAGTTTCAAAGCTGTTTTTCCTCTAACCAATAAAATTTCTTTCTCCAATCTCAAAGATCCAATTGACGACCATAATATCTGGGGCATTTATAGACTTTTTTGTGAGTGTGCCCTCTCTTACACTGGGCAGACGAAGTGTGCTCTTAGAATTAGGCTGAAAGAACACTAGAATTACGTTAGAAAGCAGGAATGTGAGAAATCTACAATAGCTAAACATTGTTGGAATTCCAACCACTAGTTTATTTATCCAGAGGCTAAAATTATTCAAAAATATTGTTTAGTTTTAGATCTAGACTTTTGCAAAGCTCACTATGTTCATAAACATATTTATTCCTTAGTGAATGATACAGCAGCCCTTCTCTCTAGTGTGGAGAGATCCTGCGCAGTGACTCCTTTTTTCAGTTAGTTTTGGTCTAAGGTCCCTATAATCCGGGCTGACTCACGCCGCCATTTAATTGCCGTTAGGAGAAGAACGATTGGCCACGCCGCGGGGCAATTGCTCATTGGTCTAAGTGGGAAACAAAATGCTTGGCGATTCAGCCTGTATTATAGAAGCCCTATTCAGATCCATTACGTCATTTCTTTAAGTTATATAAACACTTGTTTTCGCCTTTTCAATCAGTCCATTAGCCACTACTTGGGGCTATAACAGAGGGATTCTTAGAAACCAATTTAATTCTTTTTTCCCCTCGCACTGAGGAAGGAGATCCGGGAATCTGCGAAACGATCGTATGTGATATTTTTGTGCCGTGTTTGTACGTATTTGGGCGTTAAATCGTTGTTAAAGATCTTAGCTTATGTATTAAAATTCACACAAAGTGTTTGATTTATGTTTAGGTATATAACATATTATCACTTTGTAATAATATACTAATTTTCTTTGGTAAAAGGTGTAAGATTAAAACTTTCAAAACAGTAAAAGTAAGTTTATTCGACTGTTTAGATAAATTGACTCTAGCCGAGTCATTTTCAAAAAAAAAAAAAAAAAAATAATAATAAAAACGTGCATAATATGAAAGAGTACGCGAAAAGTTTAATGATGGTGTTTCATACACCGTACAAGTTTTGAATATTTGTATCTATTTGCTTTGAAAAGGACTCAGGTAGAGTCGAAACATGTAAACAGTCGAATGAAAGTATTTTTACTGTTTTAAAAATTTTAATCTTACACCTTTTAGCAATTAAAATTAGTATATAAATATAGGTACTACAAAATGAATAAAAAAATGGGGCGAACTATTTTTCTCCTGAATTAATTATTCTACGCTAAGAGTAACAAAAAATCGCTTTTTTTAAAAACCGTAATACCAAACATCTAATATATATATTTGCTTCACTTATCAAAGATCCACTGGATAGGAAAGAACTGTGTTATATCAAATCTATCATTCAAACATCCCAAGTTTCTTCTATATAGGGTGTATCTGAAAAAGTGAACAAAACTTTACGGGCTGATAGAAAGCAGCTATTTGCTCGTATAGCTGTGTTCTGTCACCCCGTAAAGTTTTGCCCCCTTTTTTCAGATACACCCTTGTATGTGTTACCCTGTATATGTTGCAAAAGTTTACAACGTCATACAAACTGCGGCAAATGATATGATGGTGTGCACAGTATTTGTATTTCTTTTACAAGGACTTGTATACAGGGTTGTCAGTTTGTCCTCCATTATTAATTAGAAATTTTGAGTTCATACCAAAAATAAAGAATAGTATTTTATGCTTTGTTTGACGAGAGACATTTACCGATCATATGAAGTAAAAATTCTATTTCCGAAATGAATTTGAGATTCAAAATGGAGGGCATGCTGGCAACCCTGCTTGTGTACCTCACGGTTTGCATAGGGTTAAAGCTGGTGTACTGTGAAGCCATGTACTATCTTTCTATATTTGCTAAACTGATTCAGCATCACATTCCGTTAGATAGGTAATGAGATAGCTTGATATCAAGTAGCTGTTTATTATCGTGACCAGTTAGTTTATTTTTTTTTATTTTGATATACATATTTCCCTGAGTTATTTTTCGAGTGTATGTTTCTTTTTTTTATTTTCGACAGCTCGGGTGCTCTGCCGCCTACGAGATACGCTCACCACCCGTCATTGAAACACTACAAACTAAAAAAAAAAAGCTAATTTGATCAGCTTTAAAAATATTGCAGAAGATTAAACTATAATAATAATAATAATAATAATAATAATAATAAAACAGTGACTATCTCCCTGTACACGGGTTTCCATTTTCCCCCTTTCATTGGGGAATTTTAAGGCCGAATCAACTGCTATTAAACATCTACTGGTTAGAAAGAAAATATGTCAATTTGCACTGCCTTAGAATTGGCAACAATAGTTTAAAACATCATCTAGGTATGTAAAATAAGTGTTCTCTTTTAATATTCACTTATAAATATAGTTTTAATGACATAATTTTCAACATTTTTCATCTTTTAATACGTAATCATTTAATTCTTATTTGAAGGATTTTTTTTCTGTTTATAATAGTCAGTGTAAATAAATTTTTAATTTGAAGGAAATATTATTCTTTGCTCATTTTTGTCAATTGGCAACAATTTAAAATAATAACTTTTTCTAAAATATGTAAAAACATATATCTCAAAATATTAAAAGTTTGAATTAATAGTGGAAATAAACTCTCAAAAATTAGACAAATTTAAAAAATAAATGCAGTTTACACACCAGTAGCTTCTAATGTATGTCCTTAGAAAAATAGAATTAAATTCCTATGTATAGTTTTTGCTCAAATTAAACTTTTCTATTGGAAAGATTTTGACCAAATTTAACATTAAATATCAGTTAAAATTATTCTTCTATTTAAAACTTCCCTTCATTAGTGTGTTTATCAAGCATTTCTCTAAATAATTACAAAGTTCAGTAGTTTTGTTAATATTACCGGAAAAAGAACATTGGTGACACAAAATTTGACCCAAGTTCAAATGACCTTAGAACTTCTTTGTGACAGCGTTACTTTTTTTCTCTTAGAATAGAGAGATACAAAAGCCAGATCAATAGTTTTTTTGTTTTTTTAGCTCAAAATAAGACTCGCATCGTACGTATTTTTTCGTACCATTTTTTCTAAATACATAACTGCCAACATCTTATGCTTTTTTGTACCAGAAAAATTTTACAGTAAATTTTACTTTTTTAAATCACCATAATCTGCCGATTAAATAAGGTAAAAAAATTCTATTAATTTTTTGTGGTACAAAAAAGCGGAAAAACTGGCAGCTATGTAAATAGCAATCCAAAAAATACCTAAGTAAAAAGAGCTTACCATAAACGTTCTTTTTTTTTTCATCGGCTGCTATGTCCCAGGAGTACATTTTTACTTAAAAAAATTATTATCCAAATTTTTTGAAATTTTTATGAGTTACAAACCCTAAGTGCAATTCTCGTGCTGAAAGATTGATATTTAGAGGGGGGAAATATGCAGATCGAAAAAGCCACGCGTGTATTAGATTTAAGTGAGCGAACAGAAAATGATTCTGATATGACTTCAAGAAATATTTTTTTTGAAAGGGTTAATATTAATATTTTTTTTTAACTGAAGACGTCTTTTCAAATCTGAATGCACCCTCGTAAAATTTATTTTAGCGTGTTTCGACTGGAAATTCGGGGTGCAAAATTTTAAACATTACGAAAAAAAAAAAACGAAAATTGCGAGATTGACTTTCGAAAAATATTTTTTTATGAAAGGATTAATATTTTTTAATGAATTGCAGCTTTTGAAGAAAAGAAAAACACGACTATATGGTTTCGCAATTTTTCTTCGGATTTTTTCTTTCAAAGTTGATACTAAAATTTAAAATATAGCAGAAAAAAACTAAATTCGCAATTGTTCCGTTAGAAAGTTTAAAAAACACGTATTGATGCATATTTTCTAAGAAAAATGGGGGGGGGGGACACTTTCGCACTTTTCGATCTTCACTGATTCGGATTTTAAGGAATGGCGTTCAGGTCGCCACGCTGGGAGTTTATGCGCCATTTTGCAACATTCATTATGGTTTTTAATTAATATCACGTCTCCAGGGCCGGCGCCAGGGGTGAGGCAGCGAGGCGGCCGCCTCAGGGCGCACGCATATAGGGCGGCATTTGCCTCACATATATTGAACATAAAATTCCTTACCATTATATGTATCAAAACTTTTTTTTTTAAGTGTGATTTTTTTCCTCTCATTTTAGAATAAAAATACGGAGTACATTTCAGATAATTACAGCCGAATGATCACAGGCCTACAAAAAAAATTTTTTTTTTTTGGTGCCTATAATTTTTCAGCTGATTTTAGATACTTTTGGGACACTGAATCCAAATATGAAATCAGTTTTTCTCTATCAGCTCCACTTTTTTAGCTATGCGAAGAGAACTAAAGATTTTTTAGAACTGAAGTGACCTTCAACGCTTAAACTGGCCTTTGACACATGGGCCTGTCGCAACGCTCAAAGCGATTTGGGAGGCACTGAAATTTCAGAAGACCTTGAAAAAAACAGATGTGCAAGTAAAACTGAGGTTCTGCGCATGCTTATGATTTCGTGCCGCTCATCCATAAAGCCAAATGGAAAAGCCGCAAAGAGATAAGGTTAGTTTGTGAGTTTTCTCCGTGGAGGGTAGACGTTGTTGACCTTTTGCAATATTTGTGTTTAGTATAGAATTCTTATAAGGTTAATTTAAAACATACTGTATTGTAGATTGTTGTATTTGTGTTGTTGAATATAATTTAAATGAGTTCAAGTAGAAGAAGTTGTGTAAATCATCCTGATGTGTTTTGCTACATATGCAGAGAATACGTGTTAAAAGAGAACAGAAAAAATGTTACTGACTTTGTAAGCTTATCTTGGACACATTGTGTGTGTGTTAAACTTGGTGATCAGGATAAAACCTGGGCACCGCATCAGGTCTGTAAAACTTGTACAGAACACTTACGACAGTGGACTAACGGGAAAAGAAAATTGTGTCAAATTTGGTTTACCGATGGTTTGGAGAGAACCCCAAAACCACTTCGATGATTGTTATTTCTGCCTAGTAAATATTAAGGAATTAATCGAAAGAAACATAGTAAGTGGACTTATCCTGATTTAGTCTCTGCAAGACGCCGGTTCCTCACTCAGAGGAAGTAAGTGCCGATCCCAACGTTTTACCAGCTACCAGAGCTCTGAGAGGATGAATACTGTCCCTCTGATCATCCTTCCGATACTTATGAAGGTGACAGTGATTATAAGGAGATGTCATCAATGCCTCAACGTTTCAACCAGGATGAGTTAAATGATCTCACCAGAGATCCCAACCTGTCAAAAAAAGCTTCTGAATTACTGGCTTCAAGATTGAAGGACAAAAATTTACTGGAACAAGGAACCAAAATTACCTTTTACCGCACAAGAGAAAAGGGTCTACTACCCTTCTTCTCCCAAGAAGACAATCTTGTATTTTGTCACAAAATTAGAGGACTCTTGAAAAATGGGTCTTTCTGAATATTTTCCAGATCATTGGCGCTTATTTGTAGACAGCTTAAACCGGAGTTTAAAATGTGTCCTTCTACACATTGGGAATAAATATGGTTCAATACCAATTGCTCACTCAACGAAAATGAAAGAAGAATATAACACAATAGCTTTGGTCTTTGACAAGATAAAATATCATGAACATCAATGGGTGATTTGTGTTGATTTAAAAATGGCAAACTTTCTCCTTGGACAGCAAAGCGGTTACACCAAATATCATTGCTTCTTGTGTCTTTGGGATAGCAGGGATAAAACATATCACTGGGTTAGAAACGAGTCGTCTAAGAGACAAAACATGGATGTTGGGGAAAGGAATATCATTAATAACCCCTTAGTTGGGTGAGACAAAATCGTACTTCCTCCACTGCGTATCAGGCTCGGCCTTATGAAGAAGTTTGTAAAGGCTCTTGATAAGAGCGGGTCATGCTTTGCATATATAGAAGAAAAAATGCCCCAATTGAGTTATGAAAAAATTAAATCAGGAATATTTGACGGGCCACAAATAAAACAGCTGATTAGGGATCCTGCCTTCGTAAATTCGATGAATGAGACTGAGGGAAAAGCCTGGACTTCTTTTGTTGCAGTTGTCGAAAACTTTCTGGTCAAACACAAAGCAGAAAACTATGCAGAACTGGTAAACGAAATGCTTAATAGTTTTAAATCTCTTGGGTGTAATATGAGCATTAAGGTGCACTATTTACACAGCCACTTAGAGTATTTTCCTGAAAATGTAGGAGACACCAGTGAGGAACAGGGCGAAAGATTTCACCAGGATATTAAGACTATGTAGGACCACTACCAAGGAAGATGGGATACGCACATTATGGCAGATTACTGTTGGAGTTTAAAAAGGGATTGTTCAAAAATAAATTCAAGAATGTCACGGAAAAGAAGCTTCCGAAATGTTCAGTGAGAATTGGTCTCATCGATGACTTTTTCCTCTATCTTTGTGAGTAAATATATTTGTACTAGAAAGGTAGCCCGTCAAAAATGACGGAAATTTAGATATAAAGATATATACAACTCATGTGCAAGAATATGAGTTTTCTCGCTTGTTCCGCAGTGATAGATGAAAATAACACATTTTAAGAACGAAACACATTTATGAAAAACTGTGTACAGTAGCAGACCACTAATCTGCACATTTTGGTTCCAAGTGTTATGCAGATTTGAGGCTTTTTGCGGTCATGTCTATTCAATCTTTGTTTACATTTTTTTTAATTCATATATTGGACAATTTAGATTGTTGAGCCTTAAAAATAAATAAATAACACACTTGAAGTAAGGTTAAAAACTATTAAATTATCGTATACGATTTCATGAAATGGTATTATATGGTATTATATGTGTGTGCTTCACGATCTTGGTTACGACGTTGGCGAAATTGGCTGCAACTTGTCATAATCCTAATAGTATAGGCCGCTATAACAAAAAAGTAACCAGTTTTTAGTAAAATTTCTGATATAAAGTAGCTTTCAAAAACTTGTGTAAAATTGCAGGCCGTTCTCGTGTTATGTCAGTCTTAGGAATAATATTTCTAACACTGAAGATTTTCCATGTGTATATGGAATTTAGAAAAGCTTCTCCAAAAGAAAGGTCCTGAAATGACATTTTAATTCCTCTAACTTTAAAGTTTAATCGGGCCCTGATGTTGAGTACTGAAATCTAATAAATACAGTTATTTTGAATATTACAACAGAATTAAACAGTTAAACTTATTTAACTTAAACCCGCTGTTACTTCCCAATGTCATTTTTTAGTATTAAAAAAAAAAAAATATTTAAAATTTTCAAATCATGCATTTATAATTTTTTTCCGTCTTTAATAACTAAATAATGAAAAAATAGGCTTTTGTTCTGAGCTCATAAATATGACAATAAAATAATGTAACTAAGAGACATTACAAAATTAAATCTTTGTGATTACAAACCATAAACAAACGATACCGCCACCATTTTACCTACTATGACGGCATTAGAATATTGCCCATTGATTGTTGGAGAACTTACTTTGTGAATGATTACCTCAATGATTTAATATTTTTGACGTTTCACTATGAATGAATCACTTGTGTTTGTTTAGGTTTATGGAATGAGATATTAAGCTGTGAAACTAATTTCAATTGAAGTTATCCAAGGATATATGTATTTTTAATCGAAATTAAAAGCAATGCTTTGATCTCGAAATAAAAAGTTTTAGTTTGAATAATTTGTTATTTCTGTTAATTATTTATTTAAGTACTTTTCCATTATAGCGCATTTTTAAAAAAAGCTTGGCACGATTCGGGCATCAGAAAGTGAGATATGTTGCGAAAATATATAAACAGCTATGAAAACAAATCTAATGAACTTTTATCTTTGTTTATATATGCACTTATATGCATAAAAAAATCGTTTCTAAATATATATATATTTTTTTATATACAAATTACGGCACAGATTTCAGATATGAACCGGGATACCTAACTGGCGCCAATATGGTGTTATTTTGCCTGCTATGGTAACCCGGTTATTGTTTTTTTATTTATTAATAAATTGTTTATTTACTTTTATTTTCTGCTTTTTAATTATATAAACTGCTTTGTTCTATAGTTATTATTCAAACTTTTATTTATTTATAGTTATTTCCTTTTCAAAATGATAGCAAATAATTGAAAAATATATAAGTAACTGGTATTCGAAAGCAAGATTTCTGCCAAATTGGCATCATAGAAAAATCACGCCAACCCCCATGCGTATATGACATCTGTGCAAAAATTACTTCTGTTTCTTTATAAAAATGGGTAAATAGCTTTTTTTAATTAAATTGTCAGCACAAATGTTATATACGCCCATATTGGCGCGATTTTTTTCTGACGCCAATATCATATAGGCAACGGGTACTTAACTTGCGCCAAAGTGTCGTTATTTTACTTGATGTGGTAACCCGGAATATGTTGTTTATACTGTTGATGTTTTCGCCAAATTGGCAACCGAAAAAAATCGCGCTAATATGGGGCGAATATGACATCTGTGCCCTTGTGAGTATGAAGCAGTAAATAGGTTGCCAGAAAATACGTTGGCAAACTACTTTCTCGCCAAGAACCTTTTCTCCGAAGTATTGTACATAAGCAATGATTGCTAGAAATGCATTTTTAATTATGTTATGCGCTTTTATGTTTCACTACATTTATGCATACTATACTATGTGTATAAATGCTACAGTTCATATGCAGGGCTACACAAAACAATTCGTAAGGGTTACTGAGTATGAGAGTAAATTGCTTAAAGGTGGTTTTTAAAGGAGTTATGCATTTTTACGCTGAACTGCATTTAGTTTCCTAACAAATGTTTGTAGAATATAGATAAAGTGATATACATGGTCACGCAAAGAATTGGACACATAACCGTCTATGGATGATAATATCTGGAAATGTGATTTCAGTAGTTCTAAGAGTAGTTTAAATTAAATTTTAGCTAAAAAGTGGCATGTAATAACGGTACTATTGGCTATGGACGGTAACTACTGAAATCAATTTTTAAATTTTTTTATGCGTTTTCTAAAATGTTTACTTAGTTATCTTGGTACTTCTTAGTTATCCCGTCGACCAAATTACTGTCGCCAAATTGTAAGATTAATTGCCAATAATGGTTGCCATTAATTAATTAATTAAATGCCAATAATGGCCAATAAAACCATTAACTCGACGTTTTATTTGCATTTTTATTAATGTTTTACTATTGATATTATATAATTTGGCGAAATTGGTCGACGGGATATCTAAGAAGTAACGTTATCTTATTTACCTTATTTCCCTAAATAACGAAGTTTTGTTAAAGCATTTAGGATGTGTTGGAAAGTGTTTCATATTCTATGCTTAAAACATGATTTTTCTTTCTTCTTTAGTCTTATTTTGCATTTATTTTATTCTTAATTTTTTAGTCTTATACTGCTTTATAGAAACTTTGGCACAGTTGTCATATACTTTATCATATATTGGCGCGATTTTTTCCGACGTCAATTTGGCGAAAACATCAACAGTATAAACAACATCATCCGGATTACCATATCAAGCAAAATTACGACACTTTGGCGCCAGTTATGTACCCGTTGTGTATATGACATTGGCGTCAGAAAAAAATCGCGCCAATATATGACATCTGTGCCGAAACTTTAATATTTAATGTTTAAACTCTTCGCTCCACTCCCGTTGCATATAGTACAAACTATAACACGGATAGCGCAAAATAATAGACAGTTTGGTACTTTTCCACTGTAGGGGCTTTGGCATTTTTTTTTTTAAAAGCTTGGTGTAATTTGGGCATCAGAAAGTGAGATTTGGGTACTTTTCCGTTATGCGGACACCATTGTCGCGAAGCATAATAGTTGGCGCAAAATCGTGAATTGAAGCATTTGGAAAATAAAAGAAAAACCATTGTCGATACTAAAGTGAGCATTTAAAAAATATAACATTTGAAAATTCCAGACTTTACGAACTATTTCATCAAATCACAAATATATACTTAAAATAAGTGAACAAATAACTGCTATAAAATAAAGCAATAAAATAAAACTCATATTAAACTGCTGGCATAAAATTACAAATATCTTTTAGCATTTTGAAATAAGTGGCGCATTAGCATACATTTTGGCATGGTGTCCGTATAACGAAAAAATATCGAGATTTGTTGTCAAATCATATAAACAGCTATGAAAACAAATTTGATGAGCGTTTTTGTTTGTTTTATATGTATATTATTGATGTTTTTATGTACAAATTACATCTGTTTCTGTATAAAATTAGAGAAACGGCTTTTTTATGTTAAATAAACCGTATAAATATTGAAAAAAATGCGTGTGTATATAAAATGAAACAGTGAATAGGTTCCCGGAAAATATGTTAGCAAATTTCCTTTTTCGCCAAGGCACCTATATTGGAAAAGTACCTAAAGTACATTAAAATCGCGCAGTTAGGAGCTCACACAGTATACCGTGGTCGGCGGTTATTTTATTAGTAGCATCGGGAGGAAGATGTAAAGATGTACTTTAAATTCTCACCCATAGATTTCGAAAAAATATCTTAAAAGAGTGGAGTTTAAATTAAATTTCGGTGACCTCCATTATGAAAGATTAATGATTTTAAATGGGAATTTCGCCAAATTAGCTAGCTATCGTCAAGTTGGCTAACATTTGGCGCTACTGTGGTAACCCTGCATTAATATTTTTCAACAATTACTCATTTCAATGAGGCGGTCCTACCGGAATAATGAGGGACACACAGAGACTTGGATTTTATATAAATAGATAATATAATTCTTAAAAATATTATTTGAATATATGTATATTATAATAATGGAAATTAACATTTGTATATTATTAAAAAAAATTCTGTGTTTATTTATTTTATTTTTATTTTAGTTTAATTATGGATTTAACTTAAAATAGTGTAACATATGTTTCACAAAAAGTTCTATATCTTAAATATTTGAGCTCCCAGGCAAAATTGAATGCCATATTTGATTTCAGGACATCAAATTCATATAATAACAGCTCCAAAAACCTAGGCACCAAAACAGCTGTTGGCTTGTGATAATCGAAGAGTTCACAATCTTTATTATGGAAAATGGATTAAATCGACACGAACAAAACTAACGAAGAGAATTTCATGCTTTTTCTTTTCTTTTCAAAGATTGTCTTGTACTGAAATCAGCAGAATTCACAAAGGGTAGACTGCGCCAGACGCATGCAAACCACAAATTCTCATAATGTTGTAGCGTCACGTGCTTTTAGTATTTCATTATTTTACTTGCATAGTCTTTCGATCGTGAAATTATTTTCATTAATTGCCTGTAGCGAGTCGGATACTGGGATTACACAGATGTTGTACCAGTTAAAAGAAAAAAAATATTTCTTACTTCAGGTAAATATAATGCTATAGTATTTTTATTTAGTTTTTAACTTAAGATAATGATTTTAGGTAATTTTGAAAAAAGTATTCTTTAAAACATATTTCATTTGCTTAAAAAATCAGCCTGCATAAATAATTAACTTCTCAATGTCATGGATCTTTATCCAAATAAAAGAATAATTATATAATATCTTAATAAACCGTCTTCCAAAAAATATGAGACCCTGATAAAACGCCCCTTTCGACTAATAATTTTCCTTTCTTTCTATAATTTCTAGCGGGAAAACGATAAAAGAAACAAAAACTTTTGATGAGACGAACCACTGATCGTAGTAATATCTTTCAATCTGTCGTAATCAGGTAATCTTTTTAAAACATAGCAAATTAGTGTTGTTTATAGAACCAGTAGGATTTGGACGGGTTTGGTGAACTTAACTCGTAGGGCCAATGCCTCCTAGTATAAAATATGACAGCAAGTTGTTTCAAAATATATAAATTTTCAAAATTTTTTGTTTATTCCTTTTTTTTTCTTTACTAGTTTATTATTATTTTTTTTCGTTTTCTTTTTAGCTTTTAATCAAGGAATTTATTGCAAAATATTGAAGCATGATTTCAAGCATGATAATATTCTATATGAAAAAGGGTGAACTGAAGAAAAAAGGAATATCTGGTGAAATTGTGCTGGATTGCAAGATACGAAAATGTACTATAATCACGAACGAAAATATTAAAATCCCGCAAAGCGCTTCTTTATCTTTATAAAAATCCGAAAACAATTTATTTTGGAAATGTAACCCTGCTAAAGTGTTCGGGTCGTTTTTGACCCAAAAGTTGGCCCAGCGTTCAGAGTTGTTGAGTCTGCGGCTTTTTGCACACCACTATTATTTTAGAGAAATTGTTGTTCTGTTGAATCGCTCAAATGTTCCAATTAAAAAAAAGAACATTTTCTGAATTAAAATAGTGGTAGGAAATTTGGAAGCTCTGCATATTTGAAATAATGTTCATTCAAAATGAACACTGCATTAGGATTAAAAAAGAATTTATATAAATATTTTTTTATTAGCTGTCCATCATTTTCGGAAACATTTCCGAGTGGCTTCAACAATGCATCATTAATCAGTTCTCCCTTTACGGAAAATCGGTTTTCTGGATGTTACCCACTCAAGTAAGTATTTTCACGTACAGCAAACATGTTTAACAGACAAACATGCAAAATCACCAGTAACATCACCGGTTTTGCGACAACTAAATCTACAAATTCAGTTATGAGTTACGCAACTGAAAGTGCTTACTTGAGAATGGATAACATCTGAAAAACCGATTTTTATTTATTATTGATTAATTAAACTGTTCGTTACAGCTTCCTACATAATTTTCGACTATTCCCGCTGAGAACAGAGAAGCATTTCCGTCGAGTGCAGTGAAAATATTATTTTGTAGATCATTTAATGGCCGTTCGCCCCCCCCCCTCCCATTTTGATACTTTTATCAGATTTTCAATTTTTTGCAATTTTTAATGTTTTCTAACGAGTTATATATATATTTATCATTTGAACTATCTTAACTGTTTCCAATATCTTTAGAAAAGACAAAAGCTTTGTTGAGAAAAGATCATACAGTGGGTGATCGGTTAACGAACTTAATCCGTTCCAAAACACTGTTCGTTAACCAAATTGTTCATTAACCTATCATAGATTTTGTATACATTTATGTGGGCGTTGAATTAATTCGTTCTTAAAAACTAACAAATATATAAAAATCAATATAAATTTTCCCTAAATTTATTTAAATGTAATAATAATGATACATACATTAATAACAATCGAAAAAGTTTTCAAACTTCCTTTTTAAATAAGGTTAATAATACGTCCATATTTAATATGTATAGATCGTATTTTGATGGCTTTATACGTGTCGTTTGCATTAAAAAAAATGACATACATTTAATACATGTTTTACCACATTGCTAACTAAGCGTAGAACCAACAGAGTGAAAAATGTCCAAGTCGAGAATCGAATTCGGAACCCTTGGAATAGTGCTCAAGTGTTCTACCATTTAAGCTACGAGGATGATATCCATCTTAGCATCTCTCACTAAATATGTTGTTAAGGTTGCAATTGCAGCATACGATGGAATAGTCTTCATGAACACACAGTCTTGCGGCGGAACATGAGATACAAATAAACCCAGCATCGGTGAACACAACTATAATTTTTAATTAATTTTTCAATTAATTTTCAGCAGTGGTAGAACACTTGGAGCGCTATTCCAAGGATTCCGGGTTCGATTCCAGACTTGGACATTTTTCACTCTGTTGGTTTTACGCTTAGTTAGCAATGTGGTAAATGACGTATTAAATATTCAATAATATCGAGCATAATTTCACTGCTGAAAATAAATTGAAAAATTAATTAAAAGTTATATAAATGACATTTGTTTTGTAAAAACTTTTAGGATCACATTCGTTGACTGCAGCATTAAACCATATCACTCCATATCACTTTGACCTTTCAAAAGTTCCATTTGTTCTCTAAAAATTATATTTATTGCAGTGCTCGATAAAGGCCAAGTGGAGCTTAGAGCTTGTTTATAATTTAGGAACTCCATTTCAATTAAAATGAAAAATTTCCTATTAAAAATATTTCTTTAAAAAAGGACAAGAGATATAATTCAATATTTTTAATCTGTTCATTCAAATTTGGGGGTCCTAAAATGTAGGACCCGAACTCTCGATAACCCATAAACTAATTAGGCCATAAATATACAACTGTTAAAACATTTTCTAAGTCGATAATAGATACAATTAAATACAGCTCTGGAAAACTGAAACATGGCATTGCTTCTACTTGCTTTGTTTCATGAGGTTTTCGTAACGGAACAGAAAATTCTTCGCGAAAGTGTTCGTTATCTGAACATAAAAATCTCTCTCAAAAGTGTTTGTTAACCGATCTGTTCGTTAACCGATCACCCACTGTATATCGAAATAATCAAACTTACATTTCCTTAAAATGTAAAAATTTCTAACAAAGATGAAAAATCAATTTCACAAATATTGTGTTTTCGCCATGAAAAAAGAATGCGAAAAAGCCGTATTACAGCTATCTCGATATATATCTCTTGTTTCGAATCAATTGGTCACAATTTTAATTTTCCGTCGGTCACAACTTTCCTTTTAAAATGAATTTAGGTGAACTAGCTTTCAAACAAGTGGGTAAGTGTGATCACAGATCGCACAAAGGGTTTCGTTTAATATTCCTTTCAAAACACTTTATCCTTTTGCAAAATCTGTTAGTTCCACATTTCGCAACCAGGGGGCGCACTCTATTCTACACAAACCTCTATCCGAACGAAACTCTGTTTTACAACCTATCCGTAGATATATTAGTCTAGGGAATCGGGCCCCTAGCACCCGAGATAGCCGCCCCCTGGTGGTAAAAAATGGAACTACAATATGTAAATCTATGGTGCAGAATATGAAAGAGTGATCAAAAGGGTGTCAGCAAAACTTTAAAAAGTGACCCCCAGGGGAAAAGGGGGGAGGATAAAAAATTGCTTAAAATACACAAGTTAGAGCACAGAGGGTTAAATATAAGATTTTTTCGAAATTTTATGATTTGTCGTTTGATCGCAAGTGTTTAGCTATAATTATGCAAAATTTCAAGTCTTCAACTTAATTAGGGGCTGAGCTAGAAAAAGCTTAAAATACACAAGTTAGAGCCCAGAGGGTTAAATATAAGATTTTGTCGAAATTTTATGATTTGTCGTTTGATCGCAAGTGCTTAGCTATAATTTTGCAAAATTTCAAGTCTTCAACTTAATTTGGGGCTGAGTTAGAAAAAAAAGCTTAAAATACACAAGTTAAAGCCCGGAGGTTTAAATATAAGATTTTTTCGAAATTTTAGGATTTGCGTTTAATGTGAGGTGTTCAGCTATAAGTATGTAAAATTTCAAGTCTCTAACATACATAGTTTCTGAGAACGGGCTCTGTGACGAATAGACAGAGGGGCGAGACGAATAGGGTTTCGTCAGATGAACGAAACCCTAAAAATGATGCTTATCGTAAATAAATAAATAAAAAAAAAAATACTTTAATTTATAATCAATTTTTAGTGTTTTTTAAAAATGCAAAAATCATAATTTTTTTTTTCCTTTGCATATGCATTTATCATTTTCAAGTAATTATTTTATTTTAGCGATCCTCCTAGATAAGTATGAAATAAAACTATACTTTCTGTACTCGAATTTGTTGACTGATTCATGGACAATTTAATTTATTCAGATGATGATAATAATAAAAGTTACAATTTTAATTTTACGTACAGTATTATTCAAAAATAAAACAAAAAGAGTACTTTTCAGTACGGGCAAAATAAAGAAATCTGCCTTGGCGAGAAAAGGAAATTTTTCATACATATTTTGTTTCATATATACTAGCAATTTTTTAAATCTTTATAGCTACAGGTGCAGATTAACGGTCACCAGTCGTCATGTGGAGACTAAATTTTTTGATTTGGCGACTAATTTTCGGCGTTTAAGTCGCCATCCTTTGGCGAATTTCGCGTTTTTTCCGGTAATCTTTGGATGTAAATCGCGATTTCTTTTCGTGATCCTCTGACGAAAATCGCGTTTTTTTCCGCGAACCTTTGAAGAAATTCAGGTTTTATAGCAATCGTTTTATAAATGTTTTTTTTTTACAATGCTTTGACGAAATTTGCGATTTTTTTATAAAATTCTTTTTTTTTCTGCAATCTGTTGACGAAATCCGCGTTTTTTCTGCAATCTTTTGACGAAATTCGCGTTGTTTCTGCAGTCCTTTGACAAAATTAGCGTTTTTTCTGCGATCCTTTGATGAAATAAGTGTGGTTTTTCTTCACTACCCTTTGACGACGTTGACGTTTTTCTGAGATGATTGACAAAATTCGCATTTTCCCCTCGACTCTTTGACGAAATACGCGTTTTTTCACGATTCTTTGACGAAATTCGTATTTTTTTGTTTAACTTTTTGACGAAATTCGTGTTTTTTGGAATTCTTTGACGAAATTCGCTTTTTTTCCTGGATCCTTTGACGAAATTTGCAGGGTTTTTTGCGATCCTTTGACGAGATTCACGCTCTGAATTTTTCTCATATAAACGCTATTGCTTTTATGGGTTCTTCCACAACTTGGGTTTAGGAACCACTGACTCCTTAAAAATTTTGGGAATCTGCACCTATACTTTATACAATTTTTTTTAATATAAAGAAGCGATTTATATATTTTTATTAGAAACAAATGAAAATTTACACAAAAAATGTATACTTTGCATATAAATTGTATATAATATATATATATATATATATATAGTATCTACCCTATATATATAATATATGTATAAAATGCTTACATACAGGGCCCGATTAGCAAGTTTCTGTGTCCAGGACATTTTCGATTTTTCGTGCTCTCTTAGATTGGTTAATTTACTGATACTAGTTCATTTTTATACATATTGAACACTTATTCAAAAAGATTCAACTCTAAAAATTAAGTTTTCCAGAAAATTTAAAAAATGGTCTCAGGAATAAAAATAAATTATGTTTTCTATTATTTATTGAAATGTGTTTTTAGCCATGCATTGAGACATATTTTTATCATTTCATCATATTAATATCTCAAATATCACATTTTTTTTTTTTTTTTTTTTTTTTTTTTTTTTTTTTTTTATTAACTGTAAAAAAATGTACGTTATGTAATTTGTACATTTCTGTACATTTTTAAATTGTACATTGAAAATTGTAAATTGTTGCGCTCACTAACCCCCATTCAGATTTCACATTCTCTAAACATGGTAATATGCCCTATTTTTAAAATATCACCGAGTTACGGAATATTGAATGATATTACTACGAATGGTGTTTTGCAATCGGGTTGCCATGCATTTCCGTTTGAATAGATCATTTTACGATTACCATACAGATAGTTTCGGTCCGGCCGAATTTTTGACAGCATTTTCGCCGAAAACGAATTTTCAATGAAACTCAGATTTTAGGCCGATAACGAAAACGAAACCGAATTTTCGGTCGATCTCTAGTTAGCGTATTAATTTTCTATTCTTAAAAACATTTGAGTAATGAAGAAAAACATTTAGGTCATAAGGGCGGCAAAATGATGCTCGCCTCAGGCGGCAAAATGTCCAGCGCCGGCCCTGCTCGTCTCAGTGTAAAAAAATGTTTAATTTGAGTCTCAGGTGCAGTAGCACCTGCCTTGGTCTATCCGCATTCAAATTTTTAGATCCTTACCGCGCGGTAGATTTTCCTAGTCGTCACACACACACACACAGAGCGAGCGAGACAAACTCTTCTCTTCTATTAGTATCAAAACTAGATCGAAACAAAATTTCTTTCTACATGTTACTAAACTTTATTACTTATTGAGAATTTTATGGTTGTTCTCAATTCGAAACTGGCATCTTTTGACGCACTACTGAGTTAATTTTGTATTCAAACGCCTAAAAGAGGTATGTACTCATAATCCGAAACTGTGTAAAAAAAAAAAAAAAAAAAAAAAAAAAAAAAGTTTTACTTCCTTTTTTCGATAAAAGCACAGGGTCTTTCAGAAAATGTCAAATTTCGCAATTTAACTTGATTTTTAGAAGCAACAGACCGGGAATTGTCTTCATTAAACAACAATCGTTTATAATTCTATATTTGTTTTCTTGTTTAACCGCTTAACGGTCACATTAAATTACGGGTTAAGAATTCAAATTGCTTATTGGCACCACTTTTTTGAAAAAAGAAATATTCACCTTATTTAATGACAGGTAAAATGATAACATAAAAAAGCCAGTTACACTGTTTTATAAAGCTAGTGGGAATCAATCAATCTGAATAAAAGACACAGTGAATATCACGGAAGCGAGAATTAAGGGATTAAAAAAACAACAACATTCGATCTCAAAATAGTTCAATAGTCATGCCTGTAACAATTAGGGTTTAACTTTTAAATATGAGGCCGCAAATGCGTCAGAATGTTTCACATTGCTGAGGATACAATATTTTTTAGAACAACCTTTAACGAGTAGCGCCATTTGAGAAGGGTTAGGGAACATTCACCCCCTTAAGAAGTTGAATATTTCAGACATCACAGATCAAAGAAAAAAAACTCAATTGTACAAAAGCAAAAATAACTTGAGTTTGATTAAACCTTTGCCCGCGCCAAACGATTTCGGTTTAAGCAACACAAGTTAAATTCAAACTTACACCATTTTACATTATTCAAAAGCAATTTGGTTTGTGCAGCATTTAGATTCTCGTATATAAGGTCTAATTAAGTTCGAATTTCTTTCAAATATGCATTTTAATATATAATTCTCTATTTTCTGATTATTGTAATTATACTTACTAGGGCTGAAATCTAGCGATACATTATACGGTTAAAATAGTAACATTAGAGTTAAATGAACCATATAAATAAGGATATTAATAATTATCAATAATATTTTCGAAAACCTTTTTGTTGAACCATTCTCACAAAGAAATTCATTTATTTTGTGTAATTCAAATCCATTTTGTTCATTTATCATGAATGATAGACCGGGGAGCCGGCGGCACCGACAACCATCTCATCGAGTTGGAGGCTGCAATTCCAGAATTAGCTAAAACACGATTCCCATATTAAATCGCAATCGATCTGACAAATCATATCTTGGTGGAAAACACGTAAAAACCCGATTTTAGCGGTCGACTCGTAGGTTTACCATTTCGTTTTCCTGCACCTAAAGGTATGAAAACATGGCGGACTCGGAGCAAGAAAACACAGTGATAAACCTATGAGTCAACCGGTAAAGTTGGGTATTTAGGTGTTTTCCACCAAGATATGACTTGGCAGACCGATTGAGTTTTAATATGGGAATCGAGTTTTCGCTAATCCTGGAATTTCAGCCCCCAACTCGATGAGGTTGTTGTCTCATGGTTCGTATGTCTCATTGAATTTTGGAGACCAGAAAATTTTTTGGCATCAGTATTATCTTATAGAAAATCTCTTCTTAAAGGAAGGTGAAATTTTGAGCGTATAACCTAGATTTCTTTTTCTAAAAAAAAATGCTGGTAGTTTTCCTGGGGAGAAATAAACGGTGTCCGTACGAACCATGTGTCTGTTCTGCTGGCTCCCGGTCTATGAGTAATTTGGCCAACTATTAACACTAGAACGACCATAATGGTCATTTTGACCGCTACGAAATAAAAATATTTCGATTAGAACCAGAAATTTCTTTCTAAAATAAGTTAAATATCTATCATTGCAATATAAGTCAAATAAATAAGTTAAATAGTTTCAAATAAAAATTGTTGTGTAAAATATTTTTAAAACACTTGAGTAAAATTTGCGGTCGTTCTAGTGTTAAAATATACTGTAACAGTTGCTTCGTAGCTGTTCTCAACAAAAATTAAAAGAAAAAAAAATATTGCCACATCCAAAGGGAAATTTCGCCTCCCATCAAAAACCTTTAGAAATGTTTCTACTGCCCTTACCCACTTGAGAGTCTGGTGTCCACTAGATACTTGGTTTTAAGAACTATGGAAAACCACGTCCTCCCGCAAAAATGGTGATATATGTCTCTATTTTAATTTGAACAAGTTAATAACACAAAAACAGAAATTCGTTTTTTAGTCCATTTCAGCTTATTTCAAATGCCGTTAACCCTTACACGTCGGGGAAATTTAGCAACTCGGATGCTTCCAAAGACTGAAGAACCCCACCAGTGGCCAAGAGGGTCTGCTCTCAAAGCTAGTAGACAGGAGGTGATGGGTTCGAAACCAATCAACCCCGTCCGTCGGTTTAATCGTTCGGAGTTATCCGTGGTTTTTTTTTCTAAACTTGATTTCATTACATAAATACGAATTAGGTTCCCTTAGAAAGACACCCACGGAGGGCATCCCTAACCCTTCGCACCAATTTACCTCGTGTAGATAATTGGACCTCATAAACAACACCAACACCGAAGATTGAAGATTCCCGATGCCTACTATCCCTGCTTTTGCCTTTCAGATGTAAGCGCTTGGTCAATATTTCAACCACGGTTTAAACAGGCAATCGGAATATGCACTATCAAGTCTCATTGCATCAATTCATGATTGACATTTTACATGCAAAATTTAATCATTTCAAAAGAACTCTCGTAATGCGGCTCCGCGTAAGACTTGCCTCTGATTAACAAACCCAATTTCGATCTCCCTTTAATTCCTGTTTTCAATTAATGTTAAAATATCGCTTAATGCTTACTGATCATCGGATAAGGCGTAAAATCTTTTTTAAAAGGACCTGACACCGATTCGAAAACAAATTATTTTATACATCAGTGCGTCAAAATTAACTATAGCTACACATATATTTTTTAAATATTTGTCTATGCATGTGGTTGGATGTGAAATAGAAGAGATGTTGGCACCTGCCATATAGCTCTAGCAGCTTTGAATAGAAGGGAAACGAAAATTATGAAAGGTAGCTCATTGTTGTTGTTGTTGTTGTTTTATCATGTGATTAGTAAAACAAGATGGTCTGATGAAGACAGTCATTTTTTCATCGAGTAAACTTTATTCTAAAATTTTTTTAAAGTCATGTCTCTTTCAAAAAATGTTTTGTCTTAAGGGGGTCCGCGACACATTTCCCAATAATTTTTATTTAGCGAGTTAAAATTCTGAATTTTTTTTTGTGATGGTTAACCCTATCATTTGTAAACAAAATCACATGATAAAACTTGTCATATTTTTTTTTAATTTAAAATTTATTTAAAATGTGGGGTTAATTAAAATCGTTATAACTCGGAATATTATTTATAGAATTTCAATTTTTTTTCATTTAAATAAACAGAAATATATAAGTTTTAATTTTCATTCAGCATTTTAAAAAATATTAATTTATAAAAAAATTAAAAATATTTCACGAAAAAAAAACAAAAAAAAAACTGGTGCAACTTTTATTAAAAAAAATCATATTTTCACATTATATCAACTCGAAATATTATTAGGAGAATTAATTCTTTTTTTCATTTAAATAAACATAACTTAATAAACATAATAAATAAACATAACTTAAGTTTTAATTTGGATTTAGCATTTTTAAAAATATTAATTAAAAAAAGTTAAAAATATTTAAAGAAAAAAATTTAAAAAAAAGGTGCAACATTTTTTAAAGTCGTATTTTCAAAAGTAAATATTTTTTTCAAATTTGCTGAATCAAAATTAAAATAAAACAATTGAAAAAGACATGTTCCAAGTTTGACGGTTCTTGAGTTAACGATTGAAATACGAGAAATGGGGAAAAACCCATCATGAAGAAAAACGCATTTTCACAAGAAGTTGTTTCCACGACAACCATTGCTTGAAAGCTAGATTTTGAAATCAAACCAAAACGAAAAAAATAATATTTCCTATTTCAATTAAGATAGAAACATGATTTAAAGATCACTTTAAGCAGAAAAAACAGAGAAATTTTTAATGCAATAAAATCTTTTTAGAGAATTTGAAAATTTTTGTGTCCCGGACACCCTTAAGACGATAAAATCAATATTATAAGATAAATTGAAGTGAGGAAAAATCAGTAATCAAAGTATTCATACATACACGATCAACAATTACAAAATCTATCCTGGGCAAGCAGATAATCAATTTCAGAATTTTTTGAAAATAATGATGTTCCCGGATCCAGAAAGCAATTTGGAGAATCAAAGAATCCTGAACTTGAATGGGTTCTTCTCCAACGGTTCACACAAGTGTCGGATGAAAACATCGCAATTAGGTTTTAAATCAAACTTCGAGAATTTTGCCCCCCCCCAAAAAAAATAAAAGAAAAAAGAAAAAAGAGAATCGAAAATGACTCCTGTACAGGCTGGTTAACCCCTTGCGGGGCAAGCAAAAATGTCTTTAAATATTGTATTCTCGCCGAAATAATCGAAAAATTTTATTTTTAAATAAGGAACAGCAATTTTTCAATGATTTTCTCCAAAAGTTAAAAATATAAAATTTAGTTAAAATTTCTGGTGAGAATCTTGTTTAAATTAAGTGGGATATATTTTATCCCACCGCCCCTCAAGGGGTTAAGTCGTTTCAAAGAACTGCACGCTATCATTTCTCGCACTATCAGCGGTGAGTCCGTATCTGTGGCAAATCGATGAAACGAAAAATAACTTCTGCGCGGTCTACTTAATGATTAGGGAGAGAAAAATAATTTTAATGTGGATGAAATCGGCCTTTTTTGTATGATGCAACCTTCCTAAAGTCTACACTTTAGAGGAGACTTATGTACTGGTGGAACCCATTCTAGAGCTAGAATTTCTGTTTTGGTTGGAGCCAACTGTGATGGTTCTGAAAAACTTCCTTTTCTTGTTATTGGCAAATCGAGAGGGCTAAGATGCTTTGAAGGCGTTAAAAGCTTCCCTGCGAAATATGAAGCAAACACTAAGGCACAGATGGCGAAAAATAGCTATGGAAAATATATTCATGAGTTAGACGAACAATTCATTAATGAAAAATGAAAAGTCCTTTTATTCCTTTTTATTTTAAAGTCCTTCTTTTCCTGTTGCTCACCCTCCACATATTTCTGAATTGAAAGCCGTACAGCTTATTTTTTCCCTCCTAACTGCACACCGGTTTTTCAACCTATGGATGAATGCATTATCAAATTTGAAAGTACAAGGTTAGCAAGAAATAAGTTTCCCACTTCAGAGGTCTCTAGAATAAGTTATATTGTTCCAAAGGAGAGAAAATTTGAACTAGAGCCCTTCGAAGTGTGATAGATATTTCTTGCTAACCCTGTACACTAGTGAAGGATGCTTCTCCTTCATATAATCCAACCAATTTGTAACTCAGAACCTCGACAGTCGACAAATAAGCGTATTGAAAGCAGGGATGGCAGGGATGACCGCCCGGGAACCCAGCTTTTGCTTTAGAGTATAAGTGCAACGGAATGGATTCAACGAGCATATTCGGAAGTGCCCTCGAAAACGATATCTAATTGCTTTCAACGTTCTGGGTTTGAAAAGGACTGCGAAACAGATTTGAATACAGAAAAGAATGACTTGTCTAATCTCAAAAATCCGTTAGAAGAAGCAGCTGAGCTGGATACGATATCCTACATGTTCGATGCAGAAATCTGCGCTTGTTTTGACAATAATTTGATTCTCCATGTTTGTTAGTGATGGCATGAAATACGCAAAAATAATAGAAGATTTGCATCCAAATTGAAGTACACACACACCTGTGCATCTAGTCACTGTTATCTGGGGTTGTATGAAATAAAACGTTGTTGGCAGAATTTTATGTCACTAATACAGGGCTGCCACACGCTACTGTTTTTTAATTCTATTTCGCACAATTTTTCATAATCCCTCGGGGGCGAGCGTCACGCATAAGTTGCTTAGAATCCTTGATTATTCCAACCAGTTATTTTTTATTGTAAATTTTGTGTTATTTAATCAGGGAATTTAGCAAATTTTCAATTAAGCAGAAATTTCTCTTTTGAAAAATGAGAGATAAACAATTAAAAATTCTGCAAAAAACGCTCGTCGCGAAGGGGTTAAAAAGCAAAAGTTTTTCGCTTAAGTTTGCGTGGGGCAACTGGGCCATGATTTTACAATGTGACTCTAGAGATTCTGGAAATTCAGCTTCTAGAAGCTAATGTTCATTTGTATTAACGCGTTCACGCCGGCGCGGTGGGTCACACTCGACTGTCTCAGAGCGGGCAAGCCTCCGGACTTTTGGATACCAATATTTTAATACAGAAAATGTTGTTTTATTTGATTAGAGCAATTGTGCGATTTAAAGGAAAAACATTTTCTCTAAAATAACAGTGGTTTGCGAAAAGCGAGAGACTTGACAACTCTGAGACAGTCGAGTGTGACCCACCGCGCCGACGTGAACGTGTCAAAGTCTGAACTTTTGTAAATGCGTTCAGTTAGGTTCCCTCTATCAGATAGAAATGCTCAAAATTACATTTTAAAAATAAAAAAAATGTATATGCACATTTCATCTTTCTTTCCTCATGGGTCAGCTGCCCCATAAAAATGGGGTAAGTGGACCATGAGGGTCTATGTTCCCCACGCGTGTATTTTTTTCATGTAGGATATCAGGTCCTGTTTGAAAAAGTGTAAACAACTAAAAAAATTTTAAACTAGGCAGATCATGTAAATTATATATCAACTAATGAGCGTTGTAAGGAAAACCTTTGCTGTCAATGTATCTAAAAAAAGAACTAAAAGTGAAAATATTAGATTTATTTATACCAATAACATAAAAATTAAGTAAGTACTTATGTACTTTAGTATACGTAATGAGTATAAAAGTTACATGGGTATTTTAAGGAAAAAAATACGAAGGTAAATCTATGAAGAATTGGCTACGTAAGTACTTATGTACTTCATCTGTATCGTACAATTTCAAGGTTTGGCTATCTCGCTTTCAGGGGCAAGGTACTTGTATTCGTAAAACGTTGAAATAATTTAATGGAAACAGTATTTACAAGATAATTTATTTGTAAACAAGTAGAAGTATATTTTCGCGTACTTAATAAAGATGAAATTTTCATTATAAAATTCCGGTGCCAATGTGGCAATTAGGGATTAAAATTATGTGATGCCATAACGACGTCACCGCCCTTAATAAATCTGGTATGATACCACCCAATATGCTTTTTAAATTTTTTATTACGTAATTTTAATAAGGTATTCTATAATTTTCGTAAATTTCGTTAAATTCTAAATTGTGAGCAAAAAAAAAAAAAAAAAAAATGGAGAAATTTATTCTCCGTAGTAAGAGAATCTCAAAAAAAATTATTTATAACTCTTGGGGTTACTGGATCCAACATGGTCCAGTTACCCATGATATATGTCCCAGTTACCCCATTCTTGAAAAAATTATGGGGTAACTGAGACACCGGGCTTACATTTGAAACATGTAGTAAATATGTATAGATACCTAATAATATTAATGTAGTTATATGTCTAATCTTTTTAAAAAAAGATTGTTTAATAAAAGTGCTTACAGCATTTTAATAAAAAGCCGAGGAAGTTCAACCAAATTATCGTTGTTTTTAAAAAAAGAAACGTAAATTGTCCACAACCTACCACAGCAAAGAGAGAGTTATGATTGAGTTGGCACACGTTGTTTTAGGAAGTAGAGATTAAGGTGCATTGTTCACAAAAGCTAAAGCTTAAAAAATATCAACGGTTTTTTATAAAATAGCCTATGGCCCAGTTAGCTCGTGGGTCCAGTCACACCAGCTAATCCTACCCTTTGACAACATCTGCAAGAGAAATGTACTCTAAAATTTCTTTTCTTAACCCTCTGAGCGGTTTGGGCGTACTTTTCAGCTTCCCCAAAACAACTTTAATCTGTTGTAGATAAAAATATTTTCCACAGAATTGTATTTCAAGATGCCTATCAAATAAAGGGGCATGAAGTGTATTTTAGAAACAAACAGGGAAAGAAAATTTTAATTAAAATTATTTTTATTAGCATTTTAATGAAAATGCAGGAAAGCCCTCAAGACGCACGGAGGATTAAAATAGTAGAATATAAAAATAGTCGCCTGTTAAAGTGAATATTAATCCCTAAATGTACTTAAATGAGATACTTATTCCAACTGAAACTTTCTGAATGTGGTCTTTTCGAAGATATTTAAGCATTTATATTTCAACAGAATTCATCTCCATGTCAGGTTATTAAAATGTGCAAAAACATGGCTTCAAGATGATCATATTCCAGTGTTGGAATGGCCCGGGAAAAACCCAGAACTTAACCCAATTGAAAATCCATGAACACGACTAACAGCAATAATTCACTCTTGGTATCACATTATAACAGATTCAAACTAAAAGATTTGATTCACTTCACAGGAAGTTCATTGCAAAGCCGTAATTAAGAGTAAAGATCTCCCAACAGAGTCGATGTTGCCGATGGGCATTTTTTTTAAAATTCAGATTTCTTGATTGGTACCACTTTTCTGAAATGGTCTGAACCCCTTGTTTTCGCCTTAATAAACACTAGCAGGCTATGCCCGCTGCGCTGGTCAATTTTTCCAAATGAACATTGGTGAATTTGAACTTTCATTTTAAACAATATGGACCTTACTCATTGCTGAAAACGATGCGAACGCCATTGTGATATAATATTACCTTAAGCGTTCGACAAAATTTAGCTATTAAGAAGTAATTCTTTTAATTGCTAACTAACAATGCACTTTTTGTAGGGTAATGAGACCGTTATGACAACAGGAATTCATAGCTCTATAACTAATCAACATATAATGAAATGTTATATACTAACACCATTCCTGAAAAGTCATGTAACAGTGTCACTTGTATCAAAATACGTTCTGTAGATTTTTTAAAAAAAGGCTAAACTCTTTCATAATCAGGGTCACTTAATTTTTTAACTTTTTTTTTGCTCTATGACTAAGTAGCGTTGAACAATATGTATACACTAAAACCTTTCCAAAATTATTACCTAACCACTTGGGCACAGATGTCATACATGCCCCATATAGGCGCGATTTTTTCTGACGCCAATGTCAGAAACATTGCAATACGCAACAATACTTATCTGACGCCAAAGTGTCGTTATTTTGCTTGATATGGTAACCTGGAAATTGTTGTTAATGCTGTTTATGTTTTCGCCAAATTACCATCGGTAAAAAATCTCGCCAATATGACATCAATGGTATATGACATCTGTTACGGGATCGGCATTATTTATTTTTGTTCAAAATCACGCGATCAGAGATGAAAAAGTCCTTCCGGCCAGTGCCGGGAGGAAGAGGTAGCTTTCATAATCCTTATTTAAAAAAAGCCAACTTATATCATGCAAACACACGAAGCTCAATTAAGAGGAAACCGAATGTAGGAGATTCAACACTAATTTTTATCAATACTAAATCATTATGGATGAGAATTTCGTGAAATTAGTCAGCTTTATCCAAGCTGCTTTTATTTAAAGTCACTTATATTTGGCTGCCAAATTCGGCAATTTCTTAAAGTGCCTGTCATTTTAAGACAACATGGTGGATGAGTCTAAGCAGTGAACTTGGTCGAGACCTTAGTAATTGCTGTGCACATGCTCACTCACATCGGAATCGGTTAATACATAGGAGTGCTGTCGCATGCAAAAAATCAGATTTTTCAAAATGTCACCCACAATAGAAATTGAAACTGCTATATCTGAGCCATTTTTTAAGGTAAAGACAAACAAAAAATGCTCCTGAATCCTTATATCAAGATCAAATACTTAAGAAAGAAACCTTTTTCAATTTCCAATTTTTTTGCACCTCACTTTCAATATATATATATTTTTTTAATTTAATGGCCGCCATTTTGAAACAAGATGGCTGATGAATCTGGCCAGCGAACTTGGTCGAGGTGTACATCGAAATAGGCGAATACGTGTGTTATCGCGTGACAAATACAAGATCGTTTCAAAATGTTATCCATGCTAGAAATTCAAAGTGCTATAAATCAACCATTTTTTAAGATATCAACAAAAGAACAAATTTTCAGAAACAAAAACTGCCCCGGAATCTTTGTATCAAGGCCAAACACATAAAAAAATCTTTTTCATATTCCAATTTTTTAATACCTCATTTTGAATTTTAAATTTAATTTCCTTTAAATGGCAACCCTTTTGAAACAAGATGGCGAATGAAGCTGGCCAACGAACTCGGTCGAGACATTGGTATGTACTATGTACAGACCAAGTTACATCCAAATAGGTTCATAAATACGCCTGTTATCGCGTGACAAAAATCAGGTCGTTTTAAAATGTCAGCCACAAGAGAAATTCAAAATGCCATTACTCAACCATTTTTTTTTAGATATAGACGAAAGAAAAACTGTTCCGGAATCTTTGTATTAAGGTCAAACACATACAAAAAAAATCTTTTTCATTTTCCAATTTTTTGGTATCTCGTTTAAATTTTTTTATTTTTTTATTTTTTTAAATGGCCGCCATTTTGAAACAAGATGGCGGATGAAGCTGGCCAACGAACTCGGTCGAGAGATTTGTATGTACTATGTACACACCAAGGTACATCCAAGTCGGTTCATAAATACGCCTCTTATTACGTGAGAAAAATCAGGACGTTTCAAAATGTCAGCCACGCTAGAAATTCAAAATGCTATAACTCAGCCATTTCTTAAGATATAGACGAAACAAAAACTGCTCCCGAATCTTTTTATCAAGGTCAAACACATAAGAAGAAAATATTTTTTCAATTTTCAATTTTTGGCACCACATTTCAAATTTAAATTTTTCTTAAAAATTTAAATGGCCGCCATTTTTAAACAAGATGGCGGGTGAAGCTGGCCAACGAACCCGGTCGAGACATTGGTATGTACTATGTATAAACGAAATTACATCCAATTAATGACATTCAGGCATACCCGAGTAGTATTCGGTGTGAAATGCAGTCCATTTCTTCTTTCATCTGTCATTGAATATCACATCCGAAGGGCTCCAGATTTCTCTGAAAGTTTTAAAGATAGATTGTTGCACAGTTTTTATGTGGATAATGTCGTAACCAGTGTAAATAGCGAAGAAGAATTGAAACATTTCATCGAAGATGCGAGGATGCTCATGGCGAAAGGCAGTTTTGATCTAAGACAGTGGGAGTACACAGGTGATCGCCAAGAAACGCCAAACACGAATGAAACTAACGTCTTAGGACTTGTTTGGAATAAGGAATCCGACATGTTGAAAATCAACCTAAGTTGGCTACAAGATTTTGACACAGAAAAGATCACCAAACGCAGTATGTTGTCAGCTGTGCATAAAATATTTGATCCCTTTGGTTTTACGTCGCCAGTCATGATTTGTCCGAAAATAATGTTGCAAAAAGCCTGGAAATTAGGTTTTAAATGGGATGAAGAGATAACTGGTGAGTTACGTAAAGAATTTTTACTATGGTTTCAAGAGCTAACAGTTTTGAAGGATATAGAGATCCCAAGATACATGAAAATGACTCCAGGAAACATAGAAGCGTGTGCACTTCACACATTTGTAGGTGGAAGTAAAGATGCTTACGCAACAGTTATATTCCTTAGAATAGAAATTGGAAACCAAGTCGAGTTAGTTTTTATAGCAGCCAAATCAAGAGTTGCACCTTTGAAGAACGTCACAATACCAAGAATGGAATTATTGGCGGCAACTATGGGAACTCGTTTGGCGCAAACTATCGTAGATGCCCTCGGTAGGGAAAAGATGAATAGATATTATTGGAGTGATTCATCTACAGTACTCGCTTGGATATCCAGAGATGTCAAATGGTCAGTATTTGTGCGAAATCGAGTTCTAGAGATCAGAAGATTAAGCAGTCCTTCATCATGGATCTATGTGCCAAGTGATAAAAATCCTGCAGATTTGCCAACTCGTGGATGTAAAGCGAGACAGCTAGCTGCCAGGAGATGGTGGGAGGGTCCAGCTTGGTTGAGAAATTCAGCAGAGTTTGAAAAATATACGAACTCTAGTGATCAAGACTATGACGAAGATGAAATTCGGAAGGAACGAATAAAGTCAGTTTCCATGATAACGAATTCTGATGTTAAACAAGATGGTTGGTATTACAGATATTTCTCGAGTTATGTAAAAATCATACGGATGGTCGCATGGATATTACGTTTTAGGCATAACTGCAGAAGTACCGAAGTGAAAAGAGGAGGAGACCTGACGTCATCTGAATTTAAAGAAGCTGAATTAAAGACTCTACGTATGATTCAGAAAGAAGCGTTTTTTCCCGAGAATGATAACAGATTGAGAACTTTACAAACATGGAAAGATGAACAAGATATAATTCGATTGGAGACTAAAATAACGTACAGGAAAGACAATGAAGATTTTCTGAAACCTATAGTCCTGCCAGCAAAACATGAAGTTGTAAAACGACTCATATATCATGTACATGTAAAACATTGTCACGCTGGATTACAGATTCTACTTAATTTATTGAGAGAAAAATACTGGATACTTAATGGTCGTAGAAATGTAAAACAAGTGTTAGCACAGTGTGTTGGCTGCAAACGCTTCAGTGGGAAGAGTTTATGGAGAGACAGTGCGCCTCTACCGGAAAATAGAATAAAGGATGCTAACGTATTTCAGATCACAGGTGTAGACATGGCGGGTCCGTTATACTTGAAGAAAATTGAGAAATCTTGGATATTGATATTTTCCTGCGCAATATACAGAGCAGTGCATTTAGAGCTAGTGACCGCTGCTTCGACTGAGGCATTTTTGATGGGACTCAGACGATTCGAAGCACGGAGAGGAAGGTGCGCTGTCATTTATTCTGACAACGGCACAAACTTCACTGGATCAGCTAATTTATTGAAAAGCCTAGATTGGTCACGAATACAAAAATACAGTTCTGTTAATGCTATTGATTGGAAATTTAATCCACCAACCGCAGCGTGGTGGGGTGGCTTTTGGGAGAGGCTTATCAGAATAATGAAAGATCTTCTCAAAAGAGTATTAGGTCATGCTTACCTCACTTATGAAGAAATGAACACAATTTTGACAGATGTGGAAAGTGTAATAAATGCAAGACCGCTAACATACCTTTCGGAAGACGCAACTGTGAAACCTATCTCCCCATCTATGTTTCTGCAGAGTATAGAAGAATGCAATCTTTCAGACCTGGATGTTGTGGAGCAAAAATCATTAAACAAGAGATTGAAGTATCGGCAGTCATTACAAAAAGAATTGAAGGATCGCTTCAGGTCCGAATATTTAGGTGCATTAATTGAAAGAGCAAGGAACAAACACCAAGAGCAAATTATAGCTGTAGGTGATGTTGTATTGATTGGATCTGATAATAACAAGATAAAGTAAAAAAACTAAAACCCAACTACGACAAAAAACTACGCTGAAAAAGTATAAAAGTACCCCATGAATACAGGTAAAGTCACAAGCAAATGCTAGTAATATATAGATATATTCAAAATGTACAAGTAAAGCGCTTTTGAATGATACCAAACACGGCATATTTATCTTAACTTTATTTTTTGACGTATGACGCTTCCAGTATTTGGTAGTAGTGACGCACATATCCGTCGATGGCAGCAAATGGGTAATGGACCGATTAGTGGATGAGGTCGTTAGTGTAATGTGTAAATGTGTAATGTAGATTGAAGGTTTCATGTATTAAGATGACCTAGGAAGATTTCTTAATCTATCTAATTCTGCTAACGATTGACTGTCATGTGGATTTTTAAGCAACTTATTATGATCCAAGGCACTTATAAACAAACCCTCTATGGTTTTGAAGTGAAGCGCTTTAAAATGATACCAAACACGGCATATCTAGCTTAACTTTATTTTTTTACTCTGTATATTTTGTCCGCTAGAAGGCGCCACATTGAATTTGGTGAAAATCTATATAGCCTATAACCAGCGGACAATTAAGACGCTTCTAATGATATGTCATTTGTCGAATTCTGATTAGTGGTTTAGAAGTTACGAGGGAACAGATGAACATACATACATACATACATACATACATACATACATACATACATACATAGCCTGTCAAAATCATAACCCTCCTTTGGCTTTGCCGTAGTCGGGTAAAAAGAGAACTGATTGGCCTTTAGGTCGAATTACAGAACTTGTACCTGGTAGAGACAAGAAAGTTCGACTCGTAAGAGTTCAAACATCACAACATGAGCTTTTACGACCTATAGAAAGAATATATCCACTAGAGATAGCTTCGTCTACTGACTGTCCGAAACCAAAGATTTCTCACAATCCAGTGAAAATACTTAACAAAGCTACAATTTTGGATGTATCCTCAAGCAAGGAATCTCCTAGACACAGCAGGGCTGGAAGGATACTGAAAATTCCTGAAAGACTGAATTTATAGCAAGTGACTTTGTCAATTTCTCTACGTTTAAAATTAGTTCTGATTATACAAGGTAATCAGAAGGTGGGAGGATGTTACGGGATCGGCATTATTTATTTTTGTTCAAAATCACGCGATCAGAGATGAAAAATGTGAAGAAAAAACAATTGACTTGAAATGACATTTATTATTTTGTTTTTGCGCGTTCACATGTTATTGTCGCTGGTTAAAAAAGAAAAAGGGACAAGTTTTGATGTATTCTGTGGCAACTTCTTATTTTTTTGTAGATTCAAGTAAGAAAGAAAAAATGCTGGTAGCTTGTTTTTTATGAGTTATTATTACTAAGTTTTGAAGTTATCTCACCGTAGGAGTTGTTCCATAAATAGTACAACTATACGAGCACAAAGGTGCTAATGTGAGTATGGTTTAAGTTTAAAATATAAAGTTTATTAAAAGTCTTTCATTCGTAGAATTTAAAAGTAAACAAAAATCTGCTTTGCGTGGTACGTTTTGTGGATTTTTTACATTAGTGGCGTCCGCCAGTACAGGACCTGAGTTTAAACAAGGTTATCTATCACACGTAGTTTAAAAGGTGTTAATAAAAAAAATTAAATGAAATAAAGATTTTCCATGATGTTTAAGTTGGTTAAAGGTTTTAAAAAGGAAGATTTGATCTTCGTAGCCGAGCAATTAGGTGAAATAGCAGCACCAACGGCTTCACTTGTGGCACTTAAAGATTTAATTTTGAATTGTAAGGCATATAAAGATGATCCTGAATTTGTACAGAGCGTTTTAGAAAATGCCGTTTCAGAAAGAAAGGAAAAGGAAAAATTAGAGAGACAGTCAAAGGAAAAAGCTGAAGCATTGAATATGGAAAAAGAAAAATTAGAAATACAAGCGAAGGAAAAAGCTGAAGCATTGAATATGGAATTACAAGCAAAGATTGAAGGCGAAAAGTTAAAATTGGCGCACGAGTTAGAATTGGCGCAACTTCAGTCAGCAGTAAACAGCCAAGGTGGAGCTCTTAATCCAATTATCGATAGTTATGCAATGAGAAGAAAGTTTACGCTGCCCAAATTAGAATTCAGAAAGTTTGGCGGTGAAATAATAGACTGGTTACCGTTTTGGTGTCAATTTAGACAAATTGATGAAGATACAGAAATAGCACCAGAAGATAAATTTCAGTACTTGGTGCAAGCAACAGTTGCCGGCTCCCGAGCAAGAGAAGTGGTAGAGAGTTTCCCGCCAAGTGGCACTAATTACGCCAAGGCAATTGAGAGTTTAAAAACCCGTTTTGGTAGAGAAGATATATTGGTAGAAGTCTACGTGAGAGAACTACTCAAATTAATAATATCAGTACAAACGAAGGGAAAATTCTCGTTGACATCGTTATATGATAAATTGGAATTATATTTACGAGCTTTAGATACATTAGGTGTCACAACTGACAAATGTGCATCAATTTTATATCCATTAGTTGAGTCCTGTTTTCCAGCAGAATTTCTAAAAGCGTGGAATCGCACGAACATATCGTCTGAGAAAACTGAGGCACAGGACAGATTAAATAATCTGATGCAGTTTTTGCGAACTGAAGTAGAAGGTGAAGAAAGGGTGTCACTCGCCGTAGCTGGTTTTGGATTAGCTAAAAGTGAAGACCGTAAATATGTCGCAAAAAGGAATCACCATAATTTTGAACATAAAACCGGTAAAACTTTGACAGCGGCAGGTCTGTTGAGTACCTCTTCCGTAACAGAGAAAAAAGGAGTCTGCATTTTTTGCCAGGGAAGACATGCAAGTTCGGAATGCTTTTCTGCGAGAAAATTAAACTTAGCGGAAATACAAAAAATCGCCAAGGAGAAAAGATGCTGCTTCATATGTTTAGTACCAGAACATACCGCTAAAAGATCCCGAGCGATGGTGAAATGTATTATTTGTAATAAGCGGCATGTGCCATTACTATGCGATCAACGTAAGTCATCCGGTAAAGATACTCAAGAGGGAGCTGAGGAGAAGTCTAAAAGAGATGAAGTGAATATGACAAATATTAGTAAGAAGAGCGCCAAAGTGTTCTTGCAGACCTTGAAGGTGAAGCTAGTTTCTGAAAGTAAACAGAAGATTGTTCGTTTATTGTTAGATTCAGCATCACAGAAATCGTATATATTAAAAAGTGTGGCGGAAGAAATGAATTACAAGCCTATTCGGCAAGAAAAGATAATACATTCTCTGTTTGGCGACATTACTACTCAAGAATGACAACACAACTGTTACAAAATAAGAGTTAGAGATTTGAGCGAAGAATTCAGGTGTAATTTCGAAGTACGAGATCAAGTTAGCATATGCGGAGATATTCAACCCGTTACACAGGGGCCATGGTTACAAGAATTAAAGGAAAGTGGCATCATGTTAAGTGATGTGAGTCAATGTTGTGGTAGTATAGAAGTTTTAATTGGAGCTGATGTTATGGGGAAAATGTTAACTGGTAAAAGAAAAATATTGTCTTCTGGTTTAGTTGCAGTGGAAACATATCTCAGATGGACATTAATGGGAAAAGCACCATGTGAAAAGCCATATTCATCCGAAAACTTGGCGATGACAGTAACATCAATGTTTGTAAAAGAAGCGGATATCTCAAACCTATGGAGACTTGACTTAATCGGAATTACAGATCCCATAGAGAAGAAGTCAAGAGAAGAGATAGATCGCCAAACTAAGGAGCATTTCTTCGAAACAGTAAAAATAAACGATGGAAATCGGTATGAGATTTGTCTTCCTTGGGCTGATGACATAACAACACTGCCAAATAACTTTAAGTTGGCGATGAAACGTTTGGAAAGCATCACCTCAAAGTTAATCGCCAAGAACATGTTTCAACAATATGAGAATGCTTTTAATGATTGGATTAACGAAGGTATTATAGAGGAAGTTCCTTCTTACGAAACGAAATCTTATGGCAATTACTTGCCGCATCATCCAGTCATAAAAGAGAGTAGTACTACAACCCCGATCCGTCCTGTATTTGATGCGTCAGCAAGATTAGCAAATTATCCATCTCTGAATCAATGCCTACAATGTGGACCCAACTTGATCGAGCTCATTCCAGATGTTCTTCTACGCTTTCGAGAAAGAAAACTTGGTGTAATTGCAAATATTAGGAAAGCTTTTTTACAGATCAGCATTTGTGAGAAAGATAGAAATTTCCTACGTTTTTTGTGGTGGAAGGACTTAAAGGAAAAGAAATTAATGACATTCAGGCATACCCGAGTAGTATTCGGTGTGAAATGCAGTCCATTTCTTCTTTCATCTGTCATTGAATATCACATCCGAAGGGCTCCAGATTTCTCTGAAAGTTTTAAAGATAGATTGTTGCACAGTTTTTATGTGGATAATGTCGTAACCAGTGTAAATAGCGAAGAAGAATTGAAACATTTCATCGAAGATGCGAGGATGCTCATGGCGAAAGGCAGTTTTGATCTAAGACAGTGGGAGTACACAGGTGATCGCCAAGAAACGCCAAACACGAATGAAACTAACGTCTTAGGACTTGTTTGGAATAAGGAATCCGACATGTTGAAAATCAACCTAAGTTGGCTACAAGATTTTGACACAGAAAAGATCACCAAACGCAGTATGTTGTCAGCTGTGCATAAAATATTTGATCCCTTTGGTTTTACGTCGCCAGTCATGATTTGTCCGAAAATAATGTTGCAAAAAGCCTGGAAATTAGGTTTTAAATGGGATGAAGAGATAACTGGTGAGTTACGTAAAGAATTTTTACTATGGTTTCAAGAGCTAACAGTTTTAAAGGATATAGAGATCCCAAGATACATGAAAATGACTCCAGGAAACATAGAAGCGTGTGCACTTCACACATTTGTAGGTGGAAGTAAAGATGCTTACGCAACAGTTATATTCCTTAGAATAGAAATTGGAAACCAAGTCGAGTTAGTTTTTATAGCAGCCAAATCAAGAATTGCACCTTTGAAGAACGTCACAATACCAAGAATGGAATTATTGGCGGCAACTATGGGAACTCGTTTGGCGCAAACTATCGTAGATGCCCTCGGTTGGGAAAAGATGAATAGATATTATTGGAGTGATTCATCTACAGTACTCGCTTGGATATCCAGAGATGTCAATTGGTCAGTATTTGTGCGAAATCGAGTTCTAGAGATCAGAAGATTAAGCAGTCCTTCATCATGGATCTATGTGCCAAGTGATAAAAATCCTGCAGATTTGCCAACTCGTGGATGTAAAGCGAGACAGCTAGCTGCCAGGAGATGGTGGGAGGGTCCAGCTTGGTTGAGAAATTCAGCAGAGTTTGAAAAATATACGAACTCTAGTGATCAAGACTATGACGAAGATGAAATTCGGAAGGAACGAATAAAGTCAGTTTCCATGATAACGAATTCTGATGTTAAACAAGATGGTTGGTATTACAGATATTTCTCGAGTTATGTAAAAATCATACGGATGGTCGCATGGATATTACGTTTTAGGCATAACTGCAGAAGTACCGAAGTGAAAAGAGGAGGAGACCTGACGTCATCTGAATTTAAAGAAGCTGAATTAAAGACTCTACGTATGATTCAGAAAGAAGCGTTTTTTCCCGAGAATGATAACAGATTGAGAACTTTACAAACATGGAAAGATGAACAAGATATAATTCGATTGGAGACTAAAATAACGTACAGGAAAGACAATGAAGATTTTCTGAAACCTATAGTCCTGCCAGCAAAACATGAAGTTGTAAAACGACTCATATATCATGTACATGTAAAACATTGTCACGCTGGATTACAGATTCTACTTAATTTATTGAGAGAAAAATACTGGATACTTAATGGTCGTAGAAATGTAAAACAAGTGTTAGCACAGTGTGTTGGCTGCAAACGCTTCAGTGGGAAGAGTTTATGGAGAGACAGTGCGCCTCTACCGGAAAATAGAATAAAGGATGCTAACGTATTTCAGATCACAGGTGTAGACATGGCGGGTCCGTTATACTTGAAGAAAATTGAGAAATCTTGGATATTGATATTTTCCTGCGCAATATACAGAGCAGTGCATTTAGAGCTAGTGACCGCTGCTTCGACTGAGGCATTTTTGATGGGACTCAGACGATTCGAAGCACGGAGAGGAAGGTGCGCTGTCATTTATTCTGACAACGGCACAAACTTCACTGGATCAGCTAATTTATTGAAAAGCCTAGATTGGTCACGAATACAAAAATACAGTTCTGTTAATGCTATTGATTGGAAATTTAATCCACCAACCGCAGCGTGGTGGGGTGGCTTTTGGGAGAGGCTTATCAGAATAATGAAAGATCTTCTCAAAAGAGTATTAGGTCATGCTTACCTCACTTATGAAGAAATGAACACAATTTTGACAGATGTGGAAAGTGTAATAAATGCAAGACCGCTAACATACCTTTCGGAAGACGCAACTGTGAAACCTATCTCCCCATCTATGTTTCTGCAGAGTATAGAAGAATGCAATCTTTCAGACCTGGATGTTGTGGAGCAAAAATCATTAAACAAGAGATTGAAGTATCGGCAGTCATTACAAAAAGAATTGAAGGATCGCTTCAGGTCCGAATATTTAGGTGCATTAATTGAAAGAGCAAGGAACAAACACCAAGAGCAAATTATAGCTGTAGGTGATGTTGTATTGATTGGATCTGATAATAAAAAGAGAACTGATTGGCCTTTAGGTCGAATTACAGAACTTGTACCTGGTAGAGACAAGAAAGTTCGACTCGTAAGAGTTCAAACATCACAACATGAGCTTTTACGACCTATAGAAAGAATATATCCACTAGAGATAGCTTCGTCTACTGACTGTCCGAAACCAAAGATTTCTCACAATCCAGTGAAAATACTTAACAAAGCTACAATTTTGGATGTATCCTCAAGCAAGGAATCTCCTAGACACAGCAGGGCTGGAAGGATACTGAAAATTCCTGAAAGACTGAATTTATAGCAAGTGACTTTGTCAATTTCTCTACGTTTAAAATTAGTTCTGATTATACAAGGTAATCAGAAGGTGGGAGGATGTTACGGGATCGGCATTATTTATTTTTGTTCAAAATCACGCGATCAGAGATGAAAAATGTGAAGAAAAAACAATTGACTTGAAATGACATTTATTATTTTGTTTTTGCGCGTTCACATGTTATTGTCGCTGGTTAAAAAAGAAAAAGGGACAAGTTTTGATGTATTCTGTGGCAACTTCTTATTTTTTTGTAGATTCAAGTAAGAAAGAAAAAATGCTGGTAGCTTGTTTTTTATGAGTTATTATTACTAAGTTTTGAAGTTATCTCACCGTAGGAGTTGTTCCATAAATAGTACAACTATACGAGCACAAAGGTGCTAATGTGAGTATGGTTTAAGTTTAAAATATAAAGTTTATTAAAAGTCTTTCATTCGTAGAATTTAAAAGTAAACAAAAATCTGCTTTGCGTGGTACGTTTTGTGGATTTTTTACATTAGTGGCGTCCGCCAGTACAGGACCTGAGTTTAAACAAGGTTATCTATCACACGTAGTTTAAAAGGTGTTAATAAAAAAAATTAAATGAAATAAAGATTTTCCATGATGTTTAAGTTGGTTAAAGGTTTTAAAAAGGAAGATTTGATCTTCGTAGCCGAGCAATTAGGTGAAATAGCAGCACCAACGGCTTCACTTGTGGCACTTAAAGATTTAATTTTGAATTGTAAGGCATATAAAGATGATCCTGAATTTGTACAGAGCGTTTTAGAAAATGCCGTTTCAGAAAGAAAGGAAAAGGAAAAATTAGAGAGACAGTCAAAGGAAAAAGCTGAAGCATTGAATATGGAAAAAGAAAAATTAGAAATACAAGCGAAGGAAAAAGCTGAAGCATTGAATATGGAATTACAAGCAAAGATTGAAGGCGAAAAGTTAAAATTGGCGCACGAGTTAGAATTGGCGCAACTTCAGTCAGCAGTAAACAGCCAAGGTGGAGCTCTTAATCCAATTATCGATAGTTATGCAATGAGAAGAAAGTTTACGCTGCCCAAATTAGAATTCAGAAAGTTTGGCGGTGAAATAATAGACTGGTTACCGTTTTGGTGTCAATTTAGACAAATTGATGAAGATACAGAAATAGCACCAGAAGATAAATTTCAGTACTTGGTGCAAGCAACAGTTGCCGGCTCCCGAGCAAGAGAAGTGGTAGAGAGTTTCCCGCCAAGTGGCACTAATTACGCCAAGGCAATTGAGAGTTTAAAAACCCGTTTTGGTAGAGAAGATATATTGGTAGAAGTCTACGTGAGAGAACTACTCAAATTAATAATATCAGTACAAACGAAGGGAAAATTCTCGTTGACATCGTTATATGATAAATTGGAATTATATTTACGAGCTTTAAATACATTAGGTGTCACAACTGACAAATGTGCATCAATTTTATATCCATTAGTTGAGTCCTGTTTTCCAGCAGAATTTCTAAAAGCGTGGAATCGCACGAACATATCGTCTGAGAAAACTGAGGCACAGGACAGATTAAATAATCTGATGCAGTTTTTGCGAACTGAAGTAGAAGGTGAAGAAAGGGTGTCACTCGCCGTAGCTGGTTTTGGATTAGCTAAAAGTGAAGACCGTAAATATGTCGCAAAAAGGAATCACCATAATTTTGAACATAAAACCGGTAAAACTTTGACAGCGGCAGGTCTGTTGACTACCTCTTCCGTAACAGAGAAAAAAGGAGTCTGCATTTTTTGCCAGGGAAGACATGCAAGTTCGGAATGCTTTTCTGCGAGAAAATTAAACTTAGCGGAAATACAAAAAATCGCCAAGGAGAAAAGATGCTGCTTCATATGTTTAGTACCAGAACATACCGCTAAAAGATGCCGAGCGATGGTGAAATGTATTATTTGTAATAAGCGGCATGTGCCATTACTATGCGATCAACGTAAGTCATCCGGTAAAGATACTCAAGAGGGAGCTGAGGAGAAGTCTAAAAGAGATGAAGTGAATATGACAAATATTAGTAAGAAGAGCGCCAAAGTGTTCTTGCAGACCTTGAAGGTGAAGCTAGTTTCTGAAAGTAAACAGAAGATTGTTCGTTTATTGTTAGATTCAGCATCACAGAAATCGTATATATTAAAAAGTGTGGCGGAAGAAATGAATTACAAGCCTATTCGGCAAGAAAAGATAATACATTCTCTGTTTGGCGACATTACTACTCAAGAATGACAACACAACTGTTACAAAATAAGAGTTAGAGATTTGAGCGAAGAATTCAGGTGTAATTTCGAAGTACGAGATCAAGTTAGCATATGCGGAGATATTCAACCCGTTACACAGGGGCCATGGTTACAAGAATTAAAGGAAAGTGGCATCATGTTAAGTGATGTGAGTCAATGTTGTGGTAGTATAGAAGTTTTAATTGGAGCTGATGTTATGGGGAAAATGTTAACTGGTAAAAGAAAAATATTGTCTTCTGGTTTAGTTGCAGTGGAAACATATCTCAGATGGACATTAATGGTAAAAGCACCATGTGAAAAGCCATATTCATCCGAAAACTTGGTCCGAGCGATGGTGAAATGTATTATTTGTAATAAGCGGCATGTGCCATTACTATGCGATCAACGTAAGTCATCCGGCCTTACACTAATTTCATTTAAAAAACTGAAAAGACAAACAATAACAGGAAATAATTCCATAATTAAAAAAAAGAATTATTAATTTTAATTTACATACGAAAAATGTAACTACTGCTACTGGCAATTTTAGAAATGCTATTGGCGAGATCTGCGCACGGCTTATAAATGTACCCATTTTTTCTTCTTATCGAGGAGCAAATTATAAATCGCCAAATATTTTTCCAATTCCAATTTCTTTCATTGAAAATAATTTTTAAATCGTTACAAACATTGCTTTCATATTTAAATATTTTCGTTGGTACTACTTAGTTATCTCGTCGACCAATTTCACCAAATTATACAAATTGACATAATATTCATTTTAAATAACGAAAGAACTAATAAATTATTATAACATTAATAAAAATACAAATAAAACGTCGAAATAAAAATCTCTTTGTGACGTAAACACGTGTAACTTGCTTAAAGTCATGTGAATTTGACATTTACGATCAACCGTTATTGGTATTTAATCTTAAAGTTTGGCGATAGATTTTTGGTCGACGGAAAATCTAAGCAGTACCTTTTCGTTCTATAAGGCTAATTTCTTAGTAAAATTGTTCCTTTTATTTTACATAAAATCACTATTTTTTTTTCTTTTGGTACTACTTAGTTATCCTGTCGACCAAAAATCTATCGCCAAATTATAAGATTAAATGCCAATAACGGTTGATCGTAAATGTCACATTCACTTGACTTCAAGGAAGTTACACGTGCTTACGTCATCAAGTTATTTTTATTTTGACGTTTTATTTGTATTTTTATTAATGTTATAATAATTTATTTGTTCTTTCATTATTAAAATACAACTTATGTCAATTAATGTAATTTGGCGAGTGGTTTGGCGATATATATAATTTGGCAAAATTAGTCAACGGGATAACTAAGTAGTGCCATTTTTTTTCATTAAGATGTTCGTATTTTTTTTTTCAAACTCATTGAGCTGTTTTTATTCTTTATCCAAAAGAGTTAATTTGAATTTTTTTCGCTGCTAAAGTAACGGATGTAATGTTAGATATTTTGAGGTTTAGGTGCCAAAAACACCGGCAAATTAGAAAAAAATGAAAAATGTCATGAACTGTCGGACTTATAAGAATTTACTTGGCACTAATCGATTCAGCATACAAAAATACATCAAATTATGCTATCATCTGACGCATAATTATAATATCTGACTTTTAAGGAATTTTTTCCCTCTCCTTGCAAAAACGCCGTTAGGGGTGCTACTTTATAAAATCCATTCTTAGCGATACTATATAGATATGCCATTTGGCGGTGACTCGATGATCGAAAATTAGTCCAATATCATTTGAAATATTACAAAATAGAGGAGAAATTACGAAGAAAGACGAAGAAGAAATGACGAATTACAGAAGACTTTTTCAAAATGTTGAATTTTTCGATAATAATAACACATGATTGTATAAATTTCCTTAAAAACTATCTTTATTTCCTAGATTTCGAAGGTGTGAATTTTCCTATAAATGATATTGGCGATATGACTTAAGAAAAAATAAAATAAACTATAGATAATATTTGCTTAAAAAAAATGGATAATATTCATTGATCTGAGTTCGAGTTTATAAATATCACATGCTTTCGGAATTACGGTAAAAAACATTTTTAAAAATATGAAATTATTTTACAATATGTATGTGTGGCAGAAATTCACACTAAAATTTAAGTATTTGATTCCATTTTTAAAACATTAACTGATATCCATATAAGTTACAATTGAATATAAAAATGTATTCAAAAAAAGATCTCGTTCACTTGAAAAAACACCATTTATGAGAATATCCCCAAGCTAGTGTCACACTTACACATTTTTGACTTAAAATCATATTGTTTGGCGACAAAAGTAAAATAAAAAATCGTAATGAAATAAATAATAATTACACACGTGACTCACAATTACATCTGCTTGTTTCTTCTATAAGTTACGTGATGGGGCAATTAGATAAAAAGAAAAAGAAAAGAACAAAAGGAAAAAAAAGTCATTAAAAATTCATCTAATCAAATTTTCAAATTCATTTCTATAATCTAACGCAAGCGATAATGAGCCAAATATTGCGTATCAATTGTAATCTTTCTCATTAAATTAATTTTTAAGCATTACAAATATTTCTTTCAGGTTTAAATTAAATTACAAATATTTCTTTTAGCTTTAAATTAAATATATTCGTTTTTTAACATAATCCCTCATTTAAATGAATTTTTCTTTCTTTTTTTACAATTAAATATCAGTAATTATTTTTTCATTTATTTTCTAACGGATACAGCGATTTCAATTCATTTGTCGCCAAAAAATAACCTTTGGCAACCTTTTCGTTCAAAATAACAATAAAATGCGAAATTTATTACCAAAAATCATAGTTATCCCTGTATATTTTACTCATAAACCACCACGTGAATATTCTCTATCGAATGACACTATTTGTAAAAAAATCCACCGGGTAGTTTTTGAAAACATTCGGGCGGAACTTTTAGATCTTACTGCTTTATAATATATACTAGCAGGCTATGCCCGCTGCGCTGGTCAATATTTCCAAATGGACTTTGGATTAAACTAAATGGTGAATTTGAACTTGTATTTTAAACAATATGGATCTTCAGCTTGACCTTGCTCATCACTGAAAACGATTCGAACGCCATTGCGATATAATGTTATCTTAAGCGTTGGACAAAATTTAGCAATTAAGAAGTAATTGTTTTCGTTGATTATAAACAGCGCACTTATGGTCGGGTAATGAGACCGTTATGACAACAGGAATTAATACCTCTGTAACTAATCAGCATATAATGAAATCGTATATACTAACACCATTCCTAAAAGTCATGCAACAGGGCCACTTGTAACAAAATATGGTCTGTAGATTTTTTTAAAAAGGCTAAACTTTCATAATCAGGTTCACTTAATTTTTGAACTTTTACTGTTGCTCTATAACTAAGTACCCTTGAACAATATGTATACACTAAAACCTTTCCAAAATTATTACCTAACTAATTGTGGTATATCCTACGATAGTATTATAAACAATCGGAATGAAATACAAATTTCCGTTGTAAATATATAGTAGATGATGATGATGCGATTTTGTGTAATAGTAAAGTTTTCGCTTCAAACATAAACGATGCTTTCAACATTAAAGCTAATACACCAATATGTTAAGTATCCGAATACGGAAGGTTAACTTAAATTCTCATGAGCAACTACTCAAAGAAAAATGAATATGTGGCTTTTGTGATATTTTTATGTCAGCCGGGCGCAGATAATAAATCAATAAAGATTGTTTTCATAGCATATTCTTATTTTATTATTTTCATTTAAAACACAAACCTTTCACTCATTTCATTTAAAATGCATGCCTTATACTAATTTCATTTACAAAACTGAAAAGATAAACAATAGCAGGAAATAATGCCATAATTAAAAACAAAAAAATATTTTTAATTTACATACGCAAAATGTAACTACTGCTACTGGGAATTTTAAAAATGCTATCAGCGAAATGTGCGCACGGTTGTTATAAATGTAACCATTTTTTCTTCTTATCGAGGAGCAATTTATAAATCGCACAATATTATTCCAATTCCAATTTCTTTCATTGAGGAACCTATGACCGGAAAAAATGGAAAAAGACTTTTGTAGATTCTTCGGATGACGGCATCTGACGCCATAAACCGAGTTTATATATATGAAAATAATTTTTAAGTCGTTACAAACATTGCTTTCATACTTAAATATTTTCATTGGTACTACTTGTTATCCCGTCGACCAATTTCGCCAAATTATATAAATCGCCAAACCATTCGCCAAATTATATAAATTGGCATAATCTTTATTTTAAATAACGAAATAACAAATAAATTAGTATAACATTAATAAAAATACAAATAAAACGTCGAAATTAAAATCACCTGATGACGTAAACACGTGTAGCTTGTTTAAATTCAAGTGAATTTGATATTTACGATCAACCATTATTGGCATTTAATCTTATAGTTTGACGATAAATTTTTGGTCGACGGAATATCTAAGTAGTACATTTTCCATTTTTGTTTTATAACGCTAAATTCTCAGTAATTTTTTTCCTTTTATTTTACATAAAATCACTATTTTTTTAAAAAAAATTAAGATGCTTGCATTTTTATTTCAAACTCATAGAGCCGTTTTTATTTTTTAGCCAAAAGGGTTGATTTGAATTTTTTCCGTTGCTAGAGTAACGGATGTAATGATAGATATTTTGAGGTTTAGATGCCAAGGACACCGCCAAATTAGAAAAATATGAAATGTGCCATGAACTGTTGGCTTATAAAAATTTATTTGGTAGCATTCGATTCAGCATACAAAACTACATTAAAATATGCTATCATTTGACGCATAATTTTTATATTCGATTTTTTCCCCCTCCACGTGCAAAAACCATTAGGGGTGACACTTTAGAAAGTCCTTTCTTAGCAGAAGTCTATGTCATAAGAAGTATTTTTACCACGATTTTCAAGATTTTAGGTTCAGTAGTTTGCGCTGTGCGTTAATTAGTCACCTAATCCAGACTTTATTTTATATACTATATTAGATATTCCATTTTGCGGTGAATCGATGATCGAAAATTAGTCCAATATCATTTGAAATATTACATAACAGAGGAGAAAGTACGAAGAAAGACGAAGAAGAAATGACGAATTACAAAAGACTTGTATTTTTTTTTTCAAAATGTTGAATTTTTCGATAGTAATAACGTATTAAAACATAAATTTCCTTAAAAATTATCTTTATTTCCTAGATTTCGAATCTGTGAATTTTCCTATAAATGAAATTGGCGATATGACTTGAGAAAAAATGAAATAAACAATACATAATATTTGCTTATATAAAATGGGTAATATTCGTTGATCTGAGTTCGAGTTTATAAATATCACATGCTTTCGGAATTACGGCGAAAAACATTTTAAAAAGTATGAAATTATTTTACAATATGTATGTGTGGCAGAGATTCACACTGAAATTTAAGCATTCGATTCCATTTTTTAAATAAGAACTGATATCTATATAAGTTACAATTGAATATGAAAATGTACCCAAAAAATGATCTCTTTCACCTAAAAAAACACCATTTGTGAGAACATCCTCAAGCTAATGTCACGCTTATGCATTTTTGGCTTAAAATCACATCGTTTGGCGACAAAAGAAAAATAAAAAATTGTAAAGAAACAAATAGTAATTACACATGTGACTCACAATTACATCTGCTTGTTTCTTCTTTAAGTCACGTGATGGAACAATTAGATATAAAAGAAAAAAGAAAAGAGCAGAACAGAAAGAAAATGTCGTTAAAATTTCATCTAATCAAATTTTCTGATTCGTTTCCATATCTAACGCAAGCGATAAAGAGCCAAATATTGCATATCAAGTGTAATATTTCTTATTAAATTAATTTTTAAGCATTACAAATATTTCTTTCAGGTTTTGATTAAATGTTTCCGTTTTTTAATATTATCACTCATTGAAACGGATTTTCTTTTTCTTTTTTTCCTTTTTTTTCATTTAAATAAAATTAGTAACAGTTTTTCTTTTATTTTTCGAGGTTTAATAGCCGTTTCAATTTTTTTTTATCAACGATGAATTTCGCCAAGAAATAAAATGGTAACCTTATCGCCCAAAATAACAGAATTTTCCGTCATAATACTAAAACTAATATAGGTAGAATAATGTGTTATAGCTTAAAACCTTCCCTGAAACAATACCTATCTAACGGTATAAGTTCCGTAAAAATCCATGCAGTAGAACTCGAAATCTAGGCGTTCGGAACGAAATTTCCGTTTGGATTTTATATATATAATAGATAATAGAATAGATAATAGATTATATATATATATATATAATAGAATAGATAATAGATTATGTGTTATGAACTATCTCAAAGTTTAAAACAGATCGCATTGTTAGATTTCCCAATTTTAACAATATCGCGTTATGTTAGTTCCACATTGCACCACCAGGGAGCGCACTCTATTTTTAACGAAAGCGTATCCGAACGAAACTCCTTCGTGCAACCTTTCCGTAGATACATGAATCGGGAGGGTGGCGGTCTTAACGAATAATGTAAGATAATTGCTGAAATTACTACGAAAAATATGTTAAAGGGGCCCTACGCGGGCCCCTAATAGAGTTAGAGGAAATCGGAAGACGGCAAAATAATCGCGGGGAAAAGTTTGCTTGGGTGCTTCGGAGCTTCTTTTGGCGCGAGATCTAAGCTCTACGACCAATAGGAGCCCAGATATTTAAGGAAATATGAAGTTACAAAGTTCAATATAAAAGAATTTTCCGTAATAATTCTATAACTAATCTAGGTAGAATGATGTGTTATAGCTTAAAACCTTCCCTGGAACGATACCTATCTAACGGCATAAGTTCCGTCAAAATCCATGCGGTAGAACTCGAAATCTCGGCGTTCGGAACGAAATTTCCGTTTGGATTATATATATACTAGCAGACCCGCCCGGCGTTGCCCGGGGTTTGCAAATAATAACCTTAAACAAAACTTAAGTTTGCATGATTTTATATCTTTGGAAATTCTTTTAAATGAACCTAATTTCGGAGGACCCATTTCCTTCCGCAGCGTCTAGTGTGTTCCCATCAAACTTTTTTTCGAAGAAACCTGTAATCTAGTTCCCCGCTATCTAAGGCAATATTTACCGGAAGTGCCCGCACATGCTGGAGACAATCGAAAACCAAGTTGAGTGATACAAACCTCGTAGGAATCAAGCTCATAGAATAATAATAAAAAAAGAATGCACCATTAATGTTAGAAAATGTTAGTAACTAAAGTCCAAGATAAAATTTCATAATACAGAAAGTAGCTGAATTGTAATCTAAGTTGAAGGAAGCAAATCCCGTTGAAATTGGACCCTTAAACCCGAGGAAATATTGCGCCCCCATGCGGTGGAAGATCTTTGTAATTTATGTATCCCCTTGTAAATTTCATGAATTACAGTTAGCATTAACACATATTTAATAAATGGATGAAATCTCTTACCTAAAGATACCTTTAAAGTAACGCGATTTTTAATTTACGGCTGTAGTGAGTAGACGTAAGTTGATGCTGAAAAGGAGATTAATGATCGAAAAAGGTGGTAGCTGAGGTATAAAGAAAGACCGGGCCCGGGGGCCAGAGTGTTATCTAGAAAGTAGTTGGGTATACGAAAATTTAGTAGTGGTTTTAAAGTAGCTTGAAGACGCTAAAACTAAGTTAAAGAAAATTGCAATAGAATAGGACAGTTTTTAAAGAAGCTGCAACAAAGACCCCAAGAAGACGATTAATATTCAAAATTAGTGGTAGCTGAAGTCTGCAAGTTTTTTTTGTTGTTCATGTAGTAGCTGGAGAACCTAAGAAGTTGTTAGAAAAAAAGGTTCGTGAATCGGACCATTTTTAAATGTTTATCAGTTGGCCCAAAAGGGTCCAACTGATAGTTGAGAGTAGGACCCTAAAATGAAAGCATGTTTAAATGTTGTAGTAATTAGCGTTTTAGATTCTCAATTAGTCAAAATTAATCATAGGGTATGAAATAATCATTAGAATAATATTTTAAACAAATGCGCAAAATGGAGTAAATGCTTATAAAGGGGCCCTAGAGCCCCAATAAAAATATGAGGTTGTTTGTCTAAGGAGAAGAGTCCAAGACTCAAATTTAAAATTATGCCATCAAAAGGTGAGAAAATTAGGGGGTGGAAAATGCATGGCACACCTGTAGGGCCCCGGATCGGGCCTTACAGGACCGTAAGGTGCCCCAGGATTTTAACTGGAATATAGTAGCAGGAGAATGACTAAATGCAAAAATCGTAAAAATGAAGATCGGATTAAGAGGGGCAATTTATTAATAATTTATGGTGCAAAAGCTTCAAAGAGCCTTGTACCGGGCACCAAGGGGGAAGGGACTTAAGTGGCATGTAGTTTGGTATAAAGACACTTTTTAGCAGTTTTTAAAGTAATTAGAGAACGCTAGAACGATGGTAAAGAAATTTGCAAGGAATTCGGATCATTATTAAAGAGTCAAGGGACCCAAGAAGGCGATTAATATTCAAAATTGATGGTAGTTGAAGTCTGAAATTTTTTTTTCGTTCATGTAGCAGCTGGCGCACTTAAGATGTTAGGGGAAAAAGCAAGTGAATCTGACGATTTTTAAGGGAATTCTAATAGGGGGCTTCAAAGGGGCCAACTGATAGTTCCGAACAGGGCCCTAACTCGAAAACATGCTTAAATGTTTTAGTACTTAGCGTTTTAGATCTTCAATTAGTCAAAATTAAGCATAGGGTATGAATTAATCATTAGATTAATATTTTGAAGAAATGCGCACAAAATGGGTTAAATGCTTAAAAAGGGCCCTAGGGCCCCAATAAAAATATGAAGGTGTTGGTCCAGGCAGAAGAGGCTCAATTTTAAAATTATGCAATGAGAAGGTGAGAAAATTAGGGGGTTAAAAATACATGGCAAACAAAAAGTTCAAAGGGTATCGGATCGAGCCCTACGGGACCCTACGGTGCCCCAGGATTTTAACTGAAATATAGAAACGGGAGAATAAATAAATTGAAAAATTGGTTTCAAAAATGAAGATCGGCTTAAGAGGGGTAATCTATTAACAATTTATGGTGCAAAAGCTTCAAGGGAACCTGTACCGGATCCCAGGCGGTCAGGAACTTAAGTGGCATGTAGTTTAGTATAAATATACTTTTTAGTAGTTTTTAAAGTAATCAGATGATGCTAGAAAAATGGTAAAGAAAATTGCAAGGCATTCGGATAATTTTTAAAGAAGCTTCACCAAGGGCCCAAGAAGGCGATTAATATTCAAAATTGGTGGTAGCTGCAGTCTGCAAAATCTTTTTTCGTTCGTATAATAGCTGGAGAACCAAAGATGTTGTTAGACAAAAAAAAAAAAAAAAAAAAAAAAAAAAAAAAAAAAAAAAAAGCTAGTGAATCTGACTATATTTAAGGGAGTTATAATAGGGGTCCAAAAGGGGCCAACTGGTAGTTGAGAACAGGGCCCTAACATGAAAACATCTTAAACCGTTTTAGTACTTAGCGTTTTAGATCTTCAATTTGTCAAAATTAATCATAGGATATGAAATAATCATTAGAATAATATTTATTAAAAATGCGCAATAATGGTGTAAATGCTTAAAAAGGGCCCTAGATATAGGGGCCTAGCACTGCGATACTGGTGAAGTAATATTTAAAAACTCCGTGATAGAGTTTCAAAGCAAAAGCAATCGAAACTGCGTCAAGTAAAACATTTTTTTAAACCCTTGTGATATGTAAAGGGTACTTAATTTCAAAATTAAAATTCAGGTAATTTATTCTGGTTTCTATTTTGCTATTGCTTTACTTTTCTGAAGCACTTGTTACCATAATAAGAAATTTCGCATATATTTCTCCTTAATCTTAAAATTGAAGCATTCTCGATTATCCAAAAATTTCTATTTTCCGAAAGATGATCGGTCCCAATTACTTCGGATAATCGAGGTTCTACTGTATGTGCAGTTATTTTTAGTTAAAATATTGTACATCTATTACATTTTATTTTTATAATATTTTCCATGTTGATTTTAACACCGTAAAATATGATTTGCACCCCAATCTTGAAAAATTCACTCTTAAAGTACTCCCCTCCCCCCCCCTAAAAAAAGGAAAAAAACACATCAAGAAATTATCCTAAGCGCAAACGTATATTTTCGCGCAATACTTATTTTTTCATTTGCTTAATATCACTTTGAATATTAAAAGGCGTTCAAATGTAAAACTTTCACTACGAAATACCTCATTTTCTGGTATTTAAATAAGTATTTTATTATCATAATAGGAATACATATGCTTCTGTATTATAAATATAAAAATTTATCTTTATCAAAAATATCTTATTTATTATGAAAAATATAAAACAACCCCCAAAAAAAAGCCCTTTTAAAACAACTTGGGGCGCAAAGGATTCGAAACCATAGCCCCTATTCTCGAGCTCAAAGCGCTATCCATTCAGCCATCTAGCTCACCTTCCACTTGCAACAAATTATCTTTATAATTAGTACCGTAATCAATCAAACCGTGGTTTGTTCGTGAACGCGCTGAACGTTTATTGCATCCACGATAAAGACCCACTCCATGTCCCTGTCTCCCTAAGCTCACGCGCGCGGCGCGCGTGCATCTTGAACACACCCAATGTCATTGCTATCCCGGTTTATTTAATTTCTTCTGAGAACATTTTATACAACCAACCAACCGAAAGCAATCGGATTAAAAAAGCCGAGAAAAAGCGTATTTTCGATGAAAGTGAGTCGCGTTTGTAAATTAATTACTAAGTTAATAATTCGAATATTAAAATTCTGCGAGCCAGGTATATCAGGAGAGACTTTGGTCTATTTTCACAAGAATTTTGAACCTCGCACGTGTTGTAGATTTTGCTAGCCATCGCACACAGACACACACACACACAGAGCGATTTGTTCTTTTATATTAGTATATATAAGTAACCAACATGGCAAATTCCATGTATCTGGATCCTTCATTAACACAAAAATGCAATTTCAAACGTTTTTTGCTCCTGCACCCCCTTTAGGGGTAGTGGCACCGACATAAAATGTAGCCTATGTTGGAGCAAGGGTTGTCACCATCATTTTGGCACTATTATTTTTGAAATCGGTTTGGTACTTCTTGAGATTGCATAAAAATCGCCATTTAGAACGTTTTTTAGAAAGCCCTTTAGCGCATTTTCACCCCTTTTAAATTTCGAACTTTTTAAGAAATGTCCTTAGAGATCATTAGTATCTTATAAGTAACTACCATTCCAAATTTCATGTTTCCAGGCCCATCAGTAACACAAAAATCGCATTTTTAGAACGTTTTTTACTCCTACACCCCCTTTTGGCCAGTGGCACGGACATAAGATATAGCCTATGTTCTAAGTTGGATCAATACCATCATTTTGAGACCAATACTTTTGGAATCGGTTCGGTAGTTCCAGAGCTTACCTCCTACAAATAAACAATTTTTACCTCTTTATAATAGGAGTATAGATAATAGATGACGATGTCACAAGGCTCTGACTGCCATGGTTATCATATATAATAGCCAGTGATTTTTCCGTTGGAACACTGGCCATATGATAGCCATGGTGTTTCAACACTTCAAACCCTGGCTATCAAAAACGATATGAAAATCGTATTGGAGTTTGATTGTTGGGCTCCCTGCGATGTGTTAGGTATATGTGGTTTGTGCAATTTGATATATGTGCCGATTCTATGAGCTCCTTTTTGTGGAAAATGAAATATTTTCCAAAACATTTTTTGGGCCCGTCGTGAATATTTGTAATTTTTGTTTGGCAGTCAAAGTGTTATATAAGGCGAATTTTACTATTTCAAAAAAGTGGTTCCCGTCAAAAAATCTGAATTTGAAAAAAAGTAGCCCATTGGCAACACTGAGCAGAGTATTAACTGAAATTGTAACATTTTTCGTATATCCCATTTTTTTTAGATTTGTTTCATGTTTCTTCTTTATAACTATTTTTCTAATAAACATTCCTTCATCACATATTCTACATTGCATTCTACATTAAGTTATCTTCCCATTGGTATATAATTTTATGGTATTACTTAGAAAAAGTAGTGTTATGAACTGTGGTGGTTCGTAACTATTTATGCCAGGTGCCCCTCGTAAATGAGTGCTCCAAATGCTATGGACACCACTAATTTCTTATAGTTTATTTCGCCACATTTAATCGCAGATAGTTCTGCCTTTTTCATAAGGCGAAGGAAATTACTTTAAAATACTGGCGTCCAGAGCATTTGGAAAACCGATTTACGCGGGACACTTGGCACGACACTCCTGACTGTTTTTAACACTCTCCATCGCAGTTAAAAGTGTTTATGCATTTGGTTTGTCTGTCAATCTATTCGTCTGTCTGTCTGTCCGTATGGCCGTCTGTCCGTCTGGCCGTCTCTCCACTGTCTAACTCCCGTAAATATACTCGGGTTTTCATGCAATTGATAAACCCCCTTTAGGGTCACCTAAACATGTTTGGTATTGTATATGAAGTATGTGGGATTAATAGTTCATTTACAGGGCCACCCAAAAGAATTCCATTACATTATGGTATATAGGGAAAAATCGTTTGCGGAGTATTTTATTGACATTACGCTGTTTAAAATGTATTTAAACTGATATAAATACTTGAATTTCTGTAGGCAATAAAGCCACCTCTACTTTGCGCAGTTACACGCGCGCTGATATTTAGATGAATAAAATAATTTACTAATTCTGGCCTTGCAAAATAAATCAACTAAATATAATGATATAGGTAATGTCTTACCTTTATGTTGTTGCTCAGCAATTCCTCCTATGAAGGATGGTCCGCATTTAAATCTGGTTCGGCGGCGGCGTATCCATTTGTCAGGAGCACCTGTTATCCCGCTTTCTATAGTGTTGTGTAAAAAAGAAAGGTGGAAGTTTAGTGTTTCATCTTTTTTAAATTCAATCCACTCCTGAGACTTTTTCTATGCTGAGTAACTAATTATTATTGACACTTTAAATTTACATTTTAACTTATATTTTTACAAACTGCTACCTTTTACAGCAACAATATTTCACTACATCTTTTCTTATCGAAATTTAAAGAACAACTAACTTAATAATAAGAGTGTTTATTTTAGTCCTTTACAGTTCGATGACGTAGAACTCTTGCATCATGCGTGGGCTGATATACGAACATATTTAACTTATTAATGTTCTTGTTTATTCAGAATAGCATAATTTTGGAAGATGTAAAGACAGAGTTGATTACGAAATGATTTACTGCTACTAAATTATTTAAGTATCATAATGATTTTGTGTCCTTGTAAATTATTGCTTGTTTAATGTTCCGAAAATACCGGGTGTCCCAAAAAGGACTGACTGATTTTAAAATTCAATAACTTCCAAACGGTGACAGATATTAAAAAAATTCTTGCAGGAGGGTTATACATACAGTCAAAAGTTTTATTACTGTGATTTTCGATTTTAGTTCGAATTACAAATAATAGATGGCGCTGTAAGCAATAGTCACTAAATACAGGCTCGATTTTTGGTCCTTTCTGTTGTTCCATGCTGAAAAAGGAGATGGAAATGTATTATCCGGGCCACGAAGGTCCAAAGATCGAGCCTGAATTTAGCCTCTGTTGATCGCAGCGCCATCTATTGTTTGTAATTCGAACTAAAATCGAAAATCACTGTAAAAACTTTTGACTTTATGCATAACCCTCCTGAAAGAATTTTTTTAATATATGTCACCGTTTGGAAGTTATTGAATTTTAAAATCAATCAGTCCTTTTTGCGACACCCGGTAGTTTACTGTCAATATCTGAGAGGGTTATAAATCCATCAAATTTCACTACAAGATGATTACGATAGAATAGGGTATTCATAGCATTTGTTGTTCATTTACAGGGATACACAAAAGAAATCCATTATAGTACTGTCTTTGAGTAATAATTGCTGGAAGTGGGTTTTCAATTTCTACATGCGCTTTTAAATTTAAATATTTTTTTTTATTTTATTTTACTCGTCGTATATAAATTCTATACCTCACATACACAGCTGCACAAAAGAAGTCACGTACCGTTCTCCTTATTAGCAGAAATTCTTGAGGGGGAATTTCAAACTATATATGGGACATTCTCACAATCTTTTGACTTTTATGTCCCTGAATAATAAATTTAATACATTTTTTTTCATATACTATGGAACATCCTATTGCATGATTGCATAACAATATTAACCAGATAAATAAGTTTTGGACGATGTTGGGAGTCCAAATACCAGGAAAACTCCTATACCGTTCCGTGTTCCTGATGCTGATTTTTAAGTTTGGAGCTATCTGTATAAAATTGTCTCAATAAAAATAATTCGATGTAATTTTTTTCCGAAACTGGGACAATTGTTTTATATAAATATGTAGCAAAAAATTAACCTGCACTCATTTTTATGGTTGATATTATTTTTTTGTCTCTGGGTTTTTCATCCTTACCGCCCCTCTTGCTAAACTTATACAAAAAATCACTTCAGATACAGCAACATAATTTTTTTTTCTCATGTAGAAGTATGCTAGAAAAAGAATGTGTAAAATTCTTTGACAGGAAATTTACAGCAGAATTTAAATCAGCAATTAAATATCAATTTCAGGATCGTTGCTTTATTGGTAGTCTTACCATTCCCAAGGTTTATTCCTGCACTTTTCGAGGTAAATTTTGAAAAAAATATTAATTTAATCCAATGTTAACAACTGCTTCTAAAAATCAATGAACACTGTGCCTATCACTTAGTCTTAACATTATTTGCCTAAAAATAGGTGGTAATTTTCCTTACCGTTCCATCCTTACCTTTTTTCTTATACCAACCCCCTTTTTTTACTTTACCGTCCCTTCTTTAACACCCCTTTATGACAATGTTATACAAAAATTCTGTATTAAATGTACTACATTTTTATTATTTCTTATTTGAATGTCCTGTGGGTACTATGCAAATTCATAATAAGTAAAAATTTAGAAGAAAATAAAAAGTTATAGTGGTAAAATGGTAAGGAAAATTAAACTCGCAAGTTTAACTTAAACCTCAGTGAAATAAAAAATTTTTCACTGCTAATCATTTTTTTTCTTTATTTTGAATCATTAAGGCATTCGTCTATCAGATTAAAATGTTATTGTAGCAAGTTTAATTTCACCAGATTTTTATTCTCGAAAGTCAAAAGATTGTGAGAATGCCCCATATAAGTATATATCTATTTCACTGAAAGAAATTTTGGCATGCACGTAGTTAATAGATACAAATCTATGTATCATATACAATGCTGCTCAACGAATTCGGATCGTTTTCCGATTGTAGATGTGAACAGCTGAAATTGGATTTTCAAATATGTTATGCGTTTTCATATGGTTGAATTAGACGTAATATTTTAACTTATGCTTAAAACTTTAACTATGAAGTTTTGTAACATTAGTCTGAATGTGTTGGGAAGTGTTTTTTCGTTTTGTTTCTTGGTAGGGTGACGCTAACTGCATGATTGAAAATTTTAATCTTTTCGTACCATCATTTTTTTATAAATAAATTATTTCCTTATTTGATAGGAGAATTTTCTGTTAATAAATAAGACAATTCCTTATAAAAATAATGGTGACAAAAGAATAATTTTCGTAGACATGCATTTAGTGTCCCAAATAAAACCAACTGCGATCCGCCACGAGTTATGAACCATCGAACTTCGAGAATAAACCATTTTAATAAAGTTTCCACAATTTTGGCTGCTGGTGGTTATATAACATCTTAGGAAACCGTAAGAAAGTTAAATGTAGTTCTAACAGTAGTATTAATATGAAATATTTAATAAAAAATGAATGACCTTGTTTATTATAAACTCTTATATTACATAAATTTCATTTTTATCCTTCACCCTTAAATGCACAGTGCATCAAGTTCACAACACTTTTTATTACACACAGCTCACAGGCTATCAAAGCCTGAGAGCTAATGAGCCCGCCGGTTCTGTATGTATGTAAGTACATACATAACTCTTGATAGAAATATCCGATTTGCTCCACAAAAATTTCTAGGTTCATTCTGATAAGTCGCTTGCCTGATTAGTTTTGGTGGTTCATTGGTTAAGTATTAAGGGGGTAACGGGGGGATAACCCCCTCCCCCTTTAATTTAGATAAATGGTTTTTTCATGCAGAATTATTCGATTTGCTTCAAATTTGATATACCGGTTTATTCCGATATGGCGCTTCCTAGATTGGATTTTGAGGTTCCTTGGTTAAATATAAAAGGGGGAAAGGGGGCTAGCCCTCACCCTTAATTTAGATAAATGGGTTTTCATGCAGAATAATCCAATTTTCTTCAAATTGTGTTTTTAATTATGATAAGGAACTTTTCTTGTTTAGATTTTGAGGTTCATTGGTTAAGTATAAAGGGAGGAATGGGGGAGGTAAAAATTTAACTTTAATTTAACGAAATGGTTTTTTCATGCAGAATTATCTGATTTGCTTCAAATTTGGATGCAGGTTTATTCTGATAAGGCGCGCGTCCCAGATTAGATTTGGAGGTTCATTGGTTAAGTATAAAGGGGGGAAACGAAAGGCTAATCACCCTTAATTTATTTTTTGAGGGGCATTATTCTTTTAAATAAGAGTATAATATACAATTAGTGTGAATAGCGTGTGAGCTCAATGCCATCAGTTTAACTGTGCACTTTCCTTTTTATTTAACTTTTAATAAATAAATCAAATTCTTTGCAACCACTATATTTATATAGAAATATTAATCCTCTAAAATATTATACAAGTGTGCTACTAAATAAAGTTCAAAATCTGTCTTTGGTCTCTAATTCTTAATATAAGTATAAAAAAAACATAATTCTAAAAGAATATTTCAAGCATTTAAAGGTTAAATACTTAATTTATTTTTTCAAAGAATGTTTATTCTTCCGGAGGAGAATGACAAACAGGATTAACTAAGATGCATTCAATTGATGAAAAAATAAATTAACCAAAAAATTCTTTCTCTCCTCTTTTGAAATTTCTGCATTATTAAAGAAGGGTAGAAATAATTTTTCACATTTTTATTCTCAGACTGATATGTTTGATATACGACTCGGCTTAGGAATGTATCGCAGTCATTTATTAAAGATAATGTGGCTGTAAGAAACAAAAACTCGAAAAAAAAAGTAACGCAAGAATAGTTAACTACAGTGTAGGAAAAGACCAAATTTATATGTAACACACTTCTGCGGTTATTGAATTGCTTATTCTGCATTACATTCTTTTTTAAATTACCTTTCCACCGGTATATAATTTTATGGCATTACTTAAAGAAATTAGTTGTGTTATGAATCATCGAAATTTGAAAATACACCATTTCAAAAAGGTTTCCAAACTTTTGGTCACTACTTGTTATATATCATCTTAGGAAACCGTAAGAAAATTAACTCTAGTTCTAACAGTAGTAATAATGTGAAATATGAAATAAAAAATGAATAGCCTTGTTTTATGCATACTCTTACATTACATAAGTTTAAACATTTTAAACTTTAAATACTCAATTTATTTTTACATAGCAGTTTATTCTTCTGGATGAGAAGGACATTTGACATTTGACGTCCACCGAAGTGGAGAATTCTTTGGGGCCTATAGCTACAATGGCTGTCGCCTCGAATGATCCTTATTATTATACACAGAAACAACAACAAGTCACAACAATTTTTTTATTTTCCATTACACATATTATATAACTACAAATGGGACATTCACAATTACATCCATGTCTTACCCAGGGACTCGAACCCGGGTCCTCGGGGTGACAGCAGCCTCCGCTTACTGACCACGCCACCGGGCGACATGAGAAGGACAAACAGGATAAACTAAGACGCACTGAAATGATAAACACATAAGTTAACTAAAAATACTTTCTCTCTCCGCCTGAAATTTATGCATTATTAAAGAAAGGTGAAAATTATTTTTCTCCTTTTACACTCATTTTTATGCTTTGGTATACGGCACGGTTTAGGGATGTATAGCAATCATTTATTAAATATAATGTGGCTGTAAAAAACAAGAATTCGAAAAAAAAAATTAACAAACGAAAAAATAGCTGCGGTGATGGTAAAACGAAATTCATCTGTCAGACACTTCTGTGGTGATTGAATTGTTTATTTTGCATTAAATTCTTCATTAAATTATCTTTCCATTGATATACACTGGCCTCCAAAAGTTAAGGTACAGGGATTGGATGCTTTCGATTGCACACGTTTTGTCGAATATCTACCAACATTATTAGAGAATTGTTCTTAAACTTCTAGGCTGTAAAGAACATGTTTGATTTTATATTTCTCGGTAAAGATTTATCGGAGTGTACAATTAGGGGTCTAATAATAAATTTTATAATAAAATAATATTTGCGATCACCTACGTAACAGGAAAGGCTGGAAATGGTTTGTCACTGTGGTAAATGACTATTTGGGACCTGTTCAACGTTTGTATGCATTTGTGTAAGCATAGCACTCATATTCGTGAAGATAATAACGTTTTTGAGGAAAATTCAAAAGTTTTTTTGTTTATAGCATACACAGGGATGAGATTTCCGCTTTTTTTCGCGCCATTATTTTGTTAGAGAAAATGTTATATTATTTCATTGGAACATTTTTGTGATTTGACAGAACAGCATTTTCTCTAAGAATATACTGGTGTGCAAAAAAGCGGAAATCTCATCCCTGCATACAGAGTTTTCAACCAAATTTAACACAAGTTTCCGAAAACTTGCCAAAGAATAGTAGCAACAAAGTATACTGCAATTAAAACATGAATATATTGAATATTTCATGAGATATGGACATTTTTATGAGATAATTTTTAACTGCACATGCGCGGAAGATTTCAAAATTTTTATTTCATAACTTGGTAGTCGGTATTTTGGGGACACTTCTACAAAATGTCCAGTCAAATGTTGTGAAAACTTAGAAAGATATAGTGAGCTGATTGAAAAGTTGTGGAAAATCCCTTATAATAAAGCTATTTTTTGGAAGCAATTCACTATATCGACCCTATCTTTGTGAATTTTCACGATATTTGGCTTGACTTTTTATATAAGTTGCCCTAAATAGCTGACTATCAAATTATATAATAAAACTTTTAGGATCTTCCATGCATGCGCAGTTAAAAATTATTTCATACAAATGCCCATGTCTCATCTAATATTCAATATATTCATGTTTTAATTGCAGTATACTGTTGCTACTGTTCTTTGTCAGGTTTTTGGAAAGTTGTGTTAAATTTGGTTGAAAACTCTGTATGCTATAAAAAAAACTTTTAAAATTTTCACAAAAATGTTAAAATCTTCACGAATATGAGTGCTATGTTTACACAAATGCATACAAACGTTGAACAGGACCCAAATAGTCATTTACTACAGTGACAAACCATTTCCAGCCTTTTCTGTTACATAGGTGATCGCAAATATTATTTTATTATTAAATTTATTATTAGCCCCCTATTTTGTACCCTCCGATAAATCGTCACCGATAAATATAAAATCAAACATGTTCTTTACATCCTAGAAGTTCAAGAACAATTCGACAATAATATTGGTAGATATTCGACAAAACGTGTGCAATCGGAAGCATCCTGTCCCTGTACCTTAACTTTAGGAGGCCAGTGTATAATTTTGTAGTATTGTTTAAACCTTTCAAGGGCGATGTTTGCCCTTGAAAGGGCGGTGTTTGCCCTTGAACACAGCCTAATTTTAATTCCAAAACTGACAAATTGCACCAAGAATATATTAATAAAGTTTTGTTTCTTCATGAAAGTGCTAAAGAACAGGGTTTTATTTTCTAAGAAAATCTTTCGAAAATTCTGCTGTCAGTCATTTATTTCATCATTTATGAACAGGACATTTCTGCCACTGAAAGGGTTCAAGAAAAAGTTGTGTTATGAATCATCGAACTCCGTAAATACACCATTTCAAAATGTTTTCCAAAATTTTGGCCAATACAATCTACACAGAATGTCCAAATGAAAACTCCTTGATTTAAAATGTTATTTGTACAGAAACCATGTGTCCTAGAAATTTGGTTTGCGGAATGGAGTTATGAATAAAGAGGAGGAGTCATATAGTGTACTGTCTACTAGTTGCGAGTGAAGTAACTGAGGAGGTTGTCACAAGATGGCGGCTTCTTTTTTTAAATCGGATCTTCAGTTTCTGATCACCGTCAGGGCAAAATGTTCCACCAGTAAAATTGAGCAGAAAATTTCTTCTTATTTAAGCGTCTTATTCAGAGAAATTTATCTCGTAAATGTCGTAAACATTTCTATTTGTTTTTACTGGTATCAGTATGCCTTGTAAAACTGTCAGTTTGTCTTCCTGGTTGTCACAATATGGCGGAAACGAAGGGCCTAACTATCGCCAAAGTAGATTCCTACCAGTAAAAATAAAAATCTGCTTCGACCATTATTTAAGACTGAAATTCTGTAATAATAAGGCGTTTAAATAAGGTGAAACTTTCCATATAAATCTACTGGTGGAAGCGGTTTCAGTTGAAGCTTCACTATTTTAAGGACATGTCAGTTCCCCTTTATTAATGTTTCCTTGGTTTGCAGTATGATAAATAAGAATACAGCAAGTTTAAGTTTCTTTACCAGAAACAGTTAATTTTTGTTGCATGTATTATTGATATGTCGTATAATTTTCATTCATGCTGCGCGAAACGTGGATTGAAATTGATTATCGACTGGACGTTCTGAGAGCTATGAAAGGAGTCCATATCGTAGTGCATACGTACACAAAAATGTAACTTTTTCAGACAAATAAACGTTTGCAGCAAAATTAACTTGTTGTCATGACATATCAATAATGTATATAACAAATTTAACTGTTTAAAAAAACATTTTGCGTCAAATCTAATTCTTCTGTTGCTATTCATGATACCGGAAACTGGAAACCTTTAGGGTTCATAGTTTACGTACAATTAACATTTGAAATGTGGGAGGTTTGACGTGGACATCCTGTATAACATCTTAGGAAACCTTAAGGAAATTAACTCTAGTTCTAACAGCAGTAATAATATGAAATATGTAATAAAAAATGAATAGAATTGTTCCTACAATACTTAAAGTTACGTGGGGCAACTGGGCCATGATTTTACAATGTTACTCTGGAGATTATGGCTATTGAGCTTCGAAAAGCTAATGTTCATTTAAATTAAAGTCTGAACGTTTGTAAATATGTTCAGTTAGGTTCCCTCTATGAGACAGAAATGCTCAAAATTACATTTTAATATCTAAAAATAAAAAAATATGCATATTTCATCTTTCTTTCCTCATGGGTCCAGTTACCACATAAAAATGGAGTAAGTAGACCAGGAGGGTCTATGTTCCACACGCGTTTATATATATATTTTTTTTTCATATGGGATATCAGGTCCTGTTTGAAAATGTGTAAACAACTTAAAAAATTTTAAACCAGGTAGATCATGTAAATTATATATCAACTAATGAGCGTTGTAAGGGAAACCTTTGCTGTCATTTTGTCTACAAAGAAGCACTAAAAGTGAAATTATTAGATTTATTTATACCAAAAACATAAAGATTAAGTCAGTACTTATGAACTTTAGTATAGGTAATAAGTATAAAAGTTATAAGGGTATTTTAAGGAAAAAAATAACAAGGTAAATCTACGAACAAACGGCTACGTAATTACTGAAGTACTTCATCTGTATCATACAATTTCAAGGTTTGGCTATCTCGCTTTCAGGGACAAGGTACTTGTATTCGTAAAATGTTGAAATAATTGAATAATACCAGTATTTAAAATAGAATTTATTTGTAAACAAGTAAAAATTTATTTTTCCGTACTTAATAAATGTAAAATTTTCATTATAAAATCCCGATGCCTATATGGCAATTACGGATTAAAATTATGTGATGCCATAACTCACCGCCTTTCAAGGGGTTAAAAAATTTGGTTTGATACCAACCAATATGCCTTTTCTTAAATTTATTACGTAATTTTAATAAGGTATTCTATAATTTCTTTATTGTGAGAAAAAAATGGAGAAATTTATTTCCCGTAGTAGGAGAAACTCAAAAAAAAAATCATTTATAACTATTGGGATAAATGGATCCAACATGGTCCAGTTACCCCTGATACAAGTCCCAGTTACCCCATTCTTGAAAAATTTATGGGGTAACTGGCACAACGGACTTATATTTGAAACATGAAGTAAATATGTTTAGATACCTAAAAATATTTATGTAGTTATATGCCTAATCTTTATAAAAGTATATTGATTAATAAAAGCACTTACAGTATTTTAATAAAAAGCCGAGGAAGTTCAACCAAATTGATGTTGTTTTTAGAGAGAGTTATGATTGAGTTGACACACGTTGTTTTAGGAAGTAGAGATTAAGGTGCATTATTCACAAAAGCTAAAACTTAAACAACATCAATGTTTTTTTATGAAATAGCCAATGGCCCAGTTACCTCGTATGTCCAGTTACCCAGCTAACCCTGTATAACATAATATTAAACATATTTCTCCTTACACACGCAATTTATTTTTACAAAGCATTTTTATTTTTCAGGATATGAATGACAAACAGGATTAACTAAGACGCGCTGAAATGATAAAGAGATAAGTTAACTCAAAATGTACTTTCTCTCATGTCTTAAAATTTATGCATTAATAAAGAAGGATAAAAATTCTTTTCCTCATTTTTCCGCTCAGAATGATATCTTTGATGTACGACACGGTTTAGGAATGTATCGCAGTCATTTATTAAAGTTAATGTGGCTCTATAAAACAAGAACTCGGAAAAAAGTAACGAAAGAAAAGATAACTGCACTGAAGTAAAAAACCAAATTAATATGTAAGACACTTCTGCGGTGATTGAATTGTTTCTTCTGCAGTACATTCTTTATTAAATTATCTTTCAATTGGTACATAATTCTATGCTATTAGATAAAGAACTGTTGTGTTATGAACCTTCGAAATTCGAAAATACACCATTTCAAAAAGGTTTCCAAACGTTTTGCCCCTACTGGTTAGATAATATTTTAGGAAACCGTAAGAAAATCAAATCTAGTTCTAACAGTAGTAATAATATGAAATATGCAATGAAAAATGAAATGCCCTGTTTTATACAAACTCTTACGTTACATAAATTTAAACATTTTTATACCTTAAATATTGAATTTATTTTCACAAATCATGTTTATTCTTTTGGATGAGAATGCCAAAGAGGATTAACTAAGACGCGTTGAAATGACAAAGAAATAAGTTAACAAAAAATACTTTCTTTCCTCTCTTGAAATTTATGCATTATTGATGAAGGGTGAAAATTATATTTCACATTTTTATGCTCAGGGTGATATCTTTGATATACGACATGGTTTAAGAAAGTATCGCAGTCATTTATTAAAGATAATGCGGTTGTAAAAAACAAGAACCCGGAAAAAAGTAATGAAAGAAAAGAACACCATAGAATAAAACAAAAAAATTATAAAAAACAAAATTCATATGTAAGACACTTCCACGGTAATTGCATTGTTTATTTTAAGCATGAATTATCCAGATAATTTAGAAATTACTTTTTTGTATTGAATTTGAATGAGGTCATATTATTTTTAATTTCATTGTTTCATATTTCTTACAAATAATTTTATATATTCTTAATTGATCTTCGAGTTTGTTCCAACCTTATAACCGCTCGGCTTCGCATTATAATTTGGAAAACGTCGCAATTGTGATTATAATTGATCTCAAACACGTTTAATTTTTAATGCATGCCTTCTCCACACTTTGAACTTCGAGAACTTAATTTACAGCAAAAACTTCTTTAAACCTTCGAAGGATGGTGATATGTAATACATGGGAACACAGAATCTTGAACATGGTCAATATATTGCTTTTATTATTATTATTATTATTATTATTATTGGCTTAATATATAATTACATCTTTTAAAAATATACTGTTGAAATTTTGAAGTGCATCCTTCATAACTTTATTGTGAAAAATCCAATGTAAAATATCTAATAATATCTTTAACAGGGTTGCCACGCTTCGGGGAATTTCCAGACTAGAAAATTCTTCGATACTAGTATTTTCTTATAGAAAATCTATCACTAAATAAGGTGAAATTTCGTGCGTTTAACCTAGATTTATTTTTCTATAAACAAATACTGATATTTCAACTGGAAAATTCTCTGAAGCGTGGCAATCCTGTTTAATGTTATTAAATATTTTATGTCCGATAACAAAATTTAAAAGGAGGTCACTCCCACTCAGCAATTTTGGTTAATTTAGATCAATAGCGAAGAAAGCCAAGGACATAGCGAATTATTTTATTTCCTCCATGGCCAAAGTTAAGGCATGATTAAACCGTAACAGTTTGAATTAATATGGCCAAGTCAAAAGACTAGAATCACATGTACCAAACAAGGGGGGAAACACGTACAGGCCGGTAGCGATTATTTATATATTCTATTTGTACCATTATTTAAAAAGAAGCTTTATAGTACATTTTTTTATGCAAATCGTGCCAAAACTTATTTAAAGATTTTTGCAAAGAAATCTTTGAGGTAACCTAATATAACTAGCATTGTTGACTACTCCCTCCTTTCGTTTTGACACTTGATATTGACATTTTTTCACGATTTATCGTTAGTAAAATATTGTTAGGAGCCTTGTAATGTGAAAATTGTCACATAATTATTACTCTAGTGTGTGCACACCGCTACGTGCCGTACAAGAATTACCAGTTTTGCCTCCTTTTGTATTAAGAAAGTTCGAATTGATACCAGAAATTCAAAAAAGCATTTTCTTTTTGTAATGTCAGATATTTCGCCATTATCCTTTTGAGACCCAAGCAAAATGTAATGCATAAATATTTTTAAATATGCTTTTTTTTCAACAAATAGGCATCGAAAATGGCTTTTTTAAAGAAATTAATAAATTTCGATTTTTTAATTTTGTTTTACAGCACATCCATCTAAATGGATATTCAGGCCATAACTCGCTTTAAAGTAATTAAAAAAATGCGAGAAGTATGCGAAAGAATAAAATTTATTATAAAGAACATAAGGCAAGTATTAACATCTGATTTAAAATCGCAAAATAAAAATAGTTTAAACAAATTAAAATAACATAAAAACGAAAATTACCAGCAGAACGTAGAATTCCAACTTGACTCACTTATTACGCCATTTTGTAAACAAAGTAGTTACCGTTGTCAAAATCCAAAAGATGAATGTGGATTTTTGATTCATACATTAGCAAAACTAACTGGTTTTAGATTGCTACAATGAAATTTAACGCAATAGAAGGAGAAAGCAAAACATCCGTTTAAATGGATGTTCTCAGGAAGATATATAGGGTAAAAATTCACTTTTCAGAATTTTCGGTATGAGTTTGTAATTTTTAAGTAAAAAACGGAGGTCAATCTGGTAACACCGTGCAGTGCTATAGCAACTAGAAAACAACAACAACAACATTAGAATTGAATATATTTGTCCCATTTAGGGGCTAAATGTCTAAATACTATGGATGAATTTATAATTTTACGATGTGCTTGTTCTACACATGAATTAAATTCTAAACATGTTGTCGCCTCACTCTCACACTGTTCTAACAAAGCCCTATTACATATTTATATTTAATGTAAGCTATTTTATATAGCCTGAACATGAATCAGGAAAGTCCAAAAGAAAAAAAAAGAAATAAAGAACGATGCGAAAAGCAGAGAAATAAGAAAGAATTAGTACCTCTTATTTTTTTTTATACGTAGAGGCTTTCATCGTAAAAAAGATTTGGTAATTCTTTTCTTTAATTTTAGAACATATTTTCTTGTCTTTTATGGATTGCAAAGAAGTAGAAATTCTATTTTTTAAACGAATGAAAGATTAAAAGGAATTTCAACATTGATATTGATCTTTTCAATTTATTTAATGGACTTTAATAATGTTTTTTTTTTTTTTTTTTTTTTTTTGCAATTTCTTTAAAGTTTAACTTAACTGAATATATTGCATTGCAAAAGAAAAAATTAATAAAAATGGAATCTTATATTAATGTGTGGAATTTTTAACTTTCAAAATACGGTGTTATTATTATTATTATTATTATTATTATTATTATTATTATGACTGATTATGAAAATTTTCACAATAGATTTTTATTACATTTTAATGTTTAGTTACAGATGATTTATTATTTTCGTTGTTTGTAAAAGTATTACTATCCAAAATTACAGAACACTAGTCGATTCCCAGATTTAAACTCATATTTCTTCATGCTCAGTGGAATTTTGATACTTATTAAATACAAACAATTCCGAATGGAATGAATTAAATTTTTGAAAAACATGTGTGATTCATTTTGTAAAAAACTTGAGATATGATAAAATATACTCAAAGAATCCAGATTCACCTGATTCAAACAAATAACTAAAAATTGTACAAATGCAGGGCTCCCACATGCGCCTATTTTTATATTTTATTGGTACCACTAATTTAAAAAAATTATTTTTTAGTATACTTCTCTTGCCCATGTTGTTAAGTTGTATGTAAATTTGTTTTATTTTGAGAAAGTGGTGCTAATAAAATATATAAATTGGCGCAAGTGGGAGTCATGTAAATGTTCTAAAAACACATATACCGTTTTTATATATCTTCATATATTTTTATATATTTTCATATCATTCTTATATATAAAACGGTATTTTCATATAAAACTAGCGCTTTCGAGCATCATTTTGCTCATCGTTTTTGCTCATGAGCGTTACAAACGAACAAACACAGTTAAAAAAACAGTGAAATATTAGAGTGAACAAGTATTATTTCCCAGTTTTTATCATTGTGTATTTATGTTCGTTTGTAACCCGATGATAAGCAAGTGTTGGCTCGAAAGCGCTCGGTTTACATAAAAAATACAGTTTTGTATATAAAATATATATTTAAACACCTTCATTAGTTTTTATAAAATGATATATGTGTTTTTAGAACATTTATATCAGAGTTCGGCAAGTAATTTTACGTGGGGTCCGAATACTATTGGAAAATTTTATCGAAGTCCAGAGAAAAAAAACACATAACTAATAAAAATGCTTATGTGGTCTTGTACCTTTTAAACGCGTCGAAAACTAACGAAAAACTTCAAAGTTTGAATTAGTCTATCTTCAAAGCCTTTTTATGTATAAACATGAAATTTCGGATATTGATTAAATAGATTATGCTTTGTAATGTGCTACCATTAGAAATTTATTAACCCTTTACAGAATTTGTGTATTGTTGTAATCAAAATAGCTCTTTTTTACCCCATAAGTCATTGCGCGCATGATATCTTGAGAAAGTATGTATGGATTGGCATGAAATTCGGTAAAGATACTAATCATATATGTGTGTTTAAAATGATCTACTCTTAGGCTAAAATTATTTCATTAACTATATTAAAAAAATATTTTCGTAAAAAAAAAATAAAAATTTTGTATTTTTAATGAATAAAAATAGTCATAACTAAAAATATTACCATTGTAAGTACTTAAAAGTAGATCATTTTAAACACGCTTATTTGTTTAGTATATTTACCAAATTTCACGACAATCCATACATACTTTCTCAAGATATCATGCGCGCAATGACTTATGGGGTAAAAAAAAGAGCTATTTTGATTTCAACAATACACAAATTCTGTAAAGGGTTAATAAATTTCTGTTGGTAGTATATTACAAAGCATAATCAGTTTAATCTATATCCAAAATTTCATGTTTATACATAAAAAGGTTTTGATGATAGACTAATTCAAACTTTGAATTTTTTCGTTAATTTTCGTCGCGTTTAAAAGGTACAAGACCCCTTAAATTGTTATTTTTACATACACTTACATATAATAGAAAATAGAAAAGTAAGGTATACGCTCTGAAAAACTACTACATACACAGGTATACGTTTTGAAAATTTTTACATACATCTAATAAAACAGAAAAGGCAGTATTTGTTGAAAACATAACACGAAAAATTTACACTTGCGGCCTTAAACCAGTATTTTTATAGTTTGGGTCACGTGGTAAACAGCTAATGCGATGAATGTCTTCAAGGTGGTCACCCATTAATCTCGAACGATATTTATTCTTCAAAAAATTCATTTTGGTGAACGTTGTTTCACATACATATGTGGAGCCAAACATTGTAACCAGGTTCATAACTAACTTTTAGCAATTTTCTTACTTTTCCGAGATATGGTTACCTCAAAGCTCTTCAGAGGAGGCAGTTTTATACATTTGCAAGGAAATACCTTCTTGCAAGTCAATAAGCTCCATTTGAAGAAAATGTTTTTCAAGACTGAACAACTACGCGGCCACATCAGTCCATTCTGCAATTGAATCAACTTCATAAGGCGTTTTAAAAAATTGAGAGAAAATACCTATCTCTGGAAGGTCTTTGAATCTTGCTTCAAATTACCTTCACAGAATCTGACATAAAACTTAGGAACACTGCAGTGTGTGTTTCTTTTTATAAAGAATTCTTCTTAAAAAAATTCTTTATAAAAAGAATTCTTCTTTTTATATTCCAGAACTGTTGGAAAATGAATAAATTCGTCATTTACGTCGTTAATATCTTTTCCAGCGGTCTACTTCTCGACCTTTCGCTGTCCGTATGTCGACCGTGGTCCGCCAGTTGCCGACCATGGATTTATATAAGTTTTAGTTATGAGTGATTTAATTTAGGATGTTACTCTTATCTACTAAATACAGTGTCTTCTCACTTATGCGTCTCCCGGTTTATACGAATTTCATTATGCCCCGCATGAGGAATAGGAAAATATAGCTAATGATCTCTTACTTCCAAGAGCCACTTTCAATCGTCTCTTGGTTTACACAGATGTCGATATGTACTGCCACGAGGAATAGGAAAATAATGCTAAGGTTTCTCGTTTCTAAGCGCCACTTCCAATCGTCTCTCATTATTCGCGAAATGTTTTCTTTTTATCTCTAACTGAACGCATTAGTTATATGTAAAAGACTAATGATGACGATATAGCTGTTGAAGAATATGGGGGGAAAAAGTAAGAAGAAGAAGGTGGTGAGCAGTGGCGTGGCGTGAAAATTTTCGGTGGTCATCGCAATTATTTAAGTTTGTGGTGAAAAATTATTAACTCTAAAATTCAATGGTTGAATGTTCAAAAAAGAAACTTTAAATCTTACCTTCACTTATACATGAAATCCAAATGTTCTGCTAAAACTGGATCGTAGAGTTTTAAAAGCTTATTAAGAGTTTTAAAATATTGCTTGGTCATCGTCGCATCCAGCGATGACCGGACGCCACGCCACTGGTGGTGAGGATGATAGAACCGATAATATAATGTGTCTAACCATCTATAATAAGCGAAATAATAGAGATTTATGGGAGTCCGTGTGTTATGAAATGTTTTTTCTGAAATATGTATTAATATAATAAGAATATTGCATGTAAAAAATCTGAAAATTTTTAAATATTAAAAAAAGTTAAATTTTAAAATTTTAAACATATTTAATTTTTGATATAAGTCAGGAATTTCTCACTCGATTTGCCAAATTTTTATACTTTTGTGTACAGAAAATGAGCCATTTTAATTTGTCTCCAGGATTTCTTAAAATATTGATTATGAATTTTATAAAAAAATTTTAAGTAAAAACACTAATAAAAAAGTTTTGAATTAATTAGCATATTTTCACAATTATACTCCAAATTAAAAATCCTGAAGACAATTTGTTGGAAATATAGCATAAAATCTCTGTTGGAAATTTCGTACATATATCTTGCAATGATCTTTAGATATATTCTTTTAAAATTGACAAATCGTGAAAAAATTCATTCTGAGATAAATGAAGTTAAAGTCAGTTAAATTGAAGTTAAAGTGCATCGCCTCTCAAGGCAGAAGGTGTTATATCTCTGTATCTAATAAAGATAAAAGCATGCGGTTTGCGGTATTTAACGTTAAAGCTCAGTATTTTTTTTAAGCCAATAAAAAAAAAATGCATTTTTTTTGAGAATTTTTAGCCCCGGACCCCCTTAACACATAAAAATTCTATATGTAACAATGCAGCGTCATTTAACTTACCAAATTTGTGAGTTGAATTACTCCAAGGTTACGAAAATTGAAATAAACATCCAAGTAAATCTAAAATAAAATAACTTGCGTAATCTGAGGAAGTGCGTGAAAAATTGAATGATAGTGTTTCAAATTATTACATTACCAGGTTGGGTGACCGAGTTATGCTCGGTCAAAATTAGCAAAATCGTAGTATGTGACAGACATGACAAGTTCGCATGGACATAGCCTAAAGCATTTAATTTTATAATTTACAGAAACAATCAATATGAAAACTATGTACGTACATGTTTCTAAATTTTACATTGCTTACACATTTACAATGAAAGGACATCAATCCAAAATACATATGTAGTTCGGCTCTGATTGGTTTAACCAGGTATCTCGTGTTCTGTTGAGAATTTCTAAATAAATTCTTCATATTCTGAAAGCCTATTACTTTTGCCAAATATAGCCAAATTTGGCGACAATCTTTCATTTGGTGCCAAATGAAAGAATAGGTTTTAGTAAATTAGTTTAATAGATATTTTTATTATATTACATTATAAATTTCAAAATAAATAAGTTTTAGAAATAATAAGAAATGTAGGTTTTGACGTTAGCAAACTTGAAAGTCGATTTTTTGGCCAAATATCGCCAAATAATGACTATTGTCAACTTTGCGACCTCGTTTATTGCCAACAATTCAACGACTTTCTTGTAACTGTTTAAACCTCAATTCCCATTGAGAGACATTGACAACGTAGTGACCCACATATAACCCAGTAATCGAATTTTCTCGAACATGTGATTACTACAATGTTTTTCTCGCAATCCAAAACAGTAGGATACAAAATTTAGTCAAAATCTTTAGAGCCGTTTTGCGATAATAGTAGCTTGACTCATAGTGACAAAAGAGAGAGAGAGAGAGAGAAAAGAAAAAAAGAAAAAGAAAAAAGAAAAATACACTAATCGAATTTTCTCGGACATTTGACTTAGCCCGATGGTCGGCACGTAATCCAAAATCATAGGATGGAAAATTTAGTCAAATTAGTTTCAGCCCTTTTTAAAATAAATTAGTCTGACCCTGACCCGTATGGACAAAAAAATTACCCATTAATCCAATTTTCTCGAACATGTGACCCTGCCCAATGGGATTCTTGTACCCTAAAATGGTAGGATACCAAATTTAGGCGAAATCGTTCGAGCCGTTCTTAGATGAAATTAGCTTGACTCTTAGTGACTCAAAAAATACCCACTAATTGAATTTTCTCGAACATATGACTTAGCCCCACGGTCCTCACATAATTCAAAATGGTAGGTTACAAAATTTAGTTCAATTCATTAGGGCGTTTTTAGATAACAGAAGCTTGAAGCCTAATGACTCAAGATGACCTACTGCTAATTTTGTCGAATATGACTTATCCCAATAGTCTGCTAGTAATCAAAAATAGTTGGATATAACTCTTAGTCAAAATCGTTTGAGCCGTTTTTAGAAACAATTAGCTTGACCTTGACCCATAGTGATCCAAATTCACCCACTAATCTACTTTTTTCGAACATGCGACCGAACCCAATGCTCTTCTCGTGCCCGGAAAGGGTATAATACAACATTTTGTCAAAATCTTTTGTGCCGTTTTTAAATACGATTAGTTTGACCCTTGACCCATTGTGACCCAAGATGGCCCACTAATCGAATTTTCTTGATCATGCGACTTAACCTAAAGGAGTTTCTCGAGCCCGAAAACAATAGAATACAATTTTGAGTCAAAATTGTTTAACCGTTTTTTAGATAATATTATCTTGACCCACAGTGACCCAAACAGGACCCACTAATCGAAATTTCTTGAATATGTGATATGTCCCAATGTCCTTCTTGAGCCGGAAACACAGAATTTTGTTTTATCGTTTAAGTCGTTTTTTTTTTAAATATAGATTTAGTTTGCCCCTGACCTCTCCCATCGAAATACTCAAGGCCAGAGGACACCAGTGTGCCGTTATCACTGATCGACCGGCTTGTCACTAGTGTTAGAATTCACACCGAAAAGTTTTGAATAGCAATTTTATTTTATTTTATTTGTGGAATGTCTATCATCTTATAAAACAATGATAACTATTTAAACTTACTGGTGAGCATTCAGAATACCTAAATAAACTATACGGATATACCAATCCCAAAACTTTCTTCTATCTCATGCATGTTAATACTTCAAACTTCTCTAGTACTGAGCCAAAATTAAAAGGCAATCAATGACCATCATGAGGATTCTAAAGACATGAAATTCTGTGCATTAGTTTTTGAGATAGGACTATTGCTAAAATCGTGTAAATCATGCGAAATGCAGCATATCAGTGCCACCGGATAGGTGGATTTACACTAAAATCTAACAATCAACAACTTATGTTAACGTGTAACTGAATCAGCAGTTTGATAAAAATCTATTCATTAGTTTTTAAGATAGAGCTATTGCGGAAATCGCAAAAAAATTCCACATAGCAGCTCCACCAGTTGAGTAATTTAGACCAAAAACTAATTAGCACCAGTTTATATTAGGGACTAACTGAATCTGAAGCTTGATGAAAATCCATGCATTTGTTTTTGAGATACAGCTATTGCGAAAATCGTGAAAAATACAGCACAGCAGCGCCACCTATTGGGCGATTCACACCAAAATTTAAACAAAAGCTCTGAAATTAAAGCTCTGAAATTACTAACTGTCATACTGGAGAAACTTGATTAAGCTTTATATTCAACTGAGTATGAAACAATCTGTTTATGCTATAACCTATGATAATGCTTACAAGGTAATTTAATATGTTTTATGATGACTGTCTTAGGTCAACAAAGAGTAATTTCTTTTCCAAACCTGTTTCATAAATATCAATTAGCGTCAAAGATTTTTATGATGAAGAAAATCTTTTTAATTATTTCATTTAAGAATGTATGGAAAGTAAGTTGGGTACCCTGAATTAAAAATTTAATTTCAATTTTGAATTTTAAAAAGGGGTTTCTTTTTATTAATTTATTTTTATATTTTCATATATACACACACATTATAATACACTCATACTTATGAAAATTGCAACACCATCAAGGAATGACGCGATTGAGCTGAAAATGTTAGGCAATGCAAAGGATAGTGTGTTATGCAAATGGATCGAATTTCAGAGTCACTACGTATGCGTGGGCTGAGCAGCGCCCACTGGACTGCTGCTGAAACCGTATAAATAGAGGGCTGTAGCGGAAAAACGTTGAAATTTGTCTATGGTTTTCTGCTTGGGGTAAACCTTAAGTAAGACGTAAATATGCCTATTCGACGAAAGACGGTGACATTTCAACAGTTGATGGAGTTTAAACGCGGGAGAATAATCGGCCTTCGTGAAGAAGGATTTTGCTATCGTGAAATAGCAGCTCGTGTGCAGCGTGACAGCAGCAGAGAGATCCGTGTTTGGAAGCAGTGGACAAAAACCAGCTAGCCGGGACGCGAACCGCGTCTATGGAACCAATTTCCAGGCAGCAAAACCCCCAACATCACCCAGAGATAACCAAGCCGGGAACCGACCTGGACACAAAGGCAATTATTACAAAGATATAATCAACAAAATTCATTCTGACTTTACATAAGCAAAAAAAGGCAGCACGCCATTGCAAATTCAGCTCCTGCTGAATCAACTTAAAAATAATATCTAACTAAACTAAAGCTAAGATCTTATATAAACAATCTAGACTAATAACAAGAATAAAAGTACATAACCCACACTGTGGGATATGTACGAACTAATAATGTACAACACAAGAATGCACTAAGCATCACTGTAGTAAAAGTATAGCAAGTCCAATATCGTCCAAGAACTCCTTTACATAGGATCCCCCTCACTCAAAACCAAAAACGCTTGCGGCTGCAATACGCTCATGAACATTGAGTCTGGCGTGCAAAATGGCAACGAGTGGAATTTTCCGAACAATCCCTCTTTAATTTGTGATACCATGATTGCCGCATTCCTGTTAGACACTAAGGTGAACGCCACCTTCCGGAGTGCAATATCGAGCGTCATTGAGGAGGAACACTCGGTGTTGTGGTCTGGTGTTCGATTGCATATCATGGATGAACCAAGCTGCTACTAATTTTGGTTATTTTGAACAACAACAGGTGCATTAGTGAAGTGCTGGAGCCCGAAGTCGTTCCTTTCCTTCAAGGATTTCCTGGAGTTATCTTTCAACAGGATAATTCACGCCCACATGTCGCAAGGAATGTTCAAGGATTCTTGTCAGCAGACATCATAGAGCTTCTTCCGTGGCCTTGAAGTTCGCCGGATATATAGCCCAATTGAACATGTGTGGGATTTCGTTGATCGGCATCTCGCTCATGATCCTCGTCCTACAGCTTCTACAGATGAACTTTGGGTACGCATACAAACAATAGGGAATGCTCTTCCACAGACAGATATTAAAAATATGTTCGAGCCCATGCTACGTCGTACAGCAGCACTTATTGCAGCGTGTGGTGGCTACACCAAATACTGATTTCAGACACTTAATATTGTTTTTCTTGTTGTTGTTGTGGTGTTGTTGTTTTTTCTCTGAAAATATAATCATTTCTTTGTACCAACAACTGTCGTTTGTGTATTGGATTTCATTTAATTCTGATGATTCCTCCATGGTGTTGCAATTTTCACAAACATGAGTGTATAAGATACATCGTGCAAGTATAGAATATTCTTATTTGTTTCGAGAATGGCTTCGGTGACGCTAAAACATCTAAACAATTTATTACAACCTTTTTTACAATTGTTATGGCTTCAATTTAACACCTTTTAAACAGTTTATTAAACTTTTGTATCACCGCGTTGCACACCTACAACATACCCAAATGTCAATGCTACTTATACAGTGGACTTTAAAAGAGGATTTTATTCATTGGTGCTGCAAGCATTCTGTGTTGCAAGTTTAGCCTCCAATTTTATTCCGAAACTTTAAACTCCTACCGGAAATTTCGAATAAAGAATTATTCATTTAAGTGATTGCCAAATGTCTCTCATTAAATAAATCATAAAATACTATTCCTTATTTCTGGCATGAACTCGAAATTACTGAATATAATTGGAGGAAAAACTGGCTACTCTGATATACCAACACATCAGTTAATATAAATTGCCCATTGAATTTTCAAACAGAGGGCGGTACTGGTTTAATTTTTCATGCCAAAATTTTATTTATTATTTCGCGTCGAGAGGTTTCTCCTCGTTATTGTTAAAATGATCTTAGTATTTTATCTTTAATTAAAAAGAGTGGAAATCCAGAATTAGATTTTTTACAAAGGTAACTAGAGTAAATACCCTCTAATCTGTCACGTTCCGGACAGGATGAATGTCGAAAAAAATGTGTAGAAGTTAGAATTAAAAAAAATGACAGTAAAGCATGCTTTGTATTCCTTAAACAAGTTGAATAGAATTTAAAAAAATACTCAATAATGTAAAGTACTTTACAACATATGTACATGACTATAAAATTAAAACGTGCACTGTAGGCTTAGACAGTAGGTCTACTCGTAGAAGCCATCTTAAACAAATCTCGAATATCAGTTTGTTTTGTAGTAGTCTTCTTTTTTTAGCAAGTCATTTCGTATGATGAGGAATTTATAATTTCTGCATCCTTGAACAAATTGCTGCGGTCTGAAAACATGATAAATATATTCTAAGCATCAGCTGCATGATTCCAACTGACGTTGTTTATCTCGCCCACGTCATCTTCATCAGCGTTAACGTCATTGGGGGCTGTTGGGTTGATAACACTCTGAATAATAACCTCATCTGTCAAAATTTCCTCTGTTGGCTCAATAAAATCTGCTTCACTCTTATTTCTTCTCTATTGAGTTGCGACATCGGTTTCTTTAAAGAGAAACAACCTAAATCTAGTTCCTTCTAGTTCATCCTCAACTGTTTCCCTTTCAGTAACTTCAACATTTTCGTCCATTACTTCAGGCCAAAATTTACAACATGACTTTTTTAAAGTTTTCTGTTTCATTCCCCATTCCGAAGTTACATCTGATTGTTATAGACATGAGAAGTTATTAACTACTTAACCTACAATGACGGGCATAGCCCGCGTACGATGATCAAGCCAAATGTAAATTCTTCTTACCACTAAAATCTCACAGTAAATATAGTATAATTTTATCGTCGAAATATAATTTAATCGTCGAAATTCCATGATTAAACAAGCCAAAAATCTCTATTAAATTTTAGTGGTAGCTATGGATTTGCCAAATAGTGGAGCTGTTGTAGGTAAATCGTAGATTAAGGGGTTACGCAAGGAATACTCTATTTTTCTGAAAGTCGAGCCGGATTATCCAGCATGCTAGACCTTAGTATGTCGGATTAGTGGATTTTTACTGTACTTTGAATTACCGTACTGTATTTTGAATTTGAAAATTAGGAATATTTATGAGAAGTATGTAATTTTTGGTTTATTGCAGATGTGATAAATTTGCCTTTTAGTCAACATATTTTTATCTTTTTATTCTAATTTTTCAAATTATGTTTTACATACTTAAAATGATGTTTTTAACGTCTGTGTAAATCTTTTTCAAATCGGAGTTGTTGAGTCACAAAGGGTTAAAACCTCTTAAACTGAATTTATAATTTTTATTTAACACCTCTTAAACAGTTTACTATAATCTTTTAAACTATATTTATAGTTTTTATTTAGCACATTTTAAACAGTTTATTGCCAACTTTTTCACTATTTTTATTGTTTTATTTTTTTTAAAACATCTTAAACATTTTATTAAAAACTTTTTTATTATTTTTGCTGTTTTACTTTATTTAAAACCATTTACACGTTTTACTAAAATGTTTTGTATTATTTTTATATTTCTTATTTATTAATAGCTTTTTGAGCACATTTCTCTGTACGTTGTAATTTGTTATATACTAATTATAGAAATTCATTTTACTTGTTACAAAATTTATTCTCAACATTTCAGTAATTTACAACACTTATTCATCTCCAACAGATACAAGACCAAAGCGTTTTCCATTCTTTTTTTTTTTGTGATACCCGGTGTGTAATTCTTATAATTTTGAAACAAATATTTTTGTATTAGATTGAAAAAAAACTGTCATTATTAATTTTGTCCTTTAAAAGAAAGATCTTTATGAGAGAGAAAATCCATTAAAGATGAAAAATAAAAGTACATTAATCTTTTATTGGGGACTGGAAAATTTTAAAATAGATTATTCGAAATAATTTCAAGTAAAATGTGTTCTGTCAAAACATAAAACTTGAAAAATCAGCGAAATGTGAAATTACATGCAATGCAGAAAATTCATTCCAGGTTTTTCTGATGTTTGAAAAATTGTTTCATGATTCATTTCTATTTGGGGCAGTAATAAGAAACGAAAGAGAAAAATCCTTTGAGATTTTATGTTATATTTTATAACTTAATTATATATATATATATACAATGTGTGCACGTATAACCTGACCGACCTTTATTTTTGTAACCGTTGGTTTTAGATGCATACTTCCAATTACAAAAATGGTTTAAATAAGGTAAAGAATTATTTTTAAAGTCATTTGGTTCAATAAAAACATTTATTAAAGAATTACGAAATTTAAATTTTTATACGGTCCCCCGGTCATATAAGTGATATTTAGTAAAACATTACTGTGACTCTAACAAGTAAGACAAAAAAAGTCCCATTCATCTAACATTAAAATTGACCGAGTTATGAAACTTTGAAATTCATGACTTATACCACTTTTTTGCATATCAAAAGAGATGATTTCAGCCACGCTTTCAGGGGTCGTATATAAAGTACTTAAACTTATTTCAGGGTATCTGTGCTTTGAAAGAAATCGTTCAACTATTACGATTGACTTAACTTAAGTTTCAAATTAACCCTAGATCTACCGGGAATTTTATTCAAGTTTTAATAAAACGTTCTACACCAGAATTTTTATTTAAAACTATTTAACTTATTTATTTACCTTATTTTTGTCTGGTTTATATACTTAGTTTATTTTAAAGAAATTTCTGGTTTGAATGAATATTTTGTATGTACCTGTCGGGTCCAATGGACCCGTCTGGTAGACGGAGGGTTAATTAAAATAATTGTATTTTAACATATGTTTTATTTTTTAAGAATTAGAGTCTATGATTTCTTTTAAGAAAAATTATGTTATTTTCATAAGGTTTTATTTAACTTGCAACATTCGTCTTTCCAGTTTAAAATGTGTACTCAAACTTTAACTCACTTTCAAATGTCCGATCGAAGTTAAATTTCACATACGGACTTAAATCCGATGACAATGTAATATTATTATGATTTTCGACGCTTACCATCTTATACATACTTATGTTAGAGGACAACACAAAAACATTTGTATAGATTACCGTCAAAGAGTTTAAGAAAGAGTTTTAGATTAGATAACATAATCCTGGGATGGTTGTGTATTTTAACTTTTATAATTACGTTTTATGTATTTTTTAACTCTGAATAAAAAAATTACCTTCGTTTTTAATCATCATGTCAGGATTTTTCAGAAATCGTAAATTTCAAGGTTAAAATTAGCGGAAAATCTGATACTATAAAATAGATGTAAGACTTTTTTATTCAGTTTAATTTTATTTAATTCAATAATTTATTCAATTTTTGGCTTATACTGGGTTTCTTACAGTTAAATGGCTGAGGGGTCCGATGAGGTTGGGAGGGGAGGTGGGATCAATTTTAACTTTGAGCTTTTTAATTTTGAAATTTGCGATTTTAGAAAAATCCTGACGTGATGGTTTAAAATGAAGGTCATTTTCGGATTCAGTGCTAAAAAATACATAAGAATCAATTTTCAAAAGCTAATAAACATGGCACAACCCAAAATTAGAAACACAGTGTAATCTAACAGCATTTAAAAATAAGTATATTTTGTAAAAAAAATTGGGGCTGGTGTTTTTTCTCCTTTTATTTAACAAAAATTCTGTTACTTTTATCCTCTTATATGTTCAGTACAAATTGTATATTTTGCAGTAATATGTCAGAATGATAAAAGATTTCAAATTTATATTACAATGCTAATTTAACTCTCAATCATTTCTTTAATATATCTGACGAAATTATATTTCTAATAAATTTATGAATGGCCCCTAATTTGCAGCAAAAAATATGCTCCAACTTTAAACAGCTATTACTCGGTCAACTTTAATCGTAGAATAACGGGACATTTTTTTTTGTCTAACTTGTCAAAGTAACAGGAAAATTTTACTAAATATAACTTGTAGGACCGGGGACAGTATAAAAATTTCGATTCAGTAATTCTTTACTATATTTTGTTTTCGCTTCAAACTTTTTTATCTTAACTCTGCACCTAATTTTGATCACTTTTGTAATTGGAAGTATGCATCTAGGACCAACGGTTGCGAAAATAAAGGTCGGTCAGGTTATACGTGGACACCCTGTATATATATATAAAGTAAAACATATTGAAATATTCTCCTAAATAATCGGAAGATAGATATATATTATAAAGCAAAAACATCTTTGTCGCTATAGCTAACGTCATAACGCTGATTGCAAGGACCTGTGACCTATCGTTTTTGCTCATATCGGGAGTGTATTCTTTTTTAAAAATCACACGATTTATATATTTTTTTGAACAATCAAATATAAAAAATGTATTAAAAATATTGTAATTCAGTTTTATGATATTTTATGATTTTTTAAAAATAATTGGGAAACGCAAATCTTTTTTAATCTATCTCCATTTGAAAGATTGTTTTTACAATTATAAACACAAGTCGGAAAATGTACTATTTTTAGGTAGATTTCGTATGAAATACTACCTATTGGGATCGTTCCTATGTTGGATTTTCTGAAAATTTTTTGCAGATCTACACCGATGATGACCCCTAGAACCCTAAACCCTCAGTAAAAAAACTTTATCTATCTATCTATCTATCTATCTATCTATATCACTTTCTTCTGGACAAGTTAACTTTCGTAATTCTGCATTCGTAATTCTCTTCCAAACTGATACATAAAATCAAAGAGCATAAAATGTCGGTCAAGTTCGTTAATAGGCAAAATCGGACCAAGGGGATGGAAATAGGGAGGGGTTTTGTGAAAACCGAAAACACCCCATAACTTCTTAATTTTTGTACATATCAAATCAGTTTGAAGTCTTTATTACTTCTAAAAATAGGGCCAAAATTTTATGTATCACAGATTTTTGATAAAGTTAAAAATGGGCTCAAGGGGCGCAAAAAATAGGGTTTTTGGGAGAAGAAAATTCATAACTTCGTCAATTCTCAAGATATCAATTCTAATTAATTTTATTATAAATCACCTTAATATTATCTACAACTTTTATATTCACAAGTTTTTGATAGGATCAATTCGTACAGCAAAAATAAATTAAAAACGAACACAAAAAGGGAGTTTGAAAAAATAAAAAATCCATAACTCCGTCAATTCAAAAGATATAAAATCCCCATGAATTTATCATATATCTTCTTAATATTGTCTACAACATCTATATAGACAAACTTTGGATAGGACCAATTCTTACAGCAAAAACAAATTAAAAATACCTAGCGGTTGAAGAAAAAAATCATCTAAGTAAGGGTGCATTCAAATCCAAACTGCGTATTTTCGGGCTCATTTTACAATTCATTTTTGCTCTCAAAGGCTTCCAAATGGTAAGTTTTCTTACTCAGAAACTATATAATGTGGCGTAATGGTCAATTTTTTGATAGAGGCAGAATATATTTTAAAAAATGCTGTTAAATTGGGCATTTTGAACCGAATTTCCCGAAGCGGATTGTGCTGGAAAAATCATTGCATTAAGGATGCACTCAAATCCAAACTGCTTATTTTCTGACTCATTTTTAAATTCATTTTTGATCTCAAACGCATTTAATTGGTAGATTCACTTACTCAGAAAATATATAATGTACCGCAATGATCGATTTTTTGATAGAGGCAGAATATATTTCAAAAAATGATGTCAAAGTGGGCATTTTGAACGGAATTTCCCGAAGCAATTGTGTTATCACTTTCTTCTGGACACGGTAACTTCCGCAATTCTGCACAAATCTCTTCCAAACTGATACATAAAATAAAGGGACATAAAATATCGGTCAAGTTCGTTAATGGGCAAAAGCGGACAAAGGGGATGGAAATAGGGAGGGGTTTTGTAAAAACCGAAAAAAACCCATAACTTCTTAATTTTTGTACATATCAAATCAGTTTAAAGTTTTTGTTACTTCTAAAAATAGCGCCAAAAATTCATGCATCACAGATTTTTGATAAAATTTAAAGTAGGCTCAAGGGGCGCAAAAAATAGGGTTTTTGGGAGAAAAAAATTCCTTATTTCGTCAATTCTCAAGATATCAAATTCAATAATTTTATTATACATCTGCTTAATAATATCTACAACTTTTATATTCACAAGTTTTTGATAGGACCAATTCTTACAGCAAAAACAAATTAAAAATACATAGCGGTTGAAGAAAAAAATAATCTTATTAAGGATGCATTCAAATCCAAACTGTCTATTTTCTTACACATTTTTAAATTCATTTTTGCTCTCAAACGCCTCCAATTGATAGATTCTCTTATTCAGAAACTATATAATGTACAGTAATGATCGATATTTTGATAGAGGCAGAATATATTTCAAAAAATGATGTATAGTGGGCAATTTTGAACAGAATTTCCCGAAGCGATTGTGTTAGAAATGAAAAATATTGCCTTACTGAGAAAATAATTGTTTGTTAATCAAGTTTTAATTAATTGAAAGAAAAATAAAAGCACAGGTTGCTTATAAATCTTTTCAAAAATCACGTCAGCATGTTTCATTTTTTTTTTTTTTATTATTAAAAATGAATCTGAAAATGTGCCTGAAAATTTCGAGTTGTTGGGTATGGAAAAATATAATTTTTTAATATCGCCTAACATGATTGTGATAAAACCAGCTATTTTATAAAAAGGAAATAAAAACTCGTCAAAAGCAGACAGATAAAACTGTTAAAGTGGATTTATATCTAATGATGATTTAGTTTTTGTTGGTGAAATTAGTATACTTAACTTCGAAATCTACCTCTGCCTGTAGGCCGGGCCGGCAGGGATTTTTTTGGCAACTGATTGAATGACGGTATACATTTTTTCTGTGAAAATCTTTATTTTATTATTCTGAATTAATGAATAATCCCTTAAGACATTTTTGTTTAGATACCTTTTTGCTGAAACATGCTGCAAAAGGCTTTAAAAAAATATTTTTTTATGGGGTGTGTATTTCGAGAGATGAAGTTGTTTATACCTTAACTTTTGTTCTAATGCAAACTTTTAAATGCATTTTTGAGTAAAATAATTAAATTATATGAATTAAACATTAAAATTTTCTTAAAAGTCAACTGACAAAGATATGTAAAAATTTTCTTTTAAAAATCTAGTGAAAATCAAGATTTTATATTTACTACATGTTCTCTATTTTAGGTTTTTGAGGGAAATAAATGGTAACGTTCGAATTTTATTCTTTTATTTTCACTTTCTTTGAAAAGTATGAAAAAAATATATTCATATATCAGGGAATTGCCTTTTCTGACACAGCTTAATATTTATCGGATTATGTTTTTAATTTAAAATTTACAAGAAAACAATTTAAAACGTGACAATTGTGATAAGTCAATCACATGTATTTTTCTGGATTGTAAACTAGATTTTATCTGACAGCTTCTTTGTAAAAATAAGAAGAAGATTAATTTTGGTAATTCAAACAATCACAGTGCTTGATAAGAGAAACAGGAAACTATTTTTTGTTGTCTTCATTTTCTAATTTTATATTGAAGAAAGCATTTTTAATTTTGACATAAATTTACTTTTTAAATTCAAATTCCTCCAAATTAATTAGAGTAGAAAACATTTCTTTGTTTAACAAGAAAAGGTCTGTTTTGACCGTTTTAATACTTCTCATGTTTTCTATTAGATTAACTCTTTGATTAACAAACAGGACATCCGACTATTTTTCTAATCAATTACATTATAATTTAGAATTTTTTTTCTTTGTTGTAGATTTCTAGTGAACATTTTTTAGCATAAAAGTACGGCTGATATATTTTTTAAGTTTTATGTTTAGAATTTAAATTAGTATGTTGTGGCCATCACAAAACTTTCTTCGATATAAATCACATAAACAGCACTAATTGATATCAAGATATACCTGAATCTGAAATTTGTTGAAAATTCGTGCATTAGTTTTTGAGATAGAGCTATAGTGGAAATTCTGAAAAATGCAGCATCGCAACGCCACCTGCTGAGCGATATGCACAAAAACAGCACAAATTTATATCAAGGTATAGCTGAATCTGAAGTTTGTTGAAAATCCTTGCATAAGTTCTTGAGATAGAGCTACTGCGAAAATCGCAAAAAATGCAGCATAGCAGCGCCACCTGTTGAGCTATTTACACCAATATGTATAAAACGCCAATCTGAGTCAAAGGCTTAATTGAATTTTAAATTTGATGTAAATACGTGCATTATTTCTGGAGATTGAGCTATTGCGGAAATCGCGAATAATGCTGCATAGCAGCGGCAAGTGTTCTGCGATTTACACCAACACCTAATCAGCACCAATTTATATGAGAGACTAACTGAATTTAAATTTTTATTAAATTTTGCACCACAACATAAACAGCACTAATTCATATCAAGGTATACATGAATCTGAAGTTTGTTGAATATCTAAGCATTAGTTCTTGAGGTAGAGCTATTGCGAGAATCGCAAAAAATGCAGCATAGCAGCGCCACCTATTGAGCAATTTGCAAAAAATGTATAAAACGTCAATTCATGTCAAGAAATAACTGAATCTGAAGTTTTATAAAAATCCATGCATTACTTATGGAGATTGAGCTATTGTATAAATCGAGAAAAATGCTTCCTATCAGCGCCACCTGTTGAGAGATTTACATCAAAAACTAATCAGCACCAATTTGTATCAGGGACTAACAGAAATAATTTTTTATTAAATTCCGTGCATTAGTTCTTGAGATAGAGCGCCCACAAAATGTGTGTCACATACAGACAGACAGACAGAGACACAGACACACAGACTCACAGACAGAAATTTTGTATAAACATGTTTTCGGAATCTCTGAACCCTAAAATGTGTAAATCCGTCGAAAACCAGAAGTCGAAAATTTTGACGAATATAATACTTTCTTCTTGTAAAGATATGAGAAACTAAAAATAGTTCACTCGGACGTATATGTCCCGACCTGAACTCAAAGAGTTAAAACGTAACTTATTATCGGGAAGAGGGATTTTATCACCTTGGACACATTTGACGACTGAGTCTCGTCATGCATTTGGCTACTGGCGCTTATTTTTGTATTCTATTCATACCACCAGTTAACCCTTTCCGGCACAGAAAATTTCTGTTCGTGAAATTATGAAATGATTGACTGACACCAGAATTTACAAACGAACTTCTTAGAAATTAAAAACCTGTTGATTCAAACTTTTTTTACAAAGCCAAAATTTTATTAAAATATTCTTGGCATTACAGTCCAGGCAATAGGGAATTTTACCTGTCAAAATTAATGGTAGATCTGGAAATCGGCTTACTTTATATTTTTTGGGTCGCTGAATCCGAATTTGTAACTTCCCACCAAAATTTCCCCCCGCAACCCCCCACCCCCCAAATTTTGGTGAAAAGCCCCCAAAAAGAGCTTTTTATTAAAAAAAATCAATTTTTTTACTGTTTTAGATAAAAAATATCTAGAAATTCAGAAGGTAGCAAAATTTGCAACAAATTAGATATATGACATTATGACTGAGGATGAGGGGAAGGGGGGGGATCTGCCTCGGAACATGCGCACGGTGCTGCGTGGACTAAGTTGAGCAATTCCACTTAACCACTCACACGTTTACATTTTTTAATAAAAACCTTTTTTGAGGGGGCATTTTACCAAAATTTGGGGGGGGGAGAAATTTTGGTGGGAAGTTAAAAATTCGGATTCTGCGACCCAAAAAAACCTTTTTCGAGAACTACCATGAATTTTTTAGGTAGATCCCCTATACGGTTTCTATTGCCTGACCTATTATAGATGAAAGCTCGTTTTGTTGAAAATTTGAATAACTTTATCTGCATCTCATCTGACGTACAACCTTTAAACTATAATGTTTTCTTATGAACAATTCTCGAATAAGCGCAAAGAAAATAATAACAACAATTAAATCCTACTATTGACGACCTTGTAATGGTTGAAAACGTTCTGGGTTTTTTTTAAATGTATTTAAGGTATTTTTAATTTGTATTTTAAATGTATTTATATTACATGTATGCACCTAAAAGTAAATATTGTACAATTATTTGTGCTTTTATATTTGTTTTAATTCTTGGTGCCATTTGTAAATTTGGAATTAAAGTTGGGTGGTTCCGCAGTGAGACCACTGTGCCGAAAAGTGGCTTAGATGCTTTATATTCCCTCAGCCGTTGTTTTGATTTGTTTGGCGATTTTTTGTTGTCGTGTTGACGTTTGACGGTGTTTATGGATATGGCAACCTCGATATGTTGAATCCCGTGTGACGTTTGTGTTGTGACGTGTCGTTCTGGCAACCCCTGAGAAGCACATTTTAAGCGTGGAATATTGTGTATGTATTTTGATATCGTGTTGTATAGTTCTGCCTTTTTATTTTTATGTGAAATTTAGTGAATGTGGTTTTGACTATGGTTTCTGTAGTCCGTTTAGAAGCTGTTGCTGAAGTAATTAGGAAATATGACGCAATTTTAGCAAGAAAAGAAGGTTGTTTATAATGTGTGAATAACGTATTCATTAGCCTATTTTGTAAAATGTCGGTGATGATATTTCGAGCTGGAGCTTTCAAGAAAGCAGATGCCTGTTAAAGGTATGCTGATAATTTTATGTATATTTTACTAGAGTTTTTTACATTTTGAGATTGCTAGTAAGCCAGAACTGCTGAATTTTGAGAATGCTACACCTCGAGAACTGCTGAATGCAGTGAATTTTTTTTCGGTTATTGCGCGCAAAGCGCACATACAACGATTACTGGTTGCCATTTTAGCGAATTTTGTTTTTTAGGCGTATTTTGCTGCTCTAAGAGTTTTTTACATTTTGAAATTGCTAGAAAGCGAGAACTGCTGAATTTTGAGAATGCTACACCTCGAGAAGTGCTGAATGCAATGATATTTTTTTTTGGTTAATGTGCGCTAAGCGCACATACAACGATTACTCATTGCCATTTTAGCGAATTTCGTTTATTATTTACATTTTATTTTCGTTAAGTCAAACATGCGTATAAAACGGTGCTTGGCGACATTTACTACTTGGCGGAAAAAGGGTTTTCACGCCAAGGAAAATTCGAAGATGGCGGCCGAGGGAACTTATGACATCTGTTCCCGGAAAGTAATAAAATCTATTCATCGTTGTCCGGTCATCCAAGGCTGTCGTATAGATGGCTGGTGACTTCCTCAACATGGTTTATTAGTGAGAAGTTGCAGACTCAGGCATCTACCGGAGTAGCTCAGTGGTTAGAGCAGCAGTCTTGTATACTGTGGTCCCGGGTTCGATTCCTGGCTCTGGCTAATTTTTCACTCTAGTTGGGTTTATTGTATTTAATGTTTGCATGTCTGTATAATATTTATATATACCTTTAACTGTTGAATGCAGGCTTTATTTATGTGTGTAAGTGTGTTTTAATATATATTGTAGTATGAGTATTTTATAAAAAAAAAATAAATTGTTTTATTTCTCTTGCATTATTGTTAAAGTGCATATGAAGGGTTTTTGTTTTAAGAACAAAGGAGTTTTTCTTAGAACGAGAAAGTTGTGCGAGGTGGAATTAAATAATATATATACGCCATTAGCAGCCCTGAAACAAAAGTGTACCCAAAGGGATAATATTCTATTACATTTGCACCAGAGCGATTGTACTTAGAGTGTGTGCGGTACGTGTTAAATTTCTTATTGCGCCGTGGCGCCACTTTTCTCCTGTGGCCAGTACCTGTGGCCCTCTCCTGCGGCAAGTTCTCAAAACAGAAGTTCGTCTCAAAATAAAAATATTTGAAAATTGCACGTCCAACAAGGCAAATGAGGTGCGTTCGTTCAATAACTAGTTTTTTAAATATTTTTTGCTCCGCATATTGTACTGAATGTATATTTTAGTGCACTTCATACGTGCATATCAATTTTATTCTGATCGAAAGGCTATAACATCATTAAAATGCACTTGAAATATTTTTTTCCATTGGCCGTAATGTAACGGAAAACTTTTGACTGTCCCTGTAATTAAATTATGCATCCGATTTTCATAAAATTTAAAATGATTCGACAAAATTTTGCAACAATTATATATTTAAAATTTCAGACCACTCGGTTGGGTAGTTTTTGCTCTGTTATATGCGGACGGACAGACAGACGGACTGAACGATGGCTATATTTGCTACGTATTTCTATAATTACGAACGCACCTAAAAGGAACCGCTACAAGTAATTCAAAATTTTCATTACCCGTCGACGAAGCCTATCCAACCCACTTACTTAACAGAAGCGCAGTGTTACAATTGGGCTATTATTTTTAAATTTGAATTTCTTGATTAGCACCAATTTTTTTAAATTGTAAAATTCGCCTTATTTAATGACATATTAATTAAAGTTAAAACAAGGCGAATTTTACGATTTCAAAAAAGTGGTGCCAATCAATAAATCTGAATTTAAAAAATAGTCCACTTACAACTCTGCAGAAGCGTGCATTTTAAATTTAATATTCATAACACCCTCTCTCTTAATATTTTTTGTTCTCACTATGCTAGTTTTCTCGTTTAATTTTTTACTTTTACAATATGTATAACGACAATCGGTCGTATTAAATAACTGTCTTCCTATTTCCCAATCAGGGCTCGAAAAATCACATGCCCGACATCAGCGTTGCTTCTTTTTTTTATGTTCATGGCACCACTTTTATGGAATGGCAAAATTCGCTTTACTTAATAGCTAATCAATTAAGGCGAATTTTACCATTCCAAAAAAGTGGTGTCAATCAAATTTAAAAAAAAGTAGCAACACTGATTTCGGGCATGTGATTTTTCGAGCTCTCTTCCCAACATTTTTTCCAGCTATCAGCGTGGAAGGATACAGTGACGTTAATTTTAGTTCGCATTCATGACAAAACATGTTATTTATCGTATTGTCTTATATTATTAGAGGAAAGTTTATTAATTAGATAAACATAGATTAATTAGATAAGCATAAATTTGGTTAATAGTAAATGAGAAAACTAATATCGAACATCAGCAATTAGTACTATTTTATCCCTCTGTCATACAAGTTTCGTTTGCATTGCATGCTTCTAACCACCGAATCGGAACTCCTATTACAAATGGAGCTCAGTTGACGTAGGTGGGTGCAATTTTCAAATTTGGTACCTTTTATTCCTCTCTCCAGGCTTAGTATATCCTCCTGAGACCTGGAAACCATTTAAGTGGCTGTTTTGCTTTCTCCTTCTATTGCGTTAAATTTCATTGTAGCAATCTAAAACCAGTTTGACATGATAATGTATGAATCAAAAATCAACATTCAGCTTTTGGATTTTGGCAACGGTAACTACTTTGTTTACAAAATGGCGTAATAAATAAGTCAAGTTGGAATTCTGCGTTCTTCTGATAAGTTTCGTTTTTATGTTATTTTAATTTGTTTGAACTATTTTTCTTTTCAAATTTAATAGCAGATGTTAATCTCTTCAGAACGGGAGCTTTTTACGAATTTTTTAATCTTTTGTCACCGTTTTTTAAAAACAGAAATTTGTGTCTTCTGGAATCGAGAAAATGCGCTGATTAAATAAGGTAAATTTTACAGTAAAATTTTACTGGTGAGGAAAAGCAAGGATTCTGAGCGCTTCATGCGACGCGTATACGCGTCGCTCGTCCCCAAGGGGTTAATACTTGCCTTATGTTCTTTATAATAAATTCTATTCTTTCCCATACTTTTAGCATTTTTTAAAATTACTTTAAAGCGAGTTATGGCCCTGAACATCCATTTAGATGGATGTGCTGTAAAATAAAATTAAATCATCGAAATTTATTAATTTCTTTAAAAACATAATTTTTTATGCCTATTTGTTGAAAAAAAACTGATATTAAAAAAATATGTGCATTACCTTTTGCTTGGGTCTCAAGAGGATATAACGGCTATGATTTACACAACTGCCAACTTATATCCGCTATTAAATCATGTAAATGTGTCTTGAACCAATACATATACATAAATGTTTCAGAAACAGTAATATTATTTACGCTGGGTTTATTTAAGGGGTCTCACGACTCTTAAAATTGAAAAAAAAATGACCATTTTCAACATTTAATATATTAAAATTTATATGATTTTAAAACACAATTGTTATTGAGATGACAGATGTAAGTATGATCTTTCATTTCATGTATTAAAAAATTGCAAGATGCAGAATTAGCATTTATAGGGGGCTCCAAATTGTCAGACATTAGACGAGCAGAAAACTGGTATAACAGCTTACGCGCAAGATTACAAAATAAATATTGCAACTAGAATGAAAATTTGTATGCCACCTTATGCTTCAGATTATAATAATTACCCTGAACCTAAATAAATTTGTATTTAAAGCATTTTTATATTTTTAATACAAAGTTTCATTTATGTAATATAAAATGTTGAAAATTTCAACAGGATAATCGCCTAAAAAAATATTTTTTTTTGAACAATAAAAAGGAAATTTTAGGTTTAGTTTATGTAGACTAACATAGAACATATGTTTTGAAAATTTCATGAAAAAATATCCAGAAGTTTTTGAGATATCCTGCGTGCTATGCCCAAAAACATCATTTGGAGACAAAACACTTAAAACTTCTGGAAAATTTCTACTCGCCGTTTCAGCCATTGAGCGGGTTCCAAAAGCCATAATTTCCATTCTAATGAGAATTTAAAGAAAACAATTACAGCAAAATATTCAGAAAAGATAGGGATTTAACATCTACAAAAATTAAAATTTCAAAAATTTTGAAGCTTTAACCCCTTGAGGGGCGGTGGGATATATTTTATCCCACAAAAGATTAATGGAGACCTGCACCAGAAAACTTTTATTGAATTTTACTTTTCTAAATTTGGTGGAAAAAAGTTGTAAAATTGCTCAGCCTTATTTTGCAGTAACTTTTCTTGGAGATTCCGGTGTGTATTCGACATTACAGAAACATAATTACTCTCCCCTCAAGGGGTTAAGAGTCCTAAGAGCCCTTAAACCTTTCGAGGGCCATGTCCTTAAAAAAGGACACCTAATTTTAATTCAAAAACTGACAAACGGCACCAGCAATATTTTATCAAAATTTTCCTTTTATTATGTACGTGAAAATCAACATGCTCGTAATTTCTAATAAGTTCGTTTATAAATTCTGGTGTCAGTCCATTATTTCATCAGTTTATAAACAGAATTACTCCGCGCCGGAAAGAGTTAATGCTGCATCGATGAGAGTTTGTATCCATTTTTGTTCGGAAATTCCGAATTCGCACCAGGAAATTGTATTTTCTGAATTATTAAATAACAGACATTTTTTGTTAACTCAGAGTAAAAATACTTCTGTAGAAAGTTCCGGTGAACGTTCGTAATTTCGGACGAAAACTTGGGGGCAAACTGCAATTATGTGTCATACATAGGTAATTAAATTTATAAAATAAAACATTTTGATTAAAATAAATTGATTTGTCTTTAAAAAAGCGTAATAGTTAGCAGCAATGCATTTATTTTAATAAAGTATCAATTATTTTTTTCAAAAACGTTTTAAAAGTTTATAAAGTATACTTTGATTCAGAGATTTTTCAGAGTTATTTTTATAAATAATACTGTAATTATAAAAAATACTGTAATTAAACTGTATTATAAAAAATACAGTTTAATTACAGAGCTTCATAAGATTAATGCAAAAAATCTTTTTTGTTATTGTTGTTCTCTAATTATGTTGAAAAAACTAAATGATGACTTTTTTTACGCTTTTAGTATCACCAAATTATAAATTGAGTGCAGCATGCAAAAAATCCCTTCATTTATCAAGAATGTGCTTCTTCTTAATGCTGGTTTTTTTTCGCCCTTTCCTTATTGAACTTTTACTCTAAGCTAATTTTTAAATGGTATTATTGATGAATTTTTATGTAGATTTTTAAGATTTTGATTCACATGTAATACTCTAACAAAAATAAAACCAGTACCTGTTCGCTGTAATGTATTATTTATTTGTGTAAGTAACTTATCAAACATTTTTTTTTTCACATTTGCTTTCAATTTCTTACCAAATGAATTCAAAGAGCAAAAAATTAATTTAAAAAAAAAAAATGGCTTCGCCTGACTCGTCATGCATTTTTTAAAATTAATTAAACATTTACAATGAACAGTGTAAAAAAAAAGTTGATGAGAAGTTAAACAAATTTATTTTTTCAGTTAATCAATCAGACTTTACTTGACAGCAACATTTTTAAAACGAAAATTACTCCTTTATATTTTCATGTAGTAGGTAATTATCTATTTACTGCTTTCTTGCTTCATAATATTTTATTAATCTCTTTTGTAGTTATCATTCATATCGTTTTAGATTTTTCGGTATTTGTATAATTATTGTACAACGTATGTTTAAAGGATTGTTTTTCTAATTACGTTCTTTACCCCTTGAGGAGCGGCGGGATAAAATATATCCCACCTAATTGACACAAGATTCCCACCAGAAAAATTTAACTATATTTTATCGTTAACTTTGAGGGAGAAACTTTATTAATTTCTTTTCCTTATTTAAAAATAAAATTTCTCGATTATTCCGGTGAGAATTCAATATTTAGAGAAATTTTTGCTTGCCCCTCAAGGGGTTAACCATAGATGCCAACATTTCTTAATTATTCCTGAGTTTCATCCAAGACAGACATGTTTTCAAGCGGATATTTTATTTAATCAAAAATTTTAAAAGGAAATCTAGTAAGTACCTTACACAAAGTAAACATATTTTCTTATATACATTTTCCGGTTTTAATTATGGTTGTTTTGGATCAGACTCCGGAATAATTAAAGAATGTTGGCATCTATGGGTTAACCCCTTAATTCTCGCTCCCGTGATTTACGGGTTGTGTTTTTTAGCTCACAGGCTATCAAAGCCTGAGAGCTAATGTGCCCGACCGTTCTGTATGTATGTACGTACGTACGTATGTATGTATGTATGTACGTAACGCGATAACTCTTGATAGAAACATCCGATTTGCTTCAAAAATTTTTTCTAGGTTCATTGTGATAAGGCGCTTCCCTGATTAATTTTGGGAATTTATTGGTTAAGGATAAAGGGGGAAAAACGGGGTTAGTCCAACCCCTTAATTCAGATAAATGGGTTTTTCAAGCAGAATCATTCGATTTGCTCCGAATTTGATATACCGGTTTATTATGTTAAGGAACTTCCATGATTAGTTTTGGGGGTTCATTGGTTAAGGATAAAGGGGGAAAAGGGGGGTTAGTCCACGCCCTTAATTCAGATAAATGGGTTTTTCATGCAAAATCATTCGATTTGCTCCGAATTTGGTATACCGGTTTATTATGTTAAGGAACTTCCCTGATTAGTTTTGGGGGTTCATTGGTTAAGGATAAAGGGGGAAAAGGGGGGTTAGTCCACCACCTTTAATTCAGATAAATGGGTTTTTCATGCAGAATGATTCGATTTGCTCCGAATTTGGTATACCGGTTTATTATGTTAAGGAACTTCCCTGATTAGTTTTGGAGGTTCATTGGTTAAGGATAAAGGGGGAAAAGGGGGGTTAGTCCACCCCCTTAATTCAGATAAATGTGTTTTTCATGCAGAATTATTCGATTTGCCCCGAATTTGGTATACCGGTTTATTATGTTAAGGAACTTCCCTGATTAGTTTTGGGGGTTCATTGGTTAAGGATAAAGGGGGAAAAGGGTGGTTAGTCCACCCCCTTAATTCAGATAAATGGGTTTTTCATGCAAAATCATTCGATTTGCTCCGAATTTGGTATACCGGTTTATTATGTTAAGGAACTTCCCTGATTAGTTTTGGGGGTTCATTGGTTAAAGATAAAGGGGGAAAAGGGGGGTTAGTCCACCAACTTTAATTCAGATAAATGGGTTTTTCATGCAGAATGATTCGATTTGCTCCGAATTTGGTATACCGGTTTATTATGTTAAGGAACTTCCCTGATTAGTTTTGGAGGTTCATTGGTTAAGGATAAAGGGGGAAAAGGGGGGTTAGTCCACCTCCTTAATTCAGATAAATGTGTTTTTCATGCAGAATCATTCGATTTGCCCCGAATTTGGTATACCGGTTTATTATGTTAAGGAACTTCCCTGATTAGTTTTGGGAGTTCATTGGTTAAGGATAAAGGGGGAAAACGGGGTTAGTCCACCCCCCTTAATTCAGATAAATGGGTTTTTAATGCAGAATCATTCGATTTGCTCCGTATTTGGTATACCGGTTTATTATGTTAAGGAACTTTCCTGATTAGTTTTGGGGGTTCATTGGTTAGGATAAAGGGGGAAAAACGGGGTTAGTCCACCCCCTTAATTCAGATAAATGGGTTTTTCATGCAGAATGATTCGATTTGCTCCGAATTTGGTATACCGGTTTATTATGTTAAGGAACTTCCCTGATTAGTTTTGGGGGTTCATTGGTTAAGAATAAAGGGGGAAAAGGGGGGCTAGTCCACCCCCTTAATTCAGATAAATGGGTTTTTCATGCAGAATGATTCGATTTGCTCCGAATTTGGTATACCGGTTTATTATGTTAAGGAACTTCCCTGATTAGTTTTGGAGGTTCATTGGTTAAGGATAAAGGGGGAAAAGGAGGGTTAGTACACCCCTTTTTATTCAGATAAATGGGTTTTTCATGCAGAATCATTCGATTTGCTCCGTATTTGGTATACCGGTTTATTATGTTAAGGAACTTTCCTGATTAGTTTTGGGGGTTCATTGGTTAAGGATAAAGGGGGAAAAGGGGGTTAGTCCACCCCCTTAATTCAGATAAATGGGTTTTTCATGCAGAATTATTCCATTTGCCCCGAATTTGGTATACCGGTTTATTATGTTAAGGAACTTCCCTGATTAGTTTTGGGAGTTCATTGGTTAAGGATAAAGGGAGAGAAACGGGGTTAGTCCACCCCCCTTAATCCAGATAAATGGGTTTTTCATGCAGAATGATTCGATTTGCTCCGAATTTGGTATACCGGTTTATTATGTTAAGGAACTTCCCTGATTAGTTTTGGGGGTTCATTGGTTAAGAATAAAGGGGGAAAAGGGGGGGTAGTCCACCCCCTTAATTCAGATAAATGGGTTTTTCATGCAGAATGATTCGATTTGCTCCGAATTTGGTATACCGGTTTATTATGTTAAGGAATTTCCCTGATTAGTTTTGGGGGTTCATTGGTTAAGGATAAAGGGGGAAATGGGAGGTTAGCCCGCCCCTCTTAAATTAGATAAATGGGTTTTTCATGCAGAATGATACGATTTGCTCCGAAGTTAGTATACCGGTTTATTATGTTAAGGAACTTCCCTGATTAGTTTTGGGGGTTCATTGGTTAAGGATAAAGGGGGAAGGGGAACTAGTCCACCCTCCCCTTAATTTATATAAACGGATTTTTCATGCAGAATTATTTGCTTTGCTCCAAATTTGTTATACCGGTTTATTATGTTAAGGAGCTTCAATGATTCGTTTTGGGGATTCATTAATTAAGGATAAAGGGGGGGGGGGCTAGTCCACCCCCTTAATTTAGATAAATGGTTTTTTTGCAGAATTATTCGATTTGCTCCAAATTTGGTATACCGGTTTATTATTATAAGGAGCTTCCCTGATTAGATTTGGAGGTTCACTGGTTAAGTATAAAGGGGGAAACGAGGGCTAATTCCCCTTCACTTATTTTTTTGGGGCATTATTCTTTAAAATAAGAGTATGATATACAATTAGTGTGAGTAGCCTGTGAGCTCAATGCCATCAGTTTAGCTGGGCACTTTTCTTTTTTATTATTCGGATTGTTTGATTAACACCAGTTTCATAAAATAGTGTAATTGGCTTTATTATGGCATCATTTTACCTGTCATTAAATAAAGTGAATATTTCTTTTTTAAAAAAGTTGTGCCAATACGTAATTTGAATTTTTAAATGGTAATTTAATACGACCGTTAACCCTTTCAGGGGCAAGGCATTTTTGATTAAAAAATGGTCAAATAATTAATTCGCACCGCAATTAACAAACAAATTTATATGAAAATTATCAACAGCTTTTTTTCACGTATATTATAAAATCGAAATTGTACTAAAAAATTACTGGCGCCATTTGGCAATTTACGCATTAAGATTAACAGTTTGCAGACTGCAAACGGCGCCCTCAAAGGGTTAAGGGATTAATTTTTTTTTCGTGCTAACTAATTAACGTTAACCTTTAAAGATACGGGCGATATGCTCTGACTATAAAGGAATGGACGGTGCATCCTATGTACCAACAGTTTTTAACGGATAATTAGCAACTTTTAATGATCTTCTTGTTCCATGCAATGTCCAGTTGTAGTATAAAAGTACTAGATATTAGTAAAAAAAAAAAACTAATTTAATTAGAATTAATATAAATGTAAGATGGATAGTTAGTATTAACATAAAGGCAAGAGGGGAATACTCCGTGAGCAAACACTTTTTAAACTCCAAGTACCAGCTTTCGGTGCTAACGATTGGTTTCTAATGGTATTGGATAAAAGTAACACACATCTAGTGTTCCTAGGTTAACCGCGTAAATCAGGGCTAAGCCAACACTTTTTTAATCTGATATATCATATTCTGATGCTAAAGAAGAATAGTTTCTGATAACTATATTCAGTGGTCGGAGCATATAGGAGAAATTTTATTGTTCTTGCAAGTATATTTTATCAATAATCTTCAAGAGATATTTTGATAAAATATGCAATAGGAATATATCATGAAGATTATTGATAAAAGATACTGGTAAGAACAATAAATGTTGTCCTATATGCTCCGACCCCTGTATATTGGATAAAAATAACATAAATCTAGTGTTGCCATGTGTCTCCCATAAATCAGGGTTGCGCCAACACTTTTTAAATCCAAATATCATATTTTGATGCTAAAGAAAAATAGATACTAATGACTATATTGGATAAAAATAACATACATCTAGTGTTCCCAGATGTCCCGCGTAAATCGGAACATTATCCCTAATGTACGAGGGACATCTGGCAGTACTACATACATCAAATTCATATTAGCTTGTCCCAAAAGTTTCCTTCGCAATTTACGGGATATGTTTTTTTTTTTTTTTTTTTCCATCTCGCACCACTTTTTGAAAACGCAAATTTCTTTGCTATACTTTGACAATATCTGCATAACAAATGTACTATAAAACATAGATAAATTTTTAAAATAGTGGTACTAAAAGAATATAAAAAGAGTCACCAGAGGCCGCTCTGTCCATGACCTGACGGAGTGCAACTTAGCTTCTTGTGAGAAAGATATATTTTTTAAAACATTGGTAAGCGGCAGTGTTGCCAGTGGGCTACTTTTTTTTTTAAATTCGGATTTCTTAATTTGTACCATTTTTTTGAAATACAAAAATTCGAAAGCGAGAACAAGGGGAATTTTATTATTTCAGAAAAGTGGTACCAATCACGACATCTGAATTTTAAAAAAGTAGGCCACTGGCAACATTGGTCAGCGGGGACAAAAGTTGGATTCTTTATGTCAACGAGGTTCAAAAACAATTCTGGTACATCCGAGGCAAAGATCCCATTCCTTTTGTTAAATCCGGCCTCCACCCGAAGAAAGATTTTCTGTCTATTTGGTGTGATTGCAATAGTGTTGTCTACTATGAGATACTTTCAGCGAAACAGACCATCGAATCTGAAAAATATTGTTTTCAACTTCACGAACAATAATATTCAGCAGTAGCTAGAAAACGTCCCGATAATAGTAAACGGTCGAGGTGTCTTACATCATGACATCGCCAGTATGCACATATCTTCGGCTGTCAGAAACAAACTTCTCCCATTCGATTGAGATCTGCTGATCTTCTTATTAATTCTGCCACGCCTCCCTACTCTCTGGCATTGCACCGTCCCGACTACTATTTCTTCCTTTCTCTGAAAAATTCCCTTCGACCAAAAAAAAAAAAAAAAATCTTGTTTCATGACATAAAGAGCCACAAAGATAAGTATTTTGCAGCAAATCACACATGTTTTGGAAAGAGAGCATTATGAGACTTACGGTGATAGAAGAACATTGCTGAACAAAATGGCACATATATCTATCCTATATATATAAAATCCTAATGAAACGAATTTATGAAACGGATATATGAAACGACTGAAATGAAACGAATTTATGAAACGATTCTTTGAAACGACTGATTAAACAACGGATTGTATTTCACGGTGATTTCTCTTAAAATATGGAATACTTTGCAATGAAATTAACACCAAAAATCCGTATTCATCCGCAGATCTCAGAACTGGTATTAGAATTTTTAAACTCGAATTAGTTTTTGAAATATTATTTTTTTTTCTAATTTTAAATACATTTTTCTAATGATGGCAACTCAAATTTTAATCATAACAGATATTTTTTTCATATTTCAGAAAAGGTATTTTAAACTAATTTGGCGACCAGTTTGGCCTCCCTTAAATGTATGCTAAGAAATGTATCATGTTACTTCTATTCATAATTCAATTTACTTGAACAATCTTTCGCCAAATCGAAAGATTCTGATAGAGAAATCAAGAACTCAGGATTTTTATGTTAGTGAGACGCAGGTGATAAATCGCCAAACATTTTTCCCGTCGCATTTTTTTTTTTATATTTCATTAATTTCATTTAAAATGCAATTCTTTCATTCATTTTATTTACAGGGTCGCCACGCTACAGGGAATTTCCAGACCAGGAAATTCTTCGCCACCAGTATTTTCTTACTGAGCATCTGTCTTTAAGTAAAGAGAAATTTCGTGTGGTTAATTTAGATATATTTTCTATGAAATAATACTGATATTTCGACTGGAAAATTCCCTGAAGCGTGGCAATCCTGATTTATAATACAAAACTTTCATTTAAAACTGAAACATTTAAAATTGATGGCTTTCACTTCTTTCTTTCTTTTTTTTATAAACAAAACGAAAAGAAAAATATTTGGCACAGACGTCATATACTCAACGGGGTATCTAATTGGCGCTAAAATGGCATTATTTTGATTGACATGACAACCGGGCTATTGTTGTTTATCTAATAATAAATGTTTATTTACTTTCATTTCTTTTTTTAAATTATATAAATTATTTTGTTCTACAGTTATTATTATTATTTTTTTGTTATTCCTTTTGAAAATAATAGAAAATAATTAAAAAAATACGGTACTACTTAGTTATTCCGTCGACCAATTTCGCCAAATTATACAAATTGACATAATTTTAATTTTAAATAACAAAATAATAAATAAATTAGTATAACATAAATAAATATACAAATAAAACATCGAAATAAAAATCACTTGATGCCGTAAACACGTGTAACTTTCTTAAAGTTAAGTGAATGTGACATTTACGATCAACCATTATCGGCATTTAACCCTTTATCTACGGCATTATGATCTACTGCAATTTTTTTCATGTAATATTTTTTTTTTCAGTTACTACAATGAAAATTAAAGGATAAACATAAAAAAAATTCTCACCCGTGGGAAATTTAATTATTTAGAGGTAATTAATTAAAGTGGTACTCTAAAGTACCGTCAGTACACTGTGACTAAAACATCGTAACAGAAAATCCACAAGATATTTCAACTGGAACCAGAAAATATTTTCGATTTAAAAAGCATGTGAAATACAGGCTTTTTTTATTTTTTTTTATTTTTATTTATTTATTTTTTTTTTATATATATATATTTACAAATAAATCTTTTGCCGAATTCCGGTGCCAATCATTTATTTCAACCCTTTAGAATTGAAAATGCTTTGCCCCTGAAAGGGTTTTAAAAAAAACTATATTTTTATTAGGTTTCGATCTTGTTAGCAGTCCTTTAGTTATGCGACGTCAATATTCCAGGGACAACATGTTCTCTCGCATCTCCACATAAGCAACATATGAATTTACATATGCCATTTCTAGCATAGCAAAAACGAGCCAGTGCCACAACTTTTTCGATTTCCTATAAAAAATAACAATGAAACAGAAAAGAAATACCAGGGAAATCATTACTACACTACATTTTAGTAATTACATTTTAAAACATCTGAAAACGATGGATAACGACACAGACGAAAAGTAAACAAGAAGTTTTCTCCGGCACCCAGTGTACTGACGGTACTTGTAAGTACCAACGAGTAATTCAACAGTTAAATCAAATGCATACACCGATCACCCAAAATAGTTTGTCATATTGTATTCTGAGATCATAATGAACACATAAAAAAAAATCCAATACTTATCTTATATCCTTTACGGTGTTTGCAGCAATGAAAAGACGTGCGTGGCAATCTGTACAAAATTTCGGCACAAAACACATCGACTGGTTCAAAGATAGCCTCATTCCTCTCTAAAATAACAAACCTAGAACTACTGCTGCCATGTATTCGGATAAAGTGGAGTTAAAAGATCGTTTTTTGCAAAGTACCATTAGAATATTAGTAATATTCACTATGGTATAAAAGTTTAAAGTGAGTGGTACTTATAAGTACCGTCAGTAGATAAAGGGTTAATCTTATAGTTTGGCGATAGATTTTTGTCGACGGGATAACTAAGTAGCACCAAACCTACATATGTAACTGGTACTCGAAAACGAGTTTTTCGCGAAATTTTCGTTAAACAAAATCACGCTTAACCTGCGGTACGTGTATGACATCTGGCCAAATATTAAATAATGCAACAAACTATGACATTTAATTTCAACTTCAAATCAATTTTTTAATTTACCACTCGAAAAAAAATGTTAACTGACGAGTTGAAAAAAGCTATTGCCGAGATTTGCACCCGTCTAGCGTAACAGTACCGAGAATTCTTTGCGACCATGGCCACTTTTATGTAGTTTTATTCGAAAAAAAAATTGATTTTAGAAAACATAAGTCAAATTTTCCACGATTTTTTTTTTCACATTTTCTAATAACACACATACTATGAAGATTAATGTTCGGCACTTCATTTTATTTATTTTAACGTAGTGAAAAATTCTTAAGAGTTTTACTCCATTTTTTCTTTCATTTTTCCTTATTATTTTAAAATGCAACTTTGATTGAGTAAATTTTCATGATTAATTTTTCTCTTATTACAGTAATTAGAGTACATTCTAAGATTAATGGAGGAAAAACGATTGCTTGTTTTCTAATTACCCCGAAAAAAATATTTTTTCGTGTTTTTTATATATATATATATATAAATCAGCTAAGCATACGAAAATAAATTTCCTTTACTAAATATTTTTTTTTTCTTTTGTCGCTTTTTTCTGACTAATTAAACTTTAATTGTAAGCGTATTATTAAATGGTACTATTGATGTATTCTCTTATAATTTCTCAAGGATTTTATTTGATTTGAATCGGAAAATTAATTTTTAAAAATATAAAGAATTAAATTAACATATTTTCGAATTAATGAGCTGCGCATTTAGTTCTTATTTTCTACTCATGCTTTTATTCTATTTCTTTCCATGTAAATTTATTTTTTTTTTCTACTGTCTCCCTCTTACCGGATAAATAAAGAACAAAATATTAATTTAGCAAGAAATGATAGAATTCGACAAACGTTTGTCGTGCTTTTTACCTAATTAAATTTTTGTAATGAAAGGATTTATAAAATGACATTAGCGATAAGTCAATCAACTTTTTTTTTTTAGAATTCTCAGCAAGAATTTATTTCACAGTTTAAAAAAATCTAACAAAAACAATTAATGAATTTTGTCGTTTCTTAAAGCTCTAATTCACATTTAATCTGAAAATAACATTTTAAAAATCTAGAAAAATTAAATCAATATTTCTATGGTGATGAACAATTTACTACTTGTTTTCTAATTAAGCTTTCAAAGAAAGATATTTTTTCCCGTGTACCTTTATCGTCTTCTTACCAAATGAATTAAGTTAATAAAAAGTTTAATTAACAAGAAATGGCTTAGTCTGACACGACTTAATATTTGTTGTTGTTTTTTTTTGCTTACATAAATATTTACAAAGGAATAATTTAAAAAATAGTGTTTCTGATAAATCTATCAAATCCCCTTTTTTCAGGATTATCAACCTGATTTTATTTGACAGCTACTTTTAAAAAAATCTATAATAAAATAGAATCTTTAATATATTTGTAATGAAATATGTTTCAATATCTATTCATGAAATAAGTAATTACATTTGATACGTCGTCGTCATTGAGATTGCAGGTTCCGTAAATTCAAATTATTTCATAGTGCATCGAAGAATAAAAACGTCTTCATAACTTAGTTCTAATCTATATCAAATTCGTAACTTGAATAAGTAAACACACTCTAGAATTCAAATTAAACTTCTTTCTTAAAAAACAACTATGTACATTTTATTTACAAAACAATATTAAATATTATTATTACTCTCATTTGAGAGTTTTGTTTTTTACCGATACACCGGTTCAAATCAAAAGTTACATCTACACTGAAAAGAAAATCGGAAAAACAATAAAAAGGGGGTTGCCACAGTGCCGACTAACAGAAAATGGCAAGCATCGCAAAGTTGGCATTCTCAACATCCTGCCCGGGCTGAACACTTAGTTCAGCATCTATATTAAACAATTTAATAAACATAAGAATATACTTACATACATGACAAATTTTCAGATACATACTTACATACAGCTACAGATATAAAAGCAAAAATAATAAGAATGCTGCAATCTACGAAAGAAAATAAAACACATGAATTGTATGAAAATTAAACAATAATAAGGCTAAATATGAGTAACAAAACAAATTAAATGTTCGATAATAGTTCTTATTTTTAGTGTAAGAGTTTTAGTGTCTTTTAGTCCACTAAGTCCAATTCAAGATTATATAGCAATTGCACAGGTCGTTTAAGATCGCCTTTTGCAGTCTGTAATACACATGATCTAATTTTAGAGTCACGACCAAATATGAGTTCTTTAACACGACCACACTTCCACATATGTTTTGGGAGCTTTTCATCATGAATTATCACTATAGCGTTAACTTTGAACTGAGGCGATGAATTTATGTTTTTCACTTGAAAAGCAGATCTAAGTTCTAACAAATATTCGTTTCTCCACCTTTTCCAAAAGTGGTCAGTAATTTGTTGCTTATATTTATATTTTCTCGTCAACAAAATCTTATTGGATTTCTCTTGCGTACAGACTGGTAATCCATAAGAAGGTAAGGACATTAATCGTTTACCAACTAAAAAATGAGATGGCGTTAAAGGTGATGGTTCAGCATTTTCTTCGTAGAGATAACATAAGGGACGTGAATTAATCACAGCTTCAATTTCTGTAAGTATTGCTTCTAGCTCTTCATAACGGAGACAAGTTTTTCCTAGAACCTTTTTTAAAGGTGTTTTAACTGATCTGACCAGCCTTTCCCAGACGCCGCCCCACCAGGAAGCCCTGGGAATTATAAACTTCCATATTATTTTATTCTTTCTCAAGTAATCAAAAATTTCTTGCTTAGAAATTCTTTCCCAAGCATCTTTTAACACCAAATCAGCCTTAGAAAATGTCTTGGCATTGTCACTGTACATTATTTTGCAGAAACCTCTCCTAGAGAAAAATCTTCGTAGTGCTAAGATAAAGGTTTCAGTACTTAGATTGGTGACTAACTCTAGATGAATCGCTCTGGTTACAGCATATGTGAATACACAATATGTGAATTTGTGAATTTTCAGAAATGTTTATCATATTAGGAAAATATTTTCGGGTTATTTCAAATGTGCATAAATGTACAACTTCTGAACACCAAGTGTTCCACTCGCATTTCAAATCTTCAGGTAATTTATTGTCCCACTCTAAACCTCTTTGCCATGTTTCTTGCAACAAGGCTTTAATACGTATTACAAATGGATTCACAAATCCTAATGGATCATAAATTTTCAGTAACATTTTAAGAACTGTTCGCTTCGTGGGATCATCGATGTAATATTCTTCAAAGGGCTGCGCATCTAACATCAAAATATCAGATTCAGTATTCCATATCAGTCCAAGCTCTTTTAAGATACTAGCTGTGTTTTCCTCACTTATACCTAAGTTACCAGATTCCCACATTTCCCTAAGTTTAATAGAATTTGTTTTTAATTTCCTCAAATTCATCCCAGCTTCTTTAAGAATTTCAGAAGCTGTAACTGATAAATAATAAGCTTCGTTATCTAAATCTGATCCGGAAATTAAATCATCGACATAGAGGGAATTATCTAACATATATACAACATTTGGATGTTGATCTCGATAGTTCTTTATATGATGTTTAATTGTGGCAGCCAAAATAAATGGTGAGCATGTAACGCCAAATGGTACACGTCTAAATCTTAAAATTTTGAAAAAGTTGTTTTCGTCATTATCGAACCAAAGAAATTTAAGGTAATCTCGGTCTTCTTCAACTACAGAAATTTGAAGAAAGGCCTTTTCAATATCTGCACAAAACGCAGTATTGAATTTTCTGAAATTAATAATAATTTCTGATTAATCGGGTTCAAATTTGGGCCACCGTACAAACAATCATTTAATGATTTGCTATTTTCTTTTGAGGAAGCATCAAATACCATTCTAACTTTAGTTGTGGGTTTATCATCTCGCAAGACAGGTCGGTGGGGCATAAAATAACCGCTATTTACAGTTTTATTAGAACATGCTTCCACTATGTTATTTAATTCCTGTTCAATCACAATTTCTTTATATTTCTGCAATAATTCCTTATCTTTAAGCAATTTTCGATTTAAGTTAATAAATCGGTTTCTAGCATTGTTATAATTACTTCCTAAATCTCTTCTATCATCTTTCCATAACAATTTAGCTTCGTATCGGTGCTCAAGAAAATGCAAATTGTTTTCGAATTTTTCGATTATCTCTTTATCTAATTCAGAAATATTTTCTTCAGTGTTCATCCCTAAAGTTTCTAACTCCCACAATGTTTTCAAATCATTTTGAATATGTTTCATAACCTGAGTGGACAAGACCCCAGCTTGCTTACTCTCACTATTTTTATTTACGTCAATAGTCCCGCAGAGGGAATGCCCAAATAAATTTTCACAGACGGACAATGATTTATTTATGGAGTATGTTTTGTCACCTTCCTTCCCTTTTCAATTTTTCTCGCATTTCCGGAATGGTGAAAGACTTACACTTTTCAGTATCGTGATCAGTTTGTTACAAAATATGCAGTTATTTTTAATATTTGTGGTTAAGGCAGAAGCTGATGGAATGAATTTTTTATAATTTTTCTTATAATTTTCCTGCTTCTCAGGGATTTTTTCAAAATGGTTTAATTGGACAGTGGTCTCGCGAGATTCAATTTCATCTTTAATGAAATTTATCAGCTCATTAACATCCCAGTCAGTGTTTTTAATTCGTTTTCTATTAAATTCTAGTGCAATATCTGATGGAATAAGTTTCAGAAGAATCGGACATAACAAGTGCCCATATGAACCTGAGGCAACACCTAAAGAATTAAGATTTCTTATTTGAATTTCGCATTCATCATACAAATCTCTAAAAGCCTTAATGTTACTAGAATTTCGTACTGGTTTCAAATTTAGCAGTTTAGTCATGTGACTATTTATTACCAGGTCATTACGACCAAAACGATTTTTCAATAATTCTATAGCATGAGCATAATTTTCCTTAGTCAGCGAAAAGCCTGCTGTAGTATTTGCAGCACTTCCGCCCAAAAGTGACTTTAAGTAGGAAAATTTATCAATCGGAGTTAAATGTTCATTATTGTCAATCGCATTCGAAAACTGACTCCAAAATTCGAGCCATAAACACGAATCACCATAATATTTAGATATATTAAGTTTAGGAAGTTTAATCAAATTTTGATTCAGAATTTTCTGACTTTTTAGTAGAGAAGTTGCTACTACTATCACTTTCAATGTCTGAAGAATCTTGTTTAGTTTCAGGAGTAACTGTGTTATCATTTAAAAATTTGGAAATTTTATATTTCCATTCAATAATATTCTCATTATAAGATTCCGATTTCTCGATTTCTTTTTCAAATTCAGTACTTGGAACCAGTGGTTCAATTTCAGAATTTAATGATTTTAAAGTTTTCATTTTGTCATTCAATTGCTGTTTAAAAAGATCCAGCTGTGATTTTCTATTCTCAAGCTCTAATTCTTGTGTATTATCTAATTAATCCCTTATTTTATCAAATATTTTCGTAGTTTGACTACGAATCGTAGCTCTTTTTTTTTCAAAGTTTCGTAATCCATCATAAAATAAAGAATTCAATTTATTCGATACAGTTCAGTTAATAAATATATTCATAATTCTATTTATTCAATATAATTTAATTTGAGGTACTTACCTCAATCGATGATGAAATCCAGACATCCTAGAGCTTTGACGCCAGAAAAATGATGCGTCGTCGTCATTGAGATTGCAGGTTCCGTAAATTCAAATTATTTCATAGTGCATCGAAGAATAAAAACGTCTTCATAACTTAGTTCTCTAATATATCAAATTCGTAACTTGAATAAGTAAACACACTCTAGAATTCAAATTAAACTTCTTTCTTAAAAAACAACTATGTACATTTTATTTACAAAACAATATTAAATATTATTATTACTCTCATTTGAGAGTTCTGTTTTTTACCGATACACCGGTTCAAATCAAAAGTTACATCTACACTGAAAAGAAAATCGGAAAAACAATAAAAAGGGGGTTGCCACAGTGCCGACTAACAGAAAATGGCAAGCATCGCAAAGTTGGCATTCTCAACAACATTTCTTTTTAACACTTTCCAACAAAGTTGAAAAGTGGAGACCGCGGAGAGCGGCCCATCTTCGTCCGCAACCCTTTATTCTTCTACTCTACTCCGACTCTTTTGCGGAAGCAAGATTCCCAGGTACCCAGCCACGTCCCGAATGAAAGACTCTCTAGCGAAAGCCAGATTGAAAAAAAAATCGAAAATTGAAACCGGACAAATTTAAAAGGGAAATTAAATTAAAGACACCGAAAAGCGGGAAGGGTTGGGCTCGGGGCGATGAAGCTACCGAACGACTCCTAGCTGCTTCGAGCCCATTATTAGTCTCGGTCGGCGGTCGGGGGAGGGCGGGTGGGTCGACCGCCGCGGAGAGCGGCCCATCTTCGTCCGCAACCCTTTATTCTTCTACTCTACTCCGACTCTTTTGCGGAAGCAAGATTCCCAGGTAAACTTTCCCAGGTAAGTTGAAAAGTGTTTATGATTTCAGTTTGTCTGTCCGTCTGTCCGCGCTCTATCTCTCGTAAATATACTCGGATTGCCCTGAAACTTTTGGATGTTATTAAGATTCATCATGACACGATTCTTATTTCAAATGAACTTCGTAGCATGTTTAGTTCATTTATAGGGACAGTCAAAAGTATTCCGTTACATTACAGCCGATGGGAAAAAATCGTTTCAAATGATTTTGAAAGATGTTACATGCTTTCAATCATAAAATAATTGATATGCATTTATGAAATGTACTACAATAAGCATTCTGAAGAATATCCGGTGCAAAGAATACTTATTATTCATTTACAGGGCCACACAAAAGAATTCTGTGACATAATGATATTGGGGGGGGGGGGGGATTATTTGTGGCGTATTTTAATTATGTTAAAATATTTCATAGATAATGAAATTTATATCGTCGCTGAGGTTTACTATAAGTTATTTCATGCATAGTAAGTAGTGCATAGCATTTACAGGGACACACGAAATATTTTAGATACGATATTCTGTCCGAAGTACTGTACATAGCGATGATTGCTGAAAATGCATTGTTAATTATGATATGCGCTTTTATGTTTCACTATATCTATGCATACTATACGGTGTGTATAAATACTATAGTTGATATATAGGGCTACACAAAAGAATTCGTAAGAGTTACTGAGTGTGAGCGTAAATTGCTTAAAGGTGGTTTTTAAAGGAGTTATGCATTTATATGCTGTACTGCATTAATTTTACTAAGAAATGTTTGTAGAATATATATATAAAATGATATACAGGGTCACGCAAAGAATTGGATACATAACCGTCTATGGATGATAATATCTGGAAATATGATTTCAGTAATTTTAAGAATATTTTACTTTAAATTAAATTTTAAATAAATACTGGCGTGTAATAATGATAATATTGGCTATGGACGGTAACTGCTCAAATCAATTTTTTAAATTTTTTATGCGTTTTCCAAAATGTTTACTTAGTTATCTTATTTACCTTATTTTCCTAAATACCGAAGTTTTGTTAAAGCATTCAGAAAGTGTTGGTAAGTGTTTCATAATCTATGCTTAACGCATGATTTTTCTTTCTTGTTTAACTTATGTTTAAAATTATTTTAAATCTCTAAAGTAGTTTATCATTAATTTCGTTTTACTTTCGGGTATTTTTAAGTCATTCGACTTCTAATGGTTAAAGAAGTTATTAATGAATTATGGTATGGGCAATTATTGGACAGAAGCTTTAAGACCGATTGGGTACTACTCCCCGCAATGTCTTTCTAAGGGAGCCTAACATATATTTACTGAAAAGGGAAAAAATTAAAGAAATTGAAAAAAAAAATCTGGCCAGTTATGCTTGCAGGCACGACATGGATTCAAACGAGAGTTCTGCATCGACTCGGGTAACCCGATTTTGCCCAAACTCGACCTAACTCGTTGCAATTGTTGGGTTGACGCTAATTCCTTTCGTTGCCAGTTAGACTGACCTTACATATTTCGTATGCAACTTGGTTTCGAGTTAGATTTTTATTATTTCTTCTTGAGTCCACGTTGATCAGATTTTTCACAAAAGAAAGTCCTCATAATTTTTCAAATGAAAAACTATTTATCAGAATTTTAACCCTTTGCGGTCGAGGGTAAAATCGAGAGTAAATAGCTGCCCAAATTTTTTGTACATGATTTTATTTTAAAATTCTATTAGCACCACTATATTTTAAAATACATTTTTTTATTAATATTCCTTTGCACATCTTGAGGAAATTTACTAAATGAACATAATAAATACATTTCTGTTAAAATCGAAGCCTTTACCAGTAAAAATAGAGTTAAACAATGTTACAAATGTCAGTGGTTTGGGCACGCCTCAGAGGTGTGTGGCTTTGACGCTAAATGAGTAAAATGCGGCTAGTTACAACTTAGCACCGACTGTCAACACAAGGGTCGTATAACCTCATATGTGCAAACTACGGACTAGGACATCCTGCTAATTACCGCGGTTGCCCTAAAAGCCCTTATAGATTAGAAAATAAAGCGAACTGTAATTCCTCAAATAATAGCGATAACCAGATTTGCAAAGAAACCCAACTCTTTTCAGAAATCCTCAAAGACTTCAACTATACCAACAAAAGAAAGTCCAATGAACCCTCAACTAGTTCTGAAATGTTAAACTCTGAAATTACAGATAATGAAACCGCAAATACCCTTTCCTCCCCTACTAATGAATAATCCAATAACACTTGAAATTCTCGCAACTCCTCTAAAATTCCTAAAAGTTACTCTAATGACATCCAAGAAATATTTAATACTTTTAATGATATCAAAGAAGTTCTACAAATAACCAAATTTCTAAGCTGTATCAAAAATATCTCAACCCAAACCAAAAAGCTTGATAACCCAATGAAGAAATTGCTAGTCATAATTACTGAATTTGATAAACTTGCTAACCAAATCAACATTAACGAAGCTTAATTTCTTCTTTACTTTTACAAATTTTTGCCTTTTTCCCTGTTTGTTTTATCATTGTTTTGTTATTGAAAAAAAATAATAAAAAAATACTCGTTTTAAACTTGGATTACCCTTCTAATGTTATTATTTTTATAGCTTATCGTTTCTTTTTTTACTGTTTTCTTAGAGTTACGAGACTCGGTGGTCGCCGTCCTCGTTTTCTCTTATTTTACCTTTTGTATATTGTGTTTAATTGTACAGTTAGTTTGAACTCTCCTCATTTATAGTTTTTACTACTGTTTTTTATTAATCTTTCTTGTGACTAATTATAAATTTCACTTATAAATATGTATTTTTCTTTTAATTTTTTCTGTTTTTGCACTGTTGTTAAGCATTTATATATTGTGTTAAACTAAAATGTATGGTTTCTGATGAAATCTTTTTTAAAAACTGGAGCATCCCTATGGTAGCTTTTTCGACTTTTTAAGGGGTCTCAGGACTCTTTAAAGCTTTAAAATTTTCGAAATTTTAATGTTTTTAGATGTTAAACTATTATTTTTTCTGAACATTTTGATATAATTATTTCCTTGAAATTCCTATTAGAACTGAAGTTATGGCTTTTACATTTATACACGTTCAATAGCTGAACCGTCGTTTCGGAAACTTTGAAGCCATTTTTCTCCAAATGACGTTTTTGGGCATAACGCGCGCGATATCTCAAAAACTTATGAATATTTTTTCATGAAATTTTCAAAACATATGTTTCATGTTAGTCTGTATAAACTGAACCTAAAATTTCCATTTTATTGTTCAAAACAATATTTTTTTAGGTGATTATACTGTTGAAATTTTCTTAATTTTGCATTAGCGAAATACAACTTTGGATTAAAAATATAAAAAACTTTAAGTACAAATTTATTTAGGTTCAGGGTCATTATTACAATGTGAAGTATAAGTAGGTAGAGAATTTTCATTCCAGTTGCAACACTTATTCTGTAATCGTGCGCTTAAGCTGTTATGCCGATTTTTTGCTCGAAAAATGTCTAACAGTTTGGAGCCCCCTGTAAATGTTAATTATGCATTTTATAATTTTTTTAATACATGAAATGAAAGAACATACTTATATATTTTATTCCAATTAAAATTGTGTCTTAAAATCAAATACATTTTAAGATATTAAATGTTGAAAATTGTCTTTTTGTTTCATTTTTTTCCAATTTTAAGAGTACTGAGACCCCTTAAGGACTGTCACGTATGTTAGGAACTATTGGACATTTTTTTCATATATTGTTATACTAACATTTCAAGTGTAAATTTCTTACTTAATCTTAAACTTTATTTTTTTGTGACTACCAGCAGCGTTTAAACATTCTTTATGGCTCCCAATGCATTGAAAAACGCACTACCTCTACACCGGATGTAAAGTTGCATAACTACTAGGGAATCCAGAAACTGACTACATTGTTCCATTGCTCCATTGTTAAAATGCATTGACTTTGCTATTTAAAAAAAATCTGACTATTCCTACTACTTCTACAGTTATCAATGACCTTAGTTCTTACCATCTTCCTTTTAGCTTTAAAATTGATTTTGCTGACCCTCCTCCCTCTCCCCCTTCTGTGGCTGTGGATTTGAGTAGATTAAAAAGTATTCCCACTAATTCTGACTTAACTTTCCCTTATATTGCTAACTCTGATGATATTGACAATGCTGTCAATAACTTTCAAAATACGATTATTAGTGCTCAAAATCAAGCTACTTATAAATAGACTAAACATAAAAACTCATTTACCCTGCCTAATTTGGCTCCACCAGTGGCCGAGAGGTTCTGCTCTCGAAGCTGGTAGACAGGAGGTGCTGGGTTCGAATCAATCGCGCCCGTCAGACTAATCGCTCAGTGTTTTCTTGGTTTTCTTCGAACCGTGGATTTCCATGCGTAAATACGGATTAGGTTCCCTTAGAAAGACCCCCACGAAGGGCATTCCTCCCTGGGCCTATATCCCTCCTGTAGATAATCGGCCGACAAAAATCAATCCAACCCTGCCTAATTATATCCAAAACATCTGCAAGCAGCGCAATAATATCCGGAGGCTTTATCAAAATTCAAAAGGTCCTAATTTAAAGCACATTATTAATCTTCTTAATAATAAAATCAAAAACCTAATTTCTAAAGAAAAGGAAAAAAATGTGGAACAACTTTCTAAACACCCTTCCTCCTGAGGAAAACTCTCTCTGAAAAATTAAGAAAAAACTTAATAATAATTTCACCCCTATTCCTCCCTTAACTTCTTTTAACACAACGGCATATACTGATAAAGCTAAAGCAGAAATTCTGCTGGGTCGTATACCGAGAAGTTATTCCCTAATCCTTAATTAACTAGCCATGATCATTACTTTGATGTTCATGAAACAGTTCAAAATTTCTTAGCCACCCCTCCCACGGACCCACTCCCGGAAATTCAGCCTATTATTATTTCTCACATCATTAAAAAACTTAAAAATAGGAAAGCCCCTGGTATGACAACATTTCTAACTTTGCACTTAAAAACTATCCTTTTAGTTGTATTATTTACCTTACTAAACTAACCAATGGTATACTTAATTTTTATTACTTTCCTAAACCCTGGAAAACCTCTAATATTGTACCAATTCCTAAACCTCAATGTAACCTTCCGGATCCGACGAACTATCGCCCCATTTCATTTTTACCCTCTATTAGCAAAGTTGTTGAGCGCGTCATTAGGTCCCAGCTCCACGACATCTTAGACGAACAAAATATTCTTATATCTGGGCAATTTGGCTTCAGAGCTAAACATTCTACACTTCATCAACTCTTTTCGGTTGTGGAATTCCTTAGTGAAAACCTCAACACGATAACTCCAGCTGCGGCTATTTTTCTTTATGTCGCTAAGGCTTTAGATAAGGTCTGGCATGAGGGGTTTATTTTCAAATTAATTGAGCTTGGTATTAATGCTGGACTAATATTTCTAATACATCCATACCTTACCGACCGCACCTTTTGTGTCCGCATTAATAAACTATTATCCACACTCTACCGTATTCTTGCTGGTATACTTCAAGGCTCTGTCCTCGGCCCTACATTATTTAGCATATTTTTTAATGATATCCCAAGAACACTGAGGACTTATCTTGCCCTGTACGCGCACGACACGGCAATGTACGCCTCTGCACACCATCCATTCACCTTATACAAAATTCTACAAAAACACATTGACGAATTCCTTAGCTGGTATACTCAATGGCGTGTTGAAGTTAATGAACAAAAACCAGCTGCTATTTATTTGACTAGGAAATTAACTTTTCCCAATCATATAACTGTTAATAACACTACCACTCCCTGGGCTAACCATACTAAGTATCGGGGGTTACCCTTGATAGAAGATTAACTTAAAAAAAAACACTTCTTTAATATCCTTGGCAAAGTCGCCGGATTCTCCAAATCTCTCTTATCTCTTCTTAAAAATAACACGCTTTCTATTATAAATAAACTAATGTTACATAATGCTTGTGCTAGATCAGTACGAACCTATGCCTGCCCAATCTGGGGATTCGCATGCAAAACTAGTATGAACAACCTATACCGTGCCCACAACAAAATTCTTCGTAATATTCTTAATGGTCACCGGTACTTACGCAATACAACTATCCGAAGAGATCTTCAAACCACTTCATTAAAAAAAGTATTAACCAACTATCTAAAAAATTTTGTAACACTGTACACAATCTACCTAGCCAAATCATTGCGGAATTACCCGACACCACTAATAGAAAACGCCCTAAAAACTTGTTTTGTTTAACAATGAAGACTGAGATTTCCTCATCCTTCAACTAAACTTAACCTTTCTGTCTGTTCTGTCCTCTTTTTTTAAATTAAAAAAACGAAATTGCTAATCTGCTATATATATATTCACTTTGTACCAGCTTAACTATAATGTATGGTCTATGAAAAGAGTCTTTTTCTTTAGATGGGGTATCCCCCGGTAGCTTTTTCGCCTATCATTTTTGGAGCTAATAGAATTTCTTTTGATCTAAATTTTCACAATTTTCTTTTTTTCCCCTTTCTCTTTTTTACCTTACATTGTTAAACTTTGAGTACTTTAAATGCTTATTTTTCGTTATTGTTTCTCTACTTTTTATTGTTGTTTTTCTCATTGTGGCTACGAGCCACGTTTAACCCTTTCGCTTCGTAATTGTTTTATCAAAATAGCTTCAAAAATTGCGTATTTAACCCCTTGAGGGGCGGTGGGATAAAATATATCCCACCTAATTTAAACAAGATTCTCACCAGAAAATTTTTACTAAATTTTATATTTTTAACTTTTGAAGAAAATCTTTGAAAACTTGCTTTTCCTTATTTAAAAATAAAATTTTCGATTATTCCGGCGAGAATTCAATAACTAGAGATATTTTTGCTTGCCCTTCAAGGGGTTAACACCTTTATCACCGGTTTTTCAAAACAAAAATTTTTGTCTAATTTAATCGGGAAAATGCTCTAAGCGTAGTTAACACTTTCCGGAGAAAAGTAGTTCTGTTGCTAAATTTTAAATCGATTGAATGACACCGATATTTATGAGCAAATTTATGTGAAAGTAACCAAAAGCTTTTCTTCGCGTAGATTATACAAAGCAAAATTTAATCCCTAAAATCTGGTGCCAATGTGGCATTTGGGAATTAAAATTATACGGTATATATAATATACCGGTGCCCTTCAAGGGATTAATATCCGCGATATCGGTAAAACATTATAGCTTTTTAATAATAATTAATATAATTAAACATATTTTCGGCTTTTCAAACCTAGTCATACCTAGCGCATTTCGTTCCTATGACTTTGTACTATAGATTTACATAAAAGAAATTTCAGTTCCGCGATGACTAGGCCTATTGAGGCACTGTAAAAAAAAAAAAAAAAAAAAAAAAAAAAAAAAACCCACCAAAATGCGAAAATTGTACTGGCAATCGAGACGCCAGTACTATTTCCGTATTTTAACCGAAAATTTCCCCTGTAAATTCCAGAAAACTTTCCTTTTTATCTGGAATTTACAGGGAAAAATTTCCGCTAAAATATGGAAATAGTACTAGCGTCTCGATTGCCTGTATAATTTCCGTGCTTTAACGGATTTTTTTTTTCAGTGTTTCACCGGCTCCTAGACTACCTACCATACATGCATATTTTAATTACGCATCAGCGCATTTAAGATTATTTCTTAAAACGCTTTCCGTTGAAATGTAATTCCAATCGTGGTCGCTATTTTTAAATTTGTTTGGGAAAGGGAGAGGAAATTTTTCTTTTCACTTTCTTTTGAACCTATAAGAACAAGTTAGAATAGTTTTATTCTCATACACTATATGGCCAAAGGTGACGGGTCACTTGTGATTTTAGACGTTTTTTTAAATATCTAGAAAAATACATGAGGAATTAACCTGAAACTCCAGGTGTATAAACAATATAGTATAGGTCATATATTTCCGTGAAGAGTTTTTCCCGAAACCCCTTAGGGGACCGTTAACAAATTGAAAAACAACGAATATCTTTTGGATAACCCTGTAAAAATTAATGCAGTAAAAGCGTTGAAACTGGAGATTATGATTAAGTGGCTTATTGTAATAAAGTTTGTTCATTTTTACGAGGATACCATGTATACTCGTAGAGAAATTAATTTTATTTTATAAAAACAGTCCCAAATTTGCCAAGTTTTTTTGCTTATAATCATGTTGCGTCAAATATATGTTGATTAGTACCAAGATAGCGTACACAATATTGCACGTACCACTATATTTGGATACAACCCCTAATCTTTTTGCTTCCTTTTGGGAACAACGAATTTCGAGCTTATTCTATCGACGATAATTTTGAGAATTTTCAAGCTGATTTTGAGACTTTCACAAAAGTTGCTTTATGTACTTAGCTAATACATTATGCACATTATATTTTGATTGCATTCGCGCATGCGCAGTGAAACATTTTTTAGCATACCTGCTCATTTTTCTTCCAATTTTTATTATTTTTTAATTCTGATTGCAGAGTGTTGTGTACAATGTTGTTTTTCGTATATTCTGAAAATAACTTCTTTTTATATTAAGAACTCTGCAAATTATTAAAAAAAAAAATTGGCGAAATTTGGGACTGTTTTTATAAAAACCTTAATTTCTCTACGAGTATACATGCTATCCTCATAAAAATGAACACAGTATATAACAATAAGCCACTTATTACTAATCTGGAGTTTGAACGCTTTCGCTACATGAGTATTTACAGTAGGGGTGCACAACCTTTTTAAGAGAAGGGTCACTTACAAAAATTTCTGGGTTGTCGGGGGCCACATCAATAACACGGAGAGAATTCTATTCTGGGGAGGTGATCTGTGGCCTATAATCAGTTAAAAATTATGGTTACAGAGGGGGGGGGGGTTACCCCTCTAGGTTCCCCTACCCAGTCAGCATATCCAATGTAGTTGAAAAAGATATTTCAACAATTTACGTTTGTATATATAACAGAGATATAGCAAGGATTATTTAGAAGGTTCCTTGACTTTATTCGGGGGAGTAAATTTTGTTTTATTAAAAGTGATAAAAAACAAACATAGGCTTGAAAGTGTCTAGAGCCGAAAAAAACGCGAACTTCATGAACGAAGAGGGGAGGGGGAGGCGAAATTTGCGATTTTTCCTCGCGTGATCAACGAAATTCGCGATTTTTCCCAGCCCGGTCAACGAAATTTGCGATTTTTTAACACCTGATCGACAAAATTTGTAATTTTTCCGAAGCCAGTCGACAAAATTCGCGATTTTTCCGCACCTGATTGACGAAATTTACGATTTTTCCGCGCCTGATCGGAGAAATTCGCAATTTTTTCGTGCCCGGCCAACGAAATTCGCGATTCTTTCGGAGTCCGATCGACGAAATTTTCTCATTGTTAGCTCCTGATCGACGATATTTGCGATTTTTCTGTATCTGATCAACGAAATTCGCGATTCCTAACTGACTGACGAAATTTCCAATTTTCCCCCACTGTAAATTGACGAAACTCGCGCTTTTCCGCAGTCGATCAACAAAATTTTCAATTTTCCGTGCCTGATCGACAAAATTCGCGATTTTTCTCGTGCCTGATTAACAAAAATTTGTGATTTTTTCGCGCCTGATTAACAGCGTTCGCGATTTTTCGGAGCCCGACCGACAACACTCGCGATTTTTCCGTACGCGATTGACGAAATTTGCGATTTTTTCACACCTAATCAACGAAATTCGCGATTCTTACTGACTCGGACGAAATTTATTTTTCCAGCGGCAAATTGGCAAAATTCGCGATAAACAGACTAAATACGCGACTTTTCCGCAGCCGATCAACGAAATTTGAGATGTTTCTGCTCCTAATAGACAAAATTCTCGATTCTTCCGCACCCGATTGCCGAAATTCATGACTCTTAATTGTTTGACGAAATTTGTAATTTTTTCCCGCGGCAAATTGCCTAAATTTGCAATTTTTTCCCCGCGCAAATTGACGAAATTCGCGATTTTTTCTCGCGACTGACAGGATTTTTCATCAGCCAATCTACAAAATTTACAATTTTTCCGCGCATCATCAACAAAATTGACAATTTTTTAGTGCCCATCAACGAAATTTGCGACTTTTCCGCTCCTGATCGACGATATTTGCGATTTTCGGAGTCCGATCGACGAAATTCGCGATTCCTAACTGACTCACGAAATTTTAAATTTTCCCCCACGGTAAATTGACGAAATTCGCGCTTTTCTCTTGTGATAAACAGACGAAACACGCGCTTTTCCGCAGTCGATCAACACAATTTTCAATTTTCCGTGCCTGATCGACAAAATTCGCGATTTTTTTCTTGCCTGATTAACAAAAATTTGTGATATTTTCGCGCCTGACTAACAGCGTTCGCGATTTTTCGGAGTCCGACCGACAACACTCGCGATTTTTCCGTACCCGATTGACGAAATTTGCGATTTTTTCACACCTAATCAACGACATTCGCGATTCTTACTAACTCGGACGAAATTTATTTTTCCAGCGGCAAATTGGCAAAATTCGAGATAAACAGACTAAACACGCGACTTTTCCGCAGCCGATCAACGAAATTTGAGATGTTTCTGCTCCTAATAGACAAAATTCGCGATTCTTCCGCACCCGATTGACGAAATTCATGACTCTTTGTTTGACGAAATTTGTAATTTTTTCCCGCGGCAAATTGCCTAAATTTGCACATTTTTCCCCGCGCAAATTGACGAAATTCGCGATTTTTTCTCGCGACTGACAGGATTTTTCATCAGCCAATCTACAAAATTCACAATTTTTCCGCGCATCATCAACAAAATTGACAATATTTTAGTGCCCATCAACGAAATTTGCGACTTTTCCGCTCCTGATCGACGATATTTGCGATTTTTCGGAGTCCGATCGACGAAATTCACGATTCCTAACTGACTGACGATATTTCCAATTTTCCCCCACTGTAAATTGACGAAATTCGCGCTTTTCTCTTGTGATAAACAGACGAAACTCGCGCTTTTCCGCAGTCGATCAACAAAATTTTCAATTTTCCGTGCCTGATCGAAAAAATTCGCGATTTTTTTCGTGCCTGATTAACAAAAATTTGTGATTTTTTCGCGCCTGACTAACAGCGTTCGCGATTTTTCGGAGCCCGACCGACAACACTCGCGATTTTTCCGTACCCGATTGACGAAATTTGCGATTTTTTCTCACCTAATCAACGAAATTCGCGATTCTTACTTACTCTGACGAAATTTATTTTTCCAGCGGCAAATTGGCAAAATTCGCAATAAACAGACTAAACACGCGACTTTTCTGCAGCCGATCAACGAAATTTGAGATGGTTCTGCTCCTAATAGACAAAATTCGCGAGACTTCCGCACCCGATTGACGAAATTCATGACTCTTAATTGTTTGACGAAATTTGTAATTTTTTCCCGCGGCAAATTGCCTAAATTTGCAATTTTTTCCCCGCGCAAATTGACAAAATTCGCAATTTTTTCTCGCGACTGACAGGATTTTTCAGCAGCTAATCTATAAAATTTACAATTTTTCCGCGCATCATCAACAAAATTGACAATTTTTTAGTGCCCAACAACGAAATTTGCGATTTTTGCGCTCCTGATCGACAAAATTCGCGATTTTTCCGTGCCCGATCGGTCAAATGTGCAATTTTCCCGCACCTTATCGACAAAATTCATTAGTTTTCCGCATTCTATAAACGAAATTCGCGATTTTTAACTTGCTGGCGAAATTTTCAGTTTTCCCGCGGCAAACTGACGAAATTCACGAAGTTTTGACGAATTTTTTTTTTTCTTGCGACCTATGGGCAAAAATTGCAAATTTTTTCCAGTTGTAAATTGACGAAATTCGCCTGTTACACGTTAACCCATCGCGGGCCACAGGTTGTGCATCCCTAATTTACAGGGTTATCCAAAAGATATTATTTATTTTTCAATTTGTTGACGGTCCCCTATGGGGTTTCAGGAATAAATCTTCGTGGAAATATATGACCTATACTATACTGTTTACACACATGCAGTTCTCTTGTATTTTTCTAGATATTTAACAAACCTCTAAAATCGCAAGTGACCGGTCACCTTTGGCCATATAGTCTATATTTTAGTACTATTAAAATAGTCAACTGAAGAACACTAATTTACTTATATTAAGTTCTAATATGAAATTTTAAAAAAATGATAGAAAGTAAAGATACAGTAACATTCTGAATTATACAAAAACCACTAAATCTCGTCAAAGTGAAAAATAAAAAATATGTTTAGAAATAAATTTTACTTCGTTAGATTGCCTGTAAAAATTTGTTAGGAAGAAAATTAAAAGTAAACATAAGCTACATGCTAAACAAATGTAAAAATATATAAAATTTAATTTAAAAAATACATAAAACTCTTAAAAATTGTATATATATTTTTAATTTGCCAAAGTCCTTATTAATAAATAAATAAATATCATTTTGAGAATACTGCAATACGTTTTATGTATTTCAGCAATGTATTATGTATAATAATTAATTCTCACAATGATTAAAGTGTTTGTTTAATGCGATAAGGTATCTGTACGCCTTTAAAAGTCAATTTCGATCAAAATTTCAATTCAAAAAGTTACTTTTTTAGAAAAAATAAAACATACTACTTGTGATAAGAATTCAAAGCATTATGGTAAAGTGGACTTCTTTATGGTAAAATATGCCTAAGTGTTCACTGAGAATTAGTTAATTCTGTGCGAAGACGTCAGAATCCATATGTATCATTCAAAAGAACAAGTCGGAAATTGTACGACAAACGTGGCAAATGAGGTGCGTTCGTACTATAACTAGTTTTATAAATATTCAGATCTTGGTGCAATAACTGTTGAACTCTTACGCAAAAACGCATTAATACAAAATTTAGTACGATTCTATATATTAAATTCAGTAATGCGGAAATAATAGGATTCCATCTTAAATAGGACATCATCACCATGGCGACATAGAATCATTACCCATCATGGGATATCATTGAATTAATTACGTATGATAGGATTTAATAGAATGAAGAAAGCTTTTATTAATATCTTTTTAAGTTTTGATTCGATTTTCATGAAATATGAAATGACTCGACAAAATTCTGCAATGATTATATATATTAAATTTCAAACCATGTATAAGTAATGCATTAAATAATTTCAAATATGTATTAAATTTTAATTAATACTAATGGAATTTCTATTTTCATTATTTTTTTCTTTTCTTTTTCTTTTTTTCTCTTACACTGTTAAATTTTAAGTACTTCAAGTACTTATATTATTGTTATTCTTTTCTTAAGTTTTTCCAGTTATTTTTCTCAATGTGGCTACCAGCCACGTTTAAACATTATTTTTTTAAGGCTCCCTAATGCCTTTGTAACACGAATCACCTCTAAACTGGATGGTAACCCTTTAGTGTGCAGCTTTGCATATATGCAAAGAACACTGTTTTGAATTTAATAGATTTTTCTTTTATTCGCATATACCTAATTCACACCACAAAATTAAAACAACAATATTTGCTTTAATTAAAAAACAGACATTCCGTATTTAGATAAACTAAAATTAACCATTAAAACGTTCTACTGTAAAGTCAGATTCTCTGATCTACGTAATTTCTAGAACGTATTCTATTATGGGAACTAAAGGATTAAAGGTTAAGTTTTATAAAATAAATAATTATATAAAATAAGGTATTATAGACATACTTATTAAAGTATTTACTAATTTGCATTATTTTAGCGTAAAACAGCCACACGACAGCAGTTTTTACTTGTACCGCAGATGTGCAACAAAAAAAAAAAAAGATTGACGTATTATATGAAAAATATATCTCTGATTTTTTTCATTATTTTTCCTGTGTTATAAACTCTTCAGAGTACTCTTCAAAATATATAATTTTTTTAAAACAAAATAAAAAATCGCGCCTTTAAGGGTTAAGTTGCCAGGCAACTAGGAAGTCCACCAACAGGATCACGTTGTTCCATTGTTCCATTGTTAAAAGGCAAATAAAATTGTTTCTTAAAAAAAGAGTCGTGCCAATCGCGCAAATTCGTGTTAGAGATGCCTGTGCCTGTGCCTGGGAGGACTACCTCGACCACTAGGGGGACAGTTAACCTTTTCGACAATTTTTGTTTATTTTAAAAATTTTTGTTCAAATGGTGAACTTGCTACATTTCAAAGTTCAACTAAAAGCGAATTTAACTGAAATTTAACTGTAGTGGACAAAAATTTAACTGGATATTTTATTAAAAATTTGAAAAAATTTAATTTTCTTAAAATTCTTAATACTTTTTTAAATATTCATATTTTTGCCAATTTTCTTTTTAAAAAATTTCTAAAGTTTATTATACAAGACTGCGCTTGGATTTCTAGATACAGCTAATATTATTTTTAATATAATTTTTTTACTGACATATATGATGTAAAACGATTAAATCTAACACATCTTCATATACTACATTTATAAAAAAAAAAAAGGAAAACTGAAGACATATTCTATGCGCAGATTTATTACATGTATAATAAAGAACATGTATATTTTTTTTAAATCTAATTCTGAAATACAAAAAAAGCCTTAGCATTTTTGAAACAGGAAAGTGGAGACTATATGAACATGGAAAAAAAGCCATTTGAAGTTTTAGTTTGCGTGGGTAATTGCGCTGGGTATATCATAAAATGTACAATATCTTGCGATATAATTGCCTTATGAATAAAAATGAGGTGGCAAAATATTCAAAATTAAACAAGCTTTCACTTAGTATTAAAAAAAGAAAATGGGTTTTTGACCAATTTTGAGTTAAACTCTCCCCTTTAGGAGTTAATGAGGGAATATTGTTCATTTTTACACAAAAAGATCAAACTGCTATTAGAGATTTATTTGTAGACTACTTTTCCGTAATTATATGAAAATATGGATTCACTTTCTTTCAATTCGGGTTCAAGTTTGAGTATGTCGAGTTCCGGTCGAGTTTCAGAGTGTTTTTAAACAGAAATTGTGGGTTCGGCTTGAGTAGACCCCGATTCGTGCCAGACTCGAACTTCGAACCCAGAACCATCTCTCTATTAGCCTTGAGAGCAGAACCTCTTAATTGTCGCTGTATGTTTTAGTTTAACCCTTAAATGCGTGATTTTTTATTTTGTTTCGAAAAAATTATGTATGATACTCTGAAAAGTTTATAATACAGGAAAAATAATGAAAAAAATCAGAGATGTATCTATATATATAAAAGCCGTTCTCTGTGTGTATGTCCTTTATACAAATCTTCAATTTTTGACCGATTTGCACGAAACTTGCTGTACATACGCTTTAGAACGTGGAAAAGATCACTGTCTACTTAAAAAATCATCAGACCATTATTTATCTCTTTTTTCTACCAACTTCCATAATTTAACATTACAGAAATATCTCTTTTTACATTTCTAATTAAATCTTTTCCTTCCGGTTGCCACAACCTAAAAAACGGTGCAATAATAAAAAAAATTGATAACACGTGTACTTTCTTTTTATAAGATAATAAAAATTCAGTCTCAATCGTTATAATTTTGCATTTCCGAAATTGTTGTCATTCAATCAGAAAATGCACATTATTCATAAATAAAATAAAAACTTTACCTAAACGTGTGTTCAAATGAGTAGTATCTTCATTTAAATTTTTTTATGTTAAAAAATCTATTTTAATACATGCGTTTAAATTTCAAGAAAACAATTTAGGAAAAAAAATCGTTTGGTAGATATGACGTCAATATCTACCCTATATATATAAAATCCTAATGAAACGAATTTATGAAACGAATATATGAAACGGCTGAAATATAGCGATTCTTTGAATCGACTGATTAAACAACTGATTATGTTTCACGGCGATTTCTCCTAAAATATGGAATACTTTGCGATGAAATTAACACCAAAAATCAATATTGATCCGCAGATTTCAAAACTGGTATTAGAAATTTTAAATTCGAATTAGTTTTCGAAATATTAATTTTTTTCTAATTTTATATACATTTTTCTAATGATGGCAACTCAAATTTTAATCAAACAGATATTTTTTTTCAGATTTTAGAAAAGGTTACTATTTTAAACTAATTTGGCGAGATGTTTGGCCTCCCTTAAATGTATGCTAAGAAATGTATCATGTTACTTTTATTCATAATTCAATTTGTTCATTATCATTTTTTAAATGATAATGAAACATTTAAAATAAATGGCTTTCAATTCTTTATATTTTTTTAACGAAATGAAAAGAAAAATATTAGGCACAGATGTTATATACGCACCGGGGTACATAATTGGCGCCAAAATGGCATTATTTTGGTTGACATGGTAACCCGGCTATTGTTGTTTATTTAATAATAAGTGTTTATTTACTTTATTTCCTTTTTTTAAATTACATAAATTGTTTTGTTTTATAGTTAATTATTTTTTTGGTTATTTTCCTTTAAAAATAAAAAATAATAGAAAATAATTAAAAAATACGGTACTACTTAGTTATTCCATCGACCCATTTCGCCAAATTATATAAATCGCAAAAACAATCGCCAAATTGTACAAATTGACATAATTTTTATTTTAAGTAACGAAAGAACAAAAAAAAATAGTATAACATTAATAAATATACAAATAAAACGTCGAAATAAAAATCACTTGATGACGTAAAGATGTGTAACTTGCTTAAAGTTAAGTGAATGTGACATTTATCAACCATTATTGGCATTTAACCTTATAGTTTGGTGATAGATTTTTGTTCGACGGGATAACTAAGTAGTACCAAAAATACATATGTAACTGGTATTCGAAAGCGAGGATTTCGCCAAATTTTCGTAAAAAAAAATCACGCCAAACCGGGTGAGTATATGACATCTGGTTAAATATTAAATGATGTAACAAACGATGACATTTAATTTCAAATTTAAAGCAATCTATTTATATAAAATCCAAGTCTCTGTGTGTCCCTCACGATTCCGGTAGGACCGCCTCATTGAAATGAGCAATTGTTGAAAAAAAGCTAATGCAGGGTTACCACAGTAGCGCCAAATGTTAGCCAACTTGGTGATAGCTGGCTAATTTGGCGAAATTCCCATTTAAAGCCATTAATCTTTCATAAAGGAGGTCACCGAAATTTAATTTAAACTCCGCTCTTTTAAGATATTCTTCAAAATCTATGAGTGAGAATTTAAAGTACATCTTTACATCTTTCTCCCGATGCTACTAATAAAATAACCGCTAATAGACGACGCTGTACTGTGTGAGCTCCTAACTGCGCGATTTTAATGTGCTTTATGTACTTTTCCAGTATAGATGCCTTGGCGAAAAAGGAAATTTGGCAACATATTTTCCGGGAACCTATCCACCTTTTCATTTTATATACACACGCATTTTTTTTTTCGATATTTATACGATTTATTTAATATAAAAAATACGTTTCTCTAATTTTATAAAGAAACAGATGTGATTTGTACATAAAAAACATCAATAATATACATATAAAATAAACATATAAAACAAACAAAAACGCTCATCAAGTTTGTTTTCATAGCTGTTTATATGATTTGACAACAAATCTCGATATTCTTCCGTTATACGGACACCATGCCAAAATGTATGCTAATGCGCCAATTTCAAAATGCTAAAAGATATTTGTAATTTTATGCCAGCAGTTTAATATGAGTTTTATTTTATTGCTTTATTTTATAACAGCTATTTGTTCACTTATTTTAAGTATATAATTGTGATTTAATGAAATAGTTCGTTAAAGTCTGGAATTTTCAAATGTTATATTTTTTAAATGCTCACTTTAGTATCGACAATGTTTTTTCTGTACTTTTCGGTTAGCTGGGCGCCAGTGCTATATATATACATATTTATATACATACAAATATGTAAATATAAATATATATGTATATACACATATTGTATATATACACATATAGATATATGTAAATATATATGTATATATACATACATTTATATATACATATATATGTATATATAACACTGGTGCCTGGCTAACCGAAAAGTACCGTTTTTTCTTTTATTTTTTAAATTCTTCAATTCACGTGATTTTCATTTTGCGCCATCTGTTATGCTTGGCGACAAAGCTATCCGTATAACAGAAAAGAACCCAAATCTTACTTTCTCATGCCCAAATTACACTAAGATTTAAAAAAAAAAAAAAAAAAAAAAACGCCAAATCTCCTACAGTGGAAAAGTACCAAACTGTCTATTATTTTACGCTATCTGTGTTATAGTTTGTACTATATGTAAGGGGTGTGGAGCGAAGAGTTTAAAAATTAAGTATTAAAGTTTCGGCACAGATGTCATATACGCCCCATATTGGCGCGTTTTTTCTCTGACGATAATGTCATATACACGACGGGTACTTAACTGGCGGCAAAGTGTCGTTATTGTGCTTGATCTGGTAACCCGAATATTGTTGTTTATGCTGTTGATGTTTTCGCCAAATTGGCGTATATGACAACTGTGCCAAAGTTTCTATAAAGCAGTATAAGACTAAACTAGTCGGATGTACCAATCCCAAAACTTTCTTCAATCTCATACATGTTAATACTTCAAAATCCGCTATCACACTGCCAAAATTAAATGGCAATCTATGCATCTCATGAGGATTCTAACGATATGAAATTCCGTGCATTAGTTCTTGAGATATGACTATAGCTGAAATCGTCTAAATTCAGCAAAATGCTGCCTAGCAGCGCCACCTATTGGGTGATTTATACCAAATCCTAATCAGCAACAATTTATGTCAACGTCTGACTGAATCTGAAGTTTGGAGAAAATCCGTACATTAGTTTTTGAGATAGAGCAATAGCGAAAATCGTGAAAAATTCTGCATAGCAGCGCCACCTATTGGGTGATTAACACCAAAACCTAATTAACAACAACTTGTGTCAACATACAACTAAATCTGAAGTTAGATGAAAATTGGTCCATTAGTTCTATTGAAAGAGCTATTGAGGCAATCGTGGAAAAGGCAGCAGAGAAGCGCCACCTGTTGGGCGATTTACACCAACACCTAATCAGTAGCAAGTCATATCAAGGACTAACTTAATCTGAAGTTTTAGGAAAATCCGTGCGTTAGTTCTTAAGATAGAGCTATTGGGGAAATCGTGTAAATCCTGCAAAATTCATCATAACAGCGCCACCTGTTGGGCGATTTACACCAAAACGTAATCATCATCAATTCATATCAAGGACTAACTAAATCTCAAGTTTGATCAAAATCCGTGCATTAGTTCTTGAGATAGGGCTATTGCGAAAATCGTGAAAAATGCAGCATTGCAGCGCCACCTGTTGAGCGATTTACACCAAAAACTAATCAGCATCAATTTGTATTAGGCACTAACTGAATATCAAATTTTATTAAATTCCGTGCATTAGTTCTTGAGATAGAGCGCCCATAAAATTTGTGTCACATACACACAGACAGACAGACAGACAGACAGACAGACAGACAGACTCACAGAGTCACAGACAGACATTTTGTAAAAACATGTTTTTTGGAATCTCTGACCCCTAAAACGTGTAAATCCGTCGAAAACCGGAATTCGAAAATTTTCATGAATCCAATACTTTCTTCTTGTAAAGATAGAAGAAAGTAAAAATTAAGAATAAAATAAATGCAAAATAAGACTAAAGAAGAAACAAAAATCATGCGTTAAGCATAGAATATGAAACACTTTCCAACACATCCTGAATGTTTTAACAAAACTTCGTTATTTGGGGAAATAAGATAACTAAGTAAACATTTTAGAAGACGCATAAAAAATTTTAAAAATGGATTTCAGCAGGTACCGTCCATAGCCAATAGTATCGTTATTACATGCCACTATTTAGCCAGAATTTAATTTAAACAACTCTTAAAACTACTGAAATCACATTTCCAGATATTATCATCCATGACGGTTATGTATCCAATTCTTTGCGTTTCCCTGTATATCATTTTATCTATATTCTACAAACATTTCTTAGTAAACTAAATGCAGTTCAGCGTAAAAACGCATAACTCCTTTAAAAACCACCTTTAAGCAATTTACTCTCATACTCAGTAACCCTTACAAATTATTTTGTGTAGCCCTGCATATGAACTGTAGCATTTATACACACAGTATAGTATGCATAAATGTAGTGAAACATAAAAGCGCATATCATAATTAAAAATGCATTTCTAGCAATCATTGCTTATGTACAATACTTCGGAGAAAAGTTGCTTGGCGAGAAAGAAGTTTGCCAACGTATTTTCTGACAACCTATTTACTGCTTCATACTCACAAGCAATTTTTTTCATATGTATGCAATTTATTTAGGTAGTTGTTAGCTATCCCGTCGACCAGTTTTGCCAAATTATACAAATTGACATAATTTTTATTTCAAACAACGAAAGATCAATTAAATTAGCAAAACATTAATAAAAATACAAATATAACGTCGAATTAAAAATCACTTGATGACGTAAGAAAAACATGATAGTGTTTAATGTCAACCATTATTGGCATTTAATCTTACAATTTGGCGACAGTAATTTGGTCGACGGGATAACTAACAAGTACCTTTATTTAATGTAAAAAAAAGCTATTGGAACAGATGTCATATTCGCCCCATATTGGCGCGATTTTTTTCTGTCGCCAATATCATATAGGCAACAGGTACTTAACTTGCGCCAAAGTGCTTAATGTGGTAACCCGGATTATGTTGTTTATGCTGTTGATGTTTTCGCCAAATTGGCAACCGAAAAAAATCGCGCCAATATGGGGCGAATATGACATCTGTACCAAGCTATTTACCCATTTTTATAATAAACAGAAGTAATTTTGGCACAGATGTCATATTCGTCCCATATTGGCGCGATTTTTTTCCTACGCCAATTTGGCGAAAACATCAACAGCATAAACAACAACATCCGGGTTACCATATCAAGCAAAATAACGACACTTTGGCGAAAGTTAAGTACCCGGTGTGTATATGACATTTGCGTCAGAAAACAAATCGTGCCAATATGGGGTGAATATGACATCTGTGCCGTAATTTTTGCACAGATGTCATATACGCATCGGAGTTGGCGTGATTTTTCTCTGACGCAAATTTGGCAGAAATCTCGCTTTCGAATACCAGTTACTTATATATTTTTAAATTATTTGCTATCATTTTGAAAAGAAAATAACTATAAATAAATAAGAGTTTGAAAAATAGCTATAGAACAAAACAGTTTATATAATTAAAAACAGAAAATAAAAGTAAATAAACAATTTATTAATAAATAAAAAACAATAGCCGGGTTACCATAGCAGGCAAAATAACACCATTTTGGAGCCAGTTAGGTATCCCGGTTCATATCTGAAATCTGTGCGGTAATTTGTATATAAAAAAATATTATACATATTTAGAAACGATTTTTTATGTATATAAGTGCATATATAAACAAAAATAAAAGTTCATTAGATTTGTTTTCATAGCTGTTTATATATTTTGGCAACATATCTCACTCTCTGATGCCCGAATTGCGCGAAGCTTTTTTAAAAATGCGCTATAATGGAAAAGTACCTAAATAATTAACAGAAATAACCAATTATACAAACTAAAACTTTTTCTTTCGAGATCAAAGCATTGTGTTTAATTTCAATTAAAAATACATATATCCTTGGATAACTTTAATTGAAAATAGGTTCACAGCTTAATATCTCATTCCATAAACCTAAACAAACACAAGTGATTCATTCATCGTGAAACTTAAAAATTTTTTTAATCATTGAGGTAATCATTCATAAAGTAAGTTCTCCAACAATCAATGGACAATATTCTAATGACATCATAGTAGGTAAAATGGTGGCGGTATCGTTTGTTTATGGTTTGAAATCACAAAGATTTAATTTTTCAATGTCTCTTAGTTACATTATTGCCGAAACGTCAGTGAAGGCTTACTGTGGAGACACGAAAAGTTTTGATTTCCGTTTGTCTGTCTGTCTGTCTGTCTGTCTGTCTGTCCGTCTGTTCCGCGATAACTGCCGCAAAAAGCACCCGATCAGCTTGAAATTAATTGGGCATATTCGTGAGATACCCGGACGTAGCTGTATAGTTTTTGGTTAAATTTGGTTCATTCGTTCGGAAAATATGGAAGATTTTATTTTTCTTTATAATGCTTTTCTACGGCAAGTCAGACGATTTTCAAATTTCCATTTGTTGAAAGAAAATGGCACGTTTGATTAATGGATTTAAATGTCAAATTATGGATACTAAAATTCCAAATAAGGGTTTTAAATTATTCCTATTATATTGAAATTGTATCAATATATCTATCAGATTTTTTTATTTACGTGTATAATGTTTTGAGGACATTTATACATGTATTCCAATAATATAAAGAATTTTTAAATTAATTTTCTTGTTTTACATGATACGTATTTCTTTTTTTTTTCCTTTTCTTCGTTACCTAGCGACTGTTATTCGTAGCCTATCATTGCGTCAAATATGAATGAAGTTAGTAAATTACGTTAATTTTGTTGCAGGTACTATTAAAAGGCTATCACAAAAAATATTTTATCGCGCCAAATCGATGCAATTTATGCAATTAACAGTGGCCACGATAATGAATTATTTTCCAGTAGATTTATAGATCTCCAGATATGCATATTTTGGGAGGCTTTTAATATGTTATTGCTATCGCATGGATTAGGATGTTTAAACTAATGTTTAACCATGCTATAAGTGAAAAAAAAGTACAGTTAAAGGCATGTAAATCCTTTTTAACACTTTCCAACATGGATTAAAAGTATTTATGACTTCAGTTTTTGTATCTGTCGCCTGCCGTGTTTCTCTACGTGCTCTAACTCGTGTAAATATAGTCGGGATTACATGTAATTGATATACGTTATTGAGGTTTGCCAAAGTATGTTTGATATTAAAAATGAAGAGTGTAGCATTCATAGCTTAATTACAGGGGCACTCAAAACTATTCCGTTACATTATAGTCTTTGGGGAAAATCGTCTGCGGTGTATTTTAATAATGTTACACAATTTTAAACGTAATGAAATTTATATACTTTATTAAGGTGCACTAGAACCTGGTTACTATAAAATATGTTATGTGTAGCACTTACAGCATGCGTACAGGGAACTCAAAAGTATTCATAATATTACAATCTTTGAAGAAAATCCTTTTGTGTCGTTTTTTAATGATGTTACTCTGTTACAAAATAATAAAATTGATATGTATTTTTGAAACATTTTTGTAGTATATGGGGTGCAAAGAATATGTTTTTTTCAGGGTCACACAAAAGTGGTCGATTAAAATGTGGTCTACGGGGTGAAAAAACTCTTCACAGCTTATTTTAACACATTAGCGACGGGAAACGAGAATTCTCGTTTTTATTCAGAATACATCATTGGCTAAGGGAGTGACTTCTACCTTACAGAAAAGACATTTATATTGTGTTGTCCATATTTTTTATAGATTGTAAGACATTATATATTACATCCGTACATTGAAAGATATTTACTGCTGCATAAACATGAAAAACATATCTCAGAAACCAATTTCCGAGACACTTTCAGAAGAGGGAGGAGCTTCTACTGTTTTTAAACCCAGATTTAATTAAATTGCCTGTCGTCAGTGTGTTAATTGTGTTGCACTAATTCAAACATTATGAAATTAAGTTACATTACTGTGGTTGACTACAAGAAGCTTGAATATGATTTGTATCGTATTTATCGTTCATTTATAGGGTCACATAAAAAATTTCGGATACAGTTCTGGTCTATTAGGGATGATTGCTGAAGAGCATTTTCGATTATGGTGTGCGTTTTAACGTTAAGTAAATTTGTGCTTAATAAGTAGTGCATAAATATTGTATAGACCATGTACAGGGATACACAAATGAATTCGTAAGTATAAATGAAAATGAGCGCGAATTGCTTCAGTGTTTTTTTTTTTTTTGAGTTATGTATTTCCCTGCCCAATTACATTTAGTATACTAACAAATGTTTGCAGAATTTAAATAGAACCATATACAGGACTCCGCAGAAACTGGATATATGGTGCACACTATGCATACTAATCCCCGGAAATGTGATATGAGCAGTTTTAAGAGGGTTTTTTGTCTGCATTAAATTTAAATGTTATAGACGACGCGTAAAAATCTTCACGTAATATACAGGGCTGTAGAAAAGAATACATGTACGTTTCCGTCTATTGGTAGAATTTACTAAAGGACATTAACACAATTAATTGATAACTACAAATGTAAATTAAATTACACTACGAAGGGGTTCAGGGGGGCTCTGTCCTTCGAAGAAATCTACTCTATTATCTAAAAATTACCAGAATAAGTAGCTCATGAGATTTTCAGAATACCTTTACATAACAAGGGGTTTAATTTAACGCTTCTAATGTCAGAAACCTTCGAAATATTTTTTCATTTTATAAATGTTTATGTAATTTCAAAACTTTAAATTTCGTTTTTTGTAGAAAGATTAATATTACTCAAAGGGTGCTAAACACAATGAATTGTAGAGCTGACGTTGAGGCTCCTGATCTGCAGATTTACTAGTTTTATTGTCATATTTATGAGGTCAGAACAAAAGCATATTTTTTCATTATTTAGTTATTAAAGACGGAAAAAAAATTATAAATGCATGATTTGAAAAATTTAAATAATTTTCCTTCTTAATAGTAAAAAATAACATCGGGAAGTAACAGCGGGTTTAAGTTAAATAAGTTTAACTGTTTAATTCTGTTGTAATATTCAAAATAACTGTATTTATTAGATTTCAGTAAACAACATCAGGGCCCGATTAAACTTTGAAGTTAGAGGGATTACAATGTCATTTCAGGACCTTTCTTTTGGAGAAGCTTTTCTAAATTTCATATATACATGGAAACTCTTCAGTTTTAGAAATATTATTCTTAGAACTGACATAACATGAGAACGGCCTGCAATTTTACACAAGTTTTTGAAAACTACTTTATATCAGAAATTTTGCTAAAAACTGGTTACATTTTTGTTATAGCGGCCGACACTATTAGGATTATGACAAGTTGCAGCCAATTTCGCCAACGTCGTAACCAAGATCGTGAAGCACACACATGTAATACCATATAATACCATTTCATGAAATCGTATACGATAATTTAATAGTTTTTACCTTACTTCAAGTGTGAAATTTATTTATTTTTAAGGATTAACAATCTAAATTGTCCAATATATGAATTTAAAAAAATGTAAACAAAGATTGAATAGACATGACCGCAAAAAGCCTCAAATCTGCATAACACTTGCAACCAAACTGTGCAGATTAGTGGTCTTCTACTGTACACAGATTTTCATAAATGTGTTTCGTTCTTTAAATGTGTTATTTTCATCTATCACTGCGGAGCAAGCGAGAAAACTCATATTCTTGCACATGAGTTGTATATATCTTTATATCTAAATTTCCGTCATTTTTGACGGGTTACCTTTCTAGTGTTTTAATATTTACCACTCGAAAAAAAAAAAATGCTAACTGGCTAGATGAAAAATAGTTATTGGCGAGATTTGCACCCAGCTAGCGTAACAGTACCAAGAATTCTTTGCGACAATGCTTTTATGTAGTATTATTCGAAAAAAAAAAAGATTTTTTTAATCGAAATGGAAAACTTTCGGCACAGATGCTACATACGGTGCCATATTGGCGCTATTTTTTTCTGACGCCAGTGTCATATACGCAACGGGTACTTAACTGGCGCCATAGTATCGTTATTTTGCTTGATTTGATAAGCCGGATGTTGTTGTTTATGCTGTTGATCTTTTTCCCAAATTAGCATCGGAAAAAAATTGCGCCAATATGGGGCCGTATATGATATCTGGGCCAAAGTTTGATATGAAAAGCGAAGGGATCAGAGCATATTTATTTATGGCAATTACATGACTTGGACTATTATAATATAGATGAAATGATGGCGATAGAATAATATTTTGCGACTTATCACCTGTACCTGGCTAATATTAAAGTACCAAAATGGCACCAGGAATATAAAAAGCGAAATGGTTTGCCCGGAACTCTTGATGATAGTCACATGACTTAGGCTATTGTTATAGAAATTGTTTTAAAATACCGGGAGACAAAGACTATGTACACTTAATTCCTTTTATTTTTAGCTTCTTTTCAAACGTTTAACTGATCCTCTTTAATCAAACACGAAAACAACCATTGGATGCCTTAACAGCAACTGATTCGGCCTTAAATTTTTTAAATCAAAGGAAATTGAATGAAAACCCCTTTACAGGGAGATCTGCACAGCTTTTTTCAGTATAATTCAATCTTCTATAATATTCTATAATTCAATATTCTATAATATTCTTTAAATCGATCAGATTAGCGTGTTTTTAGATTCTGCGGTATCTGAACGAGGGTTGGCGAGCGTAGCTTGCAGGGGGCAGAGCCCCCTAGTCTAATATAAACTGACATAACTTTCTAATGATATTTTATTCTGAGGGGGAATTGATCTTTTGAAATTAATCCATATTATTATCATCCATTGAAGCCACGCGAAATAAAATGTCAGTAAATGTTAGGTCATTTGCAAGTATTTATTGGTTTGTTCCGCGTATTGTCATGGAAATCGTAATATTTTGTTACACTCGCTAAGAAAACAAGCATTCTGATTTTAGAAGCCGAAATATTTTACTACATTACGTTAAAATGACTTTTTTTATCCAGAAACTTGAATTTTGTGAGTCTTAAATTAAAACAAGTTGAGGCTTTTCACAAAAGTCAGGTAAAGCATTATTGCATTTTAATATTCCGTAATCGAGTCATACGTCAAGTATTCGCTGAAAGCATGAACGATGCTATACACTTTTAAGCAATAGTTCATGCCATAAAAGGTTTAAGTCACATTAGTTAAAGTACGCCATAAACGTACAACCTGATTATCGAAAATTAACCCATTCGCACTTACGAAGATAAAAATAGTTCAGCATTTTTTTATTTTGTTTATTATTCAATACCGAAATTAGAAGTTGGGAAAATAAAACTAGAGAACAGGAATTCTGCTTTTTCAGAGTTTAGTGTCGCCCCCGGCTATTCCATTACTTACTTTTCTTCTGATGGACTGATTGCTTCTATTATTACGAAACAGTCATTATTTATGAAGTGTTAGGTGAAGATGAAAGAGCAGCTGTAGAAAGTTAGAACTCTGATTGTCTGGTCAGAATGGGGGAAAAAATGGCCACATTTTTTTTTTTTTTTTTTTTTTTTTTTTTTTTTTTTTACGGCTGCTCTTTCATCTTCACCTAACGCTTCATTTTTAATGGCTGTTTCATAATTATAGAAGCCACCAGTCCATCAGAAGAAAATAACTCGGTTAAGCGGGACTCTACTGCAGTACAAAACATATTTCAATTTTACGACTTAAAGCACACGTTTTATTTTATGTAAAATGACGTCATTCGCATCCGCTTAAGAATTCCACATTTACGATATACTCTTAAACATCTACAGTAAAGCATGCATAGCACATCACTATCGCGAAATAATGCACAAATGCAGCAAAAAGATTCCGTCATTCAAGAAAATCGAAAAAAAAACTGCTATCTAGTGATTCATAGATACTTACAATTAAATAGTACATAATAGCTCCATTGTTTTAACAGAAATCATTCGTTTATATTTTTTTCAAAATAGCACGTATTTTAATTACATTTTCTTTCGGTTGTTCCGAGAAAATGACAACAAATATAGATAATTACTATTTTTAAACTATTGTTCCTTTACTTTCTACAGAAATGGCCGTTGCCAATATTAAGCAAATGGCTCCAAAAACTACAAAAAAATTAATATTTCAAAAGCAAATGGAGATACAGTTTTCAAACAAAATGCATTTAAAAGAATATTTTTTTTTTCAATACGACGGTATAAAAATTGAAAATGTGCGATGCTTAGAAGTTTAAAAAATTGCTAAAGAGATTTAATCGTAATGATTTGTTTTACGGCTAGCTTCTGTAAGGTAACGTTATTTTTTGGACACAAAATAAGCTGGGAGAAAGAAATAGCATATTGTACCGGAGGCTAAAAAAAAAAAAAAAAAACAAGATTAATAGGTATTTAATTGAACTACTGAATTTTTCATATCTATCTATATTATAAAGGACAAACATATCTGTGCGTAACGCATACGTCATTTTGCGAATGGCAACACTTTGAAATTTGAAATAAAATTTTGGTTTTGCAATTTTCTCTACTGCAAGTTTTTAAACTTCTAACTATCGCGCATTTTAAATTTTTACACCGTCGTATAAGGAAAAAAATGCTGTTTTAAATGCAATTTGTTCGTAAGCTGTATCTCGATTTAATTTTGAGATATTAATTTTTTTGTAGTTTTTAATACCATTTTTCTTATCGTGGCAACAAAAGTACCTCATTTCTATTGAAAGTCATTGAAAGTAAACGGAAAATAGTCGAAAATAAGAGATACTGTATATTTTTGTTGCCATTTTATCATAAAACCTGAAAAGAAAGTTGAAATTAAAATATGGGCTATGTCAAGAATATTGTCTGTTATTTCGTGATAAGACGTCATATGCGCACTTTTTTATAGACGAAGTTTAAGACCGTATTGTAAAAGTGGATTGCCTTAGCGGATGCAAATGACGTCATTTTATAAAAAAGCGTGTATTTTAATTCTTAAACCTGAATTATGTTTTGTAGAAGTGCGTCATTTTCACAGCTCAGCTGCTTTGAATCTATATTATAAAGGACAAACATATCTGTGCGTAACGCATACGTCATTTTGCGAATGGCAACACTTTGAAATTTGAAATAAAATTTTGGTTTTGCAATTTTCTCTACTGCAAGTTTTTAAGATTCTAACTATCGCGCATTTTAAATTTTTACACCGTCGTATAAGGAAAAAAATGCTCTTTTAAATGCAATTTGTTCGTAAGCTGTATCTCGATTTAATTTTGAGATATTAATTTTTTTGTAGTTTTTAATACCATTTTTCTTATCGTGGCAACAAAAGTACCTCATTTTTTTGAAAGTCATTGAAAGTAAACGGAAAATAGTCGAAAATAAGAGATACTGTATATTTTTGTTGCCATTTTATCATAAAACCTGAAAAGAAAGTTGAAATTAAAATATGGCCTATGTCAAGAATATTGTCTGTTATTTCGTGATAAGACGTCATATGCGCACTTTTTTATAGACGAAGTTTAAGACTGTATTGTAAAAGTGGATTGCTTTAGCGGATGCAAATGACGTCATTTTATAAAAAAGCGTGTACTTTAATTCTTAAACCTGAATTATGTTTTGTAGAAGTGCGTCATTTTCACAGCTCAGCTGCTTTGAAATTCTGCACAGGTGAAACGGTTTCACTTTTGAAAATAATGTAATCGAAATCACACACTGAAAACACAATGTTTTACAAAAATTTAGTGTCTTTATAAAAGAGAGTTGACATGAAAATAATAGCGATTTACATTACAGAAATTGATGATTCTCGCCTGGATGAGTTTGCTTCGCCGAGGTAGACAAGCAAACAAATAATCCGTGGTTTAAAATAATATCGTGTTCCTGAAAGTTTTGTCGAAAATTCTATCGAATAATAAAATTTTAATGCTATTATTTAGGACATTCTACTATAATTTTATCAAAATAACATAATTTGCTTAATTTAATTTTTCCTAATTTTATATAATCTATCTATATTTTAAAGGACAAACATATCTGTGCGTAACGCATACGTCATTTTGCGAACGGCAACACTTTGAAATTTGAAAGGAAAATTCGGTTTTGCAATTTTCGCTACTGCAATTGATTAAACTTCTAAATATCGCACATCTTCAGTTTTTACGTCGTCTTATGGGGGAAAAATGTACTTTTAAATGCAATTTGTTTGAAAGCTGTATCTCAATTTAATTTTGAGATATTCATTTTTTTGTAGTTTTAAATACATTTTTTGTAATAATGGCAACTGAAGTACTCCATTTCTGTTGAAAGTCATGGAGGGTTGAAAGTAAAGGGGGGGGGGGGGGGAATAATCACAGAGGAAAGAAAATAATATATTACTGTACCTTTTTCTTGCCATTTTCTCATAAAAACTGAAAAAAAAAATTGAAATTAAAATGCGTGCTTTGTCAGCGATTTTTTAAATTTCTAAATATCGCACATTTTCAATTTTTACACCGTCAAAAAGAGAAAAAAATCTACTTTCAAATGCAATTTGTTTGAAAATTGTATCTTAACTGACTGAGTTATTATGGTTTTTAAAATAACTATAGCCACCTGTAGTGACCAGTTTGGTCTCCCTTAAATGTATGCTAGGCATTGCATCATGTTACTTTTATTCATAATTTCATTTAGTTGCTCAAACCTTTGCCAAATCGAAAGATTATGATAGGGAAATCAAGAACTAGATATTTTTTGTTAGTCGGGCACAGGTGATAAATCGCCAAACATTGTACCCGTCGCATTTTTTCATATTTCATTAATTTAGATTAAAATATAATCCTTTCACACATTTTATTTAAAATGGATAACTTTAATTTGAAACAGAATCATTTAAAATTCATGACTTTCACTTAAAAAAAAAATCTTTAAAAAATGAAAAAGAATAAGTAATACCATAAACCATTTAATTTCAACATTGTTTCGACATTGACATTCAACATTGTTTTAATCTACCCCTCGAAAAATAAAAAATGTTGCTGGCGAGTTAAAAAATGCTATTGGCGAGAATTGCGCCCAGCTGACATAAAAGTACGAACTCTTTGCAATCATGACACCTTTTATGTAGTTTTATTCGATAAAAATATTTTGATTAAATAGGTTTCCAGAAAATACGTTGCCAATTTTTTTTTCTCGCCACGGACCTTTACTCTATTTCGCCAAGTACCTATACAGGAAAAGTACCTTTATTTATTTATTTATTGTATTTTAAATGAGATGAATAAAAGACGGCACAGATGCCATACGCACCACGTTGGCGCGATTTGTTTCTGACGCCAATGTCATATACGCACCGGGGTACTTAACTGGCGCCAAAGCGTCGTTATTATGCTTGATATGCTAATTCGGATGTTGTTGTTTATTTATTAATATATTGTTTATTTACTTTTATTTTATTTTTTAAAATTATATAAATTGTTTTGTTCTATAGTTATTAATTAAACTTTTTTTTATTTATTGTTATTCCCCTTTTAAAAATATTACGCAATAACCAATGAAATGCGTTTCATTCGGGCGTTACCATTAAACAATTAACAAATATTCGCGCTTTATGTGCCACGTACGATAGCGTAATATATATATAGATTTTTAAGCATAAATTATTTTTTAATTAATCTCTATCACGTTTATCTCGATTACGAAAGATTAATTCGCTTGCCCTTAAAACAATGTAAAAAGTTCAGCATTTGTTTCCGTCTAATGTTCTATAACAAAATTAAAACTTCCTCTATAGGAAAATAAATAAAATAATGTAAATAAGAAACAAATTTAACAGACATGTGATTGAACCACGCGCTTAAAGCACTGAAATGATCTTAAAGACTGCCGCAAGTTACAAAATCTTGGGTTAATAACTCCTGGCATACGGTGACATGTGAATTTATCACTTTTAATAAATTTTAAAATATTTGATTGCATAATTGATATTTTTCATATAAAAATTCTGTTTTAAGTTAGACGGCAATCTAAAATATATATTACACGTAAAAAAAATAATTAGAGTTTTCAAAAAAAAAAAAAAAAAAAAAAAAGAATGGTTCTCACCTATATTCTGTAACCCGAGGAGCTCGGGTTTGATCCCCTAGTATATATAAAAGCCCTTCTCTGTGTGTATGTCCTTTATACAAATCTTTAATTTTTGACCGATTTGCACGAAACTTCATGTACATAGGCTTTAGAACGTGGAATAGATCGCTGTCTGCTTTAAAAAATGATCAAACCACTATTTAATCCTTTTTTCTACCACTTTCATAATTTAACATTATAGAAATATCTCTTTTTAAATCTTTTTTTATTCAAACGTTTCTTTTCTGTTGCCAAACCCTAAAAAATGACACAATAATGTGAAAAAATTAACGATAACGCGTTGCTATATTTTTGCATTTTTGAAATTGACGTCATTCTAAACAGAAAACGCACATTATTTATATATAAAATAAAAACTTCAACTATAAGAGCGGTAAAATGGGGTAGCACCTTAATTTAATTGTTTTTTTTTAATTAAAATATCTATTTTAATACAAACTTTTCAATTAAAAATATTTTTTTTTTATGTTTTTTTTTTTTTTGCTAGATATCTTGACGTCATTTTCTATTAAATGCTATATTGCATCTATATCGTTTATCTATACATTATAGCTAAGTATTTTAATTGTTTAGGTGCAGTGGTAACATTTTCTACGATATATATAAAAGAGAGAGTCAATTCTTTATTTTATTGACATTATTTTATCTTATTTTCATTGACGTCATAGTTAAAAGTATATAGAAAATGACATCACTTTCATTTAATCATTATAGATTTTATTATTAGTTACTTAAGATTCAGTTTGAAAGTAATGTTTTATTATGAGTAGAAACTATTTTCTGAAATTAACCTTTATTATTATCCATAAAATGGAGGCTTTATTTTTAATGCTACGTCATTTGGGTGCATTTATTGCTTTCTCCACCGTATTGTCAAGGAAATCGTATATTTATGTTGCACGCATCTAAGATAACATGCATTCTAATTTAAAATCTGAAACATTTTACTATAATTGCATATAAATAACGCATATTGGAAAAACATACAATATTGTATACCCGCAAGCATTAAAATAAAGCTTAGTAATATACAAAATAAAATATTTTGTTTGCTCAGTAATGTCTCAAATGTATGTATTTATCTATCCATTTATAACATAAAGCAAGAATATGTGTCCGCCAGTAACGTTAACGTCATATCAACGGTGGCAATGACCTGAGAAAATGAGATACTGAGCAACCAATTTTGGTATTTCCCAAAAATTAAATAACTTATAAACATCGAATAACTTCAGTTTGACCTTTGAATAGAAAAAAAATTCACTTGAAAACTGTATCTGATTTTTTTGAGGGGGGGGGGCGGGGGATGTAATTTTGTAATCGTATTATTTGACAAGTATTCGCTTATAACTTGAATGACGCTTTATTGTTTTAAACATAGGTTCATTCCCTAAAGTTAAAGTTGCTTTTGTTAAAAAACGACGGTTAAAGTCTGCCCCGATTACGGAAGGTTAACCCAGTAAGTAAAAAGTTACGCTTAAAAAAGTAAAATTTGTTCATCTTTTTAATTCGTCTGATATCCCATAACAAAATTATAAGTTGCACCGGAAAAACAAACTAAATAAAACACAATGTCAATCGATATGTATTCGAACATTGCTTATCAGCTAAATATTAAAATAGAGTCTATAAAATTCCAATAAGTCTTCATCTCGAACTTTCTTCCCGCTAATTAAGTTTCTTAGTACGGATATTTAAGAAGCAGAGAAACAAACTCTCATGTTCTACGTCAAAACATGTTGGTTTTTGGGAGCAAAGATTAAAGATAAAGAAAATTAGAAGAAGTTTTTTCATATATTTTATAGGACAAGAATTTTGACAGCCAAGTGCAATTAACACATTTTAACTGTATAATTACTTACGAATAAAAAAAAGCATAATATGCGCTTCATTCCATTACGAAATATCAGATTAATGTATGAGAAATGAATAATCATTTATTTAAGTTTCCCCGCATATTATCAGAAGAAATCCAAGCAACGCCGGGTAATACTGCTAGTTTAAAATAAAACTTTAACGATAAGTACTTTGAATAGACGTACAAACTTAATTTAAATATATTTTGAAGGTAAAACGTTTAATATAATTTTGAATAGTTTAATTTCAAATCTGTTAAATTCGTATTATATTTTTTTATAGGTTTTCATTTCGTTTGCTGATTTAGTTATGGAATATTGCACGAAAAACTCCCAAATGATGTATTATTTACATTGTTTTAAGAGCAATCGGGTTCATCTTTTGTAATTGGTTTGCACAAATATTTAAAAAATATTCTTGCTTTAAAAATTACTATAAAACACATAAAAAATCAGTAAAATGAAAATCACTTTTCAAAAAAAATAGCATTGAATGTACTTTTTGCTTTCCATTAGACGTTGAAAAAATCGAATGTGTGATGTTTAGAGATTAAAAAAATTGCAGTAAAAGCAAAATTAATGAGTTAGGTCATTTCCACCAAAAATATGATGCCAGCGTTACTCATGTACATGGGGTTCATTAATATTGCATTCAGACCAAATGAGTTCTTTTTTCGTAATTTTGGGTTGCAAATTTAAGAAGATCCCTGCTTGAAAATTAATTTAAAATCGATTAAATTCAGAAAATTGTATCTCATTTTTATGATTTTTAATGATCAGTATTGAAATCAGAGCCAATTAAAAGCTGAAAATTGAGATACAATTTTCAAATAAATTTCATTTGAAAGTATGTTTTCTATTTAGTGTAAGAAATGAAATTGTGCGTGTTTAGAAGTTAAGAAAAATCACAATAAAGCACAATTTATGGGTTAGGTCATTGATAACATCAGTACGATTTAAAAAAATTACGTTTCTCACTAACATAAATTTTACATTATGCTATACCAACGAGAATTTTACTAAATACTACGCCAATTGGTTGATGTTTTTTCTTCGGCTTATCGGGAAAATAATATATTTTTCTGTTACACCAGCCAAGAAAACGAGCATTCTGATATTTAAAGCTGAGGGATTTTACTCTGGTTGCGATAGAAACGTCGCGATTTCTGACCATTTTTATAATGATTTGTGGACGAAAATGCACAAATATCGGTTATTATTGCTGTATTATTTCATTTTAATTTATTATACCCGGAAGGCCCGTCATAATTGATACGGGCAACGCTGGGTAGTTCTGCTAGTTTTTTATATAATACGTCAATCTTTTCTTCTGTTGCATATCTAAAATACAAGTAAAAACTACTGTCATGTGGCTGTTTTACGCTAAAATAATGCAAAATAGTAAATACTTTGATAGATATGTCTCCAAATACCTTATTTTATATAATTATTTATTTTGTAAAACTTAATCTTTAACCTTTTAATTCCCATAATAGAATACGTTCTAGAAATTACGTAGTTCAGAGAATCTGACTTTACACCAGAAAGTTTCAATGATTAATTACTCTTTATTTAAATACGGAATTTCTGTTTTTAGTTAAAGCAAATATTGCTATTTTAATTTTCTCGTGTGAATTAGATATATGTGAATAAAAAAATCTATTAAACTCAAAACAGTGTTGTTTGCATATATGCAAAGCTGCGCACTAAAGGGTTAATTCTTTTTTAATTCTTTTGTTCTAATTTAATTTTTTCAGCTATCAAAACCATAATCTTCTGAAAGAAATTACTTTCTATTTTCGAATATTTTTAAAAGCCATTTTTAGTATTTTCATTTGTAAAATTATTCCACGAATCAACTTCCCGCGGAATTGCTGTCGTCGGACTTTTTACATCGAAATCCTTCCGTAAGCAGATATGGAACTCATATATTAATATGCTCCTCTCTCGCTATATATTGGTCGAGTAACCGAGTTTATTTCACTGTGTGGCTCGTTCCAGAATCTGATTGGTTCTTCTTGTCTTGAAGTTTATATTCTAATCTGTCTTCCTACGCAACTAACAAAACCACCGTGCATGAGTTCAGAGCAGCGAATTCTGTGTTGTTCGATTGTTTTAAAACTCTTTTACCAGGCGTCCTAACGACTAATAGATCATCTTAATTTGTTTATTAAGATATTTTTAGCATGAAATAGTGATTCGTGCTCTAGCCTGAAGGCTATACGAAAACTCTCGTGATGTGGGAGTTGTGCACGTTTTGATGTATAACTGAATAAACGTTTTAAAGTGACATTTGGCCGTGTTTTAATGGGGAAACCAACGAATTCCTTAATATTTTTTCTTGCTACTCGTATGACCTGACCATCGGAATAAAATTCGACTGCTTAATGAATCCCTGGTGTTTCGATTGGACTTAGCTAGTCTCACTACTACCAATAAATTAATGTAGTTGATTAAATTTGACTGCAAAGCCTGTCAACAGCTGCCAATATTCTACAATTTTTATGCATCCAGCTACAATATTTTACAAGTGTGGTACGCATTTTATGCAACCTAACATACATAATAGCTATTTTTTCTAAATGTTAATTTTTACATTATCTTTTGATATATTATGTAGTTATCCAGATGTGAGATTTCAACCCGAAACACGATACCTTTGTAGGAGGAAGTCAAAGTTGAACAAACTTTTCCAATGGAGTGAAAAATATCTAGGTTAGGATTCCAACTGGAGACCTTGACCAACTAAGTTACTTAGATGATATCTAGCTTGATACGATTTACTCACATGTACGCTTCGTCAGATCAGTAACTCAGTAGCGTTGATGATGAGATACGTTACACATGAAACTCAATTACTATATGAATAATAATTATATACATATATATATGTTAGATTTCACCACAGAAAACTGTATCTTTGTAGGTGGAAGTCAATGTTGAACAAACTTTTCCAAAGGACGTTGACGAATCTTGGACAGGATTCTATCTGGAAACCTTGACTAAACTCGTCAGTGCTGTACTACTACGCTACTCAAATGATATGTAGCCTGATACGATTTACTCACATGTTCTTTTCAACAGATCTGCAATATAGCAGTATTAATGATGAAAATACATTGCGCATGGAACTCCATTACTCTACGGATAATAATTATAAATATATACAAATATATGTGAGGTTTCAACCCGAAATACTATATCTTTGCAAGCGGAGGTCAATGTTGAAATTTTTTTCCAGCAGAGTTAAAAGTATCTAAGCCAGAACTCAGGTTGTGAATCAGATAAACACATTCTGTGAGTGAATTTTAAAAGGTATGTCATTTGGGTAGCTCAGTGGTAGAGTACTGGCGCGAGAGTCTCAGATTCGAATCCTGGCATAAATATTTCGCGACCATGAGTGGATATATGCATATTCAAAGTGTGTTTAAGCCTTTGATTACGGTTTTGGGACCTATGTCATCTCACAGATTATTTCTCTATTCAATTCGCACCACTTTTTGAAAAGTATTCTCTGCGATATACTAGTAGCAGAATACAGTGAAACCTCTTTGTGCGACCACCTCCATTAAGCGACCACATCCCAGAACGACCATTTTTTTCGTGGAATGGATTTTTACCCATAGGCTGAATACTAATTTTACCTCCTTTCAGAGACCGCCCCAGTTGAACTCCCTCCATGAGCGACCCATTTATTTGAAGAAAATGAAACAAATTCCGTTTTTTCCTGGTCGCTTGAAGACAGTTTTATTAGAATAATAATTCCTGAGAGCGCATCAGCCATCAAACTTCGAAACTAGGTTTAGAAATTTATTTTTTCCTGTAACTTTTAAGTGTTTTAACTCAGGCAATGAATTTAACTCTAATGACAAATTAAGGATGACGTTCAATGAACTCCTCTGCCCTATTCTGTCAGGAAACTCTCAAAGAAATAGATAAATTAATAAATCGCCATTATTTGTTCCCTTCAAAAAGAAAATTGCATTTATTTACTGAACTTCGAAAGTACTTGAAAATAAAAGTTTTAAAAGATAAAACCTTAAAATCAAAGCAAACGTCAATGTATTCATTTTTTTTTAACATTGCAGTAATTAATTTATGTAACTAATTCCTGTTTTGATACTTAAATTTTCATATGTTACCTTTTTTCAAAAATTAAAATCTAGATTTAAACATGACCTCTATTAAGAGACCACCTCTTGGAGCTACCAATTTTTATCGGAAGGAACGTGGTCGTTTTAGGGGGGTTTTACTGTATTTTCAAGATAAATCTACCACAAAAAAGTGTTTTTGTAAGTAGTGGTACGAGTGAATATAAAAATAGTAGCCAGTCATAGCCCGTAATCTGAAGGTTAAAGTACATGGTACGAGTAATAAAGAAAAATAAAAGTTTTTGTCCTATTTAATTTTGGCATTTCCGTAAATGGTTGAGAAGTTTAGGCATTTTATAGTCTTCCTAGTTGACGCCAATGTAACGTCCTCTCTAAGAGTAGCTTTATATCTAAACTTAGGGAAACTAGATGTCTAAGGGCTGTCTAAACTACATAAGAATGAGTCTAATTAAATTTTGAAAAACGTTTAGGATAGGATTAAAACTTAAACATACAGTGAACTTAAAAAGACAAATGTAGTAACTACAATTAAAAATATGTAAGAAAAATCATGCGTTAAGCATAGATTATGAAACACTTTACAACACCTCCTGAATGCTTTAACAAAACATCGTTAATTAGGGAAAGAAAACACATAAAACATTTGAAAAACTGATTTCAGCCGTTACCGTCCATAGCAAATATCTATTCCAATTCTTTTGAACAGTCCTGTATTTGATCTGTAGGTTGATATATATACTATATAATGGGGAAATTTAGTTTAGCAAGAAAACACATAACAGGTTGAAATTTCTCTTTTAGCAATTTATACTAATAGATGGAAACATACTTGTATACTTTTGTATAACCTTGTAGTTAACTTAGTAATTTTATTATGCGCCGGAATTTAGCTAAAGTTAAATTCAAAGTAAAACGCTCTTAAAACTCCCGGAATCGCATTTCAAGAAATTATCATTTATAGACTGCCATGTATCCAATTCTTTGCGTGACCCTGTATATCATTTTATATATGTTCGACAAACATTTCTTAGGAAACTAAATGCAGTTCAGCGTAAAAATGCCTAACTCATTTAAAAATCACCTTTAAGCAATTTGCAATCATACCCAGTAGCCATTAGGAATTCTTTTGTGTAGCCCTGTATATGAATTACAGCATTTATACACACCATATACAATCCATAAATATAGCGAAACATAAAAGTTCATAACATAATTAAAAATGCATTTCCAGCAATCATCGCTGCTGTACAGTACTTCGGATTCAATATAGTTTCTGAAATCATTTCTCTGCCCCTGTAAATATATAACCCTGTAATTATAGTAAACCTCAGCGATGTATATCAATGTCATTATACATGAAATAATTTAGCATAATTAAAATACGCCGGAAAAAAATCCCTCCACCCCTATATCATTATGTAACGGAATTCTTTCGTGTGGCCCTGTAAATGAATAATAACTATTTTTTGCGCCGCATATTCTACAGAAAATGCATATTTTAGTGCATTTGATAAATGTATATCAATTGTATTATGTTTGAAAGCATGTAACATCATTAAAAATCATTTTAAACAATTTTTTCCCATAGACCGTAATGTAACGGAAAACCTTTGACTGTCCCTGTATATGAACTAAAGATGCTACAAACTTGATTTGAAATAGGGTTCGTGCTATGGTAGAGGTCACTGGCATCCAGAAATTTCAGAACGAGCCGAGTATATTTACGGGAGTTAGAGAGCGTACAGACGGACAAACGGGCAGATGGACAGACAAACCGAAGTCATAAACACTTTTCAGCTTTGTTGGAAAGTGTTAAAGAGTGAAAAAGATAGATGATAAAATGTTTAATTGTTCAAAGCAGTCAAGATCAAAAAGGGAAAGGCCGGTAGGATATTTTTCAATTACAGACACGAATTTTTTTTTATTGTTACTAATACCAGTATTAGTGTAAAAGTGAAAAATAAAGTAGAATAATTTTATATATTTGTTTACACAGGTTGATTCACACCTGTATGTCGAAAATGTAAAGGCCAGCAGAGGGGACTTAAATAAGTAGATTTCGTATAGGAATGTCGATGCGGAAATGCAGCGTTGCGGAAGTAGAGGGCGCTGTTGAGTGCGGCGGGTGAATGCTCTTCACTGGCTTAAATCGTCATTTGTCGCACTGATTTTGAGTAATATGCATTATTACACCATTGCGGAGCTTACCTACATCCATTTCACGTATGGGGCTGCGTATAGAAACAGCTTACACCCAACGCACGTCCAACGGCTATCGAGATTGAAGAAGGACTATCCTCTACTGTGCGTTATACTGCTTCTGCCACTGCATGAATTCTGCGATATCTTCCAGCGCCTGCATCATGCATGCCTTCGAAACATAAAATGATCCCCTCGCGCCCATCTCTTTATGAGGATGTTCAAATGTTTAGAGATCCGGCAGATTCATATCCTGGAATCGTTCCATCTACAACCTTTGAGCAACCGCTCCATTTCCTTGTGCAACCTAATACATGAAATACATGTCGGCAAGCTCCGCATTGGTGTAAGAATGCATGTTGCTCTAAATCCGAGCAAAGAATGAATATTCAAGCCAGCAAAATGCTTTTATCCGCCGAATTCAACAGCGCCCTCTACTGCCTAAACAATGCATTTTCGCACCCACATTCCTATACGAAATCTGCTTGTTTAGGTACCCTCTACCTGCCTTTATATTTTTGACATATAGTTCTCAACCACTCTGTATATTTTATAAAAATTATATAAATGACAGAAGTTCAAACTAAATGTATGTGATAATATCCGATTGGATTTTTTTCAACGTAACTTGTATAGAGATTAATAAAATAATTTACAAACGTAAATATTTTGAATTTAAATTTTGAAATTTAAAATAACAGACCAACGACATGTTAGATAGTTAAAATAATAACAACCACTGTGTTTATCGTCTATGTACTTCTCATTGTTTCAAATAAAGATAATTGAGAAAAATTCAGGTGAATATTTGTTTGTTAGTTGTATGAATGTAGCATAGATAAAAATCACTCTCACATATAGATAATTTTATTATAACACAACTTACAAAAGAAAAATGCTATCATTCGAACATTTAAAGCAATTTCTGCTAAATACTGGGTAAAATTTTGATACTGAATACATGGGAGAAAAAAAAAATTCCGAATTCAACTATTGTTTGAATAATAAAATTGATATCTTTAAGTTTATAACTGTTATATTAGTGATTTTTATATAAGCAACATTGATACAACTAATATACTGTGTTCAGAACACACAGTATTTATTATTTTTTTCAATGGTTAAGATCATGTTGAATATTACTATTAATTTAAATGAAAATATTTATATCTATGAATTATTTTACTGATCTCTGTACAAATTACATTGATTTGAAGATATGTATTAGGTTAGATATCATCAGTATTATTTCGATTTAAAGTATAATAATAACAGAAAGAACATTTTAATGACACACACACACACAAAGAAAAAAGTATTTCTGTGACCAATAGATCTAAAATTTGGAAAGACGTATATTAAATTAAATTTGCTATAATTAAAACAGACATTAGCTCTGTTTGATTATTCTCTGTATTACAATAATTATAAACGACATAAATATCTAAACGAATAAAGTTTTCACGAAGCACGTTCATAAAGTTTAATAATAAAAGAAGTAATAAAATAAAATAAGGCAATAAAATAAAGAGCAAAATCAGTGAAAAAACACAAAACAATGCATGAATAAATATAAAAAAAGTTTTCACAGGACACGTTCATAAAGCTTAATTATAAAAGAAAAAAAATTATAAAGTAAGGCAGTAAAATAAAGAGCAAAATCGGATAAAAACACTAACAAATGAAAAGGTAAAAAATGTGGTTACTTCGCGCCTCACTTGCTACAACGCACTTCATATTTTAACCACTGTTGATTCGATATACAGTATAACCCATGGAAATATTAATACAGAGGAACCGACATATCCTTAAACTAGTGAAGTTTCAACTGTAACCGCTATTGCAGGCGTTATTTACCGTCGGTAGAAACTACCACCTTTAGATTTATGTAGAAGATTTCAAATTACTTAAGGGGTCTCAGGACTCTTAAAGCTTTAAAATTTTCGAAATTTTAATGTTTTTAGATATTAAACTATCATTTTTTCTGAACATTTTGATATAATTGTTTCCTTGAAATTCCTATTAGAACTGAAGTTATGGCTTTTACATTTATACACGTTCAATAGCTGAAGCGGCGTTTCGGAAACTTTGAAGCCATTTTTCTCCAAATGACGTTTTTGGGCATAACGCGCACGATATCTCAAAAACTTATTAATATTTTTTCATGAAATTTTCAAAACATATGTTTCATGTTAGTCTGTATAAACTGAACCTAAAATGTCCTTTTTATTGTTCAAAACAATATTATTTAGGTGATTATACTGTTGAAATTTTACAATATTTTGTATTAGCTAAATACAACTTTTTATTAAAAACATAAAAAAGCTATAAATACAAATTTATTTAGGTTCAGGGTAATTATTATAATCTGAAGTATAAGTAGGTACCAAAATTTTCATTCTAGTTGCAACACTTATTTTGTAATCGTGCGCGTAAGCTGTTATGTCGATTTTTTGCTCGAAAAATGTCTAACAGTTTGGAGCCCCCTGTAAATGCTAATTCTGCATCTTATAATTTTTTAAATAAATGAAATGAAAGAACATACTTATATATTTTATTCCAATTAAAATTGTGTCTCAAAATCAAATACATTTTAAGAAATTAAATGTTGAAAATAGTCTTTTTTTTTCTTTTTTTTCCAATTTTAATAGTCCTGAGACCCCTTATAAACACATAATAATTACAAAATTTTAGTCATAAATAATTTTAGAAACAGAATTTCATTTTTACTGGTAGGAGTTTACTTTGTCGGTAGTTAGGCCCTGCGTTTCCAACATATTGTGATAACCAGGCAAACAAACTGACAGTTTCACAAGGCATACTGACACCAGTAAAAACAAATAGAACTTTTTACGACATTTTTGAAAAGAATTTCCATATATATAAGACGCTTAAATAAGACGAAATTTTCTATTCAATTTTACTGGTGGGATGTTTGCCCTGGCAGTAATCAGAAACTGGAGATTCTATTTTAAAAAAAGCAGCCGCCATCTTGTGACAACCCCCTCGGTTACTTCACTCGCAACTGTTAGACAAAGGGGGCAAGAGGAGGACACTATACGTTTCCTCCTCTTTATTCATAACTCCAACGTATAACCTTGGAAATCCGACATGATCGGGGCGAGACTGTGCCGGATTTTTGAAAATTCAGGATTTCTGAAAGTAATATCAAAAGTACTTCCGACATTATTAATGGTGCATTTGTTCATAATTTAATTCATAGCCAACTGTTATTTATATGAGAAAAAAGAAAATTAAATTCTCTAAAAAACTTACTTTAATTGATATTTACTATGCTACCAGAGAAACAAGTTGGAAATTGCTCGTCAAACGTGGCAAATGAGGTGCGTTCGTACTATAACTAGTTTTATAATTATTTTTTGCACCCCATGTTGTACTGGATGTATATTTTTTTGCACTTCATAAGTGCATAGTCTGTAACATCATTAAAATGCACTTGCAATATTTTTTTTTCCCATTCCCAGTAATGCAACGGAAAACTTTTGACTGTCCCTGTAATTAAACTATACATCCGATTTTCATAAAATTGGAAATAGCTCGACAAAATTTTGCAATAATTATATATTTAAAATTTCAGACGATTCGGAAGGCTGTAACAACATTAAAGTGCACTTGCAATAATTTGTCCCATTGGCCGTAATGTAAAGAAAAACTTTTGACTGTCCCTGTAATTAAACTATACATCCGATTCTTATAAAATTTGAAATGGCTCGACAAAATTTTGCACCAATCATACATTTGAAATTTCAGATCATTCGGTTGGGTAGTTTTTGCTCTGTTATATGCGGACAGACGGACAGACGGACTGAACGACGACTATAGGTGCTACGTATGTATATAATTACGAACGCACCTAAGAATCTAATAAAGATTAAAGTTATTTTCCCTTCTCGTGTAATTTCCGAACCAGCCCTGCTCATTTGATTTGCTTCAGTTTTTTCGGCCGTTTTTTGCCTCTAGAAAAAGCGGGAATTTTTCTTAAATTTTACAAATATAATTTACACCAGAATTTTTATTTAAAACAGTTTAACTTTTTATTGTCTCTTTTAAACTTTTTTATAAAAAATTTTCTGGTTTGAACCGAAATATATAATTTGGTATGAGTCAAAATGACCCTCACGGTCCTGCTAGTGTTAACATGTTTTTCGTGGATTTTACACAAGTGGAGAAGATCAGTTTCGGAAATACTTTCTTGTATCTCTAAAGCATTTATTAATTTTCCAGTCAAATTTTTGAATTTTTCCAGCGTCATCTTTTCTTCTGCGTACTTCTTGTCTCGTTTCTCCGAGCTGTTAGGAGCGTTTTCTGCGGTTTTATTTAGCACAGCGTCAGCGATCTCGCTGTCTGCTAATCCATCACATTCTATTTCAAAGTTTTTTATTCATAAAAAAAATGCTATTTTTTTTTCTCCCGTAAGCTAGAAGTGTAATAAAGAAGGGGTGGGTGAAAATGATTTTGATGCAGGATTTTTGAGGTCATACTATATTTAAGTTTTCTGTTTGGCAAATAACTTTCATCACGGAGTAGATCATTCGCCAAACCCCTTGGACATACCGAGGAATGCACACACATTGCCAATGAACGTCTTATCAAAACTCCGTACCCTTCACATTACAAACGTACTAAATATTCCATGTCATGCTGTCAGCATTGAGATACTCATGTAAATTTGGCAACAACCATGTGCAACGTTTGCGCTGTACCCTCTAACCATCCTAAACTCACCACACACGCGTCGCGTATACAATCGCGTAGGTTAACATGAACGAATATTTAATTTATACTCAAGTTGCTTTAAGTAACAGTTTGTTTTATTCATAATAAAAGAATTGTACTATTTTTACGGTGTGAAACTTGAATATTTTATGAGATCTCATTTTTTATAGGCAAACAAACGACTTCAATAGCCTATTCCTCTCATTTGTGTATTTTTCCGTTTAAACAGAAGCCCATGAATATGTCAGAAAGTTTCGTATTGTTGAACTGGATTTTTTTTCATTTTCTTTCTGTTTCGTTCTTTTTTTTTGGGGGGAGGGGGTGGCCTTAATCATTTCCAAATGATCCTGGTACAAAATTTACCAATGCTTATTTGTGATTATATAACAAGGAAATAAAAAAATATTTAAAATTCTTCCGTTTTGAAAACATTTCCTGCCATTTTAATTATTGAGAGGGAACGATTAACCCCTTGGGGACGAGCGACAGATATTCGTGCCGCGTAAGGTGCTCATAATCTGTGATTATTCTCACCAGTAAATTTTTATTGTAACTTTTGCCTTATTTAATCAGAGCATTTTCCCAATTCAATTAGCCAAAATTTTCTGTTTTATAAAACCGGTGATTAAAGATAAAAAATTCTGTAAAAGACACTCGTACCGAAGGTGTTAACCCCTTGAGGGGCAAAGTACTTTGGTTGCTAAAATGCTAAAATGATTGATTGACACCAGGATTTATAAGAAAATTTATATGAAAGTAACTAAAAGCGTTTCTTCGAGTATATAGCATAAATCAAAATTTAGTTTTAAAATGCTGGTACCATTGTGGCATTTTGGAATTACAATTAAGTGGTATATATAATATACCTGTGTTCTTCAAGGGGTTAATGAAATTTCAAGCGCTTAACTCCCCCGCCAAATCCTGCCTTTGCCGCAGCCAGGGTGTGTGTTTTTAAGCTCAACATACCCCTTTTTTTATACAGTTAACTTCGCAAAATTTACCTGTAGAATTTATTTCATTTAACAAAACGTATTAACTTTTTCGTAAAAAAGTGACTCTAAACACCGACCCTAGCTGCGCCACTGCTTCCTGCTAAGCACATACATTTTGAAATATTTAAATTTCTTACATTTTCAAAAGTTTTTGTCTTATTTGTTTATAGAAAAGATAAATACAGTCAAACCCCGATTTATTGCCATCTCGAAATAGCGCCAATTCCGTTTAACCGCCAATTGTGTCTATGAACAAATCTGCCAAATAGGAATTTCAATGTAATGCATCCGTTAAAGCACCAACTCGATATACCGCCAAAAAAAAAAAAAAATAAATAAATAAATAAAATAAAATCTAGAAACTACTGTATTTTCTTTGCATATCTTTCCTTTAAAATTTTTTTGTTAATATTTCAAAGGGCACCTCCTTTTCTTGCGTCTAGGTGTTTTCAAGCTCAATTCAAACTTTATTAAATAGCAAAGAATTTGTATTGTTCTTAACACCTGCCACCCATTTTGCCTGTCAGTGGTAGGAGAAAAATACCGCGCGCTGAGCTGCCGAGCAAGTGAAAGTACTGATTCCGAATGGTGAGTCACATCACCCGATGCGCATATGGAGAGGGCGGAAACAAAGTGTGGCATGTCATTGGCCAAAAGGGTCTCTCCTCTCTCAGGTGACAACAATGCAGAAAAGAATTTCTCCATCCAGTGGTCGGGAGTCCTATCAAAAGGAACAGATGAAAGTCTGCCTGCAGTTTACATTGATTTCCAGAAAAAAAAAACGGCGTGCAATGCAAAATCTTTCATTCGAAGTTTCGGTCGGACGTCAATTGCAACATTGAAGAATTCACCAGCTAAATCTGTAAAATATCCGGTCTCTTTATTTTAACTCATTATGGTGAAAAGAGCAGTTTTATTAATTTCGGAAAAGCGGGAAATTTGTGAATATAAAGAAAGAAATGTGAATGCATCGCAACAACACATCTCTAATCATTTTTCAACACTCTGAAAAAACCTGTCAGCAGGCGCTGCATCGGAGACATTTTAATCAATACAGAATAATGGATTAACACCAACGATCTGCAGTCAAATGTAAAAAGACAGTATACAGTGAAACATGAAGACTTAGAGATTGCCCTTTGCACATGGACACAACAAATGAGTGCTAAAAATGCTACCATAAACGCGGACATCATGAGAGAGCAGACGAAAGTCCTTGGCCAGGAAATGAATATCATAGATTTCGAATACAGTGGTGGCTGGTATAACAGATTTAAAAAGCGACGAGGATTCTCTCAGTGCATACTAAGTGGTGAGACTGCAGGTGTTGATGAGGATATTGTGTTAAATGGTCGTAAAAAACTGAGTGCGCTCATTTTAGTTCTTGAACTAGAGGATGTTAACAGTATAGAGGAAAGTGGCATTTTTTACCGCTTGCAGCCAGATAAAACAATTTTGAGCTAAAGGATGCAAAAAAAAAAAAAAAAAAAAAAAAAGATCGTGCGTTTCTTGTGTTTTGTACGAATAGTGATGGTTCTGTTAAAAGAACTATGACAGTGTCTGGAAAATCCGCTAAGCCAAGATTTAAAAAAAAAAATTAATCCTTCTCTTTATGTAGATTATGAGAATGACAAGAAAGATTGGATGATTGCAGCATTATTCCAAATATGGTTAGTGAATTTCAACGTAGAAATGAAAAGAAGCAAAGGTCATATTTTAAGGATTTTGAATAATGCCCCTTATCACATAGCATATCCAATGATCAATATCTACATTGAATTTTTACCTCCTGACTATACTGGATTTTTAAAACCTTTGGATGCAGGTATAATAAACTCATTCAAAGCTCATTATCGAAAGTATCCTTTCTGCCATACCATTGAAAAAATCAGTAAACATGATTTTTCTCCAATCCTTTTAGATGATGCTATTCGCATGATAGAAAAAGCATGATAAAAAAAATTCCATCAGAAACTATTGTTAACTGTTGGAAACATACTGGATTGATTAAATCTGAAGGATCTACTAAAAAACAAAATAGTACAGGACTTCAAGAACTACAAGACGAAATACACAAATTAACAGATATTGACCATCCTCTAATGGAAATTGAGTACATTTATATAGACAAAAGTTTTTCTACATTTGAAGATTTGACAATCGAAATTGTTGACAATCAAAATCAAAATTTAAATTCATCCGGACAGCGAATCTGAAATGCCGCATATTACATCTGATAGAGTTAAAAATCGCGGGGAGGGGGGAGATATTTTTTTAGGAAAACATGCAACTGATAAAAAAATTATGAACAACTTTTTAGTTGAAGAAACAGATATTGAAAAAATTAATATTAAAAAATAAAATCAAACTAGCATTTTAAATTTTTTTCCTGTAAAAGATAATTAAAGTAAAATAAATCCGCAATGAGTTTTAATGTATGTGCCTGTCTGTTATGTGCATGATTATCTAATTTATCTAAAACTTATTATATAAAGAGGTAAGTGCATGCTAATTTCATACATTAGTTGGATAATTTTTAATCATGCAGTAATTATTATATTATGTATATTAATTATATTATATTAATTATATATACTATATACTATTGGATAATTTAATAAAAATGCATTATGATATTTATTTTTATAATAATAATAACAATAGTATAATAGTATCAAAATTAATTTTTATTGTGTTCTAATTCGATATACCGCCAAACCCGTTATAGCGCCAAAAATTTCTCCAACGGGTAATGGCGGTATAACGATGTTTGACTGTATATAGAGCACCGGGAGGGGGGGATAAACTTTTTTTCTGGCTCATGAAGTAAAATACCTAATCCCAGTAGTATTTTTCATTCTGAATCAAAAATATGAGTAATTTTTTCCATCACCCCTATTGTTTTATGCCACCTTCATTCATTGTGAAAGAAAGAAATATATTAACATACGTAAATGAAATCCAGTTGAGAATTTGAAAGTGAATCTTCAGGCACATATCGCAATTCATATCCTTGTATGACTTTAGCAAAAGATGCACCGACTCACGGAAGTTAGGGGCTTTATGATTTCCCAGAGAAAAAAAAAACTCAATAATAATTTTCAATTAATTCCATGCTGATATTACAATGGCTTCAAATCCCCTGCCCCCTAATCAGAGATCTTGTATGGAGGCATGCGAAAATTCGTTCCTTAATTTTAGAATAGCTTAAATGATGATTTTTTATGTAATATCGCAACAAATCGCATTATTTAAACGAAGTTTTTTAAAAGTGCTAACTTTGTATGAAGGCGAAGCTGTGTTGCCAGTCCGCTATTTTTTAAAAAAGATCAGATTTCTTGAATGCCACCACTTTTTATATAGTAGTAATGTTTACTTTATTTAATTCCAGATAAAATAAAGTGGGAATAAACTGATTCATAATACAGAAGAGCGCCGATTATCCCGACCGTTCGGGACCGAGGCCAATCCGGTTAATGAAATATCCGGATAATTGGACAACTTGGAAAAACGGCTATGACAATGTTTTTTAAGCAATTTCCCTTCACATTTTTTTTAGGCTTAGGACTGGCAATTGTTGTAATGCACATTTTAGCATATTACAAATGGTGTGTTTACAAGTTATTTTTTTCTTACTTAAAAAAAAAAAAAAAAAAAAAAAAAAAAAAAAAAAAAAAAAAACAACTGCAAAATTGGTACAAACGTATATATGCATACACTGTTCAATACATACGTAAAAATAAATCACTGTGATAGGGAAAAGAAAATTTGATAGTCTTCTGCTTCATAGAGGATATTTTTTTTTCTTTTGCAGCCATCCCCTTTATTTTTAAATGCACGAATTGAACGGGATCGGCTGAATCGTGACGTTTTTGCCATTCCATCGCATAAAGTGCATTAAATACTTTTGTGTCTGCTGGAACTCTAGATTCTGCAGCTCCATCTGCTTCTTCGTCCTCGCATTAGTTGGGGATTTTATTATTTCAGGTATAGGAAATGGTTGCTTAACCCCTTGAGGGGCGGTGGGATATATTATATCCCATCTACGATTAATGAAGATTTGCACCCGAAAAATTTTATTAAATTTCACTTTTCTAACTTTGGTGGAAAAAAGAAAGACGCAAGATTGCTTTTTCAGTTTTTGCAATAATATTTTTGGAAGATTCCGGTGTGAATTCGACATTACAGAAACAAAATTGCTTGCCCCTGAATGGTTAACGGTTAACTGTTGTGATAACCAGCCGAATTCACCCTACCGCGCCTAAAGAAATTTCATTTAAAAGATTTTGGAGAAAACGGGAAAAAAGTACGGTCCTTGACCGATCCGGTTAATTGGGAATCCGGTTAACCCTTTATCTACTGAAGGTACTTATAAGTACCACTCACTTTAACCTTTCATCCCATAGTGAATATTACTAATATTCTAATGGTACTTTGCAAAAACACTCTTTTAACTCCACTTTATCCGGATACATGGCAGCAGTGGTTCTAGGTTTGTTATTTTATAGAGGAATGAGGCTATCTTTGAAACTGTCAACGTGTTTTGTGCCGACATTTTATACATATTGTCACGCTCGTCTTTTTCATTCCGGAAAAAACAATAAAGGATATAAGAAAAGTGTTGTATTTTTTTATTGTGTTCATTATGATCTTAGAATACAATTTGACTAACTATTTTAGGTGAACGGTGTTTGTATTTGATTTATAAGTTGAATTACTCGGTGGTACTTATAAGTACCGTTAGCACACTGGGTGTTGGAGAAAAACTTCTTGTTTACTTTTCGTCTGTGTAGTTATCCATCGTTTTCATCTGCTTTAAAATGTAATTACTAAAATCCAGTGTAGTAATAATTTTCCTAGTATATCATTTCTGTTTCATTATTATTTTTTATAGGAAATCAAAAAAGTTGTGGCACTGGCTCTTTTTTGTTTTGCTGGAAATGGCATTTGTTAATTCATATGTTGCATATGTGAAGATGCGAGAGAACATGTTGCTCCTGGAATATAGACGTCGCATAACTAAAAGACTGCTAACAAGTTCGAAACCTAAAAAAAAAATAGTTTTTTTAACCCTCTCAGGGGCAAAGGATTTTCAATGCTAAAGTGTTGAAATAAATTATAGGCACCAGAATTTGCCAAAATATTGATTTGCAAATATGAACAGGGGCACGTAATTATCCCATGCTTATTAAATCGAAAATATTTTACCACAATTCTGGTGCCATTTGAAATACCTTGTGGGTTTTCTGTTCCGAAAATGTTTTAGTCATAGTGTACTGACGGTACTTTAAAATACCACTTTAATTAATTACCTCTAAGGAATTGAATTTCTAACGGATGAGAACGGATGATTATTTTATGTTTAACCTTTAATTTTCATTGTACTAACTGAAAAATAAAATTACATGAAAAAAATCGCATTATATCATAATGCAGTAGATAAACGGTTAATCAGCGCTCTACTGTATTAGGTAGTTTGGAAAGGCATTTCCGTTTGGGAAAATTAATTCGTACCGGGAAATTCTATCATTTACTATCAGACATGAATTCCGATATCTAATCTATAATAATTAAAGGGCAGAATTTTCCGGAACATATTGACTTTTCTAAACGGAAAGGATTTTCCGAACAACCAAATATTTTAAAAAGGTGTTGGTAATCAAGAGATCTAGTCTTTTTTAAACAGCGAACTGGCAACAACACGTAGATGTACAAATGTAGAGTAATATTATAATAGTTGACTAGTGTCGGTTACACAATAATTTTCTCTCCTCACATAACAGATACAAGCTTTTACCATTCCTAGTTGTACTGTACAATGCTTTGGTTTTTGTTCCTGCTATATCATTCACATAAAATTAACCAAATTTTTTATAGCCAAGCTGCAAACAGAGTAACAATACAAAAAGTTTTCATATCAATTTCTTAATTTTGAAAAGTTTTTTGTCCTATTTGTTACTTTATAGAAAAAATAAATGTATAGCACTAGGGGAAAATTATTTTTTTTCTGGCACATGAATTAAGGCATCTGATCGTAATAGTATTTTTCATACTGAAATAAAAAATATGAGTATTTTTTAACATCATCCTGAGTTTTTTTATAAAAATTATATATCAAACAGAATTATTTCCGACAGTATTTTCATATATTCTCATATTTGCATTGTTATCTAGTCAACCGATTTTACTTGCCACTTATGGCTAATATGGATTTAATACTTTACGTAAACTTATATTGATTTAATAGCTTTCCGTTCTACATTTTAATGCTTATAGAACTTCTTTATTTTAAAAGCAATGCCTTCATTACCTGGAATATAATGTTAATTGTTTCCTATAACGTAAATTAATTTAAAAGAAGCGACATTAAATTTAAGTGTTTCATAGATGGCGTTAGCCGTTCCGTAATCGACTATTCTCAGGCCTACCCTTTTTGTAAAGTGGAATCGTCCAGTTCAAAGGTATAAATTGCGTTTCGCTAATCAATCGGGGCGCTCTCTCTCTTTTCTGTTTGTTTCTTTAAAGTTATCATTATGATTTTAATATGTTTGAGTTCAAGTTACAGTAAGATATTTAGTTTGAGTTTTACGATGTTTTAAGAGAACGGTTTTAGTCATGATTTAATTTTAAGCTGTTTTGAAAAGCTCCAGGTGTATTGAAGTTTAATCCTGTTTTAACCAAAGTTATTTTTAATGAATCACTTAGCTATTTTAAACAAAGTTGTCTCTGAATATTTTTCAACTTAAAGCTGTATTTTTATAAAGTATACATTAAATGAAATATAATTTAAATAAAGAACTGTCGTCAACAATATCTGACTTTTCTATGGATTCAACACACAGTTTTGTAACAGGTATCTTCCACAGCACGTTTACAGTTCCTCTGCTGATAGCAGTATAAGTGTATATCAGACCTGTATTGATACAGACTAAGAGAAAAGGTTATGGGCAACCAATGCCATACCTGGATAATGGAAACGTGTTGAATTTAAATAAGAAGAGTCATAAATTTTAGCGCCATTTCAAAGACATTTGTGTTTGTTAACCCATTAATCGCTGACGTTGCGTTCACGCAACAGTCAAAATAATTGCTCATACAATGAATTAATTACATTGGCACCACCATTTTAGAATTTAAAAAATATCTTATTTATTGGCAGGAATTTTGCTATTTCAGTAAAACGAAATTTACCTTACTGAATTTGTGGTGGGAAACTACTTTCAACAAGAAAATTGAAAATTTCTATCGTAATAGTTTTGGCGGTTAATGGGTTAAGAAGGGGAGCTGATATTTTTTTGAAGATGGCGAGTATGCAAGTACAGATCGATAAGCTTGGAGGTTTAAACTACTCAACTTGGCAAATGGATATTAAATACCTTCTGTTGGAGAAGAATGCATGGTATATTGTCACTGGAGTTGAGAAGGAAACTGAAATTGATGCGATAAGGGAATTACAGCAAAGGATGTGAAAGATTTGCATACTAGGAAAAGGATTGCTTTATCCACAATCTATTTAAATATGGGAAAGGGCTTTAGAAAAATCATAGAGAACAAAGATAATCCCGAAGATGTATGGTATGTGTTAAAGAAACATTTCGAGCCTGTTAATAGATCACGGCATATGTTCCTGTTTTCTGAGTTCATGTCCTGTGAAGTAAAGCCAGATGAAAAGATAGATTTATTTGCTGCCAGGTTAAATTGAATTGCCGGTCAACTGAACGACCTTGGTCATCCTGTTGAAGAGGTGTATAAATAATTTCAACTACTGCGTCATCTCCCAAGCCTTTTCATCAGCATAGTGCAAGTTATATTACGTTGGAAGGAGGAAAAGTTTATTTTCAACGATATTCTAATGGAATTAATCGCGGAAGAATCAAGATTAGCCCTGCGAGATTTGGACAAACGTAAAGAACTTTTCGTTGAGACTCAACATATACAGAAAAGTAGACTTCGATGCTTTCGATGTGGGAGCACAAACCATCTACATAGGGATTGTCGACAACGCCGAAAAGACTTTAGAAGTTATAATCGTTGTGTTCCATCTGTTTCTAGTGTGTATGATGCCTCCAAATCTAGTTTCGAACGTGCCCAGTCTCCAGTTAAGAAAAACAGGAATCGGCCAGGCAAAGGGAAGGAACCACCATCAAACTCTAACAGCGTTAAACAAAAAGGTAAAAACAATTCTTTCTTGTTTTATATTCCGGCAAATTTGAATGGTAGTTAAATCGAAAATCGCTGATTATTTGATACCGCAGCTTCACACCACTTTTGCAGTGATAAGGTTTGTTTTATAAATTTAAGCCTTTAAAAAATGAAAAAAATGTTTGTAGCTGTAAATGGTGTTACTTTTCAGATAGAAGGAAAGGGAAATGTAAAGTTAAAGTTTGGCCAAAGGCTGTTTTTCTTTTCTGATGTAATGTATTCCCCTAACCTAAGAAAAAAACTTATTGCAGGTCCAAAATTGGATGTAAAAGGTGTAAAATTTACTGGTGAAGGCGGTAAGGTGGAGGTGTCCAAAGATGGTCAATATTTATTTACTTCTTTTCTTAGGGATGGTACTTATCATTTGTATCCTAAAATTCCAAGTTTAGTTCCTAAAAGGGTTAAATTTGAAACGTCTCATATATCTAAAGATGATTTCAGAATTTGGCATCGCAGATTTGCCCATGTAAGTTCAGGTTTGATAGAAAATACGGCCAAAAATGAAAGTGTTGGAGGTCTTCCCCGGGTTAAATCAGGAAAATTTTTTTGTGAAATATGCAAACTTAGTAAACATAGACGTACATCATTTAAATCAATTAATAGGATTAGATCTAAACGTCCCCTCGAGTTGTTGTTTATGGATGTCTGGGGCCTGTAAGAGAGAACGGAAGAAACGGAGAAAGGTACTTTCTCTCAATTATTGACGATTTTTCTCGTAAGGCCACAGTTTTTCCCATAAAGGAAAAATCCGAGGTTTTTGGAATTGTTCGTAATCATGTGATCCGGGCGGAGAGATTTCTATAACATAAATTAAAATACATCCGATCAGATAATGGCGGGGAGTTTAAAAATGAAAATTTAGGATTTTCTGTGAAGGGACAGGTATTAAACACGAATTTACGGACGTATACTCTCCTGAACAGAATGGGACTATTGAGAGATACAATCAGACGATTGCTAATGGCATCAGATCAATTTTAAGTGAAAGTGGTTTAAAACGAAGTTTCTGGCCGGAGGCAGCGTGGTATTTTACCTATACTTGGAATCGCATTTGTCACAAATCTCCTTCGAAGACTCCATTCGAACTTTATAGTGGGTCTAAACCATACGTTAGACACTTAAAACCCTTTGGAGCTATAGCATATATAGGTGTTCCCAAGCAACTTAGGTCGAAACTTGATGCAAAAGCAAAAAGGGGGGGGAGGGGTAATGGTTGGTTACGCCTTTAGTACTAAAGGTTACCTGGTTTGGCTACCTGAAGAAAACAAAATTATTGAAGCCATTAATGTTTCTTTCAATGGGGAAATCCTAGATATTGTCCGGCGCAGTGGAGTCGTGATGGGTTCAAAAGAAATACGATCTCCTATTTTTGATAAAGAATCTGATGAAGAGTTTGAAGGTTAGGTTGAGAATAATGATACCCCAAATATAAATTATTTCCCTTCGTATAAACCTCCAGATTTATCCTCTTCGGAGGAGGAGAAGAATTCTACAGAGGAAAAAAAATCAAGTAAAGATGTTTTGAGGGGGGTTCCACTCTCTGATACAGTTTGGTTAAGGAAAGTTGTCCCGAGTGCTAATGGTAATCGTAACTTCATTTACTATTACGAACAGTGAAAATCTGAAAGGTTGAGATCCTTGAATGGTGTAGAAAATATTGTGAAAAGCATCATCTTAAATTTGAACGTCATATTTTCTGTTTTAAAGGATCAAATAAATTTAAAGGAGTGGTTTCAGGTCAAGAGGATAGTTCTTGTTCAAATACGGAGACTTCTGATATTATTAAAGATATATGACTAGATGACATCAAAACACCAACTACCTATAAACAAGTTTTAAAATCCCCACAAAGGAAGTTTTGGGAACAGGCCATGAGAGAAGAATTGAAAACTATGAGAGAAAGGGGAGTTTGAAAACTAGTTAAGTTACCAAGCGATGCTATACCCTTAAGTTGTAGGTGGGTTTTCACATTAAAAAAGGATGACAAGGGCAAAATTGTAAGATATAAGGCCCGCCTAGTGGCACAAGGTTTCAAACAAATAAAGGGGGAAACCTATGATGAAATTTTTTCACCGGTTGTTAATTTTGCCATTATTAGATTTTTCTTTTCCCTTTTAGTCTCCTGTAAAAAAATGGACACACCTACAATGCGACGTAAAATGTGCTTACCAAGATTGCACCTTTGGCCGAAACAATATGTATGTCCCAACCTCCAAGATTTGTGGAAAAGGAAAATTTAATATGTAAATTAGAAAAAGCTTTATATGGTTTACATCAGTCTGGTAGAATGTGGTATTTTGAAATAAATAAAATTTTGCATGATATAGGTTTTGTAATGTTTGAATGGTGCAATTCCGTGTATAGTTTGGATGATAACATTATCCTGCTTCTTTATGTAGACGACATAGTAATTTTCGGTAAAAATGAAAGAGTGGTGGAAAAGGTTGTTAAACTTTTGACTGGTTATTTTGATCGTAAGATACCAGGTAAAACCAGATAGCAATTGGGTGTAGAATTCGAGGAGGGTGATAACTATTTAGCAATACATCAAATTCCATATATTGATGAGATTTGTCAAAAATTTAAAAAGTTTAAGTTCCCTATCACTTCACTCCCAATAAGCAAAGGTGTAGTTTATTCAAAAACCCAATCCCCTCAATCCGATAACGAAATATTTGAAATGTCTAAAATTCCATACAGAAGTGTTTTGGGATGTTTGTCGTCCCTATCTAATAGAACCAGGCCCGATATTGCATATGCAGTAAATATTTTTAACCAATTTCAAAATAACCCTGGATTAGTACATTGGCATGGATTATTAAAGCTGTTGGGATATGTTTGTTTTACTAAATCTAAAGATGAAGATGAATTGTAAAAATGTACATGTAATTGCATATTCAGACGCCGATTTTGCTACAAACAGAAATGAGAGAACTTCAATGGGAGGTCAGTTATTACTTTTAGATAAATTACCAATAATATGGATGTCCATTAAGGAAAAATGTATAAGTTTATCGACCATGGAATCGGAATTTATTGCGATGACAGAAGCTGCAAGAGAGCTCTTATGGTTCGATAGAATAATGGACGAATGCATTGGTCGAAGGATAATTTGTGATAGAAAGGGAAAATCTTTATTATTGGTTGATAATCAGGCCACCATTAGTTCTGTCAAATCCCCCATTGAAAACCACAGAACGAAGCACATAAATGTAAAGTTATTTTTTATTAGTCTATTTGGTATATAAAAATGTTTTTGAAGTAAAGTATGTTAAAAGTAAAGAAAATTACGCGGACATCTTCACCAAGCCTCTTAGTAAATTTGAATTACCAGGGTTTAAATTGAAAGTTTTCTTGGATTGTTAAATCTGTTGTTAAATTTTGTTAAATACCCCTCATTGCATTAAAGTGTATTTCTATAATGTTTATTGTACTAAATAGTCCAGCTTCTGTGTAAAAGATATATTTTAAAGTTTTGACTATATAAGGTTATGTATAAGATCAATTTTATATGTAAAAATTGAATTTAGTTTAACCTTGTGAACCAATATAAAATCCCGCTGGAATGCAATAAGTGCCCTTTGCCCTCCCATTCTCCGGGACTCGAGCGGCCTTTCGTAATGTCTCGTGAAAGGTGAAAATGTAATCTGGCCAGAGAGTCTACAGGGGATAGTGTCGGATGAAGTTGTAACTGTTGCAGGAAGGCCCTTTTTGCGGGTATGTTAAAGTTTAATTCAGTAAGTCCTTCTTTTTAATATTGGAAATGCCACATTAGTATCCCGGTTCACTTGGTGAAGCTTAAATATAATGGTTTAATTATACATGAAGTCGACTTCATTACTTTAACATTGTTGTAAGTTTATTGAGATTAACCTTGAACTTTATTAGTTTAAGATTTTTGAGTTAAATCTGAAATGAAAGATTAATCTTGTTTCAGTTATTAAAATAGAAAGTTGAATGTGTAATTTGAATTATTAATAGAAAAAAAATCTGCATTTAGTGTATACAGTAGAAATATGAAATTATATGAGTTACTTAAACATTTATAGACTATATTATGTGTTATGAAAGAGAATGGAATCATGGGCCCATGTATGATGACAGATGAAAGATGATGGATGAATGTGATAATTAATAAAGTTTTGAATATGTATAATTTTTCAGAAATTTATATTGAAATATACTGATTGCTAATGTATTGAAATTGTACTGAAACTGTTTTACAATGAAGTTATGTTAAATTTTTGTATAACACGATTTGCTTTTCAGAAAGATTTGAATTTATCTAGTAATGTATTAGGAATATTAATTGAAGCTGATTGACTATTGAAGTTTAAACCAGAGTTAAATTTAGGTACTGTGGTTGGAAATATTGCATTTTAGATGCATGAGGGTAATTTGATTCTTGTTATATATTGTTATAAATCTTGTTAATGTTTATAATGTTTAGTAATTGTATGTTACTGTTTAAAAGGCTACAAGTTATTTTTAGATAAAAATGTTGAATTTTGATGAAGATTGAAGATGTAATGGTGAAAGTTCAGATTGACTTTTGTTTGACCTTTGTAAATTCAGAGCAAATTTTGGAAATTCTATGAATTTTTTAACTGTTTAATTTTTCTTTCCCATTAGTGACAAGTGGGGGCTTTGTTATCTAGTCAACCGATTTTACTTGTCACTTATGGCTAATATGGGTTTAATACTTTACGTAAACTTATATTGATTTAATAGCTTTCCTTTCTACATTTTAATGCTTATAGAACTTCTTTATTTTAAAAGCAATACCTTCATTACCTGGAATATAATGTTAATTGTTTCCTATAACGTAAATTAATTTAAAAGAAGCGACATTAAATTTAAGTGTTTCATAGATGGCGTTAGCCGTTCCGTAATCGACTATTCTCAGGCCTACCCTTTTTGTAAAGTGGAATCGTCAGTTCAAAGGTATAAATAGCGTTTCGCTAATCAATCGCGGCGCTCTCTCTCTTTTCTGTTTGTTTCTTTAAAGTTATCATTATGATTTTAATATGTTTGAGTTCAAGTTACAGTAAGATATTTAGTTTGAGTTTTACGATGTTTTAAGAGAACGGTTTTAGTCATGATTTAATTTTAAGCTGTTTTGAAAAGCTCCAGGTGTATTGAAGTTTAATCCTGTTTTAACCAAAGTTATTTTTAATGAATCACTTAGCTATTTTAAACAAAGTTGGCTCTGAATATTTTTCAACTTAAAGCTGTATTTTTATAAAGTATACATTAAATGAAATAGAATTTAAATAAAGAACTGTCGTCAACAATATCTGACTATTCTATGGATTCAACACACAGTTTTGTAACAGGTAACTTCCACAGCACGTTTACAGTTCCTCTGCTACAGTCTGATATAAGTGTATATCAGACCTGTATTGATACAGGTTAAGATGCATAAGTTCACTAAATATGAAAAGCAAAATCTACTGAAAGAGAAGGAAAATCTTTCTCAGATTAAAAATAGTGCACATCTCAAAGTACTTTTGACGCGCCTGTGAATAAATAATTTTGCTGCTTGACATTCATGACCTAATACATCACTTAACTATGAATAAAGAGGAATTGAAATATCGTCAAAATGGTTAAAATTCAACTGTAACCGGTTACGCCGTGGTTTATTACCTCCGGGGAAATTTTCCACCAGTTAATTTTAATAAAAATTTTCTACTGATTTAAACGCCTTAATAATGCAGAATTGCAGTCATAAATGTGGCCAATAACAGTTGTTTATCTTTACTGGTGGAAGTTTACTCCGGCGGTACTCTGTCCCTGCGTTTCCGCCTTATTGTGACAACCTAAACAACCTCCTGTCACTGTCAGTGAAAAAGATTTTTCCCACCAGTAAAAATGGATAGAAACTTTTACCATATTTCTGAGAGAATTTTTACATGAGTAAGCCGCTAAAATAAGCCAAAATTTCCGATTCAACATTTACCGAGGCAAGTTTCGTTCGGCGACAATCAGAAAAGCTTTGTAAAAGGCAACAAATGCCACTGAAAAGAACATATTGAAAATAAAAGAAAATTACTCTCGTATCTTCTTAACAATACCATGTTAAATCACCACTCGAGTTACTACTAGCCGCTTCTGTGGTAATAGAAAATTTTACCATATTTGTGAGAGAATTTTTGCATGAGTAAGTCGCTAAAATAAGCCAAAATTTCCGATTCAACATTTACCGAGGCAAGTTTCGTTCGGCGACAATCAGAAAAGGCTTTGTAATAGGCAACCAATGCCACTGAAAAGAACATATTGAAAATAAAAGAAAATTACTCTCGTATCTTCTTAACAATACCATGTTAAATCACCACTCGAGTTACTACTAGCCGCTTCTGTGGTAATAGAAAATTTTACCATATTTGTGAGAGAATTTTTGCATGAGTAAGCCGCTAAAATAAGCCAAAATTTCCGATTCAACATTTACCGAGGCAAGTTTCGTTCGGCGACAATCAGAAAAGGCTTTGTAAAAGGCAACCAATGCCACTGAAAAGAACATATTGAAAATAAAAGAAAATTACTCTCGTATCTTCTTAACAATACCATGTTAAATCACCACTCAGGTTACTACTAGCCGCTTCTGTGGTAATAGAAAATTTTACCATATTTGTGAGAGAATTTTTGCATGAGTAAGCCGCTAAAATAAGCCAAAATTTCCGATTCAACATTTACCGAGGCAAGTTTCGTTCGGCGACAATCAGAAAAGGCTTTGTAATAGGCAACCAATGCCACTGAAAAGAACATATTGAAAATAAAAGGAAATTACTCTCGTATCTTCTTAACAATACCATGTTAAATAAACACTCGAGTTACTACTAGCCGCTTCTGTTGTAATAGAAAATTTTACCAAATTTGTGAGAGAATTTTTGCATGAGTAAGCCGCTAAAATAAGCCAAAATTTCCGATTCATCATTTACCGAGGCAAGTTTCGTTCGGCGACAATCAGAAAAGGCTTTGTAAAAGGCAACCAATGCCACTGAAAAGAACATATTGAAAATAAAAGAAAATTACTCTCGTATCTTCTTAACAATACCATGTTAAATCACCACTCGAGTTACTACTAGCCGCTTCTGTGGTAATAGAAAATGTTACCAAATTTGTGAGAGAATTTTTGCATGAGTAAGCCACTAAAATAAGCCAAAATTTCCGATTCAACATTTACCGAGGCAAGTTTCGTTCGGCGATAATCAGAAAAGGCTTTGAAAAGGCAACCAATGCCACTGAAAAGAACATATTGAAAATAAAAGAAAATTACTCTCGTATCTTCTTAACAATACCATGTTAAATCACCACTCAGGTTACTACTAGCCGCTTCTGTGGTAATAGAAAATTTTACCATATTTGTGAGAGAATTTTTGCATGAGTAAGCCGCTAAAATAAGCCAAAATTTCCGATTCAACATTTACCGAGGCAAGTTTCGTTCGGCGACAATCAGAAAAGGCTTTGTAATAGACAACCAATGCCACTGAAAAGAACATATTGAAAATAAAAGGAAATTACTCTCGTATCTTCTTAACAATACCATGTTAAATAAACACTCGAGTTACTACTAGCCGCTTCTGTTGTAAAAGAAAATTTTACCAAATTTGTGAGAGAATTTTTGCATGAGTAAGCCGCTAAAATAAGCCAAAATTTCCGATTCATCATTTACCGAGGCAAGTTTCGTTCGGCGACAATCAGAAAAGGCTTTGTAAAAGGCAACCAATGCCACTGAAAAGAACATATTGAAAATAAAAGAAAATTACTCTCGTATCTTCTTAACAATACCATGTTAAATCACCACTCGAGTTACTACTAGCCGCTTCTGTGGTAATAGAAAATTTTACCATATTTGTGAGAGAATTTTTGCATGAGTAAGCCGCTAAAATAAGCCAAAATTTCCGATTCAACATTTACCGAGGCAAGTTTCGTTCGGCGACAATCAGAAAAGGCTTTGTAATAGGCAACCAATGCCACTGAAAAGAACATATTGAAAATAAAAGAAATTTACTCTCGTATCTTCTTAACAATACCATGTTAAATAAACACTCGAGTTACTACTAGCCGCTTCTGTGGTAATAGAAAATTTTACCATACTTGTGAGAGAATTTTTGTATGAGTAAGCCGCTAAAATAAGCCAAAATTTCCGATTCAACATTTACCGAGGCAAGTTTCGTTCGGCGACAATCAGAAAAGGCTTTGTAAAAGGCAACCAATGCCACTGAAAAGAACATATTGAAAATAAAAAAAATTACTCTCGTATCTTCTTAACAATACCATGTTAAATCACCACTCGAGTTACTACTAGCCGCTTCTGTGGTAATAGAAAATTTTACCAAATTTGTGAGAGAATTTTTGCATGAGTAAGCCGCTAAAATAAGCCAAAATTTCCGATTCATCATTTACCGAGGCAAGTTTCGTTCGGCGACAATCAGAAAAGGCTTTGTAAAAGGCAACCAATGCCACTGAAAAGAACATATTGAAAATAAAAGAAAATTACTCTCGTATCTTCTTAACAATACCATGTTAAATCACCACTCGAGTTACTACTAGCCGCTTCTGTGGTAATAGAAAATGTTACCAAATTTGTGAGAGAATTTTTGCATGAGTAAGCCACTAAAATAAGCCAAAATTTCCGATTCAACATTTACCGAGGCAAGTTTCGTTCGGCGACAATCAGAAAAGGCTTTGAAAAGGCAACCAATGCCACTGAAAAGAACATATTGAAAATAAAAGAAAATTACTCTCGTATCTTCTTAACAATACCATGTTAAATCACCACTCGAGTTACTACTAGCCGCTTCTGTGGTAATAGAAAATTTTACCAAATTTGTGAGAGAATTTTTGCATGAGTAAGCCGCTAAAATAAGCCAAAATTTCCGATTCAACATTTACCGAGGCAAGTTTCGTTCGGCGACAATCAGAAAAGGCTTTGTAAAAGGCAACCAATGCCACTGAAAAGAACATATTGAAAATAAAAGAAAATTACTCTCGTATCTTCTTAACAATACCATGTGAAATCACCACTCGAGTTACTACTACCCGCTTCTGTGGTAATAGAAAATTTTACCATATTTGTGAGAGAATTTTTGCATGAGTAAGCCGCTAAAATAAGCCAAAATTTCCGATTCAACATTTACCGAGGCAAGTTTCGTTCGGCGACAATCAGAAAAGGCTTTGTAAAAGGCAACCAATGGAACTGAAAAGAACATATTGAAAATAAAAGAAAATTACTCTCGTATCTTCTTAACAATACCATGTTAAATCACCACTCGAGTTACTACTAGCCGCTTCTGTGGTAATAGAAAATTTTACCATATTTGTGAGAGAATTTTTGCATGAGTAAGCCGCTAAAATAAGCCAAAATTTCCGATTCAACATTTACCGAGGCAAGTTTCCTTCGGCGACGATCAGAAAAGGCTTTGTAAAAGGCAACCAATGCCACTGCAAAGAACATATTGAAAATAAAAGAAAATTACTCTCGTATCTTCTTAACAATACCATGTGAAATCACCACTCGAGTTACTACTACCCGCTTCTGTGGTAATAGAAAATTTTACCATATTTGTGAGAGAATTTTTGCATGAGTAAGCCGCTAAAATAAGCCAAAATTTCCGATTCAACATTTACCGAGGCAAGTTTCCTTCGGCGACGATCAGAAAAGGCTTTGTAAAAGGCAACCAATGCCACTGCAAAGAACATATTGAAAATAAAAGAAAATTACTCTCGTATCTTCTTAACAATACCATGTGAAATCACCACTCAGGTTACTACTAGCCGCTTCTGTGGTAATAGAAAATTTTACCATATTTGTGAGAGAATTTTTGCATGAGTAAGCCGCTAAAATAAGCCAAAATTTCCGATTCAACATTTACCGAGGCAAGTTTCGTTCGGCGACAATCAGAAAAGGCTTTGTAATAGGCAACCAATGCCACTGAAAAGAACATATTGAAAATAAAAGGAAATTACTCTCGTATCTTCTTAACAATACCATGTTAAATAAACACTCGAGTTACTACTAGCCGCTTCTGTTGTAATAGAAAATTTTACCAAATTTGTGAGAGAATTTTTGCATGAGTAAGCCGCTAAAATAAGCCAAAATTTCCGATTCATCATTTACCGAGGCAAGTTTCGTTCGGCGACAATCAGAAAAGGCTTTGTAAAAGGCAACCAATGCCACTGAAAAGAACATATTGAAAATAAAAGAAAATTACTCTCGTATCTTCTTAACAATACCATGTTAAATCACCACTCGAGTTACTACTAGCCGCTTCTGTGGTAATAGAAAATGTTACCAAATTTGTGAGAGAATTTTTGCATGAGTAAGCCACTAAAATAAGCCAAAATTTCCGATTCAACATTTACCGAGGCAAGTTTCGTTCGGCGACAATCAGAAAAGGCTTTGAAAAGGCAACCAATGCCACTGAAAAGAACATATTGAAAATAAAAGAAAATTACTCTCGTATCTTCTTAACAATACCATGTTAAATCACCACTCGAGTTACTACTAACCGCTTCTGTGGTAATAGAAAATTTTACCATATTTGTGAGAGAATTTTTGCATGAGTAAGCCGCTAAAATAAGCCAAAATTTCCGATTCAACATTTACCGAGGCAAGTTTCCTTCGGCGACAATCAGAAAAGGCTTTGTAATAGGCAACCAATGCCACTGAAAAGAACATATTGAAAATAAAAGAAATTTACTCTCGTATCTTCTTAACAATACCATGTTAAATAAACACTCGAGTTACTACTAGCCGCTTCTGTGGTAATAGAAAATTTTACCATACTTGTGAGAGAATTTTTGTATGAGTAAGCCGCTAAAATAAGCCAAAATTTCCGATTCAACATTTACCGAGGCAAGTTTCGTTCGGCGACAATCAGAAAAGGCTTTGTAAAAGGCAACCAATGCCACTGAAAAGAACATATTGAAAATAAAAAAAAATTACTCTCGTATCTTCTTAACAATACCATGTTAAATCACCACTCGAGTTACTACTAGCCGCTTCTGTGGTAATAGAAAATTTTACCAAATTTGTGAGAGAATGTTTGCATGAGTAAGCCGCTAAAATAAGCCAAAATTTCCGATTCAACATTTACCGAGGCAAGTTTCGTTCGGCGACAATCAGAAAAGGCTTTGTAAAAGGCAACCAATGCCACTGAAAAGAACATATTGAAAATAAAAGAAAATTACTCTCGTATCTTCTTAACAATACCATGTTAAATCACCACTCGAGTTACTACTAGCCGCTTCTGTGGTAATAGAAAATTTTACCATATTTGTGAGAGAATTTTTGCATGAGTAAGCCGCTAAAATAAGACAAAATTTCCGATTCAACATTTACCGAGGCAAGTTTCGTTCGGCGACAATCAGAAAAGGCTTTGTAAAAGGCAACCAATGCCACTGAAAAGAACATATTGAAAATAAAAGAAAATTTCTCTCTTATCTTCTTAACAATACCATGTTAAATCACCACTCGAGTTACTACTAGCCGCTTCTGTTGTAATAGAAAATGTTACCAAATTTGTGAGAGAATTTTTGCATGAGTAAGCCACTAAAATAAGCCAAAATTTCCGATTCAACATTTACCGAGGCAAGTTTCGTTCGGCGACAATCAGAAAAGGCTTTGAAAAGGCAACCAATGCCACTGAAAAGAACATATTGAAAATAAAAGAAAATTACTCTCGTATCTTCTTAACAATACCATGTTAAATCACCACTCGAGTTACTACTAGCCGCTTCTGTGGTAATAGAAAATTTTACCAAATTTGTGAGAGAATTTTTGCATGAGTAAGCCGCTAAAATAAGCCAAAATTTCCGATTCAACATTTACCGAGGCAAGTTTCGTTCGGCGACAATCAGAAAAGGCTTTGTAAAAGGCAACCAATGCCACTGAAAAGAACATATTGAAAATAAAAGAAAATTACTCTCGTATCTTCTTAACAATACCATGTGAAATCACCACTCGAGTTACTACTACCCGCTTCTGTGGTAATAGAAAATTTTACCATATTTGTGAGAGAATTTTTGCATGAGTAAGCCGCTAAAATAAGCCAAAATTTCCGATTCAACATTTACCGAGGCAAGTTTCGTTCGGCGACAATCAGAAAAGGCTTTGTAAAAGGCAACCAATGGAACTGAAAAGAACATATTGAAAATAAAAGAAAATTACTCTCGTATCTTCTTAACAATACCATGTTAAATCACCACTCGAGTTACTACTAGCCGCTTCTGTGGTAATAGAAAATTTTACCATATTTGTGAGAGAATTTTTGCATGAGTAAGCCGCTAAAATAAGCCAAAATTTCCGATTCAACATTTACCGAGGCAAGTTTCCTTCGGCGACGATCAGAAAAGGCTTTGTAAAAGGCAACCAATGCCACTGCAAAGAACATATTGAAAATAAAAGAAAATTACTCTCGTATCTTCTTAACAATACCATGTGAAATCACCACTCGAGTTACTACTACCCGCTTCTGTGGTAATAGAAAATTTTACCATATTTGTGAGAGAATTTTTGCATGAGTAAGCCGCTAAAATAAGCCAAAATTTCCGATTCAACATTTACCAAGGCAAGTTTCGTTCGGCGACAATCAGAAAAGGCTTTGTAAAAGGCAACCAATGCCACTGAAAAGAACATATTGAAAATAAAAGAAAATTACTCTCGTATCTTCTTAACAATACCATGTTAAATCACCACTCGAGTTACTACTAGCCGCTTCTATGGTAATAGAAAATTTTACCATATTTGTGAGAGAATTTTTGCATGAGTAAGCCGATAAAATAAGCCAAAATTTCCGATTCAACATTTACCGATGGAAGTTTCGTTCAGCGACAATCAGAAAAGGCTTTGTAAAAGGCAACCAATGCCACTGAAAAGGACATATTGAAAATAAAAGAAAATTACTCTCGTATCTTCTTAACAATACCATGTTAAATCACCACTCGAGTTACTACTAGCCACTTCTGTGGTAATAGAAAATTTTACTATATTTGTGAGAGAATTTTTGTATGAGTAAGCCGCTAAAATAAGCCAAAATTTCCGATTCAACATTTACCGAGGGAAGTTTCGTTCGGCGACAATCAGAAAAGGCTTTGTAATAGGCAACCAATGCCACTGAAAAGAACATATTGAAAATAAAAGAAATTTACTCTCGTATCTTCTTAACAATACCATGTTAAATAAACACTCGAGTTACTACTAGCCGCTTCTGTGGTAATAGAAAATTTTACCATACTTGTGAGAGAATTTTTGTATGAGTAAGCCGCTAAAATAAGCCAAAATTTCCGATTCAACATTTACCGAGGCAAGTTTCGTTCGGCGACAATCAGAAAAGGCTTTGTAAAAGGCAACCAATGCCACTGAAAAGAACATATTGAAAATAAAAGAAAATTACTCTCGTATCTTCTTAACAATACCATGTTAAATCACCACTCGAGTTACTACTAGCCGCTTCTGTGGTAATAGAAAATTTTACCAAATTTGTGAGAGAATTTTTGCATGAGTAAGCCGCTAAAATAAGCCAAAATTTCCGATTCAACATTTACCGAGGCAAGTTTCGTTCGGCGACAATCAGAAAAGGCTTTGTAAAATGCAACCAATGCCACTGAAAAGAACATATTCAAAATAAAAGAAAATTACTCTCGTATCTTCTTAACAATACCATGTTAAATCACCACTCGAGTTACTACTAGCCGCTTCTGTGGTAATAGAAAATTTTACCATATTTGTGAGAGAATTTTTGCATGAGTAAGCCGCTAAAATAAGACAAAATTTCCGATTCAACATTTACCGAGGCAAGTTTCGTTCGGCGACAATCAGAAAAGGCTTTGTAAAAGGCAACCAATGCCACTGAAAAGAACATATTGAAAATAAAAGAAAATTTCTCTCTTATCTTCTTAACAATACCATGTTAAATCACCACTCGAGTTACTACTAGCCGCTTCTGTTGTAATAGAAAATTTTACCAAATTTGTGAGAGAATTTTTGCATGAGTAAGCCGCTAAAATAAGCCAAAATTTCCGATTCATCATTTACCGAGGCAAGTTTCGTTCGGCGACAATCAGAAAAGGCTTTGTAAAAGGCAACCAATGCCACTGAAAAGAACATATTGAAAATAAAAGAAAATTACTCTCGTATCTTCTTAACAATACCATGTTAAATCACCACTCGAGTTACTACTAGCCGCTTCTGTGGTAATAGAAAATGTTACCAAATTTGTGAGAGAATTTATGCATGAGTAAGCCACTAAAATAAGCCAAAATTTCCGATTCAACATTTACCGAGGCAAGTTTCGTTCGGCGACAGTCAGAAAAGGCTTTGAAAAGGCAACCAATGCCACTGAAAAGAACATATTGAAAATAAAAGAAAATTACTCTCGTATCTTCTTAACAATACCATGTTAAATCACCACTCGAGTTACTACTAGCCGCTTCTGTGGTAATAGAAAATTTTACCATATTTGTGAGAGAATTTTTGCATGAGTAAGCCGCTAAAATAAGCCAAAATTTCCGATTCAACATTTACCGAGGCAAGTTTCGTTCGGCGACAATCAGAAAAGGCTTTGTAAAAGGCAACCAATGCCACTGAAAAGAACATATTGAAAATAAAAGAAAATTACTCTCGTATCTTCTTAACAATACCATGTTAAATCACCACTCGAGTTACTACTAGCCGCTTCTGTGGTAATAGAAAATTTTACCATATTTGTGAGAGAATTTTTGCATGAGTAAGCCGCTAAAATAAGACAAAATTTCCGATTCAACATTTACCGAGGCAAGTTTCGTTCGGCGACAATCAGAAAAGGCTTTGTAAAAGGCAACCAATGCCACTGAAAAGAACATATTGAAAATAAAAGAAAATTACTCTCTTACCTTCTTAACAATACCATGTTAAATCACCACTCGAGTTACTACTAGCCGCTTCTGTGGTAATAGAAAATTTTACCATATTTGTGAGAGAATTTTTGCATGAGTAAGCCGCTAAAATAAGCCAAAATTTCCGATTCAACATTTACCGAGGCAAGTTTCGTTCGGCGACAATCAGAAAAGGCTTTGTAAAAGGCAACCAATGCCACTGAAAAGAACATATTGAAAATAAAAGAAAATTACTCTCGTATCTTCTTAACAATACCATGTTAAATCACCACTCGAGTTACTACTAGCCGCTTCTGTGGTAATAGAAAATTTTACCATATTTGTGAGAGAATTTTTGCATGAGTAAGCCGCTAAAATAAGACAAAATTTCCGATTCAACATTTACCGAGGCAAGTTTCGTTCGGCGACAATCAGAAAAGGCTTTGTAAAAGGCAACCAATGCCACTGAAAAGAACATATTGAAAATAAAAGAAAATTACTCTCTTACCTTCTTAACAATACCATGTTAAATCACCACTCGAGTTACTACTAGCCGCTTCTGTGGTAATAGAAAATTTTACCATATTTGTGAGAGAATTTTTGCATGAGTAAGCCGCTAAAATAAGCCAAAATTTCCGATTCAACATTTACCGAGGCAAGTTTCGTTCGGCGACAATCAGAAAAGGCTTTGTAAAAGGCAACCAATGCCACTGAAAAGAACATATTGAAAATAAAAGAAAATTACTCTCGTATCTTCTTAACAATACCATGTTAAATCACCACTCGAGTTACTACTAGCCGCTTCTGTGGTAATAGAAAATTTTACCATATTTGTGAGAGAATTTTTGCATGAGTAAGCCGCTAAAATAAGACAAAATTTCCGATTCAACATTTACCGAGGCAAGTTTCGTTCGGCGACAATCAGAAAAGGCTTTGTAAAAGGCAACCAATGCCACTGAAAAGAACATATTGAAAATAAAAGAAAATTTCTCTCTTATCTTCTTAACAATACCATGTTAAATCACCACTCGAGTTACTACTAGCCGCTTCTGTTGTAATAGAAAATTTTACCAAATTTGTGAGAGAATTTTTGCATGAGTAAGCCGCTAAAATAAGCCAAAATTTCCGATTCATCATTTACCGAGGCAAGTTTCGTTCGGCGACAATCAGAAAAGGCTTTGTAAAAGGCAACCAATGCCACTGAAAAGAACATATTGAAAATAAAAGAAAATTACTCTCGTATCTTCTTAACAATACCATGTTAAATCACCACTCGAGTTACTACTAGCCGCTTCTGTGGTAATAGAAAATGTTACCAAATTTGTGAGAGAATTTTTGCATGAGTAAGCCACTAAAATAAGCCAAAATTTCCGATTCAACATTTACCGAGGCAAGTTTCGTTCGGCGACAATCAGAAAAGGCTTTGAAAAGGCAACCAATGCCACTGAAAAGAACATATTGAAAATAAAAGAAAATTACTCTCGTATCTTCTTAACAATACCATGTTAAATCACCACTCGAGTTACTACTAGCCGCTTCTGTGGTAATAGAAAATTTTACCAAATTTGTGAGAGAATTTTTGCATGAGTAAGCCGCTAAAATAAGCCAAAATTTCCGATTCAACATTTACCGAGGCAAGTTTCGTTCGGCGACAATCAGAAAAGGCTTTGTAAAAGGCAACCAATGCCACTGAAAAGAACATATTGAAAATAAAAGAAAATTACTCTCGTATCTTCTTAACAATACCATGTGAAATCACCACTCGAGTTACTACTACCCGCTTCTGTGGTAATAGAAAATTTTACCATATTTGTGAGAGAATTTTTGCATGAGTAAGCCGCTAAAATAAGCCAAAATTTCCGATTCAACATTTACCGAGGCAAGTTTCGTTCGGCGACAATCAGAAAAGGCTTTGTAAAAGGCAACCAATGGAACTGAAAAGAACATATTGAAAATAAAAGAAAATTACTCTCGTATCTTCTTAACAATACCATGTTAAATCACCACTCGAGTTACTACTAGCCGCTTCTGTGGTAATAGAAAATTTTACCATATTTGTGAGAGAATTTTTGCATGAGTAAGCCGCTAAAATAAGCCAAAATTTCCGATTCAACATTTACCGAGGCAAGTTTCCTTCGGCGACGATCAGAAAAGGCTTTGTAAAAGGCAACCAATGCCACTGCAAAGAACATATTGAAAATAAAAGAAAATTACTCTCGTATCTTCTTAACAATACCATGTGAAATCACCACTCGAGTTACTACTACCCGCTTCTGTGGTAATAGAAAATTTTACCATATTTGTGAGAGAATTTTTGCATGAGTAAGCCGCTAAAATAAGCCAAAATTTCCGATTCAACATTTACCGAGGCAAGTTTCCTTCGGCGACGATCAGAAAAGGCTTTGTAAAAGGCAACCAATGCCACTGCAAAGAACATATTGAAAATAAAAGAAAATTACTCTCGTATCTTCTTAACAATACCATGTGAAATCACCACTCAGGTTACTACTAGCCGCTTCTGTGGTAATAGAAAATTTTACCATATTTGTGAGAGAATTTTTGCATGAGTAAGCCGCTAAAATAAGCCAAAATTTCCGATTCAACATTTACCGAGGCAAGTTTCGTTCGGCGACAATCAGAAAAGGCTTTGTAATAGGCAACCAATGCCACTGAAAAGAACATATTGAAAATAAAAGGAAATTACTCTCGTATCTTCTTAACAATACCATGTTAAATAAACACTCGAGTTACTACTAGCCGCTTCTGTTGTAATAGAAAATTTTACCAAATTTGTGAGAGAATTTTTGCATGAGTAAGCCGCTAAAATAAGCCAAAATTTCCGATTCATCATTTACCGAGGCAAGTTTCGTTCGGCGACAATCAGAAAAGGCTTTGTAAAAGGCAACCAATGCCACTGAAAAGAACATATTGAAAATAAAAGAAAATTACTCTCGTATCTTCTTAACAATACCATGTTAAATCACCACTCGAGTTACTACTAGCCGCTTCTGTGGTAATAGAAAATGTTACCAAATTTGTGAGAGAATTTTTGCATGAGTAAGCCACTAAAATAAGCCAAAATTTCCGATTCAACATTTACCGAGGCAAGTTTCGTTCGGCGACAATCAGAAAAGGCTTTGAAAAGGCAACCAATGCCACTGAAAAGAACATATTGAAAATAAAAGAAAAATTACTCTCGTATCTTCTTAACAATACCATGTTAAATCACCACTCGAGTTACTACTAACCGCTTCTGTGGTAATAGAAAATTTTACCATATTTGTGAGAGAATTTTTGCATGAGTAAGCCGCTAAAATAAGCCAAAATTTCCGATTCAACATTTACCGAGGCAAGTTTCGTTCGGCGACAATCAGAAAAGGCTTTGTAATAGGCAACCAATGCCACTGAAAAGAACATATTGAAAATAAAAGAAATTTACTCTCGTATCTTCTTAACAATACCATGTTAAATAAACACTCGAGTTACTACTAGCCGCTTCTGTGGTAATAGAAAATTTTACCATACTTGTGAGAGAATTTTTGTATGAGTAAGCCGCTAAAATAAGCCAAAATTTCCGATTCAACATTTACCGAGGCAAGTTTCGTTCGGCGACAATCAGAAAAGGCTTTGTAAAAGGCAACCAATGCCACTGAAAAGAACATATTGAAAATAAAAAAAAATTACTCTCGTATCTTCTTAACAATACCATGTTAAATCACCACTCGAGTTACTACTAGCCGCTTCTGTGGTAATAGAAAATTTTACCAAATTTGTGAGAGAATGTTTGCATGAGTAAGCCGCTAAAATAAGCCAAAATTTCCGATTCAACATTTACCGAGGCAAGTTTCGTTCGGCGACAATCAGAAAAGGCTTTGTAAAAGGCAACCAATGCCACTGAAAAGAACATATTGAAAATAAAAGAAAATTACTCTCGTATCTTCTTAACAATACCATGTTAAATCACCACTCGAGTTACTACTAGCCGCTTCTGTGGTAATAGAAAATTTTACCATATTTGTGAGAGAATTTTTGCATGAGTAAGCCGCTAAAATAAGACAAAATTTCCGATTCAACATTTACCGAGGCAAGTTTCGTTCGGCGACAATCAGAAAAGGCTTTGTAAAAGGCAACCAATGCCACTGAAAAGAACATATTGAAAATAAAAGAAAATTTCTCTCTTATCTTCTTAACAATACCATGTTAAATCACCACTCGAGTTACTACTAGCCGCTTCTGTTGTAATAGAAAATTTTACCAAATTTGTGAGAGAATTTTTGCATGAGTAAGCCGCTAAAATAAGCCAAAATTTCCGATTCATCATTTACCGAGGCAAGTTTCGTTCGGCGACAATCAGAAAAGGCTTTGTAAAAGGCAACCAATGCCACTGAAAAGAACATATTGAAAATAAAAGAAAATTACTCTCGTATCTTCTTAACAATACCATGTTAAATCACCACTCGAGTTACTACTAGCCGCTTCTGTGGTAATAGAAAATGTTACCAAATTTGTGAGAGAATTTTTGCATGAGTAAGCCACTAAAATAAGCCAAAATTTCCGATTCAACATTTACCGAGGCAAGTTTCGTTCGGCGACAATCAGAAAAGGCTTTGAAAAGGCAACCAATGCCACTGAAAAGAACATATTGAAAATAAAAGAAAATTACTCTCGTATCTTCTTAACAATACCATGTTAAATCACCACTCGAGTTACTACTAGCCGCTTCTGTGGTAATAGAAAATTTTACCAAATTTGTGAGAGAATTTTTGCATGAGTAAGCCGCTAAAATAAGCCAAAATTTCCGATTCAACATTTACCGAGGCAAGTTTCGTTCGGCGACAATCAGAAAAGGCTTTGTAAAAGGCAACCAATGCCACTGAAAAGAACATATTGAAAATAAAAGAAAATTACTCTCGTATCTTCTTAACAATACCATGTGAAATCACCACTCGAGTTACTACTACCCGCTTCTGTGGTAATAGAAAATTTTACCATATTTGTGAGAGAATTTTTGCATGAGTAAGCCGCTAAAATAAGCCAAAATTTCCGATTCAACATTTACCGAGGCAAGTTTCGTTCGGCGACAATCAGAAAAGGCTTTGTAAAAGGCAACCAATGGAACTGAAAAGAACATATTGAAAATAAAAGAAAATTACTCTCGTATCTTCTTAACAATACCATGTTAAATCACCACTCGAGTTACTACTAGCCGCTTCTGTGGTAATAGAAAATTTTACCATATTTGTGAGAGAATTTTTGCATGAGTAAGCCGCTAAAATAAGCCAAAATTTCCGATTCAACATTTACCGAGGCAAGTTTCCTTCGGCGACGATCAGAAAAGGCTTTGTAAAAGGCAACCAATGCCACTGCAAAGAACATATTGAAAATAAAAGAAAATTACTCTCGTATCTTCTTAACAATACCATGTGAAATCACCACTCGAGTTACTACTACCCGCTTCTGTGGTAATAGAAAATTTTACCATATTTGTGAGAGAATTTTTGCATGAGTAAGCCGCTAAAATAAGCCAAAATTTCCGATTCAACATTTACCAAGGCAAGTTTCGTTCGGCGACAATCAGAAAAGGCTTTGTAAAAGGCAACCAATGCCACTGAAAAGAACATATTGAAAATAAAAGAAAATTACTCTCGTATCTTCTTAACAATACCATGTTAAATCACCACTCGAGTTACTACTAGCCGCTTCTATGGTAATAGAAAATTTTACCATATTTGTGAGAGAATTTTTGCATGAGTAAGCCGATAAAATAAGCCAAAATTTCCGATTCAACATTTACCGATGGAAGTTTCGTTCAGCGACAATCAGAAAAGGCTCTGTAAAAGGCAACCAATGCCACTGAAAAGGACATATTGAAAATAAAAGAAAATTACTCTCGTATCTTCTTAACAATACCATGTTAAATCACCACTCGAGTTACTACTAGCCACTTCTGTGGTAATAGAAAATTTTACTATATTTGTGAGAGAATTTTTGTATGAGTAAGCCGCTAAAATAAGCCAAAATTTCCGATTCAACATTTACCGAGGGAAGTTTCGTTCGGCGACAATCAGAAAAGGCTTTGTAATAGGCAACCAATGCCACTGAAAAGAACATATTGAAAATAAAAGAAATTTACTCTCGTATCTTCTTAACAATACCATGTTAAATAAACACTCGAGTTACTACTAGCCGCTTCTGTGGTAATAGAAAATTTTACCATACTTGTGAGAGAATTTTTGTATGAGTAAGCCGCTAAAATAAGCCAAAATTTCCGATTCAACATTTACCGAGGCAAGTTTCGTTCGGCGACAATCAGAAAAGGCTTTGTAAAAGGCAACCAATGCCACTGAAAAGAACATATTGAAAATAAAAGAAAATTACTCTCGTATCTTCTTAACAATACCATGTTAAATCACCACTCGAGTTACTACTAGCCGCTTCTGTGGTAATAGAAAATTTTACCAAATTTGTGAGAGAATTTTTGCATGAGTAAGCCGCTAAAATAAGCCAAAATTTCCGATTCAACATTTACCGAGGCAAGTTTCGTTCGGCGACAATCAGAAAAGGCTTTGTAAAATGCAACCAATGCCACTGAAAAGAACATATTCAAAATAAAAGAAAATTACTCTCGTATCTTCTTAACAATACCATGTTAAATCACCACTCGAGTTACTACTAGCCGCTTCTGTGGTAATAGAAAATTTTACCATATTTGTGAGAGAATTTTTGCATGAGTAAGCCGCTAAAATAAGACAAAATTTCCGATTCAACATTTACCGAGGCAAGTTTCGTTCGGCGACAATCAGAAAAGGCTTTGTAAAAGGCAACCAATGCCACTGAAAAGAACATATTGAAAATAAAAGAAAATTTCTCTCTTATCTTCTTAACAATACCATGTTAAATCACCACTCGAGTTACTACTAGCCGCTTCTGTTGTAATAGAAAATTTTACCAAATTTGTGAGAGAATTTTTGCATGAGTAAGCCGCTAAAATAAGCCAAAATTTCCGATTCATCATTTACCGAGGCAAGTTTCGTTCGGCGACAATCAGAAAAGGCTTTGTAAAAGGCAACCAATGCCACTGAAAAGAACATATTGAAAATAAAAGAAAATTACTCTCGTATCTTCTTAACAATACCATGTTAAATCACCACTCGAGTTACTACTAGCCGCTTCTGTGGTAATAGAAAATGTTACCAAATTTGTGAGAGAATTTATGCATGAGTAAGCCACTAAAATAAGCCAAAATTTCCGATTCAACATTTACCGAGGCAAGTTTCGTTCGGCGACAGTCAGAAAAGGCTTTGAAAAGGCAACCAATGCCACTGAAAAGAACATATTGAAAATAAAAGAAAATTTCTCTCTTATCTTCTTAACAATACCATGTTAAATCACCACTCGAGTTACTACTAGCCGCTTCTGTTGTAATAGAAAATTTTACCAAATTTGTGAGAGAATTTTTGCATGAGTAAGCCGCTAAAATAAGCCAAAATTTCCGATTCATCATTTACCGAGGCAAGTTTCGTTCGGCGACAATCAGAAAAGGCTTTGTAAAAGGCAACCAATGCCACTGAAAAGAACATATTGAAAATAAAAGAAAATTACTCTCGTATCTTCTTAACAATACCATGTTAAATCACCACTCGAGTTACTACTAGCCGCTTCTGTGGTAATAGAAAATGTTACCAAATTTGTGAGAGAATTTATGCATGAGTAAGCCACTAAAATAAGCCAAAATTTCCGATTCAACATTTACCGAGGCAAGTTTCGTTCGGCGACAGTCAGAAAAGGCTTTGAAAAGGCAACCAATGCCACTGAAAAGAACATATTGAAAATAAAAGAAAATTTCTCTCTTACCTTCTTAACAATACCATGTTAAATCACCACTCGAGTTACTACTAGCCGCTTCTGTGGTAATAGAAAATTTTACCATATTTGTGAGAGAATTTTTGCATGAGTAAGCCGCTAAAATAAGCCAAAATTTCCGATTCAACATTTACCGAGGCAAGTTTCGTTCGGCGACAATCAGAAAAGGCTTTGTAATAGGCAACCAATGCCACTGAAAAGAACATATTGAAAATAAAAGAAATTTACTCTCGTATCTTCTTAACAATACCATGTTAAATAAACACTCGAGTTACTACTAGCCGCTTCTGTGGTAATAGAAAATTTTACCATACTTGTGAGAGAATTTTTGTATGAGTAAGCCGCTAAAATAAGCCAAAATTTCCGATTCAACATTTACCGAGGCAAGTTTCGTTCGGCGACAATCAGAAAAGGCTTTGTAAAAGGCAACCAATGCCACTGAAAAGAACATATTGAAAATAAAAAAAAATTACTCTCGTATCTTCTTAACAATACCATGTTAAATCACCACTCGAGTTACTACTAGCCGCTTCTGTGGTAATAGAAAATTTTACCAAATTTGTGAGAGAATGTTTGCATGAGTAAGCCGCTAAAATAAGCCAAAATTTCCGATTCAACATTTACCGAGGCAAGTTTCGTTCGGCGACAATCAGAAAAGGCTTTGTAAAAGGCAACCAATGCCACTGAAAAGAACATATTGAAAATAAAAGAAAATTACTCTCGTATCTTCTTAACAATACCATGTTAAATCACCACTCGAGTTACTACTAGCCGCTTCTGTGGTAATAGAAAATTTTACCATATTTGTGAGAGAATTTTTGCATGAGTAAGCCGCTAAAATAAGACAAAATTTCCGATTCAACATTTACCGAGGCAAGTTTCGTTCGGCGACAATCAGAAAAGGCTTTGTAAAAGGCAACCAATGCCACTGAAAAGAACATATTGAAAATAAAAGAAAATTTCTCTCTTATCTTCTTAACAATACCATGTTAAATCACCACTCGAGTTACTACTAGCCGCTTCTGTTGTAATAGAAAATTTTACCAAATTTGTGAGAGAATTTTTGCATGAGTAAGCCGCTAAAATAAGCCAAAATTTCCGATTCATCATTTACCGAGGCAAGTTTCGTTCGGCGACAATCAGAAAAGGCTTTGTAAAAGGCAACCAATGCCACTGAAAAGAACATATTGAAAATAAAAGAAAATTACTCTCGTATCTTCTTAACAATACCATGTTAAATCACCACTCGAGTTACTACTAGCCGCTTCTGTGGTAATAGAAAATGTTACCAAATTTGTGAGAGAATTTTTGCATGAGTAAGCCACTAAAATAAGCCAAAATTTCCGATTCAACATTTACCGAGGCAAGTTTCGTTCGGCGACAATCAGAAAAGGCTTTGAAAAGGCAACCAATGCCACTGAAAAGAACATATTGAAAATAAAAGAAAATTACTCTCGTATCTTCTTAACAATACCATGTTAAATCACCACTCGAGTTACTACTAGCCGCTTCTGTGGTAATAGAAAATTTTACCAAATTTGTGAGAGAATTTTTGCATGAGTAAGCCGCTAAAATAAGCCAAAATTTCCGATTCAACATTTACCGAGGCAAGTTTCGTTCGGCGACAATCAGAAAAGGCTTTGTAAAAGGCAACCAATGCCACTGAAAAGAACATATTGAAAATAAAAGAAAATTACTCTCGTATCTTCTTAACAATACCATGTGAAATCACCACTCGAGTTACTACTACCCGCTTCTGTGGTAATAGAAAATTTTACCATATTTGTGAGAGAATTTTTGCATGAGTAAGCCGCTAAAATAAGCCAAAATTTCCGATTCAACATTTACCGAGGCAAGTTTCGTTCGGCGACAATCAGAAAAGGCTTTGTAAAAGGCAACCAATGGAACTGAAAAGAACATATTGAAAATAAAAGAAAATTACTCTCGTATCTTCTTAACAATACCATGTTAAATCACCACTCGAGTTACTACTAGCCGCTTCTGTGGTAATAGAAAATTTTACCATATTTGTGAGAGAATTTTTGCATGAGTAAGCCGCTAAAATAAGCCAAAATTTCCGATTCAACATTTACCGAGGCAAGTTTCCTTCGGCGACGATCAGAAAAGGCTTTGTAAAAGGCAACCAATGCCACTGCAAAGAACATATTGAAAATAAAAGAAAATTACTCTCGTATCTTCTTAACAATACCATGTGAAATCACCACTCGAGTTACTACTACCCGCTTCTGTGGTAATAGAAAATTTTACCATATTTGTGAGAGAATTTTTGCATGAGTAAGCCGCTAAAATAAGCCAAAATTTCCGATTCAACATTTACCAAGGCAAGTTTCGTTCGGCGACAATCAGAAAAGGCTTTGTAAAAGGCAACCAATGCCACTGAAAAGAACATATTGAAAATAAAAGAAAATTACTCTCGTATCTTCTTAACAATACCATGTTAAATCACCACTCGAGTTACTACTAGCCGCTTCTATGGTAATAGAAAATTTTACCATATTTGTGAGAGAATTTTTGCATGAGTAAGCCGATAAAATAAGCCAAAATTTCCGATTCAACATTTACCGATGGAAGTTTCGTTCAGCGACAATCAGAAAAGGCTTTGTAAAAGGCAACCAATGCCACTGAAAAGGACATATTGAAAATAAAAGAAAATTACTCTCGTATCTTCTTAACAATACCATGTTAAATCACCACTCGAGTTACTTCTAGCCACTTCTGTGGTAATAGAAAATTTTACTATATTTGTGAGAGAATTTTTGTATGAGTAAGCCGCTAAAATAAGCCAAAATTTCCGATTCAACATTTACCGAGGGAAGTTTCGTTCGGCGACAATCAGAAAAGGCTTTGTAATAGGCAACCAATGCCACTGAAAAGAACATATTGAAAATAAAAGAAATTTACTCTCGTATCTTCTTAACAATACCATGTTAAATAAACACTCGAGTTACTACTAGCCGCTTCTGTGGTAATAGAAAATTTTACCATACTTGTGAGAGAATTTTTGTATGAGTAAGCCGCTAAAATAAGCCAAAATTTCCGATTCAACATTTACCGAGGCAAGTTTCGTTCGGCGACAATCAGAAAAGGCTTTGTAAAAGGCAACCAATGCCACTGAAAAGAACATATTGAAAATAAAAGAAAATTACTCTCGTATCTTCTTAACAATACCATGTTAAATCACCACTCGAGTTACTACTAGCCGCTTCTGTGGTAATAGAAAATTTTACCAAATTTGTGAGAGAATTTTTGCATGAGTAAGCCGCTAAAATAAGCCAAAATTTCCGATTCAACATTTACCGAGGCAAGTTTCGTTCGGCGACAATCAGAAAAGGCTTTGTAAAATGCAACCAATGCCACTGAAAAGAACATATTCAAAATAAAAGAAAATTACTCTCGTATCTTCTTAACAATACCATGTTAAATCACCACTCGAGTTACTACTAGCCGCTTCTGTGGTAATAGAAAATTTTACCATATTTGTGAGAGAATTTTTGCATGAGTAAGCCGCTAAAATAAGACAAAATTTCCGATTCAACATTTACCGAGGCAAGTTTCGTTCGGCGACAATCAGAAAAGGCTTTGTAAAAGGCAACCAATGCCACTGAAAAGAACATATTGAAAATAAAAGAAAATTTCTCTCTTATCTTCTTAACAATACCATGTTAAATCACCACTCGAGTTACTACTAGCCGCTTCTGTTGTAATAGAAAATTTTACCAAATTTGTGAGAGAATTTTTGCATGAGTAAGCCGCTAAAATAAGCCAAAATTTCCGATTCATCATTTACCGAGGCAAGTTTCGTTCGGCGACAATCAGAAAAGGCTTTGTAAAAGGCAACCAATGCCACTGAAAAGAACATATTGAAAATAAAAGAAAATTACTCTCGTATCTTCTTAACAATACCATGTTAAATCACCACTCGAGTTATTACTAGCCGCTTCTGTGTTAATAGAAAATGTTACCAAATTTGTGAGAGAATTTATGCATGAGTAAGCCACTAAAATAAGCCAAAATTTCCGATTCAACATTTACCGAGGCAAGTTTCGTTCGGCGACAGTCAGAAAAGGCTTTGAAAAGGCAACCAATGCCACTGAAAAGAACATATTGAAAATAAAAGAAAATTACTCTCGTATCTTCTTAACAATACCATGTTAAATCACCACTCGAGTTACTACTAGCCGCTTCTGTGGTAATAGAAAATTTTACCATATTTGTGAGAGAATTTTTGCATGAGTAAGCCGCTAAAATAAGCCAAAATTTCCGATTCAACATTTACCGAGGCAAGTTTCGTTCGGCGACAATCAGAAAAGGCTTTGTAAAAGGCAACCAATGCCACTGAAAAGAACATATTGAAAATAAAAGAAAATTTCTCTCTTACCTTCTTAACAATACCATGTTAAATCACCACTCGAGTTACTACTAGCCGCTTCTGTGGTAATAGAAAATTTTACCATATTTGTGAGAGAATTTTTGCATGAGTAAGCCGCTAAAATAAGCCAAAATTTCCGATTCAACATTTACCGAGGCAAGTTTCGTTCGGCGACAATCAGAAAAGGCTTTGTAAAAGGCAACCAATGGAACTGAAAAGAACATATTGAAAATAAAAGAAAATTACTCTCGTATCTTCTTAACAATACCATGTTAAATCAGCACTCGCGTTACTACTAGCCGCTTCTGTGGCAATAGAAAATTTTACCATATTTGTGAGAGAATTTTTGCATGAGTAAGCCGCTAAAATAAGCCAAAATTTCCGATTCAACATTTACCAAGGCAAGTTTCGTTCGGCGACAATCAGAAAAGGCTTTGTAAAAGGCAACCAATGCCACTGAAAAGAACATATTGAAAATAAAAGAAAATTACTCTCGTATCTTCTTAACAATACCATGTTAAATCACCACTCGAGTTACTACTAGCCGCTTCTATGGTAATAGAAAATTTTACCATATTTGTGAGAGAATTTTTGCATGAGTAAGCCGCTAAAATAAGCCAAAATTTCCGATTCAACATTTACCGATGGAAGTTTCGTTCGACGACAATCAGAAAATGTTTTGTATAAGGCAACCAATGCCACTGAAAAGAACATATTGAAAATAAAAGAAAATTACTCTCGTATCTTCTTAACAATACCATGTTAAATCACCACTCGAGTTACTACTAGCCGCTTCTATGGTAATAGAAAATTTTACCATATTTGTGAGAGAATTTTTGCATGAGTAAGCCGCTAAAATATGCCAAAATTTCCGATTCAACATTTACCGATGGAAGTTTCGTTCAGCGACAATCAGAAAAGGCTTTGTAAAAGGCAACCAATGCCACTGAAAAGGACATATTGAAAATAAAAGAAAATTACTCTCGTATCTTCTTAACAATACCATGTTAAATCACCACTCGAGTTACTACTAGCCGCTTCTGTGGTAATAGAAAATTTTACCATATTTGTGAGAGAATTTTTGTATGTGTAAGCCGCTAAAATAAGCCAAAATTTCCGATTCAACATTTACCGATGGAAGTTTCGTTCGGCGACAATCAGAAAAGGCTTTGTAAAAGGCAACCAATGCCACTGAAAAGAACATATTGAAAATAAAAGAAAATTACTCTCGTATCTTCTTAACAATACCATGTTAAATCACCACTCGAGTTACTACTAGCCGCTTCTATGGTAATAGAAAATTTTACCATATTTGTGAGAGAATTTTTGCATGAGTAAGCCGCTAAAATAAGCCAAAATTTCCGATTCAACATTTACCGATGGAAGTTTCGTTCGACGACAATCAGAAAATGTTTTGTATAAGGCAACCAATGCCACTGAAAAGAACATATTGAAAATAAAAGAAAATTACTCTCGTATCTTCTTAACAATACCATGTTAAATCACCACTCGAGTTACTACAAGCCGCTTCTATGGTAATAGAAAATTTTACCATATTTGTGAGAGAATTTTTGCATGAGTAAGCCGCTAAAATAAGCCAAAATTTCCGATTCAACATTTACCGATGGAAGTTTCGTTCAGCGACAATCAGAAAAGGCTTTGTAAAAGGCAACCAATGCCACTGAAAAGAACGTATTGAAAATAAAAGAAAATTACTCTCGTATCTTCTTAACAATACCATGTTAAATCACCACTCGAGTTACTACTAGCCGCTTCTATGGTAATAGAAAATTTTACCATATTTGTGAGAGAATTTTTGCATGAGTAAGCCGCTAAAGTAAGCCAAAATCTCCGATTCAACATTTACCGATGGAAGTTTCGTTTGGCTACAATCAGAAAAGGCTTTGTAAAAGGCAACCAATGCCACTGAAAAGGACATATTGAAAATAAAAGAAAATTACTCTCGTATCTTCTTAACAATACCATGTTAAATCACCACTCGAGTTACTACTAGCCGCTTCTATGGTAATAGAAAATTTTACCATATTTGTGAGAGAATTTTTGCATGAATAAGCCGCTATTTAAGCTATTCTATGATTAAGTAACGGATTTTTGCAGGCCTCGAAAAAAGATCTCTGTTTGTTAATGTTGAGTAATAAGATATGCAAGTAATTTCCTTTTATTTCCAATATATTCTTTACAATGGCATTAATTACCTTTTATAAAGCCTTTTTTCAAAGAAATTCTCATCATAAATGCTATAAATAATTATTAGCACAACAAATTTTTTTAAATAAAGTATTTCTTTTTATTGGAACAAAATATTTGATATAATATTTCCTTTTCGTGTAATCGTGCATGCAGTTTTCCTCCGAAATACAACTTTCCTCCAAAATTTCCGATTCAACATTTACCGATGGAAGTTTCGTTCGGCTACAATCAGAAAAGGCTTTGTAAAAGGCAACTAGTGCCACTGCAAAGAATATATTGAAAATAAAAGAAAATTACTTGCGTATCTTATTAACAATACCATGTTAAAGCGCCACTCGAGTTATTACTAGCCACTTCTATTGTAATAGAAAATTTTTCCATATTTGTGAAAGAATTTTTACATGAATAAGCTGCTAAAATATGCCAAATTTTCCGATTCAACATTTACCGATGGAAGTTTCGTTCGGCGACAATCAGAAAAGTTTTTGTAAAAGGCAACTAATGCCACTGAAAAGAATATATTCAAAATAAAAGAAAATTACTTGCGTATCTTCTTAACAATACCATGTTAAAGCACCACTCGAGTTACTACTATCCGCTTCTATGGCAATGGAAAATTTTACCATATTTGTGAGAGAATTTTTGCTTGAATAAGCCGCTAAAATAATCCCAAATTTCCGATTCAACATTTACCGATGGAAGTTTCGTCCGGAGACAATCAGAAAAGGCTTTGTAAAAGGCAACTATTGCCACTGCAAAGTATATATTAAAATAAAAGAAAATTACTTGCTTATCTTATTAACAATACCATGTTGACCCTTTCCGGCACGAGCAATTTTTGTTGTAAAATGATCAAATGATCGACTGACACCGGAATTTTAAAACGACTTTTTCAGAAATTAAAAATATGTTGCCTTTAGCAACCATTCATTGTAAAAGCAATAATTTCTAAAATATTCTTGGTGCCGTGTATAAGTTTGGAATTAAAATTAGGTATCCCGACCCGGGCACAGTGTGCCGGAAAGCGTTTTAAAGCACCACTCGAGTTACTACTAGCCGCTTCTCTAAAAATAGTAGCCGATCAATTTATTCATTATTTTTATATTGCTCTACGAATTACATGAATAAGCAATCATTACGTGCTCATTTTGTATTTCGGTCAATCAAAGCATCTGCCTTGTAATTAAGAGTAACTAATTAAATAAAAGATTACGTTGTTTTCAAGTTAAGCATACTTATACAAACAAAGGTATGAAAACAAGGAGGATAGTTGTAGGACAAACCCAATGATAAACCAAGGAGCAACCACTGGTGGTATTAATTTTTGGAATATGCACCATTTCACTTCCGGCAGACATGGATCATTAGATTCCTCTACTCTTCCATAAAATAAAGGTTATTTTCTTGTGCTTGATAACATAGGTTTTTGTGCTGCCGGCTCATGGACTAACAGGGATAGGATATTGACATTAAGACTTTCGGCATTTTTTTTTATCTTAAATTTATATTATAGTTAGATATTTGGTAAAACAGAAATTTAAATTAATTGAGAGAAACGCAAAAATGAAAAGAAATAAGAGCGTTGTATTTCGGAGGAAAACTGCATGCACGATTACACGAAAATTAAATATTATGTCAAATACTAGATTGATTTTAACACAATTATTCTAATTGGTAAATAAATCATATTAGATGTAAATTTCCAACTGGGCAAAAAATGTCCGGACCAGGATTAGAAACAAGGATGTCCTGGCTGGAGCCGCCAGTGCTCTGCCTTCTGAGCTATCCCGGACGAATCTGGTGGAACTTTCTCACCCAGCTAACCTTAATGATTATAGCATCTGGTCTGAAACCTGGTTCAGCTCAACAGGATAAATCTCAGGTAATGGAACTCCAGAAAACGCTGGATACGAAATTACACTAGATTGATTTTAACATAATTATTCTAGTTGGTAAATAAATCATATTAGATGTAAATTTCGTATCCAGCGTTTTCTGGAGTTCCATTACCTGAGATTTATCCTGTTGAGCTGAACCAGGTTTCAGACCACATGCTATAATCATTAAGGTTAGCTGGGTGAGAAAGTTCCACCAGATTCGTCCGGGATAGCTCAGATGGCACAGCACTGGCGGCTTCAGCCAGGAAATCCCTGGTTCGAATCCTGGTCCGGATATTTTTCGCCCAGTTGGAAATTTACATCTAATATTATACCAAATATTTTATTCCAATAAAAAGAAATACATTATTTAAGAAAAAAATTTGTGCTAATAATTATTTATAGCATTTATGATGAGTGTTTCTTTGAAAAAGGCTTTAGAAAAGGCAATTAATGCCACTGCAAAGAATATATTGAAAATAAAAGAAAATTACTTGCCTATCTTATTACTCAACATTAACAATCAGGGATCTTGTTTGGAGGCCTAAAAAAACCTGTTACTTAATCATAGAATAGCTTAAATAGGCGATTTAAAAAAAAAATAAAATTTCGCACAAAATCGCACTGTCTCAAGAGAGTTTCTTAAAAGGCCCCAATTTATATGAGGGCGAAGTTGAGCAATATTGTTAGAGTTGACTGATTTTTGTGGGTTATGGAATAATTTTCTCTCGTAGCATAACACACGCTGTTACCATTCCTTATTGTGCAACGATTTTTTTTTTGTTTGTTTCTGCTATCTCATTCGCATAAAATCAAATAAACTTAATTTAACCAAGCTGCAAACCGAGTAGTAATGTAACATGATTTAAATACCAATTTCTTAATTTTGAAAAGTTTTTGTCCTATTTGTTACTATAAAAAAGCAATAATTGTATACCGCTAGCAGGGCTGTCACAGGCGACTATTTTTTATTTCTACTTCGCACCACTTTTCCGAAACAAAAATCTTTTACATACGAGCATAACAATTGCACGAGAAGTATACTACAAAATCTGTTTTTTAAAATAGTGGTACGAACAGAATAAAAAAATAGTCGCCTGTGGCAGCCTTGCACTGGGGAAAAATTAATTATATTTCTTGCATATGAATCAAAGCACCTGATTCTAAAATTATTTTTCGTACTAAATTCGAAAAAATGAGTATTTTTTTTTTTTTTTTTTTTTTTTTTTTTTTTTTTTTTTTTATAAATCCTAGTTTGTTAAAAAAATTATATATCATAGTGAATTATTTCCAGTAGTATTTTCATATTTGCATATGTCCCCTTTATAATAAATTCAAAATCTACTGAAGCAGAAGAAAAATCGTTCTCAATTTCAATAGTGTAGCTTTTCAAAATACTTTTTGAAGAGTTTGTGAACGCTTTATTTTGCTGCTTTATTTTCATAACCTAATACATCGATCAAAATCGAAATAATTGAAGGATTATTCATAATTGAATTGTTCGACTGAATTCTCAATCATGGCACAACACAAATTAAAAGTTAAATTTTAATTGACTCACACAAGCATTATTCTGCAGTTTAGGGTTATTTTTTATTTATTTATTTATTTATTTATTTATTCATTTATTTTTATTTATTTATTTATTTATTTATTTTTAACGTATCTCAATAAATATTAATATCATTTAAGTCCCATTAAGTATATTGTTGGATAGCGGCAGTAATTAAACTGGACAGGCAATTTTTTATCGATTGAAATAAAGAATTGTTTAAACTAACTTAAAAACGTATATTTAATGAGAAATTTTTTGTATTAAAACTACTTTTTTTTTTTTTTTTTACTTTTCTCATTAAATGATTTATTTGGCTCATCCGAGAACAAAATCACGCAACTTAAATATAAATCCAATGAACAATATTTTTTTATTATTTTCCAATTAAGTTCTCAGATAATTCACTTTTTTTATCTGCAGTCCATACAATTTTTTTTATTCCTATTATAACGCAAACAACTTTTATGACTGAAAAAGACTTCATTTCGAAAGCATATTACTTTTTATATGCAAAGATGTTAATTGGTATTGTGCATTTTGAAGTTAGTTATTTTTTATTTCCAACGGAATGTTGCGTATTTGTGCTGAAAAAAAAATGTCAATTACCTGGCAATAAAAGCTACTTTAAATGAAATTTAATACGTATTACCTTTAGTTTGCAGGTTTTCTTTTATATATCTCTCTATTCTAAAAAAAAGTAACTACCGCTGTCACCGCCGCCGCCGGTTTTGAATTTTTTGTGACCGGAGGTCTTTCTTCGTTAATATTAAGAAAAATAGTGCATACAAAAATATGAAAATCGGTGGTTTTATACAGAAATGTTTGATAAATACGCTGATGTAGACAGTTTTCAAATCGAAGCATTATTTTAAGAGATATTTAATGCTAAAGTTGGACAAAATCGTTCCACTAAAAAAGTTTTATAGCAGCAAAAACTATACATGGCAGTATAATCATTTTTAGATTATTTTATGCGTTAGAATTTGCCGGAGTGCAGATGGCATTAATTTTTTTATTTTGACTCATTTTTTCAGGTTTTATTTCTATTTTAAATTCAAATTTTCAGCATTTCTAGAGATATTTTTTACAGATTTCAGAAAATTGTACTAATTTAAACTGTTGCCAACTGTATAAAAAGCGCAAGCAATAATGTTTGCTTCAAATAAAAAATTTATTTACACGTGACTATTATCAACAGGAAAAAAACTTTCAAATTAGAATTAAATAATTGCGTATAAAAAGCAGAACTTATTAAAAATTACGTCATAAAAAGTATACACGTGAATTTTAAAAGAGAAAGGATATAGTAAAATAATAAATTCATTAACAGGAGAAGTCTTAGGAGAAATTACGTCATATTTACGTCACATTATTGTTATTACATAAAATGAACACAAAATAATATTGCAAAAAAGTTTAAATTTAGAAATTGCGCTAGACATTTATTTAATATTTTGATAGGATATTTTCAACTATTTTTGTTAGGAAAGCGCAAATAATATTTCATTGCTAACAAAAGTACTTTCACGTGATTATTTAAAAGAGAAAGAATAGTTTGGTCAAAATTACGTCAGATTAAAAACGATTAATTTAAAATGTCTCATTTAAAAGAACTTTCTTTTTGCTTTGTTAAAAAATACCAGGAGAAAAATACTCTGTTTACTTAATTCGTTTTATATTAGCTTATTTTGAAATGTTGTTACACGTGTCTACGTCATCCAGTTATTTTTATTTTGACGTTTTATTTGTATTTTTATTAATGTTGTACGAATTTATTTGTTCTTTCGTTATTTAAAAAAAAAAATTATGCCAATTTGTATAATTTGGCGAGTGGTTTGGCGATTTATATAATTTGGCGAAATAGGTCGACAGGGATAATCAAGTAGTACCGCAGCGGATTTGGCGTTAAAATTCCCCAAACAAAGAGAAATGAATAGAAATTCGTTTATAGGGAGATCGCCACTGTTTTTTAAATTATAATTCAATCTTTCGAAATCTTTTTAAAGCCGATCAAATTAGCGTGCATTTAGAGCCTGCGGTGTCTGAACGAGGGTTGGCGAGCGTAGCTCGTAGGGGGCCGAGCCCCCTAGTATATTAAAAATTTCAGATCATTCGGTCGGGTAGTTTTTGCTCTGCTATATGCGGACGGACGGACAGACAGACGGGCGGACAGACGGACGGACAGACGGACAGACAGACGGACTGAACGACGACTATAGGTGCTACGTATTTATATAATTACGAACGCACCTAAAAAGTAACTACCGCTGTCACCGCCGCCGCCGCCGCCGCCGGTTTTGAATTTTTTGTGACCGGAGGTCTTTCTTTGTTAATATTAAGCAAAATATTGCATACAAAAATATGAAAATCGGTGGAATTATAGAGCAATGTTTGATAAACACGCTAATGCAGACAGTTTTCAAATCGAAGAAATATTTAAAGAGATATTTAATGCTAAAGTTGGACAAAACCGTTCCATTAAAAAAGTTTTATAGGAGCAAAAACTGTACATCGGAATTTAATCATTATTGGATCATTTTAGGCGTCAGAATTTCCCGGTGTGCAGACTGCACTCAGTTTATTAATTTGACTCATTTTTTGAGGTTTTATTTCTATTTTAAATTCAAATTTTCAGCATTTCGAGAGATATTTTTTTACACTTTTTAGAAAATGGTATTAATTTAAACTGTTACCAACTGTATAAACAGTGCAAATATTAATATTTGCTTCAAATTAAAAATTATTTTACACGTGACTATTATAAACAAGAAAATATAAAAAGCAGGAACTCACTGAGAATTATCATAAAAACCATATTACACGTGAATTTTAAAAGTGAAAGAATGTTGTAAAATAATTAATTCATTAACATGCGTTAGAAGTCTTAAATAGGAGAAATTACGTCCCATTTACGTCAAATTACACATTACGTAAAATGAACAAAAAATAATATTGCAAAACAGTTTAAATTTAAAAATTGCGCGAGACATTTATGTAATATTTTAAGATGATAATTTCAACTATTTTTATTAGGATAGCGCAAATAATATTTTATTTCTAACAAAATTATTTTTCGTGAATAGTAAAAGGAGAAAGAAAAGTTTAGTGAAAATTACGTCAGATTAAAAACGATACATTTAAAGTGTCTCTCTATTCTAAAAAAAAGTAACTCCCGCTGTCACCGCCGCCGCCGCCGCCGCCGCCGCCGGTTTTGATTTTTTTGTGACCGGAGGCCTTTCTTCGTTAATATTAACAAAAGTAATGCATACAAAAATATGAAACTCGGTGGTATTATACAGAAATGTTTGATAAACACGCTGATGCAGACAGTTTTCAAATCGAAGATATATTTTAAGAGTTATTTAATGCTAAAGTTGGGCAAAATCGTTCCACTAAAAAAGTTTTATAGCAGCAAAAACTATACATGGCAGTGTAATCATTTTTAGATCATTTTATGCGTTAGAATTTGCCGGAGTGCAGATTGCATTAATTTTTTTATTTTGACTCATTTTTTCAGGTTTTATTTCTATTTTAAATTCAAATTTTCAGCATTTCTAGTGATATTTTTTACAGATTTCAGAAAATTGCACTAATTTAAACTGTTGCCAACTGTATAAAAAGCGCAAGCAATAATGTTTGCTTCAAATTAAAAATTTATTTACACGTGACTATTATAAACAGGAAAAAAAACTTTCAAATTAGAATTAAATAATTACGTATAAAAAGCAGGAACTTATTAAAAATTACGTCATAAAAAGTATACACGTGAATTTTAAAAGAGAAAGGATAATGTAAAATAATAAATTCATTAACATGCGTTAGAAGTCTTAGGAGAAATTACGTCATATTTACGTCACATTATAGTTATTACATAAAATGAACACAAAATAATATTGCAAAACAGTTTAAATTTAGAAATTGCGCTAGACATTTATTTGATATTTTGAGAATTAATTTAAAATGTCTCATTTAAAAGAACTTTCTTTTCGCTTTGTTAAAAAATACCAGGAGACAAAGACTCTCTTTACTTAATTCCTTTTATATTAAGCTTATTTTGAAATGTTGTTACGCGTGTATACGTCATCAAGTTATTTTTATTTCGACGTTTTATTTGTGTTTTTATTAATGTTGTACGAATTTATTTGTTCTTTCGTTATTTAAAATAAAAATTATATCAATTTGTATAATTTGGCGAGTGGTTTGGCGATTTATATAATTTGGCGAAATTGGTCGACAGGATAATCAAGTAGTACCGCAGCGGATTTGGCGTTAAAATTCCCCAATCAAAGAGAAATGTATAGAAATTCGTTTATAGGGAGATCGCCACTGTTTTTTAAATTATAATTCAATCTTTCGAAATCTTTTTAAAGCCGATCAAATTTGAGTGCATTTAGAGTCTGCGGTGTCTGGACGGGGGTTGGCGAGCGTAGCTCGTAGGGGGCCGAGCCCCCTAGTCATAAAAAAAAACTTTCTTTTCGCTTTGCTAAAAAATACCGGGAGCCAAAGACTCTGTTTATTTAATTCATTTTATATTAGCTTATTTTGAAATGTCAACTGATTTTATTTAATCAAAGACGGAAACAGCCATTGTGTCATTTAACAGCCGCTAATTTGGCTTTAAAATTCCCCAATCAAATAGAAATGAATAGAAATTTGTTTATAGGGAGATCGCCTTTTAAACTTATAATTCAATCTTCCAAAATATTTTTTAAGCCGATCAAATTAGCCTGCTTTTAGAGTCTGCGGTGTCTGAACGGGGGTTGACGAGCGTAGCTCGTAGGGGGCAGCGCCCCCTAGTATATATATATAAAAAAATAGGCGAATTTGAATAGTAAATTTTGTAACTTTCATAATTATTCTTAAACATTCATGCGTAAAGGGAATAAAAAATATCTTCTTCAATCTATACTAACATTATGAAGAAGTAAAGTTTGTGTGTTTGTTTGTTTGCAGGGGGTAATCGCTGGAAATACCGAAATAATTTCAAAATTTATCGTGGCAAACTGATGGTGGGAGTCTCCGCTACAATGTAGGTTATATTTCATGTCAGTGGCACTGTGCCAGGGTAGTGCAGGAGCGAAAAATTTTCTTTATACTGTAGGGGCTAGAAAGTTTAAACTTAACATAGCAGTTACGACAAAAAAAAAAATTAAAAGAAATTTCGAAATTCAGAAGGGCGCAGGAGAAATAAAAGATTAAATTTATCGTTTTTGTGATACTGAAAGGAGTGGAAACTTTAAATTTAGCATGGCGGTTACCCTTAACCCCTTGAGGGGCAAGCAATTACGTTTGTATAATGCTGAATTCCCACCAGAAATTTAGAAAACAAAATTTCAAACTAAGGAAACTAAATTTTCCGAGTTTTTCCCACCAAAGATAGAAAAGTAAAGTTTCATAAAAATTTTCCGGTGCAAATCTTCATTAATCGTAGATGGGATAAAATATATCCCACCGCCCCTCAAGGGGTTAAAGGGAGACATGCTCACTAAGAATAGTTTCTAAAAAAAATCGAAATTTAAAAGAGCGAAATGAGCGGAAAACGTTCAAAAAAATTTCTAAATTAGGATTTCTATGGAACTACAACGGATAGGAACTTGAATTTGGAAGCTGTTAATTTTAAGACATAAATAATCGCATCAAACAGTTAAAAAAAATTAAAAAGGGAGTAAATCGCGAAAAGCATCAAAAAACCTTATAAATTAAAGTTTCAATGGAAATGTTAAGGATAGAAACTTGAAATGTAAAACGGATTCTATTTTTTAGATTCAAATGCAAGAACAGAACAGTTTTTTTTAAATGTGAAATTTAAAAGGGTGTAGGAGAAAAAAGAACTTACTAAACTTACTATTTTGTGATACTGAATGTCTGAAAACTTGAATTTTGGCATGGCGGTGGCTCCTTTTAAGTTACAAATGTAAAAAAACACAAACGAATGAAAAGGTAAAAAATGCGGTTTATTGGAGACGCGCTTTCTGTAAAGTTGTCTATCACGCACTGCATATTTTAAGCACTGTTGATTCGATATACAGTAGAACCTCGTTTATCCGAAACTCTTTTAACAGAAAGTCTTGGTTAAACGAAATCCATTTTGATTTTTTTTATCATTTCCTTGTGTGCAAGCGATACTTTCCGAACTACGAGTACATATAAATATTTTCGATCCCCTTTCTTTGTGTTCCTTTGAATTTTACTTGAGCTCCTGTAAGCTGCGGAGTGGAACGAAAAAAATGGACAAATTATCAATTCTAAAGCTTTTGAATTGCAAAAGATTTGGCGTGGCTGAAGCAGCAGAAAGACTGTGATACATTTGAACTAAGCATTTTATAAACTCCGTGATACAGCTTCAAATCAAAGGCAATTGAAGCTGCGATTAAAAAAAAAAACGTTTTCTCAAACCCTTGTGATACATGTAAAAGGTGTTTAATTACAAAATTAAAATTCAGGTAATTTATTCTTGTTTCTATTTTGCAATTGCTTTATTTTTATTAATCACTTGTTACCATAATAAGAAATATTGCATATATTTCTGTTTAATCTTAAAATTGAAGTATTCTCGATTATCCGATAATTTCGATTTTCCGAAAAATGGTCGGTCCCAATTATTTCGGATAATCGAGGTTCTACTGTATTAACATTTTCTCTTCGTCAACTAAATTTTTTGAAGAAGTAGAAGAACTTTGGCCAGACACCTTGCAGAGCATTCCAAGTTTCGCCTCCATTTTTATTTCGATATTTTCATATCCGTACCGGAAATATTTTAAAAGAAGAATCTTTATTTTATGTAATCGCAAAATTCCTGTCATTAAATAAAATAAAAAATATTCTTTTTAATTAGTGACACGAATACAGATTTTCTGAATTCAAATGGAGGCCAAACTGGCAAACCTGCCACTGAACAGCCACTTTACGCACATGCTAATAGTCCAGGCAATAGAGACCGTATAGGGGCTCTACCTAGCAAAATTCATGGTAGTTCAGGAAAAAAGCTTACTATATGTTTTTTGGTTCGCTGAATCCGAATTTTTAACTTCCCACCAAAATTTCCCCCGGCAACCCCCCCCCCCCCAAATTTTGGTAAAATGACCCCCAAAAAAGGTTTTTATTAAAAAAAATCTAGAAAAAGTATCTAGAAATTCAGAAAGTAGACAAAATTTGCAACAAATTAGATAGATGACATTATGACTTAGGATGAAGGGGAAGGGGGGATCTGCCTCGGAACATGCGCGCGGTGCTGCGTGAACTAAGTTGCGCAATTCCACTTAACCACTCACACGTTTACATTCGCCCTCCCATCTCCCCTCCGAACTTTCTCTATAAGGTTTACTTTAAGTTTTTTGGGTTGCGGAATCCGAATTTTTAACTTTCCCCCAAAAATTTCCCCCCGACACCCCCCCCCCAAATAGTTGTTTTTAACTTAAATTTGTTATTGTTTTAGGGGAAAAGCATTATGAAATTCAGAAACTAGACAAAATTTGCGACGAATAGGATATATGATATTATAACGTAGGATGAACGGGGAGGGGGAGGGCTGCCTCTGAACATGCACTGTGGCGCTACGTGCACTAAGTTATGAAGTCCAGGCAATAGGGGATTTTACCTGGAAAAATTAATACTAGTTCTGGATTTCGACTCACTTTATGTTTCTTGGGTCGCTGAATCCGAATTTGTAACTTCCCACCAAAATTTCTCCCGGCAACCCCCCAAAAAATTGATTTTTTTTTTAAATTTGGTTTTTGAGAAAAGCGCGCGGGAATGTTCCGAGGCAGCCCCCCTCTCTCCCCGTTTATCCTACGTCATAATGTCATATATCCTATTTGTTGCAAATTTTGTCTAGTTTCTGAATTTTGTAATGGTTTTCACATAAAACAATAAGAAATTTAAGTTAATAGCAATTATTTTGGGGGCTTTTCGGGGGAGGGGGAAGTTAAAAATTCGGATTCAGCGACCCAAAAAACTTAAATTAAGCCGATTTCCAGAACTACCATTAATTTTGCTAGGTAAAATTCCCTATTGCCTGGACTATAATGAATGTCTTATAAAAAACCCACAAACCTGCATTTAAAAAAACTTATTGGATATTCTACGTCATGAGTTACACGTGTAATTTTAGCGCAATATTGGCAACCATGACCCTCCACAGTATTCCACTCCCATTACAAACTACATGCCACACGCGTCGTTTATAGGAACGCGTACGTTAGCGAGATTAAATTATCTTCAAATTAACGTTCTCCATAAAACAACATTTTATTTTTAAATAATAATTGAACTCTATTATTTTTATGGTGTGAAACTTGAATATTTATTACGTCGTTTTTTATAGTTATCGAACTACTTTAACCCTTTCAGGGGCAAAGCACTTCCATTGCATGAATTACATCATTATATTGCATGAATTATAATTATTTCCATACATTCCATACCGTTGAATTGAATGAATGACACCAGATATTACGAAAAGTTCTATTTCATATACAGAATGAACGGATAATTTTCTACCCAAAATTATGGTTACATTGTGGCATTTAGGAATTTATATTAAGTGGTTTCATAAACGTACCACCGCCTTTCAAAGAATTTACAGCCATGCTTTTCTTTTGTATGTTTTTACTTTAAATATAAATCCGTGAATATTTTAGAAAATTTCGCATTGCTCAACTGAATTATTTATATATTTATTTATTTTTCAGAACAACTTTAACATTTTGTAAATGAACCTAGCGCATAATTTAACAAAGCTGATTTGTGATTATTTAACAAGGAAATAAAAAATATTTAAAAGCCTTTCATTTTGAAAATTTTTCCCGCCTTTATAGGTGCGTTCGTAATTATATAAATTCGTAGCATTTATAATGGTCATCTGGTCCGTCCGACTGTCTGTCTATCTGCCCGCATATAACAGCGCAAGAACTTCCTAACCGAATGGTTTGAAATTTTAAGTATATAATTGTTGTCGAATATTGTCGAGTCGTTTAAATTTTATGAAAATCCGATATATAGCTGAATTACGGGGAACTCATAAGTATACCGTTACATTTCGGCTAAGGGGAAAATATTGTTTTAAGTGCATTTTGATGATGTTAGACCCTTCGGAAGATAATGAAATTTATATGCATTTATGAAGTGCAATAAAATATACATTCTGTAGAATATGCGGTGCAAAGAATATTTATTATTCATTTACAGGGCCACACAAAGAATTCCGTTACATAGCGGTTGATGGAAACATTGCTTGCGGCGTATTCTAATTCGTTAAATTATTTGACATGTAATGAAATTGATATACATTTATGCGTTTATTACTAGTTACTCTCTTTATAACAGAAGGTGCATAGTATTTACAGGGCACACAAAAGATTACAGGGATAATTAAAAGTATTCCGTTACATTACAGCCAATTGGAAAAAATAGTTGTAAGTTCATTTTAATGATGTTACATCCTTTCGAACATAATGAAAGTGGTATGCATTTATAAAGTGCACGAAAAAATACATTCTCTAGAATATGTGGTGCAAAAAATAACTATTATTCATTTACAATGTGACACAAAAGAATTCCGTCACATAATGGTACTGATGGGAACATTGTTTGCGGCGTATTTTAATTACGTCAAATTATTTCACATATAATGAAATAGATATACGTTGCTGAGTTTTACTACAAGTTACTTCCAGTATAATAGAAAGCATATAGTATTTACAGGGACGCACAAAATATTTCGAATATTATACCGTACCCGAAATACTGTATGTTAACGAGAATTGCTGGAAGTGCATTATTAGTTGTGATATGAGTTTTTAAATTTATAATTTTTTTTTGCATTTTACGTTGTATGTATAAATGTTGTAGATCATGTACAGGGCTACACAAACGAATTCGTAAGGATTACTGAGTATGAACGAAAATAGCTTAAAGGTTTTTTTTTTAATGAGTTATGCATTTTTACGCTAAACTATATTTAGTATACTAAGATATGCTTCTATAATATATATAGTATGATATACTGGGCCACGCAAAGAATTATATACAAGGCCGTCCGTGGATGATAATCACTGGAAGTGGGATTTCATTAGTTTTAAGCGTGTTTTAGTCTTAATTAAATTTTAGCTAAATAGTGACATGTATATAAAGGTAGTAGGTAAATTACAGGGCTGTACAAAAGTATTCAGGTATGCTTCTGTTTACTGGTATAAATTTCTGAAGGTCAAATTTAAACCTATTATGCCCTTTTAACGCTTTCCAACATAGTTGAAGGTGCATATGAATTCGGGTTGTCTGTCTGTCCGAACTCTAACTTGCGTTAATATAGTTGGATTGCTATGAAATTTATGTCTGTTACTGAGATTTAATATGCCATGTTCAGTATTGAAAATAATGTATATAGAGTTTTTTTTTTTTTTTTTTTTTTTTTTTTTTTTTTTTTACAGAGACACTCAAAACATTTATAGTTTCATCACATTATAGTCCATGGTGGAATGTTGTAATTATATAAATACGTAGCATATATAGTCACCGTCTGGTGCGTCCGTATCTGTCCGTACGTCCGCATATAAAAGGGCAAAAACTACTCAACCGAATGGTTTGAAATTTAATTTACATAATCGCAGCATTTTGTCAATTTATTTGTAATTTTATAAATATCGAATGAAATTTAAAAAGATATTAATAAATGTGTTCTTCATTCTATTAAATCCTTTCATACGTAATTAATTAAATGATATCCCATGATAGGTAATAATTCTAGGTTGCCATTGGGATTACGTCCTATTTAAGAAGGAATCATATTACTTCTGTATTACTGTTATTTAATACATATATTCGTAATAAATTTTGTACTCATGCATTTCTGCATAAGAGTGCAACAGCTATTGCACCAAGATTTGAAATAAAACTATTTATAGTACAAACGCACTGCATTTGCCGCATTCGATGCACAGTTTCAAACTTGTTGTCGGAGCACAGCTCCGGCTTCCCTGCAAAAATTACACTTATTGTTAACACGATAGCGTCCAAAATATTTGTCCTATCGACACAAAAAATTAAATGGACGTTGGTAGTGCCAAAATCTCGGTGCGTATAGAAAATCATAAATATTCGTCAACCCTAACGGTATTAAATGTCTGCTCAAAATTTTCCCATAGAGATAACATTGCGGGTTTAAATCTATATATTTGAAAGGTAAGGCTTTTTTTTTAGACATCTACCTTGAGCTTTTTTTCTGAACCAATTTTAATAATTCTTTTTTTTTAATGAAAGCTATTTCTTTGTAAATTTGCGGCACTAGCTATTTTTTTTTAAATATTCCCCTTTTTATATTTAAATTTAAAATTAAAAAATTTTCTATGATTTTTTTTTTCAAAATGGTAGCAATTGCATTACTTCCATTGTTGTAAAGAAAAGAAAATTAATAAAGTAGTATGTTTATCTTTATTGATGCCAATTTCTAATAAAATTCAAAATTAACTTTGTAAAAAAAGGTAACAGAAAATGACGTCACGCTTTAAAAAAAAAAAAACACTAAATTTTTCCTCAAAAAGTTATTACACTTTAACACTTTTTCACTCCACTGAATTTGAGACGCTATGTGAAATGCTTCAATGAGGCAAAGTGACATCATATTTAAATGAAAACCATCATTTTCTCTGATAAAACGAAATATTTTACTACGAACGCCTCTAAAAGATATATATTTCTGGAATTTTACTCGCCAATACGGAGATTAGAATCACAAGTCAAGAGTGCGTATGTTCACATGCAAAGTCGTAGTTAACAAACTTGATTTCCAGTTTGGAAGTATATGTATTAATAACTTATTGCGTACTGCGATATTTTTGAAATGGTGAATGTAAATTTGAGAGATGCGTGTGTAAATTTTGAGACGATGAAAATGACGTTAAGTTAAGATTTCACGCGAAAAATAATTCTATGATTGACTCTTGTGAAGTCATTTTTGCTGATTTTCAATCGGTAATTTCAAACATAAGAGCCTCAATGGGTAATTTCATCATAATTACTTATCTTGGATAGGTATACTAATACATTTTAATTTAGTACGTTGAACAGTCGAAGTTTATGGAATTAGTATTTTGGTAACTTTAAATTAAAAATAATATTTGTTGAGAGTAAGTATTAACTAATGTATGAGTTCCTTTCTAAACAATTTCTTTCGTCAAAATACGACGGGTTTCATCTCGTTATTAAACAAAACATTAGCTCCATTATTGTAAATTATGCATTTTAACCCCTTCGCGACGGGAGCCTTTTACGAAATTTTTATTACTTTGCTACCGGTTTTAAAAAACAGAAGTTTGTGCCGATTCAAATCGGGAAAATGCTCGGATTACGTAAGGCAAATTTTACAGTAAAATTTTACTGGTGAAGATAAACGAAGATCCTTAGGCCTATTTCCGGCACGTATACGTGTCGCTCGTCCCCAAGGGGTTAACCTCATCTGAATCGTTATGGCGTCATCAATATTTGCGACCTGAGATATAGATTGACTTTCAGAAGTTTTACTTTCTACGTCCGTAACGACCACTTTTTTTTTTTTCAGTGCGAACCTTTTATTCTCCATAACCTACCAAATCTATGCAATTCATTTTGAATTTTAAATTAAGAGAAATGAAAAGAAATCGAATACGGGGAATACGATTTTGCGTCTTAGCCGCATGTTAACGGATTTCGTATTAGCCGCATGGTTACGAGTGATAAATCAAAGAAATCGAGAAAAATATAACAGGGTTTTGTACGGATCAGGGTATTTTCCAGGAGAGTTGCCAGTATTTCTTTTATAGAAAAAGAAATCTAGGCTAAACTGGTGAAATTTTGCATTCTTATAAGGAGAGATTTTCTGTAAGAAAATAGCGGTGCAGAAGAATTTTCTGGTCGCAAAATTCCAGGAGTCGTAAGAACCCTGATATAATGCCATGTAAGTATTACTTATATGTATGTATTCTTATGTATGTATGTTTATATTCAGGCGTATGCATGTTTTTATTGGCAAATTTCCGCAATCGGGTCTGTAGACAATTTTATAATTTAGTGAGCGCTGTTTGAAGCGCAAATTTAACCATTTGGTGGCGGTCCAAATTACAGAAGATTACTCATTTTTTTTTATTCACTGTAAGTGAATGTGCTGCAACTGAAATGCACAAGGGCATTCTCCGTAACCTTCAAATCGGTGCAATTCATTTTGAATTTTAAATTAAGAAAAATGAATAGAAATCGAATACGGCGAATACGATTTTGTTTATTAGCCGCATGGCTACGAATGATAATCAAAGAAATCGAGAAAAATATAATGTGATGTATGTATTCTTATGTATGTATGGTTGTATTAAAACGTATATATGTTTGTATTGGGACATTTCCGTAATCAGGTTTGTAGACGGTATCATAATTTAGCGAGCGTTGTGTGATGCGCAAATTTAACTATTTGGTAGCGGTCCCAATTTCAGAAGGTTATTAATTTTTTTATTATTATTCACCGTAAGTGAATGTGCTGCAACTGACATGCAAGTGAACATTTTCCGTAACCTACCAAATCGATGCGATTCACTTTGAATTTTAAATTAAAAGAAATAAAAAGAAATAGAATACGGAGAATAAAATTTTGGATGTTAGTTGCGTGATAACAGATTCAGTATTAACCGCATGGCAACGAATGATAATAAAAGAAGTCGAGAAAAATATAATGTTATGTACGTATTACTTATATGTATGTATTCTTATGTATGTTTTTATTCAGAGGTATGTATGTTTGTATTAGGAAATTTCCCTAATCGGGTTGGTAGAAAATTTCATAATTTAGTGAGCGCTGTTTTATGCGCAAATATAATTCTTTGATAGTGGTCCCAATTACAGAAGGTTGTTCATTTTTTTTTAATTCACCGTAAGTGAATTTGTTGCAACTGAAATGCGAGTGAACACTCTGAAGTGAACGAGATAAGCATTTTTGGCCCAGATGTACACTTGAAAATAGAAATATGTAGATAACAAAATAAAAAAGTCCTAAAAGCGTAAAGAAAAGGTAGCTTACTTATTTCTTGATTTTAAGATTTTAGCTAATTTTACGGCAAAACACTAAGCTAAAATGCGAAGAACCCGAATAGAGAAGAATCATCAGTGCTGAATTTCAGTGGAAATTTCGCCAAATTTGGCAGCTACAGCCAAATTTGCTGCATTTATATCAACATATTTTTGGTCGCCAAATTTGGCGAAATTTCGCGAAATGTCTCCAAGCTTGGGGAAAATTTTGACGTTAATGTATATGACTATATAGTTTTACTTATAATCGGAAAATAGATACAACAATGAAAGATAATTCGTGAGAAATCAACTTTACTAAAAGTCATAAATCATTCCGTGATTTTTTTTAACCTGTTGCCTAGATGTAGTGTACATTTTAAGAAATGTATATATTTTTATATGTGTATCATTATACATAAAAGTTTCGAAAATGCCAGTTAAAAGAAAGTAATTGAGATTAAAAGAGTTATTCAGCGTAATTCTATGTGGAAAAGTCACATTAAAATAACCCAGCTGCCTACGAGTAATTGCGCGAATAACGATATAACAATAACTCAGATGAACAAAAGTGTCAAGTTTGATAGAAGAGTATAGCAGAGTACCCATGTGTGCGTGTTACATACGTGTTACAAACCTTTCCTTTATACCATATTAAATAAGTCTGTGCTATGCCAGACATGCAAGTCTTTGAAGGGGCTTTGAAGTTTTCTGCCGTTAGCTCGATGGATGCAGTTCCAATTTTTGATTGTCTCAAAGATCGGAGCTACATTAAACAAATCAAAATCTCTCAACACATTCCCGGTGGTTATTCTTTCTCTTTACCGTAGACTCTCTTATTCAATGAATTCTCTTTACTTTTAACATTTCTGAATTATTTTAAAGAACAACAAATCACGCTGCATGAAAATTTTGATAATTATGACATCAGATTTACAGATGAACAGCAGAAAATACTTTAGTTTTGCACAGAACAGCTTTCGTCATTGCAAACCAAAGTTACAATTTTCACTAAGTCAACTTTTACTATTGGAAAAGCAAGAGCTGGAAAAGTAGGATAATCAAAGAAATTAGTAAAACAATCATAGAGCAGTTAGGATCAGAATCTGTCATTCTTTTGGCACTAACAGGTACTGCTGCGCTTAATGTCGAAGGAAAGTTAATTCACCCAGTGCTTAAAAAACCACCGTGTTTTAAATAGTTCGCTGATTTAAAAAGTCAGGCAGAAAGAAATCTACAGCTCAGCATGGATACAGTATTATTTATCTTTATTGACGAATTTTCAATTGTCGTCTTATGGCTGAACTTGAACAAAGATGTTGCAAAGGTACTTTGTTTAAATCCTTAGAGGTATTGGGTAATTACATCGTGTAAAAGACATCCCTCTATATAAGAGGCACTCTATAAAAGACATTTTGGCTCTTCGCAGACAAGAAATGCTTAGAGCTTTTGAAAATTGCTTCACGTTAGCAAACTCATTGAGACAAAATTACGATCAACAAAGACAGTTTCGAAAGACACAATATTCGATTTGCGTGGGTCAAGTTTCAGACTACTCTCATACCTTATGCAACGGTGGAATGCTACACTGCTTCTGGCTCAACATTAATTATTTCAAGATGCTATATGTCTTTTTTCCAAAACAAACAAGCGAAAGAACATAATCAAGAAGTACTTCTTAAATTAAAGTGGTCAATGACAAGAATGTTAGCAGACCACAATAATTAAAAGTAAGATGTAGTGAAGATGATCACGTGTTTGGACTTTTTTCAGCAATTGGATGCAGAGTTATGTTACATACCAATATCTGGATGGAGTAGGGATTGATAAGCGGTGTACCGAGTACAGTAAAAGATATTGTCTATGACCCAAAATTTCAACCTCCAGGCTTGCTACAGTCTATAATGGTTCATTTTGTTGATTATCATGCCACAAATTAGCATTTGAGCATTACCTGAGCCAACGAATGACTGAATTAAACACTAGAAAATGAGAATTCAACGGGTGTTGTTTCAAATTTAATTTTGTACAATTAAACAGTAATCATGAAAATTAAACTTGTTTTTAAATTTTAAAATGTTATGTGTTAAGTTTATACGACTCCATGCTCCGACATTTCAGCCTCACGGATACTAGTTATTTACTGTGAAGGAAGAAAAAATAAATTATAAAATCGATTACAGAACCTCGCTCCTTCCTGCAAACCACATATATGTTGAAATATTTAAATTTCTTACTTTTTTTAATTTTCTTGTCCGATTTGTTACTTTATAGAAACGACAAAATGTACATTGGTTGAAAAAAAATAACTTTTTCTGCCACATGAAGTAAAATACCTAATCCGAGAAGTATTTTTCATACTAAATTCAAAATTATAAGTAATTTATTCCCCGTCACCCCGAGCTTTTTATGCCACCTTTATTCAATGTGAAAGTAATAAATATATTTGCACACGTGCATGAAATCCAGTTAAGAATCTAAACAATGAATCTTCTGGGACACAATGCAAGCCATAACTTCGTCCGACTCTAGCAGATGATCCACGATCTCATGATAGTTTGGCGCTTTATGATTTCCTACAAAAATCTCAATAATATATTTCAATGATGTCCAGTTCTATTTTACAAGATGGCGTAAGAGATCTTCGATTTTTCTTCATCTAATCAGAGATCTTATTTGAAGAAAACGAATTTTTGTTTAAAAAAATCGAAATTTAAAAGGGAATAATGAGCGAGAAGCGTTCAAAAACGTTATAAATTGTGATTTCTGTTACATTGTTCAGAATAGAAACATAAAATTTAATACTGCTGCTATTTTTAAGATTCATATGCACGCACTGAACATCTTTAAAAAAAGTTGAAATTTAAAGGGTGCGTGAGAATAAAAACTTCCTCAACTTACGATTTTTTTATACATGAAATTTGGCATTCCAGTTCCTTTGTAGTTACAAATTCTCGCTATGAAGTAGAAATTCTAATAAGTAGAAATTTAAATGGCTCATAAGAGTTGAAGACATACTAAATAAGTTCTAAATTGCGATTCTTATGGAATTTTACCTATATGTTTTAATTAATTGTTCATGCATTTCAAATTTAGCTGACATACTTGTAATTCTGACAACAAATCACTAGCAGCTCCATTAATTAATTATTCCAATATTCTTGTTTTGATTATTGAAAAATTAGTTTATTTATTGAATTCTAACTAAATTAAATTTCTTTCAAATTAATTTAAAAAAAAACATTTAAAAATGTGGTAGTTAAAAATATTCACTGTATAAAAGCTAAATTTTGTCACAAAAGCTCATTTTGGCAAAAAAATAAAGTTGGTTAAAACCAATAAAAGCTACCGGCGTAACTTATTTTAATTTTAGCTTGCTTTTATACAAACCTGCAACATAGCTAATTTTGTGATCAGCTATTACTTATTTTTTGTGATTATTATTTGAATTTTTTATTCCAGTTCTAAACAACGTCGACTGGTCAACTAATACAACATAAAGATAGAAGACGCGACGAATTAAAAGAAAAATTTTACTTCCTAACCCTTTCCGGCGCGGTGTCCTTAAAAAAGGACACCTAATTTTAATCCCAAAACTACCAACGGAAGCAAGGATATTTAACTAAAGTTTTCCCATTATAATGTACTAGGGGATCGTACCCGGGCTTCTCGGGTTAAAGAATATAGGTGAAAACATTTTTTTAAATTGAAAACTAATAATTCTTTGTATGCAATAAATTTTTTAGATTGACCACTTACATTAAAAAGGCATTTTTCATATGGAAAATACGAATTACACAATCAAATACATTTTTGAAATTTATCAAAAGCGATATTTTCTTATTACCCGCATGCTAAGAGTTATTTGCCAAGATTTTACTACTTATGGCATCCTTTTATATTCTGATAATTTCAGAGCTTATACATGTTGGTAAATTTGTGTTTTATTTGTGTTTTTTATTTATTTATCCATAGGGAAGTTTTTTTTAATGGAAATTAGCCGTAAGAAAATGATGAACTTTTTATTTTGTTTTAAGGGCAAACGCATTAATCTTTCGTAACCGAGCTCCGCGCGATATAGATAAATTAAAAAATATTTCAAGCTTTAAAATTGTTTTTAAAACCATAGACAATCAGTAAACTGAGATGAACTTTGGAAACAATTTCCATTTGAAAAAAAAATCCTATTTGGTGATCTAAAAATTTAAATTGTACGATTACAAATATGTTAGATTTGTGTTTTTTCAATATTATTCTTTTATTTGTTTATAAAGAGGTATTAATATCGTTAATATGTCTTTCACAAATATGTTAGTTTGGTGGTTTTTTAATATTATTCTTTTATTTGCTTATAAAGGAAGTATTAATTTCATTATGTAAAAATAGCCAGAATCAAATGCTGAAAAATGTTTGTTGCCTTATGTGCAAAATCTTTATTATTTTATGTATTGAAACCGGCACGTGATAAGATAAACTTTGAAAAAAATCATGCTTAAAAATTATTTTAGAAAATATAATACATCAGTCAATGAATACAATTTTTAAACAAATTGCATTTGAAAGTACATTTATTTCACTATGCGACGAAAATTGAAAATGTACCACGGTCAGAAGATTGAAAAATTGCAGTAGCGAAAATTTCAAGACTGAAATTTGATCGTGAAGTATTGCCATTCGCAAAATGACGTCAGCGTTATGCACAGATACGTTTGTTCTTTATAATATAGATACATAATCAGTAAAATATAATAAAAATCAGTTATTAGGATGTGGTTATCAATTGAGGCTCTTATGCTTGGATTTCCGGCATGAAAACAGCAATTTTCACCTTCTCAAAATTTGCATACGTACTTCTCATATCCATATTCATCATTTAAAAAAAATGCATTTTGTTTAATCATTTAAAAATTATTTTAACTCAAAACTTGAAGTCACGATTGTCAGCAACATCTTTTATGTGAACAGACGCACTCTTTATTTGATATTCTAATCTCAATTTTGGAGAGTAAAAATTTCCGTAATTTATGTTTTTTAGACGCATTTGTGTTAAAAGGCTTAGTTTTATCTAAGAAAATGATCGTTTTCTTTTAAATATGACTTCATTTTCACTTAAATAAGCATTTCGCCTACTGTCTGAAACTTAGTATCAGTTCACATACAGAAGGAAAAACAATATAGAAAATTTATGAGGAAAAATGCGTGTTTTCAAAAGCAGTATGTCATTTTCCGTTATTATGCCCCTAATATAATACTCTGCTCCTAATGGGATTTTGTGCCACTAAACCCTATACAACAATTTTTATCAACAATTTTGAGTTTTTATCAGAAAATAGCACGAATAAAGTTTAAAATACCTTATTATTTCGCTCTTGTCTGCAGCAATGAAAGCTATCTAATTTTCATCATTTTGAAGAAATTTCATAAAATGCTTTTAAAATTGAAATATAAAAGTGGGGATATTAAAAAAAACAGATTGTGGATCACATCTACAAAGGAAGAGCTTTCAGTTTAAAAAACATATATTAGTAAAATTGGTTCAGCAGAAAGATCACGGCAGATGACTAAAAAACACATTTGTGTTTTAAATATATATGTCGTAGGCTAATTGAGAAACCCGGCTCTTTGCAAACAGCCTAGGCTCTTTGCAAAGAGCCGGGCTAATTGGAGAATCCATCTCCCTTTTTCCAATTAGCCTGATATTTTTCAGGCTTATTGCAAAGAGCCTAGAAAGCGTTAGGCTAATTGAAAAATGACCACTTATTATCCAATCAGGGTGATATTTTTAGCTCACAGGCTATCAAAGCCTGAGAGCTTATGTGCCCGCCGAATCTGTATGTACGCGTGTACGTACGTACGTACGTATGTACGTAACGCGATAACTCTTGATAGAAATCTTCGATTTGCTTCAAATTTTTTTTTCTAGGTTCATTTTGATAAGGTGCTTCCCTGATTATTTTTTGGGGCTCATTGGTTAAGAATAAAGGGGGATAAGGGGGGATAGTCCCCCACCCCTTAATTTATATAAATGGGATTTCATGCAGGAATATTCGATTTGCACCAAATTGGGTATACCGGTTTAGTATGTTAAGGAGCTTCCCTGATTAGATTTGGAAGATCATTATTTAAGTATAAAGGGGGAAAGGGGAGTCTACCCCCTTAATTTAGATAAATCGGTTTTTCATGATAAATTATTTGATTTGCTCCAAATTTGGTATACCGGTTTATTAAGTTAAGGCCTGCCTTGATTAGATGTAGAGGTTCATTAGTGACATATAAAGGGAGAAAAAGGGGGTCTATCCCCCCCCCCCCAGTAATTTAGATAAATGGGTTTTTCATACAGAAATATGCGATTTGCTATAAATTTGGTATACCAGTTAATTATGTTAAACTTCTTCCCTGATTACATTTGGAAGATCATTATTATGTATAAAGAGGGGAAAGGGGGGCAATTTCCTCTCCCCTTAATTTAGATAAATGCGTTTTTCATGTAGAATTATTCGATTAGCTCAAATTGGGTATACTGGTATATTATGTTAAGGAGATGGCTTGATTAGATTTGGAGGTTCATTAGTTAAGTATAAAGGGAGGAGAGGGGTGGGGCTAGCCCTCCCCTTAATTTAGGTAAATGGTTTTTTAATGCAAAATTATTCGATTTGCTCCAAATTTGGTATATCGGTTTATTATGTTAAGGAGCTTCCGTGATTAGATTTGGAGGTTCATTAGTTAAGTGTAAAGGGAGGAAAGGGGGGGCTAGACCCCACCTTAATTTAGATAAATGGGTTTTTCATGCAGAGTTATTCGATTTGCTCCAAATTTCGTATACCGGTTTATTATGTTAACGAGCTTCCTTGATTAGATTTGGAGGTTCATTAGTTAAGTATAAAGGGAGGAAAGGGGCTAGTGTCCCCTTAATTTAGATAAATGGGTTTTTCATACAGAATTATTCGATTTGCTTCAAATTTGATATACCAGTTTATTACGATATGGCTTCCTGCATTTGATTTGGAGGTTTATTTGTTAAGTATAAAAGGGGGGAAAGGGGGGCAATTGCCCCTCCCCTTAATTTAGATAAATGTGTTTTCATGCAGAATTATCTAATTTAGTTTAATTTTTTTCTAGGTTCATTCTAATAAGGAGCTTTTCTGATTAGATTTGAAAATTCATTGATTCAGCATAATGGGAGAAATGGGGGAGCTAATACCCCCCCCCCACCTTAATTTAGTGAAATAATTTTTTCATGCAGAATTATCTGATTTGCTTCAAATTTGGTATACCAGTTTATTATGTTAAGTAGCTTCCCTGATTAGATTTGGAGGTTCTTTGGTTAAGTAGAAAGGGGGGCAACGGGGATTATTACCTTTATTTATTTTTCGAGGGGCATTATTCTTTGAAATAAGAGTATAATATACAATTCGTGTGAATAGCCTGTGAGTTCAATGCCATCAGTTTAACTGGGCAATTTTCTTTTTATTAGATTTATTAACGCATAACCCTACCCAAACCCGAAAAATAAATTACAACAGACCGTACCCTGATCCGAGCAAGACAAAATAATTTCAGTCTACATGCAACCCGACCCGAACCTGAGAGTTCCATTTGAAAAAACCCGAAATATCGAACCAAATCTGATAACCGACAAAAATATTCCAAAGATCCATAACCGGATCCGAACAAGACAAATTAGTTACCGTGGACACGCAACTTTACCAGAACCTAAAAATTCCATTCGAAGTCAACCTGGAACCGGTCCCGAACCAAATCTTAACCGACAAAAATATTCCAAAGAACTATAACCCGATGCAAGCCAGACAAAATAATCTCCGTCCATCGGCAACCCCATCCGAACCTGAAAGTTCTAATTGAACGCAATCCGAAACCTGGTTGTGTTTGGTTTTCGGGTTGACTTCAAATGGAACCTTCAAGTTCGGATCCGGTTGAAAAAAAATTAAACTAAATCAGATAATTCTGATTGAAAACCCATTTATCTAAATTAAGGGGAGGGGCAGTTGCCCCCCTTTCCCCCCTTTTATACATAACCAATGAACCTCCAAATCAAATGAAGGAAGCCATATCGTAATAAACTGGTATATCAAATTTGAAGCATATCGAATGATTCTTTATGAAAAACCTATTCATCTAAATTAAGGGGACACTAGTCCCTGTCCCTCCTTTATACTTAACCAATAAATCTCCAAATCTAATCAAGGCAGCTCCTTAACATAATAAACCGGTATACGAAATTTGGAGCAAATCGAATAACTCTGCAAGAAAAACCCATTTATCTAAATTAATGGGGGGTCTAGCCCCCCTTTCCTCCCTTTACACTTAACTAATGAACCTCCAAATCTAATCAGGGAAGCTCCTTAACATAATAAACCGGTAAACGAAATTTGGAGCAAATCGAATAACTCTGCATGAAAAACCCATTTATCTAAATTAAGGGGGGAGGCTAGCCCCCTCCCTTTCCTCCCTTTATATTTAACTAATGAACCTCCAAATCTAACCAAGCCATCTCCTTAACATAATAAACCAGTATACTAATTTGAGCTAATCGGATAATTCTACATGAAAAACGCATTTATCTAAATTAAGGGGAGAGGCAATTGCACCAGTTTCCCCCCTTTATACATAATAATGATCTTCCAAATGTAATCAGAGAAGCTGCTTAACATAATTAACTGGTATACCAAATTTATTGCAAATCGCATATTTCTGCATGAAAAATACATTTATCTAAATTACGGGGGGGGAGGGGATAGCCACCCCTTTCCTCCCTTTATATGTAACTAATGAACCTCCAAATCTAATCAAGGCAGCTCCTTAACTTAATAAACCGGTATACGAAATTTGGAGCAAATCGAATATTTCATCATGATAAACCGATTTATCTAAATTAAGGGGGGTAGCCCCCTTTCCCCCTTTATACTTAAATAATGAGCTTCCAAATCTAATCAGGGAAGCTCCTTAACACAATAAACCGGTATACCAGATTTGGAGCAAATCGAATATTTCTGCATGAAAAACCCATTTATATAAACTAGTAAATCTGCAGATCAAGAGCCTCAACGTCATCTCTGCAACTCATAGTTTTTATCAAACTGTCGTAATATTAATCTTTCTACAAAAACAAAATTTAAACTATTTAAATTACACAAACATTTATAAAAGGAAAAAAATATTTCGATGGTTTCAGACATTAAAAGCGTTAAATTAAACACGTTGTTATGTAAAGGTATTCTGAAATTCTCACGAGCTACTTATTCTAGTAATTTTTATATAATAAAGCAAATTTCTTCAGGGGGGCTCTGCCCCCCTGAACCCCCCGTTGTGTAATTTATTTTGCATTTGTAATTTTCTACTGATTGAGTTAATGATTACCCTATATCTTAGATTTCTTTTTATACTGCGATTTATAAGGATAAGCAATAATTCGGTCAAGCATTTTACGTTATCCTAATATCCATACAGCAGTATTTACTTGCCTGCTAACCACAAATACCTGTATCTAATGGATAAAGAACTTTTGGAAATGTAAACTGAAACATCTAATTTAGAAATCTAATACCTTTATAAATTTTGTTTATAAAAAAATAATTTTGATTACCATTCTGCAATATTTATATCTAAGATCTAATCTAAATATAAAAAAATGTACTCGATAGCATTAACTTACTAAAATCACCCTAAAGTAGGGGGCTTCTAAACCTAACAGTTAATAATTCATCATCGTTAAATAGATAAACATGATTTGGCGCCTTTAAGTATTTTTTGTGATTTTCTTTTAATAGTATCTACATTTAATTTAAAATCGTGATGTTACAAATACCGTTGAAATTTGACGCAAACCTATGTTCAGGTCAAATTACGAAAGGTTAACTAACATTTCATTTCCCTTAGCCGGACTTTCTGTTTCATTTTTCGTAATAAGGATTATTTTAATAATTTAATTTATTTTACACTCTACAAGCTGTTACACGGACGTTGTTCACGTAGCATTAAAATAGAGATAAATGCATTAAGTAAAACATTTCACTCCCCACCAGACATACCAAGTCTCAAGCTTTTTGCACATCACTATTATCTTAGAGAAAATGTTCTTTTAAATCGCGCAAATGTTTCAATTAAATAAAGTAACATTTTCTGTATTAAAATACTGGTATCCAGAACGCCGGAGGCTTGGCAGCTCTGCTCCTCTTAATAAAAACATATATGATTAACCAACACTTTATCACATTTTATAGGAGACAATACGGAATTTCTTATTTGTATGGCCTTACATATATCTCAGTCATAAAAATGTAAAATTTTGTGCCAATTAATGCACGCAATTGCGAAAATGAAATCGCAAAGAATGAGAAAAGGAAGGCCAAGTAAAATCGTGTAAATCGAGGAATCTTTCTTCGTAGTGCTGGGAAAATACTGCTACAAAAACTATTTTAGGTGGTATTTGGTGTGAAATGTTTATATGTATTCATTCCTGTCCTATATATCCTTTTTTTATTTTTTATTTGCTTATTCCATTTTTCTTTTGCACGTGAAAATCTTACAAATTAAAATTAACTCTTTGGGAGAAATTGTTATTCATTTTTTTTCTTTGGCAACAATAAAGTTTATAAAATTTAACAGAATAATGTCAGTTTATTCTGTATGAAAATAACGAACTTTTTCATTTATAATCAAATAGTTGAATAAATAAATGAAAATATTATTCTATATAGTATATAAATACTATTTTCATTTCTGCGTATAAATAAATATATATAGGCAAATATCTATACAAAGGCATTCATTAATTCATTCCTTTTGCTTTGATTTGACTTCAAAAAACCATACATACTTTCACATTTATGATATTTTTAGATGAGATGCTGTTGCTACGCAACGGTTAAAAGAAAAAATGAAATATAAGTAAATTCATAAAATAAAATGTTTTATATTATTCGAACACATGTATAAAATTCTATCATAAGTTATACACCTAATTTAAAAGCTCTGACAAATGTTTTGACAAAATTGCAAACTAATAAGAATAATTTAATACTCTTATTTAAAAATTTCAGCATCCAAAATTTACCATTTAAATCTATTATTCATATGAGCGATTTCTTTCAACAAATGAAAATTTGAAAATCGTCTGACTTCCCATAGAAAAGCATTATATCACAAAATAAAATGTTCTGTATATTCCGAACGAATGAACCAAATTTAACCCAAAACTATACAGCTAAATCCGGGGAGCTCATCAACATGCCCAGGGAATTTCAAGCCGATCAGATGCTTTTTGCGGCAGTTATCGCGGAACAGACAGACAGACTAACAGACAGACAGACTAACGGAAATCAAAACTTTTCGTGTCTCCATAGTAAGCCTTCACTGACGTTTCGGCAATTAAGGGGTGTGTGTGGGGGGGTCTAGCCACCCTTTTCCCCCTTTATCCTTAACCAATGATCCCCAAATCTTATCAGGGAAGCACCTTATCAGAATGAACCTAGAAAAAAAATTGAAGTAAATCGGATATTTCTATCAAGAGTTATCGCGTTACGTACATACTTACGTACGTACGTACACACGTACATACAGAATCGGCGGGCACATAAGCTATCAGGCTTTGATAGCCTGTGAGCTAAAAATATCACCCTGATCGTATAATAAGTGGTCATTTTTCAATTAGCCTAACGCTTTCTAGGCTCTTTGCAATAAGCCTGAAAAATATCAGGCTAATTGGAAAAAGGGAGATGGATTCTCCTATTAGCCCGGCATATTATTTTAAACCACGAATTATTTGTTTGCTTGTCTAACTCAGCGAAGCAAATCAATCCAGGCGAGAATGATCAATTTCTCTAATATAAATCGCTATTATTTGCATCTCACCTCTCTTTTATAAAGACACTCTACATTTTTGTAAAACATTGCGTTTATCAGTGTGTGATTTTAAATACATTATTTTCAAAAGTGTAGCATTTTCCCCTGTGAACAATTTCAAGGCAGCTGGGCTGTGAAAATGACGCACTTCTACAAAACATAATTCAGGTTTAAGAATTAAAATACACGCTTATTGTTTAATAAAATGACGTCAATTGCATCCGCTAAAGCAATCTACTTTTACAACCCAGTCTTAAACTTCGTCTATAGAAAAGTGTGCATATGACGTCATTATCACGGAATAACAGACAATATTCCTGACATAGCCCATATTTTATTTTCAACTATTTTTTCAGGTTTTATGAGAAAATGGCAACAAAAAGATACGCTATCGCCTATTTTCAACTATCTTCCGTTTACTTTCAATGACTTTCAATAGAAATGAGGTACTTTTGTTGCCACGATAAGAAAAATGGTATTAAAAACTGCAAAAAAATTAATATCTCAAAAATTAATTGAGATACAGCTTTCACACAAATTGCATTTAAAAGAGCATTTTTTTCCTTATACGACGGTGTAAAAATTTAAAATGTGCGATGTTTTAATTTTAAAAATTTGCAATAGAGAACATTGCAAAACCAAAATTTCATTTCAAATTTTAAAGTGTTGCAATTCGCAAAAGGACGTATGCGTTACTCACAGATATGTTTGTCCTTTATAATATAGATATGAAAATAAGCAAGTTCGTATTTTCTAATAAATTCGTTTATAAATTGCGGTTCAGACCATTATTTCATCAGTTTATAAACAGAATTACTCCGCGCTGGTAAGGGTTAATGCATAGCTGCTAAGTCTTTGCACCACAAAAATTTAATAATAAATTTGACTTTTTTAACCACCGTAATTTGCCTAATAATTAAGAAAAAATTTCTATTACATTATTGTGGTACAGAAAGCGTAAAACTTGGCAGCTGTGTTGAATGATAAACTGAGTGTTGCCAGCCTGAGGAGAGTAGCAACATTTATGGAAGGGAAAGAAAGAGAAAAGGATGACTAGTTGAGAACATCCAATGACAAAGAAATATTTTTAAAAACAACAAATCAAAAGTTGACACGACAAGTATAATAAGTTTTAATTAAATATTTTTGACTATGTAAAGATCTTACTTCTTATGAAGAAAGGTATAAAAAAGAAATTTAACAAATTACAGCGACCATTTGGAAAATGATTTTTTCAAAGACTAAAATTTAAGACATAAAAAATCGCACGGAGTTGATCATACATTACGTACGCCATGAATTAAACATTAACATTCCTGGACCCATCATGAACAAATTTTAAAAGAAATTTCAGTTTTACAATTTTCGGTACTGTAAATTTTTTAACTTCTACGGAGCTGGTCATACATTGCGTACGCCATGAATTAAAGATTAATATTCCTGGACCAATTTTAAATGAAATTTCATACATTACGTACGCCATGGATTACATTTTTCGGTACTGTAAATTTTTAAACTTCTACGGAGCTGTTCATACATTACGTACGCCATGGATTAAACATTAATATTCCTGGACCAATTTTAAATGAAATTTCATTCTTAAACTTCTAAACATCCCACAATATTACTTTTTACACCGTCGTATAGAGAAAAAAATGTACTTTTAAATGCAATTTGTTGGAAAGCTGTATCTTAATTTGTTTCTGTGTTATTAATTTGTTTAGTTTTTATTACTTTTTTGTCATAGTGGCAACCGAAGTATCTATCTCTGTTGAAAGTAAAGGGAAAATACAGATTACTGTATAGGTCAATCAGAAAACGAATAAAATGCGGGATTCAACCAATAAAACGCTTCAGATATGTTTTTGATTACCTACCCTGAATGAGGACAATAACCATTTTTCCAAATGGTTAATAAGAAAGAGAAGATGAACCTGACTGAAAGAAAAAGGTGGAAACAAAAGAGGGAGGTAAAAATTTTAAAGTCTTGTTCCAACTTTAAAAAATGAAGCACTTTTTCGTCTGCCTGAAGAGGAAAGACCAAATTTTTCGAAAAGGTTTTTTTCTGTTAGATTTTTTTTATGATTTATAATGTATTTACGAATGAATCTATTTACATCGTATTGAGGTTTACCTGTGTGCGGAGCTGACAACATTTCGTATTTTATTTTCAAGTCACTTAAATATTCTTATAAGTTGCACCAGAGAAAATAATTAAATGTTTTTGTTTCTATGTAGTTATTATTACACGCTTATCTATTATATATATATAATCCAAACGGAAATTTCGTTCCGAACGCCGAGATTTCGAGTTCTACCGCATGGATTTTTACGGAACTTATACCGTTAGATAGGTATCCTTCCAGGGAAGGTTTTAAGCTATAACACATCATTTTACCTAGATTAGTTATAGAATTTTTACGGAAAATTCTATTATTTTGGACTTTGTTACTTCATATTTCCTTAAATATCTGGGCTCCTATTGGTCGTAGAGCTTAGATCTCGCGCCAAAAGTAGCTCCGAAGCACCCAAGCAAACTTTACCCCGTGATTATTTTGCCGTCTTTCAATTTTCTCTAACTCTATTAGGGGCCCGCGTAGAGCCCCTTTAAAATATTTTTCGTAGTAATTTCAGCAATTATCTTAAATTATTGGTTAAGACCGCACCCTCCCGATTCATGTATCTACGGAAAGGTTGCATGAAGGAGTTTCGTTCAGATACGCTTTCGTTAAGAATAGAGTGCGCTCCCTGGTGGTGGAATGTGGAACTAACATAACGCGATATTGTTAAAATTAGGAAAACTAACAATGCGATCTGTTATAAACTTTGAGATATTTCATAACACATAATCTATTATCTATTCTGTCTATTCTATCTATATAAAATCTATTATATATAAAAAATCCAAACGAAAATTTAGTTCCGAACGCCTAGATTTCGAATTCTACTGCATGGATTTTGACGGAACTTATACTGTTAGATAGGTATTGTTTCAGGGAAGGTTTTAAGCTATAACACATCGTTCTACGTAGGTTAGTTATAGAATTATGACGGAAAGTTCTGTTATTTTGGGCAAAAGGATTACCATTATTTTATTGGCGATGAATTTTTTGATAAATGAATTGAAATGGCTGTACATCGCGGGAAAAAACTGTTACTAATTTTATTTAAAAGGGAAAAAAAGAGAAAAGAAGAGAGAAAATGAAAAAAAAAATGACGAGTGGTAATATTGGAAAACGAAAATATCGAATTTAAACATTAGAGAGAATGTTCGTAATGCTTAAAAATTTATTCAATATGAAAGATTGCAGTTTTAAACTATATTTGGCAATTTATCTCTTGCGTCCGGTTAAATAAAATGCATCAGAAAATTTTATAAAATAATATCTGAGTGACAATTTTGTTTTTGTTTTTGATTTCTTTTAAATTTACTTTTTATTTATATTTAACTCGACCATCATGTGACATACAGAAGAAACTAGCAGATGTAATTATAAAAATGACGATACTTGTGAGTTACATATTGTATGTTTTTTGCGATTTCATTTTATCGCCAAACGATTTAATTTTAAGCCAAAAATGCATGAGCGTGCCATCGGTTTGAGCGACGTTCACAATATTGGTTATTTCTCAATAAACGACAGCATTTTCTGGAAATACCCAATTCTACTTATATATATATAATTCAAATGGAAATTTCATTCCCGCTGCTTATAACGCGAGTTCTGCTGAACGTACACTGTTAGATAGGTAATTTTTGGGGGAATTTTTTAGTACATAACACGTCGTTCTACGTTTCTTGGTATTGAATTATGGTTTAAAGATCTTTAATGAGATGAACCTGATGATGGAAAATTAGCCTCTTTAAATGATTCTACCCAATGTATTTCGATGGAACTTGGACTGTTAATTAGATAATTTTCCAGGGGTGTTTTCAGTATACAACATGCCCTTCTATATTGTTCAGCCATACCGTTTTTGGGAAAATTCTGTAGTCTGGTGTACGCAATTATCACAATAGCCTTTTTAAAAATTAAAATAAACGGTTTTTGATAGAATTTGCATTATTAGTTTGACAATTTTTCAGAGATAGTTTTAGTATATAATATATTGTTCGACACTGTTTAGTCATAGAGCAATGGGTTAAATTCTGTAATTTTCCAATATAGCTGCGAGTTGGAAAAACTGGGCTTGGCGAGACAAGGAAAGTTTTCATCCATATTTTCTGTTCAGTAATTAGATAATTTATTTACTATAAAGAATACATTTATCTCTTTTTTATATAAAAACAGAAGTAAATTGTATATAAATAACAAAAATATTAATATTCATGAATAAAAATTTATATAGGAATATATATATGAATACATATTTTAAAAAGCTTAAAGTTCATTTTATTTGTTTTTATAGCTGTTTATATCATTTGGCCACAAATCTCACTTTCTTAAGCCCGAATTGCGCCAAGCTTTTTAACATCTAACAGTGCCCATTGATCTTAAAATCAGGAAAATTGGAAAGTAGATGTAGTTTGTAAAGTATGCATAAATTAAGGAGATAAATTACGTTATCGAATCCATAGACAATTGGCATATTTGGTACCGATAAGTTACATAATTGAGTCTACTGACAATTGGCGTATGTTACCTGGCGTGGTTTGGCGCATAATTAACTTAGGAAAAGATTTAAACTGATTCTGTGTTTTTAAAGCGGAGCTATTCTGTAACAGAATTAACACAGAATTGGCGTGATTTGAAAGAAAACTTTTTGGCGACCTTTTCTTATTTTTACGTTATACCAACACCATACCAAATTGTATGCCATTGCGCCATTTATTTCAATCCTAAATGTGCAAAATTTTTTGGTAATTTACAGTATAGGGATCTTGGCGAAACAGAGAAAATAGCCTTGGCGGAGAGAAAATTTGGAAACATATTTTCTGGCAACCTATTCACTGTTTCATTTCATATAAACAAGCATTTTTTTCTGTTTATACAATTTATTTAACATAAAGATGCAATTTATCTAATTTTAATTAGAAACAGAAGTAATTTGTATATAAAAAAAACATTTATAATATACATATATAAACAAACAAAAAATTTATATCAATTGGCAATAAATCTCACTTTCTGATGCCCGAATAGCGCCAAGTTTTTAAAAAAACGCCAAGGCGCCCGTAGTGGAAAAGAAAAGTACCAAATTTTATTGCAAAAGATTCCAAACTTTGGGGCTTGATATTTATTGAACGCGAATTTCTTTTGACTTTAATTATTATTTATTCGTAACAGTGCAAAAAATTTTAATTTACTATTTTTTGAAGGTGGAAGTATTTTTTTATTATCAAGTAAAATTAAGTTAGAACTTCATTTTTCGCTGAATAAAACATGGAAATGTTTACTGCAGTGCCAAGAGACACTTAAAACGTCATGCGCGTAGTTGGCGATTTTGAAAAAAAAAATATTTTATAATATCGGAACCCACAGCAAATTGGCTTATTTTAACGAGAATGTTTTGGTACAAAATGAAATACTTTTGTTGTAGACGTAATAGTAAATCTCAATACTCACCGATTGAAAAGGCTTTAAAATTATTCAGCAGAGACAACGAGAAATAACTTGCAGTTTCATAAATTTTAATAATCAATATTCTTATCTATCTATCTATCTACTTCTGCTTCTACTATATATACTAGAGTAAAATGGAAATGTGAAATTCGTCCCGATTACATATAACTTGAGCTCACCTGAATGGATTCTGATCATAATGATAGTTAGATAATTTCCCAGGGAAGATTTTAGTATATAAAATATTGTTCTACGTTGCTTATACATAAAATTATGTTTTAAAGTTATATAATCAGACGAACCCGATCATGAAAGATTAAGATTTTTAAAAGATTCAGCCGAATTGATTACGATTGGATTTTCACTGTTAGCTAAATAATTTTTCAGGCAGAGTTTTAGTATATACTATACCCTTCTGCATTGCTTAATAATAGAGGTGTGGTGGAAAGTTCTATAATCAGTTGAACCCGATTATGAAAGTTTAACATTTTTTAAAGTTCTACAGAACGGATTTTGGTAGGAATTTCATTTTAGTTAGATATCTATTCAGACATGGTTTTAGTATTTTGCATATTGTTCTACGTTGCTTAGTCATAAAGTAATGGCGGAAGGTTCCATAATCATATGAAACCGATTATGAAAGATTAGACTTTTCAAAAAGTTCTAGATGGCGGATATTGATAATAATTTCTTTGTTGATAAGGCAATGTTTGCGGAAGTTTTAGTTTATTGCGTATCATTCTACGTTGCTTAGTTACAGAATTATGGGGGAAAGCTCTATAATCAGATGGACCCCTTATGAAAGATCAACCTTTAAAAAAAGTTTTACTGGATGGATTTTGTCCGTTTGTTTGTTTGCATTATTACAAGTAGTTATATAAATTTTCAGGGTTTGTTTTATTGTATTGCGTATTGTACTATCTTTCTTTACCAATCCTACTGTTATTGATCAACTAAAAGGGTTAAGACCTTAATAGCTGAAAATTTGTCTACACATTAGAAAATATAATAGCACACTGGCGTTCTTATCGTTTTCAGCAGTTCGAAAGGACATTCCAGGTAAGGTTCCATATTGCTTTAAATCACAATGTCAAATTCAATGATATATTTTGTTTAATTCAAGGTTCATTTGGATAAGCAGACCAGCGTAGCGGGCATAGCCTGCTAGTCATTTTATAAAATTTCTATGTTCGTATGTATTTTCCAAGCCTTTCCTTTGTTTTGCAGAAAAAAGGAATAAAGCAATAAAGCAGGTTGGCACAATTGTGTATTTTTTACCCTTAATTGGTCCCAGGACTCTTAAAATTGGAAAAAAAATTTAAAAAAAAGAATATTTGCAACATTTAATATCTTAAAATGTATACCATTTAAAAACAAAATTTTAATTGGGATGAAAGATTGGGTATGTTCTTTTATTTCATGTATTTAAAATATTGCAAGATGCAGAATTAGTATTTATAGGTGGCTCCAAACTATCAGACATTTATTGAGCAGAAAATTGGTAAAACAGTTTACACACAGGATTATAAAATAAATTTTACAACTAGACTCAAAATTTTTCTGGCTAATTATACTTCAGATTATAATAATTACACTGAATATAAATAAATTTATATTTAAAGCATTTTTATATTTTTAATACAAGTTTGTATTTAGCTAACACAAAGTTTAGAAAACTTCAACAGTTTAATCACCAAAAAAATATTTTTTTGAAAAATAAAAATGAAAGATTAGGTTCCGTTTATACAGACTAGCATGAAACATATATTTTGAAAATTTCAAGAAAATATATTCAGAAGTTTTTGAGATATCCGGCGCGTTATGCCCAAAAACGTCTTTTGGAGAAAAATGACTTCACTGTTTCGGAAATGCCCCTGCAGCTGTTGAGCGGGTATAATTCTGAAAGCCATAATTTCTATTCTAATGGGAATTTCAAGGAAATAATTATATCAAAATGTTCAGAAGTTCTGGGTTTAACACCTAAAAAGAAAAAAAAAACGAAAATTTTGAAATTTTAAGAGTTTTGAGAACCAGGGGTTTGAGCATATAGGACAAATTTTATTGTTCTTACCAGTATCTTTTATCAATAATCTTCAAGCGGCATTTTTATAACATATGCAATAGGAGTATATGGAGGAAGATTATTGATAAAAGATACTGGTAAGAACAATGAAATTTGTCCTATATGCTCCGACCCCTATTTCCCTCCCCCTTTTCCGGCTCGGAGTAATTATGTTTGTAAAACGATGAAATGGTGGACTGACAACAGAATTTACAAACGAATTTATTAAAAAATAAAAACTTCCTTATTTACCTGTTCTTTATAAAAGGAAAATTTTAATTAATTTTTCATGACCGATTGATAGTTTTGGAAATAAAACACCGCCCGCAAAATGTTTAATGGACATGTGCGGCCATATAAGCGGCATTGGTATGCCTAAACAAATTTATTTGCTCGGCAACAATTATTTTTCGAAAGACATTTACTTGTATTTTAATACAATTGCAAGAGAAATTTATTAACAATATTTCTTTTAAAGTATAGTGGTGCTAACAGAATATAAAAATAGAATCATATATTTAAACCTCCTGTCTGTTAAGTGTTAAAGTGAACTTGACTAGTGTTCCTAACATACCGAATGTGACAATTTTTCATAAAAGCTCAATTTTATAGTTTTATAATCTATTCTTTTATAATGTCATATCATTCATAATCATCATTTGTTCTACCAATTTTATTTTGAGACATTAAAAACACACTAAGGTTTCATAGTTTATCATACAGCCAAAAAATAGCGTACATGTCATAAGTTTTAAAACATATATATACTTTAACACAAATATTCAATATCGAATATAGTGGCAGAGTGGAAATTGAGAACACTAGAAAATATTATGAAAAACGATTTAAAAGATATATTTAGAATATGGATAAGATATGTGGATGATGTATTTGCAATAACTAATAAAGCCACAGACCTCCCCCCCCTTAATAGAAAAACTTAACTCATATGATAAAAATATACAGTTTACAGTTGAAGTAGAGAAAAACAACAATCTGGCATTTCTTGACGTTTTACTTACTCGTTCAGAGCATAATCTCCATACTACAGTATACAGGAAACCAAATGCAAATTCTTACATAATCTCCAAACACTCAAGGACCCCTTTTCCATATAAAATAGCTGCAATAAATACATATATCCATAGAGCACTAAATGTATGTTCAACAGAAGACCTCCTAGAAACCGAAATAAATCAAATCAAATCAATAGCTAAGGAAGCAGGATATACCACTAAAACGATACAAAAATTAGTTGAAAAAGTGAAAAAAAGTTACAATAGAATAGAACCAGCCCAGAAAGTTATAAAATTTACAAATTCAATCCCTTTCATAAAAGGTGTTTCATTAAAAATAAAACGAGAATTTAAAAAACTAGGAATAAATACCCCTATCACCCCTTACCTACCAATATTTAAATTAATTAGAACAGACATTGAGAAAATTTCACACCTACAGACATCTGGAATATACAAAATTAATTTCAAAAACAATGAAGGAAAAGATATGTCATATATAGGAATGACAAAAAGAAAGCTACAAGACAGGATTAAAGAACACCAACGGGATATACGACTTAATAAATCATCTACGGCCATAGCACGACTCAATAGAAAATCCCCCATCAAAATAGATTTTAAAAACGTCGAGAAATTAGCAAAATACAATAGTCTAAATTACGCATTAATAAGAGAAGCCATTGAAATCATCTCATCAAAATCAGAAACCTGCAATGATCAACTACACGCAGTTATAGACAATAGATGGCGACACATTTTGAAAATAGGGAAAAATAACAGGGAAAATCTGGAAAGCAAGGATTAGCGAGAGAGTGAGACGAAAAACATCAATAACTGAAGATGCCTCGGTGAAAAAGGAGGTGAAAATATTTTTTAAACTATCTTGAATATTTGTGTTAAAGTACATATATGTTTTAAAACTTATGACATGTACGCTATTTTTTGGCTGTATGATAAACTATGAAACCTTAGTGTGTTTTTAATGTCTGAAAATAAAATTGGTAGAACAAATGATGATTATCTCAATTTTATATATTGTATAAAAACTATATGTCATGGTTTCATTAGATTGACAGCATAGCCACCAAATAAACAGGCAAACTTACACCACTAATTTTTAAATGTTATTTTTGTCTTCATTCGTTGAGAGGAATAAAATATTTCTAAAACATGGATCAGAAATTCTTTGGTTGAGAGAGTTTTGTGACAGCAGCTTTGGTTGAGAGAACTTTGTGATTCACTTTGTTAATGGCACCAATTTTATTTTCAGTTACATTTATATACAGTCTTCTATATTTTCTCATTTTCTTTTTAGAATCATCATTATGAATAATTAGTTGATTTTAAGTTTACTGAGTGGCAGGATTATTCTTTTAACACATTCCAATGTAGTTGAAAAGTGTTTAAGAATTCGGATTTTCAGTCTGCCTCCAGTCTGCACGTGTACAAACTCGCGTAAACGTACTAGAATTGCCATGAAATTGATATATGTTAATGAGATTTACTAAAGCATGCTTGGAATTGAAAATTATGCATGTAGCATCTATAAATCATTTACAGGGACACTCAATAGAATTCCGTTACTTTACGGTCTAAGGGGAAAATCGTTTACGGTGTATTTTGCATGATGTTATATTGTTTCAAACATACTTAAACTAACAAGGTGCTTACTGTAGAATATGGTTTGCACAGCATTCATCATTCCTTTACAGAGACACAATAAAATAACTCGGTTACAGTACTGAATAAGAAAAGTAATTGCTGGAAGTACATTTTAATTTGAAGTACGAGTTTTTAAATTAAAGTATTTTTTGCCTGCAGGTATGTATATTCTATAGCTGGTATACAGGGCAATACAAAAGATTTCGAGTCCATTTTCGTTTTATAATTGAAATTGATGTAAGTAATTTACAATAACCGAGAACGAAGCGGCTCCACAAACCACCACCTCATCGGGTTGACGGCTAAAATTCCAGGATAAGTTAAAACTCGATTCGCATATTGAAATGCATCTTGTCTGCCAAGTCATAGCTTGTTGAAGAACAACCGCAAACACAATTTTAGAGGTTTAGTGTCACGTTTACCATTGTGTTTTCTTGCTCCCAATCCTGCATGTTTTCATACCTTTGTGTGCAGGAAAACGGAATGATAAACTTACAGATCAACCACTACAATTGCGTCTTCAGGTGATTTCCACCAAAATACGACTTGACAGGCCACATGCATTTTAACCCCTTAACCTACAATGACGGGCATAGCCCGCGTACGATGATCGAGCCAAATGTAAATTTCTGTTACCACTAAAATTTCACAGTAAATATAGTTTAATTTAATCGTCGAATTTCCATTCCACGGAATTCATTTCATTTCATTTCCACGGAAAGTTATCCATTTTACCCTGCGAAGAACCGGTGTAAGATAATAAATGTTTAATTGAGCATACCACGTACTATTTGTAAATATTTTATATTTTATTCCAATTTTTTAAGTTTCTTCTATACTTTGTATGCTTTCTGCAATGTTATTCACCTGTGCGAAGTGCAGGTATCCCATGAAAACTATTTTCCCCGGATATGACACAATGACCGACATATTTCTAGATTTAAAAAAAAAGTAATTTGTCGATTTTAGGAATTTTTTTAAAGCTGTTGTCTAAAATTCTCAAAATATTTAAAACTATAAATAATCAATTATTGCTGGTTTAATAGTACAAGAATTACTGCTGGCATTTTAAATGAAAGTGGATCCTAATGTAAAATTAAATGAGTTTTAAATGGAATTAATGAAATGCTTCTATTTTAAATATTATAAATACTATTCGATCAAGAGAATATTTGGCAATTTATCGCCTGCGCCCGGTAAATAAAAAATATGCCTTAAAATTAATTAAATAATTTATACTTAAACTCTAAGCGTAATAAAACGTTTACTTCTCATTGGAAATACACATGTATATGTAATTTCTATAACTTAATCTTATCAGGAATTGAATTAAAAACGCTGCTGCAAAATTCTATCTTAACATACATTAACTAATTTTTATATGTCCTTGTTCATTGCATTACAAAAACATAATTCATATAGAAAGTATTAAAATCACTAACATTTAATAATATACATTAAATAATATTTTAACTTTTTTATAAATTACTAGCAAACCCCGCGGCTTTGCTCGCGTTATATTTGAAATGGGCCAAGTGATATTTATATGTCTAATTTTTATTAAAACGTACTAACTAAATTTTTATTTTATTAAAATGTAATATTTTATTTTATTAAAAGGTACTTATTACTTTTAGGAATAATTCAAAAATTACTATTTAAAACACAGTTTGATTAAACATCATTATTACACTGCATTAGGCAGAAATGAGACTTAAATTAATAAAATGAAATAAAACTAAATAAATGATAATTTAGAAAATATTTTGAAACTTTTATGCTCAGATAATACGCTCATTTCAGTATTCATTTGATGTTTTGAATTTTTTAGAAACCATCTTCTTACATCTTAAAATTAACCATCATGTCAAATTCCAAGTCCTACAACCTCTCTCAACATAAAGGGCCATGTTGAAACAGGAACTGTCACCATTAATTTGCCAACATTAATTTTGAAATCGGTTTGTTATTTCCTAATATTCCACAAAACGTAGTTTAAAAAGCTTTTAAAGCCCTTTATTAGAACGCTTGTTGTTCCTATGAACCCCAGGTGGTAGAATCACCGCCATAAAATATAGCCTGTGTAGGATCAGAGACTGTTACCATTGATTCGCAACTATTACTTTTATAATCGGTTTATATTCCCTGAAATTGCATAGAATCGTAATTTAGAACTTTTTTAGAATGCTTTTTGCACCTCCCCTTCGCTTCACCACTTTTTAATTCGAATTTATTTTCGACGTTCCTTCGAGGGCATTTATATTTTATAAGTAACTAGCAAACCCCGCGGCTTTGCTCGCGTAATATTTGAATTATGCCAAGTGATATTTATATATCTAATTTTTATTAAAAGGTACTAAGTAAATTTTTATTTTATTAAAAGGTAATATTTTATTTTATTAAAAGGTACTTATTACTTTTAGAAATAATTAAAAAAATTACTATTTAAAACACAGTTTGATTAAACATCATTGTTACACTGCATGAGGCAGAAATGAGACTTAAATTAATAAAACGAAATAAAACTAAATAAATAATAATTTAGAAAATATTTTGAAACTTTTATGCTCAATTACTACGCTTATTTCAGTATTCATTTGAACTTTTGAATTTTTTAGAAACCATCTTGTTACATCTTAAAATTAACCATCATGTCAAATTCCAAGTCCTACCACCTCTCTCAACATAAAGGGCTATGTTGAAATAGGAAATGTCACCATTAATTTGCCAACATTAATTTTGAAATTGGTTTGTTATTTCCTAATATTCCACAGAAACTTAATTTAGAAATCTTTTAAAGGCCTTTTTTAGAGCGTTTGTTGTTCCTGTGAATCCCAGGTGATAGAATCATCGGCATAAAATATAGCCTGTGTAGGATCAGAGACTGTTACCATTGATTCGCAACTATGACTTTTATATTTGGTTTATATTCCCTGAAATTGCATAGAAATCGTAATTTAGAACTTTTTTAGAATGCTTTTTGCACCTCCCCTTCGCTTCACCACTTTTTAATTCGAATTTATTTTCGACGTTCCTTCGAGGGCATTTATATTTTATAAGTAACTAGCAAACTCCGCGGCTTTGCTCGCGTAATATTTGAATTATGCCAAGTGATATTTATATATCTAATTTTTATTAAAAGGTACTAAGTAAATTTTTATTTTATTAAAAGGTAATATTTTATTTTATTAAAAGGTACTTATTACTTTTAGAAATAATTAAAAAAATTACTATTTAAAACACAGTTTGATTAAACATCATTGTTACACTGCATGAGGCAGAAATGAGACTTAAATTAATAAAACGAAATAAAACTAAATAAATAATAATTTAGAAAATATTTTGAAACTTTTATGCTCAATTACTACGCTTATTTCAGTATTCATTTGAACTTTTGAATTTTTTAGAAACCATCTTGTTACATCTTAAAATTAACCATCATGTCAAATTCCAAGTCCTACCACCTCTCTCAACATAAAAGGGCTATGTTGAAATAGGAAATGTCACCATTAATTTGCCAACATTAATTTTGAAATTGGTTTGTTATTTCCTAATATTCCACAGAAACTTAATTTAGAAATCTTTTAAAGGCCTTTTTTAGAGCGTTTGTTGTTCCTGTGAATCCCAGGTGATAGAATCATCGGCATAAAATATAGCCTGTGTAGGATCAGAGACTGTTACCATTGATTCGCAACTATGACTTTTATATTTGGTTTATATTCCCTGAAATTGCATAGAAATCGTAATTTAGGACTTTTTTAGAATGCTTTTCGCACCTCCCCTTCACGTCACCCCTTTTTAATTCGAATTTATTTTCGACAGTTCTTCGAGGGCATTTATATTTTATAAGTAACTACCATGCCATATTTAAAGTTTCTAGCCTCTTCAGTTCAGCAGAAAACGCAATTTAGAAAGTCTTTAGCTACTGCAACCCTCTGGCGGTAGTGGCACAGACATAAAATGTAGCTTATGTTTGAGCAGGTTCTATCACCAGCAATTTGTTATCATTATTTTTTTAATCGGTTTGGTATTTGATAAGATTACATAAAAATTGTAATTTATGACGCTTTTCGCTCACTTCATCTTTTTAAATTTGAAATTTTCTTTCGACAGTCCTTAGAAAGCAGTTGCATCTTGTAAGTAAATGCCATGCCATACTTCAAAGTGTTTGACCCTTCAGTTATGCAAAAAACGCAAATTAGAACATGTTTTGCTTTTGCAACCCTCAGATGGTAGTGACAGCAACATAAAATATAACCTATGTTATAGCAGGGACTGTCACCATTGATTTGCAACCATTACTTTTGAAATAGCTTTGGAATTTCCTGAGATTGAGTAGAAATCGCAATTTAGAACGTTTTTAGAACGCTTTTCGCGCATTTTCATCCCTTTTTAAATTTCCAATTTTTTCGAAACTGTTCTTAAAAATCATTTATATGTAATAAATATGTACCTTGCTTAATTTTAAGTTGCTAGCTCCTACCGATCACAAAAATCGAAATTTGGAACGCTTTTTTGCTCCTGCAACGTCTAGGTGATAGTGATAATAACTTAAAATAGCATCTATGTTAGAGCAGAGGATGTCAACATCAATTTCTTACCATTACTTTTGAAATCAGTTTGATTCTTCCTGAGATATTGTTTACAAATCGGCATTTAGAACGTTTTTAGAACGCTTTTCGCTCATTTTGCTCCTGCATCTCCTCTGGGGTAGTGGAAACAAATATAAAATATAGCCTATCTTTGAGCAAGATCTGTCACCATCATTTTTACACCATTATATTTGAAATCGGTTCAGTATTTCCTGAGATTGCATAGAAATCGTAATTTAGAACGTTTTTTACAACGCTTTTTGCGCATTTTGACCCCCCTTTTAAATTTTGATTTTTTTAGGAAATGTCCTTAGAGATCATTGATATCTTATAACTAACTACCATTCTAAATTTAACGATTCAAGGCCCGTCCGTCACGCAAAAACCGCAATTTAGAACGTTGTTCTCCTGCACCCCCTTTGGGGTAGTGGCACCGACATAAAACATAGCCTATCTTGGAGCAAACGTTGTCACTATCATTTTCACACCAATATTTTTTAAATCGGTTTGGTATTTCCTGAGATTATGTAGAAACTACCATTTAGAACGTTTTTTAGAACGCTTTTTGTACATTTCCACCCCTTTTAAATTTCGAATTGTTTAAGAACTGTTCTTAGACATCGTTTATATCTTATAAGTAACTAATATTCCAAATTTCATATTTATATGCCCTTCAGTAACGCAAAAATCGCATTTTTAGAACGTTTTCTGCTCCTGCACTCCCTTTGGGGTAGTGGCACCGACATAAAATATAGCCTATGTTCTAAGTTGGACTAACACGATCATTTTGATACCATTACTTTTGGAATCGGTTCGGTATTTCCTGAGATTATGTAGAAACTACCATTTAGAACGTTTTTTAGAACGCTTTTTGTGCATTTTCACCCCTTTTAAATTTTGAATTGTTTAAGAACTGTTCTTAGACATCAATTATATCTTATAAGTAACTAATATTCCAAATTTCATATTTCTAGGCCATTCAGTAACGGAAAAATTGCATTTTTTGAACGTTTTTTGCTCCTGCACCCCCTTTGGTGTAGTGGCACCGACATAAGATATAGCCTATGTTCTAAGTTGGACTAACACCATCATTTTGATACCATTACTTTTGGAATTGGTTCGGTAGTTCCAGAGCTTACCTCCGACAAATAAACAATTTTTTCCTCTTTATAATAGGAGTATAGACTACCATGTCATATTTAAAGTTTCTAGCCCTTTCAGTATCACAGAAATCGCAATTTAGAAAGTTTTTAGCTCCTGCAACTCTCTGGTGGTAGTGGAACAGACATAAAATATAGCTTATGTTTGAGCAGGTTCTATCACCAAAATTTGTCATCATTATTTTTTTAATCGGTTTGGTATTTTTTAAGTTTGCTTAAAAATTGTAATTTATAACGCTTTTCACTCACTTCATATTTTTAAATTTGGAATTTTCTTTCGACTGTTCTTAGAAAGCAGTTGCATCTTGTAAGTAAATACCATGCCATTCTTCAAAGTGTTAGACCCCTCAGTTTTGCAAAAAACGCAAATTAGAACATGTTTTGCTTTTGCAACCCTCAGATGGAAGTGACAGCAACATAAAATATAACCTATGTTATAGCAGGGACTGTCACCATAGATTTGCAACCATTACTTTTGAAATAGCTTTGGTATTGATTATAATAGATTAGCTTAGATTGAGTAGAAATCGCAATTTAGAACGTTTTTAGGACGCTTATCGCGCATTTTCACCCCTTTTTTAATTTCCAATTTTTTCGAAACTGTTCTTAAAGATCATTTATATCTATTAAATATGTACCTTGCCTAATTTTAAGTTGCTAGCCCCTACCGATCACAAAAATCGAAATTTAGAACGCTTTTTTGCTCCTGCAACGTTTTGGTGATAGTGATACCGACATAAAATAGCGTCTATGCTAGAGCAGAGGCTGTCAGCATCAATTTCCTACGTTTGAAATCAGATTCATTCTTCCTGAGATATTGCCGATAAATCGGCATTTAGAACGTTTTTAGAACGCTTTTCGCTCATTTTGCTCCTGCGTCTCCTCTGGGGTAGTGGAAACAGATATAAAATATAGCCTATCTTGGAGCAAGATCTGTCACCATCATATTTGAAATCGGTTCAGTACTTCCTGAGATTGCATAGAAATCGCAATTTAGAAAATTTTTTACAACGCTTTTTGCGCATTTTGACCCCCTTTTAATTTCACAATTCTAGGCCCTTCCGTAATGCAAAAGCCGCAATTTAGAACGTTTTTCTCCTGCACCCCCTTTGGGGTAGTGGCACCGACATAAAACATCGCCTATGTTGGAGAAAGGGTTGTCACCGTCATTTTGACGCCATTATTTTTTAGATCGGTTTGGTATTTCCTGAGTTTGTGTAGAAACCACCATTAGAACGTTTTTTAGAACGCTTTTCGCGCATTTTCACTCCTTTTAAATTTCGAATTGTTTAAGAACTGTTCTTAGAAATCCTTTATATCTAATAAGTAGCTAATATTTCAAATTTCATATTTCTAGGCTCTTCGGTAACGCAAAAATCGCATTTTTAGAACATTTTTTTGCTCCTGCACCCCCTTTCGGGTAGTGGCACCGATATAAAACATAGCCTATGTTGGAGCAAGGGTTGTCACCGTCATTTTGACACCATTATTTTTTAAATCGGTTTGGTATTTCCTGAGATTGTGTCGAAACCACCATTTAGAACGTTTTTTAGAACGATTTTCGCGCATTTTCACCCCTTTCAAATTTCGAATTGTTTAAGAACTGTTCATAGAAATCCTTTATATCTAATAAGTAGCTAATACTTCAAATTTCATATTTCTAGGCCCTTCAGTAACACATAAACCGCATTTTTAGAACTTTTTTGCTCCTGCACCCCCTTTGGGGTAGAGACACCGACATAAAACATAGCCTATCTTGGAGCAAGAGTTGTCACCATCATTTTGACACCAATATTTTTTAAATCGGTTTGGTATTTCCTGAGATTGTGTAGAAACTACCATTTAGAACGTTTTTTAGAACGTTTTTTGTGCATTTTCACCCCTTTTAAATTTCGAATTATTTAAGAACTGTTCTTAGACATCATTTATATCTTATAAGCAACTAATATTCAAAATTTCATATTTCTAGGCCCTTCAGTAACGCTAAAATTGCATTTTTAGAACGTTTTTTGCTCCAACTGGCACCGACATAAAACATAGCCTGTCTTAGAGCAAGCGTTGTCACCATCATTTTGACACCAATATTTTTTAAATCGGTTTGGTATTTCTTGAGATTGTGTAGAAACTACCATTTAGAACGTTTTTTAGAACGCTTTTTGTGCATTTTCACCCCTTTTAAATTTCGAATTGTTTAAGAACTGTTCTTAGACATCATTTATATCTTATAAGTAACTAATATTCAAAATTTTATCTTTCTAGGCCCTTCAGTAACGCTAAAATCGCATTTTTAGAATGTTTTTTGCTCCTACACCCCCTTTGAGTTAGTGTCATAAGATATAGCCTATGTTCTAAGTTGGACTAACACCATCATTTTGATACCATTACTTTTGGAATCGGTTCGGTAGTTCCAGAGCTTATCTCCGACAAATAAACAATAAACTCTTTATAATAGGAGTATAGATAATAAAACACAAAACTAACCTGTTTTTCTCTTTTGGGAAACGAAAAAAATGAGTTCTCTCAGATAGAGAGTTATTTTTGCAGTTTTGAAAACTGCAATAATTAGAACGCCAACGTGGCATTTTTCCAAATTATACAATTTCTTAAAAGAACTGATTTTGTTTAAATAACTAACTTCAATAAATAAATTAAATAATGGCGAATAAATAAATCGAATTATATCTATACTTCCAACAATTAAGTACTGCAGACGACAAACGAATAAAATCACGGCTGCGCGTGCGCATAGTTATTTCATAGATATCGAACTTATAGATCATCCACAAAGGGGAAAGAAGTTAATAATCCTCTTGTAGTTCACTCCGTCCGCTGGGTGGCGTATGACCTTGATTGACGTGACCTCGCCTTTAATCTTGCGGTTATCTCTCCCATTTAAGATAGGACGCTTACTTATATCGCTTTGGGGCACAGCCTTCGAAAGGGTTAACCACCAAAACTATAAGGTTGGGGTTTTCAACATTTTAGCTGCATGTCGCACAGTGGGGTATTTTACAAATCTGGGCGGCCAAAATTATTTTTTTCTTTTAAACTAATTTAAACGTTTAAAGCAGTAAATAAATGCACTTTTTGAAATAAATATTGTTTAATAACTTGAAAATCATGGATGTTTTGCAACTTCGTATTGATATTTATTGATCAAAATTAGTATTATAAAATAAATGATATTTATGATAAGCAGTATTATAAAATAAATGATAATATGATAAATAATATCATAAAATAAATTATAATTATGATAAATAGTATTATTAAACAAATGATAATTATGATAAATAGTATTATAAAATAAATGATAATCATGATAAATAGTATTATAAAATAAATGATAATCATGATTAAAAAAAATGGAATAATATATTGAATAATTGAATAAATTATAAAAACAGATTATTAATGATAAGAACAATTAGTTTGTAAATCACCAAGGTGGGATCTTTTAATCAGATGATAATTCAGAATCGTAATCTGTTTTTTCATAATCAGAATCCTCTGGATCACGAGCTTCAGAAGATTCCATAGGCAGTAACATTTCTAGAGTTTCTTTATGGAACAATTTTGATTTTTTTCTTATCGTGGGTCTTATTCCAGTTAAAACTGGATCTGAACTCAAAAGCAATCTGTTGAGAAAATCACGGCTACAAGAAATTCTTGAAAATTTCGCGATAGATTTTGGCGAAATAATCGAAAATGTTTGTTCCGTGCTTCGGCTACTTCTTCAGACAATTGGCCTACTGGTAAAGCTTTCTCTATCACAATGCGTCCATGGATTAATATTTTACGCATTGTGGGTGACATTGGATACCATTTATATAACTGGACGTAGAGCTCTGCTGTTTTTTCTGTATATTCTTAAATTTATCAAGGGGAATTTTGTGGCCACTGGATATGGTTTCAAGAATAACTTTAAATCGATATATTAAATTTTCATCAATGCCGGTAATTTCCGCTACTAGAGATGGGTCAGTAAAGAATCTTCTGTATAAAGTATGTGTAAGTACTTCCACATCAGTCGAGCTCCTCAAACTTTCAGACTTTCTCCGCTTTGACCTGTCACTTGATTCAGTGAAAGCTTTTGCTGGCCTTCCTGGTCGATTTATTTTTCTTGAAATTTCTACTGTACCTTCAAGCCATTCTTTATTATTTTTCACAAATTTATCTAACATATAATGGGCTTCGATCCATTTGCTCTTGAACTGAGATTTAAATTGGGAGAAATTGTGCTTGAGGTTTTTAATTTCATCATCATCAAAATTATCGCCATTAAGAAGGTAATTTTCAAGGAAATTTAATCTATGATTAATGTTTGGCAAATTCTGCTGTTGCATAATGTTTAAAAATTCTTTTCGAGTCATTACTCTGACATTCGAAGGCCCTAAATAAAAATAAATACAAAATATGAACAAAAAAGAATGCATAATATTTATATGCAATTTAGATAGATAACATCATTTTATCCCTTATTTTTAAAAAAATCTCACAATCTTTCGCTAACTTTTAACAAAAACATGAAAATTGCCTCGACTTATTTTTTAGATAAACAAATGTTAATAACGAGCAATAAATTATTTCAATTATTTGAAAAGAGCTTAAAAAGAGATAAAAGGGAATGAATACATTACTTTAAAGCAATTTTTTTAAATTATATAAATTTAATTTCAATCAGAATAACTGAAAAATAAACAAATCTGATCACTTTCCATTGAATCATAACAATTTTTTTCATATTAAAATTTATACGATAAATATCAGTTAAAAATCAATATATAGTAATTTTGTATGCTTACTCAGAATAATGGAAGAGCATATTTATATCGCCTTCATTTTAAAAAGGGGACAAAGGTGGAACTACTTTAAACGAAAAAACAAATAGAAGGGTGTATATTTATTGGTACAACAAGTAACTTTGCTTGGAAATGTTTGGAAATATAACTAAACCCTTCGTGAATTGGGAAACAAGGGAAAAAATAATAGAAAAATATGCGTTATTTTAAATTAATTTTGTAAGTACTAAAACTATTTCTTTCTCAATTCAAAGTTAAAAAAATAATGATACATACCTGCCTCGTCACTATCCATAACGATTAGATTTTAAATACTTCCAAAACTAAAGTTATTCAAATTCAAAAATAGAAAGTCACAATGAAAGAACGATTTGACACTCATGCACTTAACGCAACACTCCAGTTTCTACTGATAACAGGAGGTCATCGTTCACTTAAAGGAGATAAAAATCGCATCACGTGATTCCCCAATGATTCAGTTTCAACTTATATCCATCCATTCGATCCTGCGTTGTACTTTATGAAATCGACTTTTGGCCGCACAGATTTGTAAAATACCCCACTGTGTTTGCTACTTCAAATTGTGAAAGATAATTTTCTCTTTATATGACCTTAAAATTTTATGTCTAAATGTAAAGCAAATTTTTTACTTTAAAAATAGTGGTGTGTATGTAAACAATTTAAATATGTGTATTTATTTTGACCGCTGCGTGAGTTCAACACCAGCGGGTAATGGGTTAATACGAGTGATTATAATGAGGAAATTAACTGATCTATGCTATTTTTATGAAAGTGGTGGCAATCAAGCAATTAAAATTATTTAAAAAATAGCGGACTGGCAACAATGGAGAGAATTAAAGTAATATTCCCAGAGTTGAATAGTGTGGGTTGTACAATAATTTTCTCTCCTCGCGTACCAAATACACGATTTTACCATTTCTTAATGCACAATGATATATTTTGTTTTGTTCCTGCTGTTTCATTCTCATAAAATTAACCAAATTTTCTTCTATAGCCAAGATGCAAACCGAGTGGTTTTAAATATCCGAACAAGTTTTAAATATCAATTTTTTAATTTTGAAAATCTTTGTCCTAATTTTTACTTTAAAGAAACATAAATGTATATCACTGGTGGTATTATTTTTTTCAAGCACATGAATTAAAGTACCTAGTTTGTTATAAAAATTATACATCTTACTGAGTTTATTCAAAAAACATTTTCATATAATTTCATATTTTCATTACTTCTGTTTGTAATAAATGCAAATCTCCTGAAACAGAGGTAAAATCGTTCACGATGTGCAATATTGCGAATTTCAAACAACTTTTTGACGGGTTTATGAACATTTCATCTTGCTGCTTTACATTCATGATCTAATACATCCATTAAACTACGACTAAAGAGGATTGACAAATCTTCATAATCGTGAAACTTCAACTGTAACCAATTTCCCCATTAACTCATTATCCCCAATGAAAATTTCTACAAGTAAATTTGAATAAAATTTTCCTCCTCATTTAAACGCCTTATTGATGTAGAATTTCAGTCATAATTGTGGCCGAAAAGATGTTCATTTTAATAGTGGAAGTTTACTTCGTCGGTACTCAGGACGTGCGTTACCGCCTTTTGTGACAATCTAAACAATCTCCTAGTAGGAGAGCTGTTGAACATTTTTGAGTAGGTATTTGAGGCATCCTGAAAATTTGTGTAACACTTCTTTTGTAATGCCTGAATACAAAATCGAATGTCTGGCTGAAGGATTGTGGCCCAAAACCTGTGCCAGACACGTGTCAAGTGCCATTTTTTGACACTACCCAAAAAAGGTATTTGAGGCACGCTGAGATTGAAACAAAATAATATTTATACTTAGAAAAAAATATTTTGAAAATGACAGACACTTTAGTCGGCCCAAAAACTGTGCCAGACACGTGTCAAGTGCCATTTTTTGACTACCCAAAAAAGGTATTTGAGGCACGCTGAGATTGAGGCACAATAATATTTATGCTTAGAAAAAAATATTTTGAAAATGACAGACACTTTAGTCGGCACAAAAACTGCGCCAGACACGTGTCAAGTGCCATTTTTTGTCTGGCACAGGTTTTGGGGCACGATCCTTCAGCCAGACATTCGATTTTGTATTCAGGCATTACAAAAGAAGTGTTGCACAAATTTTCAGGGTGCCTCAAATACCTTCCCTAAAATGTTTAACAGCTCTTGGACTATCCGTTCAGTGTCAGCGAAAGAAATTCTTTCACTAGTTAAAACGAATAGAAATTTTTACCTTATTTGTGAGAGAAAACTTGCTGTAATAAGCAGCTAAATTAAGTCGAAGCTCTGTATTCAAAATTTACTTGTGGGAGTTTGCTTATTCTATAATCATAAACTATTAAACCCAAGTAAAAAAAAAATCATATGGCATCTTGTGATAACCTCTTCACTTACTTCACTCGCAATGAGTAGACTGTACGTAATATGTTTCTTGCTCTTCATTCCTAACTCCATTAATCAGAGATTTCGTGTGGAGGATTGCAAAAATTCGTTCCTCACTTTTAGAATAGCTTAATCAATAGATTTTTTAAAAAAATAAAGTATCGCACCAAATCCCATTGTCTCAAAAAAAATTTTTTTAAAGCCTTAATTTTGTATGAGGACGAAATTGAATAATATTCTCAGTGTTGATTATTGTGGGTTATGGAATAATGTTCTCTCCTCGAGTAACAGATATACACTTCTACCATTCCTTGTTGTACAATGATTTTTTTTTTGTTCTTGCTATCTCATTCGCATAAAATCAACCAAATTTAATTTAGCTTAGCTGCAAAAAGAGTAGCAATGGAACATGATATAAATACCACTTTCTTAATTTTTAAAAGTTTTTGTCCTATTTGTTACTTTAAAAAACCAATAAATGCATAGCACTGTAGAAAAGTTAAAATTTTTTTAGGAAATTAATTAAAGTACCTGATCCTAATACCATTTTTTATACTGGATTCGAAAATATGAGTATTTTTTTCAATCAAACCAAGTTTGTTTAAAAATGTAGTATATATCAGAGTAAATTCTGTCCCATAATAATTTCATAACTGCTTAAGTTCCCTTTATATAAAATGCAAAACATACCAAACAGAAGGAAAATCGTTCTCACTGTGCAATAGTGCAGCTTTCAAAGTACCTTTTGAAGGGTTTACGAATACTTCAATCCAGTGGCGTAGCGTCGGGGGTAGCGGGAGAATGGATACTACCAGTACTATTATATAAAAACTTGTCTCTATCCAATCGTTCAACGTTATACAATAAAACAAAGCAAAATTTAGCATACATTAATACAGGTAATGAAACGATTGACCCCTCCTCCCCATGGAACTATTAATAAAGAGGAACTGGCATATCCTTAAAATAGTCACGCTCCAACTGTAACCGCTATCGCAGACGTTGTTTAGCGCCAGTGGAAACTACCACCAGTAGATTTATATAGAAATGTTCAACCTATTTATACACCTTGTTAAAACAAACTTTCAGTCATAAATAATGGTAGAAATAGATTTTCAATTTACTGGTAGGAGTTTACTTTGGCGGTGGCTAGGCCTTGCGTTTCTGCCATATTGTGACAACCAGGAAAACAAGCTGACAGTTTTACAAGGCATACTGACAGCAGTAAAAACAAATGGAAAATTTTATAATATTTTTGAGCAAAATTTCCATAAATAAGACGAAATTTTCTATTCAATTTTACTTGTGGGATGCTTACCCTGACGGTGATAAGAAACTGAAGATCCGATTAAAAAAAAGCATCCACCCTCTTGCGATAACCCTCTCAATTACTTCACTCATAACTGGTAGACAGTACTCTATATGTCTCCTCCTCTATATTCATAACTCCATTCTCCTCCCTTACGCTACACCACTGTTTCATTTTGTGCTTTATGTTCATAATCTAATACTTTTATCAAAATCGAAATAATTGAATGATTATTGATAATTGAATTGTTCGACTGAATTGTTCAGCCATGGCACAAATTAAAAGTTAAATTTAACTGATTCATATAAATATTATTCCACGGATAAGAATAAAAAAGTATTTTATGTATTTAAATAAGTATAAATATCATTTAAATCCGATTACGTATTTTGTTGGATAGCGGTAGCAATTAAACTGGATAGATTATGTTTTACCGATTGAAACAGTGAATTCTTTAAACTATTTTTAAAATGTCAAATTAATGAGAAAATTTATATAATAAAACTATTTTTCCCTTTGCCCATTAAATGATTTTATTGGCTCATCCGAAAAACAAAATCCCGCAACTTAAAAATAAATCTTATGTTCAGTATTTTTTATTGTTTCCTAATTAAGTTCTAAGACTATTAACTTTTTTATCTGCAGTCCATACAATTTTTTTTATTCCTATTATGATGCAAACGACTTTTATGACTGAATAAGACTTCATTTCGGAAGAATAATATTTTTTATTTAGAAAACGTTAATAAGTATTGTGCATTATGCAGGGCTGCATCAGGCGACTATTTTTTAAATCTATCTTGCACCACTCTCTCAAAATAAAAAAACTTTCACATACAATTTGAGAACATTTTTAAGAAAAATTTGCTGCAAAATATTTTTTTTAAATAGTGGTGTAAATAGAATAGAAAAATAGTCGCCTGTGGCAGCCCTGGTTATGAAGTTTGTTATGTGTTATCTTCAACAGAATGTTGCGTATTTGTGTTAAAAAATTGCCAATTACCTTTGAATAAAAGCTTCTTTAACTGAAATTTTATACGTATTACCTTTAGTTTGCGGGTTTTCTTTTATTATATAAAAATTGGCGAACTTAAATAATCAATTTTGTAACTTTCTTAATTATCATTAAACATCCACACGGTAACGCAATGAAAAAATCTTCATCAATCTATACTAACATTATAAAGAAGTAACGTCTGTGTGTTTGTTTGTCTGCAAGAGGTCATCGCTTGAAATACCGAAATAATTTCCGAATTAATCCTTGAAAATTGATGGTGGTAGTCTCTGCTGAAATATAGGTTATATTTCTTGTCGTTGGCACGGGAGTGGAGCAGCGAAAAACGTTCTAAAAAATCGATTTTGTTTATACTGTAGGGGCTAGAAAGTTTTAACTTAACATGGCAGTTACGACAAAATTTTAAAAAAATCGAAATTCACAAGGTAACAGAAAAAAAATGGTTATTGTGATACTGAAAAGAGCAGAAATTTGAAATTTGGCACGGCGATTACCTTTAAAATAGAATTGCTCCCTAAGAATAGTTTCTAAAAAAATAGAAATTTAGAAGAGCAAAATGAGCGAAATACGTTCTAAATTACGATTTCTATGGAATTGTTACGGATAGAAACTTGAATTTGGAAGCTGTTAATTTTAAGACGTAGATGATCTCTTCAAACAGTTAAAAAATTAAAAATGGAGTAATTCGCTAAAAGCGTTCAAAAACGTTATAAATTACAGTTTCAATAGAATTGTTAAGAACAGAAACTTAAAATGTAAAACGGCAGCTATTTTTTAGATTCAAATGCAAGTATAGAACAGTTTTTAAAACTAAATGTGAAATTTAAACGGGTGTAGGAGAAAAAAGATTGCTAAACTTACGATTTTTGTGACACTGAAGGGATTAAAAACTTGAAATTTTACATGGCGGCGGCTCCTTTTAAGTTATAAATGTATAAAACACAAACGAATGAAAAAGTTTAAAAAAATGCGGTTTATTGGAGCCGCGCTTTCGATAAAGTTGTCTATCATGCACTGCAAATGTTAAGCACTGTTGATTCGGTATATTATAATTGTCTTTTCGTCAACTAACTTTTTTGAAGGAGTAGGAGATCTTTTGCCAGACCCCTTGCACAGCATTGCCAGCTTGGTCTCTATTTTTATTTCGAAATTTTATATTCATACAAGAAATTTTAAAAGAAGAATCTTTATGTAATCGCAAAATTCATGTCGTTAAATAAAACAAAAAATGCTCTTTTTAAATTCTGGCACGAATTCGGATTTTCTGAATAAAAATGGAGGCCAAACTGGCAAACCTGCCCTTGGACAGCCCATGGAATTTACACTCATTGCCAATGAATGTCTTATTAAAAGCTTATAACCTTCATTTCTAGAAAAAAAAATAGATATCCTACGTCATGAGCTAATCACGTAATTTCAGCGGAGACGGATCCATTATACCCTTCATTTCTAAACACCTACAAGATATCCTACGTCATGAGCTAGCTAATCATGTAATTTCAGCGGAGTCTGATCCATTAATTGCGCCTCCACCACACTCCCTCTCGTTTTAGGAAATACCACATACGCGCAGCGCCGTTAGCACGAACGCGTATGCTAACAAGATCACATTTTTAAGAAATACGACTATAACTGAAAAAGGAACATTTTATTTTTCATAATAAATAAACTCTATTATTTTTATGGTGTAAAACTTGAATATTGTATTGTCTCATTTTTTATAGTTATCGAACTACTTTAATCCTTTCAGGGCCAAGCATTTCCATTGCTAAAACGTTAAACACCGAATGAATGACACCGGAATTTATGAATATTTTTTAAAAAAAATAAGAAATAAAGATCTATTTCACATACAGCATAAACGGACTTTTTTGACCCAAATTCTGGTTCCATTGTGGCATTTATGATTTCGTATTTAGGGGTTTCATAAACCTACCACCGCCCTTGAAAAGATTTACAGCCATGACTTTCATTTGTATGTTTTTACTCAAAATAGAAGTCCGTCAATCTGTTAGAAAGCTTCGCATCGCTCAACTGAATTGTTATTTATTTATTTATTTATTTATTTATTTATTAGAACACATTTAATGTTTTGAAAATGTACCTGGCGCATAATTTAACAATGCTGATTTGTGATTATTTTACAAGGAAATAAAAAGTATTTAAAAGCCTTTCATTTTAAAAACATTTTCCGCCTTTTTAGGTGCTTTCATAATTACATAAATACGTAGCATCTATAGTCGTCGTTTGGTCCGTCAGTCTGTCTGTTTGTCTGCATATAACAGCGCAAGAACTACCCAACCGAATGGTTTGAAATTTTAAATATATAATTTTTGCGGAATTTTCTCGCGTCGTATATACATTAGTGTAATTCGTTTTATTATAGTATCGTTTTACCTGCCATTAAATAAGTTGAATATTTCTTTTTCAAAATTGGGCCAATAAGCAAATTGAATTTGTAAACCGCATGCGAACGTTAAGGGGTTAATGGCGAAGAGGATAAGTAAGCGTACAAACTAAATTCTGGAATCGGGCGTAAATTAACACAGTTGCGCCATCTTGTGGACGGGGTGATAATCCACATACGCGGCCTTTTAGTGTGACGTCGCACGGTGGGTGATTTTCCTATTCTAGCTGGCCAAAATTATTTTTAGCGTCAGTATATTCGTACCGCCGTGAAATTGAAAAATGTTATTGATATTCACTATTGAATGTTAGGTGTTGCAAAATGTAGGATGTAGCAGTCATAATTTCATTACAGGGACATTCAAAAGAATTTCATTACATTACGGCCTATGGGGAAAAATCGTTTTGGGTGGTTTTTAATGATGTTTCATAATTTCAAACACTTTGAAATTTATATACCTACCTATGAAGTGCACTACAAGATGATTGCTATAGAATATGGTATGAATAGCATTTATAGATCATTTACAGGGAAAGAATTATGTTACATTACGATTTATGGAGAAAAAATGTTTGTGGTGTATTTTTTTCTAATTATACTATTTGAAAAGTATTTAAATTTATATATATCTCCTAGGTGCTGTATAAGATGCTTACTATTAAATATGATGTGCATAGCATTCATCTTTAATATACAGGGGCAAACAAAATAAATCAGTTTTATTTCTCTCTGTAAACTATAATTGTTAGAAGTACGTTTTCAGTTGTGGAACGCTTGTTTAAATAAAAAAAACCTGCATACTATTTAAGTGTGCATAAATTCTATAAATCATATAAAGGGCTGCACAAAACATCTGAAGTACATTTCCGATTATTGGCGGAAATTGCTGACAAGGAATTTTCAACTGTGCTATGCGTTCACTCACTGTTATAAATTTTAGCATATTGTGATTTATATGATAAATCTATAATTCATATACAGGTTTTTACAAAATTTTCAGTTAGTTTTTCGGCTTTGGTTGAAATTGCGAATTCAAACGTTTATTACTTAGACATCGTTTTTCACGTTATTAAGCTATGAAGGTCTTTTATAATAGTCCGAATGGATTAAAAAATGTGTCATAATCTGAGAGACACATGATTTTACGTTCTTCTTGATAATTTTAATGATACTTTCTTGAAGGTACGGAATATAATGTGACAAAACTATTTTTGTATTGTTATACAAATCCTAATTTTTTTCTATTAAAATTTAAGATACGGGACAAACACTCGACAGCTTTAATGAAAATTGCTATGTTGGACATTCTTTTGTATATTTATATTTATCTTTGCAGAGAGGAACCGTATGTAAAGAAATGGAATCATAAGATGTCATGAGAAAATGTCTACATTATGTTTTGCACTGTTTCAAATCTGAATTTGGAGAATTTGTCTGGGTCAATCATCTAACCACTCGAAATTTGTAGCCACGTAATATATTTTACATCCTTTTGTCCTGAGAAATCGACATACAACTGGCAACTTTTCTCCAAATTTGGTCATAAGTTTAAACATTTCGCGCTTGCAAAATTTCATGTGCTCTTCATTGTAATTTTTCTCTATAAACAAAACATTTTCAACCAAATTCGCAATCTCGTTATATTTTAAATCTTATTGTCGTTGCTTAACCCCTTCGCGACGGGAGCCTTTTACGAAATGTTTATTACTTTGCTACCGGTTTAAAAAAACAGAAGTTTGTGCCTATTCAAATCGGGAAAATGTTCGGATTAAATAAGGCAAATTTTACAGTAAAATTTTACTGGTGAGGATAAACGAGGATACTTAGGCCTATTTCCGGCACGTATACGTGTCGCTCGTCCCCAAGGGGTTAATGTTGCAAAAGTTTATTTATGTGACTAACTTAAATTCTGCTGTCTTTGATAAAAAGAAAATGGTACTTGAACTAAAATTTCAATAAAAAATTATTTAGACTTAATAAGCTATAAACAATTCTAAAAACTAGGGGGCACCTAAGGGCAGACAAATTAAATTGGAACGAAAAGGTAATAATCTAAACTACTTAACACTAGAACGCCCGGAAGGAGTCGATCCGACTCCGACAATATGATTAAATGTCGACTGGAACCAGATATTCTTTTATAAAATAAGTTAAATTTAAACAACGTAGATTTACGTATAAATCAGTCGAATAATTTTAAATGAAAATTCTGATGTCAAATGTTTTTATGAAACTTGAGTAAAATTTTCGGGCGTTCTAATGTTAATCATATCAAAAATTGAGCTTAATAATGCTTTATCACATAACTTTTTCTATATTAAAACTGAAAAATTATAAAAAAAGGCAGAGTTTTTTGCGACATTAAATATGAAATAACAGTTGATATGCGAAAAATTTATACACATAAATCCGATAAAATAAAGTCCATATTTTGTTAGGAAGCGTCCATAATCGAGCAGTATATTTTATTCCGCTTCAAGTAACAGATTAAAGAACTATACACAAATTGGTTGATTCATTCCCAACTAAGAAGCACTAACTTTTCACTAGTCTATGAACCATACAATTATATTTATAGTAAAACCACAATAGTAGTGTACAACGCCGTAACTATTTAGCTATAACAGGTAAAAAATAAATTACGCTAGGATAAACTTTTAAAAATCGACTTTTGGCCAGCTAGAATCAGCAAATCACCCACCGTGCGTCGTATATGACAAGATATCTACCATCTGCGTATACTTTCTAAATTTCTAGTCACTCAGGGAACCGAATTTTGTTTACCACATTTATTGCAAAATAACGGTGTAGCGAGAGGTTCGTCCAGATGCGCTTGACATAACGAAGTTTTCTTCGCTATTAATCAAGGTGAAAAAAAACTTTACAATTTTAGTGGTGTGAAGTAAGAAAACAGTTAGGCATCTTCTTGTAGTTTAACCCCGTCCGCTACGTGGCGTGCGACCTTGATTGATGCAGGGCTCCCAAATGGTCCGCCAACTGAATACCATTATTTTTTTAGAAAATTTTCTTTTTAGATTTTCCTTACAAACCGCCCCGGAATCACCTTTGAAAGTTAATTCTACCACAAACCTACCACAGAATTTTCTGTTAAAATTTATTGGTATTCGGTTGGCGGACCATTTGGGAGCCCTATTAATGTGACCTTGCCTTTAATCTTGCGGTTACCTCTCCCATTTAAGATAGGGCGCTTACTTATATCGCTTTGGGTTAATGGTGTTAAACCCTTTGGAAAATAATGAAATTTATATGCACTTATGAAGTATAATAAAATGTACATTCTGTAGAATATGCGGTGCAAAGAATATTTATTATTCGTTTACAGGGCCAAACAAAGGAATTCCGTTACATAGTGGTTAAGAAGGAAACATTGTTTCCGGAGTATTTTAATTATGTTAAACTACTTCAAAGTTTATGAAATTGATATACGTGGCTGAGGTTTACTACAAGTTCCTTCCTGTATAATAGAAAGTGCATAGTATTTACAGGGGTACACAAAAGATTACAGGCATAGTTTAAAAAATCCGATACATTAAGGCTAATGGGAAAAAACAGTTTAAATGGAATTTTAATGATGTTACACCCTTCCGCTCGTAATGAAAGTTATATGCATTTATAAAGTGCACTAAATAATACATTCTCTAGAACAAGTGTTGTTAAAAATATTTATTATTCATTTACAAGGTGGCACAAAAGAATTCCGTCACATAATGGTACAGAGGAGAACTTTGTTTGCGGCGTATTTTAATTACGTTAAATTATTTCACAGATAATGAAATTCATATATGGTACTGAGGTTTACTAAAAGTTACTTCCTCTATAATAGAAAGCGTATCATGGAAGACGGTAGTATTTCGAGTGACGCAGCCTTAAGCCTAAAATCGTATCGTATAGTATCGTTAAAATCGTATCGTATCGTATCATAGAATTCGTAGATGGCGGAACTCATATATACAGCTAACTCGACATCAAAGAAAATGCGAAAAGCCGCCTTTTAATAACTCAGCAGATATACGTCTTATTGTTCTGAATTTTCTAGAACAGTCTTATATCTGCAGTCTAATCGTATACTGAAATTTTTACATTTCTACGTGCAGTATATTTTGAGATCTAAATAGTCATTTTTAAAGTGAAAACGTTGGTATAATATCGAGGAAGTTCCTAATTTGAAAATCTCGAAAACGGTTCTAACGATTATTTTTAAATTGATACATAATATAAATGTGATTAAAGCGAGGTGAATAACACTTTTCTTTTTTCTGGGAAACCTCTCGTTCGTTAAATAATTCGATTTTTTTTTCTCTCGAAAATGACACGAGCGATTTTTTAAAAATCAAATAAATATGTTTCAGATGAACCAAATAACAATTTACTTGTTTCCAGCAAGACTCTTGTTCGTTTTATAATGCGCATGAAAAATCGGACTATATTTCTTCGCCATTCTATGGAAATTTCACCGAAAATGCATGACACTGTATTCATACACATGCTTTCTTTTTAACCACTTTTGGGGAGAAAAATTTTGTCTTCCCACGGCTGAGTGGTTGAGGGCCATCGTCTACTGATCTTAACATAGGCAGTTCGATACTCGCTCGTGCGTGTGAAGTTTTTTTTTTTTTTAAAGTCTGTTAGTTGACCATTATTCTCAGTTCCTTTGTAATTTTTTAATTGCTATTAAGTTAAATAAAATTACAATTATAATGACGCCAATTTGATGATGATTATTTCTTGGCAATTTTTCAATAATAAAAATATTACCATAAATTTTATAAATATATTTAATTTCAATCACTTTACAAAAAATATACATTAATACGTAATTATTATTTGAATATAAATCACACGATCAGAAACGTAAAAAAATAATTCATTTCAGCTCTTCTTTTTATAATATCATTTTTTATTATTATGACGGTCAATCAATATATAATCACTGACATCCATAATATTATTATTATTATAATTATTATTTTCCTTGCATAAAAACTATTGTGATGTAATAATTATTTTATAATAAATAATTTAGTTGAAATGTTTTATTTATAAATAACAATGAAGTTTTACATAATAAGCATATCAGAATTCTGGTGTCGCCATCTTTTGACGCAATTGCGTACCACATTTCAGGGTCGTACTGGCATAACTGAGAGGGCGGTGGCAAAATGGATAAAAAGGGCGCCGATTGCCTTACAAAAGGGCGCAAATGCTTATATATACATACATACACATACTATATAAATTATGTATAAAAAATCACTTTAAAAATATATACGAGTACATTGCTATAGCGAAAACTTTATTCCTAAAATAATTATGTCACCCAAATTAGTATTTTACACTATAGAAATGTAATATGCACAAAAATAGTTCCCCGCAAGGCATTGCAGTTAAAAAAAAATCTGATTTTAGACCAGTGTTGCCAATTTAGAGGTATTTTTTTCCTCCACACTTTTCTAAGAAAGCTATCTCTGTTTTCGAATTTCGCTCACCTTATCTAAAGAGTTAATTCAAACTTTACCCCGAATATTTGAATAAAAATCTCCATACGATTATCTCCAAATGGAAAATAAAATATTAAAATAAAACAAACAAAAACAATTTCGTTGGGTCAAAACTCAAAAGTGCAAAACATTATTTAATACAATTCAATAATATTTTATATAATACAATCTCTAGAATACAAATACTAATTATGGTGTATAAAATTTCAGGAAAGTTATTTTTGTTTAGTTCAAGAGTGACGTCTATTTTACGTGAATTATTTTTAAAATATGTTTTATTTCTTTATTTTTTCAACATTCAAAAGATATCATAGATTTTTTTTTTTTAATTATGGCCATTTTTTTTTCCATTCTGATCAGAAACAAAATTATGGCCATTTTTTTTTTCATCCTGACCAGAAAAAAAAAAAAAAAAAAAAAAAAAAATTATGACCATTTTTTTTTTCCTTTTCTGACCAGAAAATCAGAGTTCTAACTTTTTACGACAGCTCTTTCATCTTCACCTAACACTTCATTTATAACGGTTGTTTCAAAATAATGGATGGCACCAGTCCATCAGTTCAGAAGAAAATGATCCATTCCAAAGGTATAAGTTCGATTGAAAAAAACTATTTAATACTTTGAGCAGAAAGAGGAGGCTACACCTGCAATTTTTATGACACTAATAGAATCCAATAGCTGCCAATGTGTACGGTTTAGTTACCTCTAAAATTTAACACAAATTTTTGCCATATTTAATCGTTGACAATTGTTAGACTTTTTAAACTGAAATTCCGGAAGTGACAGCCGATTGTTCCCTTGCGACGACATTCCTCTGGCTTCAACTCGTAAAACTTGGCTAAAAGTGCTATCTTTGACAACATTTTCTGAATGAATCTTTGCCTTTATAAGAAAATGGGAAACCAATTTCCTGGTATCTGAACAAAATGGGCAAATTTTATATTTTTACGAATATTAATGCAAATTTTTTGTATTTACGAATGAAAATGACTTCGCGAAAGTATCAGAAAAGTAGTTAGTTTGGATTTGGGAATGAATAGCTTTCAATATAAAAAATTCTCATAACGAGGATGTGATCGCCCCCCACCCCAAAAAAGGAAATCCACGACCCCCTCTAAATGATGAGCTGAATCCGTCCTTGGCTTTGTCGAATATTGATTGATTAAAATCTCGGAAACGGAATCGAAAAAAAATCCGCTTTATACAGGATCCTTATGCCATATCATCTTTAGATTCTTCTATGTTTTGTCATACGCCAGACAGAATGGTTTTAACAATACCGTGCAAAACACAGATGCGAGAAAAATCGACAAACAAAATCTTCATTTGGCGCCCGGGGCACATGCCCCCTCTGCCCCCCTTAATTTCGGCCCTGCTTTCAAATCAGCAAACTTACAAAGGCTGTGCCCAATAATGGAGTTGTTTCTGTTTTTCAAAGATCTTGTTCTTTTTTACCGCGATTCATGTGTGTACGCAGGGTGGGTGGGTGGGGCGGGGGGGGGGGGGGAGCAGAAAATCTTTGGAAAAGTAATACATTCTTTAAAAGTATTACGCTGAATGTAATTATTTTGAAAAGTAGTATTACTTGAATTATATTGCATGATAGTTTTGTTTTAAAGGTTTTCATTAAATTTCATTGTAACTGCTGGCTGCTGGCTGAAAATACCAATTATTTTTTATTGCCCACCAGAAACTTTTTAATCGAACTGTCTTTTATAGCATTAAAGCAAATTTATGAGTACTGCATACTATTTTTTTATCCTAATTTCTGAAGAGAAAAAATTATTTCGGTTCCATTCTTAGGTACTGGTCTGAAAAATTTTGAAAAGGGGGGGACATGAGACTGCTGTTTGTGAAACAACACAACGGGGTCTGGCTTATTCAACTTGGTTTTTGGTGACTTCAATTGGAAGGTGGTTTGTTTAAAAGAATGCGTTCCCTGCCCCATGAAAATTGGAACTATTGGTGCACCATCTATGTAAGGATTTAATAATTATAAATTAACATTTTGGATTTATTAATGTAAGGACAAAGTGTTTTTAAAGGAATATCAAATGAAACCCTCTGTGCGATCAGCGATTATACTTACCCACTTGTTTTTATATACAAACTGCTATAAGGAAAATTGTAATAAAATAGTAAAAATTAAATCTGCATTAAATTCCATAAGTATCTTTTTTTTAATCATTTTACCACTAACCTCAAAAAAGTAATGATATCAATGCAAAAACCCTTGACGGGTTAAAAGTTTCTGACGCAGCAATTTATCTTATGCTCTAAGAATTTTAAATATGGAACTTAAAAATACTGATATCAAATTTTGAGTGACGTTATGCTATTTCTTAAAAAATATATTTGTATTTATTTCATCATTTTATTTTTGTTTTATTTATAATCGCATGTGCAAAAGTTATGTTCAACATGAAAAGCTGCATAAAATTTTATTCGCTGTTGCGTTATCATTTACATCTCTCATAAATTCAAAATATGAGTTTTAAAAGATATGATATAAAATTTAAGTGACGCCTTGATGTGACTTTAAAAGATTTGTTTTAAAATTCAATTTAAATTATTTTTGACTTGGTTAAAATATTTTTTTACATCTACACAATACTTTTAATTTTCCAATTCACTGTTAAATATATCACTTTCATTGAATCTATACTATGCATTGAAATGTATTTATTTCAATAAATTGATTTATCTTTTGTGTCACGCTATTCAAAATTGTGAGTAAGATTTATGTAAATGGTTTCTTTGCGTCAAACTATCCTTTTTCATACATTTCATGTAGTTTGGACACAATGACGCAAAGAAACCATTTACATAAATCTTACTCACAATTTTGAATAGCGTGACACAAAAGATAAATCAATTTATTGAAATAAATACATTTCAATGCATAGTATAGATTCAATGAAAGTGATATATTTAACAGTGAATTGGAAAATTAAAAGTATTGTGTAGATGTAAAAAAATATTTTAACCAAGTCAAAAATAATTTAAATTGAATTTTAAAACAAACCTTTTAAAGTCACATCAAGGCGTCACTTAAATTTTATATCATATCTTTTAAAACTCATATTTTGAATTTATGAGAGATGTAAATGATAACGCAACAGCGAATAAAATTTTATGCAGCTTTTCATGTTGAACATAACTTTTGCACATGCGATTATAAATAAAACAAAAATAAAATGATGAAATAAATACAAATATATTTTTTAAGAAATAGCATAACGTCACTCAAAATTTGATATCAGTATTTTTAAGTTCCATATTTAAAATTCTTAGAGCATAAGATAAATTGCTGCGTCAGAAACTTTTAACCCGTCAAGGGTTTTTGCATTGATAGTATTTACAGGAACACAAAAAAGATTTCGAATATTATGTTGTACCCGAAATACTGTAAATTAGCGATAATTGCTGTAAGTTCATTATTAGTTGTGATATGAGGTTTTAAAGTTAACTATATTTTTGCAGTTTAGATTGGGTGTATGTGACGTTCGCGCACGCCCTCTCTCCTCTAGAAGAGCCCTCTTTTGTAGAAAGAGGAGCCTGAGATGGCTTCGCCTAAGGAGGTGATCCAAAAATACTGAGAACGACTTGTGCTAAGGCCAGTCGTAAAGAATGAAAATGAAACTGTATAAGATTTATTGATAATTAATAGTGTTATGTATCATGGTTCATGTTTGTGCTAGTATGTGTCTACAGTGATGTCCTACATGTCAAATAAATGCGTGATGTTCTACAATTGGCCGATCACTGAGAGAAAAGCCTACACGCGACCATCCGGTCCTTTTACAGTATATAAATGCTGTAGATTATATACAAGGCTACACAACCGAATTCGTAAGGGTAACTGAGTATAAACGAAAATAGCTTAAAGGTTTTTTTTTTTTTTTTTTTTTTTTTTTTTTTTTTTTAAATGAGTTATTTATTTTTTACGCTGAACTACATTTAGTATACTAAGATATGTTTTTAAAATATAAATAGAATGATATACATGGCCACGCAAAGAATTGATACAAGGCCGTCCGTGGGTGATAATCACTGGAAGTGTGATTTCACTAGTTTTAGCGTGTTTTATTTTTCATTAAATTTTAGATAAATAGTGTCATGTATATAAAGATATTAGGTAAAATACAGGGCTGTACAAAAGTATTCAAGTATGCTTCTGACTACTGGTATGAATTTCTGAAAGTCAAACTTGAACCTTTTATTAGTTTTTAACGCTTCCCAACATGGTTGGAAATGTTTATCAATTCTGGTTGTCTCTAGCGTTCATGTTTTTTCTACAGAGCCACTCAAAAGTATTTCATTACATTATAGTCTATAGTGAAATGTCACTTATAGTCACTTAATGTCAATTATATAATACGTATTACCTATAGTTGGCGTCTGATGTGCCCGTCTCTGTCCATATGCCTGCATATAAAATCGCAAAAGCTACACACCTGAATGGTTTGAAATTGAATATATATAATCGCAGCATAATTTTATCGAGTTATTTGTAATTTTATGAAAATCGAGTCAAAAACTTAAAAACATATTAATAAAAGTTTTCTTCATTCTTTTAAATCCCATCATACGTTATTAATTCATTGATATCCCATGATAAATAGTAATTCTAGGTTGCCATTTGGATTACGTCCTATTTAAGATAGAGTCACATTATTTCCGTATTACTGGATTTAATATATGGAATCTTAATATATTTCGTATTCATACATTTTTGTATAAGAGTGCAACAGCTATTGCACAAAGATTTAAATATTAAAGTAACTAATTATAATACGAGCGCACCTCATTTGCCACATTTGATGGTCAATTTCCAATTTGTTACTTACTGTGCAGGAAGAATTAATGAATTATAGATTGCTTACAGCACCTGAGACCCTCCTGCCAAGCACATACATGTTGAAATATTAAAATTTCTTACGTTTTGAATCATTTTGTCCGATTTGTTACTTTATAGAAACGATAAATACATTGAGCACTGGCTGAAAAAATTAACTTTTATCTGCCATAGCAGGTAAAATATCTAATCCCAGAAGTATTTTTCATACTGAATTCAAAATAAAAATTGATTTTTTTAACACCACGCCGAGTTTTTTATGCCAACTATATTCATTGTGAAAATAATAAATATATTTACAGTGCATGAAATCCGGTTGAGAATCTAAAAAAAGAATCTTCATGCCCATAATACAAGCCATAAATTCGTCCTACTCAAGCAGATGATTCACGATCTCATGGTAGTTTGGCGCTTTATGATTTCCTAAAAAAATCTCAGTAATATTTTTCAATGATATCCATTCCTATTTTACAAGTTGGCGTAAGGGATCTTCGCTTGGCCTCATCTAATCAGATTTCATACTTGAAGAAAACACAAAATTCTTGTAAATAAAAAAATCGAATTTTAAAAGGGAATAATGAGCTAAAAGCGTTTAAAAACGTTATAAATTGGAATTTCTATTACATTGTTAAAGATAGAAACTTAAAATTTAATAAGACTGCTATTTTTAAGATTCATATGATAAGATTCCTGTCCTGTCAGTGAAATACATTATAATACCTTGCTAATTTCCACCAGTAAAAACGATTAGAATTTTTTACGATACTTGTGAGAGATATTTCGCATGAATAAGCTAGTAAAATTAGGAAATAATTTCTATTCAAAAATTACTGATAGCAGTTTGTTCCGTCGTTAATCAGAAACTGTTGATCTGATGTAAAAAATCAGTCGCCATCTTGGGACAACCTCCTCGGTCACTCCATTCGCAACTGTTAGACTCATGGAACTATTAATAAGGAGGAACTGACTTATCCTTAAAAAGTGAAGCTTCAACTGCAACCGTTTTCTAAAGGGTTGATTACCCCTAAATGAAACTTCCAACAGTAAATTTAAATAGAAATTTCTTCACATTTAAACGCCTTATTAACGAAAAATATCAGTCATAAATAATGGCAAAAACAGATATTCATTTTTACTGGTGGAAGTTTACTTCAGCAGTAGTCAGGCCCTGCGTTTACGCCATATTGTGATTGCCTATACAATCTCCTGTTAGCGTCAGTGAAACAGCTTATAATACCTGATAAAATTGCCACCAGTAAGAGCAAATAGAAATTTTTAGCATATTTGAGACAGAAATTTTCCATGAATAAGGTGCTTAAATAAAACGAAATTTTCTATTCAAATTTACCGGTGGAAGTTTGCCCTAGCGGTAATCAGAAACTGTTGATCCGACTTAATGAAAACAGACGCCATCTTGTGACAACCTCCTCAATTACTTCACTCCCAACTAATAGACAATACATTATATGTCTCCGCCTCTTTATTCAGAACTCTGCTTTTTGGCAGGAGAAGAGCTAACAGGAATGTCCTGCGGTCGACATTCATCAGCATCGTTAGACATTTATCGAATTCAATGTTTTAGCAATTTTTAAAGCATTATTGGAATAGCCGGTTGCCACACAAAATATTCTACATAATATTATTTTGCTAAATGGCTCGTAGGTTTCACGTAGTTAATAAATGCAGCATAGCACCGCCATCTATTGGGCGAGTTACAATAAAAACTAAGCAGCACTAATTTATATCAGGGACTAACTGAATCTGAAGTTTGGTGAAAATCCGTGCATTTGTTCCTGAGATAGAGCTATTGCGATAATCATGAGTAATGCCGCATAGCAGCACCACCTGTTGGGCTACTTACACTAAAATGTAATCAGAACCAAATTATATCAAGGACTAACGGAATCAGAAGTTTTATAAAAATCCGCACATTAGTTCTTAAGATTGCGGAAATCGTGCAAAATGCAGCATAGCAGTGCCACCTATTGGACGATTTACACCAAAAAGTAATAAACACCAGTTTATATCAGGGACTAACTGAATCTGAAGTTTTATTAAATTCCGTTCATTAGTTCTTGAGATAGAGCGCCCAAAATTTGTGCCACATACGGACAGACAGACAGGATCACAGACAGATACTTTCTAAAAACATGTTTTTCGTGTTCTCTGACCCCTAAAACGTGTAAATTAGTCGAAAACCGCAATTCGAAGATTTTCATGAATCCAATACTTTCATCTTGTAAAGATAGATTGGTTGGTTGAATGAATTTTAATGGCACAAAGTCCCTTTAGGGACATGCTGTGCCAAGACAAAGTCAAACACAAACTAAAAAAGTAAGGGCAAAAATAAATAATAGGATTATAAAAACAACTTAATTAAAAAAGATCAATAATGATATACATAATTAAAATCATTTTAAAACCAAAAGACAACAGTTAAAAGACACAAAATTGTTATAATTAAAAACATCTGTAAAGAATGTAAAGTGAAGTAATAATTGTTAAAAACAAAAGAACAGAGTATAAGATGTTGTATACAAGACAAGTTTAAAAATAACTGAATTTAAAAGCTATGTATAATTAATTAGGCATAAACTCTTCAAAGAAAGTATTATTTTCATCTATACTCGAGTCATAAGAGTCTGACTCCATAGCCTCTTGAACATAATTTTGCAGCCGCCTCGGATCCTTTATATTGGATAATAATGGACTAGGAGATGATTTCCTGCTTATTTTCTACACAGTTTGCCACCGTGCCCCGAACCGTCTTCCCATCTCTCTGTACGCAAGTTTTCTGGCTCGGTTTCACGGTTTGACTAGTATCAAGTTTTTTCAATTTAAGTGCAGATGAAACAGGGTTTTTTTCTATCTCATGTTGGGTTGACTTTTTTATTTGATTTGAAGATTTCTGAGACTGATTGTTTAAGTACTCTATTTTGACAGATTTGGAAGATGGTGGCCAAAGTTCCAGTTTTGGTGCAAGTTTAAAGTAGTGGAAGAGGAGACATCACGGTTTTTTTTCTTTGAAGTGCTGGAAGATGGTGTCACAGGTGAACTACTTGGGGGAAATGAGTTTTTAGTCTGGGTGTTAATGTGTCTTACAGATTTTGATGGTTGCTTGAGTAAACTGGAATAAGAAACTCCGATGGATGGGGTTCTGGATTCAACAAGTTTGCGAGCTTCTGGGTATGAAAGTTTTCCGGTAACTTTAACAGCAAGTATTTCTTTTTCTCGTATCCAATTTGGACAAGAACGAGAGTAGGCTGTATGGCCAACTTTGCAATTTACACACCGTTCACAATTACGGCAAGATTTACTATCGTGGCCGACTTCTGCACAACGTGCGCAGGTAATAGAGCCACGACAGGTAGTGTTTATATGCCATACCTGGCCAATTTGACGGATTGTGATACGACATGCATCTATGATATTTTGATCTTTTGAGTTTTCTAGGAGCACTTCCTTTGTAGAGAATAGAATTTCTGGTTCAGATATGACACCACGAGTTGCATTTAAAGTTTGGTGTGCTTGGACAGAAACAGAAAAGGAGCCTATTTATGTGCAATTCACGAGAAGTTGCGAGTGCTTGGCTGAAGAGACCTCCAACAACAAATCTCCAGACTGCATTTTTTTCCAGCGAATAACCATCTTCAAAAACTGACTGGAATGTTTTACCAATAAGAAACGGTGAAGTTCTTTTTAATGAACTATCTGAAATACTGTCAGTACGTTTAATTATGAAAAAACGTGGGCATGAATTGTACTGTGCAGTTTGTTGCTCTCCACATGGGATAGATATAGAAGGAAGTGAGGTTTTTCCATCCATGTTAGAAAAAAATACAATTCAGAACCCGGCCGCACCACCCACTACCGAGCCTTGTAAAGATAGAAGGAAGTAAAAATGGATGTTAGTGAACATGAATTATTTTATACTATTGTTTCATTATTCTGCAGAGCATCTGTTGCTAAATTTTAAGGAGTTGCATGGAGGCTGAATCATTGCATATATTCTCACTGCGTAAAAAATCTCTATTGATTCTCGGATAATGGATAACAAATGAAATCTTGATGTATAAATTATTCTACTATTTTTAAGATTAATCTGTAAAGGTTCTTTTTTATATAGTCTGACTAAAGTTGTAGTTTACTTGTTGTATTTTGTGTCTGCTGCAGCAGACATCTGTATAGGATTCTGAATATCTGAATAAATAAAGGTATTTATTTACCTTTCAAATGTAATAAATTTTAGGAAATATTAAGTTAATCTGATGTTTCGAGTGATTTTCATATATACTTTTATAAATACTATTATTCAAAAGTTTCAAACAATTACTTTTAAATACCGAGTAAAATTTCCATATTGAGTACACTGAAAACTCAAACAATTTTCTGAATTCAACTAGTGTTTGACCGATAAATTTATAGCTCTTGCATTAGTGATTTTTATGTAAGCTACATTGATAGAACTAAAATAAAGTATTCAGCTAAAATATGATGTATTGTCCTTATTTGAAATTAAATAATAACACACAGTATTTTAATTATTATTTTCAATTATTAATATTGTGTTGAACTATTGTTACTTGAAATGAAAAGGTTTGTATCATTGAATTAATTTACTGAACTTTGCACAAATTACATTGATTAAAAAAAAAAAAAAAAAAAAAAGGTTATGTATCATGAAAATTATTTCGATTTTAAGTATAATCATAACAGTAAAATCTTTTAATTACACACATTAAAAATCTATGACTTATAGGACCAAAATATTAATTTTAATTCACTATGATGAAAAAAATGGCATTAACTATGTTTGACTATTCTGTGTATTACGATCATTAAAAACTACATAAATATCTTAAAAAAAAAACAGTTTCATGAAACACATTCAGAAAGCTTAATAATAAAAGAAAAAAGAAAATATCAGTGAAAAAAACGCAAAACAGTGCATAAATATCTAAAATAGAAAAGTTTTCACAAAACACGTTCATTTAAGCTTAGCAGTAAAATAAAAATTTAAATAAAATAAAGAACAAGATCAGTGGAAAAAGCACAAAACAATGCATAAATTAAAAAAAAAATAAAGTTTTCACGAAACACTGTCATAAAGCTTAATAGTAAAATAAAAAATAAAATAAAATAGACCAAATCAGTGGCTACCTTTTGGGAGATTGACACGAAAGCCTAATCAGCAACAATTTGTATCAACGTCTAACTGAATCTGAAGTTAGATGAAAATTCGTGCATTAGTTGCTGAGATAGAGCTATTGCGGAAATCGTAAAAAATTCAGCATAGCAGCGCTACCTATTGGGCGATTGACACGAAAGCCTAATCAGCAACAATTTGTATCAATTGTCTAACTGAATCTGAAGTTAGATGAAAATTCGTGCATTAGTTCTTGAGATAGAACTATTGCGGAAATCGTAAAAAATTCAGCATAGCAGCGCTACCTATTGGGCGATTGACACGAAAGCCTAATCAGCAACAATTTGTATCAATTGTCTAACTGAATCTGAAGTTAGATGAAAATTCGTGCATTAGTTCTTGAGATAGAACTATTGCGGAAATCGTAAAAAATTCAGCATAGCAGCGCTACCTATTGGGCGATTGACACGAAAGCCTAATTAGCAACAATTTGTATCAACGTCTAACTGATTCTGAAGTTAGATGAAAATTCGTGCATTAGTTTTTGAAAAAGAACTATTGCGGGAATCCTGGAAAATTCAGCATAGCAGCGCCACCTGTTGGGAGATTTACACCAGAACATAATCAGCACCAATATTTTTCATTGTATACCCGAATCTGAAGTTTCATGAAAATTCGCGCATTCTAAAAGCTGAAATGTGGAGTTCATTTTCTTTATGGCACTTTAGAACAATGTAAGTATCTTCTTTGATTACCTAGTTCCGATGCAATTTAACATCCAGTTGAAAGATAAGCGGCTTCCAAAGGCAACAGGGAGGAATGAAAAGAAAAATGTTTAACTGTAGTAAAAACTCCACTAAGGTAAGAAAAGTTAAAAATTTGAATTAAAAAGCAGTTAAAAAGACATATTAAATAACTTAAGTAGTTTAACAATATTAAATTTAAACAGAAGATAAATAAACAGGAAAGAAAAATCATGCGTGAAGCATAGATTATAAACCATTTCCAATACATTCTGAATAATGTAACAAAACTTCACCATTTAACCCCTTGCATGTGACGATCGACCTCAGTTCGGGTAACGCAAATGCGCCTATTTTGGAATGTCCGACCACAGTTCGGGCAAGAGAAAAATCGATGTTTAAATTCCTTGTAATCTGAACTCAATTCGTCCAATGCATAATATGTAACTTACCATTTTCCCAATAGATGACGATACTTTCCCGCGAAAATTTCGGCAGTTTCGCGCCATTTGTCGGATTTTTGTAATTTTGCAGTTCAGAACAAAATTATAGAGAAAATAATTCCTTTTTTGGCAAGTTTTTCTCAAATATATTCCAAAGGCAAGGGGTTAATAAGTTGAAATATCGTGTCTAATTGAATCATTTAGAAACGCATAACACATTTGGTAATCAAGTTGCAGTAATTCCCATCTACAGTTCAGGGAGGAGATTTCTCCGCTTTTTGCATGCCTGTAAAACATTAGAGAAATGTTGTTATGTTAAGGGGACCGGGAAAGCCTTATCTCTGCCATGTTAAATTCACCAACTGTATGTACCTTTTTCTCAGAAATGGTGAAAGATGGAAGTCAAGATTTTTTAGAGTAGTTAAAATAACATAATTTATGTATTTTAACAGACCATTTTCTTTCTAAGTTACACTCAAAATTAATTATTACCGTAATTTCGGGTGTATAACCCGCGGATCAAACAATCGTGTTTCGACCCAGAAATTTTTAAAAACAAAATGTAAGTTTTTAGATCACGGTAAATATTGGTCTTCAAATACTGAATAAAATTTCTGGGTCCAAACTGAATTGTTTGATCTGCGGGCTATACACCGGAAATTACGGTAATTATTTTTTGAAAGTCACTTTTAAATTAGCATTTTTGATAAGATTTCACTGCCAAAAGTAAATAATTCTCAACAAATCATTAAATCCCTGCGTTAAAGTATACAATATAGCATAATATAAGCATTAAATAAAGATCTGAGTCCTTAAGTTTAATAGATATTGAAAAAAAAGAACATAAACATGAAAAATCCAAGTTATGAGAAAAAATAAATTAAAGATTTAAATGGCCATTTAGCTCTTGAAATACTCTTATAAAAGAATGAATAATTTCAACACTTGTTTTTTCATACGTAAACATGTGTGACACATCGTTGGAAAGATAAAAGTTTAAACCATTTAATAATATAAAAAAAGTAAAAATCGATTTTTTGGTTGAATTTTGCTTACCTGGTCCCCTTAAATCATAATATTTTCCGATTGAATAAAATAATATTTTATCTAAGTTTATACGGATATGAAAAAAAAAAAAAAACGGAGAAATCTCATCCCTGACAGTAGGAAAATTTTTCGAAATAATTGAGCAGCTCTGTATATTGTTAGATTTGTATCTTAAGCTACATCCATACAAAAATTCAGTTCAGTTAGGGAATGTATACCACAATTGAAAAGTTTCTTTATTAATTTCGCGTCTTTGTGCAGACCTGTATACGAGGTATAGAGTTTACACAAAACGAGTAAAATACAAAAAAATAGTTAAATATAAAAGCGCCTACCGAAATTGAAAACGTACTTCCAGCAATTATTGCTCACAGTAGTGTAACCGATTTTTTTGTGTCCCTGTAAATGAACGATAAATACTATGAATGCCCTATTCCAAAGTAATCATCTTGTAATGAAATTCAGTGATTTATAACAATTTCAATACATTTGAAATAGCGTAATGTCATTACAATACACTACAATAATACTACAATGTAATGGAATTCTTTTGAGTGTCCCTGGAAATGGACGATTGATGATACACACTTCAAAGTCAATACCTAACATACTACAATAAGCATCTTTAACATATATCAATTGCATGAAAATCAGAGTATATTTATGCGAGTTAGAGCTTGGACAGGCAAACCTAATTCATAAACATTTTTCTACTATGTTGGAAATCGTTAAAAAAAAAAAATAAATAGCCAGAAATATACATTTAAAGAATGTAAGTAAGCATTATTAATCATGAAACAATAATATTATTTCATAAAGATTTATATCACTCATGATTATAGAGGGTTAGAACATAGAATTACTATTTTAGTATTTCTAAATGTTTATTATTGAGAAAAAATGCCAAGAACTATTTTTCCTGCTCGAAGATCTTTCTACTGACAAATTCCTTTTCCTATTTGTAAAAGCAATGAGTTTCAAACACGAAAAGTGCCGAAGACTTCAAATGCCATAAGACATTCCTAAGCTCAATATTGACATTACGTTCTTTCGTATTTTTATTTATCTCTTAGTTTTCTTTTTTATTCTTAGGATTCTTGTTTGTCGATATATTATTATACGTATTTCAGTTTTTCTTAATCTATGGTTACAAAGCTTTATACTTTATAGCGGCGATTCTTAAACTGTGGTCCGCGGGCCCCATGTGGTTTGCGAACTTACAGACGGTGGTCCTCAATCTTAGAGTTGAATTCAGATCTTTTTTCTTCGGCATGAATTTCTGTAGCGAGCTGTAGTTGTGGATAAATGCTTGACTATAATTCTAATCTAAGACTATGAATGAACATAAAATAAACTCTTAAATCTAAATCTTTCGAAGGATACATTTTAATACTGGGGAAGGAATTTTATAAAATTGATATAAAATTCCTACTCAAAACTTTTGGGGTACTTACAATATACAATTCCAGTCTGGTTTGTCCTGAATTAGACAAACTAAACGCCAACTCCGTTACTGAATCAATGAACACATAAACTGAGTTAAAAAAAGGATTACATATATCCTCTGCTGTTTCTCTTTGTTTGGGGGAGGGAATTTTTTCAACTTTGATTCGGCCACTATTATCATGAAATGCGATAATCTTTCAGATTTAGACTTTTTTGAAGCTGTTCGTATTCATAAATTTAGAAACTCACTGGCCAACGATTTTTCCAGTGTACCTTACATATCACATTTCTGGGTGGATTTGTTATGTAACAATGCGTCACTTCCTCTTAGATCTCATTGGTTGCTGGAATATGATGGTCTTTCGGTCCATTGTTTACTGGCATTTGGGTTTTCGTCTTTCAATTTCATGTGTTTGGGGGAAATGTTGATTATATTTTACTAGAAAGATAGCCCGTCAAAAATGACGGAATATGAAATGTAAAGATATATACAATACACGTGCAAGAATATGGGTTCTTCTCGCTTGTTCCGCAGTGATAGATGAAAATAACAGATGATATTAAAAAAAAAGCAATTTAACAAATTTCAACGACCATTTGGAAAATGATTTTTTCAAAGACTAAAATTTAAGACATAAAAAATCGCACGGAGTTCATCATACATTACGTACGCCATGGATTAAACATTAATAGTGCTATTACACGTAAAAATTGCAAGATTCCCTGAAACTTACGTATTGTCCACCCGAAACTTACGTATTATCCAAGCATTTCATTCGCTGTTCCATCGTCAGATTTCTTGGAAATCTGACGACCAATTTTAAATGAAATTTCATTCTTAAACTTCTAAACATCGCACAATATTACTTTTTACACCGTCGTATAGAGAAAAAATGTACTTTTAAATGCAATTTGTTTGAAAGCTGTATCTTAATTTGTTTCTGAGTTATTAATTTTTTTGGTAGTTTTTATTACTTTTTTGTCATAGTGGCAACAGAAGTATCCATCTCTGTTGAAAGTAAAGGGAAAATACATTACTGTATAGACCAATCAGAAAACGAATAAAATGCGGATTAAACCAATTAAAAGCTTCAGCAATGCTTTTGATTTCCTACCCTGACGAGGACAATAACCATTTTTCCAAATGTTTAAAAACGAAATTCATTTATGAATAACACAGTACAGTAGAAAGACTTAGAAAGACTTAGTAGAAGACTACTAATCCGCACAGCTTAGTTCCAAGTGTTGTGTGGACTTGAGGCTTTTTGCGGATTACAGGTCATGTCTATATTATAAATATAGATATATGGCTTCTTTATGCTAAATAAATTGTATAAATAGGGAAAGAAAAGTGTACATATATAAAATGAAACAGCGTATATGTTTCCAAAAAATATGTTGCCAGTTTTTCTTCTTCTCCAAGGTCTCTAAAGTGGAAAAGAACCGAGAATTTAACTTTTGTACCCGACTATATAAAACGCGGTACTTTTCCAGTATGGGACCTTGGCGTACTTTATTAAAGTGTGCCATAACTTGGGCTCCAGACGTGAGATTTTATTCCAAATGATATAAGCAGTTATGAAAACAAAATTAATGAACTTTATTTATATAATCTATAAACATTTTATTTTTATCTATATTATTGTTGCTTTTTTATATAGAATTTACTTCAGTTTGTATACAAAAATACTTAAATGGCTTCTTTATATTAAATAAATTGTATAAATATTGAAAAATTACTTGTGTATATCAAACAGTGAATAAATTGCTAGAAAATGTGTTGCCAAATTTCTTTTCTCTATCTCGCTAAGGTCCCTATACTAGGAAAGTACCTAAAGCACATTGAAATCGGGCAGTTAAGAGCTGAGACAGTAGAGCGCCGTCTATTGGTTGCTATGTTATTAGTAGCATTGGGATGAAGATGTAAAGACGTACATTTTCGTATATTACACTTTAAATTCTTACCCATAGATTTTGAAAAAAAAAACCTTTTAAAAGCGCGGAGTTTAAATTAAATTGCGGTGACCTCGATTATGAAATACTAATGGTTTTTAATGGGAATTTCACCAAATTAGCTAGCTATCGTCAAGTTGTCTTCATGTATTACAACTTATTTTTGTAGCCAAATTTGGCGATATTATCCAAGTTGGTCAACATTTGGCGCTACTGGGGTAACCCTGTATTAGAAATTTTCAAAAATTACTCATTACAATGAGGCGGTCCTACCGGAATTGTGAGGGACACACAGAGACTTTAGATACACTGGAGGTCCGAGTCTCAGTACTCACGAAACGTTTACCTCATAGTGTGAGGGTTTTTTTCAGTAATTTAGTTTTCCACGCATGTTTTTTTTTTTAAATAAGCCCTATACTATTAAAATAATTTTTTGTTATCTAACATTAAGAAAACTTTTGTTGGGGGTACCTGAAATGCTTACCACATCAAAGTGGGTCCGCGAAATTCCAAAGTTTCTAGAAACGCTGCTTTATAGTAATGAAATAAATTCGACTTATCGAAAATGGAGCGATTAGAAAAAAATACTCCCTAGTGTAAGCTTTCTAAAAGAGAAAATTAATCTTTAAGTACATTTACATAAAAAAAATTAAATAAACAGCCAGAAATGTACATTTAAATAATGTAAGTACGCAATTTGAATCATGAAACAGTATGATTATTTAATAATGATTTATATCACTCACGATTACAGAAATTTAAAACATAGAACTACTATTTTAGTATTTCTAGATATTTATTATTGATAAAAAATGCCGAGAACTATTTTTCCTGTTTCAACAGCTTTCTACTGACAAATTCCTTTTCCTATTTGTAAAAGGAAGAGTATCAACATGAAACTACCGAAGTCTTCAAATGCCATAAGAATTTCCTAAGCTCAATATTGACATTACGTTCTTTAGTGTATTTGTTTGTATTTTAGTTTTCTTTTTCATTCTTAGCATTCTTGTTTTTCGACTTATTATTCCAGGTATTTAAGTTTTGCTTTAATCCATGGTTGATGAAAAGAGGCATTTTTTTCTCTATATTGTAAGTTTTGCATCTAAAAGTAAAAAGAATTTCATTACTTAAGGTTATTTAAGGGCATTAAAAGTAATGTGTGTAACACGCAATCTCTAAATAAGATCTCCTGCTTCAGCAAGGTCTTCATTCTGATAATATAATATATTAAACCTTTACGAAGAGCGTCACGCATACGTGACGTTTACGTTGCCCAGAATCTTTTATTATTTTCACCAGTTATTCTTTACTGTAAATTTTGGTTTCTATTATAAAAACATCAAGACCGAGTGTTAAGTTGTAGTTGTCATCAACTAGGGAGCCCCCAACGCTGCTCCACGGTTCAGTGATTCATCTAGACAAACATTGCTGTTTTTAAAAACTTATGATAAAACATTAAAAATTCTGTAAACGACGCTCGTCAAGAAAGTGTTAACAGAATTTCAAATTTTTAATGAGGATAATCTTTAAAACTAGAAGTACCTGTAAAATGTATTTAAGGCCATTCCACAAATTCACGACAAAAGGTGTTCATTTATTTATGTCTTATTTTATTAATTTTTTTGATTGCCGCAATATTTTTTATTTTCCTCATATTTTGTTTGTAGAAACCTATGCCTAAAATAAGTCCAAATTAAAAACCATTTGTAAAACATTTCTATCCTAAAAATCTTTTTAATTATAGGACGTCAGAAAGAGTGATTTTATAAAATTCAAATTTTATACAATTTTTACATATATATATTTTTTAACTAATAGAGATAAACAAAAAGTTAAAAGAGATCGGGAGTCACTTTTTTCCACTATACAAGGTGTATCAAAATATAATTTTTTTTAAGGGAGGTAAGGTACAGTCGTGGAAAAAAGAAATAAACATCCCCTACTAACTCCTCAACAACAAATTATCGTACACGAACATTACTGGTACCGAACGATTAGAAATAAATTCTACTTTTAAATGATGTATATAAAATTTTCTTAGGGGGGCATCTACATATTAAAAGGAATCCAAAGTTAATTTTCTTTTTCAATGGCAATACCCAATTTTAACAAGATATTTCAAATCTTTGGTTCAAAGTATGCCTGGACAGGAAATTTCAAGTCATTTGAATGATAAGTTTTTGATTTATAAACATTCAAAATTTAGTGCTTCTAATGTTACATTACATTTTCATATTTTTATTTATATCTCCTGAAATTATGCTCCTAATGTGCTAATTTTTTTTTGTAGCAATAATACTAATATATCCAAACATAAATACGTTGAATTTGCAATTTTTATAATTTTATGATATGAATTATGAATTATGAAATTAATATTCGAAAAAATTATGAATTGCAACCTACAATTTTTTTATGGATTTAGATTTATTAAGTCCTGCTTTATGGAAATCCAAAATTTCACATTTTTCTTCCAGGTAGTTTTCAAATTATGCTTAAAAAAACGACAAAATGATGGTTTAAATGGGCCGTCTTGATAGAAGTGAGTAGATATTTTGAAATTTATTCTACTGTCATGTAATCTAACAAGCTTCATTCATACCTCGAGTGGCTCTTCAGGTGCCTTGATCAAGAAGGGGGCTCTGTTGGTTAACAATCGAGTTCGGAACTTCATTTTGGATACAGCACTTAAAATACGCTCGTTTTAAAATAATTAATTTATCCGAAACTTATGGTACGAATTGCATAAAAATTTGTTTTTACACTAATTTAAGGGTGTAGAGTGCATTTATGCTGTCAGAATTGTGTACTGCATTTGAAAAAACAAAGTTATGGTTCGTTTTAATATGTAGATGGCCCCCTAGGCAAGTTTTATATACATCATTTAAAAGTAGACTTTAGTTCCAATCGTAGTTTCAACCAGTAACTTTCTTCTAGGATAATTTGTTGAGGAGTTAGTAGGGAGTGTTTACTTTTTTTTCCACGCCTGTACATCATAAGGATTGAGAATTATTACATATAAACCCATGACCGGGTGCGTCATCTGTTAACGAGAGCACTGGGGGGGGGGGGGGAGGCCTATCTGCTTTATTGCAGTCATTCGATCAGTAGTTCCCTTGAGGAGAGCATGCAACATTTTGCGCACAGGGAGCTGGCAGACATTCACTTCGTGCACTAATTAGCTGATGGCAATGCACGAGCAGTTTAAGGACTGTATCGAGAACGGCTCCTACAAGGATATGTACCGGACTACCAGATATTTTTTGAATGTGCATCACAATTTTTGGGAACATGGATCAATAACAGGTAGTAGGCATAATGACGCCAGGCCACGTGTGACTCGTACGTCCTCCAAGAAACAGTGTGTGTTATATGACGTAGAGAGGATTTGTTCGCGATTTCCTTACCTGTTGTCGGCACCTATGACATCAGCAAATTAATTATCTTTTTGGAACAGGTACTACCAGACATACTTCATCCTGTGACACAAAAGGTGAGACGAAACAGGTGGTTTTAAAATGATGGTGCTCCTTCCCATCTTAGGTTCCTTGATTTCTTGTACCTCTGCTACCACTTTCCCTTGACGTTTCCGGACATGGGTTGCTATGCAATTCTAAATTCTTATGATGTGCCCTTCCTCTCCTAAAAGTTTGCGCTATATTTTTGGCACATCCTGTATATGTATTTGTCGTGAATTCATCTGCATTTTTTTTAGTCACCACTTTAAAATATTATAAAATACTCGTCAAAACGCAAGTTTTTTTAATTATATTTCGTCAAGGAAAAGACATAACAGTACGCATTTTTTATATGCGTTATTATTACCACAGAACAAAACGAGAAAAAAGCCGGATGTCTCATTTCCTGTCTCGTGTGGTAGCCACTGGATAAAACCTCAGCTTATTAAATCGTTTTTTGGGAATTTAAGTTATAAAAAACATAAAATTTTCGACTCTTTTGTACAAATATCAAAATGGATTCAAAACGCATATATATCGTCGGTACCATGTCAAAGTATCCATTGTGAAAACAGCGGGCAACTTTTTTAAAATTCAGATTTCTTGATTGGCACCGTTTTTTCAATAGTAAGATTCGCCTTATTTAATGACATATTAATTAAGACAGCAAGGGGTAATTAACAAGGAGAATCTTATTGTTTCAGAAAAGTGGTGCCAATCAAGAAATTTGAATTTAGAAAAAATAGCCCACTGTTTTCACATTGGATAGTTTGACATGGTACCGACGGTATATCCAAAATTTTATAGTCTTTTTTGTTATAATCTAATTTCTTTACACGATGAAAAGTAAAAAAAAACAATGTCTATCTGTTCAAATAAAGATATTTTCAATAATTTCACATGAAATAAATACGAGTTGTAATTATTTTGCAAACCAGTGTCGTCACATATTATTCAATCAAAAGGAATTAGCTTTAAATAATTTTTACTACTACCTAGTAATACTTACTGAAACAAGTTTCTATGGCAACAGAACAGGCAAAAATGCCGAGAATGGCGAAATAATTTATCTAAATTTGAGAACTTTGAGAAAATAATCAGACATATGAAATATGTTATTCTACAATTGTGCTCAATGTTTTAATTTCACTCTTAATTACAGTGTAACTTTTGAAGAAATTAATTAAAATTTGATTTAGTCTATTCTAATCATAATAAAAAAGACGATGACTGAGCATACTTTAAATTAAAATATTTATAGCTAATACTAGGGGGCTCTGCCCCCTGCAAGCTACGCTCGCCAACCCCCCATTCAGACACCGCAGAATCTAAAAGCATGCTAATTTGATCGGTTTTAAAAAGATTAGAGAAGATTGAATTATAATTGAAAAAACCTAAAGCAATCTCCCTGTAAACGGGTTTCCACTCAATTCCCTTTGATTGCAAAAATTTAAGGCCGAATCATTTGCTATTAAGACATCCAACGGTTGTTTTCGTGTTTGATTAAAGAAGACCAGTTAAACATTTGAAAGGAAGCTAAAATAAAATGAATTAAGTAAACAGAGTCTTTGCCTCCCGGTATTTTTTAACAGCGCTATAAAACGATTCACATAATACAATTTACTACAATTACTACAATTTACCGCTTTAACCCCTTCAAGGGCGGTAGTTCATTTTTGGACCACTTAATTTTAATTTTTAAATGCACCAGAATATTGGAATGAAAATTTTCCTTTTATTATTAAGTGAACAAAAGCATTTTCGTATTTCGAAATTTGTTTGTAAATTCTGGTGCCATTTACTGATTTCAACATTTTACGAATAGAAGGACCTTTCCCCTGAAAGGGTTAAACGCATATTAATGTATTTATTATTTTAAAGTTTCCTTTCTCTTTTAATATTCACGTATAAATACAATTTTCAATATTTTCCTGCTTGTAACACGCACTCATTTAATAGTAATTTTAAAGGGTTTTTTTTAAAGAAAAGCAAAGAAATTACTGGTTCCATACATTAATTTCCTGCAAGAACACCTGTGACAATTGCCATCATTTATTTGTTATTTAGTTTTTGAAACCGTCCGTTCCTTTTAGGACACCCTGTATAATGCTTATTATTAATATAATTATTGCTTTATAATTAGAACTGATTATGTCAAACTATTTTTGTAAAAACAGACACAGTATAGAACATTTCAAATAATAAAGTAAACAATACATTTTTCAATAACTTCACATTAAATTAAGAAAGGTATTATTTATTTTCTAAAGCATATCATCAAATATTACTTAAACACAAATCAATTTGTTCCAAATTTTGTATGTTTTTTTTTTCTCTAGAAGCACATATTTCAGCAAGTTTCTATGGCAACATAACAAACAAAAATGCTAAGAATGGGAAACAATTCATTCTTTGATCCGAGAAAATTAAAGTTCAGTATAATGAAAAGCATGTTCTGAAACGATTTTAATGGTGTTTTTATGATTTTAAACTAAGAATGTGTATTTCATTTGCTCGATGTATAAATGCCAAAGTTTGTACGCAATATTTACTCATTTAATAAAATTAATGTTGTTGTTACTATAATATGAAAACATTAAGTTATATTTAAAGAGTTACTTAAATATGTACTTAATGGACGTCCATTTTTAATTGTGGTATGCGTTTTTCAGTTTAACTAAATTTTTGCATACTTCGAAGTGTCTATAAATGTTGTAGAAAATATACAGGACAACAGGAATATTTCGTAAATATTACGGACTATGAGATTGAATTGATAAAAGTGGGCTTTTAATTGAGTTATGCATTTTCAAGTTGAACTATATTTAGCGTACTAAGAGATGCTTGAAGAATATAAATAAAATCATACACAGGGACACGCAAAAAACTGGATATGCAGCCCAGTGTAGATGATAGTTTATTTAAGTGTAACTTTCGTAGTTCTAAGCGTTTTTTAGCCAAAATTAAATTTTATCTTAATATGCGTTGTGTATAAAAATCTGCAAATAATATAGAGGGCTATACAAAATAATTCAAGGCAGCTTGCACCTATTGGTAGAAATAGCTGAAGATAATATTTCAACCTATTATGCATATTTTTACTAAACAAAATTTCAGCATACACTGTAAAATATATATAAATCTATAGATCAAATACAGTATTGGGCAGAAGAATTGAAGTACTTTTCCTATTATAGACGATAATTTCTGAAATACGGTTTCATGAAAGGTATGCGTTTTCTTAAATGTTTACTTGTATATTTTTAGGCCTCCCCACCTTATTAAACATGTTTATTTGGATATTTTATTTACCGTATTATACAGCAAAGTTGTTAAAGTATTCTGGAAATGTTGGAAAGTGTTTATAACCTATGCATGACGCATAATTTTCATTTCTTAAATTTTCAAAATACTATTTAGAAATACATTGGGGTAGAAGTTTCTCTTTCCACTTTGGAAAGCATCTATAATACAGTGGTTTAATCAGTTTCTATAACGAATAATTCAGTTTAGTTCAATAAGTTTTCTTAAAATAATTACAAAAAAAAAAAAAAAAATCGGAGCACTTTCTGAAAAGGAAAAATTGTGTTCGTTAGGGAGTTTAAAAAACGATTTCAGAATCATTTGCTGACATTATTTTTAATTGATTACAATTTTTCTTTGATGATTAACCAAATTGTTAAGGATAGCCAAAGCCTCTGTACAGATCTTTGTATACTAATATTATAAAGAAGTAAAATTTGTTTGTTTGTTTATTTGTAAGAGGTAATCTCTGGAAATACCGAACCGCTTTCAAAGGTAATCATATCAAAATGATGGGGTTGTGCCCTGTTCCAACATATACTATACTTTATGTTGATGCCACTAACTCAAAAGGAGTGCAGGAGGGAAAAAGTTCTAAAAATACGATTTTTGTTTTACTAAAAGGTCTAGAAACATGAAATTTGGCATGATAATTACTTATAAGATATAAATGGTCTCTAGGAACATTTCTTAAAAAAATTGAAATTTAAAAGGGATGAAAATGCCCGAAAAGCGTTCTGAAAAGTTCTAAATGGAGATTTCTACGTTCAGGAAGTACCAAACCAATTTCCAAAGAAATGGTTAAAAATTGATTGTGACAGCCCTTGCTCCAATATACGCTATATTTCATGTTGAAGTCACTACCACCTTGAGGTTGCAAGGGTAAAAAACGTTTCAAATTGCGTTGTTTACGATACTGCAGGGGCGAGCAACTTCAAATTTAGCATGGTAATTACTTATAAGATGTCAATGTTCTTTCTAAACAGTTTAAAAAAAATTAAATTTAAAAGGGGTGAAAGTACACGAAAAACGTTCTAAAAACGTTCTAAATTGTGATTTTTATGGAATCTCACGAAATATTAAAACGATTTCAAAGGTAATTGTTTCAACTTGATAGTGACAGTCCCTGCTCCAGCACAGGGTAAATTTTATGTTGTTGTCCCTAACAAATGGGGGTTGCAAGAGCAAAAAATGTTCTAGATGTCGTATTTTGTGGTACTGAGAGGTACCACATTTTGAAACAGACATTTTGAAATTTGGCATGATAATTATTTAAAAGATGCAAATTCCTTCTAAGAACCGTCGAAAGAAAATTTCAAATTTAAAAGGATAAAGTGAGCGAAAAGCGCTCCAAAAAGTTTTGAATTATGATTTTTATACAATCTTATTAAATATAAAACAGATTTAAAAAATATTGGTTGCAAATTTGTAGTGATAAATACCTGCTCAAACGTAAGCTATATTTTATGTCGGTGCCACTACCACTAGAATGCTGCAGCAGCAAAAAACATTCTAAATTGGATATTCTGTGATACTGAAGAGGCTAGAAACTTGATATATGGTAGTTACTTATAAAGTATAAATGTCCTTTAAAAACAGTCGAAAACAAATTCGAAATTTAAAAGGATTGAAGCGAAGGGAAGGAGTGAAAAGCGTTCTAAAAAAATTCTAAATTACTATTTCTATGCAATCTCGAAAAGATTCCTAAAGTAATGGTGCGATTCAGTGGTGACAGTTTCTGATCCTACACAGGCTATATTTTATGCTAGTGCCACTACCACCTTGGGATGGCAGGAACAACAAACCTTATAAAAAACCCTTTAAAAACTTTCTAAATTACGTCTTCTATGGAATATTAAAAATACCAAACCGATTTAAAATTTAATTCTGTCAAGTTAATGGTGACAGTCCCTATTTCAACAAATTATTTTATGTTGGTGCCACTACCACCAGAGGTGTAGCAGACCGTTGGCATAAGATGGAATTCCATCTTGTGCTGCGTTTGTAGCCTTGCCAACATATAATAGTGAGAAAGTTTCCAGGCTGGGTATCGTTCCATGTGGTAGGTAGAAAGTTAGCGCGCTATACTGGTGGCGCGGGTTCAAGTCCCAGCATGGAATCTTTTTCACTATGTTAGCCTTTGCACCTCTTAAGCAATTACTTAGAAATTTCATTTCCATTTGAAATAAAAAAAAACTGTAGTTAAAAAATCACATGCAGAGGCCGCTGACTACCCGAAACAAAATGAACAGAACAATAGTTGTGTTGTTGAACATTTGTTATTGGAAGAACTAATAAATGCAGTGAATTTTTGTCCTGTTCATTACCTTTCGGGTCGTCAGCGCCTGCTACATGTGATTTTTTAACGAAATATTTTCTGCAGAAAAAAAAATCCAATTATCTTGTGAACCTTTTCTTGCAAACCGCACTCCTTTATCATAATTTCTTCTTTTTTTATGAGTTTTTAAAGTTGTAACGAGCCTCGGGCTCACCCGGTATATATATATATATATATATATATACATATTACACACACACACACACATATATATATATATATCTGATTTTGTTATGCAATAGGACTCGCATTTATAAGCCGATTTGGATGTGACTGAATATGTGTACAGGAATTACAAAAGTGTCAACCGAGTTCGTTTGTCTGCTTCAACCGTCGTCTTTCCGTATTTCATTACAGGTGAACGTAAAAATCCAGCCGAACTCGGAGGAGTAAAATTGTATTATCATTTAGCTATTCTTTTATTTATGAATCAGTTTCAATGAAAACTATACAGAACCGAATGCTACAGGCTGGAATCATTCCCTTTTCTAAATATACGGCCAAGCAATTATGCTTATTAATGTTTTAACGAAGACTGAGAAAATAATTTCTATTTAAAATTCAGTAAAATGATCCATTTTCAAAACAAATGCAACTTATATTTTCCCTGAAGAAATATTTCTATTGCTTTGTGTTACTAGACGTCAGCTGTTGCAAGAATCAGAAGAGAAGAAAAAAGGTGCCAAAACAATTTTGCTAGTTAAAATTTTCCAGTAAAATTGCGTTTGAATTGACTACCCTATTCGTTTATCTTTAAATTTATTTCGATGATAAATGAGCTGTACTGAGAAGTTATAAGCGCTGGCGAATTCTTAGAAAATTTATGTTCAATAAAGCTTTTTTTCCTTATTTATCATTTAAAGTACAGTTATGAATAATGTTTTTGAAAGGATATATTCTAAATATTAGAATTTAATGTAATTTTCTTAGTTTCGTTGAAGTATGTCCCTTTATAACCGTTTAATTTATCTTTTTTTATAAGAAATGCGAAGACAGATTCAGTAAGGAGGTTTCGAGTTTCACATCTCGAGGTGTTTATTCAAAGCATTTTTGTGTATTGTGTGAGTACAGAAGTTCTACCCATTTTTTCGCGAAAACAGAAAGGCGTAGAACACAAAGAGTTAAGCACCTATGAATTCACGTAAGTACCATCATTATGTATGACCTCTTGCCATCTGTCTGGAAGTAAGTGAATCGAACGCAAATAAAACACCTATCTTTTAGAATAAAAAAAGAGAAAAACCAAGAAAATAAAACCAAGAACATTTTGAAAAAAAAAAAATGAGATAGTCCATTCAGAAGGTACATAAAATTTGTTTTGTCGACCCCCACAGGGAACTATGTCTGTTTTTACATACTTTCCCATGTATGTCATCTGTTTAGAGATTTACTTTTCTGTGGAAGTGGATAAAGAAGACTTTATGCACCTTCTAAATAGACTATATAATTTTTTTTTCAAAATGGACTTGGTCTACCATGGTTGTGAGCGTCTCAAAAATGTATTCAAGAGTAATATTGTCTTCTTACATTTGTTCCCTATACGGTGGTAAGCTGAATTTTCAACTAAAACCGCTGCCATCGAAATGCTCAAGGCCATAGGATACGAGTGTGTCGTCATCACTAATCGACCGACTTCTCACTAGTGTTGGAATTTACACTGGAAAATTTTGAATATCAATTTTCTTTTATTTATTTATGGAATATCTATCATCGTTTAAAACAATAATAACTCTTTAAACTTACTGGTGAGAATTCGAAATCTCTATATAAAAATTCCGCCAGATGCGGAATGCCACAGTGTTGCCGCATTTGGCTTAATTTTACTGGGCGATTCCTAATTCTCACCAGTAAGTTTAAATCGTTATTATTGTTTTCTAAGATGACAGATATTCCACAAAAAAATTTAAAAAAATTGCTATTCAAAATTTTCCGGTGTGAATTCCAACACTAGTGAGAAGTCGGTCGATTAGTGATGACGTCACACTGGTATCTTCTTGCCTTGAGTATTTCGAAGGCAGCGCTAAAACAGGTAGCCAACATTCTTCTTCATTTTTTACTAGTAAATATAACAAATAGCTCAGTAGCGTAGTAGTCAGCACGCCTGTCTGTCACGCTACAGGTCGCGAGTTCTGCTCCCGGCTGGGCAAAGTTCACTCAACCTTTCATCCCTTCGGAGTTTCTAAAATGAGTACCAAGCTTGCTTGGGAACCAAACACCGAGAGTCTCGCGTTGGGTTGGCCACTTGGGCGGGGCACATACTGCATAGCACCTCGAGGGTCACTGTCAATCAAACCGAGTTGGGCACTGTAGGCTCTGATCCTTCATGGATCTTGCAGCCACATGTTTAGTTTTTTGTTAAATACAACAAATATCTTTTCAAACCTGGTTTATCTAACAACGATTTATATGCGCTTAGGGCAGAAGTATAGGAATGCAAGACTTTAGGGGTAGTTCATATTTTGGAATAACATGATTTTATAATAATTTAATGTCTTTAATAATAACTTTGTATTTTTATAAAAATAGATAATAGAATAAAACAAGTGGGTAAGTGTGATCACATATCGTACAGAGGGTTTCGTTTAATATTCCTTTCAAAACACTTTACAATTTTGCAAAATCTGTTAGTTCCACATTTCGTAACCAGGGGGCGCGCTCTATTCTAAACAAAACTCTATCCGAAAGAAACCCCGTTTTACAATCTATCCGTAGATATATTAGTCGAGATTATCGGGCCCATAGTACTCGAGATAGGAAGGCGCCGCCTGGCGGTTATAAATAGAAACTAAAATATGTAAATCTATGGTGCATAATATGAAAGAGTGGTCAAAGGGGTATCGGCAAAAGTTAGAAAATTGCACCCCGAGTAAAAAGGGGGGAGGATAAAAAATTTCTTAATATACACAAGTTAGAGCCCGGAGGGTAAATAATATAAGACTTTTTGGAAATTTTATGATTTTTCGTGTGATTGAAAGTGTTCTACCATAAGTATGTAGAATTTCATGTCTGCAACTTAACTAGGGCCTGAAATAGAAAAGTTGCTTAAAATACACAAGTTAGAGATCGGAGGGGTAAATATAAGACTTTTTGAAATTTTTACGATTTGTAGTGTGATCGCAAATGTTTAGCTATAATTATACAAAATTTCAAGTCTTCAACAAAATTAGGGGCTGAGGTAGAAGAGAAAAAGCTTAAAATACACAAGTTAGAGCCCAGAGGGTTAAATATAAGATTTTTTCGAAATTTTATTATTTGTCATTTAATCGCAAGTGTTTAGCTATAATTTTGCAAAATTTCAAGTCTGCAACTTAATTAGGGGCTCAGTTAGAAAAAAAAGCTTAAAATACAAAAGTTAGAGCCCAGAGGAATAAATATAAAACTTTTTAATAATTTTATGATTTGTCGTTTGATGTGTGGTGTTCAGCTATGTGTATGCAAAATTTCAAGTCTCCAACACATATAGTTTCTGAGAACGGGCAATGTGATGGACAGACAGAGGAGCGAGACGAATAGGATTTCTTCACATGAACGAAACCCTAAAAAAAAGAGATAACAGACTCTATTGATCTAAAGAAACCAAAAGAAAGAAAGCTTTGGTTGGATAAAAAATAATAACGATATCAAAAGACAACCCATCCTCCCCCTCGAGATGTCTTTCGCTATCAGGTGCCAGAACCAAGAGTATTTTTAGAAACTATTTTTACTCTTATAGGTATTATTTTAAAATCCAAATTGCTTGATTGCACACCGTATTTTTGAAATAGTAGTATTCACCTTGTTTAACCTGTAATTAAAGAAGGAGAGTATTTTTATTTCAAATACCTGGCAGCAATCAAGCAGAAATCTATATTTTTAAGAAGCAGCGGGCGGGTAACACTGTATTGGGATATGAACAAGAAGATATATGAAAAATTGCCACCAGTGACTGTTTTTATATTCTACTTGCACCACTATTTTAAAAGAGTAAATTATGTAGCATTTTTTTCTTGTGCGTGTCGTGTCGTTAAAGTGAATGTGAAATATTTTTGTTTTGAAAATGTTGTTCGAGATAGAGTTAAATACACGCCAGTAGCATCCTGTGTATGTAAAAAGGAAGAAACTTGTGACAAGTCTAATGTGTGTTCTAAGATTATGGAAATGGAAAATCATTCGAGACAACAGCCATTGCAGCTAAATGTCTCAACCCTTCTAAATGTCAAATCTACAGTCATGAAAAAAAAAGTAAACACCCTCTGCTAATCCTGCAACAAATTACCGTAAAAGAAAGTCACGTGTGCCAAACGATTGGAAATAAAGTCTAATTTTACCCGCTTAACGGTCGCGTTAAATTACTGTTTAAAAATTCAAATTTCTTATTGGCACCACTTTTTTGAAAAAGAAATATTCACCTTATTTAATGACCGGTTCCAATTACACTATTTTATAAAACTAGTGGGAATCAAACAATCAGAATAAAAGACACAGCCCGAGAAAATCACGGGAAGGAGAATTAAGGGGTAAAATGATGTATAAAAAAATTGCTTACAGGGTTACCTACATATCAAAACAAACCCAAACTTTGTTTTTTTTTTCAATAGTAATACCCAAGTTTGGCACCATAAATAAATTCTACACCCTTCAATTAGTATAAATTAAATTTTCATGAAATTCGCACGATTAATTTCAGAGAAATTAATTATTTTAAAATGAGCCTATTTTAGGGGCTGTATCCAAATTGAAGTTCGGTGCTCGATTGTTGAAATGCTACAGAAAGACGAAGTTGCTTATGTTTATGTATTGTGTCTTACGAATAGGACCATTTTACTCGCTTAGTATGTTTCGACTATTGCCAGCGCAAATATTCAATAATATGAGTAAAATATATTTTTGAAACGCTTTTCTGCACATTATAAACGGCCCCTTTACACTACCACGCTCGGAAATTTTATTCGAGTTTTATAAAAAAATATTTGACACCAGAATTATTATTTAAAATTATTTGACTCATTTATTTAACGTAAATCTACGATGATTAAATTTAACTGATTTTATGAAAGAATTTTTGGTCAAAGTTGACATTTAATCATGTGGTCGGAGTCGGATCGACTCCTTCCCGCCGTGCTAGTGTTAAACCATCATTTATAGTTTTTTATTGATAATTCGAAAACTACTTGAAAGAAACATTTGAAATTGAAAATTTGCATGACGTAGGACATAATAAATATAAATCTAACAAATTCAATGTATTTATGTTCGGTTTTTTTTAGTATTATAACCGCATACAAAATTATCACATTAGAATTATAATTTCAGGAGATATTAATAAAAATTTAAAAATGTAATTTAACATTAAAAGCACTAAATTTTCAATGTTTATAATTCAAAAACTTATCATGCATGTGACAATAAATTTCGTTTCTAGGCATAGTTTGAATCGAGGATTTAAAATATATTGTCAAAATTAAGTGTTGCGATTAGAAAAAAACAAAGTTTGCTCTTGTTTTAATGTGTAGATGGCTTCCTAAACAAATTTTATATACATAATTTAAAGTAGGCTTTATTTCCAATCGATTGGTACCACTAACTGTCTTCTATTATAATTAATTGCAGAGTTAGTAGAGGGTGCTTATTTTTTCAGTGCTGCAAAATTGGCGCAGAGGTGGACACCTATTGTCTATTGACACCACTAAATTTTAGTAGTATTTTTAGGCTTATCTAATAACATAATTTCTGAGTTTTTATTAAGTTGAAGAATACTATAAAAAGTTAGTGGTGTCTGCGTTAATTTTTAACCACTGCTTTTTTTTCCACGACTCTACAAAATTCGTGTAATACCGTAGCCACCGAAATACTCAAGCCCTGAGGACACACGTTGTGACGTCATCACTAATCGACCGACTTCTCACTAGTGTTCGAATTCACACCGGAAAGTTTTGAATAGCAATTTCATTTCATTTTATTTGTTGAATACCTATAATCTTGTAAAACAATAGTAACTATTTAAACTTCCTAGTGAGAATTCGGAAACCCTAAACAAAAATTCAGCCAGGTGCGGAATGCCACAGTGTTGCTGCATCTGGCTGATATTTTATTAGGGGATTCCAAATCCTAACCAGTAAGTTTAAATAGTTACAATTGTTTTATAAGATGATAGATATTCCAAAATAAAATAAAAGGAAATTGCCATTCAAAATTTCCCTGTGTGAATTCCAACACTAGTAAGAAGTCGGTCGATTAGTGATGACGTCACAACTTGTGTCCCCAGGCCTTGAGTATTTCGATGGCAGCGGTAAGACTGGGTTGGGGATGCGTGGAATAAAAGATGTTACTATCGAAGGATTCATTCGGGCATAATTCCAAACTTTGCATATATTTATAATCAATTAACACCATAAAATTTCTAAAAAGAAAAGAAGCAAAAGCATAGTTGCTAGCCTTCGTAAGAATTTTGGTCGATTGACTTCAGAAATTTTGAAGATAAAAAGACTTCTTATATTTTTACGGTATAATTATATTAATTCTAATTAAATTAAGAAACTTCTTTTTCGGTACAAAATTTGTGGAATAAATTGAATAATAACAAAAAACAACAAAGAAAAATCATGTGTTAGATCATGTCATAGATTATGAATCACTTTCCAAAACTTATTGAATGCTTTAAAAACTTTTTGTTACTTATTTGGGTAAATAAGGTAAATAAGATAAGTAAGCATACATTTTAGAAAAAGCATAAAACATTTGAAAGATTTCAGCAGTTACCGTCCATATCCAAATAAGATATTTCAATTCTTTTGAAGTGCACTATATAGGATCTGTAGGTTGATATCTATACTACATAATGGGAAAATTTATTTTAGCAAGAAAACGCATAACAAATTGCAATTTCTCTGTCAGCAATTTATACTAGTACATAGAAACATATTTGAATACTTTTGTACAACCCTGTAGTTTAACTAGAACCTCCACTATTTAGCTAAAATTTAATTCAAACTAAAACACTTTTAAAACTACTGAAATCACATTTCCAGAGATTATCATTTATAGACGGCCATGTATCCAATTCTTTTCGTGACCCTGTATATCATTTTATCTATATTCTAAAACCATTTCTTAGTAAACTAAATGCAGTTCAGCTTACAAATGTATAACTTATTTAAAAACCACCTTTATGTAATTTGCGCTCATACCCAGTAAACCTTACGATTTCTTTTCCGTAGCCCTGTATATGAATTATAGCATTTATACACACTATGTTGTGTGCATAAATATACTGAAACATAAAAGACCATATCATGATTAAAATTGAATTTCCAACAATCATCGCTAATGTACAGTAATTCGGATACAATATAGTATCTGAAATCTTTTGTGTAACCCTGTAAATGCTATGCACCTCGTATTATACGTGAAGTAACTTATACTATAGCTCAGAGACGTATATCAATTTCAATATACATGAAACAGTTTAACATAATTTAAATACGCCGCAAACAATTCCAACCCTATCCCATTATGTAACAAAAGTCTTTTGTGTGGCCCTGTAAATGAATAACTATTCTTTGTATTGCATATTCTACAGAATGCATATTTTACTGGACTTCATTAATGCATATCAATTTTATTATGTTTGAAAGAGTGTAACACCATTAAAAATCTTTTGAAACATTTTTTTCCCCATTGGCCATATGTAACGGAAAAAAATTGACTGTACCTGTAAATAAACTAAACATGCTACAAACTTCATTTTAAATAGAGATCGTACTATGGTAGAGGTCACTAACATCCAAAAAATTCAGAACGATCCGAGTATATTTACGAGAGTTAGAGCGCGGGCAGACGGACAGACGGTCAGAAAAACCGAAGTCATAAACACTTTTCAACTTTGTTGGAAAGTGTTAAAAAGGTTGACGGCTGTGCTTTTGCGCATGCTCGAATGATTCATTCAAATAGATCATTCTGCCCATTACTGAACTGGGTTTTAAACATGGATACAATTCGCAAGCAGAGTAGGCTGTTCTTAAAGGATATCTTTTAATTCTAAAGCCTCTTTTCTAATGTTACAAATTTAATTTTACTGTTTAGTGTTAAAAATTTAACTTTATTGTTTAATGTCAAAAATTTAAATTTATTGTCTAATGTTAAAATTTTAATTTTATGGTTTAATGTTAAAAATTTAACGTTATTGTTTAATGTCAAAAATTTAACATTATTGTCTAATGTTAAAATTTTAATTTTATGGTTTAATGTTAAAAATTTAGTTTGATAAAAAGGGAATATTAAAGATAATATTAGGCAAAGTTATAACAAGTATTAACAAATCTAAAAATATAATTTTGGTACCGTAAATAACACATGATAATATGTGTATTTATGATAATTAAAAAGAGTGAGTGTTACTATTCCATGATCTTAATAAGCAATCAAGTACTAACGTATGTTCATGTTTGCACGGCGTACGTTAGGTGAAACCAAAACTCGGAAGTGTATTTGGTGATATTTTGATATCAATTGAAAGCTTTTCGCCTATTTAGCAGATATTTTTATAGAAAAGCTCGACCTCTGCCATGAATTTGGAAAAACAATGTCTACTCTATTTAATGACAAAAGCTATATAATTAACCATTCGAAAAGTCAATGGTACATTATTTTATAACACTTAAATTTAATCACCTAACGTCACAATTGTACCAGAATTTCTGGATAAAATTTTGCCTTTATAATGTACGTGGGGAATAGTTAATTCAAGATCTGTTTCTAAGAAGTAAAAAAAAAAAAAAAAAAAAAAACGATTTAAGATTAGAAAATATTAGTTTAATATTTAAATCACACTCTAGTAAAAACAGACTGAAGACTTATTTTTACAGCAATGAAATTTTCAGTTAACATGGCATTCGCATAGATACTAATGCCGCCTAGAGGGAAGCGATGAAACAAATACATGGCTGCCATGTGGTTTGCAGCACTTGGTGTTTTATCCCTTTCGTTGACATTTTAAAAGAAAAAAAAAGGGTTGTTTATTTATTTACTTTGAATAAAATCAAATTTTGGATTTTCGATCTTTATTGGCATTTGTTCTCTCGTTGCGTAATTGCTTTATCAAAATGGCTTCAAAGATTGCGTAAAAAATTGCTTCAAAAATTGCTCTTCGCGACGAGCGACATTTAAGAATTTTTATTATTTTGTCACCAGTTTTTCAAAACAAAATTTCTTATTTGATTTAATCAGGAAAATGCTCCGATTTAAGGCAAAATTTACAATAAAAAATAACTGGTGCGAATAATCAAGGTTGGTTAATTAGACGGAAAAATGCATGTCTGAGAAAATCTCGGGTTGCGAAAATTTTGCTACTTTTACGTTGCCCGATGAAATCTCGGGTTACGCAGCGACAGCGTTAACCCAAAGCGATATAAATAAGCGCCATATCTTAAATGGGATAGGTAACCGCAAGATTAACCCTCCGTCTACCAGACGGGTCCATTGGACCCGACAGGTACATACAAAATATTCATTCAAACCAGAAATTTCTTTAAAATAAACTAAGTATATAAACCAGACAAAAATAAGGTAAATAAATAAATTAAATAGTTTTAAATAAAAATTCTGGTGTAGAACGTTTTATTAAAACTTGAATAAAATTCCCGGTAGATCTAGGGTTAAAGGCGAGGTCACATCAATCAAGGTCGCACGCAACGTAGCGGACGGGGTTAAACTACAGGAAGATGCCTAACTGTTTTCTATCTTCTCACCACTAAAATTGTAAAGTTTTTTTCACCTTGATTAATGGCTGAAATGTTTCGGACAAGGCAAAGTAAACTTCATAGTGTCAACTGCATCTGGATTCCTCTCTCGCTACGCCATTATTTTGCAGTGAGTGTTTAAGGATTTAGAAGTTATGCGCAGATGGTAGGTATCTGTCGTATATGACTTCACACTGAACGACCGCGTATGTGGATATCAAGCTGTCCACAAGATGGCGCAACTGTGTTAATTTACGTCCGATTCCAGTATTAAGTTTGTACGCTTACTTATATCGCTTTGGGGTTAACCGTTTGAGACCAATGCTGCAAATATGTGTCTCTAAAAATATCACATTATACCTGTTTTTAAGTGACAGAAATTCTAAATCTTATATTTCTCTAATTTATTCCCAGAATTCCCGTGACTGATCTAGGGAGCATTACTGTTAAAAAAAAAAGTACTGAGAATCGAATAAAAGGACTGTATAAAAACGCTGATCCAGCAATGTTTAATATACAGCCTGTTTCAGAATACGTTGCATCTGACTTTATTCAAAGGCATCTCACTTTATTCAAAATACGATAAAATAACACTAAAGGGTCTTTAGACTCTGAATATTGCCATATTTCAGAATATTAATGCAATTTTTGAAATAGGGATCATCTGCATAATAAAAATTGAATCAAATTCAATATTTCGTACTTTGTCTCAGTTCCTTTCGATCAAATCAGCTCGGAAAGTTTCTAGTTTAAGAGTGTTCTCAAATCCAAAAGGGCGACTTACTGACATAAGTTTTAATTTATTTTTGTTCCAAAATTCATGAAATTAACTGGTGTTGTTGTTCAGAAACTATGTAATTGAGCTGTTTTGTCAACTTTTTGGAAACGCAATAGATCTTTCAGAAAATAATGTGAAAGTGGGCGTTTTGAACCGAATTTCCGTGCGAAGAAAGAAAGAGACTCAAGAGCGGGCGACAAACGTGTTTGTCACGTGATCAAAATTCCTTATAACTCAATAAGGTAATTGATGGATCAAAAAATGGAAAAAACAGTTCAATTCCAAATTTCCAGGCTTTCCAATTTAATACCTTTCCGTTAAAAAATGAATTTGTAAATGTGTCAAAACTTTTTACGCTTGTTGAGCAAAGCAGTTAAGAACAGCCTTAAGTATTTTTTGCTAAATTCGCATGAAGTTAAAAGGTATCAAAATTTGAGGATGCTAATTTTAAATTTACGTAACAATCTTTAATTTATATCTCAATCGTGTACATAATTTACATATTAATTATTTATTTATTTATTTATTTTATTTCTTCAAAAATTGCATTTATATTCTTTAAAAAAAAGATATGTTTGATAGTCTTCCATCTTTGTTGTGATTTCACTTTAAAACTGTGAATAAAAACAAGTGAAGCTTTTTTTTTCTTTTTAGGGCCGTTCCTAATTATATAAATGCGTAGAACCTATAGTCGTCGTCTGGTCAGCCCGTCTGTCCTTAAATAGCAGCCGAAAAAATACCCAATCAAATAAGTTTGAAATTTAATATATGTAAACGTTGCAGAATTTTGTCGTGTCATTTCAAATTTTATCAAAATCGAATCAAAACTTAAAAAGGTATATAAAAAAAGTTTTCTTCATTCTAATCCTATCATACGTAATTAATTCAATGATATCGCATGTTAGGTAATGATTCTAGATTGCCATGGTGATGCAGTCAGATTTAATATGAATCATAGTATTTCCGTATTACTGAATTTAATATATATAATCTTGATAAATTTTGTATTCATGCATTTCTGCATAAGAATGCAACAGCAATTACACCAAGATCTGAATATTTGTAAAATTAGTTATAGTAAGATCGCCTCTCTTCTGACACGTTTGACGTACAATTTCTGACTTGTTTAAACCAACTGTAGGGAATTTTAGAATATTTAAATTATAAATGTACAAGAGGTGTATATGATAATCATTATTGAACATATCAATTTTAGATGAGCAATATAATAAGCTGAAATAAAAACGTTTTGTATTCAAAAATACATTAAATAAAAGTTGTTATTAACAACTGAAACTGAAATTAATCAAATGTCTAACAAGGGAACTATTTCATGTGATGGTCGCCGATTTTGACAAAAGTGGTATCGTTTGAAAGGTCTTATCGTAAGAAACAAAAAATCCAATTGAAGTACCCATCCGAAACGAACCCTACAGGATCTGCCAGATAATTTGCACAAGCATTCCACCAACGGATAAATAAATAAATACGCATTTTTTTTTTCAAATGTGACTCTGAGCACTTTGCATATGTTTGTAATATTGTTAATATAGACAATGCTTTCTGGTATAATTCAATGAAAGAAATGTATTGTTTCCCATTGAATGTTATGAATGTGGTGTTAATAACACAGAAAATGGCCGGGTTGGCAGTAAAACTGTGTTGGCAGTTTGGAGTTTGGACTCCACTTTCAGTTTAAAAACTTCGAATATACATCTGAAATTCCGAAAGAAGAATTTTTACTTTAAGTAATAACGAAACGTCTATTATTAGATAAAGAAAACAATACTATACGGAATTTCTGATGTGAATGTGAAATTTCAGAATTTAAAAAAGACCAAATCTGGCAACCCTGCGGCAACGCACAAATAATGCAATTAGTTAACCCTTTCCGGCGCAGTGTGTCCACTATGGACACCCCTAATTTTAATTCCAACCTTGCAAATGGCACCAAGAATATTTAACAAAATTTTGATTTTACTGTGAAAGCTTAATTTAAGGAGTTTTTATTTTCAAAAAGAAATCGTTTGCAATTTCCGGTGTCAGTCAATATTTTCTCATTTTGCGAATAGAATTTTTCTGTGCCGGAAAGGGTTAAGACTTAGTAGGCCATATGACGATCGGTCTACTTATGAGATTTGGCTGATCATTTGTTTAACACCTTGGGGACGAGCGACACGTATACGTGCCGCATGAAGCGTTCAGAATCCTTGTTTTTCCTCACCAGTAAAATTTTACTGTAAAATTTGCCTTATTTAATCAGCGCATTTTCCCGATTCAAGAAGACACAAATTTCTGTTTTTAAAAAATGGTGACAAAAGATTAAAAATTTCGTAAAAGGCTCTCGTCCCGAAGGGGTTAAAGAAAAAGAAACAACGCAGGGTACAATACATTCGCACAAAGTACAATCCTTCCCCACTTTTTTATGTGATCATTTGGTCTTCGGGGAAAGTGGGTGTCAGTGTAAACGTGCTTAAAGCATAGGGGCTCTTTAAACAAGACAAATTTGATAAACGGTTGAGTGTTACATCTGTTACGAGGTTTGTCTGTTAGTATAAAACATACTTGTCTGATCGATCTGAAGCTTGATATTTCAAATCGTAGTAACGCCTTTTGGAAAGCGCATCGGCGCATGTCTTCAAATGCATGGGCAGAGATTTGGTTGCGGACCAAATGATGCAGTTTTACGATAGCTTCCCTTGTGGTTAAATCTTCTCCACCACATCAGCGTTTCCAGTTTGGCCTTTTTTTATTTCCAAAATTTTGCATTCATACCAGAAATTCCCAATAATATTCTTTTCTTCATTAAAAGGCAACATTTCATGATTTTATAAAGTAAACAATCTTCTTTCAGAATATCCGGTTTAGGGAATCGAATTTTTTTAAATAAAAAAGGCGTAATTGGCAACCCTGCAACACATATAAGTCGGTTAGTTTTGAAATACTCGATCATAGGTTTGACTCTAAGTTTATAGTCATGAAACGTTACAACATCATGGGACTGGAACTACTTAGTTATTCCTCCAAGTATAATCATTGCTTCGACGTTTACCCCTAATTATCTGTGAAGTTCGTGATCTGCTTGCCCTGCCCACTCAACCAAGAGGAGGAGGCTCTTCTCTTCACGTATATATATATTTAACGTTTCAAAGTACAATTCGTTCAACTTCTTTGATTTTTTTTAAGTGGAGCTTTTAAGTAGGATACTGGGATAATGCAAGTTGTTATAGACGTTTTTCCACTCGTCGCCGAAATTTGCCTTGTAAATAGTATGCACCTTTAAAACGTGCATACAAAATTTTTAGCACATTTTATAAAGTAACATAACATTTGGCTTATTTAATCTGAGTATTTTTGAAATTACGGAATTGAATAAAACTTTTTTCTTAAGTGGTGCCGACCGAATAAAGGTTTTGCAGGAGACGACGGTCCCCAAGGGGTTAAAGCGCTTCCAAATATAGTATTTCTAACTAAAATATATTTTTTCACCTGAATATTGAATAAGCACGGAAACATTTTAAGTAATTATGTACGAAAAGCATTTTCTGGTAATTTTTACGTAAAGAAAAGCACAATGTCAAACTATCCAATATGAAAACAGTGTTGCCAGTGGGCTACTTTTTTTAAATTCAGATTTCTTGATTGACACCACTTTTCTGAAATAGTAAAATTCCCCTTATTTTCGCCTTAATTAATATGTCATTAAATACGGCGAATTTTACTATTTCAAAAAAAGTCGTGCCAATCAAGAAATCTGAATTAAAAAAAAATCGCCCAATGGCAACCCTGCATTGGATAGTTTGACATGGTACCGACGATATGGACAAGTTTTACTTTTCGATGTTCTTAAGGACCTGTTACAAAAGATTTACTGTTTCCGAAGCATCCATAGAAAATTTAATCCTAGATATTAACTGGAAAAAATTCACATTTCTCAATTCGCAAATTTCATATTAAAAAAATTGGAATAAAACCCTAGGATTTTTATTCTATTATTCTATAAAAATATAAGAAAAATGAATTAAACTACACTATTAACTTTGTTGCCTTGATGTAATGAACTCATATATAACGTCAAAAGTGAGTGCTAGAATTTTTAAATTCAAAGTTAGTACAGTTTTTAATATCTAGATAACCTTTATTTCAAAACTTGCGGAATTGGTACCTCATACTCAATTTTGCAACAATTAAGTGATAAAAGAGCATAGGGTAGTGCGTTTCTTAACGTCTCGGGCTATGCATATTTTACAGCAAATAATTTTAGGGAAACCAAAGCCATATTTAAATCAGAAACACTTTTATTATTAGCCCAGAACATTCACCAATATTACTAATAATTCAAAGCATATTACACGTTCAAATCTAATAATATATTTTACTATGATTAGAGGTTATAAAATTATAACATAAATTTTGTTCTGCTAATAACATGTAAAGACAATCTTACGTTATAATAATCCCTATATCTTCAACGCTGATCAGCGTTTTCCTCTTTACCTGGTCATGCGTGAACTGCATTTGTGCAGTTATTAAAACGCAATATATCATTAAGGATATTCACGGAAGTGATGGATTGATGTTTGCTTAGCTACTTAATTCTAGCTTTCTCGTAATCTACGAATTGATTGTTATGCTGTATTGCAGCATTTCATGCCTTAAATATTTTAATGAACTACAAATCATCTATAATTCAATAGTTAGAGCGCCGTCACAGTTCTTAGTTGTAATTTTAAATAGTAACAAGAATGAAAAATCATACGTTCATTATAGATTATAAAATACTTCCCAACACATTCAGAATACCGTATCAAAACTTTATAGTTTATAAACGTGAAAGATGATATTTAACCCCTTAATTCTCGCTCCCGTCAATATCACGGGTTGAGGTGTCGTTCGTTATTTCTCGTTCCCTTCATATTAGGGATGCAACGGATGTCAATTTGGCCGGATGCCGGATACCGGATATTTAAGCCGGATATCCGGCTATCCGGCCGCAGTATGTTTACTTTTCTACCCCTTCCTCCCAACTTAGATTAAACATTTTTTAAAGTTATTACTTTTAGTTAAACAATTAAAAACTTATTATTTTAATTTCTTATTTTATAGAAAACATAAATATTGAATTTTTAATAATGATAATTAAATTCATTATCATTAGTTATTTAATTAGTACTATTTTAATTAAATAGTAATAAATAACAATAATAGTAAAATAACAAAAAAAAAAGTAAACCATTACGGTAGATGTAACAGTAATGGATAGCCTTCAATGTTTTTGGTTTATAAAAAAATAACCAATAAAAATTTAGCTTTTATTATTTTTTTCATAACTCCCCCATTCATGTTTTATAATCTGTGGTATTGTTCACACTTTTAATCAAACCAATCAGGTGGCAGAAAATGTTTCGAAGTTCCACTATTTACAGTGAAAATCTTAATGAACATGCTGAGAGACATTTAATAAATTTATATATTTATTATTTTCTTTCAAAATTTGCATGTTTTTATTTTGTTGATAGTAATTAGTAATAGAAAACATTGAATTTTATATATTAATTTAATTACTTACAAAATTTCATTTATTTTTAAAGTTTTAAGAGCTGAGTCCATTACTGGAATACTTAATTAGTTGATTACCAGTAATGGACACTCTCATGTAGACCAATTTCAGTAATGTTTTGTTCATAGTGCATAAAAACTTTTGACTTAACTGAATACCTAATTAATCAAATTTAATTTTTAAATTCCAGTTACCAGAATGTAATCTAATAACAACAAAAATTTTATAAATAGCTGCTTTTAATTAATTTCGAATGATTGATAAAACTATCAGTATTTTAATCAAATTATTTTTTTATAACTGCATTGCATATTTTATAATCTGGCAATCAATAAAACAAATCAGCAGAGAAATTGTTTAAGTGCATAAGAGAAAGAGGGACTCATAGAGCTTTAATCTCCCCCCCCCCACACCCATTAAAAATAATTAAGTTGCAAAAGTTGTTAAAAAATTATTTTCTGTTTTAAATGTTTGCTTATTCATTTCTCACAAAATAATAATAATATTAAGTAAATTTGCATTAGTAATTAAACTAGTAAATCTGTAGATCAGCGGCCTCAAACATCAGTTCTACAGTTTTATTTTGAAATTATTTTATTTAGTATTTAAAACATACAGCAATAATAATTCCTCTCACATTTGTAATGCTGATTACTAAAAGTAATATATCAAGTAGTTTTGGGGAGTTTGACTGTTAAAAATAGTGGCAAATATACAAATCAATACACTGTCACTAATATAGATTTTTTTATTATGTAATTCCCATTGACATTTAATGTATTTTAATATGACATTTAGTATTTTAAAAAAGATATCTAAAATAATTAAAGTATTGATCTTGTGGTGATAATCACAATGATTAATTTTCACAAATATTTTATAAATTATCAAGGTTCGCACACTCCTTGGAATTTCCAAGGACTCTGACACCACTATTAATGATAAGAAAATTTACATTTAATTTTTAAAACACAGAGGTCGCAATCTCGGCCTTTATTCACAGATTTTGCAGTATTTTCCTGCAGTGAAATACTTTCAGAATACTGTTAAAATTTAGTGGTAAAACTGTGCGAACCCTGATTATTGATATCCTATTTGTTAAATTTATTTGAAGATAATTATTTTTTTATTAGTATGTTTTCTTTAAATTCTGGTTCTAAATACAGTCATAAAAACAATATCTGTTACTTCTTGCAGGTGTACATTACTAGAATTTTGGATATTTTGATATATTTTCGTTATTTACAATTAAATTCGCATTAATATTGGGAAATGACAAAGGAGACTATGAGAATGGTTAATATTGTTGATAGATTAACATAATGTTGAAAAAACTGGAATATAGTAATAACTATTATTTAAAAAATATTTTTAAAGGAATTATTATTTTTCTCTTGTTCTTTTATTTTCATCTATTACTGTTTCTAAATTACTGAGTCCAATTTCGAATTGAAAGGAAATACATTTTTAAATAAGCTAGTTTTAAAATTATTCCACTGATTTAGTACAGTAGTTTTATTAAAACTCATGATTTATTTCCTATTTTACAGTAAACTTGATTAAATATTGAAAATCATAAGTATTTTTAATTTCTGCATTACAATTAATTATAATAATTAATAATAGAGTATTCATTTAAAAAATTATAATTTTAACTGAATACTAATACTTAATAAATCAGTTAAACCCTCACTCTCCCTTTTTCTTTAAATAGACTCTCCCTCAACATTCCTTTTCACCAATTACTTGTAATCACTAAGCTTATTCTTATCTTATCAGAGACCAGTTTAACAAGATAAGAGACATTCTCCCTGATCTGTTATCTTTGTTACCATTAACAGTGTGTCTTTTTGTGTTGGAAGTGCAGTTGTTTCCTTGCTTTTTCTTGTATGTGCTGGTTTTACAGAGTAATTTGCCATCTATCTAGACAAAATTATTAATACATTAGTTTAATAGATTGAACATTAAATTAATATTCATATATAAATTAGAAAATACAGTTCTAATATGAGTTCAATGAACAATAAAAGTGGTGTGTGGAATTGTTTTAAGTATGATGATACAGTGAAAGTGAAATGCAATTTATGTGCCTCTTGGATCTCAAGAGGTGGAACTGGTAAAAAAGCATCCACTACTCCATTGTTAAATCATCTCAGGAGCAAGCACAAAGAAGAATATGACAAAATTAAATCTCCTGATGAAAAAGCCATTCATTCGACTTCTGAATTTGCTGATTTGGATTCAGAAGTGGGTGACCCAAACACAAGCTTGAAAAGAAGAAAATTTAATCAACCAACTTTAGAGACTGTTCTGGAGAGGAAAAAAATTTGGGATATAAACCATCCTAAATCAGTGGAATTGCATTACGCTATTGCACAAATGATTGCTGTTGATAATCAACAATATTTATTCGTGGAAGATGAAGGTTTTCGAAATTTGATGTTAAAAGCACAACCCCAATACAAAGTTCCTTATCGAGAATATTTTAAGCAGACAATTATACCCAAAATGTATGCAAAATGTAAAGAAGAAATTGAATCGATGCTTTTATCATCTGAATATATATCTTTAACGTCTGATATGTGGACCAATACAGTCAACAAAGACAGTTTTATCAGCTTTACTGCTCATTGGATTGACAATGATTTTAATTATAGGCATGTTGTGTTAAATGCAAGACATTTTCCTGGAAGTCACAATAGTGAGAATATAAGCCGAATGTTAAATAATATGATGATTGAATGGAATGTAAAAAATAAAAGATATCTTGTTATTCGTGACAGTGGATCAAATATTGTAAAAGGTGTGAAAGACATGAATTTGAAGAGTGAATCTTGCTTTCTGCATAACTTGCATCTAATTGTAACCGATGCACTCAATTCTCAAAGAGCAGTGAAGGATATCATAGCCATAGGAAGACGAATCGTAGGGCATTTTAATCATTCTTCTTTAGCATGCTCTCGATTTAAACAAATCCAAGAAGAACAGCTCCATGTAACACCTAAAAAGTTATTGCAGGATATTTCAACTCGATGGAATAGCACATATCATATGTTGAATCGCTTACTTGAATTAAAAAATGCTATATCATTATATGTCAATGAAAATAATGAAATTCCAAACTTTTCATTGCATCAGTGGACACTAATTCAAAATTGTTTGAACCTACTCCAACCATTTGAAGAAATTACTAAACAAATAACTTCTTCAAAATCATTGATTTCGGAAGTAATTCCAATGGTTGTAACATTGAATGCATATTTGTCGAAATTTTCGCCTTCAGAAATATCTGGTGTTGGAACAATGAAGGATACATTAAAAGCAAATATAAATCAGCGCTTTTCAATGGTAAAACTGAATGAACATTTTTCAATAGCGACTATTCTGGATCCAAGGTTCAAAATACATTTTTTTGACAAACATCACAGTTATGATGAAGTTGTTAAAACTTCTGTATTATCAGTAATGAAAAAAGAATTTGAAATTCTGAATTCCCCCAACGAAGATGTAATAGCTCCAACAGAATCACAGCACAACAATCCTCAGCACATAAACAATCATAAATCTTTCTGGGATTGCTTTGCAGAAATTAGCACTGCCAATACCACAATGAATGTTCACGGTGGTGATTCACAAATTGGTGAATCTGCTTGCCTTCGAGAATTAAATGATTACCTTTCACAGTCAATTATTGAACGAAAAGCTTCACCATTCAACTGGTGGAAAATTAATGCAAATAATTTTCCTCTTTTATCAAAATTAGTGAAAAAATATCTTTCTCCACCAGCAAGCAGCATATATAGTGAAAGACTGTTTTCAGAAGCAGGCATCATTTATGAGACCAGGCGTAATAGACTGTTACCCAAAAATGCAGAACAATTACTGTTTTTGCACCACAATTTGCCAATTATTAAAAACAGCAAAAATGATACCCAATGAATAATTTTTTTTAATATGTGCTTTAAGTATGTGTGTAGTGTAACTTAAGAAATTATAAAATTATTTAAAAAAATTATAATTCAATTTTCTTTGCAGTCATTCATTAGTCTTTCTATCAATAGTTAGAGGTCGATACAGTTTTTTTTTTTCTTGGAACTCATATTGTGAAAAATAATCGTTATTTTTATGAAATTTTTTAATTTTTTTTTTAAATAACATGTCACGAAAGATGAAATACAGTTTCTAAAATTCGAACCAAACGTTTATAACTTCTTTAAATCCTACAGCTACAGTTTTCCTTTCTGGTGAGCTTATTTTGTTTAATTATTAAACATTTTAATAAAAATAATCAATAAAATGTATGTTTTTATGGAATGGAATTTTGTGAAGGGACTCTAAATAGGCCCCAAATTTTCCCTGGATAGCGGTTAAAAAATGCTATTGAAGCAAAATATGTTTGAAATAAATATTTTTAAAATTAAATTTAGTTAAAAAAAATAAAATACATTTTTAAATTAATATTTATTAGTTATTCATTTATTAAAACCATGTTTTTCATCATTTGGAACATTTATTTCAAGCCGGATATTCGGCCGGATAATTATAATATCCGGCTACTGCCAAATATCCGGCATGTTGGCCGGATAGGCCGGATACCGGATGTTCGCCGGATATCCGTTGCATCACTACTCCATATTTCCGGGCAGAAGATTTAATTGCTGGAAAAAACTACGAAACCACAAAAATTTTAAAGTCATTTCCGTGTGAAGTCCTTGAATATTACCGTTCAGGTGTGGTTTTTGGCTCTAATTGTGATGTTGGACTTTGTATTGCATGTTTCAAAAAGTTATTAATATTCAAAATTTAATGCATATATATTATTTCAAATATTATTTGTAAAAATTTGTGTGATGATGATAAATATCTAAGATGTGAAAAATAAAGGTCTTATTCGCATTAATTTGTATGGTATAAAACAAACATTAAGACATAGAATTCTCGCATGATGGCTTTTCTACAAATATGAATTTATTTTATAACATCTTTATTTTTCGCCTTAACCCTAGAACTACCGGAAATTTTACTCAAGTTTTATAAAAACATTCTACACCAGAATTTTTACTTAAAACTATTTAATTTGTTTATTTAACTTATTATTGTCTGATTTATACATTTAGTTTGTTTTGAAGAAATTTCTGGTTTGAATAAATATTTTGAATGTACATGTCGGGTCCATTGGACCCTTCTAGTAGACAGAGGGTTAAAAGAACTAATTGCATATTTTATTTAGAATCCTTATAATTATTCAATTTCTGTAATAAAAAGATAGATACTTTTTTTGATGGTTTTTCCAAATATTAAGCGACCATTAAGGGGTTAAATAATCAAGGGGGGAACACACCAGGAACTCAGCTTTCGCTTTAGTGTATAAGCGCAATTTAGGAGGGTGGTGTCTAAATAAACATTTAAGAAAACGCATAACGCATTTGAAAATGCAATTTCTGCAATTTCTATCAGTAGTCGCAAAAACATCCGAATATTTTTGTATAGTTTATTGTTAAACGTTGCACCTAAAGGAAGAATATTGTGCATGGCATCGCTACACAAGACAGAACGATAGCACTTCTTTCAAGCTGTTTTTCAAATGTTTAATTGGTCTTACTTATGAATCCCGAAAACAGTCGTCTGTTGTTACGATAGCGATGGATGAGGCCGTGACAAACGAAAAATGGCCCATTCAAACGGAAAAGCATGGCACCCGATTACAGAAGATAGTTGCCGTTATAGAGATAATATCATTCAATCTTGCGTAGCCTGGTAATATTTTTAGGTAGATTTCGTAAGAAATACTACCTACTGCAGTCATTACCATGGTGCGACTTTTGAATATTTCCTTCATAACTTTTCCTTATATTGCACCAGTAACCCAAAACCACCCGCACCTAAAAAGTTTATATATATATATATATATATATATATTTATATATACAGTGAAACCTCCCTGTGCGACCACCTCCATTAAGCGACCACCTCCCTGAACTACCACTTTTTCATGAACGAAATTTATTCCCATAGGCTCAATACTAATTTTACCTCTATTCAGAGACCACCCCAGTTGAATTCTCTAAATGAGCGACCAATTTCTTTCAAGAAATTGAAACAAATTTCAATTTTTCCTGGTCTTTTGAAGAAGATTTTAATGGAAAAATAATTCCGGAGAACACATTATTCATCAAACATCTAAACTAAGTTTAGAATTTTTATTTCTTCCGGTACCCCTTTGTGCTTTTTTAGGCAAGGAATTTAACTCTGATGACAAATTAAAGATGACGGTCAATAAACTCCCCTGCCCCATTCTGTCCGGAAACTCTCAAAGAAATAGATAAACTAATGAAATCGTCATAATTTGTTCCCGTCCCCAAAAAATGCATTTATTTACTGAAATTCGAAAGGACCTGGAAATAAAAGTTATAGAAGATAAAACCGTAAAATCAAAGCAAACTTCAATGTATTCATTTTTTAAACTCTGCAGTAATTAACTTTTGTTTTGATAATTAAATTTTCATATTTTTTTTTTTCCTAATGTGAAGAATAAATTTTAGTAAAATTAATTGTTACCTTTTTTAACAATTAAAATCTAGATTTAAATATGACCTCCATTAAGGGACCACCTCTCGCAGCGACCAATTTGTATTGGCACGGAACGTGGTCGCTTTAGAGAGGTTTTACTGTATATTTATATCTATATATGTGTGTATGTATGTAGTAAATTTCGTCCGCACGATAAAAGTCGCAATTATGCATGGATTGTCTTCAAACACGCCAAAATCTTTCAGAAGTCTAATATCTCGGCGGAGATTGCAAATGTGCAAAATCGGACCAGAGGGGTGTAAATGGGGAGGGTTAAAATTTTTGAATACCACCTTAACATTATTCTGATAAATCCAGCGCTTACACAAAAATGACAGGAAAAAATAAACATTTTTCGTTATAGCAGTTGCCAACAATAAAAAAAGCAATAAAATTCTCACCACAACAATTACTTTTCTGTTGCAAGATTTCCACGTGACTGAAATTAAATAAATAGTTAGACGAACTGAAAAAAAAATTGAATAATTTCGTCATAAGTTTCTAGAGCAAGATGTCCACGTGAAAACTAAAAAGGAAATAAATAGTTTGACACATTAAAAGAAATATATATATATTACGTCATTGGAAATTTAATGGACGTCAGCAGGTAAATATGAAACGCCGTTTTAGTTTGAAATAACATATTAAAACATGATAAAAAAAACCCGACCTTGGAAATATTAACATATTTTAAGATTATGAGCTTCACTGAACTTGTTTTCGCCATTTTTAAATCTATTCCATAAATATTCGAGATTGCATCCGTATATATTACAATTTTCACAAAAAGTTTAGGTCTCTAGAGCTCATTCTTAGCGAAGAAACTGGTTTTATGTCTAATCTTGATTTAGTTTTTGTTGGTGAAATTAGGACTTAACTTCGAAATCTACCTTCGCCTGTAGGCCGAGCCGGGAGAGATTTTTTAAAGAGGGCACATGATTTTAGAGGTTGTGAAACCTGGACGGGTTCTGGCGGGCGTAGCTATCAAGGGGTAAGCCCCCTAGCATAAATATATAATTATACATTTTATACAATTATACAATTTATGTTATTAACAAATATATATAGTAGTTCATACACTGAACACGTGATACGAGTTCCCGTTCGATCCATTTTTTTATTACTTTTTTTTTCAATGAAAGTAATAATACTTAATAGTCCAACGACGTACTAGACTCAACAATATCAAATGCTGTGAATTATTACTAATATCTATAATAATAAGGAAAGAAATTTGTGTGTGAGTGTGTGAGTGAGTGTGTCGACGGTGTTCTGAAGGGACCGCTGCACGTAGAGCTACAAAATTTGGAGAAAAGGTACAACTATATATGAATTTTTGCACCTCGAAGCCCGATTTTCGATTTTTTGATTAGATTTTTTTTATTTAATTTTTTATGCGATTTTTAGCGCTTTTTTTAAGTTTCGAGGCGATTTTTCCATATAAATGAGAAGAATATGGTTTCTTTCTTTTAACCCAATATAGTAAATTTTATTCTCTTTTCAGAAAAGTTTATTCAGAATTCGTGCAGCGATTTCTGAATTTTTAGAGAATTTTTTATGCAATTATTGAACAGCATTTAATGCATTTCCATGCTTATAAGGAGGTTACCGTAGAGGGACACAGTTCTGTCGCCAAATAACACCAAGTTTGTCGCCAACTTGGAGGTATATCGACAAATTTGGCGACCAAAATGAGTCGCCAAAAGTGACGCCAACTTGGCGATATCTCTAATATTCCGCCAAATTCCCGTAGACTTCCACTGAAAAACAATACGGATTACTTGCTTACAGAAAATCAACAAATTGAGATATTTTAATGCAACAAAAACTATTATTAACTTAAGGGATTATATTAATTATATTTAAGGGAGTCCAAGTAAATTAATTACGAATAAAAGTAACATAATCTAATGCTTAGCATGATTTCCCAAACATAAATTTTAAGAGAGCCCACAGGTCAAAGGAATTAGATTTGAAACTTTTATCCAATTATAGTAAATTTTGACTTTCGTGATTTTTGAACTTTTCTGATTTTTAATGCGATTTTTAAGTTTCTTCGCGATCTGCTGCAGTTTTTTGACATTCCATTTTTGACCTAAAGTACATTCTGCCCTCATTTCAATAAAGTTTATTCATATTTCGTATAACTATTTTCGAATTTTTCTGGAATTTTGTATGTGATTTTTAGTGTATTTTAGCGATTTGCTACTATTTTTCCAAATTAGTGAAAGGAATCAACTTGCAATTTTCGAACACAATATATAATTCTTTTTTCTATTTTGAAAATTTGAGAAGTGATTTAAAAATTTTTCGCGATATCTTATTGTGATTTTCAGAGCTTTTTTGTAATTACTGCTGTTTTTTGACGTACCCTGGCAAGGCCGTGCAAGTTCGCTAGTCTTCTATGATAGTAAAGAAAGAAGTTTGTGTGTGAGTGAGTGAGTGTTGTGTCGACGGTGTTCTGAAGAGATCACTCCACGTAGAGCTACAAAATTCGGGGAAAAGGTACGTTAACATATGAAGTTTTGCACCTCGTAACCCGATTTTCGGTTTTTTTATTAGATTTTTTTTATTTAATTCTTTATGCGATTTTTAGCACTTTTTTAAGTTTAGAGGCGATTTTTTCCATATAAGTGAGAAGAATATGGTTTCTTTCTTTTAACCCATTATAGTAAATTTTGTTCTCTTTTCAAAATGGTTTATTCGGAATTCGGGTAGCGATTTTTGAATTTTTAGAGAATTTTTTATGCGATTATTGAACAGCATGTAATGCATGTCCACACCTATAAGGGGGTTACCGTAGCAGGGATCCAGTTCTGTCGCCAAGTTTGTCGCCAACTTGGCGATATATCGCCAAATTTGGCGACCAAAATGAGTCACCAAAAGTGACGCCAACTTGGCGATATCTCTAATATTTCGCCAAATTCCGATAGACTTCCACTGTAAAACAATAGGGTTTACTTGCTTACAGAAAATCAACAAATTGAGATATTTTAATGCAACAAAAACTAATATTAACTTAAGGGATTATATTAATTATATTTAAGGGAGTCCAAGTAAATTAATTACGAATAAAAGTAACATGATCTAATGCTTAGCATGATTTCCAAAACATAAATTTTAAGAGGGCCCACAGGTCAAAGGAATTAGATTCGAAACTTTTATCCAATTATAGTAAATTCTGACTTTCGTGATTTTTGAACTTTTTATGATTTTTAATGCGATTTTTCGTTTCTTCGCGATCTGCTGCAGTTTTTTGACATTCCATTTTTGATCTAAAGTACATTCTGCCCTCATTTCAATAAAGTTTATTCATATTTCGTATAACAACTTTCGAATTTTTCGGGAATTTTGTATGTGATTTTTAGTGTATGTTAGCGATTTGCTACTATTTTTCCAAATTAGTGAAAGGAATCAACTTGCAGTTTTCGAACACAATATATATATATATATTCTCTTTTCAGAATTTGAAAAGCGATTTAAAATTTTTTCGCGATATCTTATTGTGATTTTCAGAGCTTTTTCGTAATTCCTGCTATTTCTGGACGTACCCGGGCAAGTTCGCTGGTTTTAAATAAAAATAATCGAGAATGATTTAGGTGTATATTTGTTTTTTAGTTGTATGAATGTACCTTACAAAAGAATCTCTCTCATAATTATATTAATTTTACTATAACACAACTTACAGATATAAATACTATCAAAGTAACTTAATATTTGCTAAAAGTGATAAAAATATATTAAAAAGACAAATAAATACGTTTATTTATTCAGATCGACGTGTTTCATTGCTCTGTCGGTTCTCAAGATCTACAATGATAAAAACATTTTCGAAAAACACTTTAAATTGAAAACTGGTAAACAAAAATCACGCGAACTCGTTCATAATGAAATGAAATGCAAAATAAAAAATGTATACCAGTGAACGTGAATCATTTTATACTATAGTATAAGATGAAATAACAATAAAAAAGTACCACTTGGAAATTTTTAAAAAGAACGCAAATGGAAATTAAAGTATCACTAGGGAACCCTCTTCCTTACAATTGAGCAACGTTTCCCTACATCCCCTGCGCATATGAAATCTACGTGATACGGCATCTTGTACTACACGGCATCTCAGTGCAAGTTACCCTATAGTATAATTATTCCGCAGAGCATCTCTTTCCAAATTTAAAGAAGTTCCCTGGAGGCTGAATCATTGCATACATTCTCACGGCGTGAAAATATCTCTATTGGTTCTCGGATACTAGATGGCAAAGAAAAAAAAAATCTTGATGGATAAGTTATTCTACTATTTTTAACATTCATGTGTAAAGGTTATTTGCTATATAGTCTGACTAAAGCTGTAGTTTACTTGTTGTACTTCATGTCTGCTGTAGCGTATACCTGTATAGCAATCTGAATATCTGAATAAATAAAAGTATTTATTTGCCTTTTAAATGTAATCACTTTTAGCAAATATTAAGTTAGTCTGATGTTTCAAGTGATTTTTGTAAATAGTTTTATAAATACTATCATTCAAACGTTTGAAACAAATACTGTTAAATACTGAGTAAAATGTTCCTATTCTAAATTCAACTACTGTTCAATCATAAATTTATAACTGTTATATTAGTGATTTTATATAAGCTACATAGATAGAACTAAAATAAATAGTTCATCTAAAATATGATCTATTATCGTTATTTGAAATGAAATAATAACACACAGTTATTTTCACTTATTAAGATTGTGTAGAATTATTATTACTTGAAACGATAAGATTTGTATCTATGAATTATTTTATTGATCTCTGCACAAATTACATAATCAAATATATTTCGATTTAAAGTATATTAATAACCGTAAATTTTTTTAATTACACGCAAAACACACAAAAAAATCTACGACTTGTAGGACCAAAATATTAATTTAAATTCCCCATGATTAAAAGACAGGCATTAACTATGTTTGACTATTCTCTGTATTACAACCATTAAAAAATACATAAATATTTAAAAATAATTAGTTTCACGAAACACTTTCATAAAGATTAATAGAAAAAAAAAATAAAGAACAAAATCAGTGAAAAAAATCACAAACAGTGCATAAATATCTGAAAAAGTAAAGTTTTCACAAAACAAGTTCAAAACACTTAATAGTAAAATAAAAAATAAAATAAAATAAAGAACAAAATCAGTGGAAAAAAAACAAAACAATACATAAATAAACAAAGTTTTCACGAAAAACGTTCGTAAAGTTTAAAAGTAAAATAAAAAATAAAATAAAATAGACTAAATCCGTGAAAAAACACAAACAAAGCATAAAAATCTAAAAAAATTAAAGTTTTCACGAAACACGTTCCTAAAGCTTAATAGAATAAAAAAAATAATAATTAGGGCTGCCACAGGCGACTATTTGTATATTCTATTCGAACCACTGTTTTTAAAATACAAAGTTTGTAGTATATTTCTCTTGCACATATTTTCAAAATGTATGTAAAAGATTTTTGTTTAGAAAAAGTTGTGCGAGATAGAATTAAAAAATGGTTTCCAGTGGCAGCCCTGAATAGCGTAGAGCAATAAAATAAAGAGCAAAAGCACTGAGATAAACAATAACAAATGAAAAAGTAAAAAAACCCGGTCAAGTGGTGCCAAGCTTGTCGCTATCGCGCACTGCATACTTTAACCACTGTTGATTCGATTTACATTATAATCTCGAAAATACGGCATCGTCTGAGCCGAGACGAAGGCGTATTTTTGAAAATTCCCGATTTCTGAAAGTATATCAAAAGTACTTCGGATATTCTTAATGGTATCTTTACTCATAATTTGATTCATAGCCAAGTGTTATTTATGTGAGAAAAAGAGAAAATTAAATTCTTAAAAGAATCTTACTTAACCTTCCGTCTACCAGACGGGTCCATTGGACCCGACATGTACATTCAAAATATTTATTCAAACCAGAAATTTCTTCAAAACAAACTATATGTATAAATCAGACAATAATAAGTTAAATAAACAAATTAAATAGTTTTAAGTAAAAATTCTGGTGTAGAATGTTTTTATAAAACTTGAGTAAAATTTCCGGTAGTTCTAGGGTTAATTGATATTTTATATGCTAACAAGAAAAAAAAAAATCTAAGAGAAAAAAAAAAGTCATTTTTTCTCGTGTAATCTCCGAAACATCCGTGTCAATTTTATTTGCTTTAGTTTTTTCGGTCGTTCTTTAACCAGTTTTCCTTAGATTTTATACAAGTGGAGAACACCAATTTCGGAAAAACTGTGTGTTTCTCTAAAGGGCGATTCCGTGCAGAGTGTCACGCACGTACCGCAGGCTTTAATTAGCATGTATTCAATTATTTATTAAACGAGGGGGCTCGGCCCCTTACGAGCTACGCTCGCCAACCCCCGTCCAGACACCACAGGCTCTAAATGCAGGCTAATTTGATCGGCTTTAAAAAGATTTCGAAAGATTGAATTATAATTTAAAAAACAGTGGCGATCTCCCTATAAACGGATTTCTATTCATTTTTCTTTGATTGGGGAATTTTAACGCCAAATCCGCTGCGGTACTACTTGATTATCCAGTCGACCAATTGCACCAAATTATACAAATTGACATAATTTTTATTTTAAATAACGAAAGAACAAATAAATTAGTACAACATTAATAAAAATACAAATAAAACGTCGAAATCAAAATAACTTGATGACGTAGACACGTGTAACAACATTTCAAAATAAGCTAATATAAAAGGAATTAAGTAAACAGAGTCTTTGTCTCCTGGTATTTTTTAACAAAGTGAAAAGAAAGTTCTTTTAAATGAGACATTTTAAAATAATCGTTTTTAATCTGACGTAAATTTGACCAAGCTATTCTTTCTCTTTTAAATATTCACGTGGAAATACTTTTGTTAGAAATGAAATATTATTTGCGCTTTACTAACAAAAATAGTTGAAAAGATCCTCTCAAAATATTAAATAAATGTCTAGCACAATTTCTAAATTTAAACTGTTTTTCAATATTATTTTATTTTTGTGTTCATTTTATGTAATAATTGTAATGTGACGTATATATGACGTAATTTCTCCTATTTAAGACTTCTAACGAATGTTAATAAATTTATTATTTTACAATATCCTTTCTCTTTTAAAATTCACGTGTATACTTTTTATGACGTAATTTTCAATAAGTTCCTGCTTTTTATACGCAATTATTTAATTTTAATTTGAAAGTATCTTTTCTATTTATAATAGTCACCTGTAAATAAATTTTTAATTTGAAGCAAACATTATTGTTTCCGTTGTTTATACAGTTGGCAACAGGTTAAATTAGTACAATTTTCTAAAATAAGTAAAAAATATCTCTCGAAATGCTGAAAATTTGAATTCAAAATAGGAATAAAACCTCGAAAAATGAGTCAAATTAAAAAATAAATGAATTCTGCACACCGGGAAATTATAACGCATAAAATGATCTAACAATTATTAAATTCCGATGTATAGTTTTTCCTCCTATAAAACTTTTTTAGTAGAACGATTTTGTCCAACTTTAGCATTAAATATCTCTTAAAATAATTCTTCGATTTGAAAACTGTCTGCATCAGCGAGTTTATCAAACATTTCTGTATAACACTACCGATTTTCATATTTTTGTATGCATTATTTTTCTTAATATTAACGAAGAAAGATCTCCGGTCACAAAAAATTCAAAACCAGTGGCGGCGGCGGTATGCTAACTTATTTACCACTAGGGGGCTCGGCCCCCTACGAGCTACGCTCGACAACCCCCGTCCAGACACCGCAGTTTCTAAATACACGCTAATTTGATCGGCTTTAAAAAGATTTCGAAAGATTGAATTATAATTTAAAAAACAGTGGCGATCTCCCTAAAACGAATTTCTATTCATTTCTCTTTGATTGGGGAATTTTAACGCCAAATCCGCTGCGGTACTACTTGATTATCCCGTCTACCAATTTCGCCAAATTATATAAATCGCGAAACCACTCGCCAAATTATACAAATTGACATAATTTTTATTTTAAATAACGAAAGAACAAATAAATTCGCACAACATTAATAAATATACAAATAAAACGTCAAAATAAAAATAACTTGATGACGTAGACACGTGTAACAACATTTCAAAATAAGCTAATATAAAAGGAATTAAGTAAACAGAGTCTTTGTCTCCTGGTATTTTTTAACAAAGCGAAAAGAAAGTTCTTTTAAATGAGACATTTTAAATTAATCGTTTTTAATCTGACGTAATTTTTACCAAGCTATTCTTTTTCTTTTAAATAATCGCGTGAAAGCACTTTTGTTAGCAATGAAATATTATTTGCCCTTTCCTAACAAAAATAGTTGAAAAGATCCTCTCAAAATATCAAATAAATGTCTAGCGCAATTTCTTAATTTATTTTCTTTTTCAATATTTTGTGTTCATTTTATGTAATAACTGTAATGTGACGTAAATATGACGTAATTTCTCCTATTTAAGACTTCTAACGCATGTTAATGAATTTATTATTTTACAATATCCTTCCTCTTTTAAAATTCACGTGTATACTTTTTATGAAGTAATCTTCAATAGGTTCCTGCTTTTTATACGCAATTATTTAATTTGAATTTGAAAGTATCTTTTCTGTTTATGATAGTCACGTGTAAATAAATTTTTAATTTGAAACAAACATTATTGTTTCCGTTGTTTATACAATTGGCAACAGGTTAAATTAGTACAATTTTCCAAAATAAGTAAAAAAATATCTCTCGAAATGCTGAAAATTTGAATTTAAAATAGAAATGAAACCTCGAAAAATGAGTCAAATTAAAAAAATTAATGAATTCTGCACACCGGGAAATTATAATGTATAAAATGATCTAAAAATGATTAAATTCCGATGTATAGTTTTCCCTCCTATAAAACTTTTTTAGTCGAACGATTTTGTCCAACTTTGACATTAAATATCTCTTAAAATAATTCTTCGATTTGAAAACTGTCTGCATCAGCGTATTTATCAAACATTTCTGTATAATACTACCGATTTTCATATTTTTGTATGCATTATTTTCCTTAATATTAACGAAAAAAGACCTCCGGTTACAAAAAATTCAAAACCGGCGGCGGCGGCGGTGACAGCGGTAGTTACTTTTTTTTAGAATAGAGCGATACCACTTAAAATCAGAATTAACAATAAAATTTAATAAATAATTGAATAAATGCAAATTAAAGCCTGAGTTACATGTGTGACACTCTGCACGGAATCGCCCTAAAGCAGATATTAATTTTCCAGTCAAATTTATGCATTTTTCCAGTGACACATTTTGTTCTGCCGGCTCCTCATTCTAGTTCTTCTGACCTTCTACCAGCGTTATTGGTGGTTCTATTAACACTTTCATCGCGAAGGACGATATAACTCGTCTTCCAGGAATATTAGCTATCAATCAAGGAAAATCAATTCGTACCGGAAAATTCTGTCATTTAATTATTGGACATTGATTATGTTATCTAATGTCTGATAATAATGTTACCAGGCAGAATTTTCCTGTGCGAATTGATTTTCCCAAACGGACGCGACATTTTTTTCTTTCAAATGTTTTAAGTGAAAACAAATCATTAGAGTGAGAAATGTTATTGATTATTATTTTTCAAAGTAAAATAAACAATAAAAACAATATAAAAGGACGTTTCGGATTCATTCTGAATCCCTCATCAGCTAATTCCTAACGTAAAAGTCATGCTAGATTTTAAAGCTCAACAAGTAGAAAAACATTACATCAAGTTGCCAAAAAATTATAGCTAAAACAAAACTGAATATTCTATTGGTAGAAATGCAGAACATGCTTTTAGAAATAAAAAATTAAATTCTAAAATTGTTGACCACGCCATGAAAACTGATCATTTTCCGAGTTTTGAGAATGCGTATATAATTAGATCAGGGTGCAGCATTTATGCAAGCCGTATGTTTTTGGAAGCTTGGTACACGAGAACCGCTGATTTAGCAATTAACGAGGCTGCATCTCTACCAATAGAATATTCAGTTTTGTTTTAGCTATAATTTTTTGGCAACTTGTAATGTTTTTTCTACTTGTTGAACTTTAAAATCTAGTATGACTTTTACGTTAGGAATTAGCTGATGAGGGATTCAGAATGAATCCGAAACGTCCATATATATTGTTTTTAGTGTTTTTATTTCGTAATGTAATGTAATGTCTGTTATTTTGAAAAGTTTTTATAAATATGAATGAATTCAGACGTAGTCCTTTTGTTTATATCAAATAAAATAAACAAGTTTTAAATGAATTTGTGTTTTGTTTCAATTTTAGCGCTGCGAGGAGCGGCTGAGGCTCTTAGCGCAAAGGGTAGGACAAAGACGTGCCATTGCCGCGATGAAATTGTTAAGCAAACGTCAGCGATCTGGCTATCTGCTGACCCATCGCTTTCGAAGTTTTTATTCATAAACAATTTCTATTTTTATTTCTCCAGTAAGTCAGAAGTGAAAGGAAACGTTGGGTGGAAGGAGATGACTTTGATGCCGGATTTTTGAGGTCCTTTTATACTTAAGTTTTCTGTTTGGCAAATAATTTTCTTCACGGAATAGATGATTGACCAGACTCCTTGGAGATTTTGAAGAATGAACACACCTTGCCAGTGAATGTCTTATCGAAACTCCATACCCTTCATTTTAGAAACCTACTAGATATGCTATGTAACGCTGTCAGAATTAAGCTACTCATGTAATTTTGGCAGCAACCTAGTGGTATGCGCATCGCTCTCATTGTGTTAATGCCCCACCAGTGGCTGAGAGGTTCTGCTCTCGAAGCTGGTAGACGGGAGGTGCTGGCTTCGAACCCAATCGCGCCCGTCGGCCTAATCGTTCGGAGTTTTCGTGGTTTTCTTCGAACCTTGGATTTCTAAGCGTTAATACGGGTTAGGTTCCCTTAGAAAGACCCCCACGAAGGGCACTCTCTGCCCCTTTAGGGCCTATATCCCTCGTGTTGATAATTGGCCGTCATAAACACAACCAACCAACCAACCTCATTGTGTTAATCTTTTCACACAATGGAACTATTAATAAAGAGGAACTGACATATCTTTAAAATAATGAATCTTCAACTGTGACCGCTTTCGCAGGGTTGAATATCGCCGGGGATAACTTCCACCTGTAAATTTAAATAGAGATTTTGGTCATGTTTAAACGTCTTATTATTGCAAAATTTCAGTCATAAATAATGGCAAAATCATGCACTCATTTTTACTGGTGCAATTTTACTTCGTGGTTAGTCAGACCCTGCGTTTCCGCCATATTGTGACAACGTAGGCAGCGTGTCAGAGTCAGCGAAAAAGATTACATTGCCTGGGCAAACAGACACCAGTTAAAACAAATAGAAAACTTTCACCATATTTTTTAAAGAAATTTTTGTTGAATAAGGAGCTTAAACAAGACGGAATTTAATATTCAAATTTACTGGTGGTAGTTTGCCTCGGCTGTAATCAGAAACTCTTGATACGATTGAAAAAAACAGCCGCCACCTTGTGACAATCTCCTCAGTTACTTCACACGCAACTGGCAGACAATACACTGTGTGCCTCCTCCTTTTTTCACCCTAACATCACCACATGCGCGTCGATAATACGATCGCGTACGTTTACACGAATTGTCATATCATTCCTGTTTCGAATTATATTTAAGATACATGTTTGTTTTTTATAATGAAAGAATTCTATCATTTTTAAGGTGTGAAACTCTAATATTTTTTTACCTCATTTTTCATAGGCGTCTAAACGACTTCAATAGCTATGCCATTCATTTGTATATTTTTACGTTTAAATATAAGTCCATGAATATGTTAGAATATATCGTATGTTGAACTAGATTTTTCTTTCTTTCTTTCTTTCTTTCTTTTTGTATACTCTTAGTGTTTTGCTAATGAACGTGGTACACAATATAACAATGCTTATTTGTGATTACTTAAGGAAATGAAAAATATTTCAGTCTTTAATTTTGAAAACATTTTCATCCATTTTAATTACTTTGACCTAACAATTAATGAGCTGTTAATGGTTTAATACACACCATCCCCTAATGCCAAGTACATACATTTTAAAATATTAAAATATTTTATTTTATGATTTTTTTTTTGTCTTATTTGTTACTTTATAGAAAAGATAAATATATAGAGCACCGTGAGAAAAATAAACTTCATTTTGGCACATGAAGTAAAATAACTAATCGCAGTGGTATTTTTCGTTGGGAATCCAAAATTATAATTTTTTTTCATCACCCCTCGTTCTTTATGCCTCCTAGATTCACTGCGAAAGAAAGAAATATATGTACATGCTTGAATGAAATCCAGTTGAGAATGTAAAAAATGAATTTTCAGGGACATATTGCAACCCATATCTTTGTATGACTCTAGCAAATGATCCACCAATTGACGGTACTTTGGTGCTTTATGATTTTCTTTAATATATATATATATATTTTCAATATATTTTTGGTGAATTCATTGCTGATTTGACTAGTTGGCCTCAACTTTTCCCCGCTAACAAGAGATCTTGTTGGGGGCTTGCAGAAATTCGTTTCTTAATTTAAGAATAGCTTAATACTAGAACGTCGGGAAATATATCCAACTTTAATAAAAACATTTTGTCACCAGAATCTTTATTTTAAACTATTTCATTTATGTATTTAACTTAGTTTTCTGTACTTAGGGTTTAACTAATTTTACTAAAAATATTCTGGTCCGAATCGACATTTTATGATTTGGCTGGTGTCGAATTGACACCAATTGGACAATGGAGTTATGAATAAAGATGAGAAGACATATAGTGTACTGTCTACAATTGCGAATGAAGTAACTGAGGAGGTTGTCACAAGATGGCGGTTGCTTTCTTTTAAATCGTATCTTCAGTTTCTGATTACCACCGGGTCAAACTTCCCACCGGTAAAATTGAATATAAAATTTCGTCTTATTTAAGCGTCCTATTCATGGAACTTTTTTCTCACAAATGTGGCCAAAATTTCTATTTGCTCTTACTGGTGTCAGTTTCCCTTGTAAAACTGTCAGTTTGTTTCACTGGTTATCACAATATGGCGGAAACGCAGGCCGTGACTACCGCCAAAGTAAACATCTACCAGTAAAAATGATAATCTGTTTCTACCATTATTTATGGCTGAAATTTTGCAATAATAAGGTTTTTAAATAAGCAGAAAATTTCTATATAAAATTACTGGTGGATGTCTGCACGGGCGGTAACAAAACCATGCAATAGCGGTTACAGTTGAGGCTTCACTATTTTACGGATATGTCAACTCCATTTATTATTAGTTCCATTAGTTGGACGTTCTAGTGTTAAACGGCGAATTTTTTCCCAACAAATAAAAATATCGCACCAAATCGCATTATCTGAACGAAGTTTTTAAAAAGTCCTATCTTTATATGAGGGCGAAGCAGTGATGTCAGTCCGCTGCTTTTTTAAACGTTCAGATTGCTTGACTGCCACCACTTTTTATATAGTAGTAATGTTTACTTTATTTAAAACCAGGTAAATTAAAGAAGAAATAAACGTATTTATTCTTTTTTTTATGTGTTGACAATCAAGCAATTATTATATTTTTTTAAACAGTTAACTGGCAACAATGAGGAGAAGCAGAATAATATAGACAGAGTTGACTAGTGTGGGTTATCCAATAATTTTCTCTCCTCGCGTAACAGATACACGCTTTTAACATTCCTTATTTGATTTTGTTTTGATCATGCTATCTCATTTGGATAAAATGAACAACATTTATAATAGCCAAGCTGACAACCGACAAGCAATGTAACAAGTTGTATATATCAATTTCTTAATTTTTAAAGGTTGTTTGTCCCATTTGTGACTTTATAGAAACAATAAATGGTTCTGGGGATTATTATTTTTTTCTGGCACATGAATAATTCTGTAACTGATCATAATGGTATTTTTAATACTGAAAAAAAATTAGTATTATTTTCCATCACCCCTAGTTTGTGATAAAAATTTTGTATTATACTAATTTTTTTTCAACAGTATTTTCATATATATACATATTTGCATAATCCCTCTATACATAAAATGCAAAATCTACTGAAACAGTAGGAAAATATTTCTCAATGTGCAATAGTGTAGATTTCAAACTGCTTTTTGACTCGTCCATAAACACTTAATTTTGCCGCTTTACGTTCATGACCTAAAACATGCACTGAACTACGAATAAAGAGGAATTGACACAGCCTTAAAATGGTGAACCATCAACTGTAACCGGTTACGGAATAGCTCATTATCTTTAGGGAAAATTTCAACTAGTACATTTGAATAAAAAATTTCTCCTGAATTAAACGCCTTATTAACGCAGAATTTCAGTCATAGTAATAGCCAAACACAGATGTTTGTTATTACCGGTGGAAGTTTATATCGGCTGTAATCAGGCCTTGCGTTTCCGCCTTACTGTGGCACCTAAACTATTTCCTGTCAGTGTAAGTGAAAGAGATTCTTTCACCAGTAGAAATGAATTGTAATTTATACCATGTTTGTCAGAGAAAGCTTCCATGAGTAAAGCGCTAAGATCAATGATAATTTTCTTTTCAAAATTTACTGGTGGAAGTTTACTTCGGCGGTAATCAAAAAATGTTGATCCGATGTAAAATAAATCAGTCGCCATCTTGTGACAACCTTTTCACTTACTTCACTACCAACTGGTAGACTGTGCATTATACATATTTTCCTCTTTATTCATAACTCCATTAACCCTGCAGCCGTGGGAAACTCTATTTTCGCGTTCCAGTGGACTACTATTTAAACTAGTATGTTGTGGCCATCACAAAACTTTCTTCTATATAAATCACGTCAATTAAATCATTTAAATAGTACAAGAAATTACATGAATTTAGCACCAATTCATATCAAAGTATATCTGAATTTGAAGTTGGATGAAAATTCGTGCATTAGTTCTTGAGATAGAGCTATAGCGGAAATTCTGAAAAATGTAGCATAGCAGCGCCACCTGTTGAGCGATTTACACCAAAAATAAACAGCACTAAATGATATCAAGGTATACCTGAATCTGAAGTTTGTTGAAAATCTAAGCGTTAGTTCTTGAGATAAAGCTATTGCGAAAATCGCAAAAAATACAGCATAGCAGCGCCACCTGTTGAGCTTATTTACACCAAAAATTAAACAGCACTAATTTATACGTCAATTCATGTCAAGGACTAACTAAATCTGAAGTTTGATGAAAATCCGTGCAATAGTTCTTGAGATACAGCTCTTGCGAAAATCGTGAAAATGCAGCGCAGCAGCGCCACCTGTTGGGTGATTTACACCAAATATTAAACAGCTCTAATTTATATCAGGGACTAACTAAATCTGAAGTTTGATGAAAATTCGTGCATTTTTTCTTGAGTTAGAGCAATTGCGATAATCATGAATAATGCAGCATAACAGCGCCACCTGTTGGGCGATTTTCACAAAAAAATAATCAGCACCAAACTATATCCTGGACTAATTGAATCTGAAGTTTTATGAAAATCCGTGCAGTAGTTCTTGAGATATAGCTATTGCAGAAATCGTGAAAAATGCCGCATAGCAGCGCTACCTGTTGGGCGATTTTCACCAAAAACTAATCAAGTCCAGATTATATCAAGGTCTAACTAAATATGAAGTTTTGTGAAATTCCGTGCATTAGTTCTTCAGATAGAGCGCCCACAAAATTTTTGTCACATACAGACTCACAAACAGAGTGACAGAGTGACAGGGTGACAGACAGACTCACAGACAGACATTTTCTAAAAACCATCAAATCGTGTTCAGGACATTCTAAAACGTATAAATCCGTCGAAAACCGGAAGTCGAAAATTTTCACGAATCCAATACTTTCTTCTTGTAAAGATAGAAGAAAGTAAAAATACAGATTGCTTGATTCCCACCACTTTTTTGAAAGCTTATAATTTGGTTTATTCTCGCATTATTTAATCTGTAATTAAATAAAGTGACATTTACTACTTCTAAAAAGCGGTGGGAATCAAACAATCTTAATTTTTAAAAAGTAAGGCATTGAAAAAGTTGACTGCTAGTGGAGGGTTTATCAGAGATCTTGTTTGGAGGTCTGCAAAAATTCGTTCCTGAATTTTAGAACAGTTTAAATAGGCGATTTTTTAAGGGGGTCCGGGGCTAAAAATTCTCCAAACAATGGATTTTTTTTTAATTACTGAAGGGTACATTATATGCTTTATGGCATGCATTTATCAAAAAAAAAAAAAAAAAATGAGGGGGAAAAATTTTACGCGTTATCTTAGAAATTTTCAAAATGCCCCCTGTGCTTTCCATATCAATGAAAATCCCCAATATTTTTTTAAATAAAAGTATGGTTTATACATATAAATAAAACTGTGCATCGAATTTTATATATTGTATATAAAATTTAAAAAAATTATTGAAATTTTTTACATTTTTTTCGAAAAAATTTTGAATTTTTTTTTTCTTTCGCAACAATTTGCGTTATCTCAACAAAGTTTTTAAAAGCCACAACTTTGTATGAGGGCGAAGATGAATAATATTTTCAGACTTGACTACTGTAGATTATGGAATAATTTCCTCTCCTCAAGTAACAGATACACGCTATTACCATTCCTTGATGTACAACGATTTTTTTTGTTCCTGCTATCTCATTCGCATAAAATCAACCAAATTTAATGTAGGGAAGCTGCAAACTCAGTAGCAATAACAAAATTTAAATATCAATTTCTTAATTTAAAAAAAAATTTGCTCTATTGGTTAAGTAAAAAAACAATAAAGGTTTAGCACATAGCTACCAACTTACTAATAATTTCCGTTAAACTGTTTTAGAATGACGGACGTCAAGTAAGCGATTGTTATACTGGAAAAAACGTGTTATATAAAATAAAAAGACGCAACCAACACAATGAAACTTCACACATTTTAATAGATATTTTTTTCTGGTTAGAATCGTGCTTATTTATTGCTTGTAATATATGTACAGTTTTACGGAAATTATCGGTAAATTGCAAAGTATGATAGCACTGAAAAAAAAAAACAATTATTTTTCTTGCACATGAACTAAAGATGATGATGATGGCATGAAAACAAAGCAAGCAACACAATGAAACTACACACATTTTAATAGATATTTGTTTCTGGTTCGAATCGGGCTTATTTATTGCTTGTAATAAATGTACAGTTTTACGGAAATTATCGGTAAGTTGCAAAGTATGATAGCACTGAAGAAAAATCAATTCTTTTTCTTGCACATGAACTAAAGATGATGATGATGTCATGATCCTAATATTTTTTCATACTGAATTAAAAAATATGAGTATTTTTTTATCAACCCTAGATAATATATATATACATATATACAGGGTATCCATAATTAAACGTCCCTACTTTAAAGTTTTCTACAGACAAAACTATTGTTCATAAAGTTGTGAAATTTTGGGAAAGACATAATAAAGAGATGGGAATTTGTTTAAGCTAAAAAAATATAAATAAAAATAATTCAAAATTTCGCCACGAGAGGGCGACTTTTAATAAATTACAAATTTAGCATTAAAAAGTTTAGAAATTTTATTTATTGACTTATTCTAAAGATAGCATTTCACGACATGTTCCTAGCATTACCCAGGACACACCGCGGAACGCAACTGTGGAACATGCTATCTTACGATTCCAGATGGTATCTTAAAATGTTGAAAGTCATGCAGAACATGTTTGGTTATAACAAAATTTGTTAAACTATCGAACGTATATGCTAAATGTGTATTATAAAAATCGGCCTCCAAATTTTTTTGGGCTCAAACAAATTCCCATACTTTTATTATGTCTAAAAAAATTCACAATATTCTAAACAATTGTTTCGTCTACAGACAACTTTAAAACAGGGTCGATTAATTTATTACATCCTGTAAATAAAATTTCTAAACTATCGTAATGCTAAATGTGTAATTTATTAAAAATCGCAATCTGGTGGCGAAATTTCGAATTATTTTTATTTATATTTCTTTTAGCTTAAACAAATTCTTTCACAAAATTTCTCAACTTTATGAGCAATAGTTTTGTCTCTAGACAACTTTAAAGTAGGGTCGTTTAATTATGGACACCGTGTATATATGTATATAAGCAGGAATGAGAGTGTTCCGACCCAAATAACCGATTGCTACCACTAAATTTTAATAGTATTTCTCGAGGTATTTAATGTGAGATTTCCGGAGATTTAATAAAGCAAAGAATACTATTAAAATTTAGTGGTGAAAATCAACTATTTGGGTCGGAGCACTCTCAACCCTAATATAAGTAACTTTTTTCCGCAGTATTTTGATATTTGCATAAGTTCCTTCTTTATATTAAATGGAAGATCCAGTGAAACAGAAAGAAAATCTTTCTCAATGTGCGAGAGTGCAGCTTTCAGACTACTTTTTGAAAAGTTTATGAATACTTCATTTCAGTGGCATAGCGTTAGGGATGTGTTGGATTTACTACCTGCACTATTACATAGAACATTTGGCTTTATTTAATCATTGAACATCATACGATAAAACAAAGCAGAATTTAGCGTACAATAATACTGGTAAAAAATGATCGAACCCCCCCCCCCCCCCTCTACGCCACTGCTGCTTTATGTTCATAACTCGATACATCAAGGCTGCTACTGGCGAATATTTTTTATTCTATCTTGCACCACTTTTTCGAAACAAAAATCTTTTTAATACGCTTTAGCAGCATGTGCAACAGAAATATACTAGAAAATTTTTCTTTTACAAATAGTGATTGATGTACGATATATGAATATTTCGCCGGTGACAGTACTGACATCCATCAAAATCGAAATAATTGAATAATTACAGTCATTCAGGGTAACTTACCATGTGGTGTAACTTTGCACCACATCCTAATTTTCAATATTTTAAACTCCAAAAGACTAAATAAACTCCAGAACTGTGCTGTGTTGGCAAGGTTCTAAACTGGGATTTCTACTCTTTGTTTTAGAAAATAAATTAGCAACATTATGCGCAATTAATTGCATCATCTAACTATTTTTGTGAAGTATTGTTTTCAAGTTAATTTTGAATGCTGTTTTGAAGTTGTTGTAATCCAATTAAATTTTCAAAGTAAGTAACAATATACTCATTTATCGGGCATATTATTATCTAAATATTGTAAATGTGTTAATATTTTGTGATTATTTATATATTAATAGTTAATAAAATGCAAAATAAGAAGGCACTAACATTTTACCACATTTTCAGGGTAACTTTGAGCCGGCTCAAAGTTATACTGATGTTTATAATTTACTGATTATAGGCGCTACTGTCAAAAATTTCCCATATTTCCACGTATATTTTATATAAAAGCCGAAAGTGTGCATTAGATATAGCATGTAAATATTTTCACAAATATGTGTAAAATACATAAAATTCATTTAAAGGCATTATTTGGGTTCGGAGTTACTCAAATTTGACATTTCATTCATTCGACTTTTTTTTATCCTTATTTGAATAATACTAGTACTAGTATAGTTACAGTTATACATATGTATAACTGTAACTATGGACATATTATTGAGTTAAAGCACTGAAAATTGTTTTTCACTGCATTTTTATATTTTATATGAACAATAAACAGGTTGTCTTTCTAGCATTCATGGTTATCTTCTTCCACTTTTCTTATGCATAATATTTGTTGTAATATCATAAATTAATTAAAGAAATCTTGTGATGTTGGGAAATGTAAATTCGGAGTCTTTACATATCTGAAAACATTTTTGGGGGTTCAAAGTTGTAATAACTATAATACTTTTTTTTATATAATGCATTATTTTAGATAATATTTATCATATGGTGCAAAGTTACCCTAAATGGCTGGGTAAATTTGAACTAGGTAAAAAATTCATTTTTATTGCTTTTATCATTATTATTCCTTAATTTCTGATAGTCATAGAATAAATTAGGATGATTTATTCTCTTTTATGCTCCTAGTTGCAATAATATTCTTAAAATAAGAGTGTGGCATATGAAAATACAGAAAATCCGGATGAAATTTACCCTGAATGACTGTATTGATAATCGAATTGTTGGAATAAATTGTTCACCTATGTCACAACACAAATGAAAAGTTAAATTTAAATTGATTCATCTATGCATTATTCCGCAGCTTAGGGTTAAAAATATCTTTTATGTACTTAAATAAGTGTAAATGTAATTGAAGTCCCATTACGTATGTTGTTGGATAGTGGAAGTTATTAAACTCGTCTTAATTTTTTATCATCTGAAATAAATATTTGTTTAAATTATTTAAAAAACGTTAATTTAATAAGGAATTTTATGAATTAAAACCATTTTTTCCTTTTCTCCTTAAATGATGTTATTGGCTCATCCGAAAAACAAATTCACGCAACTTAAAAACAAATTTTATAGAAAATATTTTTTATTGTTACATAATTAAGTTCTAAGACAATTAACTTTTTTATCTGCAGTTCACAGAGATATTTTTCATTCCTATTATAATGCAAACAACTTACTATATGACTGCAAATTACTTCAATTCGAAAGAATATTTTTTTTTTATTTCGAAAGTAGTTAATTAGTATTGTGTATTTTGAAGTTAGTTATGTTTCATTTCTAACAGAAAGTTGGGTATTTATGTTAGAAAAACAATTGGCAATAAAAGAAAAAATTGACAATTACCTGGCAATAAAAGCTATTTTAGCTGTAGTTCTATATGTATTACCTATAGTTTACTGATTTTCTTTTATCATATAAAAATAGGCGAATATCAAAAATCAATTTTGTAACTTTCTTAACCCTTTGCACTCCGCGTCATTTTGACTGTGGGCTACCACCAACTCCGCGTCATTACACAAAAATTTTATTCGGTCGGCACCACTTTTTAAAAAGATGTTTCTTTCAAGTACACAATTTCTAAAATGCTTTGATTAAATAAGTCAAATTTTATTTTCCTTTATTACTGGTACCAAAAACGCATTTTTCAAGAAAAGATGATGACGCCGCAGCAGCAACAACGGAGTTCAAAGTATTAATTATTCCTAAACATCCACACAATGAGACAATGAAAAATTCTTCTTCAAACTATACTAATATTATAAAGAAGTAACATTTGTGTGTTTCTTGGTTTGCAGGCGCTGGAAAAACCGAACTCATTTCAAAACTGATGGTGTCACATTGATGGTAGTCTATGCTCCAAAATAGGCTATGCTTCATGTCGGTGATACTATGCCAGGAGGTTCCGGGACGAAAAACATTCTAAAATTGAGATTTTGTTTATACTGAAGGGGATTTAGAGTTTAAGTTATGCACAAAACTGTTTTTTTATTCGAAATTCAGAAGAGCGTAAGAGAAGAAAAGATCTATTTTATGGCTTTTGTGATACTGAAAAAAGTAGAAACCTGAAATTTGGCATGGCGGTTAAATTTAAGATGGAAATCCTTTCTAAGAATAATTTCTAAAAAATAGAAACTCAAAAGGGCGAAATGAGCGAAAAACGTTCTAAAAACGTTCTAAATTACGATTTGTATGGAAGGGTTAACCACTTGGGGATGTGCGACCGGTATTCGTGCCGTGTAGATTGCTCAGAATCGGGGATTACTCTCACCAGTAAATATTTATTGTAAATTTTGCCTTATTTAATCCGAGCATTTTACCGATTAAAGTAGGCAAAAATTTCTGTTTAAAAAAAATGGTGATATAAGATTAAAAATTCTGTAAAAGACGCTAGTCCCGAAGGGGTTAAGGAAAAAATTGAGTTTGGACATAGCTGTTACTTTTAAGACGTAAATGGCCTCACAGAAAATTCAAAAGAGAGTAATTAGCTAATAATCTTAAAAAATGTTATAAATTTTAATTACTATGTCCAAAGGATAGAAACTTGAAATGAAACACGGCTGCTATTTCTAAGATTATAATGCACCTATAGAACAGTTAAAAAAAATTAAAATTTAACAATTTCAGGGCAAACAACTTCTGTTGTAAATTGTTAATGTTTAACATGGTAGTTACGTACAAAACTGTTTTAAAAAAAATCGAAATTCAGAAGAGCGTAAGAGAAGAAAAGATCTATTTTATGGCTTTTGTGATATTGAAAAAAGTTGAAATTTGAAATTTGGCATGGCAGTTACCTTTAAGATCTAAATCCTCATTAAGAATAATTTCTAGAAAAATAGAAATTCAAAAGGGTGAAACGAGCAGAAAACGTTCTAAAAACGTTCTAAATTACGATTTCTATGGAAGGGTTAAGAGAAAAAATTGAATTTGGACATAGCTGTTACTTTAAAGACGTAAATGGTCGCACAGGAAATTGAAAAGAAAGTAATTCGCTAATAGCGTTAAAAAATGTTATACATTTTAATTACAATGGCCAAAGGATAGAATGTAACACGGCTGCTACTTTTAAGATTAAAATGCACCTACAGAACAGTTTTTTAAAAAACTTGAAATTTTACAATTTCAGGGGCAAAGAACTTCTGTTGTAAATTGTTAAAATGAGTGAGTGACACTGAGATTCACCCTTACCGGCGCGGAGTAATTCTGTTTATAAACTGATGAAATAATGGACTGACACCGCAATTTATAAACGAATTTATTCAAAAATACGAACTTGCTTATTTTCATGTACATTATAATAGGAAAATTTTAGTTAAATATTATTGGTGCCGTTAGTCAGTTTTGGTATTAAAATCATGTGTCTTTTTTTAAGGACACCGCGTCGGAAAGGGTTAACGAAAAAACTTTTATGAATGTAAGTAAAAGCTTTTCTTCGCGTATATTATAAAAAGCAAAACTTCATTCAAAATTTTGATACCAATGTGGCAATTGAGAATTAAAATTAAGTTGTATGTACAACCTGTGGCCAGAAAGTTCGGTGAATGAATTTTTATTTCAAATACAGTATTGTACAGCATTAAATACAATTTACTGTCCTTCAAAATAATCTCCATGGATGGTAATGCACTATTGGGAACGAGTATATAAGTCCTGGAAACTCCTGTAAAACAGTACTTTCGGAATGGCTTTCAGCTCGGCCGTCACGGCGGAGTCCGCACACCGCCTTGGTTGTACGGCAGTTTCTGACCGCGAATGGAGTTGACACTTGATCACACCCCTTATTCACCTGATTTGGCTTCTGCAGACTTCTTCCTCTTCCCCAGATTGAAGTCAACCCTGAACGGAAAGAGATTTACGGACATCACCGACATTCAACGCAACGTGACGACCGAGCTGAAAGTCATTCCGAAAGAACTGTTTTACAGGAGTTATCAGAGGACTTATATGCTCGTTCACAACAGTGCATTACCATCCATTGAGATTATTTTGAAGGACAGTAAATTGTATTTGATGCTGCACAATACTGTATTTGAAATAAAAATTCATTCACCGAACTTTCTGGCCACAGGTTGTATAATATACTGCCGCTCTTCAAGGGGCTAAAAAGGTGCAGAAAGAAAACAAAAACTTCGTACGCTTACGATTCTTGTGATATTGAAGGTACTAAAAACTTGAAAAGTGGCATTTACGCTTCTTTTTAAGTTATTAATGTAAAAAACACAAACGAATGAAAATGTAAGCAAAAAAGAAAAATAATGCGTTAAGCATAGATTATGAAATACTTTCCAACACTTCCTGAACGCTTTAAAAAAATTCGTTATTTAGGGAAATAAGATAACTAAATATACATTTTAGAAAACGCATAAAATATTTCAAAACCTGTCTTCAGCGCTTGCCGTCCATAGCCAAATATGTATTCCAATTCTTTTGAACAGCCCTGTATTTAATCTGTAGATTGATATATATACTATATAATGGTAAAATTTAGTTTGGCAAGAAAACGCCTAACAGGTTGAAATTTCTCTTTCAGAAATTTATATTAATAGATGCAAACATATTTGAATACTTTTGTAGAACCCTGTGGTTTTCCTAGAATCTTTTTATTACACGCCTCTATTTAGCTAAAATTTAATTCAAACTAAAACACTCTTAAAAATGCTGAAATAACATTTCCAGAGATTATCATTTATAGACGGCCATGTATCCAATTCTTTGCATGACCCTGTATATCATTTTATTTATATTCTGCAAACATTTCTTAGTAAACAATAGGCAGTTCAGCGTAAAAATGCATAACTCATTTAAAAACTCCATTTAAGCAATTTGCGCTCATACCCATTATCATTTCTTTGTGTAGCCCTGTATATGAATTACAGCATTTATACACACTATGCTGTGGGCATAAATATAGTGAAACATAAAAGCGCATATAATAATTAAAAATGCATTTCCAACAACCATCGCTAATGGACAGTACTTCGTATACAATATAGTATCTGAAATCTTTTGTGTGTCCCTGTAAATGCTACGTACTTTGTATTATACAAGAAATGATCTCATAGCTATAGTAAACCTCAGCGACGTATATCAATTTCATTATATATGAAATAGTTTAAAACGATTAAAATACGCCGCAAACAATTCCTTCAACCCCTATATCATTATGTAACGGAATTCTTTTCTATGACCCTGTAAATGAATAATGACTATTCTTTGCACCGCATATTTTACAGAATGCATATTTTAGTGTTCTTCATAAATGCATATCAATTTTATTAAGTTTGAAAGCGTGAAACATCATTAAAAATCATTTGAAATGATTTTTTTCCATTAGCCGTAATGTAACGGCAATACTTTTGACTGTCCCTGTAGATGAACTAAACATTCAACAAACTTCATTTGAAATAGGGTTCGTTCTATGGTAGAGGTCACTAACATCCAAAAATTTCAGAACGATCCGAGTATATTAACGAGAGTTGGAGCGCGTGCAGACGGACAGATAAACCGAAGTCATAAACACTTTTAAACTTTGTTGGAAAGTGTTAAAAATGCGAATAATTGGAACACTTTCTGTAAAGTTATCTATCGCCCAATGAATATTTGAACCATTGTTGAATCGACATTTTCCCTTCGGCAACTAACTTTTTTCACGGAGTAGAAGATCTTTAGCAGTCCAAGAAATTTATACAAACTGTCAATACCCAATGAAAATTCTAATATACACGAATACACACACGCATGTATATGGAATAGGTTTAAAAATGGCTAAAACAAATTCAGAGAACCTGAAAGTGTTAAAATATGTTAATATTTCCATAGTCGGGTTTTTATCATGTTTTAATACGTTTTTTCAAACTCACATGACGTTACATATTCACCTGCTGAGGTCCATTATATTTCCAATATGACGCAATATATATATATATATGTATTTTAATTCGTCAAAATATTTATTTCGATTGAGTTTTCATGCTGAAATATTGCTCTAGAAAACTTATGACGTAATATTCAATTTGTTTTCAATTCGTCAAACTATTTATTTAATTTATTTTTTCACGAGAAAATCTTGCAATAGAAAAGCAATTGTTGTGGTGAGAATTTTATTGTTTTTTTTTAATTGTTGGCAACTGCTATAACGAAAAATATCTTTTTTCCTGCCATTGTTGTGTAAGAGCTGTTTTTATCAGAATCTTGTTAAGACGATATTCAAAATTTTTAACCCTCCCCATTTCCATTCCCTTGGGTCGATTTTGCCCATTTTCAATCCCCGCCGAGATATTAAGCCATCTCAAAGTTGTTGGCGAGTTTGAAGACGATCCGTGCATAATTGCGACTTTTATCATGCGGACAAAATTTAGTACATACATACATACACACACACACACACATATATATATGTGTATATAGATAAACTTTTTAGGTGGGGGTGGTTTTGTGTTCCTGGGGTCCTATAATGAAAAGTTATGAAGGAATTTTTCAAAAGTCGCACCATGGTAACGACTGCAATAGGCAGTATTTCTTACGAAATCTACCTAAAATCCATACTCTCCACTTTCAAAAAACCACTAGATATGCAGAGGTGCCAAGCTCGCACCAATCTTCCGTAATGCGTGGATTAATTTAACCCAGTTTAACAAAGTTTCGAACCAGAAAATTTTTTTGATGAATCTTTATTTATTTAATTCCAGTTTTCTACGTGGAACTTATTTAATTTCATCTCTGAAAAAAAATTCCGGTACGATACGTATTAAACCAGGGTTAAATTAACGCACATATTACGGAGGATTAGTGGCAACTTGGCATCTATGGATATGCTACGTCATGAGCTACTCATGTAATTCCGGTGCAATCTTGTGCATCCCTAGCGCATCCAGTATATTCCCATCTCATGCCAGTACATATTACATACGCGTCATTTCCACGATCACGTACGTTAACAAGATTATATTTAAAATTGATGTTATCTCTACTGTAAAGAAAATTTTTATTTTTTACATAATAAAGGAACTCTATTATTTTTATGGTGTAAAACTTGAATATTTATCATTTTTTTTATAGTTATGGAAGGACTTTAATTTTTCCAGGGGCAGCACTTCCATTGCTAAAATGTTGAATTGAGTGAATGACCCCGGAATGTACGATTTTTTTTTCTTTTTTTTTTTTGCCAAAAAAGACAAAAGCTCAATTTTATATAAATAATAAACGGAAATTTTTGATTATAAATTTCTGGTGCCCGGCATTTAGGAGTTTATATTAAGTGGTTTCATACACGTACCACCATTACTTTAAATACGGGTAAAAAAAATGTCCTTTTCCCAGTATTTATTATTTTTTTAAGTATTCAGTTTTCACGAAATATACTTTTTCTGTGTTTATATGTATACAACCTATATAAAATCCGTTCCAGCATAGCTAATTTCACAGGTAAGATAAAAATACAGTCACCTGAAAATGCCTTAATCCTCCCTAACTTAATTTTAATTCCAAAATGGCACATATGCACCAGAATATTGAAATGAAAAATTTATTTTTATTAAGTACGCGAACAAAAGCTTTTGCTTATTTTGAAATAAATTTGTTTGCAAATTCTGGTGTCGTCATTCATATCTGCATTTTACGAATAGAAGTACTTTGCCTCTGAAATGGTTGAAGATAAATATTGGATAACATCCACTAAATTTTCAACATTTATATTCCTGTCAAAATATTATTTCTAGTACATTATATCATCATTAGTGTATTAGACTTCAATGTGTAATTTTATATTCAAATGAAACAGTAATGTGGATTAATATATGCAACAATGTATAACCCCTGCTACTTGTATTCAGCATTACCGCCAAAATTCTGAAATCCCTGTACTAAATTTATTTTTAAATGGTCAAATAGTTTTAGTATTTTAAAGGAAGAGATGCCTTTAATGTTTCGGGAACATTTTTTAAGAGCTACTCATATACAGCAAGAAAAAATAGAGAAAAATTGCGAGTAACAAATACTATATAAGTAGTAGCAGAGGTTACATTTTTGTAAAAGAAGTTACATTGAGCAACACAAATTAGACAGTAGAATTGTATTTATATTTGTCCAACAACAATGACACCACTGAAGTACTTTGATAGATTTTTAATTCGCATATGAATTTTAAACTACATTTTTGTTAATTTATCTGAATGTCTTACAAATATGTAGTAACAGAAGTTACAGGTAGCAGATGTTACATTTAACAAAGAAAAAAATTGTTTTTCTATAGTTTTATAAAATTATGTAAATCTTACATTTATTTAAATTAAGTTAACTTAATTTCATATAATAAAACTAAAACTTTAATTAAAATAATAATGTTAAAATAAAAAAAAATTATGTAACATAGGTTACAAACAAAAAACGCACTAATTTGGAATTAAGATGTTTCAGCTCGCTGACCATATATGCTCAGAACAAATTCAAAATGGCTGTAGCATATCTTTTCCAATATTTTTACCTGCAAGTAAGCGCAGAAGTAATGTCTGTCGGGGATAAAATGGAAGTTATTTCTTTGATAAGAAAACTTACACTAACAGAGATTACAATTTCAAAGTACAAAATTTAATCTTAAAATATAATAATGAAAAATAAATATTTTAGTGTTTCATGCCAAACTAGTTAAAATGCTATGTTTTATAATTACATAAAACCAGTTAAAAATGTAATTTTAAATATTATTAGTTAAAAACCTAAATTGAAATCTATGCCTAAAGTTATCCGGGCATACTGTTTTGTTAGTCAAGATGAATAAAAATGAATAATTTAAATTTAGAAAATATTTTTTCAACATGTTTTTTTACTAATGAAGTTTTTACTGATTGTTTTAATGGAAATAAAAAATAAAAAGAGTTCTTTCCCCTTTTACACAGAAAAAAGTGCAAAAACCTGACACACAATTTAACAATGCTGATTTGCGATTATTTAATTTAACAAGGAAATAAAATAAAAAAATATTAATGACTTCGTTTGAGATTTTAAGATTAAACTAATTCTGGTTTAAAAAAATCATTTTAACTATAACCGATTTTTTTAAATAAAAAATTTTTTGAAAAAGTTGAAGTTTATAAAAACTTTTATAACATTTTTAATTTTTAATATTTTTTAGTTATTTTAAGAGACTTATATTCATTGGATTATTGGGAACAAAAGTTAGAATAGAATTAAAGATGTAACTTTTATTTAAAGTTTTTAATTTTTTTAGCGCGAAACCTGAAAAAAACACGAACATTTTGGAAATATTAACTTTGACATAAAAAAAACAACTATAACCCTCAGACCTAAATCCATACCAATTATTGTAGTACATATACATGTAAGTATCTGCAAAAAATTTCAAAACTCTATCTGCAACAGAAAAGAATTCTTAGGGATTAGCAAACATTAACATCAACAAAAATAAAAGTCAGAGAAAATGCATTTAAAGTTTTCAAAGGAACACTCAGAAAAGTTCACATAACTTTAAAACTATTTGGATTTCAGATCTACAATTTGGAGTCATGATTCTCAACCGTATGGACCACTGAAAAATTCAATAAAAAATATTCAATATTTTTGTCATTTTTAGGATACTGTGTAGCTTTAAATTTCTTACTGTTTGAAAATTTTTGCCTTATTTGCTACCTTATAGAAATGATAAATATATAGAGCACTGGCTGAAAAAATCAACTGGTTTCTGCCACACTAAGTAAAATACCTAATGCCAGGAGTATTTTTCATACAGAATTAAAAATTAAAAGGAATATTTTTCTCATCACTCCGAGTTTTTTTTTTTTTTTTTTTTGCCACCTATATTTATTGTGAAATAATAAATATATTTACACACGTGCTTGAAATACAGTTGAGAAGATAAAAAATGAATCCTCAAGGACATAATGCAACCCATAACTTCGTGACTCTAGCAGATGATCCACGATCTCGCGGTGATTTGGCACTTTACGATTTTCTGAAAAAAAAAAAAATAAATAAATAAATAAAAAAAAACAATTTAACAAATTACAACGACCATTTGGAAAATGATTTTTTCAAAGACTAAAATTTAAGACATAAAAAATCGCACGGAGTTGATCCTACATTACGTACGCCATGGATTAAACGATAACATTCCTGGACCCACCATGAACAAATTTTAAAAGAAATTTCAGTTTTACAATTTTCGGTACTGTAAATTTTTAAACTTCTACGGAGCTGGTCATACATTACGTACGCCATGAATTAAAGATCAATAGTGTTATTACACGTAAAAATTGCAAGCAAGAAAAATCGTCTGCGACTCGTCAGATTTCCTATGAAACTTACGTAATAGCCAAGCATTTCATTGGCTGTTCGGGAAAAGACTTTTCTATCATCAGATTTCCAAAAAATCTCACGACCAATTTTAAATAAACTTTCATTCTTAAACTTCTAAACATCCGACAATATTACTTTTTATACCGTCGGTTAGAAAAAAAAATGTACTTTTAAATGCAATTTGTTTGAAAGCTGTATCTGAATTTGTTTCTGATTTATTAATTTTTTTTGTAGTTTTTATTACTTTTTGTCATAGTGGCAACACGCTGTTGTCCATCGTTGTTGAAATCAAAGGGAAATACAGATTACTGTATATACCAATCAGATAACGAATAAATTGCGCACCAATGAAAACGATATTTTAAACGACAAATTTAAACCAATGAAAACGTTCAGATATGCTTTTGATTTCCTACCCTGACGAGAACAATAATCATTTTCTATACATAAAAAAAAAAGTTTTGATTTGGAAATGGACCAATGAAAATCTGCGTAGAGATTCCAGGTAGATCGGCATCCAATTTGAATGCTTAAGCATGGCCTTTCATCGTTAATATTAAAAAAACTGTTGCATACAAAAATATGAAAATCGGTGGTATTATAAAGAAATGTTTGATAAACACGCTGATGTAGCCAGTATTCAAATCGAAGAAATATTTTAAGAGATATTTAATGCTAAAGTTGAACAAAATCGTTCCACTAAAAAAATTTTATTGGAGCAAAAAATATACATGAGAATTTAATCATTTTTAGATCATTTTATACGTTATACATAGCTGCCAACTTGTACGGATTTTCCTTACCACTAAAATTTAAAAGAAAATTTTGCCTAATAGAATCTCCGAAATTTTGCGATTTTTAACGTTTCAGCATGTCAAAAATTTCTGTTAAATTTTAGTGGTACGAAAAATCCGTACAAGTTGGCAGCTATGGTTATAAGTTCCCGGTGTGTAGATTAAATTTATTTTTCTTATTTTACTCAATTTTTGAGGTTTTATTTCAGTTTTAAATTCAAATTTTCAGCATTTCGAGAGATTTTTTTACAAATTTTAGAAAATGTTATTAATTTATACTGTTGCCAGTTGTATAAACAGCGCAAACAATAATTTTTACTTCAAATAAAAAATTTATTTACACGTGACTATTACAAACAGAAAAAAAAACTTTAAAATTAGAATTAAATGATTACATGTTAAAAGCAGGAAAATCACGTCATAAAAACCACAGGCACAGATGTCATACACGCCCCATATTGGCGCAATTTTTTTCCGAGGCCAATTTGGCGAAAACATCAATAGCATAAACAACAACATCCGGGTTACCATATCAAGCAAAATAACGACACTTTAGCACCAGTTAAGTACCCGTTGCATATATGAAATTGGCGTCAGAAAAAAATTGCGCCGACATGCGTATATGACATCTGTGCCGAACCATATTTAAACTTGAATTTTAAAAGAGAAACAAAATATTAAAATAAAAAAAATCATTATGCGTTAAAACTTGTAATTTTAGGAAATTACGTCATATTTAAAATGGCAAAAAATATAGCAAAATAATTTAAATTGAAAAATATATTTGCGCGAGATATTTTGAGATAATCTTTTCAACTATTATCGTGAATTCGAAGACAGCGCAAATAATATTTCCTTCTAACAACAAAAGTATTTTCACGTGAATATTAATAAAAGAAATAAAACTTTGGTGTAAATTAAGCCAGATTTGAAACGATACATTTAAAATGAATTATTTAAAAGAATTATCTTATAGCGCTGTTAAAAAATACCGGGAGACAATGACACTGTTTACTTAATTCATTTACCATTAGCTTATTTTCAAATGTTTAACTAATTTGTTTAATTAAATGCGAAAACAGCCATTGTATCTCTTAACAGCAGCAGAGTTGGCCTTAAAAATCTCCAATCCAAGGAAAACGAATGGAAACCCGTTTACAGAAAAATCGCTGCTTTTTTTTTAAATTTTAATTCAATATTTTTAAAGCCGATCAAATTAGCATGCTTTTTGGATTTTGTTGTGCCTGAACGGGGGTTGGCGAGCGTAGCTCGTAGGGGGCAGAGCTCCCTAGTGGTTAAAAAAAAAGAAACCCACATTAATATTTTTCAATGAATTCAGTTCTTATTTTACAAGTTGGCGTAAGAGATCTGCGAATTTTCCATCTTTAATCAGAAATCTTATTTGAAGAAAATGAATTTTTGTTTTAAAAAATTGAAATTTAATACTGAATAATGAGCCAAAAGCATTCATAAACGTTATAAATTGCTATTTCTATTAAATTGCTAAGGGTACAAACTTGAAACTTAACTCTTCCCGCTCCGCTGCGGAGATATTCTTAGTCTTTGCAAAAATTTTTATTGGTACCAGTAATAAAGGAAAATAAAATTCACCTTATTTAATCAGAGCATTTTTAAAACTGTGTACGTGAAGGAAACTGCTTTTTAAAAAGTGGTGCCGATCGAATTAAATTCGTGTAAGAGACGCCGGAGCTTTAAGGGTTATTACGACTGCTATTTTTAAGATTTAAATGCACACACTGAATAGCTTAAAAAAATTGAAATTAAAAGTGGTGACGGGAAAAAACTTCCTAAACTTGCGATTTTTGTGGTACTGAATGGTTTTAAAACAGAAAATTTGACACTTCACTGGTTTCTTTTTAAGTTATTAATTCTCGCTATGAAGGATATAAAAAAATCGAAATTTAAAAGACTTATAACATACTTAAATTGTTCTAAATTGCAATTTCTATGGAATTTTGCATATATGTTTTAATGAATTCCACATGCATTTTAAATTCAGCTGACATATTTGCAATTCTGACAACAAATTACTAGCAGCTCCATCAGTGTGATATTCCAATATTTTGTCTTCATTCTTGAAAAATTAGTTTATTTATTGAATTCTAACAAAATTAAATTTCTTTCGAATTAACACTAAAACTCCCGAAAATTTTTCTCAACCTTCATAAAAATATTTGACACCAAAATTTTTATTTAAAATTATTTGACTGATTTATTTAACGTAAATCTGCGTGGTTTAAATTTAACTTATTTTATGAAAGAATTTCTGGTTCCAGTTGACATTTAATCTTATGGTCGGAGTTGGATCGAGTCCTTTCGGGCGTTCTAGTGTTAATTCAAAAACACTTAAAAATGTGGAAATTAAAGTTATTCACTGCATAAAAGCCAAATGTTGACACAAAAGCCCATTTTGGCGGAAAAATAAAGCTGGTTAAAACCAATTAAAGGTACCAGCGTAACTTTTTTTTTAAATTTTAACTAGCTTTTTCACAAACCTGTAATATAGCAAATTTTGTGCTCAGCTATTATCTTTTACTTTAAAATAAATGCACAGTGCCATGTTATTATGATTTGTTTCATCATCTGTTTGTGTTTGCCTGATGTGAATAAAACATCTTATTATGACCAGAGGTGCCAAGTTGCTACTAATCCTCCGTAATATGTGGGTTAATTTAACCCTGGTTTAATGCATTTCGCACCAGAATTTTTTTTTCAGAGATGAAATTAAATAAGTTCCACAAAGAAAACTTGAATTAAATAAATAAACATTCATCAAATAATTTTTCTGGTTCGAAACGTTATGAAACTGAGTCAAATTAATCCACGCATTACGGAAGATTAGTGAGGGCTTGGTACCTCTGCTATGACGTGTGAGTGTCATCTTTCGGTTACTTTTAAAATAATTCTTTTTATATGTATGGAAAGAAATGCAATATCACTCTGATGATAATCTCCCAAACCGAAATTTTTTCGGAGCATTTCTTCTTTTATTGTGATTTTTGCAAGGTTGCACGAAATTATGACGCACTCTGTTTTAGCAGAATTTCAAACTTTTAACGCACATATCTTTGAAACTACCAGTGCCTCTCAAATCTTTTGAAATTCATTTCCCAAATTTTCAAAAAATTGATTTATTTAATTATTTGTTTGGTTGTTGAACCGTTTCTGATTCCCCTGATACATTTCGCCATCTTTAAAGGGGTCTCAGGACTCTTAAAATTGGAAAAAAAAGGACCGTATTCAACATTTAATATCTTAAAATGTATAAGATTTCAAAACACAATTTTTATTGGGAAAGAAAAATATGAGCATGTTCTTTCATTTCATGCATTTAAAAAATAGAAAAATGCACAATTAGCATTTACAGGGGGTTCCAAAGTGTCAGACAGAAGAAAATTGGTATAACAGTTTACGCGCAGGATTACAAAATAAATTTTGCAACTAGAATGAAAATTTTGTTCCCTACGTATACTTCAGATTGTAATAATTACCCTGAACCTAGATAAATTTGTATTTAAAGCATTTTAATATTTTTAATACAAAGTTGTATTCGGCTGATACAAAATTTTGAAAATTTCAACAGTATAATCACCTAAAAGAAATATTTTTTTGTACGATAAAAAGGTAATTTTTGGTGCAGTTTATACAGACTGACATGAAAAATATATTTTGGAAATTTCATGAAAAAATATTCAGAAGTTTTTGAGATATCCTCCGCTTTATTCCCAAAAACGTGATTTGAAGAAAAATGACTTCAAAGTTTCGGAAACGCCGCTTCAGCAACTGAGCGGGTATAATAATAAAAGTCATAACTTCAGTTCTAATGGGAATTTCAAACAAAAAATTATATAAAAATGTTCCGAAAAATATGAGTTTAAAATCTAAAAAAAGTAAACTTTCGAAAATTTTAAAGCTTTAAGATTCCTTAGACCCCTTAATCGAAGATAATTTTGCCTTTAGATAAGGCGAAGAAAACTACTTTAAAATACTGGAGCCCAGCGCACTTGGAGCCCCGATTTACGCTGGAGACCTGTAAATATTTGTAGACTTATTAGTAACGTATGTATCCTAAAAAAGTACAAATTACAAACTATTTCCAAACAATTTCTAAACTAAAAATCTTTTAAATTATAAGAGGTCCGAAATTACAATTTTGTAAATTCAATGCTTATACAATTTTTTTAAAATAATAGAGATAATCAAAAAATTAAAGAGATCTTAAATCTTCGTACATTTTCCCATTGTATCTGGTATTGTAGTGAATTCATCTCCATTTTGTTTTTGTCTTTTAATGAGCACTTTAAAGTATACTAAAATGTTCATCAAAATGCCAGTTTTTGAAAAATTGTTTTTCATCAAGGAAAAGACATAAGAGTATGCATTTTTTTTCGTTATTATAACAAGCAGAACATGCCCAGAAAGAATCCGTCTGTCTCATTTTTCGTCTCGTCTGATTACAAGAGGAAAATTCCACCAGTATATTTTAATAGAAATTTTCGGCTTATTAAAATGCTGTTAGAGAATTTAAGATATAAATAACGTAACAATGTAGATTCTTTTGTAAGAATGTCAAAATGGATTCATATTTTAAAACATACAGATATGACCAAAATTTTATAGTCGTGAAATTTGAAAATTTGAAATTATAATCACGTTTTTTTGATTGCAATATTGTTATTGTGATTCCAATAATTTCCTTACTCTATGAAAAGTAAAAACGGAATGCTTATCGATTCGAAAAAATATTTCCAGTAATTTCACATGAAATAAAGAGGAGTTGTAAACAGTTTGGAAATCAATGTCATCACATATTAATCAATCGAAAAGGAATTTGCTCCATAGGCTGTTTTACAGGGTTCGTACGGGTCCTTGAATTTCCAGACTAAGGAATTCTCCGGTACCAGTAATTTCTTGTGGAAAATCTCTCCTTGAATTAAGCGAAATTTCTTCCGTTTAAACTAGATTTATTTTTCTATTAAAAAAATCTGATATTTGGCCTTGAAAATAACGGTACCCATACGAACGCTGTTTTATTACTATCAAGAAATACTCACTGAAAGAAATTTCGATGGTAACAGAACAAGCAAAAATGCGGAGAATGGAGAATAATTTTAATCTTAATTTGAAAAACTTTGAGGATAAAATGAGACGTATGAAATGTGCAATTCTGTAATTGTGCGTAGTTGATTAGTTAATTGTGTAATTTAATTCTTAATTACAGTGTAACATTTGAAGGAATTAATTAAAATTTGATTTAGTTCATTCTAATCGTAACGGAAAAGACAATTACTCAACATACTTTTAGAGTTATATTGCTAATCTTCTTTAAATGTATTACTGAGTAGCTGACCCGCGCGGCGTTGCCCGGGCTCATGATAATATTCCTAAATAAGCTTTTAAATATGTGTGATTTAGTTTTCAAGTAAAATTTAAGTTTTTATATCTGCTGCCGCTGCTCAAATGATTTATCAAACAGCTGCCAGATAAAAAAACGCTTGAACAATTAAAATTATTAATTAATGTATATTCGTTAATTGCGGTTGGATTTCAAAGAAGATTAGATATTTGGATTATTCGTTAAAAAATATGTATAGGTGTGTTAATTTCATATCGATAAAAGCAATATTAAAAGATACATAACGTTCCTTAAAAATTCCTAATGTATTTTGAAATGTGGCAATTAGGCGAACAACAAATTTTTGTAAACCCTCCCGCTCTTAAAGAAGAAATTAAGAAAGAATTTTTTTTGTTGCCTGATTAAAATCTATGCTTTTTAGCTCACAGGCTATCAAAGCCTGAGAACTAATGTTCCCGCCCGTTCTGTATGTACGTGTGTACGTATGTACGTATGTAACGCGATAACTATTGATAGAAACATCCGATTTGCTTCAAAAAATTTTTCTAGGTTCATTGTGATAATGCGCTTCCCTGATTAGTTTTGGGAATTTATTGGTTAAGGATAAAGGGGGGAAAGGGGGGGGGGGGGGGTAGTCCACTCCCCTTAATTCAGATAAATGTGTTTTTCATGCAGAATGATTCGATTTGCTCCGAATTTGGTATACCAGTTTATTATGTTAAGGAACTTCCCTGATTAGTTTTGGGGGTTCATTGGTTAAGGATAAAGGGGGAAAAGGGGGGTTAGTCCACCCCTCTTAATTTAGATAAACGGGTTTTTCATGCAGAATGATTCAATTTGCTCCAAATTTGGTATACCGGTTTACTATGTTAAGGAGCTTCCTTGATTCGTTTTCGGGATTCATTGGTTAAGGATAAAGGGGGGCTAGTCCATCCCCTTAATTTAGATAAATATTTTTTTTTTTGGAGAATTATTCGATTTGCTCCAAATTTGGTATACCGGTTTATTATGTTAAGGAGCTTCCCTGATTAGATTTGGAGGTTCACTGGTTAAGTATAAAAGGGGAAACGGGGCTAATTCGCCTTCACTTATTTTTTTGAGGGGCATTATTCTTTAAAATAAGAGTATAATATACAATTAGTGTGAATAGCCTGTGAGCTCAATGCCATCAGTTTAGCTGGCCACTTTGCTTTTTACTTCTTTTGAAAACCTCGATCCAATTTCAAGGGGAAAGTGTTGATTGGACAGTCGTACGTGACCCTCGCACCAGGGTCAATTCTAGTCAACTTGCGGTTTTGAAGAAAGATATATCTTTTCTTAATTGAGCCGCTTGATAAATTTTTAATTAATAGCTCAGCTAATTATTAGAAATTTACAATTGTGAGTCTCATGCATTAGAAGGGGTTTTGGACTAAATTCACATAACATTTTAGCTTCGTACGTGCCATGGATTTGGCTAGCCATTGCAGACACACACACACACACACACACACACACAGACCCACAAAGCGAAACTTTCTTTTGTTAGTATAGAACAGGGTTGGCGAACCTATGGCACGTGTGCCAGAGTTGGCACGTAAGTGAATTTCTCTGGCACGCGAAAAATTTAAATTTGGAAATCATTGTACAGATAAAATCCATTTTTATTTCTGTTATATAAATATTTTTTCACCATATGAACAGACTATCGAAAATAATGCAATTATTTTTCGATGAATTAACACATCAAAACAACTTTCTTTTCCAGTGATGCTATGCAGCGTTATCGACATGTATTTTGCCTTTGTATCTATTTTTATAAAATCCAAGTCTCTGTGTGTCCCTCACGATTCCGGTAGGACCGCCTCATTGAAATGAGTAATTGTTGAAAAATACTAATGCAGGGTTACCACAGTAGCGCCAAATGTTGACGACAAAAATAAGTTGTCATATATGAAACCAACTTGGCGATAGTTTGCTAATTTGACGAAATTCCCATTTAAAACTATTAATCTTTCATAAAAGAGGTCACCGCAATTTAATTTAAACTCCGCTCTTTTAAGGTTTTTTATTTCAAAATCTATGGGTGAGAATTTAAAGTGTGATATACGAAAATGTACATCTTTAAATTTTCCTCCCGATGCTACTAATAAAATAATCGCCAACAGACGACGCTGAGCTCTTAACTGCGCGATTTTAATGTGCTTTAGATACTTTTCCAGTATAGGTGCATTGGCGAAGAAGGAAATTTGGCAACATATTTTCCGGGAGTCTATCCGCTAACACGCATTTTTTTCGATATTTATACGATTTATTTAACATATAATAACCATTTATCGAATTCTATACAGAAACAGAAGTAATTTGGACATAAAAAAGATCAATAATATACATATAAAATACATGGTACTACTTAGTTATCCCGTCGACCAAAAATCTATCACCAAACTATAAGATTAAATGCTAATCTTGGTTTATCGTAAATGTCACATTCATTTGACTTTAAGCAAGTTACACGTGTTTACGTCATCAAGTGATTTTTATTTCGACGTTTTATTTGTATTTTTATTAATGTTATACTAATTCCTTTTTCTTTCGTTATTTAAAATAAAAATTATGTCAATTTGTATAATTTGGCGAGTGGTTTGACGATTTATATAATTTGGCGAAATTGGTCGACGGGATAACTAAGCAGTGCCAAATACATATATAAGAAAATGAAAAAGCTCATCAAGTTTGTTTTCATAGCTGTTTATATGATTTGACAACAAATCTCTCTTTTTGATGCCTGAATTACGACAGGCTTTTAAAAAAAACGCCAAAGCCCCAATAGTGGAAAAGTACCAAATTGTCTATTATTTTGCGCTATCTGCGCTATAGTTTGTACGGTACTTCTTACTTATCCCGTCGACCAAATTACTGTCGCCAAATTGTAAGATTAAATGCCAATAATGGTTGCCATTAATTAATTGATTGTAAGATTAAATGCCAATAATGACCAATAAAACCATTAATTCGACGTTTTATTTGTATTTTTATTAATTTTTTACTAATTTATTTGTTCTTTCGTTTAAAAAAAATTATGTCAATGTGTATATTTAGGCGAAATTGGTCGACGGGATAACTAAGAAGTACCGTTTGTACTATTTGAAAGGGGGGGGGGGGGTAGCGAAAAGTTAAAACATGAAATATTAAAGTTTCTGTAAAGCAGTATAAGACTAAAAAATTAAGAATAAAATAAATGCAAAATAAGACTAAACAAGAAAGAAAAATCATGCGTTCAGCATAGAATATGAAACACTTTCCAACACTTCCTGAATGCTTTAACAAAATTTCGTTATTTAAGGAAATAAGGTAAATAAAATAACTAAGTAAACATTTTAGGGGTGAATCGTAGAATACTCTACTTCTCCCCAACCTGGCGATAAACGCGCCAAAGTGGCAACTTTGGTATTTAGTATTAACTTGGTATTAAGTGGCAGCCTTGGATGTTATAAAAACGTGCCGATTTGGCGATTTTTTAAAAGCGCGCCAAAAAAGTAGAGTATTCTCCGGTCACACCCATTTTAGAAAACGCATAATTAAAAAAATTGATTTCAGCAGTTATCGTTAACAGCCAATAGTACCGTTATTACACGCCACTATTTAGCTAAAATTTAATTTAAAATAAAACACTCTTAAAACTACTGAAATCACATTTCCAGATATTATCATCCATAGACGGTTATGTATCCAATTCTTTGCGAGACCCTGTACATCATTTTATCTCTATTCTATAAACATTTCTTAGTAAACTAAATGCAGTTCAGCATAAAAATGCATAACTTCTTTAAAAACCATCTTTAAACAATTTTCTCTCATGCTCAGTAACCCTTACAAATTCTTTTGTGTAACCCTGTATATGAACTATCTAACAAAAACATAGCTGTGAAAAAAGGGAGCCAAGTTCTGTAAAGACAATGGCAAGAAAAGAAGTGATATCTAAGTAGGTGCCAAGTTCAAATAAAATTCACTCAAACTTACCTACTGAAGTATTATAGCATTTTTTAAATTGTTTAGAAATAAAAATTATTGATAGCATATTAATAATAAATCTAGAACTTGGCAAGTTTTTACCTACGAGTCATTTATTTTTAATAATGACATTATTATATCAAATCTTGTTATTTCTTGATTGGAAGCCTTAATTTGAGTGAGCTCCTTCCCCTTGAAGGGCGGGGGGATAAAATATATCCCACTTAATTTAACTGCAAAATGCCACATTGACACCAGAATTCAGGACTAAAAAGTTTAATTTTATTAAATACATGAAAAGAAGCGTTTACCCATTTTGAAATAAATTTGTTTTTAAATTCTGGTGTGATTCAATCATTTCAGCATTTCACGAATAAAAGTTATTTGCCCCTGAAAGGGTTAAAGGGGTGCAGTCTCTAGAGTGATGACCAAGAACAAGCGTAAGTATATCTGTCTCTTTGTCAGGCATCTTAGTCTGTTTGCATTGAGGTTTCTGGAGGGTGGGTGCTAGAGTGATAACCAAAGACGAGTGGGAGTGTATCTGTGTATTTATTGGTTTATGAAATCTTTTACATGAGTCATTTGTTTATAATAATAACTATATTAATTTTTTTTTGTAATGTCATTGAAATTAATATTAACATCACCATTTTATTAAGACATGAAATTGATAGGCATAAATTTATCAAAAACTGGCCAAGTTCTAGATTTATTATTAATATGCTATCAATAATTTTTATTTCTAAACAATTTAAAAAATGCTATAATACTTCAGTAGGTAAGTTTGAGTGAATTTTATTTGAACTTGGCACCTACTTAGATATCACTTCTTTTCTTGCCATTGTCTTTACAGAACTTGGCTCCCTTTTTTCACAGCTATGTTTTTGTTAGATATCATTACTTTTTGTAAAGTTACAATATATTTAGACACTTTACTTAATGCTTTTTAATGTGTTTACATGTGACTATTTTATTCACCAAGCAACATTCAATTTTAATTTAAATTTCTTACAACAAACTATTTAGCTGTCAAGTTGCGGCAGAAATCTGTATTTTAATACTGCTACAATGAATGCTTGTTTTGAAACGAAATGCATTGATTCGAAATTTTTATTGTTTCTGAAACAACAATTCCTATTAAATTTCTATATTAAATTTTCCTATTAAATTTTCCAATTAAATATCCTATAGCTGGGCCTGCTTTTTTGTACTGAAAGTGAAAAATAAAGTTATGTGCTTATGCCACACTATGTATCATTTATCCATGGGTGCCGGCAAAGAGGCAGTGCAGAGTAAGGACATTGCCCCTCTCTGGATTTTCAAATTTAATTAACTAAATATCCTTTTCTCTGATGATTTTGAAAATAACAAGTGGGCAGGTGTGATCACAGATCGCACAGAGGGTTTCATTTAATATTCCTTTCAAAACACTTTATACTTTTGAAAAATCTGTTAGTTCCGCATTTCGCAACCAGGGCGCACTCGTCTAAACAAACCTCTATCCGAACGAAACTCCGTTTTACATACTATCCGTAGATATATTAGTCAAGGGGATTGAGCCCATAGCACCCGAAATAAGTAGGCGCCCCTGGCGGTAAAACGTGGAACTAAAATATGTAAGGCTATGGTGCATAATATGAAAGAATGGTCAAAGGGGTATCGGCAAAAGTTGGAAAAGTGCTCCCCTGGTGAAAAGGGCGGAGGATAGAAAAATTGCTTAAAATACACAAGTTAGAGCCCGGAGGAGTAAATAATATAAGACTTTTTGAAAATTTTATGATTTGTCATGTGGTCTGGGGTATTCAGCTATACCTATGCAAAAAGTCATGTCTCCAACTTAATTAGGGGCTCCCTTAAAAAGAATTGCTTAAAATACATATGTGGTAGCTCAAAGGGTTAAGCGTAAGACTTTTTCAAGATTTTATGATTTGTCGCCTGGCCTCAGGTGTTCTGCTATAAGTATGCAAAATTTCAAATCTGCATTTTAATAACGGGCTCAATTAGAAAGAATTGCTTAAAATACGCATGTGGAAGCCCAAAGGGTTAAATATACGACTTTTTCAAAATTTTATGATTTGTCGCATGATGGTGTTCAGCTATAAGTATGCAAAATTTCACGCCTCCAACCTCACTTAGAAAGAATTGTTTAAAATACACATGTGGGAGCCCAATAGGTTACATGTACGACTTTTTCAAAATTTTATGATTTGTCGTTTGATGTGAGGTGCTCAGCTATAAGTATGCAAAATTTCACGCCTCCAACCTAATTAGGGGCTCATTTAGAAAGAATTAATTAAAATACACATGTGGGAGCCCAAAGGGTTAAATGTACGACTTTTTAAAAATTTTATGGTTTTTCATTTGATGTGTGTTCAGCTATAAGTATGCAAATTTTCATGCCTCCAAACTAATTAGGGGCTGGCTCACTTAGAAAATATTGTTTAAGATACACATGTGAGAGCTCAAAGGGTTAAATGTACGACTTTTTCAAAATTTTATGGTTTGTCATTTGATGTAAGGTGTTCAGCTATAAGTATGCCATATTTCATACCTCCAACTTAAATAGGGGCTCACTTAGAAAGAATTTTTTTAAATACACATGTGGGAGCCCAAAGGGTTAAATGTACGACTCTTTGAAAATTTTATGATTTGTCGTTTGGTGTGAGGTGTTCGGCTATAAGTATGCAAAATTTCACGCCTCCAACCTAATTAGAGGCTCACTTTCAAAGAATTGTTTAAAATACACATGGGGGAGCGCAAAGGGTTAAATGTACGACTTTTTCAAAATTTTATGATTTCTCGTTTCATGTGAGGTGTTCAGCTATAAGTATGCAAAATTTCACGCCTCCAACCTAATTAGGGATCACTTAGAAAGAATTGTTTAAAATACACATGTGGGAGCGCAAAGGGTTAAATGTACGACTTTTTCAAAATTTTATGGTTTGTTATTTGATGTGAGGTGTTCAGCTATCAGTATGCAAAATTTCACTCCTCCAACCTAATTAGGGGCTCACTTAGAAAGAATTGTTAAAAATATCTCAATTATTAAAATATATCAATTTGTTGATTTTCTGTAAGCAAGTAAACTCAGATAAACCCCCATTAAGTAGATAGGTTTACATTGGAAGTCTATGGGAATTTGGCGAAATATTAGAGATATCGCCAAGGTAGCGTCACTTTTGGCGACTAATTTTGGTCGCCAAATTTGGCGATATATCGCCATGTTGGCGAGCATTTGTACACACAGTATAGTATGCATACGTATGGTGAAACATAAAAGCGCATGTCATAATTGCAAATGCATTTCAAGCAATCATGGCTTATGTACAGTATTCCGGAAAAAAGTTTCTTGACGAGAAAGAACTTTGGCAACGTATTTTCTGACAACCTATTTACTGTTTCATACTCACAAGCAATTTTTTCCATATGTATACAGTTTATTTGATACTACTTAGTTATCCTGTCGACCAAAAATCTATCACCAAACTATAAGATTAAATGCCAATAATAGTTGATCGGAAATGTCACATTCACTTGACTTTAAGCAAGTTACAAGTGTTTACGCCATCAAGGGATTTTTATTTCGACGTTTTATGTGTATCTTTATTAATGTTATACTAATTTATTTGTTCTTTCGTCATTTAAAATAAAGGTTATGTCAATTTGTATAATTTGGCGAGTGGTTTGGCGATTTATATAATTTGGCGAAATTGGTCGACGGGCTAATTAAGTAGTACCATTTATTTAATATAAAAAAAGCTATTTATCCATTTTTAGGTACTTTTCGGTTAGCCGGGCGCCAGTGTTATGTATACAAGTGTATGTCTATATACATGTATATATACATATGTATACATAAACATATATGTGGATATATATGTATATATGTGTATATATACAATATATGTATACATATATGTATATATACATATATATGTATGTATACATAACACTGGCACCCGGGTAACCGAAAATTACCCATTTTTATAAAGAAACAGAAGTAATTTTGCACAGATGTCATATACGCATCGGGTTTGGCGTGATTTTTTTTCTGACACCAATTTGGCAAAAATCTCGCTTTCGAATACCAAATTTTTAAATTATTTGCTATTATTTTGCAAAGGAAATAACAATAAATAAATAAAAGTTTAGGCACAGATGTCATATACGATTGGCGTGATTTTTTTCTGACGCTAATATCATATGAGCAACGGATACTTAACTGGGGCCAAAGTGTCGTTATTTTGCTTGATATGATAACCCGGATGTTGTTGTTTATGCTGTTGATGTTTTTGTCAAACTGGCGTCGGAAAAATATCGCGCCAATATTAGGCGTATATGACATCAGTTTAATTATTAACTATAGAACAAAACAGGGTACTTTTCGGTTAGCCGGGCGCCAGTGTTATATATGCATATGTATGTATAGCTATATATACATATAACTGTATATTTATACATATATAGAAGCTATACGTATACATATATCTGTGTGTATGTATATATACATATATATGTATATATAGATATACATACATATGTATATATAACACTGGCGCCCGGCTAACCGAAAAGTACCCAAAACAGTTTATACAATTAAAAAAAATGCACAGATGTCATATACGCCCATATTGGCGCGATTTTTTTACGCCAATGCCATATACGCACCGGGTACTTAACCGGCGCCAAACTGTTGTTATTTTGCTTAATAGGGTAACCCGGATATAGATGATATGGTAACGAGGTTTTCGCCAAATTAGCGTCGAAAAAAAATCGCGTCAATATGGGTCAATATTTACGTGTCATCTCTGCCAAAGAAAAAGAAAAAAAAAGTAAATAAACAATTTATTAATAAATAAAAAACAATAGCCGGGTTACCATATCAGGCATAATTACACCATTTTGGTGCAGTTAGGTTCCCCGGTGGACATCTGTGCTGTAATTTGTATATATAAAAAAATATTGCATATATTTAGAAATTATTTTTTTTATGTAAAGACATACACATATAAACAAAAATGAAAGTTCATTAGATTTGTTTTAATAGCTGCTTATATATTTTGGCAACATATCTCACTCTCTGATGCCCGAATTGCAAAAAGCTTTTCTTTTTAAATGCAAAGTGCCCTATTGTGGAAAAGTACCTAAATAAATAATTAATAATAATAAATACATGTATAAACAAAAATAAAAATTCATCAGGTTTGTTTCATAGCTGTTTATATATTTTGGCAACATATCTCACTTTCTGAAGCCCGAATTGCGCCAAGCTTTTTTAAAAAATGAGCTATAATGGAAAAGTACCTAAATAAATAATTAATAGAAATTACCAATTATATAAACTAAAACATTTTATTTCGAGATCAAAGCATTGTTTTTAATTTAGATTTAAAAGTACGTGTATCCTAGGATAATTTCTGTTGAAATTAGATTGGCAGCTTAATATCGCATTCCATAAACGTAAACAAACACAAGTGATTCATTCATCGTGATCCGTAAAAAATATTAAATCATTGGGGTAATCATTGGGCATTTACAAAGTAAGTTCTCCAACAATCCATGGACAATATTCTTGTGACGTCATAGTAGGTAAAATGGTCGCGGTATCGTTTGTTTATGGTTTGAATTCACAAAGATTTTATTTTGCAATGTCTCTTAGTTACATTACTTTATTGTCAAATTTATGAGCTTAGAACAAAAGCATATTTTTTTCATTATTTAGTTATTAAAGACGGAAAAAAATTATAATGTATGATTTGAAAAATAAAAATAATTTTCTTTCTTAATACTAAAAAATAACATTGGCGTAACAGCGGGTTTAAATAAGTGTAACTGTTTAATTCTGTTGTAATATTCAAAATAACTGTATTTATTAGATTTCAGTAAGCAACATCAGGGCCTGATTAAACTTTAAGTTAGAGGAATTACAATGTCATTTCAGGACCTTTTTTTTGGAGAAACTTTTCTAAATTCCATATATACATGGAAACTCTTCAGTGTCATAAATATTATTCCTAGGACTGACATTGCATCAGAACGGCCGGCAATTTAACACAAGTTTTTGAAAACTACTTTATATCAGAAATTTTATTAAAAACTGGTTACGTCTTTGTTATAGCGGCTCACACAATTATGATTATGACAAGTTGAAGCCAATTTCGCCAACGTCGTAACGAAGATCGTGAAGCACACACGTGTAATAGCATTTCATTACATCGTATACGATAGTTAAATAGTTTTTACCTTACTTCAAGTGTGTAATTTACAGTAAATTCTGCCTAAGGCGGACTCAGTGTAAGCCGGAAATCTGTCTACCACGGAAAATTCTTCAAGTCCCGGCGAACCCATAGAAAATTACATTAACTCATGCTGCATAAGGCGTAATCTGTCTAACGCGGAAACGGAAAGGATTTTAAGGTCCCACCGAAACCAAAATTTTGCATAAGGCGGAAAAATGGATATTTTAAAAATGAAACGAATTTCGTTTATCAAACTTTAAAACAGTTAAGTCAAATACTCAATGTCGAGGATGTTAGTAATTCCTTAACACTTTGAAAAAAGAACAGAAACTGTTTAAATTTTAAGGAATTCTTGCTTATGCCATTTTTTCCCACACAAAATTGCATTAAAAAATTATTATTTCTAGCAGAATGCCAATTTATGAAAATATATCTTTTCTAAAGTACAATATATTATACTTTAAGGTTGTACTCAAATTCAAAATATTAGCGTTCTTTCTCATTTTCGAAGTTTATTATTATTATTATTATTATCATTGTGTATGTGTGTGTGTGTAAACTTCCAATTCGCCTGTATTACAGTAGTACTAAGAAATTGAATATAGTTTATCTATAAAGACAAAGCATCGTTCAGAATTTCTACTTTCAATCGATTTTCGAGTCAGGAAAATAAATGAAAGATAGTTAAATATTGAGATTTTTTTTTTTTTTTTTTGAAGGAGGAGAGCATTTTTTCATAAGCCGGAATATTGTCTACCACGGAAATTTTTCTGAGTCCCAACCAATTCCGCCTTAGACAGAGTTTACTGCATTTATTTTTAAGAATTAACAATCTATATTGTCTAATATATGAATTAAAAAAATGTAAACAAAGATTGAATAGACATGACCGCAAAAAGTCTCAAATCCGCACAACACTTGGAACTAAACTGCGCAGATTAGTGGTCTTCTACAGTACACAGTTTTTCATAAATGTGTTTCGTTCTTAAAATGTGTTATTTTCATCTATCACTGCGGTACAAGCAAGAAAAACTCATAATCTTGCACATGAGTTGTATATATCTTTATATTTAATTTTCCGTCATTTTTGACGGGCTACCTTTCTAGTAATAATATAAAAAGCTGTAATTTTCAAATGAATTTCGTTTGACAGTCACTGCAATAAAATTGCAAATTGACGCAATTTAGCTATGTATATTTGTAAAAGTAACAAAATATGAACATGGTATAAAACAATTTCTATTGAACGTACATCAGTAAAAATCTCATCAATACATTATTAATACATTGTTTAATGCTACTTGGAAATTTTTAACCCAGATGTTGCATTAATAATAAGTTAAAAATTACTAAAATAAAATCTCGTAATTTTTTTTACTCCTTATTACGGTGTGCATAAATGAATCTTAATTACGAATTAAAAAATTCATTTAATGGTTAATTCCAATATACAGATAAATCGCATTTTCATTTTTAATATTTTTAATTACTAATGCATGAAAGCAATTGATTTCAAAACCAGTGTTTCGTATAAAAATCGCACTCTTCAAAATGATTTTTGTATAAGTTTGGCACGCCACATTATTAATAGGTATTGTTTGTGAATTTTTGGCACGCGCATGTGAAAAGGTTCGCCGAGCCTGGTATAGAATTTCTGAAACTAATTTTCTGAAACAAATGGATTTGAACTTAACCCTTAAATGCCGGGTGTTGCTTTTCGGCAACATACCCAATTTAGGCTTCTAAAATACTATTAGAATAATATTGAAGTTATAACGCCTAATGTTGGCAAAAAAATACATTCTGAAAATATTATGAAATCGATTTTCAACATGTATGTAGATGGCAACACTTGTGCTGTTTAAGAATAAAAATAGATTTATCTTTTTAATTGTTGCTACATGTTCTTCTAGTTTTGTTTGGAAGCTTGCGAATTACCCTTTTTGTTTTGCAGTGAGCAAGTAAAATTTATTTCTTATTATAGTTCCTAAAGCGGTTTTGTGTTTAACATTATAGAATTTTATTTTTTAAGACCAGTATTGCCAATTAGGAACAAACTGTTTTTTAGCCGTAAACTATACTGATTACCGTATACTAAATATGATTTTTTAAAAGTAATTTTCAAAGGATTTTTTTTTTAAATGAAAGCCGAAAAAAATTATTACTATGATTTTTGAAAAATCAGGTATTTAAGGGTTAAGTAAAAATGTTGATTTTTAACTACACGTAAACATTTTTTCTATAATCGCGCTTTAAATAAACAACAGTTACAAATCTTTTCTAAATCATGTCATAACAGATTATTCAAATACAAATCAATACGTTTCGAAGGCTGTTGAAATTTTATTTTATGTGAGTAGAATACATCAAAAGAACTTAAACAATATTTCTCTCAAATTAAATCTCTAAAGCAAAGTACAAATGCAAGAATTTTTATTTATTCAAAATAGATGTAATATCTTTGAATAACCATAAATTAAATGAACAGCAATAGTAAATTTTCTTTTAATTACGTCGCCACTGTTCAAACATAAATACATTTGTTCCGAAAACTATTCAATTTTTTATTGCTTTACGAGAATGCAGGAAGTCAAAAGAATTTAATTATTGTTTTTTCTCAAATTAATTCACTTAAACAAAGTACTAAAGCAAGAATTTTTATTTATACAAACAAACGAAATGAAATATTTTTCAACAATCATACAATAAACGAACAACAGTAGGAAATATTCTTTAAAAGCTTTAATCACACATTAAACAAACAATCATAATATATATTTTGTAACTCATGTAGTCATATATTGTTCAGACACAATTCTATTTGTTCCGAAGGATTTTGGACTTATTATTACTGTCTGGAATTACTAAATTAATCAAGTTTTTATGGCAACAGAAAAATAAAAATGCTAAAGATGAGGGAGCCAATACTGATCTTAAATGTATGAGAAAAATAATCCGACGCATAAAATTTATAATTCTATAAAATGATAACTCTTTTTAATTTAATTCTTGATCATGGTGTATTGTACAAATTAATTAGTTATACATTAATTTATTCTATTTTGGTCATTTCTAAACAGAAAATTATTAACACACATTTTAACAGAGTGCATATGCTTCGGGTAACTTTAATATTAGTTTTTACGTAAAGTAATATTTGTCTTAGTTAATGAAAAATGTCTGTGTTTAAATATAGTGACTAATACTTTACGAAAAAACTGATATTCATATTCGCTGAGGTAATCGAACCCTAATTAAAGTGAAACATACGAATGAATTAAAAAAGTTTGAGGATATTTAAAATCTAATAATAAATGAACGATGGCAGCTATTCAAGATAATCTTGTAGAGAAGTAATTTGTGATCACTCACAGAAACAATGCAGTTCGACTCAAATTGTATAAATGTTCAAACTAGCATTGTAAACATTGGTGTAACATACAAAAAACGATAACTATTTTTTTGTAATTTTAACAGCTAAGCAGAATGAAGTGCCAGTAACTGATTAAACTTTGATCTATTTTTATGCGTTTAAGTTTTGTTAAAGTTCGAGCCGTTACTAGTGGCGTAGCCAGTGGAAATGTCCAGAAACTCTTTACACCACTATTTAAAAGCAGTATTTCGTCGCCTTCTATAATATCAAAATTATACTGAGATTAAGTAGGACGAAAATAATTTTAAGAAATTAGTGGTACGCCGAGAATCTATACGACCACCCTGTCAAAGCTATTAGAGAATGCAGTGCTTTTTATTAGTAATATACAGCACGAAAACAAGGAAGTGTAGTAAAGGAATTACATACATTAATTTCCTGAAATAATACTACCTGTTACAATTGTCATTTTTTATTTGTTCTTTCAATTTTAAAACTATACAAACCTGCATTTTGCTTATTTACTAAAATTAGTACCTTATCATGTGAAGCTATTTATATAAAAACAGATACAAATATAGAACATTTCACATACTCGGAATAAACAATATATTTTTTAATAATCTCACATTAAACTAAAAAGGGTAATATACATTTTCTAAATCAAATCATCATATCTTACTCAAACGCAAATGAATAGGATACAGTTATGTAAGTACAGTATCAAAAGAACTTAATCATTGTTTTTCTGAAAGCAATTCCCTTAAACAAAGTACACAATCAAGAAATTTTATTTATACAAACTGCGAAAAATGTTTTACAATCATCACTGTATACGCGAACAACACCGGTAAATATTCTCTAAATCATCTAATCGAACATTAAATATACAATCATGACACGCATTTTGTAATTCATGTCGTTATCGTGGAGCTCTTAATAAGGAGGAACTGACATATGCTTAAAATAGTGAAGCTTCACCTGTAAGCGCTCTCGCAGACGTTGATTACCGCTGCGTGAAACATCCACCAGTAAATTTAAATAGAATTTTTCTCCTTATTTAAAGGTCTTATTAATGCAAAATTTCAGTCATAAATAAATGGAAGTAACAACTACAGTAAACTCTGTCTAATGCGGAATCGATCGGGACCGAAGAAATTTTCCGCCGTAGACAATATTCCGCCTTGTGCAAAATACCCGAAAAATAAAATTTAAAACATTAAAAAAATTGAACAAATTGTTTATTTTTTTACGTTCGCAACCTTTAGTATCGGTCTTAAAAATTACGATTTTAATGAAATTAAACTTTTTATTAAATTTATTGTCTTTAATAATCTTGAAAAACTTTATTTGAAAACTGAAATAACTGGTATCGATATAAAATTATTCATTCTAGAATTTAATGAAAAACATTACGGTTGTTCTTAACTGCTCTGCTCAACAAGCGCAAAATGTTTTGACACATTTACAAATTCATTTCTTAACGGAAAGATATAAAATTGAAAAGCCTGACCATGGAAGCGATTTGGAATCGAATTGTGTTTTCCATTTTTTGATAAATAGATTACCTATTGAGTTATAAGCGATTTTGATCACTAGACAAATACACTTTTCACCCTTTCTTGAGCGATTATTCTTTTTTCGCGCTAAACAGCTCGATTACATAGTTGCTGAACAACAACACCTGTTAGTTTCATGCATTTCCGAACAAAAATAAATTAAAACTTATGTCATAAAGTTGCACTTCTTGATTTGAGAACAGCCTTAACAAATTCAAACCTCATCTTTAACAGAATAGTTTAGAGAGTCGGAAAATAATCTTCTATCAATGATTTTTTTTTCCTTTCGGTTTACCAAGCCTTCTTCAGTAACACATTCCAAGTCACATTGTGCTACTGATTTTTATGGTTAAAAATTATCATTTAAAAATATTTAATATTAAAGATAAATAAGGTTCTTTAATTAACTTTATTATACTCTATTACGCAACGCAATTTATCAAAAAGTTCGAAAGTATTTTATGTACATATATCATTTTTAAAATTTCACAAATTAAATGCATTTCATTTGTAAAAAGAGGATTTTTTCCGCCTTATGCAAAATTTCGGGTTCGGTGGGACATTATAAACCTTTCCGTTTCCGCGTTAGGCAGATTCCGGCTTACACAGCATGAACTAATGTTACTTTCTGTGGGTTCGCAGGGACTAGGAAAACTTTCCGCGTTAGACAGGTTTCCGGCTTGCACAGAGTCCGCCTTAGACAGAATTTACTGTATTCATTTTTACTGGTGAAAGTTTATTTTGGCGATTTTGAGGCCCTGCGTTGCCACCATATTAAGTCAACGTAAACAACCTCCTGTCAGTGCCAGTAAAAAGATTATAATGCCTGGGCAAACTGACACCAAGAAAATCGAATAGAAAATTTTGGGATATTTGTGAGAAAATATTTCCACGATTAAGGCGCTTAAATAAGATGGAATTTTCTATTCAAATTTACTGGTGAGAAATTTGCTAGGCGGTAATTTGAAACTATTGATCCGACTAAAAACTAGTCGGATGTACCAATCCAAAAAACTTTCTTCTATCTCATACATGTTAATACTTCAAAATTAGCTATCACACTGCCAAAATTACATGGCAATCTATAACCATCATGAGGAATCTGAAGATATGAAATACCATGCATTAGTTCTTGAAATATGACTGCCGCTGAAATATTGTAAATCCAGCAAAATGCAGCCTAGCAGCGACACCGATTGGTTGCTTTACACCAAAACCACCAACCAACAACTTATGTCAACGTATAACTGAATCTGAAGTTTGGGGGAAAATCCATGTATTAGTTATTGAGATAAAGCTGTTGCAAAAATCGCGAAAATTTCAGCATAGCAGAGCCACCTATTGGGCGAATAACATCAAAACCTAATCAGAAACAATTTGCGTCAAAATCTAACTAAATCTGAAATTAGATGAAAATTCGTGCATTAGTTCTTAAGATAGAGATATTGCGGGAATCGTGAAAAATGCAGCACATCAACGCCACCTGTTGGGCTATTTAAATCAATATGTAATAAGCATCAAGTCATATCAAGTACTAACTGGATCTGAAGTTTGAAGAAAATCCGTTCATTAGTTCTTGAGATAGAGCTATTGTGGAAATAGTGTAAATCCTGCAAAACGCAGCATAGAAGCGCCACCTGTTGAGCGATTTACGCCAAAATGTATAAAACGTCAATTCTTGTCAAGAACTAACTGAATCTGAAGATTGATGAAATTCAGTGCATCGCTCTCATTGTATTATCTTTTCAACATAACATGACCACATGCGCGTCGATTATTCGATCGCGTAAGTTAACACGAATCATTATCCTATGAACTTTTTTATAATAGAAACGCAACATAGTTTGTTTTTTCATAATAAAAGAATTCTATTATTTTTAAGGTGTAATACTCTAATATTTTTTTATTTCATTTTTCATAGGCGTCTACACGACTTCAATAGCCATGCCATTCATTTGTATATTTTTACGTTTAAATATAAGTCCGTGAATACGTTAGAATATTTCGTATTGTTGAACTAGATTTTTCTTTCTTTCTTTTTTTTTGTATACTCTTAATGTTTTGCAGATGAACATAGTACATAATATAACAATGCTTATTTGTGATTACTTAAGGAAATGAAAAATATTTCAGTCTTTCATTTTGAAAACATTTTCTGCCATTTTAATTACTTTGACCTAACAATTAATGAGCTGTTAATGGCTTAACACATACCATCCCCATAGTACCTACATTTTAAAATATTAAAATTTCTTATTTTATGAAATTTTTTTGTCTTATTTGTTACTTTATAGAAAAGATAAATATATAGAGCCCAGAGAGAAAAATAAACTTCTTTCTGGCACATGAAGACCTAATCCCAGTAGTATTTTCATTCGGAATCCAAAATTATAACTATTTTTTCCATCACCCCTCGTTCTTTATGCCTCCTAGATTCACTGCGAAAGAAAGAAATATATGTACACAAGTAAATGAAATCCAGTTGAGAATGTAAAAAATGAATTTTCAGGGACATATTGCAACCCATATCTTTGTATGACTCTAGCAAATGATCCACCAACTCATGGTACTATGCTGCTTTATGATTTTCTTTAATGTATATATATATATTCAATATTTTTTTTAGTGAATTTCATGCTGATTTGACTAGTTGGCCTCGACTTTTTCCCTCTAACCAGACATCTTGCAGGAGGCCTGCAGAAATTCGTTTCTTAATTTAAGAATAGCTTAACACTAGAACGTCCGAAACTTTTATCCAACTTTAATAAAAACATTTTAACACCAGAATCTTTATTTTAAACTATTTCATTTATCTATTTAACTCAGATTATCTACTTACAATTTATTTAACTAATTTTACTAAAAAAACTTTCGTCCGAATCGACATCTTATCAATTGGCTGGCCCTGGACTTTTTATATAAGTTGCCCTAAGTAGATGACTACCAAATTATATAATAAAAATTTTAGGATCTTCCACGCATGCACAGTTAAAAATTATTTCATACAAATGCCCATATCTCATAAAATATTCAATATATTCATGTTTTAATTGCAGTATACTGTTGCTAATATTCTCTGGCAAGTTTTCAGAAAGTTGTGTTAAATTTGGTTGAAAACTCTGTATGCTATAAAAAAAAACCTTTCGAATTTTTCACAAAAACGTTAACATCGTCACGAATATGAGTGCTATGCTTACACAAATGCACACAAACGTTGAACAGGACCCAAATAGTCATTTATCACAGTGATAAGCCATTTCCAGCCTTTTCTGTTACATAGGTGATCGAAATTATTATTTTATTATTAAATTTATTATTAGCCCCCTAATTGTACCCCCCGATATATCTTGACCGAGAAATATAAAATCACACATGTTCTTTACATCCTAGAAGTTCAAGAACAATTCGCCAATAATGTTGGTAGATATTCGACAAAACGTGTGCAATCGAAAGCATCCAGTCCCTGTACCTTAACTTTTGGATGCCAGTGTATATAAGCAGGGATGAGAGCGTCCGACACAAATGACCGACTGTTACCACTAAATTTTAATAGTATTTCTCGCCGTATTTAATGAGAGGATTCCTGAGATTTAATAAAGCAAAGAATGCTATTAAAATTTAGTTGTGAAAATCAACCAATTAGGTCGGAGCACTCTCATCCCTGATATAAGTCAATTTTCCGACAGTATTTTGATATTTGCATAAGTTCCTTCTTTATATTAAATGCAAGATCCAGTGAAACAGACGGAAAATCTTTCTCAATGTGCAAGAGTGTAGCTTTCAGACTACTTATTGAAAAGTTTATGAACACTTCATTTCAGAGGCATAGCATCAGGAATGTTGTGGATTTACTACCAGCAATATTATGTAGAACATTTGGCTTTATTTAATCACTGAACATCATACGATAAAACAAAGCAGATTTAGCGTACAATAATACTGGTAAAAAATGATCGACCCCCCCCCCCCCTTTCTACGCCACTGCTGCTTTATGTTCATGACCCTGTACATCAAAGCTGCTGCTGGCGAACATTTTTAATTCTATCTTGCACCACTTTTTCGAAACAAAAATCTTTCTAACACGCTTTAAAAGCATGTGCAAAAGAAATATACTAGAAAAATGTTCTTTGAGAAATAGTGATGGAGGTACAATATATGAATATTTCGCCCGTAGCAGTACTGACATCTATCAAAATCGAAATAATTGAATAATTATTGATAATCGAATTGTTGGAATAAATTGCACACCCATGTCACAACACAAATTAAAAGATAAATTTAAATTGATTCATATATGATTATTCCGCAGCGTAGGGTTAAAAATGTCTTTTATGTATTTAAATAAGTGTAAATGTAATTGAAGTCCCATTTCGTATGTTGATGGATAGTGGAAGTTATTAAACTGGATTTAATTTTTTATCGACTGAAATAAACATTTGTTTAAACTATTTAAAAAACGTTAATACAATAAGGAATTTTAAGAATTAAAACCATTTTTTTCCTTTTCTCATTAAATGATGTTATTGGCTCATCTGAAAAACAAAATCCCGCAACTTAAAAACAAATCTAATAGAAAATATTTTTTATTGTTATATAATTAAGGTGTAAGACAATTAACTTTTTATCTGCAGACCACAGAGATATTTTTTATTCCTATTATAGTGGAAACCACTTATATGACTGAAAATCACTTCATTGCGAAAGAATAATTTCTTTTTATTTCGAAAGTAGTTTATTAGTATTGTGTATTTTGAAGTTAGTTATGTTTTATTTCTAACAGAAAGTTGCGTATTTGTGTTAGAAAAACAATTGACAGTTACCTGGCAATAAAAGCTACTTTAGCTGTAGTTCAATATGTATTACCTATAGTTTGCTGATTTTCTTTTATCATTTAAAAATACGCGAATATGAAAAATCCATTTTGTTACTTTCTTAATTATTCCTAAACATCTACACAATGACACAATGAAAAATTCTTCTATTTGTGTGTTTGTTGGTTTTCAGGGGATAATCGCTGGAAATACAGAACTCAATTCGAAAATGGTGGTGAGACATTGATGGTAGTAGTCTGTGCTCCAAAATAGGCTATGCTTCATGTCGGTGATACTATCTCAGAAGGTTCAGGGTCAAAAAATATTCTAAAATTGCGATTTTGTTTATACTAAATGGAGTTGATTGTTTAAGTTTAACATGGTAGTTACGCACAAAACTGTTTTTAAAAAAACGAGTTGGAACCCGTTGAAATTCGTCGAACTAAAATGTTTAGAAAGAAACTGTTAGATCGAATTTATAATAAACCTACAAAAATAATTACAATAGAAAAAAATTCTTACATTGGTTATCCAACTCTTAAAACAAAAAATATTTTAAAGCTAAATTACCAAAATATTATTAACACAAACTTTAACTGCTTAAATTATTGAAAAATTAAACTGTATTAGAATACGTAATCAAGATGAGTAATTATGATGGAGTTATCGATTGAGGCTGTTACGTTTGTTTTTACGGGATGAAAAATCAGTAAATAGGATTTCGCTTTGCCATATCATAAAAATTTCTCCCATAAAATCTAAACTGTACGTTATTTTTACATTCTCAAAATTTACATATGCACCATTCAAATTCACAATTTAAAAGTATTTTAAGGCGCAATAGATTATTAATGAATGTATTTCCAAACTTAAAGTCACGTTTGTCCGATACAACTTTGCATGTGAACATTCGCACAAACTTTAAGTTCTAATCTCAGTTACCAGCGAAGAAAAAATTCAGAAATTTGCCTTTTGCTGTCATAATATTGGCCATTTAGTATTGGTCAAATATTTAGTTTTATCAAAGAAAATGGTCGTTTTGTTTTAAATATGACATCATTTTTACCCACTGAATCATTTTGCCTTAGCATTTCAAACTCAATATCAGCGTAACATAAAAATATTGAAATGTAACTGATTTATGAAGAAGAATGCGTGTTTTTTTTTTTAATGTCTGACGTCATTTTCCATTTAAAAATTATAAAAAAGTTACTTTTATTTGTAATGTTAAAATGGCATCAATAAGGAAATAATCAATAAAAATAAATAAACCATGACTTTTTTCCCTTTGCTTTTAATAGAAATGGAGTACTTCAGTTGCCACAATTGCAAAATTGTTATTAAAAACTATAAAAAAATAAATGTCTCAAAAACAAATTAAGATAGAGTTTTCAAACAAATTGCATTTAAAAGTACATTTTTTTCCTATACGACGGTGCAAAAATTGAAACTGTGTGATGTTTAAAAGTTTAAAAATTTGCAGTAACGAAAATTGCAAACCGAAATTTTATTTCAAATTTCAGAGTGTTGCCATTCGCAGAATTACGTATGCGTTACGCCCAGATATGTTTGTCCTTTATAATATAGATAGATTCGAAATTCAGAAGAGCGTAAGAGAAGAAAAGATCTATTTTATGGCTTTTGTGATACTGAAAAAAGTAAAAACTTGAAATTCGGCATGGCAGTTACCTTTAAGATGGAAATCCTCTCTAAGAGTAATTTCTAGAAAAATAGAAATTCAAATGGGCGAAATGAATGGAAAACGTTATAAAAACGTTCTAAATTACGATTTCTATGGAAGGGTTAAGGGAAAAAAAATGAATTTGGAAATATCTGTTACTTTTAAGACGTAAATTGTCGCACAGAAAATTCAAACGAGCAATTCATTCGCTTATAGCGTTAAAATTTTTTATAAATTTTAATTACAATGGCCAAAGTATAGAGACTTGAAATGTAACAGGGGCAAAGAACTTCTGTTGTAAATAGTTAACATGATTGAGTGACACTGGGATTAACGAAGAAACATATATGAATGTAAGAACAAGCTTTTCTTCGCGTATATTATAAAAAGAAAAAAATTCATTCAAAATCCTGGTGCCAATGTGGCATTTGAGAATTAAAATTAAGTGGTATATATAATATACTGCCGTCCTTCAAGGGGGTTAAAAGGGTGCAGAAGGGAAAAAAAAAACTTCCTAAGCTTACGATTTTTGTGAAACTGGGGGGACTGAAAACTTGAAAAGTGGAATTTGCGCTTCCTTTTAAGTTAGAAATGTAAAAAATACAAACGAATGAAAATGTAAACAAGAAAGAAAAATAATACGCTAAGCATAGATTATGAAACACTTTCCAACACTTTCTGAATGCTTTAAAAAAATTCGTTATTTAGGGAAATAAGATAACTAAATATACATTTTAGAAAACGCATAAAACATTTGAAAAGCTGATTTCAGCACTTACCGTCCATAGCCAAATATGTATTACAATTCTTTTGAACAGCCCTGTATTTAATCTGTAGATTGATATATATACCATATAATGGAAAATTTAGTTTAGCAAGAAAACGTATAACAGGTTGAAATTTCTCTTTCAGCAATTTATATTAATAGATGCAACCATACTTGAATACTTTTGTAGAACCCTGTAGTTTACTTAGAATCTTTATTACACGCGTCTATTTAGCTAAAATTTAATTCATACTAAAACACTCTTAAAACTACTGAAATAACATTTCCAGAGATTATCATTTATATACGGCCATGTATCCAGTTCTTTTCGTGACCCTGTATATAATCTTATCTATATTCTACAAACATTTCTTAGTAAAATAAATGCAGTAATTTTCTCTGAAACTCAGTAACCCTTGCGATTTCTTTTGTGTAGCCCTGTATATGAGTTATAGAATTTATACACAGTATGCTGTGTGCATAAATATAGTGAAACATAAAAGCGCATATAATAATTAAAAATGCATTTCCAGCAAACATCGCTAATGTACAGTACTTCGGATACAATATAGTATCTGAAATCTTTTGTGTGTCCCTGTAAATGCTACGTACTTTGTATTATACAAGAAATAACATCATAGTTATAGTAAACCTCAGCAACGCATATCAATTTCATTATATGTGAAATAGTTTAAAATGATTAAAATACGCCGCAAACAATTCCTTCCACCCCTATATCTATACGTAATGGAATTGTTTTGTATGATCCTGTAAAGGAATAATAATTATTCTTTGCACCGCATATCTTACAGAATGCATATTTTAGTGTTCTTCATAAATGCATATCAATTTTATTATGTTTGAAAGCTTGAAACATCATTAAAAATCATTTGAAACGATTTTTCCTATTACCCGTAATGTGACGGAACATCAACACACAATTTGACTGTCCCTGTAAATGAACTAATAATGCTACAAACTTAATTTCAAATAGGGAACGTGCTATGGTAAATGTTAATATCATCCAAAAATTTCAGGGAAACCCGAGTGTATTTACAAGAGTTAGAGCGCGGGCAGACGGACAGACAAACCACAGTCATAAACACTTTTAAACTTTGTTGGAAAGTGTTAAAAATGCGATTAATTGGAGCACTTTCTGTAAAGTTGTCTATCACAAAATGAAAATTTTAATACTAGAAAAGAGGGGAATTTTACTCAAATTTTATAGAAATATTTCACACCAGAATTTTTATCGAAAATTATTAACTTATTCATTTAACTATTTTTTTCCTACCAGCTATGAATTTTGCTATTCAAGTTAACCTACACAGTGTTATGGTGCGGGGATGTGGGGCAAATGGCCCCAGGCTTCTCGACCAAATCACCTCGAACCGTTTATCTTTCTATCTCTTAAATTAGTTTTATAAGAAATTTCTGGTTCGAACCGAAATATATTCATTTGGTAGCGGTCAAAATGACCGCTAACCGTCTTACTAGTGTTAACCACAGTTGAATCGATATTTTATTTTCGGCAACTAACTTTTTTCACGGAGTAGGAGATCTTTAACAGTTCCCTTGGACAGTCCAAGAAATTTACACATATTGTCAATACACATTGCTTATAAAAATTCCATACTCTCCACTTTCAAAAAACTACTAGATATGTTACATTATGAGCTACTCGTGTAATTTCGGTGCAATTTTGTGCATCCCTTGCGCGTCCAGTATATAGGTTGAGTCTAAAATCATGGGGCAAGCTTTGAGGGATGGTAGAGCTCACTATAAAAAACAATTATTGTATAGAAATATATGATCGGAAGTGACGCGTTGAGGTACAAGCACCAGGTGGTCAATTTGGCGCTTTTTTTTCTCTTTGTGTAATCATGGAATATCTGTGTTAAATAAAGAAAATAATAGTATAGGAATTTTCTGGTATGAATGAGAAATTTTGAAATTAAAAAAGCGACAAATTGCTCCCTGGTGTTTGTACCTCAACGCGTCACTTCCAGTCATATATTCTTGTACAATAATTGTTTGTTATGGTGAGCTGTACCACCCCTCATAGTTTTCCCATGATTTTGCACCCTTCCTGTGTACCCATCTCACCCTAATGTATATCACATACGTGTCGTTTCCACGATCACGTACGTTAACAAGTTTCTGATCCGTATTCTTTCTACCCCTATAATAACAAACATTTTATTTTTTACATAATAAAATAACTCTATTATTTTTATGGTGTAAAACTTGAATATTTTCTCATTTTTTATAGTTAAGGAAGGGGCTTTTCCAGGGACAGCACTTCCATTGATAAAATGTTGAATTGAGTGAATGACACCGGAATTTACAAATTTTTTTTTCGAAAAAAAGAAAAAAAAAAAAGCTCAATTTCACATAAGGAATAAAAGGAAAATTTTGATTATAAATTTCTGGACCCATTGCGGCATTTAGGAGTTTATATTAAGTGGTTTCATAAACGTACCACCGTCCTTGAAAAGGTTAACGGCCATTCCTTTCATGTTTAAGTTTTTACTTTAAATATGGGTAAAAAAAATTATGTCCTTTTCCCAGTATTTATTATTATTTTTAATTTTTATGTTTTCACCAAATATAATTTTTTCTGTGTTTATATGTGTATAACCTATATAAAAGCAGTTCCAGCATAGCTAAATCCATAGTTCAGATAAAAATACAGCCACCTGAAAATGCCATAACCCCTAACTTAATTTTAATTCCTAAATGGCACATATGCACCAGAATATTGAAATGAAAAATTTGTTTTTTTTAAGTACGTGAACAAAAGCTTTTGCTTATTTTGAAATAAATTTGTTTGTAAATTCCGGTGTCGCCATTCATTTCTACATTTTACGAATAGAAGTACATTGCCCCTGAAAGTGTTGAAGATGAATATTGTACTGGATAACATCCACTCAATTTACAACATTTATATTCCTGTCAAAATATTATTTCTAATCTATTATATCATCATTAGTGTATTAGACTTCAACATGTAATTTTATTATCAATAGGAACAGCAATATGGATTAATTTATGTAACAATGTATAACCCCTATTACTTGTATTCAACATCACAGCCAAAATTCTCAAATCCCTGTATTAAATATATTTTTAAATGGTCAATATATGTTTTGTGGATTTTAGTACATTAACCCTCTCGCTGCGTAAGTAATTCTTCGCGATGAGCGTCTTTTACAGAATTTTTAATCGTTTTTCCCCGATTCTTTAAAGTAGAAATTTTTGACTATCGCAATCTGGGAAAATGTCCTGATTAAGTCACACAAAGTTTTCGCTAAAAAATAACTGGTGGGAAAAACCAAATAGTATTCATTTGATGGAAAAATGCATGACCGAGCATATCTCGGGCTGCGCAGGGAGAGGGTTAAAGGAAGAGATGCCTTTTGATGTTTTGGGAACATTTTTTAAGAGCTACTCATATACAACAAGAAAAAAATAGAGAAAAATTGCGAGTAAAGGAATATATATATATATATATATATATATATATATATATATGTAGTAACAGAGGTTACATTTTTGTAACAGAAGTTACATTGAGCGACACAAATTAGACAGTATTATATTAAGCACAAATTAGACTGTATTTATATTAACCTAATAACAATCGCACCACTGAAGCACTTTCATAGATTTTTATTACGCATATGAATTTTAATCTACATTTTTGTTAATTTATCTGCATCTCTTACAAATATATAATAACAGAAGTGACAGGTAGCTGATGTTACATTTAACAAAGAAAAAATTGTATTTTCTATACTTTTATAAAAATATGTCAGTCTTACATTTATTTAAATTAAGTTAACTTAATTTCATATAATAAAAATATAACTTTAATTAAAATTACAATATTTAAATTTAAAAATTTTGTAAAATAGGTTACAAACAGAAAACATGCTAATCTGGAATTAAGATGTTTCAGCTTACTGACCACATATGCCCAGAACAAATTCAAAATGGCTGTAGCATATCTTTTCTAATATTTTTACCTACAAGTAAGCGCAATAGTAACGTCTGTAGGTGACAATGGAAGTCATCTCTTTGATAAGAAAACGTACAGTAACAGAGGTTATAATTTCAAAGTACAAAATTTAATCTCAAAATATAATAATAAAAAATAAGTATTTTAGTGTTTCATGCCTAGCTAGTTAAAATACTATGTTTTATGATTACATAAAACCAGTTAACCCCTTAACCTACAATGACGGGCATAACCCGCGTACGATGATCGAGCCAAATGTAAATTCTTCTTAGAAAAAAAAAAAAAAAAAAAAAAAAAAATATATATATATATATATATATATATATATAAGTCTTTCATTTTTAAAACATTTCTGCCTTTTTAAACCTTTCCGGCACACTGTGCCCGGGTCGGGATACCTAATTTTAATTCCAAACTTACGAACGGCACCAAGAATATTTTAATAAAATTTTGCTTTTACAATGAATAGTTTAAGTAACATGTTTTTAATTTCTGAAAAATTCCGGTGTCAGTCGATCATTTCACCATTTTACAACAAAAATTGCACGTGTCGGAAAGGATTAATTACTGTTAAGTAAGACTTAATGAACTATCAATCTCTTGCCGCACCTAATCCCTCCTGCAAAGGACATATATTTTGAAATATTTAAATTTCTTACTATTTGAAAATTTTTGTCTTATTTGCTATTTTATTGAAACGATAAATATATAGAGCACTGGCTGAAAAAGCAACTGTTTTCAGCTACACTAAGTAAAATACCTAATGCCAGGAGTATGTTTCACACTGAATTCAAAATTAAAAGTAACACTTTTCTCATCACTCCGAGTTTTTTATGCCACCTATATTCATTGTGAAGGCAATAAATATATTTATACACGTGCATGAAATACAGTTGAGAAGCTAAAAAATGAATCTTCAAGGACATAATGCAACCCATAACTTAGTATGACTCTAGCAGATGATACACGATCTCGCGGTAATTTGGCTCTTTACGATTTTCTGGGGAAGAAAACCCTCATTAATATTTTTCAATGAATTCAGTTCTTATTTTACAAGTTGGCGTAAGAGATCTTCGAATTTTCCACCTCTAATCAGAAATCTTATTTGTAGAAAATGAATTTTTGTTAAAACCAATCGAAATTTAAAACGGAATAATGAGCCGAAAGCGTTCATAAACGTTATAAATTGCTATTTATATTAAATTGTTAAGGGTAGAAACTTGAATACGGCTGCTATTTTTAAGATTCAAATGCACTTACTGAACAGTTTAAAAAAAAAATTGAAATTAAAAATGGTGAAGGGAAAAAAACTTCCTGAACTTACGATTTTTGTAATACTGAATGGTCTAAAAACACGAAATTTGGCACGGCATCGGTTCCTTTTTAAGTTATAAATTTTAGCTATGAAGGATTTAAAAAAAAATCGAAATTTAAAAGACTTATAACATACTAAAATTGTTCTAAATTACGAGTGTTCCCTTTCGGTTACTTTTGGAATAATTCTTTTTATATATATGGGAAGAAATGCAATATCATTCCGATCATAATCTCCCAAACCGAATTTTTTTCCGAGAATTTCTTTTTTTATTGTGATTTTTGTAAGGTTGCACGACATTTTGAAGCACTCTGTTTTAGCAGAATTTCAAACTTTTAACGCACATATCTTTGAAACTACCAGTGCCTCTCAAATCTATTAAAGTTCATTACCCAAATTTTCAAAAAAAAAAAATATTTATTTACTTATTTGTTTGGTTGCTGGACCGTTTATGATTCCCCTGATACATTGTATGTAGAAAGTAGTATTGCCAGGTGTCACGCGTAAATTGGGGCTCTAAATGCTTTGAACATTACAAAATTCTGAAATTTGAACATCACAGTTTATTTCGCCGTCTTTAAGGGGTCTCAAGATTCTTAAAATTGGAAAAAATGAAAAACAAAGGACCATTTTCAACATTTAATATCTTCTAGCCACCTCATTTTAATTCGAAAACTAACAATTGGCACCAAGAAGATTTTAATAAAATTTTAATTTTGTAATGAGAACTATATAGTAGGTTTTTATTTTTTAAGAAAATCGTTTGAATATTCTGGTGTCAGTTAATTATTTCACCAATTTATGAACAGAATTCTTCTGCCCTTGAAAGGGTTAAAATGTATAAGATTTTAAAATACAATTTTTATTGGGGATGAAAAATATGAGTATGTTCTTTCCTTTCATGTATTTAAAAAAATAGAAAAATGCACAATTAGCATTTACCAAAGTTGACGAGCAGAAAATCGGTGTAACAGTTCATGCGCAGGATTACAAAATAAATTTTGCAACTAGAATGAAAATTTTGTTACCTACGTATACTTCAGATTATAATAATTACCCTGAACCTAAATAAATTTGTATTTAAAGTATTTTAATATTTCTAATAAAAAGTTGTATTCAGCTGAATCAAAATTTTGAAAATTTCAACAGTATAATCACCTAAAAGAAATATTTTTTTGAACAATAAAAAGGAAATTTTCGGTTCCGTTTATACAAACTGACATGAAACATATATTTTGGAAATTTCATGAAAATATATTCAGAAGTTTTTGAGATATCCTCCTCGTTATGCCCCAAAAACATGATTTGGAGAAAAAGGACTTAAAAGTTTCGGAAATGCCCCTTCAGCTACTAAGTGGGTGCAATTATAAAAGTCATAACTTCTGTTCTAATGGGAATTTCAAGGAAACAATTATATCAAAATGTAACGAAAAATATGAATTTAAAATCAAAATTTCGAAAATTCTGAAGCTTTAAAGCTTCAGAAGCTTCAGTCTTGAGATCCCTTAACCTTCTCCCTGCGTAAGTAATTCTGTTGATGAGCGTCTTTTACAGAATTTTTTATCGTTTGTCACCGGTTCTTTAAAGCAGAAATTTTTGACTATCTTAAACGGGTGAAATGTCCTTATTAAATCCAAAGCGATATAAGTAAGCGTCCTATCTTAAATGGGAGAGGTCATACGACACCCAGCGGACGGAGTGAACTACAAGAGGATTATTAACTTCTTTCCCCTTTGTGGATGATCTATAAGTTCGATATCTATGAAATAACTATGCGCACGCGCAGCCGTGATTTTATTCGTTTGTCGTCTGCAGTACTTAATTGTTGGAAGTATAGATATAATTCGATTTATTTATTCGCCATTAATTAATTTATTAATTGAAGTTAGTTATTTAAACAAAATCAGTTCTTTTAAGAACTTATATTATTTGTGAAAATGCCACGTTGGCGTTCTAATTATTGCAGTTTTCAAAACTGCAAAAATAACTCTCTATCTGAGAGAACTCATTTTTTTCGCTTCCCAAAAGAGAAAAACAGGTTAGTTTTGCGTTTTATTATTATTATAATTTATAAAAAAGTTAAAATATTATTTAATATATATTATTAAATGTCAGTGATTTTAATACGTTCTCTTTGAATTATGTTTTTGTAATGCAATGAACAAGGACATATAAAAATTAGTTAATGTATGTTAAGATAGAATTTTACAGCAGCGTTTTTAATTCAATTCCTGATAAGATAAAGTTATAAAAATTACATAAACATGTGTATTTCCAATGAGAATTAAACATTTTATTACGCTTAGAGTTTAAGTATAAATTATTTAATTAATTTTAAGGCATTTCTTTTTTTTACCGGGCGCAGGCGATAAATTGCCAAATATTCTCTTGATCGAATTGTATTTATAATATTTAAAATAGAAGCATTTCATTCATTCCATTTAAAACTCATTTAATTTTACATTAAGATCCACTTTAATTTAAAATGCAAGCAGTAATTCTTGTACTATTAAACCAGCAATAATTGATTATTTATAGTTTTAAATATTTTGAGAATTTTAGACAACAGCTTTAAAAAAATTCCTAAAATCGACAAATTACTTTTTGTTTCTAAATCTAGAAATATGTCGGTCATTGTGTCATATCCGGGAAAAATAGTTTTCATGGGATACCTGCACTTCGCACAGGTGAATAACATTGCAGAAAGCATACAAAGTATAGGAAAAACTTCAAAAATTGGAATAAAATATAAAATATCTACAAATAGTACGTGGTATGCTCAATTAAACATTTATTATCTTACACCGGTTCTTCGCAGGGGTAAAATGGATAACTTTCCGTAATCGGGCCGATAGCCATGATTGGCGTCAAATGAGAAAACAGTATACAATTGTAACTGTATAAAAGTTAAATAATGGTTAGAAAATGAAAGTAACTTTTATTGAAATAACCCAATTGCGGAACATTCTCCAAATTTGAAAAAGGCTTATGAAACACACAACAATTGCCAACAGGGGGGTACCATTCGTGCGATGCGCCAACTCTAAAGATTTCTTAACTGCTCGCGCATTACGTCACGTGGCGGACAACTTCGCCTTGCTTCGCTCGTTTCAGTATTATTCTGTATGCTGTTCTGCGTTGGAATTTTTTTCTGTGAATGATTTTAATTATTCTATTATTTAAACAGACTTTTTGAATAAAATTTAATGAATGCGCTATATCAACGTGTTCTAATAACTCTCACAGAACAAGTATACAGATTTAACAATACAGTACATAGTCTCAAATTCGAGCATCGACATCCTGGCGATTATTATTCTGGAAAATCGCAAAGAAAAACACTAAAATCGCAGAGGACAAAATTTACTGCAATTTTAAAACCGAATTCCTTTTACGAATGTCAAAAAATTTCTGCAGAACGGGAAAATCTCTAAAAATTGCATAAGAGAATCGCGAGAAATTCCGAATAAACTTTAATGAAAGAAAAAGAAGAGGCATTTACTATATTGGACTAAAATGTTAAAGCCGGATTTCTTTCACAAATGCAGACAAATCGCCATGAAATGGGGAAAAAAAGTTCAAAGTTCAAAACTCGCAGAGGAGAAAATTCATTGTATTTGGCTAAAAGTTGAACAGAGTTCCTTTTACAAATCTAAAAAAAAAAAAAAAAAAAAAAAAAAAAAAAGAGAGAAATAGGCTGTTTGGATAATTGGAAGTTCGGTTTAAAAACATTTTTTTTATAGAAATTGGCTGTTCGGATAATTGAAAGTTCGGTTAATTGGGGTTCCAATAATCCGCTCTCTTCTGTACTTCCATGAATTTTCTTTCTATTGTTTCCTATTTGTATGAAGAAATGTTATATTTGATGTGTTTTATAAGATAACATGGAAATTTTAATATTGAAGTTTTTTTAAGTTTTTCAGTTTTTGCTGAAATTTTGTATACATGAAATCAGTGTTGATTTCAGGGGGTGGCCCGGGGGGAGGACATCCCTCCCCCGGAGCAATGCGATGTCCCCTCCGGAAGATTTGAGATTTTGGGTTTTCAATGGTCAAAAAGTGCAATCCCCCCCCCCCCCGGAGCCACAGAAATCCCTCCCGGAGAAAAGTGTCTGAATTCAACACTGTATGAAATAACGATATTGTTATTTTAATAATATAATGTAAATAATATGTATAGTACATATTTTTTTCATAATAGAATTAGTTTAATTATAGAGTAATATTTTTGTATTATTTTCATCCTGTATAAGCATAATGACATTCGAAAATTTTTGAAAACTTATATCTAGTAATTGGACAATGCATTATTGTTAAAAGTTTTGAAGTGTGAGTTTTGTTTAATTTATTCTGTTTGATAATGCTAGTCTTTTCATTACTACTCCTGTGTAATCATATTCATATAATTCATTCGTTCATTTTATTTTACAATAGTTTAAAAGTTTTCATTTGTAATTTTGCACATTAAAAAGGTATTTTTTTTCGCGAATTTACTTAAGTATTTGAATGTTAACAAACGTATCGCGATATTATTTAACCATTATGCATTTTATATTTGATTAACTCCAATCAGTATTTTTCCAAATTATTTTAAGGAAAGTAATTTTGTTCAATTTACTTTCGAAAATCTGCTTTTAAAAAAATTATTTACTTCGTATTTCGGTCTTTTTACGCATCTATTTACTGTCTCACGGCTGATCGAGCTCCGATCTTGTCCGCCACGTGACGTTTCAGTCCTGCTCTACTCTGATTGGCTATCCTTCAAATGGAACAACCTTATTGTAGAAGAACCTTGATTGCCAATAACTGAAAACTATAGACGTAGCAGTTGTTGGTCGGTAGCCAAAAATTTAAAATTTTCCTTTTAATTTTGTCCGGTTTCAATTTTTGATTTTTTTTTTCAATCTGGCTTCCGCAAAAGAGTCGGAATAAGTAGTAGAAAAAAGGGCTGCGGGCGGAGATGGGAAAATTGAACGTATTAAAATCACTGACATTTAATAATATATATTAAATAATATTTTAACTTTTTTATAAAAAATTATAGGGCTGAAAATCACGTTTAAGATGCTTAAAGGTTTTAAATATTTCTCTTTTGCAATTTCCCAACCAGCTGGTATATTTTAGAAATCGTAGTTTGTTACATAACTTACTCAATTGTTGTACTTGTATATACAGTTGTAACAACCATAAAGAATGTTTAAGGATTTATCAGCTACATTTAGATAATGTAAAATTAATTTGCTAATTTATAATCAAGTTGTAAAAATACTAAAATGTTGTATTGTTACTAGAAACACATCCATGTACATAATTCTTTTTTTTTTCTAGCATATCTGGGAGGGAAAAATCGATTAATTTTTTTTATCTTTTCATATATATGAACAGGGTTGGGTTAAATAAACAGTGTAAAAAAGTACTTTTATGTTAGCCGGCCGCAGTTCATAAACCGTCAAATATTTTCCCCATCACCAGCGTTTATGTTGCATTCATTTCATTCAAAATATAAAATCATCATTTTAAAACTATACTCGTCATTTGAAAAAAAAAACAACTTTATTTAAAATACATACATACTGGTATATTACATCAATTTAAACACATGCTTTTCGCTCATTATATTTAAAATACATTTTTTTTCTAATAAATAATAACACAAACCCAAGGTGGGCAAGTTTCTTCCAATGTGGAAAAAAAAACCATGGAATTAAAAGTTACGCCTATAACTTTTATTAACAAAAATGGTTTTCTTTTAGCCTTAATAGCTTGCATAAAATTCAGGTCTATTTGAAGATATTTACAATTTAAGAGTTATAGGCGGAAAAGCAGACAAAGACATTTTAGAGAATACCTGTTAAAATTTTAATCGTGAATTGCAAATATTTACTCACTCATGGAAGATTAACCTTGTCTACCAGATTTATTGCAAAATATTTTTGTTACAGCTTGTTTTGATAAAAATATATGCATTTAAAATATAGTTGCAATGTCAGTTTAGTTTTGGGGCAAAAGGCAATACTGTTTACGTAGCATTAGTGCTTTTTCTCCCGAAATTAAAATGACATTGCGATTTTTTTTTTGAGTACACATATTTTCATCAAAACAAACAGTAACAAAAATATTTTGCAATAAATCTGGTAAATAAGGTTCATCTTTCATGAGAGAGTAAATATTTGAAATTCATGATTAAAATTTTAACAGGTATTCTCTAAAATAGCTTTGTCTGCTTTTCCGCCTACAACTCTTAAATTGTAAATATCTCCAAATAGACTCGCGCACGAGATGCGCAGATGGTAGATATTCCGTCATATACGACGCCATACAAAAAACCCGAGTATTTGCGTTGTTCACTCCATCCACAAGATGGCGCAGCTGTGCCAATTTACGGCAGATTCCGACTTTGTATGCTTACTTATAGCGCTTTGATTAAATCAGACAAAGTTTTCGCTAAAAAATAACGGGTGGGAATAACCAAATATTATTAATTTGACGGGAAAATGCATGCCCGAGCTCTCGGGCTTATTATTAGTATATCTCGGGCTGCGCAGCGAGAGAGTTAATCGAAGATAATTCTGTAATTAGATAAGTCAAAGAAAATTACTTTAAAATATTGAGCCCAGCGCACTTGGAACGCCGATTTATGTGGGAAACCTGGAAATATTATTATACCTATAGTAACCTATGTATTAAAAAAGTACAAATTACAAACTATTTCCAACAATTTCTATACTAAAATCTTTTAAATTATAGGAGGTCCGAAATTGCAATTTTACAAAATTCAATGCTTATACAATTTTTTTGAAATAATAGAGATAAGCAAAAAGTTAAAGAGATCTGAAGTCTTCGTACATTTTTCCGTTATATCCAATATTGTAGTGAATTCATCTCCATTTTGTTTTTGTTTTTTTAATGAGTACTTTAATGTATACTAAAATGTTCATAAAAATGCCAGTTTTTGAAAAATTATATTTCATCAAGGAAAAGACATAAGAGTGTTTTTCGTCTCTTTTTTCGTCTCGTCTGATTACAAGAGGAAACTTCCACCAGCATATTTTAAAGGAAATTTTCGGCTTATTAAAATGCCTTTAGAGAATTTAAGTTATAAATAACGTAAAAATTTAGATTCTTTTGTAAGAATATCAAAATGGATTCAGATTTTAAAACATACACATATAACCAAAATTTTATAGTCGTGATTAAAATTTTAAATTATAATCACATTTTTGTGATTGCAATATTGTTATTGTGATTCCAATAATTTCCTTATACTATGAAAAGTAAAAACGTAATGTTATCGATTTGAAAAAATATTTCCAATAATTTCACATGAAATAAAGAGGAGTTGTAAAGAGTTTAGAAATCAATGTCATCACATATTAATCAATCGAAAAGGAATTTGCCGCATAAGGCTGTTTTACATGGTTCGTACGGGTTCTTGAATTTCCAGACTAAGGAATTCTTCGGTACCAGTAATTTCTTGTGGAAACTCTCTACTTGAATTAAGCGAATATTCTCCGTTTAAACTAGGTTTATTTTTCTATAAAAATTTGATATTTGGCCTTGAAAATAACGGTACCCGTACGAATCCTGTTTTATTACTACCAAGAAATACTTAATGAAACAAATTTCGGTGGTAACAGAACAAGCAAAAGTGCCGAGAATGGAGAATAATTTAAATCTTAATTTGAAAAACTTTGAGGATAAAATCAGGCGTACGAAATGTGCAAATCTGTAATGGAGCTCATCTTTAATTTAATTCTTAATTACAGTATAAAGTTTGAAGGATCATTTAAAATTTGATTTAGTTAATTCTAATCAAAACTAAAAAGACAATTACTCAACATACTTTTAATTTAACGTTATATTGTTAATCTTTTTTAAATGTATTACTGACTAGCTGACCCGACCGGCGTTGCCCGGGCCCATGATAATATTCCTAAATAAGCTTTAAATTTGTGTGATTTAGTTTTTAAGTAAACTTTAAGTTTTATATCTGCTGCGCAAGCGCTGCTTAAATGACTTATTAAACAGCTGCCAGATAAAAAACGCTTGAACAATTAAAATTATTAATTAATGTATATTCGTTAATTGCGGTTGGATTTCGAAGAAAATTAGAAATTTGTTTTATTCGTTAAAAAATACGTATAGGTGTGTTAATTTCATATCGATAAAAGCAATATTAAAATATATATAACATTTCTTAAAAATTCCTAGTGCAGAGTTGCTAAGTCTCCGACTTTTTCCACACCGGCATTATCTTACAGAAAATGCTGTTATTTTAAATCTTCAGAATGTTTCAATTAAATAAAACCACATTTTCTGTATTAAAATACCGGTATCCAAAAAGCCGGAGATTTGGCAGCTCTGCTAGTGTATTTTGAAATGTGGCAACCAGGCGAACTACAAATTCTTGTAAACACTCCCGCTCTTAAAGAATAAATTAAGAAAGAATTGTCTTTGTTGCCCGATTAAAATCTATGCTTTTTTTCTTTTGAAAACCTCAATCCAAATTCAAGGGAGAGTGTTGATTGGACAGTAGTATGTGACCCTCGCACTAGTGTTCAATTCCAGTCAACTTGCGGTTTTGAAGAAAGAAATACTTTTTTTAATTGGGCCGCTTGATAAGTTTTTAAGTAATAGCTCAGCTAATTATTAGAAATTTACAATTCTGAAGCTCAGATGCATTAGAAGAGGCTTTGGACTGAATTCACAAAACTTTTTAGCTTCGTATGTGCCATAGATTTCGCTAGCCATCGCAGACACACACACACACACAGACGCACAAAGCGAAACTTTCTTTTGTTAGTATAGAATTTCTGAAACTAATTTTCTGAAACAAACAAATGGATTTGAACTTAACCCTTAAATGCAGGGTGTTGCTTTTCGGCAACATACCCAATTTTGGCTTCTAAAATACTATTAGAATAATATTGAAGCTATAACGCCTAATGTTGCCAAAAAAATACATTCTGAAAATATTATTAAATCGATTTTCAACATGTATGTAGATGGCAACACTTGTGCTGTTTGAGAATAAAGATATATTTATCTTTTCAATTGTTGCTACATGTTCTTGTTTATACATTGTTCTTGTACATACTTTGTTTTGTTTGGAAGCTTGCGAAATACCCTATTTTGTTCTGCAGTGAACAAGTAAAATTTATTTCTTATAATAGTTCCTAAAATTGTTTTGTGTTTAACATTATAGAATTTTTTCAAGGAAATAAAAAAAAAAAATTAAAGACCAGTCTGCCGATTAGTAACAAACTGTTTTTTAGCCGTAAACTATACTTAAAATAAAATATGATTTTTTAAAGTATTTTTCTCATGATTTATTTAAAAAATGAAAGCCGAAAAAATTATTACAATGATTTTTGAAAAATCAGGCATTTAAGAGTTAAGTCAAAATGTTGATTTTTAACTACACGTAAACATTTTTTCTATAATCACGCTTTAAATGAACAACAGTTGAAAATCTTTTCTAAATCATGTCATAACGGATTATTCAGAAACAAATCAATACGTTTCGAAGGCTGTTGAAATTTGTATTTTATGTGCGTATAATACATCAAAATAAGTTAAACAATATTTCTCTCAAATTAAATCTCTAAAGCAAAGTACAAATGCAAGAATTTTTGTTTATTCAAAATAGATATAATATCTTTGAATAACCTTAAATTAAACAAACAACAGTTTTAAATTTTCTCTACATTACGTTGCCACTGTTCAAACATAAACATATTTGTTCCGAAAACTGTTCAATTTTTTATTGCTTTTCGAGAATGCAGTAAGTCAAAAGAATTTAATTACCGTTTTTCTCAAATTAATTCACTTAAGCAAAGTACTAAAGCAAGAACTTTTATTTATACAAACAAACGAAATGAAATATTTTTCAACAATCATACAATAAACGAACAACAGCAATAAATATTCTTTAAAAGCTTTAATCACACATTAAACAAACAATCATAACATATATTTTGTAACTTATGTAGTCTTATATTATTCAGACACAATTCTATTTGTTCCGAAGGATTTTGGAATTAGTATTACTATCTGGAATTACTAAATTAAGCAAGTTTTTATGGCAACAGAAAAAATAAAAATGCTAAAGATGAGGGAGCCAATACTGATCTTAAATGTTTGAGAAAAATAATCCTACGCATAAAATTTATAATTCTAGAAAGTGGTAACTATTTTTAATTTAATTCTTGATCACGGTGTATTATACAAATTAATTAGTTAAACATTAATTTATTCTATTTTGGTCATTTCTAAACAGAAAATTGTTAACACACATTTTAACAGAGTGCATACACTCCAGGTAAGTTTAATATTAGTTTTTACGTAAAGTAATATTTGTCTTAGTTAATGAAAAAAGTCTGTGTTTAAATATGGCGACTAATACTTTACAAAAAAACTGGTATTCAAAGTCGCTGAGGTAATCGAACCCTATTTAAAGTCAAACATACGAATGAATTAAAAAAGTTTGAGGATATTTAAAATATAAAAATAAATGAACGATCGCAGCTATTCAAGACATTCTTGCAGGTAAAGTAATTTGTGATCACAGAAACATTGCAATTCGACTCAAATTGTATAAATGATCAAACTAGCATTAAAAACGTTGGGGTAAAAACGTTTAGTTACCGTTTTTTGTTTGGTAACAAAAAACGATAACTATTTTTTTTTTTTTTTTTTTTTGTAATTTTAACAGCTAACCAGAATGAAGTGCCAATAACTGATTAAACTTTGATCTATTTTTATATTTAAAAAAAAGTATTATAGTTATTACAACTTTGAACCCCCAAAAATGTTTTCAGATATGTAAAGACTCCGAATTTACATTTCCCAACATCACAAGATTTGTATAATTTATGATATTACAACAAGTATCAGGGATAAGAAAAGTGGAAGAAGAGAACCATGAACATTTAGAAAAAAAAAACCTGTTTATTGTTCATATAAAACATAAAAATGCAGTGGAAAACAATTTTCAATGTTTTATCTCACTAATATATCCATAGTTACAGTAAAACATAGTAGTACTAGTATTATTAGAACAAGAATAAAAAATGCCAAATGTATGAAATGTCAAATTTGTGTAGCTCCGCCCCGAAACACGCCTTTAAATGAATTGTATGTATTTTAAACATATTTGTGAAAATATTTACATGTTATAGCTAATGTTCATTTTCGGCATTTATATAAAATATACGTGCAAATATGGGAAATTTTTGACAGTAGCGCCTATAATTAGTAAATTATAAACATCAGTATAACTTTGAGCCGGCTCAAAGTTACCCGGAAAATGTGGTAAAATGTTAGTGCCTTCTTATTTTACATTTTATTAACTATTAATAAATAAATAATCACAAAATATTATCACATTTACAACATTTAGACTATTGTCTAAATGTTGTCTAAATATGTCTGATAAATGAGTATATTGTTACTTACTATGAAATTTTAATTGGATTACGACAACTTCAAAACAGCATTCAAAATTTACTTGAAAACTGTACTTCACAAAAATAGCTAGATGATGCATTTAATTGGGTAACATGTTACTAATTTATTTTCTAAAATAAAGAGTAAAAATCCCAGTTTAGAACTTTGCCAACAGAGCACAGTTCTGGAGCTTATTTAGTCTTTTGGAGTGAAAAATATTGAAAATTAGGAGGTGGTGCAAAGTTACACCCCATGGTTCAAAGTTACCCTGAATAACTGTACCTGTTACAATTGTCATTTTTTATTTGTTCTTTAAATTTTAAAACTGTACAAATCTGCATTTTACTTATTTACTAAAATTAATACCTTATTATGTGAAACTATTTATAAAAAAACAGAAACAAATATAGACCAGTTCACATACTCGGAATAACAATATATTTTTTTATAATCTCACATTAATCTAAAAAGAGTAGGGGAGACCGGGGCTAGTAGGCGAAGTTTTTAGTTATTAATTTTTATTAAGTTTTTATTTAAGTTTTTTAAGAAACCTTAAATGCACTTTTAACCCCTGCGGGACGGGAGCCTTTTACGAAAATTTTAATCTTTTGCCACAGTTTTTTAAAAGCAGAAATTTGTGTCTTCTTAAATCGAGAAAATGCGCTGATTAAATAACACAAATTTTACAGTAAAATTTTACTGGTGAGAAAAAACAAAAATTCTGAGCGTTTCATGCGGCACGTATACGTGCCGCTCGTCCCCAAGGGGTTAAAGAGTAGGCATTCGGCTATAAATGTCCCGGAGTTTTGAGTTTGTAGCTTTTGTAGTTTATGTTTAGCGGAAGCCTAAAGTAAACGGAAAATTGTGCGCCAACTTACCCCGTCACGGGGCAAGTTGCCTATACATATGGGGTAAGTTGGCACACGCTTTATAAAAATTTAAATAAAACTCAAATAACATGCCGTTAAGAGAAATCCATTTCATTATTACCAGTAAGTTTAAACAAAGGCGTTATCGCCGTACAATGTAAATTTTAAACTATACAGACATAAAAATAATGAATAAAACATTAACATTGAGTAACTTCTATCCTACTCGATATCATCATCAGAGTTACAGTTGTCACAAATAAAAATTCGACGGTCTCCATTTGGGCAAGCCTCATGTGCCCAAAATCTTGCATTGCAACCATTTTTCTCGGTGTTTGCTGTTTTTCAAACTACCAGCACACACGAGATACCGAGCCGACTTGCCCCGTGTTAGATGCGCCTACTAGCCCCATAATAAATTTCTTTACAAAAGTTAGACGAAACCTTCTAAATATAAATAATCCAAGTAAATCACAAATGGTATAGGTACAGTTAATCATACACGAAGAAAAACTACACAAGTTAAATTGCAATTACAGTCGAACCTCGTTAACATGAACCTCAAGGGAAATCAAAATTTTGTTCATGTTAACAGTAATTCATGTTATCAGTATCAAATCTTTGTATTCATTTTTATAGGGGACTGTGAAAACAATTCATGTTAAAAGTAATTCACGTTAAGCGTGCTCATGTTAACAAGGTTTGACTGTATTAAGATAAGTATTAGAAATTAGAAAAAGAATGAAGCAACAAAAAATTACTTATGAGTACAAAAAATTTAAAAAATCGTAATAAATGGCCACTGCGCGTAGGTAACGGTGCAAAACTACAATGATGATTGTAAAAAGCAAGAATAAAGATACTCTGTGACTGGTTGCGCAATCTATCCACAAACAGGAGATTTATATGGACTGCGCCTACGTACCCCTGTAGCCAACTAGCCCCGGTGTGCCCTAATATATATTTTCTAAATCATATCATCATATGTTACTCAAATGCAAATGAAATTAATCGAAAGATAGTTGAAATGATTGTACTTTATGTAAGTACAGTATATCAAAAGAACTTAATCATTGTTTTTCTGAAAGCAATTCCCTTAAACAAAGTACAAAATCTAGAAATTTTAATTATACAAACCGGACAAAATGTTTTTCAATTATCATACAATACGCGAACAACAGCGGCAATCATTCTTCAAATCATGTAATCGAACATTAAATGGACAATCATGACACGCATTTTGTAATTCGTGTCGTTATCATGGAGCTCTTAATAATGAGGAACTGACATAGCCTTAAAATAGTGAAGCTTCAACTGTAAGCGCTCTCGCAGACATCGATTACCGCTGGGTTAAACTTCCACCAGCAAATTTAAATAGACCTTTTCTCTTTATTTAAAGGTCTAATTAGTGCAAAATTTCAGTCATAAATAAATGGAAGTAACAGCTATTCATTTTTACTGGTGAAAGTTTATTTTGGCGGTTCTTAGGCCCTGCGTTGCCACCATATTATGACAACGTAGACAATCTTCTGTCAGTGTCAGTAAAAAGATTTTAATGCCTGGGGAAACTGACAAAAAGAAAAACAAATAGAAATTTTGGGTATATTGTGAGAAAATATTTCCATGAATAAAGCGCTTAAATAAGGCGGTATTTTCTATTCAAATTTACTGGTGGGAAATTTGCTCGGCGGTAATCTGAAACTGTTGATCCGACTGAAAAAAAGACACATCTTGTGACAACTTTCATAGTTACTTTACTGGCAACCGGTAGACAGTACACTATATATCTCAACCTTTTCATTCATAACTCCATTGTCGTTATAGGTTATCAAACATTAAGGGGTATTGGACCTTTATATGAGCAGAAATGGACCCAAAAATCGAAAATTATTTTTGTGCATATTGTTATTCTCCAGTTTGTTCTGAGCCATTGGCGAAAAACCGCATGCAGATGCGATTATTTTTCACAAAGTTACAAGCGTTTGAATTTTGTATTTAAACAATTTCTCGGCCTTTTAATATACTTTAAATCTGTTTTTCTTAAAACTGATTGCTCAACGTTTTTGGATTTTTGAAATGCTCCAGGAGTCATAATTTTGGATGAAAATACATGAAATTCATAAGGCTGATATTGCTTACAAAGGAATTAAGCATGCATTTTGAAATTCGACTTCATTAAGATAATTAAATTTGATTTTTAACGTATTAAAAGGCAAAATTTTGATGAAAATCTATATGAAATTAAGAAAAAAATTCTAAAAAATTAACTATACATGAGATTAAAAAATCGATGCTTAGTTTTTTTTTTTTTTTATGATACAGTCTTAAGTGATTAAAACGCAGAATCAAGGACATATCTAAACTAGTATGTTGTGGCCATCACAAAACTTTCTTCTATCTCATACATGTCAATACTTCAAAATTTACTATCTCAGTGGCAGTCTGTGTTCATCATGAGAATTCTAAAAATATGAAATTCCGTGCATTAGTTCTCGAGGTACGACCTCGCTGAAATCGTGTAAATCCAGCAAAATGCAGCATAGCAGCGCCACCTATCGGGTTATTTACACCAGAACCTAAGTATCATTAACTTATGTCAACGTCTAACTGAATATGAAGTTTGAGGAAAATTCGTGCATTAGTTCTTGAGATAGACGTATTGCGCAAATCATGACAAATGCAGCATAGAAGCGCCACCTTTTCAGCGATTTGCAACAACACATAATCAGCAGCAATATTAATCAAGTTATACTTAAATCTGAAGTTTCATGAAAATTCGTGCATTAGTTCTTGAGATAGAGCTATTGAGGAAATAGTTCAAAATGCAGCACAGCAGTGCCACCTATTGGGCGAGATACACCAACACGAAGTCAGTATCATTTCATATGAAGGACTAGCTAAATCCGAAGTTTGATGAAAATGTGTGCATTAGTTCTTGAGATAGAGCTACTGCGAAAATAGTGTAAATCCTGCAAAATGCAGCATAGCAGCGCCACCTGTAGGGCGATTTACACCAAAACGTAAACATCATCCATTCATGTCAAGGACTAATGGAATCTGAAGTTTTATAAAAATCAGTGCATTAGTTCTTGAGATAGAGCTTTTGCGAAAATTCTGCAAAATGCTACATAGCAGCGCCACCTGCAGGGCGATTTACACCAAAAACTAATCAGCACCAATCTATATCATGGACTACCTGAATATCAATTTTTATTAAATTCCGTGCATTAGTTCTTGAGATAGAGCGCCCACAAAATTTGTGTCACATACCGACAGACAGACAGACTCACAGACAGACATTTTGTAAAAACATGTTTTTTGGAATCTGTGACCCATAAAACGTGTAAATCCGTCGAAAACTGGAATTCGAAAATTTTCATGAAACCAATACTTTCTTCTTGTAAAGATAGAAGAAAGTAAAAATTATGACGCCCGGAGTATTTTAAAATTTCGTTTAAAAATTTTAATTTAAAAAAAAAATCTTTAAATTATAAAAAATCTTTAAATTATAATAAGATTGGAAATTTATTTTATGGGGTTTTATATACTTATAATGAAATGTGTATTATGCACAAAATTTTATATTTTTATGATGAAAATTTTAAAAAAATGTTTAATGTTCACCGTCCCCTTAATGGATTTGTTCCAAAGGATTTTAGAATTTCAGGGGTCGTACGCTTAAGGGATTTTTTCAGGACAAATATCACTAATTGTTTATAGAAAAATAAATTTATCTTAAACGTGCTAAATTTCGCTTTATTTAAGAAGTAATTTTTCCATAAAAAAAAAGACTGGTACCGAAGAATTTCCCGGTTGTGAAATTTCAGGACAAGTACGATCCCTGGAATTTTTATACTATTTCGAATTACTAAACTGAAGAATCTTTTATGGCAACAGAAAATAATGTTAAAAATGATGAAGCTAATTTTGATCTTAGATGTTAGAGAAAAAGAATCTAACTCATCAATTTTATAATGTTATAATATGCAACGTTTTTAAATTTAATTCTTGATCCTGATGTAATGTAGAAATTAAAAAGTTAAACATTAATTTAGTCCTTTTCGGTCACATCTAAACAAAATTTTTTCTTTAACAAAAAATTGTCTTTACACTTGAAAGAATACCAGTTTTACGTATAGTAGTATTCTGCTTAGTTAATAAATAATTTCCGTGTTTAAATATGGCAACAATTGTTTTACGAAAAATCTGCTATTTCAACCCCTAATGTGTAGTAATAGGGTGGTTACAATGAACATGGGAAAAATTTTTTAACGTTTTCTTCGGGGGGACCCTCCTAAAAGTTGCCAACTAGTTAGAAAATGAGATTGGCAAAGTTTCAACTGAAACGAATAACATGAACCCGTGCCTCATCGAGGTTGAAGTCTTGAAAATTTGCAGTTTTTGGCAAAAAATTGCAGTTTTTCTTTCTTTACGTGAAAACTATTTGTCTTAGAAACCTGATTCTTGTTTTATTTCATAGAAACAGTTGTTGCCTTAAACTTTTACTCTCATCAAAACTTATATTTAATGAATATTAGTATTTTTCAGGTCAGCTCGTGAACCATACCCTCAAACTCTGCATTTTTGAAACATAAGTGCAAAATGACAAATTAATAATTTTATTACTTTTGATAATTTTTTTTTGCATTATTTTCATTAATAGGCAAAAATAAATGAACAATTTTTGCAACTTTAAAAATATTTCACGAATTGTAATTGATTATTAGTTATCTAGTTCTGTGTCTAGTAAGAAAGAGCTTCTCGATTTGTGTTGCAGTTGAATATCTGAATTTCTCTTTTTATTACAAGGCTGTTTTTGTTACCTGTTATCGTTATCTATTTTTAGAATTCACGAAACATTCCGTAAAGCCCACCCCCTTTTGATATGATGTCAGAAATGTAAGATTTTTTTAATTGGCCACTTGTCTCATCAAATCATCGACAGTAAGCTACCAAGTAATCGTCAAGTTTTATGTATTTTATTTTATAATATTCGCAAAATGAAACTGAACGCCAGAGAAGCTGCTAGATTTAGAGTACATCTACCAGTTAACCACAGACTTTAATTTTAAGTAGAAGTGCAATTGACTCCCCAAATAACTATTTCCTAAACAAAGAACTGAGATCATCGAAAACAGATTTAAAAATTCCGGTTTAGAGAGAACTGTTATTCACTGGGATGGAAAACTGCTTCACCATTTTTTGAATAAAGAAAATGTAGAGAGGATAGAAGTTTTAATTAGTTGTGGGGATGAAGAACAGTTACTACGAGTTCCACAGCTTGAAAATAGTATCGGAATAATTCAGGCGAAAGCTGTATTTTCAGCAGTTGCAGAGTGGAGGAAGTTGGTAAAATCCAGGCAATATGTTTTGATACAACTGCAGTAAACAACGGTCACCTCAGAGGAACCTGCATTCTTCTATAGCAATTGTTAAAGCAAAAGTCTTCTGTATTTACCATGTCGCCACCCTAATCTAGAAATTATCCTAAAAGCTGGTTTTGATTGTAAAGTGGGAATAATCACTGCTCCTCAGCCAGATATTTAAAAAAACAATTCTGATTGGGTGGTTTAAATTAAACCAGAGTAAATATAAAAATGCTATTGAAGATGAAATAGTAGATATAAATAGTTAATTCAGAAGAAATTTCAAGTTTTCTTACAGGACCTTTTAAAAATTAACAGCTCAGGGATGATTATAAAGCGTTTATCCAACTTTGTTTAATTTTTATAGTACTCCTTCCTATAAAATACTTTTTTCAGAGCACCTGGTGCTTTTAATCATGTCAGATGCACAAGCAATTTATTCTCTCAAAATATATTGTCATAGATAATCTCTCAATAAAAAATTTAGAAAAAGAAGGTATAAAGAAGGTTAGAAATAACCTTTGCTTATTTCTAATCAATATTTATGTAAAATCGTGCTTCAATATTCCCACTCCCACTTTGGATCCCAATTCAAGACCTGCAAATAATAAAATCACTTGTTCACTACAGAAAAATTGATAAATAGGTTGTAGACAAAGCACTCGTTAAAATGATAAACCATCTTTGGTATCTTAATTCGGATCAAGTTGCATTTTCATTTTTAGATGATACTTTGAAAAAAAAAAAGTCAACATAAGCATGGCTGTAAAATTAATGTCATTTGAAGAAGAAATGATGCTGATGATAAGAATTTAAAAGCAACAAAAGTTTTCAACGAAGTGGATTATTTATTGAACAAAGAAGTGAATGTTTTTGTTTCATCTCAAACTATAAAAATTTTTAAGAGATTTTATATTAATAAGCATTTTTTAAATACTGATCCCAATCTATGGTGTGAAAATAAACCTTATTTGAAAGCAAGAAATCAATGAATGGTTTTAAAGTTGTCAATGACACAGCTGAAAGGGGAAGAAAATTAACCAGACATTTCAATTCCTGTTTAACAAAAAACGAAAAATAAAAACAGTATATGCTAAAAGTTGTATGTGAATGTAGAAAAACTTTTCCAGATTCTTCAAAAGCCACCTTATCTAAGCCATTTACCACCTTAATCCTTTCTGGCGCAGTGGTCCATGTCGAGACTACCTAATTTTAATTCCAAACTTACTTGTTTGTAAATTTAGGTGTAGTCAATCATTTCATTATTTTACGAACAGAACTTTTCTGTACTGGAAAGGGTTAATGTGACAATTGTAGGGGATAATAATTAATTTTCTTTATTATGCTTCCTTTCTTGTAACACAACTTTAATAATAAAATGCATTTGAGCATATTTGTTCTAATTTTTATACTTTCTTTGCACCCCCCCCCTTTTTTTTAAATTTTTTCAGTTTAAAATTCGATTTTTTTTTTCATTTTCTTTGGAATTTTTTTAAAATTAGTACTTTATCATGTACAAAATGAAAAACAAAAGGGGGAAAGCAGATGAAATGGAATGTTACAATGTTTTTTTCACATTTTCATAAAAATCAATTTTTAGGATTTGGGTGAAGTCTGGTCCTAAAAAAATGCACATATGTCTAAATTTATACATTTTTAGAAATAAAATGATGTGTGGTTCTTCAAAACGAAGCTTCTTTATATAAAATGAGACCTGAATTATGTTTCTAGGTTTAATTGTATTTATTTTATGAAGGATAAACAGCATTTTTTTGCGAAAAATCACGTTTTTTTCAAACTTTAACCTCAATGAGGCACGGGTTAATATTATCCAAATGAGCTAAAACTTTGTCATTCTCATTTTCTAGTCTATTGGCAACTTTTTGGGGGGTCCCCCGGAAAAAATTCAAAAACTGATTTCTTGTGACCACCCTAGTGTAGTAACCATGTTTAAAGTCGAACATACTACTGACTTAAAAAAGATTGAGTGTGTTTCAAATTTACTAATAAGTAAGCGATGACAACTATTGAAAATATGCTTGCAGAAAGTAATACGTGCAGTTAAAATTTTCTTTATTACGCTGCCATATTTTTGTTTTAAATATCACCAACAGATGGCGCTGTTCGACTCAAACTACATTAATGCACAAAATGACATTGAAAATTGAAAATCAGAACTTTTTTTTTTTCTAATTTCAACAGTTAAGCGGAATGAATGATAAAACTGATTAAACTTTGATACTTTTTTATATCTTTGTTTGTTTTAGTTCAATTTGAAGCAGTGCCAGTAGCGTAGCAGATTAGCTATTCAAATCATCTGAATAATACTATTTCGGAGTAATATTCTTCACTTTACATAATAGCAGAATTTTCTGCGATTGATTAAAGCGAAAATAATTTTACGAGCTAGGGCATAAAAAGCATTTGGGCATCTACCCTCGCTTTTACATAAGACATTGCAGAGCCTTTTATCGGCAATATACGGAACTAAAACGTAGAAATGTAGTAAAGAAATTATAGGTTCAAAACCTAATTACCTGCAAGAATATCTGTGACAGTTGTCATTGTTTTTTTTTGTTTTGTTATTTGTTTTTTAAAAGCGTCCGTTTCTTTTAGAACAGCCTGCATATTGCTTAACCCTTTCTGGGGCAAAGCATTTTTAGTGATAATGTGTTGAAATAAATAAGTGGCACTGGAATTTAACAACTAATTTCTATGAAAATAAGAAAAAGTCTATATTTCGCGTACATATTAAATGGAAAATATTTTACAAAAATTCCGGGCCATTTTGGCGTTTGTGAATTAAAGATAAGTGTTTTCATAAGCATACCACCGCCCCAGAAAGGGTTAATACTAATATCATTACTGTAGTATATTAACAACTTTTCTATCAACTTATTTCTATAAAAACAGCTAATATTTGGAACACTTAGAGTACTCCAGATAAACAATATATTTTTCAATCATCTCAGATTAAATTAAGAAGGGTATTATATATTTTCTAAAACATATAATCAAATGTTACTTAAGCACAAATCAATTTGTTACAAACTTTGTAGGAATTTTTATTATTCTCTAGAAGCACATATTTAAACAAGTTTCCATTGCAACATAACAAACAAAAATGCTAAGAATGGGAAACAATTCATTCTTTGATACGAGAAAATAAAATTTCTGTATTACGAAAAGCATGTTATGAAACGATTGTAATAGTGTTTTTATGACTTTAAATTAAGGTATGTATTTCATTTGATAAATGAAAAAATGCCAACGATTTTTAGACATTTAATAAAAATAATGTTGTCATTACTATAACATGGTTCGTACGCCTCCTTGAATTTTGCAGACCAGAAAACTTTCGGCACCAGTATTATCTTATAGAAAATATCTTCTTAAAAGAAGGCGAAATTTTGCGTGTTTAAGGTGGATTTCTTTTTCTATAAAAATATACTGGTAGTTTTCCTCGAGAAATAACGGTATCCGTATGAACCATGTATAAGATGAAAAGCTTTAAGTTTGATTTGAAGGTATATTAATGTGTATTTCCTGGCAGTACGTTTTCAATTATGATATGCGTTTAAATGTTTAACCCTTACCGGCGCAGTGTCCTTAAAAAAGGACACCTAATTTTAATTCCAAAAGTGACAAACGGCACCAAGAATATTTAACAAAAAAATTCCTATTATAATGTACATGAAAATAAGCAAGTTTATATTTTCTAATAAATTCGTTTATAAATTGTGGTGTCAGTCCATTATTTCATCAGTTTATAAACAGCAGTACTCCGCGCCAGTAATGGTTAACTAAAGTTTTGCATTCTACGCGGTGTGCATAAATAATACAGATCATATACAGGGCAATGCAAAAGAATTCGTAAGTTTTATTGAGTATGAGCGTGAATTGCTTAACACTAGAACGCCGGGAAATGTTGCATAAGTTTTATAAAAATATTTTAAACCAGAAAATTTATTTAAATTTATTTAAGTTACTTGTTTATCTTATTTCAGTGCATTTTATGTTCAACATATTTTATGAAGAAATTTCTGATTCGAATCGAAAATTAGTCCGTTGGTGAGTGTCGAATCGACACCAGCCCGACGTTCTAGAGTTAAACCTTTCTGGCGCGGAGTAATTCTGTTTATAAACTGATGAAATGATCTACTGACACCAGAATTTATGAACGAATTTATTAGAAAATATGAACATGCTTATTTTCACGTACGTTATAAAAGAAACATTTTTATTAAATTTTCTGGATACCAGTAAAATAAAAATTAGATGTCCTTTTATAAGGAAACTGCCCGCGAAAGGTTTAACTCTGAGCTGCCAACTCTCCGGCTTTTTGGATACCAGTATTTTAATACACAAAATGTTCTTTTAGTTAACCTTTCACCGTCCGAGGTTTTTCCTGTATTTTTATAAGAATGCTTGTAAATTCCAGGATAAATATATCTATTAATCGCAGTTTGATGCTATAATATCTTTAATATCATTTCTTTCTATATACGATTCAAAATAAAATTCTGTTTAAAATATATTTGTCTACAGCCATTTTAACATGATTTCTAGAAACGGAAAAATCCGGGCATGTCGATTAAAGGGTTAATCGGAACATTTGGGGGATTTTAAACAGCATCATTTTCTTAAGATAATAGTGGTGTGCAAAGGGCCGGAGACTTGTCAACTCTGTTAACTCTTTATGCTCCGACGGGACTTTTAAGTCCCATTAAAGAAAATGCAATATAAAATTTATTTAATTCGTCTTCTTATAAACGTATGTGGTACTTTTAATACAAAATACTTTGCCAATCACATTAACCCTCCGTCTACCAGACGGGTCCATTGGACCCGACAGGTACATACAAAATATTCATTCAAACCAGAAATTTCTTTAAAATAAACTAACTATATAAACCAGACAAAAATAAGGTAAATAAATAAGTTAAATAGTTTTAAATAAAAATTCTGGTGTAGAACGTTTTATTAAAACTTGAATAAAATTCCCGGTAGATCTAGGGTTAAGTATGTACAGCGAAACAGTCGAAGCTAAATATCTTTTAATGTGGTTATTTTCTCAACCATTTATATGGATTTAGCTTTGCTCCTATTATAAAATGTTTTACGAAAAATTTGCGTCTACAAAGCACTTCTTAGTTATTACAGATAGGATCATAATACATTTATTTACCTTGTTCTTGTAAGAATTGTGATTTTTCCATAACTGTATGTTTTGTTAATTAAACTAATTATTCTTGCAAATGTTTCACAAAAAAACGCTCTAACTACAGATATATTAAATCAGTTTTATTTGAAAATCTATCTAAAAATCAAATTGTTATTAGCCCCCGGTATGGTATGCTATTTCTTTCTCCAGCTTATTTTGTGTCGCCTCCAAAAAATAACGTTACCTTATAGAAGCCAGCCTTAAAACACAGCAGTACGATTAAATACTCTATAGTAATTTTTTAAACTTCTAAGAATCGCACGTTTTCAATTTTTATACCGTCGTATTGGAAAAAAAGTATAAAACTGCATCTTCATTTATTTTTGAAATAATAATTTTTTTGTAGTTTTTGGAGCCATTTGCTTAATATTGGCAACGGAAGTACTCCATTTCTGTAGAAAGTAAAGAAAAATAGTTGCAAAATATTAATTATATATATTTTTTGCCATTTTTTCATAACAACCGAAATAAAATGTAATTAAAATACGTGCTATTTTGATAAAATATAAACGAATGATTTTTGTTAAAACATGGAGCTATTATAAACTATATTTAATTTTAAGTATCGATATTAATGTTACAAACAAATGAAGGCCTATGAATAATTAGACAGCCTTTTGTTTTTGCTCGAGTTTCTTTAATGACGGCATCTATTTGCTGCATTTGTGTATTATTCCGCGATAGTGACGTCCTATGCCTACTTTACGAGGCTAACGGAAAAGACAAGCAACCGCGGTGCATCCTACGTATCTTTTTTTACAGACCGCTAGAGTGACGTGAGGCTCTTTCCGCACATCTTCATTGGGACCTTCTAGCATCACGTGACTCCAGCGGTCTGTAAAAAAAGATACGTTGAATGCACCGCGGTAGCCTGTCTTTTTCGTTAGCCTCACCTACTTTACTGTAGATTTTTAATACTGGATCGTAAATGTGGAATTATTAAGCGGATGCGAATGACGTCATTTGACATAAAATAAAAGCTGTAAATCTTAAAATTGAAATATGTTTTGTACTATTTATATATACATATTTTTTTTTTTTATCAGGGGCGACACAAAATTCTGAAAAAGCAAAATTCATGTTTTGTAGTTATATAAGTTGTTTTGGATATCTTTAGATCTTAACGAGGATACTAATTGAAGAGAGCCAAATTTCTGATTTATAATTCAGGGCATAAAGGTCTAAATTGGGTTTTAACTTAGTTATGCATTTTCAAGCTGAACATTATTTAGTATTCTAAGAGATGTTTTTAGACCAGGGCTGCCAGTCTGGCCTCCATTTATATACAAAAATTTCGAGTTTATACCAAAAGTAAAGAATAGTATTTTATTCTTTATTTAATAAGAGGCATTTAATGATCACATAAAGTAAAATTTCTTCTTTCAAAATTTACGGTATGAATTTCAAATTTCAGTTTAAAATTGGAGGCCAAACTAGCGACCGTGTTGTAGACTGACTATAAATAAATAATACGCAAGGACATGCCAAAAATTGGATATATAACCGCATATGGATGATAATTTCTTTACGTGCGATTTAGAGTTTTAAGCGTGCTTTAGTCTGATTTAAATTTTAACTAATTATGTGTCGTGGAAAAGTAAAAAAATATGTGTAATACACAGGGATGCACAAAAAAATTCATCTATATTTCCATCAAATGGTAGATCGCTGAATGTGAATTTTCAGCTTATTAGGCGTTTTCTTAATAAACTAAATGTTAGCATACTCTGTAGAATATATATAAATCTATAGATCAAATATAGGGCTTCATAAAAGATTTGAAGTAATTTTCCGACTATAAACGGTAATTGATGAAGTATGGTTTTAAAATATATTATGCGGTTTTTTTTATGTTTACTTGGGCATTTGTAGGCCTCTCCACCTAATCGAACATGTTTACTTGGGTATTTTTTGTACCGTATTAACCCTCCGTCTACCAGACGGGTCCATTGGACCCGACAGGTACATACAAAATATTCATTCAAACCAGAAATTTCTTTAAAATAAACTAAGTATATAAACCAGACAAAAATAAGGTAAATAAATAAGTTAAATAGTTTTAAATAAAAATTCTGGTATAGAACGTTTTATTAAAACTTGAATAAAATTCCCGGTAGATCTAGGGTTAAGTACAGTAAAGCGCAGATTATCCGCGAGCGGATGATTTGCAGTGCGGTTTATCCGCGAAGCTAATTATTATTATTATTATTATTTTCATTTTATTTAATTTAATTCGAGCCAACAGCAAGGAAAATACAATAAGCCTTACTAATAAATATAAACAGAAAATTCATATATTCGAAAGTAATAGAAGATTTCAAGATTCGGCTGCCATGTTTAAAATATCAGCTATAAAGTCTTGATGTCTTTTCTTGATTTTATTAACAAAACGTAAACACAGCAATTAAAATATTTAACAATTAAATAAGACTATTACGATAAATTCCAGGGGAGCGTATCAAGAATAGCTTTATTTTTGAGACAGAAAAGGGGTTTCCAAAGCAAGAAGCAAAAACAAGTGACTGATTTTTTTTAAAAAAGGTGTAACTCAACAATTTCTGTACAGTATGTATGGCATTGTGACTATGCATGTATTTTAATCTTTTTATTATGTCTTTTGTACACTGAAACATAGTTTTTACGTTGAATTTCCTTTTTTTTTAATTTCGTGCTTGCACCCCATTTTCAGTCTTTTTCGTGTTATCCGCGGTACCCTTGCCAACCAATTCCGCGGATAATCGGGGCTGTACTGTAGTGTTATTGTGGAAGTGTTGGAAAGTGTTTCATAATCTATACTTGAAGCATAATTTTTCTTTCTTATTTTTTATAATGCTACAGTGAAACTTGCATTTAACGAAATCTCATCATCGCCCTACATAAACAGTTCGTTATGAAGAAAATTCGTTGAATAGAAATCGACTCACATTCATGAAATTTTTATAATAAAATACACATGCATAAAATGAAAAATACACCTAAAATGGAAGTATTGGAAAAATGTTTTTTTTTTTTTTTAAATTCTGGCAGTAACTTTTGTTTTATGCAATGTAGACATATGAAAAAATTATATTTAATATAATGTCTAGAAAAAACACATAATAAACAGAGGTAAACAAAAACTGAAGCGTAAAGTATTTTTTCGCGGTATTTCAGATTCTTAACTTTTAAAAAGTCTGTAATATTAATTTGTACAAGTTTCTTATAAAAAATATACTGTTCATAAAAATTTTAGCACTATTGTAAGTATCCGAGCAATTCATCAGTAACATTTTCGTGAAACTGGAATCCCCTTCTTATTGTATCGCATTTAGCATTTATTTTTTTAAATGGAAATGATTAAATATATAAATAATTTCATTTTCATATAATCAACTGAAATAAATTCCTACATCCATCGTAACTGCAACCTCTCCATTTAAATGTTATACACGCACGAAAGTGAAATAAACTTCGTTATATACTAGAATATATTTTTCGTAATATGGAGATTAATTTACATGCTCAAACTCAAGGTTCAGCAGAAAATTTCATTAAGTAGAAAACTTCGTTGAAAAGGCACTTCGTTAAAGGGAGGTTTGACTATTTAGAAATAAATCAGGAAAGTAGTTTTCCTCTCGAATTTACAAAGCATTTACAATGCACAAGTTTCATCAGTTTCTATAGCTGTTATTTCAGTTTAGTTCAAAAAGTGTTCCAAAAACAATTACAAGCAAAAGCAAAAAATCATGCATCCTGAATTATGAAACACTTTCCAATACTTTCAGAATACTTCAACAGCACTTCAGAGTTGATTAACCCTTTGAGCTCTGGTGGGAGAATTTCTTAAAAATACCCAAGTACCACATTGGCGGCAGTATTTTGCAAACAAAAAATTCGGTTTATTATATACACAAAAAAATGCATTAATTTATTTTCAAATAAATTTGGTCGAAAATTCCGGGACCATTGTGACATTTGGAGATTAAAATTATGTGGGAAGAAATTCGCCCAGCAGAGCTCAAAGGGTTGATATAAAAGATGATGGATTATTAAAGAGTTTGGAAAACGCGTAACGGATTTGAAAACCTAATTTCTGCTATTACCGTCAGTGAAAAATAACCGACGTTTTTTGTGCAGCCCTGTATATTATCTACAGATTTGTATGCATACTACATAGTCTTCTAAAAGTTAGTTCTTTTAAATGAATAGGACAGTTGAAAATTGTCATTCAGCAATTTCCTTGAATAAACGAAATGTACTTTTGTGCAGCCTTGTGTATTATGCATAGAAGTTATACGCGTCAAGTAATATAAAAAATAGTTCATTATAAAAACGCGTTGCACAACTGAAAGCGCAGATCCAGCAGTTATTGTTCGTATGCTTTAATGCACAATTTCTTCTGTAGACAAATTTCTTTTTGTACCCTGTAAATGAACGATGAACTCTATGCACACGATATTATACATTATGCGCCGTATATTACGCCTCAGTAATATACATAAAGTTCAATATATTTAAAATAGTGTAACATCGTTAAAATACACCACAAACGATTTTCCCCCACAGACCGTAATGTAACGAAATTCTTTTGAGCGTCCCTGTAAATGAACCGTAAAATCAACACTCTTCCTTTTCAATAAGGAGCATGCCATAGTGATACACAACAACATCTATGAATTTCATGGCAATCGGACTATATTTACGGGAGGTAGAACACGGACAGACGGACAGGCAGACAAATTGAATTCGTAAACATTTTTCAACTTAGTTTGAAAGTGTTAAAAATTGGAACACAAGCTGAAAAGGGGAAAGGGGTTGTGCATATATAACGTTATCAACTTTTTGGTAATTTTGGACACCCTCCCTCCCTTACGATATCATACGTTATCATCCCTCGAACTCCCCCCCCCCCCCCGTAATGATATCGTTAACAATGTCTAATTTTTTTTTCTTTTGTTTGCAGTGATAAATAAATATGGTTACATTTATTTTTTGCATATACTTTATTGATTCAAGGGAAGCCAATAAAATATCACTGTATATGTGAAATAGCTTTTTATCAAATAACACTTAAAAGATGTAGTTACTATTTAAAAGTATTTAATAATATATTTTTGTTACATAATGCAATCAACAGTAATAATATATTCTTGCACAAGGGGGGGGGGGGGGCAAACAGAACTTCTTATTAATAAAACAGGCGGAAAACATTATTTCTATTTTATTTACTAGTAAACACAAGTATCATTTTAAACATACTTCGCATATGATTTCCCGAATAGCATATTATATATGCATACAAGTATGACAGAAATGCGATTCGTTAAGGTATTCCATATTATGTAATTAGTTTTATAAGCATTTAATGATTTTAATAATATCTTTGTATTTTCATAAAAATAGATAATAGACCAAAAAAAGATAGCATACTATTTTGATGTAAAGTCAAAGGTATAAATAAAAGGAGAAAATTTGGGTTGTATCAAAAATGATAACGATATCAAAAGACAAATCCCCCCTACCCCTACAGATATCATACGATATCATGTGTCAGACCCCCCCACCTCCCCTAAAATGATAATGTTATATATGCATAGCCCCAAATGGGTGCGTTTGGGAGATTAAAAACGACTTTTGAATCAGTTTTTCGTTCAGAGTCTTCTGGTAACATATTTTTTATTTGGGTATGAGTTTTCTTTCAAAATTAGCCATATTGCTAAAATTAGTTAAAAGTCAATGAGAACATATCTGATTTTGTTATGTAATAGGACTCGTATTTATGAGCCGATTCGGATGTGACTGAATATGAGTACATGAATTACAAAGGGCTCATCGGATTTCGTTGACCAGTTTCATCCTTCATCGAACGGTAATTGTCAAAATCCGCACCCGGAGGAGTAAAATTGTATTAAAATTCCACTATTCTTTTATCTATCAACCAGTTTCAGTAAAACATATACAGAACCAGATGTTACAAGAGCTGGAAACATTCTTTTTCAAAATATACGGCCTGTAAAGCAATTATATTTATAAATCTTTTAACAAATATTGAGAAAAATAATTTATATTTAGAATGCAGTAAAACGATCCATTTTTCCAAAAGAAATGTTTTGTTGCTTTGTGTTACCAGACGTCAGCTGTTGCAAGAGTCAGAAGAGAAAAACAAAGGCGCCAAAACAGTTTTGTTAGTTAAAAATTTCCAGTAAAATAGCGTTTAAATTGAGTACCCTATTCATTTAGCTGTTAGTCTATTTCGATGATAAATGGTCTATACGGGGAAATCATAAGCGCTGGCGAATTCCTTCAAAATTTTCTGCCCAATAAAGCTTTTTTTCTTATTCATCATTTAAAGTACAGTTAAGGAAAATGTTTTCGGAAGGATATCTATATTATAAAGGACAAACATATCTGTGCGTAACGCATACGTCATTTTGCGAATGGCAACACTTTGAAATTTGAAATAAAATTTTTGTGTTGTAATTTTCTCTACTGCAAATTTTTATACTTCTAAACATCGCACATTTTAAATTTTTACACCGCCGTATAACGAAAAAAATGCTCTTTTAAATGCAATTTGTTTGAAAGCTGTATCTCATTTTAATTTAAAGATATTAATTTTTTTGTAGTTTTTATTACTTTTTTTGTAATCGTGGCAGCTGAAGTACTCCATTTCTGTTGAGACTAAAGGGGGGAAAATGAAAATAGTAGATTGCTGTATCTTTTTGTTGCCATTTTCTCATAAAAATCGAAAAAAAATTGAAATTAAAATACGTGCTATGTCAAGAATATCGTCTGTTATAAAACCCAGTGAGTTTTGACTTTATTTCGTTGTTATTTATCAAATGATTTTGCCGTGCCGGCTCCATTGCAAAATATTAATAAACAATTTGCACATTAAAAAAAAGTTCAGAATTTCTCTCCCGCTAATTTTCTACAACGAAATTAAAGCTTCATCAATAAATAAATAAAAGAAAATATATATAAAAAAAACGAATTTAACATATATGTATTCGAACAATTTAAATTTTTAGAGCCGAATTGGGAAAAATATGTGCTTTTAAATGTAATATGTATGAAATAGAGTTGCTAGGCAACTGTTAAAGTAAAAGAGAAAAAATAATCTATGTATTGAAAACACAAGATAGCTTTTTTAGATATCTTCCTTGAACTTTCGCTGTACCAATTTTGCTAATAATTCTTTTTTTAAATGAAAGCTGTTCCTTTGTAGATGTCCTCGCACTAGCTCTTTTTGTAAATATTTTCACTTTTATATTTCTAATTTAATTTGAAAAGATTTTTTGAAATTTCATTAAAATGGTAGCAATTGTATTATTTCCACTGTTTCAGAAAAAAAGAAATATTGGGGTTTATTTATCCTTATTGATACCATTTACTCATTACAGTTAAAAATAACTTTATTTGAAGTCTGAACAGAAAATGACATCACTATTTAAAAAACATTTTCGCTCATAAAGCTAATGTTACAATATATTTTCATTCGGCTGATAACGAATTTGAGACACTTGGCGTAATGCTTCAGTAAGTGCTATATTTAAAAGAAAACAATCCTTTTCTTTGATAAAACTATATATTTTTACACGATTACATCTAAAAGACATCAGTTTCTGGAATTTGTACTTAACGGTACTGAAATTAGACCCTCAAGCCAAAATAATACATTTTCACATGCAAAGTTTTAGCTCACAAACGGAACTTCACGTTTGAAAATCTATCTATATAGGTTGGAAAAAGGAAGGAAAAGGTAGGTAGAGGGTAGGTTATAGGTAAAGGAAAAATATGTCCGTGCGTAAGACTGACGTCATTTTGAGAATGGCAACGCTTGACGATTAAATGTCGGATTTGCAATCTTTGCTACTGCAATTTTTTGAATTTCTAAACATCGCGCATATTCAATTTTTACACCTGTTATATAGGGAAAAAAATCTACTTTCAAATGCAATTTTCTTGAAAACTTTATCTTAATTGATTTATTTATTATGTCTTTTTAAATAATTTTCAAGAATAATGTTTTTTAATCTATATCCATTGCGTACAGGCTCCATTACGAAATAAGCCATTTGCACTTAAAATAATATGAATAATTCAGCATTTGTCCCTGACTAATTTTTTATAGCGAAATTAAAACTTCATATTAACACGTTCACGCCGGCGCGGTGGGTCACACTCGACTGTCTCAGAGCTGCCAAGTCTCCGGCTTCTTGGATACCAGTATTTTAATACAGAAAATGTTGTTTTATTTAATTAGAACAATTGGGCGATTTAAAGGAGCAACATTTTCTCTAAAATAACAGTGGTGTGCAAAAAGCCGGAGACTTGACAACTCTGAGACAGTTGAGTGTGACCCACCGCGCCGGCGTGAATGTGTTAAAAAGTGACTGTCCATTTCTATTCCACAGCTGTTTCTCTTAGAATATGGACTGTTGGGTGATCAAATTAACGCCAGTTATTCGCATGGGTCCGAGGATGTTAAACGTGGTCGTGGAATTTTAAAATTTGTTTAGTTTTTGAGATATAAATTTTTACGTTATTTTTTATGACATTTCTGTAATGATGGAAACTAAAATTGCTCTATTTTTGTGGATAAAAGAGAGAAAAGGGAAAATGACAAGGATTATTAGGTCATTGTTTGAAATCATTTTTAAATTGAAATTAACGTATATTTGAATAAATAGTGAAAAAATGATTGTAGTTTTCAAGAAAATTTCACGAAATACGAACTCACACATATTCAAGCTTCAGGAATCCGTTTATTTTAGAAACACAAATTCGACTCTCGACTGGAACATTGAGATAATTTCTGTTGATGTCAAAAGAAAAAAAAAACATCGTACGTTATTTTCATTTAATTTAAAGTCGTAAAGTAGATTTTCAAACATTGCCACCCATTAAGCGCCGCTATATTAAGCGCGTTAACTAAATAAAGTTTATATATGTTTTTTATATACATAAGATGCCAATATGATAAAGCAGTTGAATTTTTTTTAATAACTGTAACCGTTTAGAATATATAACATGTTCCCGTAGCGGGAGCGTTGGCGTCTAACGGGGGTTGAACCTCTCTCCAAATCGTAAGGAGCCGCACGTTATTTTTTCCTGCCCCAATGCAATTGCGGTTAGAAAAAATTAATAAAACATCATTTTTTGGCAATCTGCAAACAATTTTATACAAACATATAAATAATTACTAAAAATACATATATTAAAAATTTAATATTAATATCTGAAAAACATTTTTATTAAAATTTTTTGAACGAGTAGTCAAAGTATCAGAAGTATAAAGCCACTCTTACTTTTTTTTTTTTATTATTTTCCGATACGTTTTCTACAGACCTTCAAGGAAAACTCTGATGTAACATTATATTGCATTATACACTACATAGACACACACAAACGCACGCACAAACACACACACACATATATATATATAGATATATGTTTTACATTTAGGTTGGTTGGTTGGTTGATTTTGTGACGGCCGATTATCTACACTAGGGATATAGGCCCGAGGGGGAGTGCCCTTCGTGGGGGTCTTTCTAAGGGAACCTAACCCGTATTAACGCATGGAAATCCATGGTTCGAAGAAAACCACGAAAACTCCGAACGATTAGGCCGACGGGCGCGATTGGGATCGAACCCAGCACTTCCCGTCTACCAGTTTCGAGAGCAGAACCTCTCAGCCACTGGTGGGGATTTACATTTAGGTTTACTCTATGTACTTATATTGAAATAGTTTATTACATCGACTCGTTGTCTGTTAATTAAAATTATATATTATTTCTAAATGATGTATTAAATTTTCTCTTTTATTTAATTGAAATAAAGCAATTGTTTTAGAAATGAAAATTAAGACATCTTTCATTAAAAAAAAAAAAAAAAAAAAAAAAAAAAAATGCTTTTACGCTACTATTACCGCACTATGCTATTCAAATTATTTAATAAAATACATTATTTTTATTACTTCTGTAATAAGAGGCATGCGGGTATTGAAAAATTTATCTACAAAATTATTGCCGTTAGTAAAATTAATATAAAATGAAACAATTCGGAATTTTCGGAATTTTTCTTTTTGTGTTTGGTATATGAATCTACCTGTGGAAGCCTATTTCAAAAGTAGTTGCTATGTTCTACTTTATTATACCTTTATTTATGCTCAAATTTCTTGTTACATGAAATTGGAAAAAATTATTTTTTTAATGCTTAATAATAATTTACAATCATTCATAACGCAATCCTGTATTTTTTTCTCTTTTTTATTTTACATCTTTTTTTTTCTTTTTTTTCTAAAACGGATAAACATTATAAATATAACTTTTATTGTTTTAAGGTGTTAGTGATGCTTTTTATTAAATCTAATCTGATTCAAAGGGGCTCTGTTTTTGTTTTTTTTTTCATATAATATGAAACGCCCATATTCAAGCAAACTGAAATATATTGCTGTTCATAAGAATGAATACAAAAAGCCCTTGAACACAATTTATAATTACTATACCTAATAGTCATATGGTCTATAAATCACCTTTTTTTCTTCGAACAGTTAACATATTTCTTTTCACTTACTGCCTAGAAACACATTCTTTCTTTATGGAAGCCCGCTTGCATGTAAAGGGGGAGATGTAAGCACAAGCCGCCAAAGCTCCCTTTGTGGGAACATTCCAAAGAAACCTGTCTAATATAACTTTAAATAGGTATATTTACTTTGGGTTAGGAATGGATTATTAGTTGAAATGTTGACTTTAAATATTCACTGTACTTGTAAAAGAATCAAGAATTTTTTTATTTCTTTTCACTGCTTTTACTTGAGATAGTCGAAAACCTAAAAATTCTCTTTTTTAAAAAATCCGCAAAAAATTAAAAAAATATATATATCATCCTGAAAAAAATATATATTAGACTCCTTACTATTAACTTTTAAATACAAAATGTATTTTTTAAATAGTTTAAAAATATTTTGAGAAAAAAATTAATAAAAAGTTGTTCCCGCAACGGGAGCGTTGGCGTTTAACGGGTTAAGATGGTTAATAAAACATTTCAGAACCGGACATTAAAAATGCTAAAAAGCGAGAAAAAAAAAGAGAAAACTTTTAGCGAGAAAAAAAATAATTCTTTAAATATTTATTTTAATTCAAAAATATAAAATGCTTCTGAATAAATTCGTCCAAACAAATTCATTTTTGTATAAGTTGACCCAAATGACATCATTTCTACGAACTCCGAAATTCGAAGCAAAATCTTGGAAGAGCGAAAATCTCTCGGCAAATAAAGTTATAGAATATGTGCATTTTTATTGGGAAAGTTTTGACTTAAATTGTAAATATAACTTATTATTTGAAATATTGTATTTAATAAAATTAATATCACAATGGCTTTCTAAATTTACAATAAAGTTAAGATTTCATTTTTCGCAAAAAGATCGATTGTCTCATGCAATTCAAAAGCAACACAACGGGTTGCTACGAAACTAGTATTTCTAAATACTAGAATTTAATGTTATTTTCTTAGTTTCGTCGAAGGTTGATTATAGTACTCCTTTATAATAGTTTTTGGAGAATTTATTTATTTGACGTCATTGTGCGTAATTGAGACGCGATTCCCCATAGTTTTGTGACTTTTAGGGTATATTTGACTTATTATTAAATAAATACATATTTTAGCACTCAGAAAGTTATTAAATACTGTGCGTTTAGTTCAAAAGTAACTTGCTCTGTAGAAATGAACTCTATATCTGTAGTAAAATCTCACAATATACGATTGTCGCATTTAGGTGATTTTTTTCGCACTTATGATAGTTAAAACATAAATGTGATGTACAAAGGCTTAAATTTGACAATGCATTTTATACATCAATTCATCTGAAAATATTAATTAATCTATAACTGCTGTGACAGAAATTGTCGCGTAGATACTGTGAACGGTGACCGAGGCCACTTGATGAAAAATAAATAAAAAGCTTCGTAAATTCAAAGGATACTGTTATGTACTAAACAAAGTTTATCTACAGGACTATTATATTTCAAAATCCTTATTTATAAAACTCTAGCATTATTTATATGGCTACAAACGAAACCCAATTTCACAAATAGTTTTAGTTTAATTAAAAATTTCAAGTTAATCCGTGACAATTTTAAAAGGAAGTGGTCTGTGAGACCTCTAACAAAAGTTAGGGGTTAAACAGAATACATGGTTTAAAATTCACATAGCTCGCGCCGTGGATACTTATCCATAAACCCCTCAATATTGCGATTTAAGATTCCGTAACTTAAACTGTGTACACATTTGTTGCCAATATAGTGATAATGTAATCTAACACATGAGTCCTATACGAAATTTAATAAGAAATCAAAACGGGATATAGATTTTTATCAAAATCTTAGTTTGTTAATGAAAAATACAAATTAATTAAAGCATGTTTTAAATTATGCAACATTTTAAATTTTAGTGTATATTTTCATGGGTTAAAAAGATATTTATAAAATTGTTAATAAGAGTATTTGTAGCATTTAACATGAATTATTATAAAATGTCACATGATAAAAATATTAAACTTGTAAACAGATAAAATCGTACAATTGTTCAAACAATTCGACTTAAGCAAGCCTGATTAGGCAAAAGAGAGGCTCAGGGCCTGACAGTGCATTGCCTCACCCCCACCTCCTTTTCCTTACACTTCCACAAGAACATTAAACATTTTCTAAACAATTCATGTATAGAAACACAAATACTCATTTAGAAAAACACAGTTTTCTTTTTTGATCTCATTCTCACCTAAAAGCAGAAAAGGTTTATTTTAATGAGTAAAAGTTGAAAACAGAATTAAAATATCTGATTTCAGAAAAATTATAATAGAAAATGGAACCCTCCAAACCAGGGCATAACTCAGCAACATAATGCTGCTCTTACCTGTGAAGCCCGAACTCAAGTCAGGCAACTCAAATGGGGCAATTTTGGAATACCTGACGAGAGTTGGTCCAAGAGAAAAATCGGTGTTTTAATTCCGTGAAACCCGAACTCAGTTCGCCCAATGCATAATATGTAATTTACCATTTCCCGCAAAAGGTTCGGCAGTTTTGCGCTATTTGTCGTATTTTTGTAATTTTGCAGTTCTTCCAAAATTGCCATGTCTTCGTATATATTGTAAAGGATTTGCGAAATTCAAAGGAATCTGAGAGACATGGAATTCATGACAGTTGGTATAAATAATAATATTGATGTTTAGTTTATCATATTTATCTTGAAAATTATGTCATTTGATTTATTTTGTTAGAATTTGAGCAAAAATTACTGTAATCCATTAACATTTCTCATATATGTGAAAATATTGAATATAGTAGTTACTTCGTTTATTATTATTATTATTTTTTAATAATCTATTCCTAACATTTTTATGATAATAACGAACAAATTTAAAGAGAATTTTTTTTCTCTTTTTGGCATGTTTTTCTCAAATATATTCCAAACGCAAGGGGTTAATCAGATTCGGCGTTTGAGTTACCAGACGTTTTAATATTTCTAAAATTAATTTACTTAATTTCCTTGACATAATTTCAGTGCTTTCAATCTGTAGAATATATTTCAGAATTTCCATCATTATAAGTATTGCGAATCCCGTAATCATGTAACTATATTCTATGTATTGAATATACACCGATTTTTTCGTACGCCATTTTTTTAAATTTAAAATACACATATTTATCTGTTTTGATCGTTTTAAATACATATTTAATTACCCGCTTAAAGAAAGGCACTGTTGGAGGATCATGTTGGCATTCCTAATTTACTAACTCCACGAAGCTTATTTAAACAAAATTTCTGCTTTAAACATTTTAATATAATAAAAATATCATATAAACTTACTCGTTTAATCCCCTAAAACCCTCACCGCATTTAGAGTATCCGGTTCGTCGTTAATAGGTATCTGAAGAAAGCAAAGCCACCAAAATGCATATAACTCTAGTTTTAAAGTTGGTCGCCTTTTCTTAAGATTACACTTCAGGTAAATTAAACCTATGTCGAAGTCCTTCACGTCCATAGAGTTATTTGATCTTCAAAGTTAAAAAAGGAAAATCGCGAACCACTTTCGGGATTTTTTGCCTCATTTAGGAGAGATGAGTGCGCCTTATAATGAACGACATGGATGTTAATGGGAAATTATTTTAAAGAAAACGTTTTAAATGCAGAGAAATGGGGTTTTGTTCCTGAAATTCGGATGTATCATTATATAACATTTATTTACGATTCTTGCTTTAAGATATTAAGTACAAGAACATTGTCTTCTTTAGAGGTGGTCACATATAGGCACAATAAGCTTTTTTTTATATAAAAAATGTCAGCACTCCTTATCCCAATTGTTAAAGAAGGTACTTGAGCGCGACAACTGAAATAAATGATTATTTTCACTTATCAAAAAATAAAATCTCATTACTCAAAACTACACATCTCAAGATGCATATTCAAATGATTTTTGTAGTAATAACTGCAGTAAACCAGGGCGCGTACTACTGCAATAAACAGAATTTTGCACTTTACTTAACGCAGAAAAATACATAAAATTCCGAAATTAGAGATTGTAGTTAAAAACTGTTAAACAGTTGATGCATTCAAAGGATGCCTAATAGCAAACCAACTCCTCTTCCTGTAGATAAGTATATGTGTAACACTTGTTAGAGGAGTCATGAAAGAAAGAGTCAACCATAGCAATTGTAATGTACTACAATAAAAATATAAAAAAAGTTAAAAAGGTGAAAAGGGGGTTCAAAATAACCCCTTAATTCTATCTCCCATGATATTCACCGGCAGAGTCTTTTATTCAGATTGTTTGATTCCCACTAGTTCTTTTAATATAGTATAATTGGCTGTATTATGGTATCATTTTACCTATTATTAAATAAGCGGAATATTTATTTTTTCAAAAAATGGCGCCAATAAGCAATTTGAACTTTTAAACAGTGATTTAATGCGACCGTTAATCCCTTGAGGGGCGGTGGGATATAATATATCCCATTTTATTTTAATTTCCAAGTGCCGCATTGGCACCAGAATTTTGAGATAAAATTTTGCTTTAATAAAGTACATGAAGTAAAGCTTTTACTTATTTCAAAATAAATTCGTTTGAAAATCCCGGTGTCATTCAATCAGTTCAGCCTTTCAGCAACCGAAATGCTTTGCCCCTGAAAGGGTTAAGGGGTTAAAGAGATACAACACGAAAAGATTAGGATCAGTGGTGTAAACTTAAAAAATCCAGAGGGCTGTAAGCAGGGGCTCAACTCTAGTTAGAATACCAGGGTTCGTACGCATCAAGGGATTCAGGGTATTTTAGGTATTTTAGTACCAGAAATTTCGTAAAGTAGTGGTCGCTAGATCTGAAGATAGTATATATTTTCATTAAATAAGCCAATTATTACTTTAAGATAATTCTGATAAAGGTTCTTTAAAGTGCTTGAATCGTATGAACGCTGAGTACGCTATAGTTTTATTTGAGAAACAGAGGCTATACGGTATTCCTTTAACCCTATGTGGCTCAGTGTTCCATTACATGGAACTCTTTGATTTCGAAATGCCACAATGACACCAGAATTCTTCTAAAAGTTTTTTCCGTTTATTATGTATGGGAAAAATTGTTTTTTTTTTCTTATTTTCAAATAATTGCGTACGAAAATTCCGGTGTCATTCAGAAATTTCAACATTTTCGCAATGGAAGGGCTATGTAGGAGTGTGGGAGTGTTCTCTCTTCAGTCGATGAGGAAAACTTCTGAGAATGTACCGTATCCCGTCTGAAACATATTCAGGACTTTGATTAAGAGGAAAAATCAAGGGACGACTTTGAGGCTTTTCTGGAAGATTGCGTCTCTCTCTTTGTTCTTTTCCTCCCAGTGCTAAATGTCTCCTCTTTGGGTTTGCTAGATGCAGTTGTTACGTCACTCCCTCTAGACTTCTTAACCACGTCACTTCTATAGGCTATTTGGAAATCAGTAGCACTAATGCTTCAACCCGGCGGTACATTCCACTTTTTGCTTCTGTAGTGACTCGGCTTTTTGTTATTTCTCTGCTATCCTTATTCACCTCTTCCAAGAACACTTTTGACACGTGTTCCGTCATCGATCCAAAGTTTTCTTTGAGGACTGCTTTTGGAATACGTTCCACAGCTTTGTTTCCATTTAGTGGATAGATTCCAATCGCCCAAAATCCAGACTTCAGACTGTTCTTGATATGAGCTCTTTTAGAAGACGCGGAAATTCCTCTTTTGCTAAATATGCATGTACTACCAGGGACAGTATTTTACAACTTGACAACAATCCTCTTCAGTGGAATTTTAACAATCGGAAAAAAGGCCACGTCAAGTGGCTTTAGGACATGAGTCAAATTTGAAGGATATGCGAGATGAACTTAATGGTTTTTTTTTCACAAAGGCGTAGCAATTCTAAACCTATATGAGAGCTTAACTTGTCCCCAATGATTGCATTTGGACAATCTTGCCCTCGCATAATATTTCATGTCTATCTTAACACTAAAAACAAAAAATATATCTTTAATATTAAACGGTAACCTGTTGGGGTTATTTTACGAGAGTGTCGATGTGTCGCAAAGTAGCCCAAACAAGTGTCTATATTTTGATTATGCTGCTATATCTCACAGATACATCACTTGACAAAGATTATATTGCTCCACAGTCTAACTGACACAATAACAACAAAGAATATTTTCCTGTGTTATGTGATTCTCATACGATTAAGTCTTCGGCACACAAAGTATCCGGATTTCAAGACAAAAACGCAGGAACAAATTAAAACTTTATATCAGCCAGAGAGAACAAGCGAGGCGTTAGAGATTCGGGCAATCGTCGTTAAGTCGGCGATGTGGCACACCGTACCAGGAGGTGGCACTGCTGTTTGATTTCCTGTCATCGAGGACAGGGTGGGAGATTCTAATTACGAAAACTAGACCATGTGTTACAAAGTATATGCAATTGCTGCCACTGTCGATTATTCTTATATTCTGTTCGCCCCACTATTACAAAAAAGTAATTTTTTTAATTTTTCTTGTATTTTTAATCAAGGTGAAAGTAAAAGATTTTTGTTTGAGAAAGTTTATCGAGATAGAGTTTAAAATAGTCGCTAGTGGATTCCTGTATATGTAAAAAGGAAGAAACTTGTGTCATGTCCGATGTGTGTTCTAAGGTTATGGTAATAAAAATTCATTCGAGGCAATAGCTATAGCATTTAAATATCGGAACAACTCTAAATGTCAAATGAACGATATTAGTGTAAAACTGGGTTAGTGGCGGACAGAATGAATGATTTTACTATCGAATGAATCATTCGGGCATGCACAAAAATATAATTTCCAACATTTGTATATATTTTGAATTAATTAATACCAGAAAACATGCAAAAAGAAAAGAAGCAAAAGCATAGTTCCTTTTTTTGTAATAATTTGTTTGTTCACCACATCTTGATTGCTCTTTTGTCTATTTTTATATATATACTACTAGGGGTCTCTGCCACTTGCAAGCTACGCTCGCGAACCCCCGTTCAGACACCGCAGAATCTAACTTCACGCTAATTTGATCGGTTTTTAAAAGATTAGAGAAGATTGAATTATAATGAAAAAACCTATAGCGATCTCCCTGTAAACGGGTTTCCATTCAGTTCCCTTTGATTGCCAAACTTTAAGGCCGAATCAGTTGCTGTTAAGACATCCAATGGTTGTTTTCGTGTTTGATTAAAGATGATCAGTTAAACATTTGAAAAGAAGGTAAAATAAAATGAATTAAGTAAACAGAGTCTTTGCCGAGCGGTATTTTTTTAACAGTGTTATAAAACGATTGATATAATACAATTTACTACAGCTATTACAATTTACTGCTTTAACCACTTCAAAAGCGGTGGTTCATTTTTGGACCACTTAATTATAATTCTTAAATGCCACATTGGCAGCAGAATATTGGAATGAAAATTTTTCTTTTATTAAGTAAGGGATATCACCCACCCTGGGAACCCGCTTTGTGGCATATGGTTAGGCAAACCCCGAGCCTAGGGCAGTTAGTATGTGAACAAAAGCATTTTCGTATTTCGAAATTTGTTTGCAAATTCCGGTGCCATAAGTGATTTCAACATTTTACGAATAGACGTACCTTGCGCCTGAAAGGGTTAAACGCATATTAATGTATTTATTCTTTTGAAGTTTCCTTTCTCTTTTAATATTCACGGTAAATACAATTTTCAAAACATAATTGCTAATATTTTCCTGCTTGTAACAAGTACTCATTTTCACACTTAGTAATTCTAAAGTTTTTTTCCTGTTTTTAATAGCCATGTGTAAGTAAATTTGTAATCGTTAGGAAATATTATTCTTTGTGCTGTTTTTAGAATTGAAAAGAATTTCTATAATAATAGCCTAAGTCATGTGACTATCATCAACAGTTCCTTCGCTTTTCATAAGAAAGGTTATTTTGATTAAAGAATCAAAGTTATTTTTTCGAATAAAACTACATAAAAGTTGCCATGATCGCAAAGAATTCTTGGTACTTTCATGTTAGCCGGATTCAAATCTCGCCAATAGCTTTTTTTGGTACTTCTCCGTTATACGGACACATGCCAAAATGTATGCTAATGCACCAATTATTTCAACTCCGATCGTGAAAAGGATTTTTGGTACTACTTAGTTATCCCGTCGACCAAAAATCTATCGCCAAACTATAAGATTAAATGCCAATAATGGTTGATCGTAAATGTCACATTCACTTGACTTTAAGCAAGTTACACGTGTTTACGTCATCAAGTGATTTTTATTTCGACGTTTTATTTCTATTTTTATTAATGTTATACTAATTTATTTGTTCTTTCGTTATTTAAAATAAAAATTATGTCAATTTCTATAATTTGGCGAGTTGTTTGGCGATTTATATAATTTGGCGAAATTGGTCGACGGGATAACTAAGTAGTACCGGATTTTTATTCTAAACCATGCGAAACATTGTGATTTGCTATTATTTGCTATACTTTATTGTATAACAGTTATTTGTTCACTTATTTTAAGTATATATTTGTGATTTAGTAAAATAGTTCTGAAAAGTCTGTAGTTTCCAAATGTTATATTTTAAAAAGGCTCCCTTTACTATCGACAGTGTTTTGTCTTTTATTTTTCAAATTTTTCAATTCACGTGATTTTCATTTTGCGCCAACTATTACGCTTGGCGACAATGGTGTCCGTATAACGGAAACGTACCATTTTTTTTAAACTCGTAAGTCAACATTTTTTTATTTTCCGAGTGGTAAATTAAAACGGCCCTACTTGGTTATCCCATTGACCAAAAATCTATCGGCAGACTTAAAATTAAATGCCAGTAATGGTTGATCGTAAATGTCACATTCTCTTGATTGTAAGGAAGTTACATGTGTTAACGCCATCAAGTGATTTTTATTTCGACGCTTTATTTGTATTTGTATTTTATACCAATTTATTTGTTCTTTCGTTTTTTAAAATAAAAATTACGCCAACTTGTATAATTTGGCGAGTGGTTTAGAGATTTATGTAATTTGGCGATATTGGTCATTTGCTTTGAATTTGAAATTAAATGTCATGATTCCTTGCGTTACTTAATATTTAACACAGATGTCATATAAGCACCGGCTTTGGCGTGATATTTTTTACGACAATTTGGTGAAAACCTCGTTTTCGAATACCAGTTACATTATTTATTTTAAATTATTTTCTATTGTTTTAAATTATTTTCTATTATTTAAAAAATGAAATAACAATAAATAAAAAAAAATTAATTAATAACTATAGAACAAAGCAATTTGTAACTTTTTTTTTAAATAAAAAAAAATAAAAGTAAATAAACATTTATTAATAAACTAGCAAACACCGCGGCTTTGCTTGCGTAATATTTGAATTATGCCAAGTGATATTTATATGTGTAATTTTTATTAAAAGAATTTATACTTTTAGGAATAATTCAAAAATTACTATTTAAAACACAGTTTGACTAAACTTATTACACTGCATTAGTCTTAAATTAATAAAAAGAAATAAAACTAAATAAATGATAATTTAGAAAATTTTTTGAAACTTTTATGCTCAATTAAAACGCTCATTTCAGTATTCATTTGAAGTTTTGAATTTTCGAGAAACCATCTTCTTACATCGTAAAATTAACCATCATGTCAAATTCCAAGTCCTACCACCTCTTTAAACATAAAGGGCTATGTTGACATAGGACATGTCACCATTAATTTGCCAACATTAATTTTTAAATCGGTTTGTTATTTCCTAATATTCCACAGAAATGTAATTTAGAAAGCTTTTAAAGGCCTTTTTTAGAACGTTTGTTGTTCCCGTGAGCCCGAGGTGGTAGAATCATCGGCATTAAATATAGCCCGTGTAGGATCAGAGACTGTTACAATTGATTCGCAACTATTACTTTTATAATCGGCTTATATTCCCTGATATTGCATAGAAATCGTAATTTAGGACTTTTTTAGAATGCTTTTCGCACCACCCCTTCGTTTGACCCCTTTTTAATTCGAATTTATTTTCGACAGTCCTTCGAGGGCATTTATATTTTATAAGTAACTGCCATGCCATATTTAAAGTTTCTAGCCTTTTCAGTATCACAGAAATAGCAATTTAGAAAGTTTTTAGCTCCTGCAACCCTCTGGTGGTAGTGGCACAGACATAAAATATAGATCTGTTTAAGCAGGTTCTATCACCAAAAATTTGTCTTTTTTAAAAATCAGTTTGGTATTTTATAAGTTTGCTTAAAAATTGTAATTTATAACGCTTTTCGCTCACTCCAACTTTTTAAATTTGGAATTTTCTTTTGACTGTTCTTAGAAAGCAGTTGCATCTTGTAATTAAATACCATACCATACTTCAAAGTGTTAGAATGCTTTTCGCACTTTCCTTTCGCTTCAGCCCTTTTTAATTCTAATTTATTTTTGACAGTCCTTCGAGGGCATTTATAGTTTCTAAGCAACTACCATGCCATATTTAAAGTTTCTAGCCTCTTCAGTATCACATAAATCGCAATTTAGAAAGTTTTTTGCTCCTGCAAACCTCTGGTGGTAGTGGCACAGACATAAAATGTAGCTTATGTCTGACCAGGTTCTAACACCAACAATTTGTCAGCATTATTTTTTAAATCGGCTTGGTATTTGATAAGATTGCATAAAAATTGTAATTTAGAAAGTTTTTAGAACGCTTTTCGCTCATTTCATCCTTTTAAATTTGGAATTTTCTTTCGACTGTTCTTAGAAAGCAGTTGCATCTTGTAAGTAAATACCCTGCCATATTTCAAAATGTTAGACCCCTCAGTTGTGTAAAAAACGCAAATTAAAACATGTTTTGCTCTTGCAACGCCCAGATGGTAGTGACAGCAATATAAAATGTAGCCTATATTGGAGCAGGGACTGTCACCATCAATTTGCAACCATTACTTTTAAAATAGGTTTGGTATTTCCTGAGATTGAATAGAAATCGCAATATAGAATGTTTTAAGAACGCTTTTCGCGCATTTTCACCGCTTATAAATTTCCAATTTTTTCGAAACTGTTCTTAAAGATCAGTTATATCTAATAAATATGTACCTTGCCTAATTTCAAGATGCTATCTCCTGCAGATCACAAAAATCAAAATCTAGAATGTTTTTTGCTCCTGCAACCTCCAGGTGATAGTGACACCGACATGAAATAGCGTCTATATTAGAGCAGAGGCTGTCAGCATCAATTACCTACCATTACTTTTGAAATCAGTTTTATTATTCCTGAGATTGATCACAAATCGTCGTTTAGAATCTTTTTAGACATTTTCACCCCTTTTAAATTTAAAATTTTTAAAGAAATGTTCTTAGAGATCATTTATACCTAATAAATATATACCATGCAAAATTTCAAGAATCTAGGTCGATCCATAATTCAAAAATCGCATTTTTAGAACGTTTTTTGCTCCTGCATCTCCTCTGATGTAGTGGAAACAGACATAAAATATAGCCTATCTTGGATCAAGTGCTGTCACCATCATTTGTACACCATTACATTTGAAAGCGGTTCAGTACTTCCTGAAATTGCATAGAAATCGTAATTTAGAAAGTTTTTTACAGTGCTTTTCGCGCATTTTCACCCCTTTTAAATTTAAATTTTTTTTAGGAAATGTTCTTAGAGATCATTGATATCTTATAATTAACTACCATTCAAATTTCATATTGAATGGTATTGAATTGATTTTAGGCCCTTCAATAACGCAAAAATCGCATTTTTAGGACCTTTTTTGCTCCTGCACCCACTATGGGTTAGTGGGACCGACATAAAATACAGCCTATCTTGGAGCAAGGGTTGTCACCATCATTTTGACACAATTATTTCTTAAATCGGTTTGGTATTTCCTGAGATTGCGTATAAACCACCATTTAGAACTTTTTTTAGAACGCTTTTTGTGCATTTTCACCCCCTTTTACATTTCGAATATTTTAAGAATTGTTCTTAGAAATCCTTTATATATAATAAGTAACTAATATTCCAAATTTCTTATTGCTTGGCCCTTCAGTAACAAAAATATCGCATTTTTAGAACGTTTTTTGCTCCTGCACCCTCTTTGGGTTGGTGGCACCGACATGAATTATAGACTATCTTGGAGCAATGGTTATCACCATCATTTTGACACCATTATTTTTTAAATCGGTTTGGTATATCTTGGGATTGTGTAGAAACCACCATTTAGAACGTTTTTTAGAACGCTTTTTGTGCATTTTCACCCCTTTTAAATTTCGAATTTTTTAAGAACTGGTCTTAGAAAGCCTTTATATCTTATAAGTAACTAATATTCAAAATTTCATATTTCTAGGCCCTTCAATAACGTAAAAATCGAATTTTTCGAACGTTTTTGCTCCTGCACCTCCTTCGGGGTAGTGGCACCGACATAAAATATAGCCTATGTTCTAAGTTGGACGAACACCATCATTTTGATACCATTATTTTTGAAATCGGTTCAGCAGCTCCAGAGATTACCTCTAACAAACAAACGAACTTTGCTTCTTTATAATATTAGTATAGATAAGCAACAATAGCCGCGTTACCATGTCAGGCAAAATAACGCCATTTTGGCGCCAATTAGATACCCCGGTGCGTATATGCCATCTGAGCCTAATATTTTTCTTTTCGTTTCGCTCAAAAAAAAAAAAAAAAAAGAAATTAAAGAAGCGAAAGCCATTAATTTTAAATGTTTCAGTTTTAAAGGAATATTTTGTCTATACTCCTATTATAAAGAGGAAAAAATTGTTTATTTGTAGGAGGTAAGCTCAGGAACTACCGAACCGATTCCAAAAGTAATGGTATCAAAATGATGGTGTTAGTGCAACTTAGAACATAGGCTATATCTTATGTCGGTGCCACTAACCCAAAGGGGGTGCAGGAGGAAAAAACGTTCTAAAAATGCGATTTTTGCGTTTCTGAAGGGGCTAGAAATATGAAATTTGTAATATTAGTTACTTATAACATATAAATGATGTATAAGAACAGTTCTTAAACAATTCGAAATTTAAAAGGGGTGAAAAGGTACAAAAAGCGTTCTAAAATACGTTCTAAATGGTAGTTTCTACATAATCTCAGGAAATACCAAACCGATTTAAAAAGTAATGGTATCAAAATGATGCTGTTAGTCCAACTTAAAACATAGGCTATATTTCATGTCGGTGCCACTACCCCAAAGGGGGTGCAGAAGCAAAAAACGTTCTAAAAATGCGATTTTTGCGTTACTGAAGGGACTAGAAATATGTAATTTGGAATATTAGTTACTTATAAGATATAAATGATGTCTAAGAGCAGTTCTTAAACAATTCGAAATTTAAAAGGGGTGAAAATGCACAAAAGGCGTTTTAAAAAACGTTCTAAATAGTAGTTTCTACATAATCTCAGGAAATACCAAACCGATTTAAAAAATATTGGTGTCAGAATGATGGTGACAACGCTTGCTCCAAGATAGGCGATATTTTATGCCGGTGCCACTACCCCAAAGGGGGTGCAGCACCAAAAAACGTTCTAAAAATGCGATTTTTGCGTTACTGAAGGGCCTAGAAATATGAAATTTGAAATATTAGCTACTTATTAGATATAAAGGATTTCTAAGAACATTTCTTAAACAATTCGAAATTTAAAAGAGATGAAAATGCGCGAAAAGCGTTCTAAAAAACGATCTAAATGTTGATTTCTACACAATCTCAGGAAGTACCAAACCGATTTAAAAAATAATGGCGTCAAAATGATGGTGAAAACCCTTGCTTCAACATAGGCTATGTTTTATGTCGGTGCCACTACCCTAAAGGGGGTGCAGGAGAAAAACGTTCTAAATTGCGGTTTTTGCGTGACGGAAGGGCCTTGAATCGTGAAATTTAGAATGGTAGTTAGTTATAAGATATCAATGATCTCTAAGGACATTTCCTAAAAAAGTCGAAATTTAAAAGGGGGGTCAAAATGCGCAAAAAGCATTGTAAAAAACGTTCTAAATTGCGATTTCTTGCAATCTCAGGAAATACTGAACCGATTTCAAATATAATGGTGTAATAATGATGGGGACAGATCTTGCTCCAATATAAGCTATATTTTATATATGTTTCCACTACCCCAGAGGAAATGCAGGAGCAAAATGAGCGAAAAGCGTTCTAAAAATGTTCTAAATACCGATTTGTCACCAATATCTCAGGAAGAATCAAATTGATTTCAAAAGTAATGGTAAGAAATTGATGCTGACAGCGTCTGCTCTAACATAGACGCTATTTTAAGTCGGTATCACTATCACCTAGACGTTGCAGGAGCAAAAAAGTGTTCCAAATTTCGATTCTTGTGATCGGTAGGGGCTAGCAACTTAAAATTAGGCAAGGTACATATTTATTACATATAAATGATCTTTAAGAACAGTTTCGAAAAAATTGAAAATTTAAAAAGGGGTGAAAATGCGGAAAAACGTTCTAAAAACGTTCTAAATTGCGATTTTTACTCAGTCTCAGGAAATTCCAAAGCTATTTCAAAAGTAATGGTTGCAATTCAATGGTGATAGTCCTTGCTATAACATAGGTTATATTTTATGTTGCTGTCACTACCATCTGAGGGTTGCAAAAGCAAAACATGTTCTAATTTGCGTTTTTTGCATAACTGAAGGGTCTAACACTTTGAAGTATGGCATGGCATTTACTTGCAAGATGCAACTCCTTTCTAAGAACTGCCGAAAGAAAATTTCAAATTTAAAAAGATGAAGTGAGCAAAAAGCGTTATAAATTACAATTTTTATGTAATCTTATCAAATACCAAACCGATTAAAATAATAATGATGACAAATTGTTGGTGATAGAACCTGCTCAAACATAAGCTATATTTTATGTCTGTGCCACTACCACCAGAGGGTTGCAGTAGATAAAAACTTTCTAAATTGCGATTTCTGTGATACTGAAAAGGCTAGAAATTTTAAATATGGCATGGTAGTTACTTATAAAATATAAATGCCCTCGAAGGACTGTCGAAAATAAATTCGAATTAAAAAGGGGTGAAGTGAAGGGGAGGTGCGAAAAGCATTCTAAAAAAGTCCTAAATTACGATTTCTACGCAATTTCAGGGAATATAAACCAAATATAAAAGTAATAGTTGCGAATCAATGGTAACAGTTATTTAGTTTTATTTCGTTTTATTAATTTAAATTTCATTTCTGCCTTATGCAGTGTAACAATGATGTTTAATCAAACTGTGTTTTAAATAGTAATTTTTTTTAAATTATTCCTAAAAGTATTAAGTACCTTTTAATAAAATAAAATACTACCTTTTAATAAAATAAAAATTTAGTTAGTAACTTTTAATAAAAATTAGACATATAAATATCACTTGGCATATTTCAAATATTACGCGAGCAAAGCCGCGGGGTTTGCAAGTAATATATAATTATACATTAATATTAAATATTCTAAATTGTTGTAATATTTATTTTATATATAGATTGATATGTAAAGTTATTTCTTTTCCAAATCGTATAGTGCTTTGAATTTTTACTCTGCTGTTCCTAAAAGAGAAATAGAGCAGTTTTTTCTAATGTTTTAAGAGCCTGTGATTTATTTTAAGATAGTCTATTATACAGTTTCAGGTTTTCAAGATCACTTTTGATACTTTTTTTGGAGCAATTAATACAGTCCCTCTTCTTTATATTGCTTTTTATAGATGTGTTTGCTCTTTTTAGGTTTTCGTTCATCTGACGAAACACTATTCGTATCGCTCCTCTGTATGTCTGTCTGTCTGTCCGTGTGTCCGTCACAGAGCCCGTTCTCAGAAACTACATATGTTGGAGACTTCAAATTTTGCATACTTATAGCTGAACAACTCACATCAAACGACAAATCATAAAATTTAAAAAAAAGTCTTATATTTACCCGTCTGGGTTCTAACTTGTGTATTTTAAGCTTTTTCTTTCAAACTGAGACTCTATTTAAGTTGGACGACATAAAATTTTGCATGCTTAAAGCAGAACACTTGATCACACAAAAAATCATAAAATTTTCAAAAAGTCTTATATTATTTACCACTGCGGGCTCTAACTTGTGTATTTTAAGCCTTTTATTTTTTTTCACAGAATCCCTAATTCCGTTGAAACCTTGAAATTTTGCATACTTATAGTTGAACACATCACATCACACGACAAATCATTAAATTTTGAAAAAGTCTTATATTTACCCATCTGGGTTCTAACTTGTGTATTTTAAGTATTTTTCTTTTCAAACTGGGGCTCTATTTAAGTTGAAGACTTGAAATTTCGCATACTTATAGCAGAACACTTGATCACACGTAAAATCATAATGGTGTTAGTCCAACTTAGAACATAGGCTATATTTTATGTCGGTGCCACTACCCCAAAGGGGGTGCAGGAGCGAAAAACGTTCTAAAAATGCGATTTTTGCGTTACTGAAGGGCCTAGAAATATGAAATTTGAAATATTAGTTACTTATAAGATATAAATGATGTCTAAGAACAGTTCTTAAAGAATTCGAAATTTAAAAGGGGTGAAAATGCACAAAAAGGCGTTCTAAAAAACGTTCTAAGTGGTAGTTTCTACATAATCTCAAGAAATACCAAACCGATTTAAAAAATATTAGTGTCAGAATGATGGTGACAACGCTTGCTCCAAGATAGGCGATATTTTATGCCGGTGCCACTACCCCAAAGGGGGTGCAGCACCAAAAAACGTTCTAAAAATGCGATTTTTGCGTTACTGAAGGGCCTAGAAATATGAAATTTGAAATATTAGCTACTCATTAGATATAAAGGATTTCTAAGAACATTTCTTAAACAATTCGAAATTTAAAAGAGATGAAAATGCGCGAAAAGCGTTCTAAAAAACGATCTAAATGTTGATTTCTACACAATCTCAGGAAGTACCAAACCGATTTAAAAAATAATGGCGTCAAAATGATGGTGAAAACCCTTGCTTCAACATAGGCTATGTTTTACGTCGGTGCCACTACCCTAAAGGGGGTGCAGGAGAAAAACGTTCTTAATTGCGGTTTTTGCGTGACGGAAGGGCCTTGAATCGTGAAATTTAGAATGGTAGTTAGTTATAAGATATCAATGATCTCTAAGGACATTTCCTAAAAAAGTCGAAATTTAAAAGGGGGGTCAAAATGCGCAAAAAGCGTTGTAAAAAACGTTCTAAATTGCGATTTCTTGCAATCTCAGGAAATACAGAACCGATTTCAAATATAATGGTGTAATAATGATGGGGACAGATCTTGCTCCAATATAAGCTATATTTTATATATGTTTCCACTACCCCAGAGGAAATGCAGGAGCAAAATGAGCGAAAAGCGTTCTAAAAACGTTCTAAATACCGATTTGTCACCAATATCTCAGGAAGAATCAAATTGATTTCAAAAGTAATGGTAAGAAATTGATGCTGACAGCCTCTGCTCTAACATAGACGCTATTTTAAGTCGGTATCACTATCACCTAGACGTTGCAGGAGCAAAAAAGTGTTCCAAATTTCGATTCTTGTGATCGGTAGGGGCTAGCAACTTAAAATTAGGCAAGGTACATATTTATTACATATAAATGATCTTTAAGAACAGTTTCGAAAAAATTAAAAATTTAAAAAGGTGTGAAAATGCGGAAAAACGTTCTAAAAACGTTCTAAATTGCGATTTTTACTCAGTCTCAGGAAATTCCAAAGCTATTTCAAAAGTAATGGTTGCAATTCAATGGTGATAGTCCTTGCTATAACATAGGTTATATTTTATGTTGCTGTCACTACCATCTGAGGGTTGCAAAAGCAAAACATGTTCTAATTTGCGTTTTTTGCATAACTGAAGGTTCTAACACTTTGAAGTATGGCATGGTATTTACTTACAAGATGCAACTCCTTTCTAAGAACTGCCGAAAGAAAATTTCAAATTTAAAAAGATGAAGTGAGCAAAAAGCGTTATAAATTACAATTTTTATGTAATCTTATCAAATACCAAACCGATTAAAAAAATAATGATGACAAATTGTTGGTGATAGAACCTGCTCAAACATAAGCTATATTTTATGTCTGTGCCACTACCACCAGAGGGTTGCAGTAGCTAAAAACTTTCTAAATTGCGATTTCTGTGATACTGAAAAGGCTAGAAATTTTAAATATGGCATGGTAGTTACTTATAAAATATAAATGCCCTCGAAGGACTGTCGAAAATAAATTCGAATTAAAAAGGGGTGAAGTGAAGGGGAGGTGCGAAAAGCATTCTAAAAAAGTCCTAAATTACGATTTCTACGCAATTTCAGGGAATATAAACCAAATATAAAAGTAATAGTTGCGAATCAATGGTAACAGTTATTTAGTTTTATTTCGTTTTATTAATTTAAATTTCATTTCTGCCTTATGCAGTGTAACAATGATGTTTAATCAAACTGTGTTTTAAATAGTTAATTTTTTTTTTATTATTCCTAAAAGTATTAAGTACCTTTTAATAAAATAAAATATTACCTTTTAATAAAATAAAAATTTAGTTAGTAACTTTTAATAAAAATTAGACATATAAATATCACTTGGCATATTTCAAATATTACGCGAGCAAAGCCGCGGGGTTTGCAAGTAATATATAATTATACATTAATATTAAATATTCTAGATTGTTGTAATATTTATTTTATATTTAGATTGATATGTAAAGTTATTTCTTTTCTAAATCATATAGTGCTTTGAATTTTTACTCTACTGTTCCTAAAAGAGAAATAGAGCAGTTTTTTCTAATGTTTTAAGAGCCTGTGATTTATTTTAAGATAGTCTATTATACAGTTTCAGGTTTTCAAGATCACTTTTGATACTTTTTTTTTGGAGCAATTAATACAGTCCCTCTTCTTTATATTGCTTTTTATAGATGTGTTTGCTCTTTTTAGGTTTTCGTTCATCTGACGAAACACTATTCGTATCGCTCCTCTGTATGTCTGTCTGTCCGTGTGTCCGTCACAGAGCCCGTTCTCAGAAACTACATATGTTGGAGACTTCAAATTTTGCATACTTATAGCTGAACAACTCACATCAAACGACAAATCATAAAATTTTAAAAAAGTCTTATATTTACCCGTCTGGGTTCTAACTTGTGTATTTTAAGCTTTTTTTTTCAAACTGAGACTCTATTTAAGTTGGACGACATAAAATTTTGCATGCTTAAAGCAGAACACTTGATCACACAAAAAATCATAAAATTTTCAAAAAGTCTTATATTATTTACCACTGCGGGCTCTAACTTGTGTATTTTAAGCCTTTTATTTTTTTTCACAGAATCCCTAATTCCGTTGAAACCTTGAAATTTTGCATACTTATAGTTGAACACATCACATCACACGACAAATCATTAAATTTTGAAAAAGTCTTATATTTACCCATCTGGGTTCTAACTTGTGTATTTTAAGTATTTTTTTTTTCAAACTGAGGCTCTATTTAAGTTGAAGACTTGAAATTTCGCATACTTATAGCAGAACACTTGATCACACGTAAAATCATAATGGTGTTAGTCCAACTTAGAACATAGGCTATATTTTATGTCGGTGCCACTACCCCAAAGGGGGTGCAGGAGCGAAAAACGTTCTAAAAATGCGATTTTTGCGTTACTGAAGGGCCTAGAAATATGAAATTTGAAATATTAGTTACTTATAAGATATAAATGATGTCTAAGAACAGTTCTTAAAGAATTCGAAATTTAAAAGGGGTGAAAATGCACAAAAAGGCGTTCTAAAAAACGTTCTAAGTGGTAGTTTCTACATAATCTCAAGAAATACCAAACCGATTTAAAAAATATTAGTGTCAGAATGATGGTGACAACGCTTGCTCCAAGATAGGCGATATTTTATGCCGGTGCCACTACCCCAAAGGGGGTGCAGCACCAAAAAACGTTCTAAAAATGCGATTTTTGCGTTACTGAAGGGCCTAGAAATATGAAATTTGAAATATTAGCTACTTATTAGATATAAAGGATTTCTAAGAACATTTCTTAAACAATTCGAAATTTAAAAGAGATGAAAATGCGCGAAAAGCGTTCTAAAAAACGATCTAAATGTTGATTTCTACAGAATCTCAGGAAGTACCAAACCGATTTAAAAAATAATGGCGTCAAAATGATGGTGAAAACCCTTGCTTCAACATAGGCTATGTTTTACGTCGGTGCCACTACCCTAAAGGGGGTGCAGGAGAAAAACGTTCTAAATTGCGGTTTTTGCGTGACGGAAGGGCCTTGAATCGTGAAATTTAGAATGGTAGTTAGTTATAAGATATCAATGATCTCTAAGGACATTTCCTAAAAAAGTCGAAATTTAAAAGGGGGGTCAAAATGCGCAAAAAGCGTTATAAAAAACGTTCTAAATTGCGATTTCTTGCAATCTCAGGAAATACAGAACCGATTTCAAATATAATGGTGTAATAATGATGGGGACAGATCTTGCTCCAATATAAGCTATATTTTATATATGTTTCCACTACCCCAGAGGAAATGCAGGAGCAAAATGAGCGAAAAGCGTTCTAAAAACGTTCTAAATACCGATTTGTCACCAATATCTCAGGAAGAATCAAATTGATTTCAAAAGTAATGGTAAGAAATTGATGCTGACAGCCTCTGCTCTAACATAGACGCTATTTTAAGTCGGTATCACTATCACCTAGACGTTGCAGGAGCAAAAAAGTGTTCCAAATTTCGATTCTTGTGATCGGTAGGGGCTAGCAACTTAAAATTAGGCAAGGTACATATTTATTACATATAAATGATCTTTAAGAACAGTTTCGAAAAAATTAAAAATTTAAAAAGGTGTGAAAATGCGGAAAAACGTTCTAAAAACGTTCTAAATTGCGATTTTTACTCAGTCTCAGGAAATTCCAAAGCTATTTCAAAAGTAATGGTTGCAATTCAATGGTGATAGTCCTTGCTATAACATAGGTTATATTTTATGTTGCTGTCACTACCATCTGAGGGTTGCAAAAGCAAAACATGTTCTAATTTGCGTTTTTTGCATAACTGAAGGTTCTAACACTTTGAAGTATGGCATGGTATTTACTTGCAAGATGCAACTCCTTTCTAAGAACTGCCGAAAGAAAATTTCAAATTTAAAAAGATGAAGTGAGCAAAAAGCGTTATAAATTACAATTTTTATGTAATCTTATCAAATACCAAACCGATTAAAAAAATAATGATGACAAATTGTTGGTGATAGAACCTGCTCAAACATAAGCTATATTTTATGTCTGTGCCACTACCACCAGAGGGTTGCAGTAGCTAAAAACTTTCTAAATTGCGATTTCTGTGATACTGAAAAGGCTAGAAATTTTAAATATGGCATGGTAGTTACTTATAAAATATAAATTCCCTCGAAGGACTGTCGAAAATAAATTCGAATTAAAAAGGGGTGAAGTGAAGGGGAGGTGCGAAAAGCATTCTAAAAAAGTCCTAAATTACGATTTCTACGCAATTTCAGGGAATATAAACCAAATATAAAAGTAATAGTTGCGAATCAATGGTAACAGTTATTTAGTTTTATTTCGTTTTATTAATTTAAATTTCATTTCTGCCTTATGCAGTGTAACAATGATGTTTAATCAAACTGTGTTTTAAATAGTAATTTTTTTTTAATTATTCCTAAAAGTATTAAGTACCTTTTAATAAAATAAAATATTACCTTTTAATAAAATAAAAATTTAGTTAGTAACTTTTAATAAAAATTAGACATATAAATATCACTTGGCATATTTCAAATATTACGCGAGCAAAGCCGCGAGGTTTGCAAGTAATATATAATTATACATTAATATTAAATATTCTAGATTGTTGTAATATTTATTTTATATTTAGATTGATATGTAAAGTTATTTCTTTTCTAAATCATATAGTGCTTTGAATTTTTACTCTACTGTTCCTAAAAGAGAAATAGAGCAGTTTTTTCTAATGTTTTAAGAGCCTGTGATTTATTTTAAGATAGTCTATTATACAGTTTCAGGTTTTCAAGATCACTTTTGATACTTTTTTTTGGAGCAATTAATACAGTCCCTCTTCTTTATATTGCTTTTTATAGATGTGTTTGCTCTTTTTAGGTTTTCGTTCATCTGACGAAACACTATTCGTATCGCTCCTCTGTATGTCTGTCTGTCCGTGTGTCCGTCACAGAGCCCGTTCTCAGAAACTACATATGTTGGAGACTTCAAATTTTGCATACTTATAGCTGAACAACTCACATCAAACGACAAATCATAAAATTTTAAAAAAGTCTTATATTTACCCGTCTGGGTTCTAACTTGTGTATTTTAAGCTTTTTTTTTCAAACTGAGACTCTATTTAAGTTGGACGACATAAAATTTTGCATGCTTAAAGCAGAACACTTGATCACACAAAAAATCATAAAATTTTCAAAAAGTCTTATATTATTTACCACAGCGGGCTCTAACTTGTGTATTTTAAGCCTTTTATTTTTTTTCACAGAATCCCTAATTCCGTTGAAACCTTGAAATTTTGCATACTTATAGTTGAACACATCACATCACACGACAAATCATTAAATTTTGAAAAAGTCTTATATTTACCCATCTGGGTTCTAACTTGTGGATTTTAAGTATTTTTTTTTTCAAACTGAGGCTCTATTTAAGTTGAAGACTTGAAATTTCGCATACTTATAGCAGAACACTTGATCACACGTAAAATCATAATGGTGTTAGTCCAACTTAGAACATAGGCTATATTTTATGTCGGTGCCACTACCCCAAAGGGGGTGCAGGAGCGAAAAACGTTCTAAAAATGCGATTTTTGCGTTACTGAAGGGCCTAGAAATATGAAATTTGAAATATTAGTTACTTATAAGATATAAATGATGTCTAAGAACAGTTCTTAAAGAATTCGAAATTTAAAAGGGGTGAAAATGCACAAAAAGGCGTTCTAAAAAACGTTCTAAGTGGTAGTTTCTACATAATCTCAAGAAATACCAAACCGATTTAAAAAATATTAGTGTCAGAATGATGGTGACAACGCTTGCTCCAAGATAGGCGATATTTTATGCCGGTGCCACTACCCCAAACTGGTTGCAGCACCAAAAAACGTTCTAAAAATGCGATTTTTGCGTTACTGAAGGGCCTAGAAATATGAAATTTGAATTATTAGCTACTTATTAGATATAAAGGATTTCTAAGAACATTTCTTAAACAATTCGAAATTTAAAAGAGATGAAAATGCGCGAAAAGCGTTCTAAAAAACGTTCTACATGGTGGTTTCCACACAATCTCAGGAAATACTAAACCGATTTAAAAAATAATGGCGCCAAAATCCTTGCTTTCACATAAGCTATGTTTTATGTCGGTGCCACTACCCCAAAGGGGGTGCAGGAGAAAAATGTTCTAAATTGCGGTTTTTGCGTTACGGAAGGGACTAGAATAGTGAAATTTGGAATGGTACTTAGTTATGTGTTATCAATGATCTCTAAGGACATTTCCTAAAAAAAAAAATCGAAATTTAAAAGGGGGGGTCAAAATGCGCAAAAAGCGTTGTAAAAAACGTTCTAAATTGCGATTTCTATGCAATCTCAGAAAGTACTGAACAGATTTCAAATATAATGGTGTAAAAATGATGGTGACAGATCTTGCTCCAAGATAGGCTATATATTATATTTGTTTCCACTACCCCAGAGGAGATACAGGAGCAAAATGCGCGAAATCAAAATGAGCGAAAAGTGTTCTAAAAACGTTCTAAATGCTGATTTGTCAGCAATATCTCAGGAATAATCAAACTGATTTCAAAAGTAATGGTAGGAAGTTGATGCTGACTGCCTCTGCTCTAACATAAACGCTATTTTATGTCGGTATCACTATCACCTAGACGTTGCAGGAGCAAAAAATCTTTCTAAATATCCATTTTTGTGATCAGTCGGTGCTAGCAACTTAAAATTAGGCAAGGTATATATTTATTAGATATAAATGATCTTTAAGAACAGTTTCGAAACATTGAAAATTTAAAAATGGGTGAAAATGCTCGAAAAGCGTTCTAAAAACGTTCTAAATTGAGATTTCTACTCAATCTCAGGAAACACCAAAGCTATTTCAAAAGTAATGGTTGCAAATCAATTGTGACAGACACATCTATAACATAGGTTATATTTTATGTTGCTGTCACTACCACCTCAGGGTTGCAAAAGCAAAACATATTCTAATTTGCGTTTTTTGCACAACTGAGGGGTCTAACACTTTGAGGTATGGCATGGCATTTACTTACAAGATGCAACTGCTTTCTAAGAACAGTCGAAAGAAAATTCCAAATTTAAAAAGATGAAGTGAGCGAAAAGCGTTATAAATTACAATTTTTATGCAATCTTATCAAATTCCAAACCGATTAAAAAAATAATGATGATAAATTGCTGGTGATAGAACCTGCTCAAACGTAAGCTATATTTTATGTCTGTACCATTGCCACCAGAAGGTTGCAGGAGGTAAAAAGTTTCTAAATTGCGATTCCTGTGATACTGAAAAGGTTAGAAACTTTAAATATGGCATGGTAGTTACTTATAAAATATAAATACCCTCGAAGGACTGTCGGAAATAAATTCGAATTAAAAAGGATTGAAGCGAAGGGGAGGTGCTAAAAGCATTCTAAAAAATGCCTAAATTACGATTTCTATGCAATTTCAGGGAATATAAACCGATTATAAAAGTAATAGTTGAGAATCAATGGTAACCATCTCTGATCATACACAGGCTATACTTTATGCCGATGATTCTACCACCTGGTGCTCACAGGAACAACAAACGTTCTATAAAAGGCCTTTAACAGATTTCTAAATTACGTTTCTGTGGAATATTTTAAGAAATAACAAACCGATTTCAAATTAATGTTGGCAAATTAATGGTGACAGTTTCTATTTCAACACAGCCCTTTATGTTGAAAGAGGTGGTAGAACTTGAAATTTGAAATGATAGTTAATTTTAAGATGTAAGAAGATGGTTTCTAAAAAAATCAAAACTTTAAATGAATACTGAAATGAGCGTATTAATTGAGCATAAAAGTTTCAAAATATTTTCTAAATTATCATTTATTTAGTTTTATTTCGTTTTATTAATTTAAGTCTCATTTCTGCCTCATGGAATTAAACTGTGTTTTAAATAGTAATTTTTGAATTATTCCTAAATGTAATAAGTACCTTTTAATAAAACAAATAAATATCACTTGGCATATTTCAAGTATTACGCGAGCAAAGCCGCGGGGCTTGCTAGTATTAAATAAAATGATAACGAAATTAAAAAGAAAGGATTTTTCTTAGGAGATTTAAGGGAGGCCAAATTGGTCGCCAAATTAATTTAAAATTAAAAACTTTTCTGAAATATGAAAAAAAAATATCTGTTATGATTGAAATTTGTGTTGCCATCATTAGAAAAAAGTATTTAAAATTAGAAAAAAAATAATATTTCGAAAATTAATTCGAATTTAAAAATTCTAATACCAGTTTTGAGATTTGTGGATCAATACGGATTTTTGATGTTAATTTCATCGCAAAGTATTCCATATTTCAGGAGAAATCGACGTGAAACATAATCAGTTATTTAAGCAGTCGTTTCATAAAATCGTTACACAAATTCGTTTCAATTCAGTCGTTTCATTAGGATTTTATATATAGGAGTTGGAACCCGTCGAAATTCGACGAACTAAAATGTTATAAAGGAACTGCAGATCGAATTTATAATAAACCTACAAAAATAATTACAATAAAAAATTCATCTAACATTGGTTGTCTCACTCTTAAAATAAATAATATTTTTAACCTAAAATTACCAAAATATTATTTCCACAAACTTCAACTGCTTAAATTATTGAAAAATTAAACTCAATTAGAACACGTAATCAAGATGAGTAATTATGATGAATTTATCGATTGAGGCTCTTATGTTTGTTTTTATGGGATGAAAAATCAGTAAAAAGGATTTCGCTTTGTCACATAAAAATTTCCCCCATAAAGTCTAAACTATACGTTATTTTCACATTCTCATAATTTACAATACGCACCACTCAAATTCACAATTTGAAAGTATTTTAACGCGCAATACGTTATTAAGGAATGTATTTCCAAACTTAAAGTCTCGTTTGTCCGATACAACTTTTCATTTGAACATTCGCACAAACTTTAAGTTCTAATCTCAATACCCGCGAAAAAAAAATTTCAGAATTTTGCCTTTAGTTGTCATATTATCGGCCATTTAGCACTGGTCAAATATTTAGTTTTATCAAAATAAATGATCGTATTGTTTTAAATATGACATAATTTTTACTCACTGAATCATTTTGTCTAGCGTCTCAAACTCAGTATCAGCGTAATGTAAAAATATTGAAATGTAACTGATTTATGAAGAAGAATGCATGTTCTTTTTTAATGTTTAACATCATTTTCAGTTCAAAAATTATAAAAAAGTTACTTTTATTTGTAATGTGAAAATGGCATCAATAAAGATATAATCAATAAAAATAATAAGCCATGACTATTTTCCCTTTACTTTCAATATAAATGGAGTACTTCAGTTGCCACGATTACAAAATTTGTATTAAAAACTACAAAAAAACTAATATCTCAAAAATAAATTGAGATACAGCTTTCAAACAAATTGCGTTTAAAAGAACATTTTTTTTTTCCTTATACGACGGTATTAAAATTTAAACTGTGCGATGTTTAGAAGTTTAAAAATTTGCCGTAGATATAATTGCAAAACCAAAATTTTATTTCAAATTTCAAAGTGTTGCCATTCGCAAAATGACGTATGCGTTACGCACAGATATGTTTGTCCTTTATAATAATATAGATAGGGTAGATAAAAAATCATAAAAAATACCAAATATATATATATATATATATGTGTGTGAGTGTGTGTATTGCCCTGATTAGTGCCTTTTTTGTTTAAGTGGCTTTTACTGCCTCCTTTAACCGTTCAATGTGCGATTTTTTATTTTGTTTCGAAAAAATTATATATGATTCTCTAAAAGGTTTATTACACAGGGGAAAAAAAAATCAGAGATGCACTTTTCATATAATACGTCAATCTTTTCGTCTGTTGCACATCTGCAATACAAGTAAAAACTACTGTTGTGTGGCTGTTTTACGCTAAAATATTGCAAATTAGTAAATATTTTAATACGTATGTCTCAGGCCACAAAATGTGTTACCACATGTGGTGGGTTCTTTATTCAGAAATTTGGAGTTCACACCAAAAAAGTTTTAATACGAATTTTTATTTATTCTATTTACGAAATATATATCATTAATTAAGCTTAATCTTTGTTATTTGAAAAAATAATATATAATATATATATATTATATATTTTTCGTAAAATAATATTTTACTTAACCCTTTCCGGAACATACAATTTTTGTTGTAAAATGATGAAATGATCGACTGACACCGGAATTTAGAAACGACTTTTTTAGGTATTAAAAACACGCCACTTTACATGTTTATGATAAAAGCAAAATCTTACTAAAATAATATTGGTGCCTTGCGTAATTTTGGAATTAAAATTATGTATCTGGACATGGGCACACTGTGCCGGAAGGGTTAATGCAGAAAAATTCTATCTTCAGATATAGCGACCAGTACTTTGAGAAATATGTGGTACTAAAACACCTTGAATCCCCCTATGCGTACGAACCCTGCTTGATATTTAACCCTTAAATGCGCGATTTATTTTATTTTGTTTTGAAAAAAATTATATTGATTCTCTGAAAGGTTTATTACTCAGTAAAAATAATTAAAAAAATCAGAGAAACATTTTTCATATAATACGTCAATCTTTTCTTCTGTTGCACATCTGCAATACAACTAAAAACTACTGTCGTGTGTCTGTTTTACGCTAAAATATTGTAAATTAGTAAATATTTTAATAGGTATGTATCCAAATACATTATTTTATATAATTATTTTATTTTATAAAGCTTAACCTCTAACCCTTTAATTCCCATCCTAGAATACGTTCTAGAAATTACGTAGTTCAGAGAATCTCACTTTAGACCACAAAGTTTCAATGGTCAATTTCTCTTTATTTCTGTTATTAATTAAACCAAATATTGCTATTTTAATTTTCTGGTGTGAATTAGGTATATACAAATAAAAAAAAATCTATTAAATTTTAAACAGTGTTGTTTGCATGTATGCAAAGCTGCGCACTAAAGGGTTAAAGCGTTTCCTTCCCTACCTTGGTGAGTTTGATTTCTGAACAAGTGTTAATTTTATTTATTTTTTTTACATTTTATTCTCTATATATAGTAAATTTGTAACTACAGCTATACCTTAACTTAATTTTTCCTTTTTCCTTTTTACTATTCTACTTATTAATTTCCTTGGCTTAAAAACTTCCTTGATTTAAATTTAAAGACTTAATATTTATTTCTTAATATTTTATAATTTTTTAATTTCGTGATTGTACCTTATTTCCTTTTCAGTTATTTCTTAAGTAATTTTAAAACTACACTTTTCCTTTTCCCAATGGCTCACAATTATACAGCTCATATTCAGAATATTAGAATAATTACTGTTTTTTTACAAATTGAAAATATCGTTTGGTAATATAACGTCTTTTAATGCCAATATGCAAATGATATTTTTACTAAGAACTTATTGTAGGTTAAACTTATTTATTATCTTAAAATTAATATATTTTTTGAAAAGATTAATTGAAAAAAATATTTTGAACAGTCAAAATATTAGAATATTTATTCAAGTGGCTCAAAATATTAGAATATTTCACATTATTTCTCCTATAATTATAACCAATTCATAACTGGTGGCATCATTGATTAAATTCAGACGATTTTATTTAAAATCAGTATTCTTTCTGCAGTTTGTTTGCTTTTTCGTCTTAAAATGGGTCGTGTGAGTGATATTTTTGAACCTATTAAACTTCGTATGGTTGATTTGTATCAGCATGGTAAAAAGGGGAATTATTTACATTGTTCGCAATCAAGCGTTAGTAAAATACTAACACAATATTAAAAAATGGAAATTTTGAAAATAATCGCCGAAATGGCCGCCGAAAACCAAAAACATCTGCTAGAGACGAAAGGAAACTGAAGCGCATAGTTAAGAAAAACCGTTTTAAAATTGTGCTATTATTGAACCGAAAATGGAAAGAAGAAGGAGTTGAGTTTCTATCAAGCGAGTTCGTTGGCCAGCTTCATCCGCCATCTTGTTTCAAAATAGCGGCCATTTGAATTTTGTAGACACTTTTGGGAAATTTTTAGGTTTCCTAACTTTCTCTTTTAAATGACCTATGCTGTTAACTTACACTGTGTGACTCTTTAAAATATCTTTTAAAGTTTCTAACATTCTGTTTAATGATACATAAGAGTTTGCATTTTGTGAAACGTAATATTTTTTATAAGTATTCAATGTTAGAAAATATAAAAAAATTTCAAAAATTCAAATGGCCGCCATTTTGAATCAAGATGGCGGATGAAGCTGGCCGACGAACTCGCTCGATAGAAACTTCAACTCCTTCTTCTTTCCATTTTCGGTGCAAGAATCGCACACGTTTAAAACGTTTTTTTAACTATCCTCTTCAGTTTCTTGTCGTATCTAGCAGATGTTTTTGGTTTTCGGCCGCCATTTCGGCAATTAAATTGTGAAATTTTCCATTTTTTGAATATTGTGTTAGTATTTTACTAACGCTTGATTGCGAACAATGTAAATAATTCGCTATATAACATTGATTTTTACCGTGCCGATACAAATCAACCATACGAAGTTTAATAGATTCAGGAATATTACTCACACGACCAATTTTAAGACGAAAAAGCAAACAAATTGCAAAAAGAATACTGATTTTAAATAAAATCGCCTGCATTTAATCAATGATGCCACCAGTTTTGAATTGGGGATAATTAAAGGAGAATCAACGTGAAATATTCGAATATTCTGAATCACTTGAATAAATATTCTAATATTTTGTTTTTTCAAAATAATTTTTTTTTTCAATTAATCTTTTCAAAAATGATATTAATTTTAAGATAATAATTAAGTTTAATCAGCAATAAGTTCTTAATAAAAATATCGTTTGCATATTTGCATTAAAAGACATTAAATTACCAAACGATATTTTCAATTTGTCAAAAAAAGTAATTATTCTAATATTTTGAATATGAGCTGTACAAGACATTCAAACAATAGACTGGTTGTTAAGCTGATCACAGCCTGGTAACCCCCCAATGCTGCTAAACTTTTCAGCTCTCTTCGTAATATTTTTAATCAATTATCTTCAGAAATTTCGAAAATGAAAATTTTTTTATATTTTCATGGAGTACTTAAATAAATTCCAATTAAAATAAGAAACTACTTTTTGGATAGAAACTTTCTGGTAGAAGTTCAATTAAAAAACTAGTTGGATGTGCCATTCTCAAAACTTTCTTCAATCTCATGAATGATAATACTTCACAATTCGCTATCAAAGTGCCAAAAATAAATGAAAATCTATGCCCATCATGAGGATTCTAAAGCTATGAAGTTCCGTGCATTAGCTCTTCGGATATGAATATCGCTAAACACATGTAAATCCTGCAAAACACAGCACAAGAGTGTCACCTGTTGGGTGATTTACACTAAAACCTAATCAGCAACATCTTATGTCGACGTCTAACTGAATCTACAGTTTGATGAAAATCCCTACATTAGTTTTTGAGGTAGAACTATTGCGAAAACCGCGAAAAATGTAACATAGCAGCGCCTGCGGAAATCATGAAAAATGCATCATAGCAGCTTTCCCTATTAGGTGATTTATACCAAAAGGTAAACAAGACCAAGGACTAACTCAGTCTTAAGTTTGATAAAAATTCATGAATTAGTTCTTAAAGTAGAGCTATTTCGGAAATCGTGAAAAATGCACCATAGCAGCGCCACCCGTTGGGCGACTTGCACCAAAAACTAATCAGCACCAATTTATATCAGGGACTAATTGAATATAATTTTTCATTAAATACAGTGCATTAGTTCTTGATTTAGAGCGCCAACAATATTTGTGTAACATGCAGACAGGCACACAGACACACAGACGCACATACTCACAGAGAGACATTTTGTAAGAACATGTTTTTCGGAATCTCCGATCCTTAAAACGTGTATATCAGCAGAAAACCGGAATTGGAAAAATTTCGCCAATCCAATACTTTCTTCTTGTAAAAATTGCTGAAAGTTTTGCTTTTGCGCATGGCCGAATGATTCATTGGAATAGTAAAATCATTCCTTCTGCCAGCTCACTGCTAGACTGGGTATTAAACATGTATATAATTCCCACGTAAACTGCTTATTAAAAGGCACCTTTCAATTCTAAAGCTCTTTTCCTAATGTTAAAAATTTAATTTTATTGTTCAATGTTAAGAATTTAATGTTATGGATTAATGTTAAAAATTTAGTTCTATAAAAGGAAAATATTTGAGATAATAATAGATAAATTTATAACAAGGATTATGGAACCTAAAAATTTAACTGTCAGACCGTAAATAACAAATAACAAAAACATAGCTGTGAAAAAAGGGAGCCAAGTTCTGTAAAGACAATGGCAAGAAAAGAAGTGATATCTAAGTGGGTGCCAAGTTCAAATAAAATTCACTTAAACTTACTTACTGAAGTATTATAGCATTTTTTAAATTGTTTAGAAATAAAAATTATTGATAGCATATTAATAATAAATCTAGAACTTGGCAAGTTTTTACCTGCGAGTCATTTATTTTTACTAATGACATTATATCAAAACTTGTTATTTCATGTTTGGAAGCGTTCATTTGAGAGAGCTCCTTCCCCTTGAAGGGTGGTGGGATAAAATATATCCCGCCTAATTTTAACTGCAAAATGCCTATTGACACTAGAATTCAGGACTAAAAAGATTAATTTCATTAAATACGTTCAAAGAAACTTTTACCCATTTTGAAATAAATTTGTTTTTGAATTCTGGTGTGATTCAATCATTTCAGCATGTCACGAATAAAAGCCCTTTGCCCCTGAAGGGTTAAAGGGATGCAGTCTCTAGAGGGATGACCAAGAACAAGCGTAAGGGTATCTGTCTCTGTCTCAGGCCTTTTAGTCTGTTTGCATTGAGGTTTCCGAAGAGTGCGTGCTAGAGTGATAACCAAACACGAGCGGGAGGTATTTGTGTATTTATTGGTTTATCAAATCTTTAACATAAGTCATTTGTTTATAATAATAACTATATTAATTTTTTTATGACATTGTTGTTAATATTAACATCCTTTTATTAAGACATGAAATTGATAGGCATAACATTTATCAAAAACTTGCCAAGTTCTAGATATATTATTAATATGCTATCAATAATTTTTATTTCTAAACAATTTAAAAAATGCTATAATGCATCAGTGGGTAAGTTTAAGTGAATTTTATTTGAACTTGGCACCCACTTTGATATCACTTCTTTTCTTGCCATTGTCTTTACAGAACTTGGCTCCCTTTTTTCACAGCTATGTTTTTGTTAGATATCATTACTTTTTGTAAAGTTACAATGTATTTAGACACTTTGCTTAATGCTTTTTAATGCGTTTACATGTGACTATTTTATTCACCAAGCAACATTCAATTTTAATTTTAATTTCCGACAACAAACTATTTGGCTGTCAATTTGCGGCAAAGATCTATATTTTAATACTGCTACATTGAATGCACGTTTTGAAACGAAATGTATTCATTCGAAATTTTTATTGTTTCTGAAACAATAATTCCTATTAAATTCCTATATTAAGTTTTCCTATTAAATTTTCCAATTAAATATCCTATAGCTGGGCCTGCTTTTTTGTACTGAAACTGAAAAATAAAGTCATGTGCTTATGTGTACTATGTATCATTCATCCATGGGTACCGGAAAAGAGGCAGTGCAGAGGAAGGGCATTGCCCCTTCCTGGATTTTCAAATTTAATTAACTAAATATCCTTTTCTCTGATGATTTTGAACATAAAAAGTGGGTAAGTGTGATCACAGATCGCACAGAGGGTTTCGTTTAATATTCCTTTCAAAACACTTTATCCCTTTCAAAAATCTGTTAGTTCCACATTTCGCAACCAGGGGCGCACTCTATTCTAAACAAACCTCTATCCAAACGAAACTCTGTTTTACATACTATCCGTAAATATATTAGTCGACGGTATTGAGCCCATAGCACCCGAGATAAGTAGGCGCCCCTGGCGGTAAGAAGTGGAACTAAAATATGTAAGGCTATAGTGCATAATATGAAAGAATGGTCAAAGGGGAGTCGGCAAAAGTTGGAAAAGTGCTCCCCGGGTGAAAAAGGCGGAGGTTAGAAAAATTGCTTAAAATACACAAGTTAGAGCCCGGAGGAGTAAATAATGTAAGACTTTTTGAAAATTTTATGATTTGTCGTGTGGTCTGTGGTATTTAGCTATATGTATGCAGAAAATCACGTCTCCAACTTAATTAGGGGCTCCCTTAGAAAGAATTGCTTAAAATACATATGTGGTAGCTCAAAGGGTTAAGCGTAAGACTTTTTCAAGATTTTATGATTTGTCGCCTGGCCTCCGGTGCTTTGCTATAACTATGCAAAATTTCAAATCTGCAATTTAATAAGGGGCTCAGTTAGAAAGAATTGCTTAAAATACGCATGTGGAAGCCCAAAGGGTTAAATGTACGACTTTTTCAAAATTTTATGATTTGTCATTTGATGTGAGGTGTTCAGCTATAAGTATGCAAAATTTCACGCCTCAACCTAAATAGCGGCTCACTTGAAACAATTGTTTAAAATACACATGTGGGAGCCCAAAGGGTTAAATGTACGACTTTTTGAAAATTTTATGATTTGTCGTTTGATGTGAGGTGTTCAGCTATAAGTGTGCAAAATTTCACCCTTCCAACCTAATTAGAGACTCACTTTGAAAGAATTGTTTAAAATACACACGGGGAAGCCCGAAGGGTTAAATGTACGACTTTTTCAAAATTTTGTGATTTTTCGTTTGATGTGAGGTGTTCAGCTATAAGTATGCACAATTTCACGCCTCCAACCTAATTAGGGCTCACTTAGAAAAAATTGTTTAAAATACACATGTGGGAGCGCAAAGGGTTAAATGTACGACTTTTTCAAAATTTTATGATTTGTCGTATGATGTGTGGTGTTCAGCTATAAGTATGCAAAATTTCAAGTCTTCAACATCTATAGTTTCTGAGAACGGGCTCGGTGACGGACAGAATATCTCAATTTGTTGATTTTCTGTAAGCAAGTAAACCCAGATGACCCCCCAGTAAGTAGATAGATTTACAATGGAACTGCGTGGGAATTTGGCGAAATATTAGAGATATCGCCAAGGTGGCGTCACTTTTAGCGACTAATTTTGGTCGCCAAAGGGCATAGCCGGATAAGCATTGGAAACATGCCTTTCAATCAAATTTCATGAATTTTTTTCCCAGATGTAGCCACATATCTGACAATATATTTCCCTTATTATCACCCAATAAATATTGATATTTAATGAGATAAAAATGTTTTTCCGATTTTTTAAAAAACGAATTTTCTCAAAAACTGCTGCAGGGAATTTCATGCCATTAACTGTGGATATATAGATACCAAAGGTACATAACTGGTAATTTTTGTATAATTTTCTGTTCATAAAAACTGTGTGAAACAGCGAAATACAAATTTAAAAGAATAAAAATCATATCTTATGGTTATCCGAAAATTACCCTTTTCTTGTAAAAAATTCCCCATATGTGCCCGTATATTCTATATAAATGCCGAAAGTTTGCGTTGGGTACTACATATAAATATTTACAAAAATATATATTGAAATTATTGAAATTCATTTTAAGGCGCTATTTGGGGCGGAGCTACTCAACTTCGACGCCCGAAAAATTTTTGTTATAAACAGTTACAGAATTGCTGTATTTTAAATTTTAATGAACACAGGAGCAACATTCTCAACGCTGTCGATAGCAAAATGAACATGAAGTTAAAAAACAATGCTTATATGCTTAATGGAATCTAAAATTCATCAGTTGACATATTTTCTGCTGATTTTGTTCCAAAAATTCTTGGGATGTCGAAGTTACGTAGCTCCGCCCCAAAACACGCCTTAAAATGAATTTCAATAATTTTACTATACATTTTTGTAAATATTTATATGTAGTACCAAACGCAAACTTTCAACATTCATACAGAATATTCGGGCACACATCGGGAATTTTTTACAAGAAAATGGTAATTTTCGGATAACCATAAGGTAAGATTTTTATTATTTTTATTTTTTATTTCGCTATTTGACGCAGTTTTTATGAACAGAAAATTATACAAAAATTACCAGTTATGCATCTTTGGTATTTATATATCCTGAGTTAATGGCATGAAATTCCTTTCTGCAGTTTTTGAGAAAATCTGTTTTTTTTTTAATTGTAAAAACATTTTTATCGCATTAAATATAAATATTTATAGGGTGATAATAGGGGGAATACATTGTCAGATATTTAGCCACATCTGGGAAAAAAATCAGGAAATTTGATTGAAAGGCATGTTTCCAATGCTTATCCGGCTATGCCCTTTGGCGATATATCGCCATGTTGGCGACAAACTTGGCGGTATTTGGCGACAGAACAGCGTCCCCTCCTACGGCAAATTAAAATTTCGCCTAATAGACGTAATGTTAAAGTAAAAATGGGCACCCCCAGGTGGGTAATTCATCGATTTTCACAATTTTTTTATTTTTTTCCTTAGTTTTATAGTGTAAACTAACTTCGCACCAAATTTGAAGTCTGTAGCTGCAGTAGATATACGAGATCTTTTTGATGAGTGAGTCAGTCAATCAGTCATTGGTAAAATTACCGATTATCAGACATTTTCAAATGTCATTATCTCGGAAACTAATTATGCGTTATTTATAAAATTTTGGATTTTAGGTAATTAGGGTGGCCTTACTACACATTTCGTATAAGAAGTACGTAGGTCTCATAGATTTTCAGTAGTAGAGCATTGAAATTTGACGAAAACAGCTCGAAATGGTTCGTGTAAATAACACACGGCTATGTCAGGCGAACTTGGCTGACACACTGCCGTGTGTCTAGATATAGTTAAATCTATATTTATTACAATCAAAATCTGCCAAGCTCCGAATTCAAATTGACATTGCGATCAGTCTAGTGCCAACGTATATCGATGTTCGCATGATGCACGTTGAGTAAAGCTGAACGTAAGAAATTTATGTGGTACTACTTTCATCTCAATTAACCCATTACCCGCTGATGTTGCGATCACACAACTGTCAATATAAATGCACATATTTAAGTTATTTATATACCTACCGCTATTTTTGAATTGAAAAATTGGCCTTACTTCCCTTTGAGCTCTGGGGGTGAATTTCATCAAAATGTCACATTGGCACCAATACTTTGTAAACAAAAGATTTGGACTACAATATACACGAAAAAATACATTGATTGATTTTGAAATAAATTTGGTTGAATATTCCGGTGCCGATATGACATTTGGAGATTAAATCTAAGTGGCAAGAAATTCACCCATTTTTGCTCAAAAGTTTAAAGACATAAAATTTGAAGATAATATAAATCGAAAATTATATTTCAGTGTTTGTGGTACCAAAGAACGTTAATGAGTTGAAAATTTCAACCTTATAGTTTTGGCGGTTAATAGGTTTACCCTTTCAGGGGCAAGATACTTCACTTCGGAAATGTCTAGAAATGATACCATTCTGGGAATGACATCAGAAAGTTCAAACAAATTTATTTCCAAGTAAGCAAAAGCTTTTGTTCAAGTACTTAATTAAAAGGAAAAAATTCATTCCAATATTGTGGTGACAATGTGGCATTTAGGAATTAAGTGGTCCAAAAATTAACCACCGTGCTTAAAGGGGTTAAAAGGCTTTTTCCTATTTACCCATTTTATGCAAAATTCTACCTCTACTAGGATTTAAGAAAAGTAATTTCTGCTTTATCTAATTACAAACATTGTATAATTAAACTTTCGAAAAAGGCAATAGTATATTATTTTATACCAGTTTAAATTTAATCCCTAAACATCACAATTGGAAAAGAATTTTGAAATAAATTTTTACTTTTATAAGGTACGCGGAGAAAAGCTTTTAGTTATTTCAAAATGAGTACTCATTTGGATTTCTAAAAAGTCTAAGAAAACTATTTGAGATTAGAAAATTTCAGTTAAATATTTAAATCACACACTAGTAAAAACAGACTAGAGACGACTATTTGCCGCAATAGAATTTTCAGTTAACATGGGATTCGCATAGATACTAGCGGCTCCTAGAGGGAAGATATGAAGCAAATTCATGGTTGCCATGTTGTCTGCTGCACTTGGTGATTTATCGCTTTCACGGAGGCTTTTTAACACTAGAAGTGCCGGAAAATTTCCTCACGTTTAATAAAAATACTGTAAAGAAGAATTTTTATTTAAAGCTTTTTAACTTATTTATTAAAATTATTTTTGAGCGATACATATATGAAATTCTTTTTTTTTTTATTTCTGCTTCAAATCGAAATTTATATATTTGGTAGCAGTCAAGTTGCGTTTTTAGTGTTAAAAGAAAAAAAGGGTTGTTTACTTTGAATAAAAGCAAATTTTGGATAATCTCATTTTCTCATTCAAATTTTGGATTGGGCTCAACGCAGCAAATATGCGACTCTGAATATAGCACATTATACTTGTCTTTCAGCAACAGAAATTCTAAATCCTATTTTTATCGAATTTAATCTCAGAACTTCTGTGATTGAATTAGGGAACATTACTGTTGAAAACAAAGTTCTGAGAATCGAATAAAATGACTGTATAAAAACGCTGATCCAACAATGGTTAATATACAGCCTTGTCAGAATAAGTTGCATCTAACGTTATTCACAGAAAATTTACTTTAAAATAACACTAAAAATGTCTTTAGACTAGAAATATTGGCATATTTCAGAATATGAATGCAATTTTTGAAATAGGGGTCATCTACATACTAAAAATTGATTAAATTTCAATTTTTGGCACTTTATCTCAGTATCTTGGATCAAATAAGCGCGGAAAAGTTTTTAGTTTAAGTATTTTTATTAAATCCGCATGAAGTTATAAAATGTCGAAATTTGAGGATGCTAATCTTAAATTCCTGCAACAAACTTTAATTTATATATCTTCGTCTACATAACTTTTATTATGTAGTCGAACCTTCCTTCAAAAATGGCATGTATATTTTTAAAACTAGAAGCGCAGGAAATTTCACTCAAATTTAAAAAAAAACAAAAGTTACACCAGAATGTTTATTTAAAATTTTTAGCTTATCCATTTAACTTAGTTTTATGCGATATGTATAATTAATTGTTTTTTAACCCCTTGGGGACGAGCGGCACATATACGTGCCGCAGGAAGCACTCAGAATCATTGTTCTTCCTCACCAGTAAAATTTATCTTAATTAATCAGCGCATTTTCAAGATTCTAGAAGACACAAATTTCTGTTTTTAAAAAACGGTGACTAAAGATTAAAAATTTCGTAAAAGGCTCCCTTCCCGAAGGGGTTAAAGAAGTTACTGGTTCAAGTCGAAATATGCATATTTAGTAGCAGTTAAATTGACTACAATTGGCGCTTCTAGTGTTAAGAAAATTATGTTTGCTATTCTTAAAGACATCTTTTTTGTGATTTTACCTTAAAACTGCGAATAAAACAGGTGAAGCTTTCCCCCCATATTTACACCGAATGTAGTGAAATTTTAGAAGATTAAATACTTATTTTTAAATTATAAGTGTACAAGGGGTCTATATGATAATCATTATTGAACTGATCAATTTTAGATTAGTTATACAGTAAGCTGAAATAATCATGTTTTCATTTAAAAAATATTAATTAAAAGTTGTTATTAACAATTGAAACTGTAATTATTTAAATGTCTACCGACGGAACTACCTGAGGTGCTAGTCACCGATATTCAGAACACTGGTATCGTTGGAACGACCTTGTTGTGAAAAATAAAAAATCCAGTGGAACTACCCTTCCGAAATGAACCCCGCAGGAGCTGCATGGTAATTTTCACAATCATTGCACCAACGGATAAATAAATAAATAAGCCTTTTTCAAATATGACCGTGAGCAATTTGCTTGTGTTTGTAAAGTTTATTAACACTAGAACGGCCGTGAGCGGTCATTTTGACCACTACCCTGGCTAATTCCATGCGAGCTTGTCATGTCTGTTACACAGTTGAAAATCGCTGTGCTTGTTGGTTACCGTTATTTTCGAAAAGTTTGCTTCGCCTTATTCAATTGATGAGATATCTCCGATAAAACAAGTCACATTTTTCCGTTCTAAAATACTGGTACCCAAAAATCGTAGTATGTGACAGACTTGACAAGTTCGGGTGGAATTAGCCCCATATGAATTTATTTCGCTTCTAACCAGAAATCTCATTATAAAATAAGTTTAAAAGATACAAAGAAGAAAAACGTCAAATAAAAAAGTTAAACTGTCTAAAATCAAAATTCTGGTTTGAAATATATTTATGAAACTTGATTAAAATTTCCGGTCTTTCTAGTGTTAATATAGACAATGTGTTACTGCATAATGCACTGAAAGAAATGTACTGTTTGACAAGGGATGTTATGAATGTGGACTTATTAACGAGTCATTCTCTGAAAAGTGGCAATTTTATGTCCCAGGGGTCTTGAAGACACATTTTTTAAATTTCTAAAAGAAAAAGTGATTTAACACTAGAACGGCGGCAAGGGGTCATTTTGACCCCTGCCAAACGAATACATGTCGATTCGAACCAGAAAACTTTTTATAATTTAAAATTAATATATGCTGCACAAAAATAACTAAAATAAATAAGTTAAATAGTTTTTAATAAAAATTCTGATGTGAAATATTTTTATAAAACTTGAGTAAAATTTCCCGCCGTTCTAGTGTTAAACAATCAATATTTAAAAGTTATACATATAAACTGTAAATATTTGCTTATTGAAATTGAAATTTGAAAAATTTAATGCATTTTTTAATGCAAATATCATTCCCTCACTACGTCCCCTTCACACATGTAGGAAAGAAAATGCTTTCTCTGCCATTGCAGCACATATATTTTTAACTAGTATCCGTCAGGCCGAAATGTCGGAGCATGGAGGCGCGTAAACTTAAAAGATATTATTTTAAAAAATGTTTTATTTTCTAGATTGCTGTTTAATAGTATAAAAGTAAGTTTGAAATAACAATCGTCGATATCTCATTTTAAAGTGTTTAACTCAGTCGTCAGTTGCCTCGGGTAATGCACAAATTCTAATCTGTCAGCGAGTGCTCCCATACTTCTAATTTGGGTAAAGCCTGTCCTTAGCGAAAGTTGCTTCCATTAGAACTTTCTCTAAATGACAAACTACAGTAAAAATGAAATAAGTTGTTTTATGTGACAACACCTTTAGATGGACATCCACAGCAGTTTTTGGCAATGTTAAACTCGAGCATCTATGTATGTTGGCAAGGTATGCAACAGTTAAAGGTAACTAACTTCGTGTGAATGAGGCTTTTTCTTCTTTCCAATATTTACAAATAGGTTTGATATAAAAAAAATTACAGTTAGAAATGGCTCATGATACCCAACAAAATGAACTATTATGGCCTGTGGAAAACCTCGAGGTTGAAAACGTGAGACATAGACAATATCTTTTATCGTGCTTACGTTTACCAATTCTCACTCCGTTCAGATATTGGTATCTAGAATAATGCATAACCCTGCATCCAGCTGCTGAGGAAAGTCTAGACTGAAGTCCAGACGCGTGATCATCTTCACTCCATTTTGCTATTTAATCATTGTGATCTGCTAAAATTCTTGTTTATTACTCCCCGCTTTGATTGAAGAAGTACTTCTTGACTATATTCTTTAGCTTGCTTGGTTTTGAGAAAAAGACATATGGCACCTTCAAATTATTCAAGTTCGCCTAAATCAGTATATCTTTGCGTCGTTGCATAAGGGGTGAGAGGTAGTCAAAAACTTGACTCACGCAAAGTGAGTTCAGAGTCTTTTGGAACTGTGTCTGCTGATCGTCGTTTTCTCTCAATGAGTTTGTTAATGTGAAACATTTTTTACAAGCTCTAAGCATTTTTTGTCCACGAAGAATCAAAATGATTTTTAAAGAATGTCTGTTATATAGAGGGATGTCTTTTACGCGATGTAACTACATAATACGTCCAAGGATTTAAACAAATAAGCCTCTAAAAGGCTAAATGCTATCTATTTTACCTTCGCGATATCTTTGTTCAAGGACAGCAATAAGACGACATCCTATCATTGAAAATTCGTCAATAATGAGATATAACACTGTATCCATTCTGAGCTGTAGATATATTGCTGACTTTTTAAATTAACGAACTATTTAAAACACGTTGGTTCTTTAAGCACTGAGTGAGTTACCTTGTCTTGACATTAAATGCAGCAGTACCTGCTTGTGTCAAAAGAATGATAGCTTCTGATCCTAACTGCTCTATGATTGTTTTACTAATTACTTTGATTTTTGTACATTTTACAGCTCTTCTTTTTCCAATAATAAAAGTTGATTTAGGGAAATTTGTAACCTTTGTTTGCAAAGACAAAAGCTGTTCAGTGCATAACTGAAGGCTGCGTAGTTTGTTGTTCTTTATAATAATTCAGAAATGTTAAAAGTAAAGAGAAACCATTGGATACGAGAATCTACGGTAAAGATAAAGAATTATCCCCGGATGTATTTGAGAGATTTCCATTTTTTAAATTTAGTTCCGATCTTTGAGAAGTTGATCCATCGAGTTAGCGGCAGAAAACTTCAAAGCTCCTTCAAAGACTTGCTCGTCTGGCACAGCCCACACTTATTTAATATGGCAACAGGTAAAGGTTTGTAACACGTATGTAACACACACTCATAGATAGTCTGCTATACTCCTCTATCAAACTTGATACCTTTATTCATCTGAGTTGTTGTTATATCGTTATTATGAAAATATTAGGAAGCATCTGGGTTATTTTTATGTGGCTTTTCCATATAGAATTAAGCTGAATATCACTATACATTTGAATCACTTTCTTTTAATCGTCATTTTCGAAACTTCTGTGTATAACGTTGTACATATAAAATATGTATATTTCTTAAAATGTACACTAAATCTAGGCAGCAGATTAAAAAAAAATCAGGGATTAATTTGTGACTTTTAGTGAACATGATTTCTCATGAATTATCTTTCATTGTTGTATCCATTTCTCCGATCATAACCATAAACTATCATAGTCATATACATTAATGTCACATTTATCGCTAACCTTCGCGACTTTTGGACGAAATATAGCTAAATTTGGCGACCAAAAATGTGTCATCACAAATTAAGCCAATTTGGCTGTATCTGACTAATTTGACGAAATTTCCATTGAAATTCAGTACTGATGATTCTTCTCTAACCAGGTTCTTCGCATTTTAACTTTGTGTTCTCCAGTTAAATTAGCTAAAATATTAAAACCAAGAAGCTACCTTTTCCAACGCGTACAGGAATTTTTTATTTTGTAATCTACATATTTCTATTTTCTAGTGTACATCTTGACAAAAAAAATGGTTAGTTCATTTACTTCAGAATGTTCACTTACATTTCAGTTGAAATATATTCACTTACGATGAATTAAAAAAAATTTAGTAATCGTCAGTAATTGGTACAGCTACCAAATTCTTAAATTTGTGCATCAAACATTGCTCAGTAAATTATGAATTTGTCTACAAACCCGATTACGAAAATTTCCCAATAGAAACATACATTCGTCTGTATACAAACATACATACATAAGAATACATACATATAAGTAATGCATACATGACATTATATATTTCTCGATTTCTTTGAGCATCACTCGTAGCCATTCGACTAATGCCCAAAATCGTATTTTCCGTATTCGATTTTCTTTTCGTTTCTCTTAATTTAAAATTCAAAATGAATTGCATCGATTTGGAATCTTACAAAGAATGAAAAGTTCGAAAAAAATAGTGGTTGTTACATACGCAGAACTTCTGAAAGGGGGGGAGGTCAATCTATATCTCAGGTCACCAATGTATGAACATCGACTTCAACATTCGACTCCATAATGATCTGTATGAGGTTAAAATGCATAATTTACAGCAATGGAGCTAATGTTTTAATTAATAACGGGATGAATCTCGTTGAATTTCGACGAAAGAAATTGTTTAAAAACGAACTCATACATAGGTTACTACTTAGTCTCTTAAAACAAATATTATTTTTAACTTAAAGTTACCAAAATACTAATTCCATACACTTCGACTGTTCAAAATATTAAAAAATTAAACTGCATTATTTATTATACCTAATCAGGATATGTAATTTGATAAAATTACCCATTGAGGCTGCTATGTTTAAAAAACACAGATGTCACATACGTCCCCCATATTGGCGCGATTTTTTTCCCGCGCCAATTCGGGGAAAACTTCAACAGCACAAACAATAACATCCGAGTTACCATATCAAGCAAAATAACGACACTTTGGCGCCAGTTAAGTACCCGTTGTGCATATGACATTGGCGTCAGAAAAAAAATCGCGCCAATATGGGATATGACAACTGTGCCGTTTAAAATTGCCGATTGAAAATTAATAAAAAATTATTTTACCTTAAGTTAATCATGGAATTATTTTTTGCGTAAAACCTACAAACTTTATGTTATTTTCACCGACTCATAATTTGCATACGCATCTCTTATATTTACATTCACCATTTCAAAAATATTACAATGCGCAATATGCGATTAATACATATATTTCTAAACTTGAAATCAAGTTTGCCAACTACGACTTTGCATGTGAACATTCGCACTCTTGACTTGTGATTCTAATCTCTGTATCGGCGAGTAAAATTCCAGAAATTTATATCTTTTAGAGGCGTTCGTAGTAAAATATTTACTTTTATCAGAGAAAATGACGTCATTTTGCCTCATTGAAGCATTTCACCAAGCGTCTCAAACTCAATGAATGAAAAAGAATTGAATTCTAACAGCTTTTTGCAGAAAAACATGAATATTTTATTAAAGCATGACGTCATTTTCTGTTCAATTTTTTCAGAAAGTTTATTTTGAATTTTATGAGAAAATGGCATCAATAAAGATAAGCAAAGCTTATTATTTTTCCTTTCTTTACAACAATGGAAGTAATACTATTGCTACCATTTTGAAACAAATTCATAGAAATTTTTTAAATTTTAAATTTAAATATAAAAATGGGAATATTTAAAAAAAAAATAGGTAGCGCGGCCAAACCTACAAAGAAACAGCTTTCATTACAAAAAAGAATAATTAAAATTGGTGCAAAAAAAAGTTCAAGGTACATGACTAAAAAAAGAAAGCCTTATCTTTCAAATATATATAATTAAACTCGCAATGTTATCTCTATGGGAACATTTTGAGCCGACATTTCAGGCTGTTAGGGTTGACGGATATTTATGATTTTCAATACGCGCCGAGATTTTGGCCCTACCAACGTCCAGCTCATTTTTTGTGTGGATGCGTCAAATATTTTGGACGCTATCGTGTTAACAATAAGTGTAATGTTTGCAGGGAAGCCGGAGGTGTGCTCCGACAATTATTTTTTTCTCCAGCCATTTAACACACTCAAATACATGTTCAGCCATTTAATTATATTTATATTTTATATAAAGAATGAATTAGGGCACTTTTTAATGATGTCCCTAGCATTTGTCGTCATTCCCTCACATAACTATAAATTTGCCATTATTTACTTAGTAGAAAGCAGCACATGCTTTATATATGTCTACGACAGTTTGTACAAGAGTAAAGTGAATTATACATTCTGTTGTTTGTTCAAAAACGTTCTTGAATAGTTAGTATATGGTTTTGAAGTACTAGATCAATGTAAGTATTTTTATTACGCGTCATTCCCTCATCTATTATAAATTTAATAAAAACTAATGAAATGTCTTTTTATGTTTTTATATTATTAGAAATGTGTTTCAAAAGATATTTAGTAACTGAAAATATAACTAAGACTAATCACAACATGGTTTTCAGAAGTATTTCGTCATTCCCTCTCAATCATTCCCTCATAATTTTAATATTAGGGAATGATTTAAATTGTGAGGGAATGATCTGATTCCATATATATGTACTAAACAGTAAAATAAGAAAATCTAATGCAATAAAATACACATTAAAAAACTCATAAGACTTTTTATTACAGTAAGTAAAGATAACACATTTTTAATTTTTATTATTTTACAGGGAGAAGTAAAAAATAAATAATTTTTTTTTCTATTAATTCAATTAAACATTAACTCTTCTAAATGTTAATGCTTAATCTTTATTTTTTTCAATTGACATAGGGTAAAAAAAAAAAAAAAAAAAAAAAAAAAAAAAAATATTGACAGTGTCACTTTTAATTATAATTTCTTTCCTTTTCTACCCCTTTCAAGGGCGATGGTATGTTTATGTAACCAGTTACTTTTAATTCCCAAGCGCCACAATGGCACCAGACTTTTTATAAACTTTTATCTATTTAACATGCACGTGAAATATAGAATTTTTCTTATTTAAAAATATTTTTTTTCTTAAATTCCGGTGTCAATCATTTATTAGAACTTTTAGCAATGGAAGTGCTTTGAAATTAAAATATCAGAAGAACTATAAGATACAGTTTGATTCATATTATTTTTTGATAAATATAGCAATAAGGTACTTGTAGGCTAAATTTTGAGATTTTTGAGGCATTTAAAAAAAAAAAACAGCCACTTTTATGAGAATGACCGTAACACAGAAAAAAGCAGCTATTCCACAAATATTCCGATTAGTAAAGACGTTGTAGACATATGACGTTGTCGATTTATGACATTTGGCTGATCAATTGCTTATTGGTAAAAGTGAGTGCCAGTGTAAATTGGCTTAAATAGCATAGGGACTCTTCACACTAGCCACAGTTGATAAACGGTTGGATGTTACATCTGTTACATGTTTTGGCTGTTAGTGTGAAACATGCTGATCTCACGGATCTGAAGCTTCGCATTTCAATTTTAGTAACGGCTTTTGGAAAACATATCGGCGAATGACTTCAAATGCAAGGATGGAGATTTGGTTGTGAGCCAATTAATGCAATTTCAGACGATAGCTTACCTTGTCGTCAACTCTTCTCCACCACATAAGGGTTGCCAGTTTGCCTTTTTATTAATTCCGAAATTTCACATTCACACCAGAAATTCCCTATGGTATTCTTTTCTTTATTCAAAGACAGACATTTCGTGATTGCTTAAAGTAAGAATTTTTCTTTAACAATACCGTATATGGATTTGAAGTTTTTTAATTAAAGAAGGCTAAACTGCAACCTTGCATCACATATAAGCCGGAGAATTTTGGAAACTCGGTTATACGTTTGACTATAAATTTGTAGTCATGAAACTTTTCAGCATCAAGGGGCTGGAGGTACTTCGTTCTTCCTCCAAATAATCATGTCTTCGATGTTTTCCCCAATTATCTGTAATGTTCAGGATCTACATGGTGCCGTCGAAATACTCAAGGCTTGAGGACACAAGTTGTGACGTCATCACTAATGGTCCGACTCCTAACTAATGTTGAAATTCATACCGGATATTTTTGAACAGCAATTTTCTCTTATTTTATTTGTGTAATAGCTATCATCTTATCAAACAATAATAACTATTTAAACTTGCTGGTGAGAATTTGGAATCTTTAAATAAAAAATCAGCCAGATGCGGCAACACGGTGGTTTCCGCATCTGGCTGAATTTTTATTCAGGGATTCCGAATTCTCACAAGTAAGTTTTAATAGTTATTATTGTTTTATAAGATGATAGATATTCTATAAATAAAAACAAAGAAAATTACTATTCAAAATTTTCCGGTGTGAATTCCAACACTAGTGAAAAGTCGGTTGATTAGTGATGACGTCACAACTCATGTCCTCTGGCCTTGAGTTTTTCGATGGCAGCGCCTGGACACTCATCAAAGAGGAAGACGATCTTCTCTTCGCATACAGGCTTTTTTAAAGTTTCGAAATGCAATTCAGTCAACTACTTACTGTTTTCCCTGAGGTGGAGTTCTTTAGTAGTACGTTGTGATAATGCCAGCCGTTTTAGACGTTTTTACAGTCGAAGACCAAATTAGCCTTGAAGCTCCTGCGGTGTTCATTTCGGACGGGTAGTCCCATTGAATATTTTGTTTCTCACGACAAGACATTTCCAATGACACCATTCTTATGAAAATCGGTTACTAGCACCTGAGGCAGTTAACTTGTAAATGTGTAAAATCTTGAACAGTAGAAAAAAATTAATAGTATGTCGGTTTACGTCTATTTTTATTTATTTTGATTTCTGCACATATTGGTAAACGACTTAAATCAGTGTATGTTTCTTTATAAAAGCTTCATTTATTCCATAAGGTAATTTAATAGTAAAGCATTATTTTCCTTTTCTGAACATAATTCTTCACGTCCATTTTTCCTAAAAAAAGAATGCTACTGTTTGAATTTATTGAGATCTTTTCATTTTCTTGGTTAAAAAAAATACACACACACATATACACACATATACATGTATTCAATATACAAACATGAAAATTGGTAGTTTGATAGATTATGGCATGTTAAACACGCGGAAGTAAACCGTTTTTAAATAGAATAATTATTTTAAGCAACATTTCTTGCCAAAATAAATGAAAACAGTTCAGTTAAAAAGTTTTATCATATAAAGAACTATGTGTAACAATTTAACAATCGTTTGCAAGCGCATACTTGACTAGATTTATGATGTGTCGTGTCTAATCCTTATTTTTTAATCTGTAAGTTTTTAAAAAATTTTTGCTTATTTTAAATCAAAATTTCATCATCAAAATAGAGATTTAAGAAATAGTTTTAAACAGCCTTTTTTATATACTTTTGCCAAAAAAAAAAACCAAAAACAAACAAACAAACAAACAAACAAAAATAATAAATAGTAATATTAGTCAACTAAGAAATATATTCACACGTGAATTTAAAAAAAAGAACGAAAATCATTTTCTTAACCCTTTCAGGGTTAATGTACTTGTATGCATAAAATATTGAAATAATTGAATGATACCAGTATTTACAAGAAAAATTATTTCTAAACAAGTAAAAGTATATTTTTGCGTACTTAATAAAAGTGAAATTTTCATGCAAAATTTCGGGTGAATATGTGGCATCAGGGATTCAAACTAGGTGATGCCATAGGTGCATTTACAGGTTGTCTCAGAGCGTGTACACACTTGAAGGGGAGGTAGGGAACTTCGTTAGGATCCTTAATTACATAGGAATGCATGGGCGGAAACGTCATCCTCTCTTGAAAAAGTGATAAAAAGACACAGTAAGGCAACAATGCAGATAGCAGTGTAAAATGCTTTCTTACGCAGTAAATAGTAATGTATGTTTTACAAGCATCACAGGAGCTGTTAGAAATTGCACCTCGTAGGATGCATGCATGCATGACACCCATACGACATGGTTTGGCGAACATTTTCAAAGATTCCGGTTGCTGTCTTGATGGTAGCCGCAGAACCCCCAGTTGCATTCCAGAATTTACGAGTGTGTCATACACAATGCTCTTTATGGTAACCTATAGAAAATAATCAAGAGAAGACAAATCAGGTGATGTGGAGGGAGGGAATGCTATGGGACTGTTCGCCTAATCCAATTGTTTCCTAATGGACTCTCAAAATGATCACTTATAACCCTTGCGTAATGAGATATCATCCCATCATGTTGAAACCACATTCACGTCAAACATGTGCAGGGACATCGTTAACCCCTTCGGGACCATGGGTGCATATATGCATCTTCAAAACATGCGTAGAACGCTTGTTTTTGACACCACTATAAAAGAAAAGTAAAATTTTACTAATTTAATAAATACATTTTCTTGATTGATAAAACAAATTTAATTACTATTTGACAAAAAGTGGCGTCCAACAAATAAAATTTTTGTAAAAGATGCTGGTCCCGAACGGGTTAACCCACTTGCTGAGGAACCCGAGATTTTATCGGGCAACATAAAAGCTAGCAAAATTTGCGCAAAAACTTTTTGTTTTCCAAAACCGGTGATAAAATATTAAAAATTCTGCTAAAGACGCTCGTCCCGAAGGGGTTAAGACCTGTTACTAAAGATTTCCTGTTTCGTAAGCATCCATAGAAAATATAATTCTAGATACTAACTGTGAAAAAATTCGCATTTCTTAATTTGCAAATTTCTTTTTAAAGAATTTGTAATAAAACCATAACATTTTTATTTTACAATTTCATAAAGATTTAAGAAAAATAAATCAAACTATACAATTAACTCTGTTGCCTTGATGCAATGAACTAAAATATATCGTCTAAAGTGAGTACCAGAAATTTTTAAATTCAAAGTTAGTACAGTTTTTAATACCTAGATAACTTTTTTTTTCTTCAAAACTTGCGTTGATTGGTACCTCATCCTAGTATTCTGTAACAATTTGGTGATAAAAAAGAATAGGGTGGTGCATTTCTTAAATTCCAGGACTTTACATATTTTACAGCAAAGAATTTTAGGGAAACCAAAGTTATATCTAAATCAGAAACATTTTTATTATTAACCCAGAACGTTCACCAATATTACTAATAATTCAAAGCTTATTACACGTTTAAATCTAATAGTATATTTTACTATGATTAGAAGTTATAAAACTATAACTTCTACTTAAATTTTGATCTGTTAATAATATGTAGAGACAGTCTTAACTTGTAATAATCCCTATATCGTCAATGCTGATTAGCGTTTTCCTCTTTACCTGTTCATGCGTGAATTGCATTAGTGCAGTTATTAAAACGCAATATATCATTAGGGATATTCGCGGAAGTGATTGATTGATGTTTGCTTAGCTACTTAATTCTAGATTTCTTGTAATCCACGAATTAATTGTTATGCTGTATTGCAGCATTTCATGCCTTAAATATTTTAATAAACTACAAATCATCTATAATTCAATAGATTTTCTGCAGAGAACACCGTCACAGTTCTGAGTTATAGTTTTAAATAGTAAGAAGAACGAAATTCATGCGTTCAACATAGATTATGAAATACTTTCGAACACATCTAGAATACTGTAACATACTTGCCAACCCCGCCACCCCCCTCGCTTTTTTTAAATCAACAAAATATATTTTTAACCAGAAATTTTGTTTTGATAAACGAAATAATTTAGGATTTATATTACTACCACATAGAAGCAAGAAAGATCTAATTTCATAAATATTCCAGTTGGAAATATGTTTTTTTCATTTAAAAAAAGTGGTTGTATGCTGTAACAAAACTTTACAGTTAATAAAGGTGAAAGATAATGTTTAACCCTTAACCGGAAACGTGAAAATCCAGTGCACAAACAGAACACATATTAATTTAAGAAATAGTGAACTTAAACATTTAATCTTTAATAGTAATGCATTAACAGGACCAATTTTTTAATATAACAGCATAAAAATAAGTTTCGAATGTCGGAGAGAGAAAATATTACGAGCACATATGTAGACGCAAACATCTAACATATGTACGTTTCCAGTTAAGGGTTAAGTAAACAAGGGATGACCACACCTGGAACTTATCTTTCGCTTTAGAGTAAGTGCAATTTCGGAGGGTAATGTTTTTATAAACAATTGAAGGGCTGAGTGGAAGAACATGTTATGCTACATTTTCTTAAAAAGGATTTTACCTTTTGGACGAAGGTGTTATCAGGTATTCTATCACATGGTAAAGCTAAAATACCAAAATTCTATTTATCCTTGAAGATTTAAGACATTATTAATTAATATTTAATATTTAATAATCCAAATGGTATTAATATATTTTAATATTTAAAAATTAAATATGAATAAGTTTTATTGATAGAGTTTAGTACCACACCTGTTAATATTTTAAACACATGGTATCAAAAAAAAATAAATAAATGTAATTTTTGTTACTTAACATGTTCTTCTACTTAGCTCTTCAATTCAGAAAACGCATAACGCGTTTGAAAACCAAATTTCTACAATTACCATCAACAGTCAGAAAAATTTCCGATTTTTTTTTCATATAGCACTGCATATGATTTATAGATTTGAATGCTACATGTATGCTATATGTATGCTACGTAATATGCTAAATGTTAGTCAATTGAACACATAGCACACTTTAAAATTCCCATTAATTAATTTCCGTGAATAAACGATAATGTATTTGAGATATTTTTATGAAGCACTGTATATGATCTTTAGAATTTATACAATGCAAGAAAAAAAAATCAAAAACAAGAAATAAAAATCATGTTTCAAGCATAAATTATGAACACAATTTCCTACTCTTTCTAAAATTATTACCAAAGCTGCACTGTTTAATAAGGTAAACAAAAATCTAAATAAATATTTTAGAAAACTCATGACGTATTTGAAAACAGAATTTTAGGAATTATCGTCCATAGCAGAAAAGCAGTCCAGTTATTTTGTACAGCTTTGTATTTAATCTACAGTTTGTTCATATTCTACATAATATGCTAAACCTTTGTTTCGTAAGAAAATGCACAATAGGTTAAAAATTCATCTTCAGAAGTTTCTATAACTATACGGAAACATACTTGAATTCTTTTGTATAGCCCTTTATATTATCAACAGATTTTTATGGGTAGTCACATATTAAGCTAAATGTTAAATGAGGCTGAAAGATAATTAAAACTACTAACATCACACTTCCAAACATTTTCATATTAAGGAGGTCATGTTATTAGTTCTTTGCGCAGTCCTGTATATTATTTTATTTATATTATACAAATATTTCTTTCTATATTAAATATAATTTAACTTAAATAAGCATAACTCAATTAAAAGCAGCCTTTAAGCCATTCACGGTGATAATCTACAGTGCTTGCGAATTATTTTGTGTAGTCCTGTATAATGATGTATAGCATTTATAGCCCCACATACTAAGCAAAAATTTAGTTAAATTTAAATTGCGCATATCATAAATGAAATCGCATTTCCAGCACTTATAGCTAATAGACAGTGCACTTCAAATACAGTACTCTATCCGAATCTTTTGCATCTTCCTGTAAATGAAAGATATATGCTATGCACAACATGTTACACAACAAATATCTTGCAGTAAGCCGCAGTAGCATATATCAAATTCATTATATTTGAAATAGTGTAACATAACTAAAATCAGCTGCAAACAGTTTTTCCCCAGTATACTATTATGTAACGGAATACTTTTGTGTGGCCCTATAAGTGAATAGTAAATGCTTTGTAGCGCATATTCTTCAGAATGTATGATTCAGAGCACTACGTAAATGCCTATGAGTTTCATTTTGTTTGAAATGGGCTAACATCATTAAAATGAACTTGAAGGTTTTTTTCTTATAGACCATAATGTAGAGGAAAACTTTTGACCGTCCCTGTAAATTAGGGGTGCACAGCCTATGGCCCGCGGGCCACTAAATTAACCACTATTTTTATTCAGAAAAAATTTCCGAATTAATTGCCGGAAACTTTGCTATTAAATAATTCAAATGTTACTTTTAAATTTTTTGTGGTGGTAAACAATTATCTGGCAAAAAGGTTGTGCAGCACTACTGTAAATGAACTAAAATATCAACACATTTCATTTTCAATTGTGATCGTGCATCAATAATATACAAAAAAGAAAAAAAAAATGCAATCTGAATATATTTATGAGAGTTAGAGATCGGAGAGACGGACAGACAGACAGACAAACAGAAGTCATAAAATTTTTTTTAACTATGTTGGAAAATGTTAACCCCCTTGGGGACAAGCGACACGTATACGTGCCGCATGAAGCGCTCAGAATCCTTGTTTTTTCTCACCAGTAAAATTTTACTGTAAAACTTGCCTTATTTAATCAGCGCATTTTCTCGATTCAAGAAGACACAAATTTCTCTTTTTAAAAAACGGTGACAAAATATTAAAAATTACGTAAAAGGCTTCCGTCCCGAAGGGGTTAAAAAAGAGTTACATTTTAAAATGCACACCGCAGCTGAAGAAGCACTTCTAGCAATTAATGTTCATAGGCAGTATTGTAATCAAATTCTTTTGTGTGTCCGTGTAAATTAACGATAAATTATATGAACACTAGATTCTATAGCACGCGCCTTATATTGCATTACATCTCTGTAATACACCGGGTGAGCCAAAATTCATTAAAACTTTAAAAACTCATAAAAAAGGAATAAATTATGATAAAGGAGTGTGGTTTGCAAGAAATTGGTCACAAGGTAGTCGAATTTTTTTAGCAGCAAAAAAATAAAATAAAATAAAATAAAGTTTAAAAATTGCATATATAGGGCGCTGACGACCCGAAACACAGTGAACAGGTAGTACGACACAACCCGGTTGTGTCGTAGAATGTTCTGGAGGTCATGTTCAATATTTGTTATTGGAAGAACAAATGAATGGAGTGTATTGTTGTCCCGTTCATTGTGTTTCGGGTCGTCAGCGCTCTCTCCATGTGATTTTTTTAACTTTTTTTTTTTGGGGGGGGGGGTGCTAAAATAATTCGATTACCTTGTGAGCCCTTTCTTGCAGACTGCACTCCTTTATCACAATTTCTTCCTTTTCTATGAGTTTTTAAAGTTTTAACGAACTTCTGGCTCACCCGGTATATAAATTTCAATATATTTTAAATAGTGTAATAACATTAACATAGACCGCAAACGATTCTTCTTATAGTGCGTAACATAACAGAATTATTTTTTCACTGTAAATAAAGCTAAAATGCTACACACTCAAAAAAAGATCATGGCAGAATAAGCTCAAATAACATATACAAATTCCATGGGCATCTGACTATACTTACGCGAGATAGAACACGAACAGACAGACAGACAAACCGAATTCAGAATCACTTTTCAACTATGCTGCTAGTGTTAAAAAATACGAAAATTCTGAAATTTGTTTTTTCGACATCTGCCTTTAAGGGGCAGTGGTTTAAAAAAATTCCTTTATATTTCCATAATAAAGATTTGAAATTTTGCGCAGATATTCATTTCATTATAAGTACAGTCGTGGGAAAAAACGGAAACACCCCTTATTAACTCTGCAAAAAAATTATCGTAGAAGAAAATTACTGAAACCAGACGAAAGGTAATAAAGTCTGTTTTAAATTAATGTATATAAAATTTGCTTTATTAAAACGAACCATAACTTGGATTTTTTTTTCCAATAGCTGTACGCAATTTTGATAGCATAAATCAACTCTACAACCTTCAATTAGCCTAAGAATAAATTTTTATGCAATTCGTACGATAAGTTTCCGAGAAATTAATTATTTTAAAACGAGCGCAATTTTGAGGCTGTATCCAAATTGAAGCTCTGTGCTCGATTGTTGACCGAGAGAGTCTCTTTCTTGATCAAGGCATCTTAAGCGCCACTCAAGGAATCACTGAAGACTGCTAGATTACAGGATAGCATAAGAAATTTCAAAATATCTAGTGACTTCTATCATAGACGGTCTCTTAAACTATCATTTGGCTGTTCTTCAAGCATAATTTGAAAATTACTTGGAAAAAAAATGTGAAATTTTGGATTTCCATAAAGCAGGACTTAGTAAATGTAAATCCATCAAAAAAATTGTAGGTTACATTTCATAATATTTTCGAATATTAATTTCATAATCCATATCATAAAATTATTAAAAATGCAAATTCAATGTATTTGTGTTTGGGTATATAGGTCGCCGTTTGTACAATGCAAACAGTTTATTTTAATTCCTAACGGATGATCGCACCAACTATTTTGTAATAAAAATTTCCTCTTAAAATATACGTGAAAACGCTTTCATTTGTTACTTCTTCGAACCGTAATTCTTGATTGCAAAGAAGCTCCGTCTCCTTCTCTGGGTATATTTAATCCGTATTTATCACCCTAAACTTTAAATTTAATCCCTTCATTTTCTTAAAGTCACACTTTTCTTCATTTTTCATTATCATTTCTTAACGCCTTGAGGGGCGGTAATATTTTTATGAAACCACTTAATTTTAATTCCCAAATGTCGCTGTCGCACCAGAATTTTCGTAACAAAATTGTCGGTTTATTATATATGCGAAATATATCATTTTTCATAGTTACAAATAAATCTGTTTTCAAATTCCGGTGTCAATCATTAATTTCAACACTTTAGCAATGAAATTGCTTTGCCCTTGAAAAAGTTAATAAAATTATAATGCATCTATTGTACTATGGCTAGACAGTTTTTATCCTCTATGATGTGACATACTACAATGTATAGAGAAAGAATAGAGACATGGTTCGTACGGATACCGTTATTTTTCCAGGAGTACTACCAGTACATTTTTATAAACAAAGAAATCTAGGTTAAACGCGCAAAATTTGGCCTCTTTTAAGAATAGATTTTCTATAAGATAATACTGGTGCAGAAAAAATATCTGCAAAATTCAAGGAGGCGTACGAACCACGAGAGATCAAGTATGGTGGCTGGGGTGACGCCGAAAACGTAACCGTAAAGTCCGTTAAATCTGGCCCAAACACAATCACGTGTATTAAGCTTTGACACCACAAAGTAAAGAGGAAGAATAGAGATGAAATGTTGTGGCTGGGTATGACGCCGAAAATGCAACCCTAAAATCCGTTACATTCGGCCCAAACACAGCCACGGACTGTGACGCGCCTGTTTATTCAAGCCTATAGTTCTTTGCTTTTGCTTTTACCGTTTTTCGTTATTTGTGTGTTGACCATAGTTCTGATTAAAATTTAGATTAACCGTTTCAGGGGCAAAGCAATTTCATTGCTAAAGTGTTGAAATGAATGAGTGACACCGGAATTTGAAAACAAATTTATTTGTAAATATGAAAAAGCTATATTTCGCATATATAATAAACTGACAATTTTTTTTATCAAAATTTTGGTGCCAATCTGTCATTAAAATTACGTGGTTTCATGAAAATACCACAGCACCTCACGGGGTTAAAAAAAGACTAATGTATCTCATCATAGGTAAGAATTGATTATTTTATCACATGTGAGGATCAGAAGCGCCGTTTAAGATTTTTCTAAGGAGGAACAAAATTCTTTTGTTGAACATTTATTATTTTCTTAAAATCGTTCTTATCATTCTTCTTTTTTATTGAAAGGGTTGCACATAAACACTTAACCATAAACCGGTCACTTTCAGGTAGAGAAATTAACAAGTGACGTCAAAGAATTCGGTTCTGGTTTTGTTTGGGCGGAAGGAGGACATTTTAATTTGAGCGATAACTGGCTTCATATTCATTCTTCAAAACAATTTTACGCCATACTGCATCTCTATTCTTTCTCTTGCTTTGCGGTGATATAGAAATACTCATCCACAGGGAGTGGCCCTGTTTAGCATTTATTTATTTTCTAATAAAAATTTCAGTAAATTACAGTGTGAGACAATCATTTCAGCATTTTAGAAACTGGATTACTTTCCCAACTACTTCCATATATATGTAATGATATGGGTTTCTGGAAAACAATTTCGTCGATCTAGTAGAGATGTAAATGAAAAAGACTAATGTAGCCTAATCTTACCGTACTTATATGTAACGATTTCTGTTACATAATTGATTTAGCCGTGCTAGATGTAACCTTTTGTTACATTATATGGTGTAGCATGGAATCGGATCATCGATGTAAGAAAATGTAGTAAGTGACAATAGATCAACAACTTCACCTTTTCAATGGAGCAGCTTAATCTTTGTAGGCGTTCATCGTTTCTCATTAAAGATGGTTGGCAGTCGAGCGGCTAATGGTAAAAACAATGGAGATAAAGATTGGAATTTCTCCAGGAGACAAGGAATGAAACCATTTCTGTTCACAGGTTTTTATTTAATAACATCTGGCGGCAGTTCTCACAAAAGTTACGATACAGTGTCATCAATAAGTTCGATGTAGAAAACATCTATAATCGATAGTAATAATTTTGATTACATAAAAATGTAAATCTTTAGAACGAACGACATAGAGACAGACACACAGCCAGAGGGCAATTTACACTTCGAAAACTCAGCAAAGTTTGATGGAGAATCGTGCGTAACTGCTTTTTACTTCCTAACCGTAGGAATACAAATTTGACGAACTACGCGCTCTAAACCAATTAAGACGCAAATATATCACGCCATGAAAAGAGATTGGACAGAGCAGCGGAGGAATAAGAAAGCAAAAAGCTAACCCCGGAATTAAACGGGGGAAAGGAAAATCTCGGCTGGAATAAAATAAAATGGCTACCAAAGACAGTGTTGCCAGATTGGGGACTTTTTTAATTAAGATTATTTGACTGTCACCACTTTTTTTAAATAGTATAATTCGTTTAAGTTTCAGAATTTTTAATCTATTTTTAAATAGGTCGAATATTTCTATTTCTAAAAAGCGAAGACAATAAACAATCTGGTGACAAAAAAATCCCCAATCTGGCAACACTGACCAAAGAACATTCTAAAACGCGAAGGATCGGAAGTGGAACATTTAATTTAAGAATACTAAAAGCGTAATAATTAAGTGAATTAGACAAGTGAGACATTAAATTAAAGGAAATTTAACAGAATTAATAATAGAAATTATTTAAGAATAATGATTTAGTGAATATAGAGTAGTATTTAGAATAGTACAGTGAAGGAAGATTTAATACTGTAACATACATATATTGGTACTCAACGTGTTAAAGTGTAAGACACTAGCAACTCGATTTATATAAATATTTTGTTTTAATTACAATTTGCAGAATTACTCCTAAAATTTTAATCTAGTAATTATAGATAGAATTTACTTTGCGTTTTAATAATCGTCGCTTTACTTTACTGATCAAAGCTTTCCTGTTTACCTAGTCATCTGTGAATTGTATTAAGGAAGTTATTAAAACGTAATATATCATTAAGGATATTCATGGGAGTGATAGATCGATGCTTGCTGAGCTATTTTGTTCTAGCTTTCTCAAAATCCTTGATTTGATTCGACCTATCAATCACATAATTTGTACGACGTCTGCATAATTTCTGTGATTAAACAACTAGAAGTTTTTATTTGGAAATTTTTTATTCGAAAAATATTAAATTTTCGAAGGTTTTTATTCGTAAAAAGTAAAGTTCGTACTATCTTGTATTTTATTTAAATATCTACTTTGAAATAATAGATTATATCAGTAATTTATATATTAAATTTAAAAATCTACTGATATTAATATTTCATTTTGATTAAAAGTTTCAAAATTACAACTGACAGTGTAATGCAATGGAACTCACTATTTTTCGAATTTTTTTCTCACAACTCTAATTGCGAAAAGGAATACAGTAAAATCTTGTTACAACGAATTTCTAAGGATCACCGATTGAGTTCGTTATTCTGAAAAATTTGATAATGTGAAACTCCAACACAGCGAATTTAAAAAATTAAATTCACTTACACATTAAATAAAATTATAGTGATATTAATTAATATATACTAAAGTTATATTATTTTTCTGCAAACATGTAAGTGAAGACTTAAATACAGTATAATATTACGAACATACCTTGTTATAAGATAACTTTGAAAACCTTTAAATTTCAAGATTTTAGTCGTAACTATAAAGAAATTATAATTTATCTGACAAAGCTCAAAGCTGATAAATTCACGCTGATAGATACCATTAATGGAACTTCTAATTATTATTATTTTTTTTAGAGGTAAAGACGGTCATTAAGCCCCGATTAGGTACTCCAGGAACAAATTGACTTTGACTTTGAATTCAATCTTTTGAAATTTAAGAACTGTGTCGATTTTTGTTGTACAGAAGTCAAACTTTTTGTGTTATATCAATTATGATATGTGTAAACGACAGTATAAATAGTTAAATTTCGTAATTTTTATAAAATTGATTTATTTTTTACTTTTAAAATGCTACAACATGAATATTTACTGCTTTTGAAACGTTTTTGCAATTAGAACTATATGTCTACGACCAACGGTTGAGAATTTAACCCCTTGAGGGGTGGTGGTATTTTTATGAAACCACTTAATTTTAACTCCCAAATGCCACAGTGGCACCAGAATTATGGTAAAAAAAATTTCGGATTATTATGAATACGAAATATTGCTTTTTCTTATTTACAAATATTTTTTTATTCAAATTACGGTGACATTCATTAATTTCAACACATTAGCAATGGAATTGATTTGCCCCTGAAAGGGTTAAGGGCCGGCGATAGATAGCATATAGCACCCTGTATATAAATTTCAGTATGTTTAAAATAATGTAATATCATTAAAATATGTCACAAACGATTTTCCCCTCATTGGCCGTAATGTTACGGAATATTTTGAGTGACCCTGTAAAAGAAACGCAAATGCTATGTACTTCATTTTTAATTTCGAACATTCCATAGTGATACCTAATAATATCTATTAATTTCGTCGTATATTTAGTCGTATTAATTTCGTCGACTATATTTACGCGAGTTAGAGCACGGACGAACAGACAAACAGAAGGAAAAACCGAATTCATAAACATTCTTTTTTTAACTTTGTCTGAAAGTGTTAAGAATTGGAACACGCGCTGAAAAGGGGAAAAAATGGGTACGTTAGGGAATTTAAAAAACGATTTTAGAGTCAGCGTTTCCCGTCGAATCTTCTGGAAACATTATGTTTATTTGGCTACGATTTTTTCTTTCATAATTAGCCAAATTGCTGAGGATAGACAAAAACCAGTGAAAATTCTGTACATAACGCAGGTGCAGGGTCATTGAAAAACGTGTTCCTGATTTTAAAAATAAATTGTACGAGAAATATGCAATGAATCGGTACGAAACCAACGTGAAATTGTAGAACATCTGAAAGAGTTTTTGTAGTGGTGACGTGACTGCGCGCACGCGCCGACGCCACTTTGTGATGCGATGCCATTTTGCTCATCAGTTAGTCAGTTGACAGCAATGAAGGTGAGTGTACAACAGGAAACGCAGTGCGTGTTGTGGTACGCCGACTTTAAATCTGCTGTTGTGGTACAATGTCATTTACGCCGCACAAATGGAGAAGATCCACCTACAAATGAAACCATCGTACGTTGGTTTACGGAGTTTAAAGCTCACCTGGAAGAAGATCGACTATCGCTTAGATGTTTGCTGGGCAACAGGGTGACCTCATATTGCAGTTTTCAAAGTAACGTTAAAAAAGTACCTCATATATTTTCCCAATGTAACAGCATGTAACAACGTCTACGCTTTTTTTCTACAACTAATTTTGAACAGAAAAATTTGCCTTTCACAAGCCCTGAAACTTTAGTGACAGCTATGTAACAGTATAAAAATAAAAGGTTTATCTATACTCTTATTATAAAGAGGTAAAAATTGTTTATTTGTAGGAGGTAAGCTCTGGAACTACCGAACCGATTCCAAAAGTAAAGGTATCAAAATGATGGTGTTAGTCCAACTTAGAACATAGGCTATATTTTATGTCGGTGCCACTACCCCAAAGGGGGTGCAGGAGCAAAAAATGTTCTAAAAACGCGATTTTTGCGTTACTGAAGGGCCTAGAAATATGAAATTTGGAATATTAGTTACTTATAAGATATAACTGATGTCTAAGAACAGTTCTTAAACAATTCGAAATTTAAAAGAGGTGAAAAGGCACAAAAAGCGTTCTAAAAAACGTTCTAAATGGTAGTTTCTACATAATCTCAGGAAATACCAAACCAATTTAAAAAATATTGGCGTCAAAATGATGGTGACAATGCTTGCTCCAATATAGGCTATGTTTTATGTCGGTGCCACTACCCCAAACGGGGTGCAGGATCAAAAAACGTTCTAAAAATGCGACTTATGTGTTACTGAAGGGCCTAGAAATATGAAATTTGAAATATTAGCTACTTATTAGGTATAAAGGATTTCTAAGAACAGTTCTTAAACGATTCGAAATTTAAAAGCGTGAAAATGCGCGAAACGCGTTCTAAAAAATGTTCTAAATGGTGGTTTCTACACAATCTCAGGAAATACCAAACCGATTAAAAAAATAATGGTGTCAAAATGACGGTGACAACCCTTGTTCCAACATAGGCTATATTTTATGTCGGTGACACTACCCCAAAGGGGGTGCAGGGGAAAAACGTTCTAAATTGCGGTTTTTGCGTTACGGAAGTGCCTAGAATCGTGAAATTTTGAATGGTAGTTAGTTATAAGATATCAATGATCTCTAAGGGCATTTCCTAAAAAAATCGAAATTTAAAAGGGAGTCAAAAGGCGCAAAAAGCGCTGTAAAAAAGTTCTAAATTGCGATTTCTATGCAATCTCAGGAAGTACTGAACCGATTTCAAATATAATGGTGTAAAAATTATGCTGACAGATCTCGCTCCAAGTCAGGCTATATCTTATATCTGTTTCCACTACCCCAGAAGAGATGCAGGAGCAAAATGCGCGAAATGCGTTCTAAAAACGTTCTAAATGCCGATTTGTCAGCGATATCTCAGGAAGAATCAAACTGATTTCAAAAGAAATAGTAGGAAATTGATGCTGACAGACTCTGCTCTAACATAGACGCTATTTTGTGTCCGTATCACTATCACCTAGATGTTTCAGGAGCAAAAAAGCGTTTTAAATTTCGATTTTTGTGATCGGTACGGGCTAGCAACTTAAAATTAGGCAAGGTACATATTTATTATATATAAAGTATCTTTAAGAACAGTTTCGAAAAAAATTAGAATTTTAAAAAGGGATAAAAATGCGCGAAAAGCGTTCTAAAAACGTTCTAAATTGCGATTTATAAGCAATCTCAGGAAATATCAAAGCTATTTCAAAAGTAATGGTTGCAAATCAATGGTGATAGTCCCTGCTATAACATAGGTTATATTTTATGTTGCTGTCACTACCATCTGAGGGTTGCAAAAGCAAAACACGTTCTAATTTGCGTTTTTTTGCAAAACTGAGGGTTCTAATATTTTGAATTATGGCATGGTATTTACTTACAAGATGCAAATGCTTTCTAAGAACAGTCGAAAGAAAATTCCAAATTTAAAAACATGAAGTAAGCGAAAAGCGTTATAAATTACAATTTTTATGCAATCTTATCAAATACTAAACCGATTAAAAAAATAATAATGACAAATTGTTGGTGTTAGAACCTGCTCAAACATAATCTATATTTTATATCTGTGCCACTACCACCAGAGGGTTGCAGGAGCTAAAAACTTTCTAAATAGCGATTTCTGTGATACTGAAAAGGCTAGAAACTTTAAATATGGCATGGTAGTTACTTATAAAATATAAATGCCCTCGAAGGACTGTCAAAAATAAATTCGAATTAAAAAGAGGTGAAGCGAAGGGGAGGTGTGAAAAGCATTCTAAAAATGTCCTAAATTGCGATATCTATGCAATTTCAGGGAATATAAACCGATTATAAAAGTAATAGTTGCGAATCAATGGTAACAGTCTCTGATCCTACACAGGCCGATGATTCTACCACCTGGGGTTTACAGGAACAACAAACGTTCTATAAAAGGGCTTTAAAAGCTTTCTAAATTACGTTTCTGTGGAATATTAAAAATAACAAACCGATTTCAAAATTAATGTTGGCAAATTAATGGTAATAAATCCTAATTCAACATAGCCCTTTCAGTTGAGAGAGATGGTAGGACTTGGAATTTGACAATTGGGGTGCAACAGCAAAAATCGTTCGAAATTGCGATTTTTGTGTTACGGAAGGGCCCAGATACATGGAATTTTGAATGGCAGTTACTTATACGATATGAATGATCTCTAAGAACACTTCTTAAAAAAATCGAAATTTAAAAGGGGTGAAAATGCGCGAAAAGAGTTCTAAAAATCGTTCTAAATGGCCATTTCTACGCAATTTCAGAAAGTATTCAACCTATTTCAAAAGTAATGGTTGGAAATTGATGACGACAGGCCTTGCTTCAACATAGGCTCTATTTCATGTCGATGTAACAGCCACCTAAGGGTTGCAGAAGCAAAAAACGTTCTAAATTGCGATTTTTGTGTTACTGAAGGACCCACAATCCTGAAATTAGGCAGGGCAGTTATTTATAAGATACAAATGATCTATAAGAACATTTCCTAAAAAATCGAAATTTAACAGGTGTGAAATTGAACGAAAAGTGTTCTAAAAACCTTTCTAAATTGCGATTTTTACGCAATCTCAGGAAGTACTGAACCGATTTAAGAGATAATGGTGTGAAAACGATGGTGACAGCCCTCGCTCCAACATAGGCTGTATTTCATGCCGGTGCCACTACCTCAAAGGGGCTGAAGGAGCAAAAAACGATCTAAATTGCGTTTATTGTGATACTGCAAGGGCCAGCATCTTGAAACTAGGCATGGTAACTTATAACGTATAAATGATCTCTAAGAACATTTCCTAAATAATTGTAAATTTAAAAGCGGTGAAAATGGACGAAAAACGTTCTAAAAAACGATCTAAATTGCGATTTCTACGCAATCTAAGAAAGTACCAAAACGATTTCAAAAGTAATTTTTGGAAATTGATGATGACAGCCCTTGCTCAAATATAGGATCTATTTCATGGCGGCATCATTACCGCCTTGCGGTTGCATTTTTAAATAAAAGTTCTAAAGTGTTATTTATGTTATACTGAATGGGCTATCAACTAGAAATCTGTCATGGTAATTACTTATGAGATGTAAATACTCTCTGAGAAGAGTTCCTTTAAAATTTGAAATTTAAAAGGGTTGAAAATGAACGAAAATTGTTCTAATAACGCCCTAAATAGCGATTTCTACGCAATCTCAGGAATTATAAACCGATTTCAGAAGTAATGGTTTCAAATTGATGATGACAGTCCCCGCTCCAACATAGCCTATATTTTACGTTGTTGTCACTACCACCTACCTGTGGGTTACAGGAGCTAAAAATGTTCTTAATTGCGTTTTTGTGTTACTGAGTGGGTCTAACATTTGAAATTTGCAATGGTAATTACTTCAAAGATGCAAATGCTTTCTAAGAATTGTCGAAAGAAAATTCCAAATTTACAAGGATGAAGTGAGCGAAATGCGTTTTATAAGCGTTATAAATAACGATTTTTATGCAATCGTATGAAATACTAAACCGATTTCTAACATAAAGATTGCAAATTGATGGTGATAGAACCTGCTGAAATATAAGCTCTATTTTATGTCGGTGCCACAAACCCTAGAGGGTTGCAGGAGCAAAAAACTTTCTAAATTGCGATTTTTGCGGTACTCACGAGGCTAGAAACTTTAAATATAGCACGGTAGTTACTTATAAAATATAAATGTCCTCTAAGTACAATCGAAAATAAATTCGAAATTAAAAATGGGTGGAGCGAAGGAGTGAATCACTCTAAAAGTGTCTTAAATTACGATTTCTGTGGCATCTCAGGAAATAATAAACCGATTACAGAAGTTATTGGTTGCGAATCAAGAGTGATAGTCCCTGATCCTGTGGCTATGTTTTATGACGGTGTCACTACCATTTGGTCGGCAGGAACAACAAGGACCCCATAAAAACATCTAAATTCCGTTTTCTATAAAATATTAAGAAATACCAACCGATTTCAAGGTTAATGTTGACAAATTAATGGTGACAGTCTCTGTTTCAACATTTTTTGAGACATTCTAATTTCAACTCTATTTCGGCATTTTATGTTGGTACCATTAACAGCATCGAGGTGGTAGACTGTTAGACAAGAAGCTTGGAATTCCACATGATGGTTAGTTTTAAGATGTAAATGCGTACAGATGGTTTCTAAAAAATTCAAAACTTCAAATGAATACTGAAATGACGTATGAAATGAGCATAAAAGTCTCAAAATACTTTCTAAATTATTCTTTAATTGGAATTAGTTTTATTTCTTCTTATTAATTAAAATCTCATTTCTGTCTATTGCACTTTTATAATGAAGTTTAGTCAAACTGTGGCTAAATTTGTAATTTTTGAATTGTTTAAAAAAGTGTTCTTCTAATAAAAAATAGTCATGCAAATATCACTTCGCATATTTCAACTTCTACGCGAGCAAAGCCGCGGGTTTTGATAGTCTTTAGATAATTTTTATCGACAGAAATAACTGTCTTTTGTAATGCCCGTATCATACTTATATATTATACTATACCATATTTTCAGGTATTATCACTATAGTAGAGAGCTATCACAGTATAGACTTTTTTTCATTATATGTTATTCAAGTGATTAAAAACGTGATACTTTATTTTTTCATTCAAAAAATTCCTTATATTGTTTGTATACGTTTACATTAAAAACAATTTTTACAAAACATATTTCGTTATTTTTCATAAAAAACATATCGCTCACCCGCATGAAAAGTGACACATCTCGACAAAAGTAAATTTTACAGAAGATGTAAATGAAAATTTGCATGATTTGACTGTAACATGAAATTAAATATCTTAACTCTGCATGCAGGAATAAAAACGTGCATAAAAGCTTAAAACCCTTAAGAATGAAGACGTTTGATGAGGTTTGAGGAGTTGTGTAATTTTACCTCCCCACACCATCCACCCCACTTCTGTGGTCACAAATGGACACATGGCGTAATAAAGTGATTTCCCGTGGTAACTGCACTTATGAAACTTATTGTGTAGCAAAACACACCTATGACAGACCTATTAATAGAATAAAACACAAAATGAATTTTTGCGAGATGTGTCACTTTTTTGCGAGTGAGCGATATACTCTAACAGTTTTAAAGTATGCTATATATCAATATTATATAGTACCTGACATATTATGTACAATGCAGCGTCTCTACTGCCTAGTTCAATGTAAAAAAAAAAAAAAAAAAAACGTTTTCGCCACCTTCACCGGAGGTTTCCTAAGCTTGAAATGATAATGTTTTTGCTTAGTTGCCTTTCGGTATGAGAACTTTTAGCTTTTCAATCTCCTCTCTTCAATTTTTCCCTGTCCACCATCATAAGTCGCCAACGGCTGTCGATAGCTGGATGTGCGATATCGTTGCATATACTTTTATTTCCTAAGCTGATTTCTATAACTTCTCTCATTAATGTGTTGTGGAGGTTTTCGTAATTGGTTACTTTTTACTATTTTAATTTACTGTGGTTTCAAGGTGTTTTTTATATTTGCTCTTGAAACTTTTATATTTGCAGAACTGCAAATGAGCAAAAACATAATCATTTCAAACTGAGGAAGCCTTCGGTGAAGGTGGCGAAAATATTTTTTGAGATTGAATTCGGCAGTATAGATGCTGCATTGTACATAATATGCCAGGTACTGTATAATATTGATATATAGCATAATTTAAAAGTGGTAGAGGATATGTTTTTTTATGAAAAATAACGAAATATGTTTTATAAAAATTGTTTTTAATGTAAACGTACACAAACTATATAAAAAAATTTTTGAATGAAAAAAACATGTGTCATGTTTTTAATAACTTGAGTTACATATAGTAGCTCTCAAAGTATTATGACAAAGATAATAATTGACTTAATTAAAAGCAATAATAAAATACAAAAATCAATCATTTATTTTATTTAACCATATTCAATATTTTACAGACTTTTTGTCAATATTTTACAGATATCAATATTTTACAGAATTTTTAAATCTATCATTTACTATCATTTGATAGAAAATAACGTGAAACCCATGAAAAATCAGAAAAATGATAAATCAAAAGTATTTTGAAATCACAATAAAAAATCGTTTTAACACAATAATTATCAAATATAGTAATGTGCCAGTCAATATTTAGTTGAATATCCTCTGGCCTTTATCTTTATGACAGCCTCACAACGGCCAGAAATCGAGTCGACTAACTTTAGTATTCGATCTAAACGAATTCGGTTCCACTCATTTTTAAAATCTCCGTATAAAGCTTCCTTATTTGAATAATTTTGGCATCTTACTCTACAATCTATCTCCTCCCACAGACGCTCTTACGGAGTTCAAATATGGACTTTGACTTGGCCACTCTAGAAACTTGACTTTTCTGCGTTTCATAAAATCTCTTACTTACTTGAATTTGTGTTTCAGGTCATTATCTTTCTGTAAATCCCACTTAGCAAGCTTGTTTTGTTTAGCATATGCTAGCACATGAGTCTTTAAATATCAGTACACATGAACCGATTCATATTCCTCTCAATATGAACTACGGGTCCAGCTCCGCTGCGAGAAAAACAACTCCAAACCATCACATTGCCGACTTCATGTTTGACGGTGGAAGTTTGGTATCGAACATCATAATTTTTGTTTTCAAGATGTCTAATGTACATGATTTCATCAGAAGACACTAAATTAAACTTGCTTTAGTCGCTCCATAAAACATTAGACCACTCTACAGTTGTCCATGATTTATGCTGTTTTGCGGATGCAAGTCTAGCCTTCCTATTTTTAGTAGATATCAAAAGCAGGTTTTGCTCGTCTTCGGCCATGTAAACCATAGAGGTTTAGGCGTTATTTGACAGTTGAAACGTGTATGTCTATGCCGTAATTTTCTTTCAATTCATTTTTTATGTATAATGAAAAAAATGTCTATACAGTGATAGCTCTCTACTACAATAATAATGCCTGAAAATATGGTATTGTATAGTATATAATTGTGGTTTACTTTTATTAGCACATTGCCGACAAGCAGTTTTTATCAAATCTGCATTTTAAAACAGTAGACGTTCCTCCCTGTTCTGAAAATCTTTTGTAAATTGGTGTTCTAAATAGGTATTCAAGTTTATGCATCGGTAAATATCTTTCAATGTACGAATTTAATATAAAATGTCTTACAATCTAAAAATGAATATGGACAGTATGTAGTGATGGAACAGTGGCGCAGAAGTTGAGCGATTGTCACCACTAAATTATTATAGTATTCTTCGCCTTCAAAAATCTCGGAAATTCTGTCCTGAAGTTAGATGAAGAATACTAATAAAATTTTGGGTTGGCAAATGATTATCTGCTGCTACACTGTTCCATCACTGAATATGGTATAAATGCATTTTCTCTAAGGTAGAAGACACGCCTTCCTCAATGATGTTATGAATGAAAACGGAATTCTCGTTTCCCATCACGAATGTGGTGTGGTAAGGTCTTAGTTATTTTAATTCGAACTCAGGGACATCCTTTTCGATAACCCTGTATTTATATATATGGTTTTGTTATGCAATAGTACTCGTTTTTATGAGCTGAATTGGATGGGTCTCAATATGCGCCCATTTTTACAAAGGTTTCCCTCGTGTTCATTGGCCAACTCCAATTAACTACGTATAAAATGAGTTCCGTATTTCATTACCGGTAAGTGTAAAAATCGAGCCGTATACGGAGGAGTAAATTTGCATTATAATTATTTTATCTATCAAAAAGTTTAAATGAAAGAGTGAATGAAAGAATAAGAATGAAAAGCACACAGAACTGGATGGTATAAGCGTTGGAAACTTTATTTTTCGAAATATACGTCCTGTAAACCAATTATGCTTATTAATCTTTCAACAAAGATTGACAAAGTAATTTTTATTTAAAATGCTGTAAAATGATCCATTTTCAAAACAAATGGAGCTTACATTTTTACTGAAGAAATATTTTGATTGCTCTGTGTTACTAGACGTCAGCTGTTGCAAGAATCAGAAGAGAATAAAAAAGGCGCCAAAACAGTTTTGCTAGTAAAAATTTTCCAGTAAAATTGCGTTTGAATTGACTACCCTATTCGTTTAGATTTCAATCTATTTCTATGATAAATGATCTGTACGGAGAAGTTATAAATGCTAGGGTATTGTTTCAAAATTTATGTCAATAAAGTTTTTTTTCCCTTATTCAACATTTAAAGTGCAGTTAGGTAAAATGTTTTTGGAGGGATATATTCTAAATATTAGAATTTAACAAGGAACTATTAATAAAGGGGAACTGACATATCCTTAATATAGTGAAGCTTCAACTGCAACCGCTATATCAGGAGCTATTTAGCGCTGGTGGATACTGCACCAGTAAATTTATATAGAAATTTCCCCTGTATTTAAAGGCCTTATTAATACAAGATTTCAGTCATGAATAATGGCAGAAACAGATCTGCATTTTTACAGGTGGAAATGATGGACGTACATGTGGAACTTGAGCACGGCAGTGGAAATACAGTCGGACCTCTATTTAACGAAGTCGCTAAATCCCGAAAAAAAGTTCGTTATATGGAAAATTCGTTAAATAGAGAGTCACTTTTTAACATAATTTAAACTACGTAAAACACATTTTAAGTCCATAAACACTAAATATAATTAAAAAAAGTAATTATTCACACTTTTTGCTTATAAATTTTATCTGTTTGTTTTACATATATTGCCCATCAAAAAGAAATCTGCAAGGGAAATAAGAATGAAACATGGAACAAAACATTGTCTGGAAATACATTGTATTTTCAGTTAAAAAATAATTTTACATTAAAATCACGATTTTATATTACGGTTGATAAGTTGTTTGGAGGAATATCAAATTTTAAAGCAGTGTTCTTTTTCTTCATGACTTTATCCACCTCATCAATAATATTTTTTTTTCTTTGATGCTAAAGCACTTTCGCTTTGACATTTTCCAGCTACAAGAACCAAAATTACCAACACGATTGATCATGATCAACAATCTAGAAAATGGGAACTATAGTTTAAGGACACGGGGCAGCTTCATTGAGGTTAAAAGGGGATATTGAAAGTTTGCTCTTTTTGGATGGAAAGCAAAGAATCACAACGATTTTACTGCTCTCGGTGAGTTAGGTGCCTGGTAAGACCTGTTTATGGTCACTGAATATCATAAAATGTGTTTAAAAGGAGAATAAGTTTCAAATGTCCAGTAATATTTTAAGAAATAGGGAGAAAAAAAATAGATCCCAAAGAAAAGTTCGTTAAATAGAGAATACACTTCGCTATTTGGAGGTTATTTTACGAAGAAATTTGCAAAATGTTCTTGGTTCCAAGTAAAAGTTCGCAAAATAAAGAAATTCGCAAAATAGAGATTCGTTAAATAGAGGTCCGACTGTAGATGACTATTTTCACGAATATAGCTTAAAAGTAAACATATCGAGGTGTTTATTCAAAGCATTTTTCTAGTAATAACTTCCGTAAACCTGGGTGTATACAGCAGTTTTTTAAAAGAATTTTTCGCCTTACTGAACTGCAGAAAAATATAAAACATTCCAATTGTAGTTGTACTTACCAAACAGTTAAAACATCCAGGAGGTACACAGTTGCAAGGCAGTGGACTGCTTGTGGATGCGTATTTGTGTTACGCAGGTTAGGAGCTGTACATATATAACGTTAGCAACATTTTACTAATTTTGGATCCCCCTTTTAAGATATCATAAATTATCATTCGTCGGACCCCCTCCCCTCCGCCGATGACATCGATATCAATGTCTAATTTTTTTTTACATTGTTTTCTTTCTTTTACACGTTTGTAGCAGGGCCCGCTTAACACTTGGAAGTAGGGGAATCCCGAGGTCACACAAGGCCCCTATTACTCTACAAATTGCTTTTTTATTTACTAAATCCCTTTTTCGTATGCTTAAATAATTTGAAATTTTACCATCAAAGTTTAGAGTAAATAACACTTTTAATATTAAACTAAAACTAACTACCAATATATACATACTATGAAAAAGTATTTTATTATATTTTTAATTGTAAATAACCAATTTATTTTGTAAATGACAAATATGGAACTACAGTTGAGGATATTTAAACTTCAAAATATCTTTTGTGATTTACAAATTGCCACATAGTAAGAACAAAAAAATTTCAAAAGAAAAAAAAATGCATTCTTTTACCCTGATTGAGTTTCTTTTTTCTAATAATTAGTTTTGAAAAGTAAAATGGGGGGCCCTTTTGTATCTCAGTGGGTAAGCACGGGCTTCATGGGCCTATTCCATAAACAGGGCCTGGTTTGTAGTGATATTATACAGATAGGTTATAGATTTATTAGGCGGATACTTTACGCATTCAAATAAAGAGAAATCAATAACATATCAATATTATACATGAAATAAATTTATATGAAATAATATCTAAAAGAGAGAGTTACTATTTAAAAGTATATTTAAGTATTGCGCGGCAGCCTAATATTTATTTCCAGTGTCACTCCTCAATGTTAATTTAACATAGAAAAGCCTATGGAGCTCATAACTTTTTCATTTTTTAATTCCCACCTTTTTGTCCCTGATGCCATAACTCTTTATTTCCTTTCCTTTTTTTTTTATTTTTTATTTTTTTTTTTTTAAGAAATTCTAATGACATTGCAAATTTAAAGTGTAAAAATGTTTGCCTGATGTCCGGGTCAAAACGGATGATAAAATACCTTTTCGTATGTGTGAATAATAACCCAAAGAGTAACATAAGCTATTTTGTATTTACACTTTTCAATTATTTTTCTTAATAATTCCGAATTTTTTTCATTGAGAATTAACTTACATTTTTTCTGTAAAATTTAAGGTTTTTTTTTCATTGTTGCAAATAATTCAAAGCCGTAATAATAATCTCTTTTTAGTTGAAAGATTTCCACGTGAAAAATCAAACTGGAATAGATTATTTCTTCGTTTTTTTTTTAAGAATTAAAAAGATGAATTTGGCATCATAATGGAAATAAAAAGGACATTTTAAAGAATAAGTTTTTGATTTGGTCAAGTTTTTGTTTTAGTAAAAATTTTCAAAAGAATAGCTATTTTTACGCAGGTAGTGAACTTAGTGAGGAATTACATAACTAAAATTTTAAAATGTATTTTTTTTTTCAAGATAAGAACTATTTATATCGCATGTTAAACATAGGTAATAATTTTCTCTCGTGTTTACATCACCCCTTGGGAGGTAATAAGGTAACAAAATTTAGGTAAAACTGTTTTTTCAATTTTTTACTCTATCTCAGCTATAATATTGTTAAACATTAGCAGTAAGCATTCAACACAAGTTATTTTTGCATTCATAGCGTTCCTGAGTGGGAAATAAGGTATCTAAATGTAAGTGAATTTAATTTTTTATGTTTTGATTATAGATTTTATGCATTCAGATTGGAAGTTTTTCTCCAAACTACAGCAACTTGCATGTGTACGGTCCCTTAAATATTCGTACCGATAAATTTTTAAAGTTTTTTCTGCTTTACTTTTCTGAGATTAAACAAGTCAGGTAAATCTTTTATAAAATACTGGTGTCAAAATTTAAGGGACCGTACCTACGTTAATAAAAATCCGCTTTCAGCAGCCGCCATTTTTGTGGCAGCGCTCAGGCCTAGTATTCAGGGGGCGGTGCAAGAGGTTGAATTTCATTTCGCATTTCATAAGACTAAATTCAGCAAGTCATAATCTTTCCTTTTTAAAGTGTAGCTAAATCAAAAGACTTGTTTAGAGTTTAACCCCTTCGGGACGGGAGCCTTTTACGAAATTTTTAATCTTTTGTCACCGTTTTTTAAAAACAGAAATTTGTGTCTTCTTGAATCGAGAAAGTGCGCTGATTAAACAAGGCAAATATTGCAGTAAAATTTTACTGGTGAGGAAAAACAAGGATTCTGAGCGCTTCACGCGGCACGTATACGTGCCGCTCGTCCCCAAGGGGTTAAGCTTTGCACTGTGCTAAGCGGTCTTCGAAAGAAGGTCGCAAAGTTGCAACGCCGCTTTGGTCCATGCCCCGTTTTTTCAGATATGTTTCTAATTAACTTTTAAAGACACGGGAGTCGTATTGAGAATGCACTCAATGCAAACTAGCCGCGACTCCCATAGTATTTATGTGATTAATTCTAATTAAAATAGTCTGTTTTTAACAATTTGACGTTTATTGCTTTTATACTGCTACTGAGCATTTCAATACATAAATATATCATTAAAAGTTGCTATCTGGGCTTTAAAAGCCGATGATGCATAGCGTACGCTACCCCTGTCATTATGTATGTCCAAACCGTCCGTGTCTTTAAGGGTTAATATATTGGCTAATTACCAACGATTATTTTCGAAATTCATTATCAACAATGCTTTTATACTTCTGCTACGATAGGTACCTCAAACACTCCTCAACACCTTTGCTGAATGCCTGCAAATCGAAATTTGTGTGTAACGGAAAAATGCGTTTTTCTCAAAAATTATGTGACCCAGTGTAATCGATATAATTTTCCTACAAGGTTTAAATTAACCTCTACTTCCTATAATTTTTCCATAATTTTAGTTTCAGTAGATTCGGAAATAGATGGGGGGGGGGACATATTTTTGCGCTACATTTTCGAGTATATCTCTGAAAATATAATACCTTAAATTAAAAGAAATGTATTTTTGAGTTCTGCGTTACAAAGGCTTTCACACGATATACAAAGAAAAGATTTTTTTCAAGTAACTTAATTAGCCCCTCTACATTTTTACTAAAAAATATTTGCAAATGTTTAATAATCCGGAAATATATGGGTCAATAGTCTTTATTACTTCCCTCAATTTGAACTTTCCACGTTCCATAGTTTACGAGTAAAATGGCTGTGACTGACAGACACAGGAGTGATCTTATAATGGTTCCGTTTTTACTTTTTAAGTACGGAACGCTAAAAATACACGTTCATCAATTAATAACTAAATATTAATTAATTCACGATTATACATGAAAAAATCAATTTTGAAATCCTAAAAAAATATTTAAATAATAATTCATTTTTTCCCTTCCTGTTGCCTTATCTTAAAATAAAAACTAATAAAAAATTTGTATTTTTAATACATTCAGTTGCTCGCGCTTTCTAAATAGCGTAAAAAAAAAAACAGTGAATTTTCAATATTCGAATTCGGTGCTTATGCCCAATTTATGTATTTTAACGTAATTTGTTTGGGAAAAAATATGAATTACAGTCACGAAAATAGGCATAATTTTCTGGATAAACATTGAAAATGGTTATAAAAGAATTAGCCACCTTTGGCGACCAGTTTGGTCTCCCTTAAAATTTATGTTTGGGAAAGCAAGCTAAGCATTCCATCATGTTACTTTTATTCATAATTTAGGGTAAACGCACCGGTAGTGGGCCACGTACCTGTAGTGGGCCACTAACTTTCAAAGTTTAAAAACAAGCTCACAATCTATTTCAGAAAAACGACAGAAAGAAATCTGATTAGTTAAAGTCCTTAAATGTTAACTTGCCATAAACAGTTTGGTATAATTGTTATTCCACTGTAGATATATTTGATTATCTTCTGGAAAGTCTTCAAACACAGATTTTTTGGCAAATTCTTAGTGATTTCATTAAGAGATAAGGTTTTATCTAAAGCGTTGTTTCTTTAATATTATGTTTTATTTTGAATTAGAGTGCCGTTGATATACTCGATTACATTGTAAATAATTTGTTAGATTAGCTGAAAACTTAAAAATTGAAAATTATTTTGATTTTAAGGGGTGGCCCACTTCTGGATCACACTTTCTAAAATTGTACCAATAGTGGGCATAGTGACCCACTACTGGAGCACATGCCAAAAATTTTTTATATGTTTAAATTATTTTAATTAAGTATTTTTTGAGGTTCTGAGACTTTGTATATAATTTATTTAGTATTTTGTTCATCAGAACCAGTAGTGGGCCAGGGGCCCACTACTGGTGCACAAGTGGCCCACTTCTGGAGCAGCGAAAATACAACTCCACTAAGCTATCAGACATATGATTATTAAAAGAAATTAATATCTAAAGTAATTTATTCTTCAAAGGTTCAATACTAAAAAAAGGTTAAAATTTTTGAACCATATTTAAATAAACATTGCATAGAAAAAGTCTGTAGTGTTATTTATGGATGGACATACTTCTCACATGTCTTTGAATCTAAGAATCTTCTGTTCGGCTCATGGAATTGAAATGGTAGCTTTGCCCCCAAATTCCACATACCTAATGCAATCAATGAACATTTCCGTTTTACATACTCTTAAAAGTGCTTTGCAACAGGAAGTAGTGCACTTCAGAATAACTCATGAAGGCAAACAGATGCAGAAACATGAGTTTCCACCAGTCCCAAAATCAGCTCTAGATCATTTAACTCCTGCAACCATTGTGAATGGATTCAAAGCAAGTGGACTAGTTCCTTGGGATCTAAAGAAAGTAAATGTTGAATCCGCACTAACATAAAAAAAATTTGATAATGTCACCAATAAAGGAGAGAGAAATGGCTTCTTTCTTGGAAGTTCCTGAAGATAAAATTGGAGAAGAAAAATAAAATCTTTCTCAGAAAATAAAGGCAAATTGAAAGGTTCTGTGGAGCAAACAGATCTTTACTACTTATGGTTGGAGATGAAGGAGACTTTGAGCATAGAACCAATTTCTCAGGTAATCTATCGCAAAACAATTTGGGTATAAAACACTTGAGTATATATTTTTTACTATTATTTATTCTATTTTTGCATTTTACTGGTTATAGGGTACACCAGTCATATCTGTTGAGGCGACATATACTGAATAGCCTATTGACACTGTTGATTCTGAAACTATTGATCAGGAGCAAAGAGCAATTGTTGAAGATGCTGAGGTGAACCTTTTCATTCAAGAAGGATCAACTGAGACTGGGAGCCATTCAGTGCTTTCAAATGGTGGGCCACCTAGAAATGTACCATCTCCCTTCAAAAGAGTTCTATTTTGGCCAGAAGGGTGAGATAACACAAAGAAAAAGAGAAAAAGAGAGAAAATTCCTGCAGTTGTGGCTTCTCCCTAAATGCTTCAATATTATAAGAATAAAGAAGGCCTTAAAAATGCTAAAGATGCAGAAAAATAAAAAAAAAACTGAAAGAGAAAAAAGAAAAATTCAAAAGGAAGAGTTAAAAAAATAGCCGATGTGAAAAAAGGAGAGTCAGGAAATTATCGCCCCAGTCTGATGCCTCTCTTTCATTGTAAGTTTCAACCTAAAGTACTCTTTGTAATAAATTGACTATAATCCCCTCTCACATTTTGAGATCTTTTTCATTTTTGGATAAATCATATTGTTTTGCAGTCATTTCAGCTTTTAATTATCCTGTTTATTATATTTGTCTTATTATTTATCACCACTGTGAAATAACAAATTGGGCGGATTTTTTTTAAGTTACAAAATGCAACAGACTGTTATTTAGAGAAAACAAAAATTATGCATTTTGTTTTTAAAAAATGTTGCTAAATTGTCTATTATTATTGTGGATAAAAACTGATAATTTTTTCCTACCATTTGTTCATTCTGGTACAAAACACAGAAAATGAATTTTAATGTCAGAAATCGCTGAAAATTCATAAAATTCATTATAGCACAATTCAGAAAGTCTTGGTCACAGAATATGGGAATATTTACTGTTTAACAAGTGAAAACATATAAGCAGATTTTCTAAATATAACTTATAGATCACAAAAACTGTGATGGAAATGGATTTTCACATGATGAAAAGCATTGAAATAGTTCAACAATTAAAATTATACCTCTAAAACTAAGCTTCTTGGGAATTAGCTATATTTAAGCGATACGAAAGGACACCCTGTATATAATCTAAAAAAATTACTTTGCAGCTTGTAGGACATTAGCTTTTATGTAAAGTGAGATAAAATTAAAGTTGATTTACAGAACTGAAGTTGAGGCCCCTGATCTGCAGATTTACTAGTGAGATTATTTTACGTAATCATCTAAATTTCTATGTATGATTTCATTATTCTGAACATCCTATTCTAGAACTATAAAAAAAAAGTATAACTTCAGTATTTTCACACTAAACTCAAACTGGAGTGGCCCACTTCTGGGGGGCCCACTACTGGTGCATCAAAAATTTACTATGCCCACTACTGGAGCATCGTGGAAGGTAACTTTTTTTATTTTTTATTTTTTCCAAATAATATATTTTGAAACTTTGAATGTTTATTCCGATACATGAAGGTTAGGACTACGTTAAAAATATATATATCATTTAGAATTCGTAAATACTTTAATAATAATAAGATAAATGTCCTTAAGTGGCTTACTACCGGTGCGTTTACCCTAATTTACTTGGATTCACTTAAATATAATTAATATAATCCCTTAAGCTAAATAATAGATTTGTTGCATTAAAATATCTCAATTTGTTGATTTTCTGTAAGCAAGTAAACCCTAATGGTTTACAATGGAAGTCTATGGGAATTCGGCAAAATATTAGAGATACCGCCCTGTTGGCGTCACTTTTGGCGACTCATTTTGGTCGTCAAATTTGGCGATATATCACCGAGTTGGCGACAGAACAGGGTCCCCTCAGGAGTTGCCATTAAACAGTTAACAAATAATCGCGATATATGTGCCACGTACGATAGCGTAATATATATATATAGATGCTTTTTAGAAACAAATTTTACTTTTATAGGTATTATTTTTTAATTCAAATTGCTTGATTTCCACCCCATTTTTGAAATAGTAATATTCACCTTCTAGGGAACCTTTAATTAAATAAGGAGAATATTTCTATTTCAAATATTTGGCAGCAATCAAGCAACCTACCGTGTGTCCTAAAAAGGACTGACTGATTTTAAAATTCAATAACTTGTAAACGGTGACAGATATGTAAAAAATTCTTCCAGGAGGGTTATGCATGAGGTCAAAAGTTTTTTTACAGTGATTTTCGATTTTAGTTCGAATTACAGACAATAGATAGCGCTGCCGTCAATAGACGCTATATTCAGGCTCGCATTTTGGTACTTCAGGACCCACTTAATACATTTTAATCTCCTTTTTCCGCATGGAAGAAGAGAAAGGCCAAAAAATCGAGCTTGTATTTAGCGCCTATTGCTTACAGCGCCATCTATTGTTTGTAATTCGAAATAAAGTCGAAAATCACTGTAAAAAAAACTTTTGACCTCATGTATAACCCGCCTGCAAGAATCTGTCACGGTTTGCGAGTTATTGAATTTTAAAATCAGTCAGTCCTTTTTAGGACACCCGGTATATTTTTTTAAAAAAATGACGGAGTGGTAACACTGTATTGAGACATGAATAAGAAGATATATGCAAGGCTGCAACTAGCGCCTTTTTTTTACCCTGTACTAGCTAAAGTACCCGGCGTTTCCTGGAATTTTAAGAATGTTTGTTTTGAAAAATCAAATTAAAAATTAAACATACAGTATAAAACAAACAATTAAAAAAGCAGTAAAGCCATTTTTGTTTCAGTCTTCAGTAAAAATGAAGTCTAGGGACCTAAACCTTTGTGAAAATTCTAATATACACGCATATATATGGAATAGATTTAAAAATGGCGAGAACAAATTCAGATAACCTCAAAAGGTTAAAATATGCCAATATTTCCATAATCAGGTTTTTATCATGTTTTAATACGTTTTTTCAAACTCATATGACGTTATTTATTCACCTGCTGACGTCCATTATATTTCCAATATGACGTAATATTAACTTTTATTTAAATTCGTCAAACTACTTATTTCATTTTCATTTTCCACGTGGAAATCTTGCAATTGAAAAGTTATCACGTAATATTCACTTTTTTTTTTTTAATTCGGCAAACTATTTATTTCATTTTCATTTTTTGCGTGAAAATGTTTCAAAAGAAAAGTAATTGTTGTGGTAAGAATTTCATTGCGGATTTTTATTTATTGGCAACTGCTAAAACGAAATTCTTTTTAATTTGATAGGAAATTGCTGTTAGATTGGTTGTTTTTTAGTAATTAAAAATTAACTATAAATTATTTCGATTCCGGATTACTTTAGTTGCCTCGACCGTGTTTTAATACACATGTACGTAACATTCACAATTCTGTCTTCAAAACTGTGGATTTGTACAGAATTACAGACAGACAGACAAATTTTAATTTTTATATGTTAGATTGGTACCATTATCTTGAAAAAGTAAATTTTGCAGCATTTTTTCTTGTACAAGTTATAGTGAATATGAAAGATTTTTGTTTTTGAAAGTTATTCGAAGCGCAGTTTAAAATAGTTGCCCCTGGCATCCCTGCATACATAGGTGCGAACCTCAAACTAATCTTCCGTAATATGGGCGTTAATTTGACCCTGGTTTAATACAATTCGAACCAGAATTTTTTAAAAAGAAATTAAGCTAAATACGTTCCACGTGGAAACCTTGAATTAAATAAATAAAGATTCAAGAAATAAATTTTCTGGTTCGAAAATGGTTAACCTGGGTCAAATTAATCCAGATATTACGGAAGATTAGTGGAAGGTTGGCAGCTATGCCTGGATATATAAAAACATGTATGGAAGCGCTGCGCAACCAATGGCTGATTGCCACCATTAAATTTTTATAGTATTCCTCACCTTATTTAATGATACAATTTGTGAGATTTAAAAAGCGAAGAATACTATTAAAATTTAGTGGTGAAAATCAGCATTGGTGGCACAGCCCTTGCATCACTGTAAAAAGGAAGAAATTTGTGTCAAATCTGATATGTATTCTGAGATTATGGAAATAAAAGATCATTCCAGACAACCGCCCAAGCAGCTAAATTTTTCAACCTCTCTAAATGTTAAATGTTCAATAATAGTGTATGATTGGGTTAGTGATGCACAGAATGAATGATTTTACTATCGAATGAATCATTCGAACACGCGCAAGAACATAATTTTCAAATTTGGTATATATTTTGATCAATTAACACCAGAAAATTTGTAAAAAGAAAAGAAACAAAAACATAGTTAACGCTAGATGTTTTTCACCACAATTTTTATTTTAAACTATTTAAGTTATTTATTTAACTTATTTCTCCGTGGTACATATTTAACATATTTTAGAAAAGACATTCAGGTTCGAATCGAAATATTTTTGTTCGTAGCGGTCAAAATATCCGCTATGGTCGTTCTAGCGTTAAGAGAACTCATAATATCAATCACTTCAGAAATTTGGAAGATAAAAATGAATTATATTTTTATGAGGTTCTTAAATTAACTTATTTTTCGATACAAAATTTCTGGTAAAAATTGAATAAAAAAAGATTGACACTGTGCTTTTGCGCATGCCCGAATGATTCATTCGAATAGTTAAATCATTCCTTTTGCCCATCACCAGACTGGGTATTAACACCTTGAGGGGCAAGCAAAAATGTCTCTTAATATTTAATTCTCACCGGAATAATCGTATAATTTTATTTTTAAATAAGGAAAAGCAAATTTTCAACGACTTCCTCCAAAGTTAAAAATATAAAATTTAGTTAACATTTTCTGGTGAGAATCTTGTTTAAATTAGGTGGGATATATTTTATGCCACCGTCCCTCAAGGGGTAAAACGCGGATATAACACTGCGGAACACACATTTTGTTGATTTAGATCTGGCATTTCCTAATTATTGGCGTCTATATCAAAAAATGACTCCAGTTGTTTTCTGTCACATCAACTTTTTAAGCTACAGGATACCCCAAAAATTATACTTAATGTGGATACAAAGGACAATAAAGAAAGAAATACCAAATATATTATTCATGCAACGGTTACTATAAGCTTCATTGTGTTCATAGAAGTAATAAAATCCTCTTAAAAAACAAAAAAAGTACATATTAAGGTAGAAATCTTCGCTTGCAGCTTTTCCTGGAGTGTTCGCTCTGTGGATTGATGCTCCAACAATAGTCAGCCATTATATGTTCATTCCATATACTTGGATACCGTTCTTCCATGAGCTTCAAATCTTGGTGGAATCACTCACCCTGCTCATCACTGACTGCACCAAGAGTTTCCGGGAGGTCATCAAGATGGCTATGCAGAAAATGAAGTTTGATGCTCATGTTGCAACAAAGCATTTTGAAGCTCTCTAAAAGTTGCAGGGCAATTTTGATGTTTTTTTCTACTCGCGCATTTCCAAGAAAGTTTTTGACAAGGTTTTCGAAGGCCAGCCAAGCATTCGTTTGGTGTTCTGTCAGTGTGCCGATGAAATGTTCATCTCTAATGAGCTGACGAATCTGTGGACCGTCAAATACACCTACCTTTACCTTTTCAAAAGACAGGTTTGAAAATTCCGAAATGATATGCTTTAAAAAAATCTCCTTCAATTGACAAAGCTTTCACGAACTGCTTCACTAGACCGAGTTTTATATTCAGAGGTGGAAATATGATGTTCTTTCTGTCGACAAGTGGCTGATGCATAATGTTTGGATCACTAGGTTTGAGGTCAGATGTTGGCGGCCAATTTGACTGGAACCAATGCTTCTCAAGAGCTCTGCTGTCCCACATACAGAAAAACAAGGATATTCGGTATATCTACGTCGAATTCAGCCTCCCCAATTGAAGAATGTTTACTCAATCCATTGGTAGAGAACTAAAGCTTTCTATGACTCCTGCCCGATTCAGCGTAGAGTGGTCACATTAATATACGCTGTACAGAAACAACTTGACGTGATACAAGAAAACTAATTGCCAATTCGAAATCAGCGCGCTCTTTTGTCTTAAAAACAGCTGAAAAATCGATGTCAACAGAAATTATGTTAAAAATTGTTTTACCAGTTTAATTCTCAAGCAAATTAGACTGTTCTTAAAAGACATCTTTTAATTCTAAAGCCTTTTACCTAATGTTAAAAATTTAATTTATTGTTTAATGTTAAAAATTTAATGTTATGGTTTAATGTTAAAAATTTAATTCTATAAAAGATAATATTATATAAATACACTATATGGCCATTAATGTCCGTCAACTTTCAATTTTAGACATTTTGTCGAATATTTAGAAATATACTTGACAGATTCTTCTGGAATTTCAAGATTAAAAAGAACAGGTATGACCTCATATTTAACAATGTCATTTGATAAGTAGGGCAATTAGGGAGCCAACAAAAAATCAAAGAAACATAATAATACTTGGGATCACCCTGTAAAATAAAATGCACGAAATGATCTATCGCTACCGAATATAAATAAAAGGACATTGTGCAATATGCGTATTCTTTTGTGTAAGAATAGCACGTATATTAATAGAGATATAGCGATTTAATTAAAAAAATTTTTAAAATCTTGCATGTTTTTTGCTTATAACATGCAGGGTTTTCAACCAAATTTAACGCCGGTTTCAGAAAAATTGACAAAATATAATCAAAACAATATAGTGCAATTGGAATATAAATATATTAAATATTTTAGGAAATATGAGCAGTTGTATGAAATAATTTTTATCTGCGCATGAGCGAACGATAACAAGGATTATTTTACATAATTTAATATTCAACTCTATGGAGCAACTTATCAAAAAAATTTAGTCAAATATCGTAAAAATTCAGAAAGATATCGGCGTTAGAGTGAGCAAATTTTCCGTTCTTCTCTAAAAGCAGCTGAATGATAAGGGATTTTACACAAATTGTCATTTTTTATTAATTGACTTTCAGAAAAAAGTTAGTATTTAGTGACTATCAACGAGAAGATTTGGAAAAAATGCTTCGATTTTGATACTTCTTTTGATCATGGTATAGGCTCGTTCTGGTGGTTATCCAAGAAGAACTAAAGCATCAATAAAAATTGAAAATTTAAAAAAAAATTAAATTAAAAATGGCAATTTGTGGAAAATCCCTTATTATTCAACTGCTTTTAGAGAACAACTAAAAATTGGCTCACTCTAACACCGATACCTTTCTGAATTTTTACGATATTTGACTAATTTTTTTAATAAGTTTCTCCATAGAGTTCACTATTAAATTACGTAAAAGAATCCTTGATATCGTTCGCGCATGCGCAGATAAGAATTATTTCATACAACTGGTCACATTTCCTAACATATTTAATATACTTATATTCCAATTGCACTATAATGTTTCTACTATATTTTGTCAATTTTTCTGAAACCGGCGTTAAATTTGGTGAAAATCCTGCACGTTATTAACAAAAAACATGCAAGAATTTTTTATTATTTTTTAAATAAATCGCTATATCTCTATTAATATACGTGCTATTCTTACACAAAAGAATACACATATTTCACAATGTCTGTTTATTTATATTCGGTAGCAATAGATCATTTTGTGCATTTTATTTTACAGGGTGATCCCAAGTATTATTTTTTTCTTTGATTTTTTGTTGGTCCCTTAATTGCCCCCCTTATCAATTCAACATTGCTAAATATGAGTTCATACCTGTTCATTTTAATCCTGAAATTCCAGAAGAATCTGTCAAGTATATTTCTAAATATTCGACAAAATGTCAAAAATTGAAAGTTGGCGGTCATTAATGGTCATATCTATATATATAAAAGAAAGTCTGGATTTCGTATTAATCAACGCGCAGCCAAAACTACTGAACCTAAAATCTTGAAAATCGGGGTAAAAATACTTCTTATGATATAGAGTGCCGCTAAAAAAGGATTTTCCAAAATTCCACCCCTAAGGGAGGTAAAAAAGAGAACGTACTTTAAAAAAATTCCTTAAAAATCTAATTTTATAGTTATTTTTCAACTGATAACATATTTTGGTGTATTTTTGTATGCTGAATCTAATGGTACTAACTAAATTCTTTTAAGCCCAATAGTTCGAGAGATATTTCATATTTTTCTAATTTGGCACTATCTTTGGCGCCAAAACCTGAATTTTTCAAGTGATAATTTCTAAAAACTCGTTCTTTTCATTCTGTTACTATAGCAAGGGAAAAAATTCAAATTGAATAATTTTTTAACCAATCCTTTTGGTTAAATAAAAACAACTTTGTCAACACACATTAACATTTGCTAATTATTGAACGTGAATATTTTTATGCAGGAATTTTTAATGATGGAATTTATTTTATTCCATCATAATCTCGCAAAACTTTTTAATTTGTTATTTTTTTAATAGAAAATATTTATTACTGATACTGATATAAATTTTACCATTTCGAAGTTATCTGATGATGAGGTAGCTACAATAACATATTTCAGGAGTTAGGAATTATACATATAAAAAGGTTTTGTTCAAAAAACCATGAATGTCTTCATTGAAAGAATGAAATGTTTACTGCAATGTGAGACATACGTATTACGTACGCCATGCTTCAGTAGTAAAAGACATTTACAATTTTAGGACTGCAGTTTAAATTGACTATATTTTATTACTTACAAAATCTTTATTTCTTCTTATATTTTAAGTATTTATTTTGGTACCCGTCGACCAATTTCGCCAAATTATATAAATCGCCAAACCACTCGCCAAATTATACAAATTGACATAAGTTTTATTTTAAATAACGAAAGAACAAATAAATTAGTATAAATAAATAAAACACAAGATAGCACAAGGAAATATTCCAACACTAGAGAACAGGAATTCTGCTTTTTCAGAATTTAGTGTCGCCCCCGGCATTTCCATTACTGCATTTACTTCTGGTGGACTGGTGGCTTCAATTATTATGAAACAGACATTATAAATGAAGCGTTAGATGAATGGCTGTTTCATAATAATAGAAGCCAACAGTCCATTAGAAGAAAATAACTCGGTTAAGCGGGATTCGGAAAATCGGGACTCTACTGCAAAACATATTTCAATTTTAAGACTTAAAGCACACGCTTTTATTTTATGTAAAATGACGTCATTTGCATTAATATAGATAGTTAAAATTAAATATAGTTTATAAATGCTCCATGTTTTATAATAAATCTATCATTTATATTTTTCTCAAAATAGCACGTACTATAATTAATTTTTTTTTTCAGTTTTTATGAGAAAATGGCAACAAAAAGATATAATTGCTATTTTTCGACAATTTTTTCTTTACTTTCTTTAGGAATGGAGTACTTGAGTTGCCAAAATTAAACAAATGTCGCTATAAACTACAAAAAAATTAATATTTCAAAAGCAAATGGAGATGCAGTTTTCAAACAAATTGCATTAAACAGTACTTTTTTTCCCAATAATACGGTATAAACAGTGAAAATGTGCGATGCTTAGAAATTAAAAAAATTGCTATAGAGCATTTTACTGTACAATAATACATCTGCTTTGTTTATTGCTAGCGTCTGTAAGCTAACATTATTTTTTGGAGACAAAATAATAGAAAAGGAGGGAGGGAGAAAGGGAGAAAGGAATAGCATACCGTTCCGGGGGCTGATAACATTAATAACTAGTCGGATGTACCAATCCCAAAACTTTTTTCTATCTCATACATGTTAATACTTCAAAATTCGCTATCACACTGCCAAAATTAAATGGCAATCTACGCATCTCATGAGGATTCTAAAGATATGAAATTCCGTGCATTAGTTCTTGAGATATGACTATCGCTGAAATCGTCTAAATCCAGCAAAATATTGCCTAGAAGCGCCACCTATTGGGTGATTTATACCAAATCGTAATCAGCAACAATTTATGTCAACGTCTGACTGAATCTGAAGTTTGGAGAAAATCCATGCATTAGTTTTTGAGATAGAGCTATTGCGAAAATCTTGAAAATTCCTGCATAGCAGCGCCACCTATTGGGTGATTAACACCAAAACCTAATTAACAACAACTTGTGTCAACATTCAACTAAATCTGAAGTTAGATGAAAATTCGTCCATTAGTTCTATGGGTAGAGCTATTGAGGAAATCGTGAAAAAGGCAGCACAGAAGCGCCACCTGTTGGGCGATTTACACCAACACATAATCAGTAGCAAGTCATATCAAGGACTAACTGAATCTGAAGTTTGATGAAAATCCATGCATTAGTTCTTAAGATAGAGCTATTGGGGAAATCGTGTAAATCCTGCAAAATTCACCCTAACAGCGCCACCTATTGGGCGATTTACACCAAAACGTAATCAGCATCAGTTCATATCAAGGACTAACGAAATCTGAAGTTTGATCAAAATCCGTGCATTAGTTCTTGAGATAGAGGTATTGCGAAAATCGTGAAAAATGCAGCATAGCAGCGCCACCTGTTGAGCGATTTACACCAAAAACTAATCATCATCAATTTGTATTAGGGAATAACTGAATATGAATTTTTATTAAATTCCGTGCATTAGTCCTTGAGATAGAGCGCCCACAAAATTTGTGTCACATACACACAGACAGACAGAAAGACAGACTCACAGAACCACAGACAGACATTTTGTAAAAACATGTTTTTTGAATCTCTGACCCCTAAAACGTGTAAATTCGTCGAAAACCGGAATTCGAAAATTTTCATGAATCCAATACTTTTTTCTTGTAAAGATAGAAGAAAGTAAAAATACATTTAAAGCATCGCAATAAAAATCACTTGATGACGTAAATGCGTGTAACTTGCTTAAAGACAAGTGAATGTGACATTTACGATCAACCATTATTGGCATTTAATCTTATAGTTTGGCAATAGATTTTTGGTTGACTGGATAACCAAGTAGTACCATTATTTTTATTGATTTAAAAAATGGTAGGTCAAATTCTGTAATTTTCAAAAGTTATATTTTTTAAATGCTCCTTTTTTTATCAACAATTTTTTTTAATATATCATTTCATTTTTGCGCTAACTGTTACGCTTGGCGACAATAGTGTTGGCATAACAGTACTGATACCAAAACAGTTACTGATTTCATTTCAAATGTAAAGAAAAAAGGTTTAATGAGCAATAAATATTGTAAATATGACTATAACTCAGATTCTACTTAACAGAATTTTGTAGAATTTACACTGTTAAATAGTAAATTTGGTTTATAAATGGTTTAATGTAAAAACCATCATTCTAAGTTACTACGGGAATTCTAAAATTAGGTGAGCTCGATTATGAAAGATTTCAAGTCAGCTAATTAAATGCACAGTAAGTTAGATAACATTTCAGGGATTTTTTTCAATATTTATCATATCATTCTGGGTTGTTTAGTTACGGAGCTATGCGGAAAAAGTTCTCAGTGGTACAGTAAAGAAAATTGGAAGATATACGCTACAGAGAGAGGGTATACTAGAGAGTATATATGCTATAGTTATGGAAGCTGAGCTAAGTTCCTTATAAAATTCAGAAGTGATGCGGTATATACATAGCCCTACCGCCCAGAGAATTCTATAATCAGGTTAACGCGATTATGAAAGTTATATTTAACTATCTCAATATATATATAATGCAAAGAGTTAATTTTTCAGTGAATGTTTTATTATAAAGCACACATCATTTGCTTAGTGTTGCTTGGTTGTTAGGTTGCTTGATTGTAGAATTATAAATGAAAGTTCTAGAATCAGGCGAACCCAATTATTATGAACGATCAGCCTTTTCAATTAGTCCCATTAACAGATTCTGACTTGCATTGATAATTTTTCATGAACGCTTTTAGTATATTACATATTGTTCTATCGTTCTTTACCGAATCCTACACTAGCAAATCAACTAAAGAAATTGGTCCTTAACAGTCTAAATTTTGTATGACTCAATAAAAGATATAATAGCGTAATGACACTCATATTGCTTTCAGCAATTCGGTTGGATACACCAGGTAAATGTCCATATTGCTTTAAAACGCATGATCAAATTCACAGATATATTTTGTTTCATTCAAGATTTTTTTAGAAAAACCGACCAGCGCACAGTGGAGTATTCGACCCGAAATCCTGGTGAAAAATATTTTTCGATGTAAATATAGTCCGATTGGTTTGAAATTCTTAGATGTTATTGGGTATCACTACGGCATGTTTGGAATTGTAAATGAAGTATATAGCCTTTACGGTTCATTTACAGAGACACTCAAAAGAATTTTCTTACATTGTGGTGTATGGGGAAAAATCGTTTTCTCTGTATTTTAATGATATCACACATTTAAACGTAGTGAAATTTATATACATCACTAAATTGTACTAAGGCACTTATTGTAGAATATGATGTGCATAGAATATATCGTTCATTTACAGGGACACACAAAAGAATATGGCTAAAGAATAAATTTAACTATTGATGTATATGACCAATAATTGCTGGAAGTACGTTTGTTGTTGTGATAGGCGTTTTAAAAGGCGTTTTGTGATAGGCGTTAAAGGACAATTTTTTTTAAAAATATTACTTGGTGTAGATACATTCTATAGATCATATACAGGGCTGCACAAAAGTTTTCAGGTACATTTCCGTTTATTCACGGAAATGGCTGAATGGACATTTTTAACTGTGCTATGCGTTTCACAGAACTAATATTTAGTATACTATGAAGTATACATACAAATCCATAGCTTAGTTTAATATTTTATATCTTAAAAGTGTAAGTAACGTTTTAACATTTCACATAATAATAAATATACATTTTATAAATATTTTGACAATTAAGAAAAAAAAGAGTCATCATTTACGAAGAGCACAAAGAAAAAAGAAGTTAAAATATTAATTTACTAAGTATATATTTTAAAAATACGAATAAATCACATGTCCATTGACTTAATATTACCGAAGGAAGTTTGTAAGTTGACCGACTTGTAACCTTAACTATTCGCTGTTTTTAAGAGGAAAGTAATTGTTGATAGGTTTGTCTTATTCACTATTAATATTTAATTAAATGTATTTAATTTTACTATGTGTAAAAATGATTATTTACATTTAAATTACATTTAATAATAATTATTGCATTTAATTTATGTTTAATAGTGTTATATTTAATAGTAGGTTCAGTAAAGTGGAGTCTATATAGTATAGATTGCTAGTTTTTTAATGTATTTAATATATAACCAGTTTCAAAATGATTCTTCAGAACTCTTCTTCATCTTCTTCATCATTCTCTTCTTGGCTTTTATCGGGACTACCATCGGACCTTGCTGGAAGAAGAAGTTGTAGGGTCTCACTACTGTATGGCTTGCTCTTTTTAGTTGATAAACGGAGTTATTATAAAATATGAATTTGCTTATTTTCACGTACATTATAAAAGGAAAATGTTTATTAAATTTTCTTGGTGATTTTTGTCAGTTTTGGAATTAAAATTAGGTGGCCTTTTTTAGGGACACCACCCTCGAAAGGGTTAATTCCCTCCTTTCTGTCCTTATGTTACACACATGAGCCCTTAAAACCTGCAATACGATAGTAAATATATAGTTCTTATATCTTCAATTCGGTGGCCGCAAAACAGAGCATTTAAATAGCCATCTCGAAAAAAAAAAAATAAAAAAATGGCAACAGTATGCGGAAGATTTTTTTGCAGAAATTGACACTCAAGACTATAACTAATACGATTATAATTAAAACATGGCAGGGCAAAGCGCGGCACATATTTAATAAAAAAGAAAAGTGCCCAGCTAAACTGATGGCATTGAGCTCACAGGCTATTCACACTAATTGTATATTATACTCTTATTTTAAAGAATAATGCCCCTCAAAAAAATAAGTGAAGGGGAATTGGCCCCCGTTTGCCCCTTTATGCTTAACCAGTGAACTTCCAAATCTAATCAGGGAAGCTCCTTAACATAATAAACCGGTATACCAAATTTGGAGCAAATCGAATAATCCTGCAAAAAAAACCCCATTGATCTAAATTAAGAGGGTGGACTACCACCCCCCCCCCTTTATCCTTAACCAATGAGCCCCCAAAAATTATCAGGGAAGTTCCTTAACATAATAAACCGGCATACCAAATTCGGAGTAAATTGAATAATTCTGCATGAAAATCTCATTTATCTAAATTAAGAGGGGTGGGCTAACCCCCTTTATCCTTAACCAATGAACCTCCAAAACTAATCAGGGAAGTTCCTTAACATAATAAACCGGTATGCCAAATTCGGAACAAATCGAATAATTCTGCATGAAAAACCCATTTATCTGAATTAAGGGGGTGAACTAGCCCCCCTATTCCCCCTATATTCTTAACCAATGAACCCCCAAAACTAATGAGGGAAGTTCCTTAACTTAATAAACCGGTATAACAAATTTGGAGCAAATCGAATAATTCTGCATAAAAAACCCATTTATCTGAATTAAGGGGGTGGACTAGCCCCCCTTTTCCCCCTATATACTTAACCAATGAACCCCCAAAACTCATCAGGGAAGTTCCTTAACTTAATAAAACGGTATAACTAATTCGGAGCAAATCGAGTAATTCTGCATGAAAAACCCATTTATCTGAATTAAGGGAGTGGTCTAGCCCCCTTTATTCTTAACCAATGAACCCCCAAAACTAATCAGGGAAGTTCCTTAACATAATAAACCGTTATACCAAATTCGGAGCAAATCAAATAATTCTGCATGAAAAACACATTTATCTGAATTAAGGGGGTGGACTAGCCCCCTTTTTCCCCCTTTATCCTTAACCAATGAACCCCTAAAATCAATCAGGGAAGCTCCTTAACATAATAAACCGGTATACCAAATTCGGAGCAAATCGAATAATTCTGCATGAAAAACCCATTTATCTGAATTAAGAGGGGTGGACTAACCCCCTTTTCCCCCTTTATCCTTGACCAATGAACCCCCAAAAGTAATCAGGGAAGTTCGTTAACATAATAAACCGGTATGCCAAATTCGGAGCAAATCGAATCATTCCGCAAGAAAAACCCAATTATCTGAATAAGGGGGGTGGACTAACCCCCTTTTCCCCCTTTATCCTTAACCAATGAACTCCCAAAACTAATCAGGGAAGCGCCTTATCACAATGAACCTAGGAAAAAATTTTGAAGCAAATCGGATGTTTCCTGTCAAGAGTTATCGCGTTACGTACGTACATTCGTACGTACACACAGAACGGGCGGGCACATAAGCTCTCAGGCTTTGGTAGACTGTGAGCTAAAAAGCTTTCGATATATATAAATTAGAGCCAAAAACGCTTTAAAAATAACCCTTTTACAGATTTAATGTTTTTTATTACATTAAAAATGAAACTATTTAAATTAACACACAGTTTAACACACAGTTTAACACTAAGCTCTGACCTTTGTTAAACACGTAAGCCCTGTTTAGTTTCAATTCAACAATTCATTGAGCCACAAAAAAATTATATTTAAACATAACAACAATGTCAAAAAACAACAAAAAAAAAAACACGTCTTCTAAGAAAGAAACCTCCTCTTCAGCTGAGGCCAGGAGCCACCGGACATAACTCAAGACATAGATCGATGCGCCAATTAGTTAGCTAATCTTGTATTTATCTTGTCTTGTATTTATCTAAATCTTGTATTTCTGGAATTTAATCTCATAACTTCTGTGATTGAACTAGAGAACATCACTGTTAAAAAAATAGCACCGATTAAAATGACTGTATAAAACGCTGATCCAGCAATTGTTGACTCTTTCGAGGTCAAAGCATTTTCTGTTCCAAAAATGTTTAATTAACAATGTCAAAAAACAACAAAAAAGCACGTCTTCTCAGAAAGAAACTTCCTCTTCAGCTGAGGCCAGGAGCCACCGGATATAACTCAGGTTCTTAAAATAGACATAGATCGATGCGCCAATTAGTTAGCTATTAAAAAATATGATTTTTACAATTGTTGACGAAATTTTAATTTTTGCATTTCTGGCCAGGTTTTTGGGTCAAATACTCCACCTTGCAGCGTAGCGGGCGAAGGCTGCTAGTAGTGTATATAACAAAGATTAATAAATCTAAAATTAAAGTTTGACACCGTAAATAAAATATGATTAAATATGTATTTATTAGAATTAAAAACTTTTAATGTTGCGCTTTTGCAGAAGAGAAGGGAATATTCTAGGACTAACGTATGTTGATATTAACTCGACGTGCGTTGTGTAAAACTAATAAGTAAGAAACATATCTGGCGATATTTTGCTCTGAAATAAAAGCATTTTGCGTATTTAGCAGATGTTTTGATATAAAAGATCTGCCTCTACCAGGAAATTTGGAAAAGCAATTTCTGCTTTATATAATGATAAAATTTATATAATTTACCATTCGGAAACGTTATGGTATATTTTTTATACCACTTAGATTTAATCCTCTAACGTTACAATTGCACTAGAATTTAGGAATGAAAATTTCCCTTTATAATGCAAGTGGAGAAACGTTTTTAGCTATTTCAGTTTGTGTACACTACATAGGATTTCCAATATATTTAACAAAATGATTTAAGATTAGAAAAAATAAGTTTAATATTTAAATCACTCTCTAGTAAAAGCAGACTGGAGATTTCTATTTGCCGCAATGGAATTTTCAATTATCATGGGATTCGCATACATATTAGCGCTGCTTAGAGGAAAGAGATGAAACAAATTAATGGTTGCCATATGGTCTGCTGCACTTGGTGATTCATCGCTTTCGTGGAGACTTTTAAAAAGAAAAAACTCGTCTTTTATGTATTTACATTTAATAAAAGCAAATTATGGATTTTCAATCTTTATTGGTATTAAACCTTTGGGTCCAATGCGGCAAACATTCGTCTCTGAAAATAACACACTATACTTGTTTTTCAAAATCAGAAATTCTAAATCTTGTATTTCTGGAATTTAATCTCATAACTTCAGTGATTGAACTAGAGAACATCACTGTTAAAAAAATAGCACCGATTAAAATGACTGTATAAAACGCTGATCGAGCAATTGTTGACTCTTCCGAGGTCAAAGCATTTTCTGCTCCAAAAATGTTTAATTAACAATGTCAAAAAACAACAAAAAAGCACGTCTTCTCAGAAAGAAACTTCCTCTTCAGGAGCCACCGGATATAACTCAGGTTCTTAAAATAGACATAGATCGATGCGCCAATTAGTTAGCTATTAAAAAATATGATTTTTACAATTGTTGACGAAATTTTAATTTTTGCATTTTTGGCCAGGTTTTTGGGTCAAATACTCCACCGTGCAGCGTAGCGGGCGAAGGCTGCTACTAGTGTATATAACAAAGATTAATAAATCTAAAATTAAAGTTTGACACCGTAAATAAAATATGATTAAATATGTATTTATTAGAATCAAAAACTTTTAATGTTGCGCTTTTGCAGGAGAGAAGGGAATATTCTAGGACTAACGTATGTTGATATTAACTCGACGTGCGTTGTGTAAAACTATAAGTAAGAAACATATCTGGCGATATTTTGCTCTGAAATAAAAGCATTTTGCATATTTAGCAGATGTTTTGATATAAAAGATCTGCCTCTACCAGGAAATTTGGAAAAGCAATTTCTGCTTTATATAATGATAAAATTTATATAATTTACCATTCGGAAACGTAATGGTATATTTTTTATACCGCTTAGATTTAATCCTCTAACGGTACAATTGAACTAGAATTTAGGAATGGAAATTTCCCTTTATAATGCAAGTGGAGAAACGTTTTTAGCTGTTTCAATTTGTGTACACTACATAGAATTTCCAATATGTTTAACAAAATGATTTAAGATTAGAAAAATTAGCCCCGTAATCGTCGCACCTGAGAAGTGTCGAATACTTTTTTTAAATTCAGATTGTTTGATTGCCACCACTTTCTTCAAGTTGAAATATTTTCTTCATTTAATGGCAGATAAAATGTCGAGAGAATAAAGCCAACTGCATTCTTTAAAAAAACTGGTGGGGATAAAACAATCTGAATAAAAGAAAAGAAGCCTACACTGAACGTGACAGTCACGGGCGCGACGATTAAGGGTTAAGATTAATATTTAAATCACTCTCTAATAAAAGCAGACTGGAGATTTCTATTTGCCGCAATGGAATTTTCAATTATCATGGGATTCGCATACATATTAGCGCTGCTTAGAGGAAAGAGATGAAACAAATTAATGGTTGCCATATGGTCTGCTGCACTTGGTGATTCATCGCTTTCGTGGAGACTTTTAAAAAGAAAAAACTCGTTTTTTATGTATTTACTTTGAATAAAAGAAAATTTTAGATTTTCAATCTTTATTGGTATTAACCCTTTGGGTCCAATGCGCAAACATTTGTCTGTGAAAATAACACACTATACTTGTTTTTCAAAATCAGAAATTCTAAATCTTGTATTTCTGGAATTTAATCTCATAACTTCTGTGATTGAACTAGAGAACATCACTGTTAAAAAAAATCGCACCGATTAAAATGACTTTATAAAACGGTGATCGAGCAATTGTTGACCCTTTCGAGGTCAAAGCATTTCTGCTCCAAAAATGTTTAATTAACAATGTCAAAAAACAAAAAAAAAAAAACACGTCTTCTCAGAAAGAAACTTCCTCTTCAGCTGAGGCCAGGAGCCACCGGATATAACGCAGGTTCCTAAAATAGACATAGATCGATGCGCCAATTAGTTAGCTATTAAAAAATATGATTTTTACAATTGTTGACGAAATTTTAATTTTTGCATTTTTGGCCAGGTTTTTGGGTCAAATACTCCACTGTGCAGCGTAGCGGGCGAAGGCTGCTACTAGTGTATATAACAAAGATCTAAATCTAAATCTAAAATTAAAGTTTGACACCGTAAATAAGATATGATTAAATATGTATTTATTAGAATCAAAAACTTTTAACATTGCGCTTTTGCAGCAGAGAAGGGAATATTCTAGAACTAACGTATGCTGATATTAACTCGACGTGCGTTGTGTAAAATTATAAGTAAGAAACAAAACATATCTAGCGATATTTTGTTCTGAAATAAAAGCATTTTGCCTATTTAGTAGATGTTTTTATATAAAAGATCTACCTCTACCAGGAAATTTGTAAAAGCAATTTCTGCTTTATATAATGATAAAATTTATATAATTTACCATTCGGAAACGTAATGGTATATTTTTTATACCACTTAGATTTAATCCTCTAACGTTACAATTGCACTAGAATTTAGGAATGAAAATTTCCCTTTATAATGCAAGTGGAGAAACGTTTTTAGCTATTTCAATTTGTGTACACTACATAGGATTTCCAATATATTTAACAAAATGATTTAAGATTAGAAAAATTAAGTTTAATATTTAAATCACTCTCTAGTAAAAGCATACTGGAGATTTCTATTTGCCGCAATGGAATTTTCAATTATCATGGGATTCGCATACATATTAGCGCTGCTTAGAGGAAAGAGATGAAACAAATTAATGGTTGCCATATGGTCTGCTGCACTTGGTGATTCATCGCTTTCGCGGAGACTTTTAAAAAGAAAAACTCGTTTTTTATGTATTTACTTTTAATAAAAGCAAATTTTGGATTTTCAATCTTTATTGGTATTAAACCTTTGGGTCCAATGCGGCAAATATTCGTCTCTGAAAATAACACACTTTACTTGTTTTTCAAAATCAGAAATTCTAAATCTTGTATTTCTGGAATTTAATCGCATAACTTCTGTGATTGAACTAGAGAACATCACTGTTAAAAAAATAGCACCGATTAAAATGACTGTATAAAACGCTGATCTAGCAATTGTTGACTCTTTCGAGGCCAAAGCATTTTCTGCTCCAAAAATGTTTAATTAACAATGTCAAAAAACAACAAAAAAGCACGTCTTCTCAGAAAGAAACTTCCTCTTCAGCTGAGGCCAGGAGCCACCGGATATAACCCAGGTTCTTAAAATAGACATAGATCGATGCGCCAATTAGTTAGCTATTAAAAAATATGATTTTTACAATTGTTGACGAAATTTTAATTTTTGCATTTTTGGCAAGTTTTTTGGGTCAAATACTCCCCCGTGCAGCGTAGCGGGCGAAGGCTGCTAGTAGTGTATATAACAAAGATTAATAAATCTAAAATTAAAGTTTGAGACCGTAATTAAATTATGATTAAATATGTATTTATTAGAATCAAAAACTTTTAATGTTGCGCTTTTGCAGAAGAGAAGGGAATATTCTAGGACTAACGTATGTTGATATTAACTCGACGTGCGTTGTGTAAAATTATAAGTAAGAAACAAAACATATCTAGCGATATTTTGTTCTGAAATAAAAGCATTTTGCCTATTTAGTAGATGTTTTTATATAAAAGATCTACCTCTACCAGGAAATTTGTAAAAGCAATTTCTGCTTTATATAATGATAAAATTTATATAATTTACCATTCGGAAACGTAATGGTATATTTTTTATACCACTTAGATTTAATCCTCTAACGTTACAATTGAACTAGAATTTAGTAATGGAAATTTCCCTTTATAATGCAAGTGGAGAAATGTTTTTAGCTATTTCAATTTGTGTACACTACATAGAATTTCCAATATGTTTAACAAAATGATTTAAGATTAGAAAAAATAGCCCCTTAATCGTCGCACCTGAGAAGTGTCGAATACTTTTTTTAAATTCAGATTGTTTGATTGCCACCACTTTCTTCAAGTTGAAATATTTTCTTCATTTAATGGCAGATAAAATGTCGAGAGAATAAAGCCAACTGCATTCTTTAAAAAACTGGTGGGGATAAAACAATCTGAATAAAAGAAAAGAAGCCTACACTGCCCGTGACAGTCACGGGCGCGACGATTAAGGGGTTAAGTTTAATATTTAAATCACTCACTAGTAAAAGCAGACTGGAGATTTCTATTTGCTGCAATGGAATTTTCAATTATCATGGGATTCGCATACATATTAGCGCTGCTTAGAGGAAAGAGATGAAACAAATTAATGGTTGCCATATGGTATGCTGCACTTCGTGATTCATCGCTTTCCCGGAGACTTTTAAAAAGAAAAAACTCGATTTTTACGTATTTACTTTGAATAAAAGCAAATTTTGGATTTTCAATCTCTATTGGTATTAAACCTTTGGGTCCAATGCGGCAAACATTCGTCTCTGAAAATAACACACTATACTTGTTTTTCAAAATCAGAAATTCTAAATCTCTTATTTCTGGAATGTAATATCATAACTTCTGTGATTGAACTAGAGAACATCACTGTTAAAAAAAACACCGATTAAAATGACTGTATAAAACGGTGATCGACCAATTGTTGACCCTTTCGAGGTCAAAGCATTTCTGCTCCAAAAATGTTTAATTAACAATTTCAAAAAACAACAAAAAAAAAACACGTCTTCTCAGAAAGAAACTTCCTCTTCAGCTGAGGCCAGGAGCCACCAGATATAACTCAGGTTCTTAAAATAGACATAGATCGATGCGCCAATTAGTTAGCTATTAAAAAATATGATTTTTACAATTGTTGACAAAATTTTAATTTTTGCATTTTTGGCCAGGTTTTTGGGTGAAATACTCCACTGTGCAGCGTAGCGGGCGAAGGCTGCTACTAGTGTATATAACAAAGATTAATAAATCTAAAATTAAAGTTTGACACCGTAAATAAGATATGATTAAATATGTATTTATTAGAATCAAAAACTTTTAACGTTGCGCTTTTGCAGCAGAGAAGGGAATATTCTAGAACTAACGTATGTTGATATTAACTCGACGTGCGTTGTGTAAAATTATAAATAAAAAACATATCTGGCGATATTTTGTTCTGAAATAAAAGTATTTTGCCTATTTAGCAGATGTTTGTATATAAAAGATCTACCTCTACCAGGGAATTTGGAAAAGCAATTTCTGCTTTAAATAATGATAAAAATTATATAATTTACCATTCGGAAACGTAATGGTATATGTTTTATACCACTTACATTTAATCCTCTAACGTTACAATTGCACTAGAATTTCGGAAAGAAATTTTCCCTTTATAATGCAAGTGGAGAAACGTTTTTAGCTATTTCAATTTGTGTACACTACATAGGATTTCCAATATGTTTAACAAAATGATTTAAGATTAGAAAAATTAAGTTTAGTATTTAAATCACCCTCTAGTAAAAGCAGACTGGAGATTTCTATTTGCCGCAATGGAATTTTCAATTATCATGGGATTCGCATACATATTAGCGCTGCTTAGAGGAAAGAGATGAAACAAATTAATGGTTGCCATATGGTCTGCTGCACTTGGTGATTCATCGCTTTCGCGGAGACTTTTAAAAAGAAAAAACTCGTTTCTTATGTATTTAATTTGAATAAAAGCAAATTTTGGATTTTCAATCTTTAATGGTATTAAACCTTTGGGTCGAATGCGGCAAACATTCGTCTCTGAAAATAACACACTATACTTGTTTTTCAAAATCAGAAATTCTAAATCTTGTATTTCTGGAATTTAATCTCATAACTTCTGTGATTGAACTAGAGAACATCACTGTTAAAAAAATAGCACCGATTAAAATGACTGTATAAAACGCTGATCGAGCAATTGTTGACTCCTTCGAGGTCAAAGCATTTTCTGCTGCGAAAATGTTTAATTAACAATGTCAAAAAACAACAAAAAAAACGCGTCTTCTCAGAAAGAAACTTCCTCTTCAGCTGAGGCCAGGAGCCACCGGATATAACTCAGGTTCTTAAAATAGACATAGATCGATGCGCCAATTAGTTAGCTATTAAAAAATATGATTTTTACAATTGTTGACGAAATTTTAATTTTTGCATTTTTGGCCAGGTTTTTGGGTCAAATACTCCACCGTGCAGCGTAGCGGGCGAAGGCTGCTAGTAGTGTATATAACAAAGAGTAATAAATCTAAAATTAAAGTTTGACACCGTAAATAAAATATGATTAAATATGTATTTATTAGAATCAAAAACTTTTAACGTTGCGCTTTTGCCGCAGAGAAGGGAATATTCTAGGACTAACGCATGTTGATATCAACTCGACATGCGTTGTGTGAAACTATAAGTAAGAAACATATCTGGCGATATTTTGCTCTGAAATAAAAACATTTTGCATATTTAGCAGATGTTTTTATATAAAAGATTTACCTCAACCAGGAAATTTGGAAAAGAAATTTCTGCTTTATATAATGATAAAATTTATATAATTTACCATTCGGAAACGTAATGGTATATTTTTTATACCACTTAGATTTAATCCTCTAACGTTACAATTGAACTAGAATTTAGGAATGGAAATTTCCCTTTATAATGCAAGTGGAGAAACGTTTTTAGCTATTTCAATTTGTGTACATTACATACGATTTCCAATATGTTTAACAAAATGATTTAAGATTAGAAAAAGTAGCCCCTTAATCGTCGCACCTGAGAAGTGCCGAATACTTTTTTTAAAATTCAGATTGTTTGATTGCCACCAATTTCTTGAAGTTGAAATATTTTCTTCATTTAATGGCAGATAAAATGTCGGGAGAATAAAGCCAACTGCATTCTTTAAAAAAACTGATGGGGATAAAACAATCTGAATAAAAGAAAAGAAGCCTACACTGCCCGTGACAGTCACGGGCGCGACGATTAAGGGGTTAAGTTTAATATTTAAATCACTCTCTAGTAAAAGCAGACTGGAGATTTCTATTTGCCGCAATGGAATTTTCAATTATCATGGGATTCGCATACATATTAGCGCTGCTTAGAAGAAAGGGATGAAACAAATTAATGGTTGCCATATGGTCTGCTGCACTTGGTGATTCATCGCTTTCGTGGGGACTTTTAAAAAGAAAAAACTCGTTTTTTATGTATATACTTTGCATAAAAGAAAATTTTGGATTTTCAATCTTTATTGGCATTAACCCTTTGGGTCCAATGCGGCAAACATTCATCTCTGAAAATAACACACTATACTTGTTTTTCAAAATCAGAAATTCTAAATCTTGTATTTCTGGAATTTAATGTCATAACTTCTGTGATTGAACTAGAGAACATCACTGTTAAAAAAATAGCACCGATTAAAATGACTGTATAAAACGGTGATCGAGCGATTGTTGACCCTTTCGAGGTCAAAGCATTTCTGCTCCAAAAATGTTTAATTAACAATTTCAAAAAACAACAACAACAAAAAAAACACTTCTTCTCAGAAAGAAACTTCCTCTTCAGCTGAGGCCAGGAGCCACCGGATATAACTCAGGTTCTTAAAATAGACATAGATCGATGCGCCAATTAGTTAGCTATTAAAAAATATGATTTTTACAATTGTTGACGAAATTTTAATTTTTGCATTTTAAGCCAGGTTTTTGGGTCAAATACTCCACTGTGCAGCGTAGCGGGCGAAGGCTGCTACTAGTGTATATAACAAAGATTAATAAATCTAAAATTAAAGTTTGACACCGTAAATAAGATATGATTGAATATGTATTTATTAGAATCAAAAACTTTTAACATTGCGCTTTTGCAGCAGAGAAGGGAATATTCTAGAACTAACGTATGTTGATATTAACTCGACGTGCGTTGTGTAAAATTATAAATAAAAAACATATGTGGCGATATTTTGTTCTCAAATAAAAGCATTATGCCTATTTAGCAGATGTTTTTATATAAAAGATCTACCTCTACCAGGAAATTTGTAAAAGCAATTTCTGCTTTATATAATGATAAAATTTATATAATTTACTATTCGGAAACGTAATGGTATATTTTTTATACCACTTAGATTTAATCCTCTAACGTTACAATTGCACTAGAATTTAGGAATGAAAATTTCCCTTTATAATGCAAGTGGAGAAACGTTTTTAGCTATTTCAATTTGTGTACACTACATAGGATTTCCAATATGTTTAACAAAATGATTTAAGATTAGAAAAATTAAGTTTAATATTTAAATCACTCTCTAGTAAAAGCAGACTGGAGATTTCTATTTGCCGCAATGGAATTTTCAATTATCATGGGATTCGCATACATATTAGCGCTGCTTAGAAGAAAGGGATGAAACAAATTAATGGTTGCCATATGGTCTGCTGCACTTGGTGATTCATCGCTTTCGTGGAGACTTTTAAAAAGAAAAAACTCGTTTTTTATGTATTTACTTTGCATAAAAGAAAATTTTGGATTTTCAATCTTTATTGGTATTAACCCTTTGGGTCCAATGCGGCAAACATTCATCTCTGAAAATAACACACTATACTTGTTTTTCAAAATCAGAAATTCTAAATCTTGTATTTCTGGAATTTAATGTCATAACTTCTGTGATTGAACTAGAGAACATCACTGTTAAAAAAATAGCACCGATTAAAATGACTGTATAAAACGGTGATCGAGCGATTGTTGACCCTTTCGAGGTCAAAGCATTTCTACTCCAAAAATGTTTAATTAACAATTTCAAAAAACAACAAAAAAAAAAAAAACACTTCTTCTCAGAAAGAAACTTCCTCTTCAGCTGAGGCCAGGAGCCACCGGATATAACTCAGGTTCTTAAAATAGACATAGATCGATGCGCCAATTAGTTAGCTATTAAAAAATATGATTTTTACAATTGTTGACGAAATTTTAATTTTTGCATTTTTGGCCAGGTTTTTGGGTCAAATACTCCACTGTGCAGCGTAGCGGGCGAAAGCTGCTACTAGTGTATATAACAAAGATTAATAAATCTAAAATTAAAGTTTGACACCGTAAATAAGATATGATTGAATATGTATTTATTAGAATCAAAAACTTTTAACATTGCGCTTTTGCAGCAGAGAAGGGAATATTCTAGAACTAACGTATGTTGATATTAACTCGACGTGCGTTGTGTAAAATTATAAATAAAAAACATATCTGGCGATATTTTGTTCTCAAATAAAAGCATTATGCCTATTTAGCAGATGTTTTTATATAAAAGATCTACCTCTACCAGGAAATTTGTAAAAGCAATTTCTGCTTTATATAATGATAAAATTTATATAATTTACTATTCGGAAACGTAATGGTATATTTTTTATACCACTTAGATTTAATCCTCTAACGTTACAATTGCACTAGAATTTCGGAAAGTAATTTTCCCTTTATAATGCAAGTGGAGAAACGTTTTTAGCTACTTCAATTTGTGTACACTACATAGGATTTCCAATATGTTTAACAAAATGATTTAAGATTAGAAAAATTAAGTTTAATATTTAAAACACTCTCTAGTAAAAGCAGACTGGAGATTTCTATTTGCCGCAATGGAATTTTCAATTATCATGGGATTCGCATACATATTAGCGCTGCTTAGAGGAAAGAGATGAAACAAATTAATGGTTGCCATATGGTCTGCTGCACTTGGTGATTCATCGCTTTCGCGGAGACTTTAAAAAAAAAAAACTCGTTTTTTATGTATTTACTTTGAATAAAAGCAAATTTTGGATTTTCAATCTTTATTGGTATTAAACCTTTGGGTCCAATGCGGCAAACATTCGTCTCTGAAATTAACACACTATACTTGTTTTTCAAAATCAGAAATTCTAAATCTTGTATTTATGGAATTTAATCTCATAACTTCTGTGATTGAACTAGAGAACATCACTGTTAAAAAAATACCACCGATTAAAATGACTGTATAAAACGCTGATCGAGCAATTGTTGACTCTTTCGAGGTCAAAGCATTTTCTGCTCCAAAAATGTTTAATTAACAATGTCAAAAAACCACAAAAAAACACGTCTTCTCAGAAAGAAACTTCCTCTTCAGCTGAGGCCAGGAGCCACCAGATATAACTCAGGTTCTTAAAATAGACATAGATCGATGCGCCAATTAGTTAGCTATTAAAAAATATGATGTTTACAATTGTTGACGAAATTTTAATTTTTGCATTTTTGGCCAGGTTTTTGTGTCAAATACTCCACCGTGCAGCGTAGCGGGCGAAGGCTGTTAGTAATGTATATAACAAAGATTAATAAATTTAAAATTAAAGTTTGACACCGTAAATAAAATATGATTAAATATGTATTTATTAGAATCAAAAACTTTTAACGTTGCGCTTTTGCAGCAGAGAAGGGAATATTCTAGATCTAACGTATGTTGATATTAACTCGACGTGCGTTGCGTAAAACTATAAGTAAAAAACATATTTGGCGATATTTTGTTCTGAAATAAAAGCATGTTGCCTATTTAGCAGATGTTTGTATATAAAAGATCTACCTCTACCAGGAAATTTGGAAAAGCAATTTCTGCTTTATATAATGATAAAAATTATATAATTTACCATTCGGAAACGTAATGGTATATGTTTTATACCACTTACATTTAATCCTCTAACGTTACAATTGCACTAGAATTTCGGAAAGTAATTTTCCCTTTATAATGCAAGTGGAGAAACGTTTTTAGCTACTTCAATTTGTGTACACTACATAGGATTTCCAATATATTTAACAAAATGATTTAAGATTCGAAAAATTAAGTTTAATATTTAAATCACTCTCTAGTAAAAGCAGACTGGAGATTTCTATTTGCCGCAATGGAATTTTCAATTAACATGGGATTCGCATAGATATTAGCGCTGTCTAGAGGAAAGAGATGAAGCAAATTAATGGTTGCCATATGATCTGCTGTACTTGGTGATTTCTCGCTTTCGTGGAGACTTTTAAAAAGAAAAAACTCGTTTTTTTATTTGTTTACTCTGAATAAAAGCAAATTTTAGATTTTCAATCTTTATTTGTATTAACACTTTGGGTCCAATGCGACAAATATTCGCCTCTGAAAATAGCATGCTATACTTGCTTTTCAAAATCAGAAATTCTAAATCTTGTATTTCTGTAATTTAATCTCATAACTTCTGTGATTGAACTAGAGAACATCACTGTTAAAAAAATAGCACCGATTAAAATGACTGTATAAAACGCTGATCGAGCAATTGTTGACCCTTTCGAGGTCAAAGTATTTCTGCTCCAAAAATGTTTAATTAATCAATTCACATAGCAATTTAGGAACAAATTTATTTGAAAATAATCCAAAGCTTTTTTTAACGTATGCTATGATATCAAAATTGTACTAAAAAATTAATGGTACCGTTCGGCAGTTTGGACATTAAAATTAAGCGTTTACAGACTGCAAACGACGCCCCTAAAAGGGTTATTATACAACCTGTGTCAAAATACGTTGCATATGACTTTATTCACAGAAAATTTACATTAAAGTAGCACTAAATGTGTCTTTAGACTCAGAATATTGGCATATTTCAGAACTTGAATGCAATTTTTAAAATAGGGGTCATCTACATACTAAATATTGAATCAAATTCAATTTTTGGCACTTTATTTCAGTTCCTTGTATGAAATCAGCTCGGAAAATTTCCTACTTTAAGTACTTTTTGTTAAATTCGTATGAAGTTATAAGGTATCATTATTTGAGGATGCTAGTTTTAAATTTACGTAACAATCTTTAATTTATATCTCCCCCGTCTACATAATTTTTATTATGCAGAATTTATATTCTTTCCAAAATTGCATTTATATTCTTAAAGAAGAGATGTTGGATAGTCTGCCATCTTTGTTGTGATTTCATTTTAAAACTAGAAATAAAAACAGGTGAAGCTTTTTTTTTCTTTCCCTTTTTATCTGCGTTCGTAATTATATGAAAACGTAGAACCTATAGTGTGTCGCCTGGTCGTATTGTCTGTCTGTCTGTCAGTCTATTCGTATATAACCAACGCCCCCTAGAATGGAGAAAGCCAAGGTGCGTCCCCCCCCGCCTTTCGGCTCTGACGTCACTAGTAGAAGGGATACATATCACGTTCTAATGGCGGGATGTTTTGATTTCGGTATTGTATTCGGCGTGTGTTATTAATGATCATCATTGTTTATATTGTGCTATTACTACATATATGTAGATTAAGTTACTTACGATGTACACTTGTGAGTACCATTTTGCCATGGAAATAATATAAAAAACTTCAAAAGTTAAAATATTTTATTTCGAAATTATGAACGAAACGGTTAGAATAAACCGGAAATGTTTCGTCCCTACAAATTTCATCAAAGTAAGTGTCAAATTTATTACCATGTTACTTGTTTTATTTCTGTTGCATTTTATTATGTCCTTGAACTAAACTATTTTAACAAAACCTCCTTAAAGAATATTAGTAGTAGCTTTTTATGATCATTAAACCAATACTATTTAGCTTTTACAGAAACATTTAGGTACTACTACGTTAAAGATTTTTCCCCATCTAATCTAACGAGTAATTTTAATATACAATTAGTTGTTTTATATAATTAAATCAAGAACACGATTTATGCAAATTTTATTCTTGCTATTAAATTTAACTCAGTATGTTATCAGTACTCATTATAACATGTAAAGTTGTAGTAATAATTTTATATTGTTGTCCTATAATGTTTATTTTAGATTTAAAATGCATAGTTCTAATTTTTTGTATCGCAATGCAAATGAGTTTTTGTCAGTCAAAAGGAATGATGTAAGTTACAAGTTAGTACAAAATTACACTTAATTGTCTTTAATAGAATAGTGTTTAGCATTTTAATGACATTTGGTAGTAACATAAATTCACAGATGATCATTTTTTAATATTTTGGGGAAATCAATTTGCGGTGCATGCTACAGTTTTGAACACAGTTCTCACTATTATTTGATACTCAGTGCTTCAAATGATTGTATGTAAATTTAAAGCTTCGTAGTTGTTATAAATTAATGATATGTAGTGAATTAGTAAATGACAGATCTGTTATCTGATGAGTTGTATATTTGGCCATAAAAAATGGCATAAAATTGTGATCATCAAAATCGCACAATTTTTTATAAGAAATAATTTTTTCAAAAATCTTTTACTCATTTTATAAGAGGATCATTAGCTGCTAATCTTATTCCAAAGCTTCGTTAACACGAAATTTTGGCTGAATTAATCATATTTTTTCTTATTGACGTTGTTAAAATAAATAAATAAATTGTTAAAATGTATTTAAAAATTTTACCATTTCAATATATATTTTTTAATTTGATTAATATAAATTATTTATATATTTATTTTATTTATTCTTTCAAACATTCATAAAATTGAACTAGCTGAGAGGCCATCAGTATTTAAAAATAATTTTAAAATTATATATTTAAAAGTGACAATGCAAATCTTTTAATGATATTTATACCGTTGAGTAAATATAGTGTTTTTAAAACATATAAGTAAAAATAAATTGTTTCTGAACATCATTTTGTAATTTTGTTAACAAATAAATCTGATCATGTTGTGCTACACTACAAATTGTATTATTTCATGTTTTAAATAAATTGGGAATAAAAACTAAATCATCAAGCATTAGTTATAGCTGTAATCATTAAGTTTAAAATGAATTTAGTGGGCTAAACAATGTTTTAGAATAATAATAAACACACATACTACAATATATATTAAAACTCACATTCACACATAAATAACGCCTGAATTCAACAGTTAAATGTATATATAAATATTTTACAGACATACATAGAATAAATACATTAAACCCAATTGGAGTGAAAAATTAGCCAGAGCCAGGAATCGAACCCGGGACCACAGTACACAAGACTGCTGCTCTAACCACTGAGCTATTTTTCCACTATTTTTCACTCCAGTTGGGTTTAATGTATTTATTGTATGTATGTCTGTAAAATATTTATATATACAATTAATGTTTTAGAATGTTTATTTTGAGTTGTAAAACATTTCTATAACCGGATTTGATATATTACTTTTATATTTTTCATTTTTAAGTATCAGGCTATGAAATTAACATAAATAATTGAGACATGTTATAAATAACATCAAATTTGCCCTAAAATATGTTATTTTAATTTTCTACTAAAATTTAACTTTGGTTTGTACACTTTTAGTAATAAAGCTTTGCATACTTATTTTGTTGTTCATAATGTTTGTTACTTGAGAATAAAAATTGTATTATAATCTAATTTCTTGTTCGTATTTGAAGGGGAAAAAATATTTTGTTTTGTTTATGTATGTCGTATTTTAAAAATAATCCCTTTAAAATATTCCATTTATTGAATTATACTTTAATCAGACAGAATAAGGAATTCAAGTATGTGTAATTATAATTGAATTAACATTATTTACTAAAGTTAAACATTTCTTTTTAAATCACTTTTCCGTCTCAATAGATCTAATTGCATGCTATATTTTTCACGGGAAGCATGAAAAACTTCCATTTTAGAAAGGATTTTGGTATAGACAGATTTCATTTTTCGGATTTTATTGTATTTTCCTTTGAAACGATAAATGTATATAACTTAAAATAGCAAACAAATGTTTATATATTTTAATTACATGCATATATTCTATAAGGAAGTTTGGATTAAAAAAAAAAGGTAAATATTTTAAAATTAAAATATTTTCGATGGGTTAAAAATAGTGTGTAGCATTAATTAAAACTTTATTTACTTATTTATATTTTTTTCCACGTCTCATATTTTTTACCATTTACATATTTATTTACTTATTTATATTTTTTTTCCACGTCTCATATTTTTTACCATTTACATATTTATTTATTTATTAAACGTCTTAACCCCTTGGGGACGAGCGGCACGTATACGTGCCGCATGAAGCGCACAGAATCCTTGTTTTTCCTCACCAGTAAAATTTTACTGTAAAATTTGCCTTATTTAATCAGCGCATTTTCTCGATTCAAGAAGACACAAATTTCTGTTTTCAAAAAACGGTGACAAAAGATTAAAAATTTCGTAAAAGGTTCCCGTCCCGAAGGGGTTAATATGTTTGTGTTTATTTCCATCTATACTTTCTCCTATAAGGAATTAGTTTTACAAATAATTATTTAAACCAAACTCTTAATTTCAGGCAATACATATGTTTGAAAAAGATTTAAAATTAAACTTTAAATTCCTTTCTAAGTTTTTATTTGTATAAATGTATTTAAAAAATGAAATGTTTAATTTAAAATTAGGCTATTCAATTATTTTTTTTTAAATATGCAAAATTTTAGTCATATCTGAAGAGCTACTTAATCGGAATTGGAAAATGAATGACAATTTTATTTCTTTAGATTCGATTTATCCCTGCTATCGTCCCTGCTACTGGTGACGTGAAAATTGCGTGTCTAGGCTTTCTCCATTCTAGGGGGCGTTGATATAACAGCCGAAACAGTACCCAGCCGAATAGGTGTGAAATTTAGTATATATATAATCCTTTGCTGAATTTTGCCGAGCTATTTCATTTTTTTTCCTTGAAAATTGCATCAAAGTTTAAAAAGAAATTAACAAAAGTTTTCTTCTTTCTTCTAAATCCTATCATACGTAATTAAATAGATGATATCCTAAGATAGGTAATGATTCCAGATTGTCATGGTTATTACGTCAGATTTAAGATGGAGTGTATATAATCTTGATAAATTTTGTATTCATGCATTTCTGCATAAGAGTGAAACAGCAATTGCACCAAGATCTGAACATTTATAAAACTTGTTATAGTACGAACACATCTCATTTGCGACATTTGACGTACGATTTCCCGCTTGGTTACAGCGACAGTAGTGAATTTTAGAAGATTAAATAATTATTTTTAAATTATAAATGTACAGGAGGTGTATATGATAATCATTATTGAACATATCAATTTTAGACGAGTAATATAATAAGCTAAAATAAAAATGTTTTTTATTAAAAAATACATTGATTAAAAGTTGTTATTAACAATTGAATCTGTAATTAATCAAATGTATAACAAGGGAACTACTTCAGGTGATGGTCGCCGATTTTGATAATAGTGGTATCGCTCGAAAGGTTTAGTCGTGAGAAACAAAAAATCCAATGGAACTACCCAAACGAAATGAACCCCGCAGGATCTGCAAGGTAATTTGCATAAGTATTCCACCCACGGATAAATAAATAAATAAGCATTTTTTTTTTATGTGACAGTGAGCAATTTGCATATGTTTGTAATACTGTTAATATAGACAATGTGTTGTTGTATAACTCAATGAAAGAAATGTACTGTTTCACATTGAATGTTATGAATGGGGTGTTATTAACATAGAAAATGACCGCTATGCTGAGTTGCCAGTTTGGCATCTACTTTCAATTTAAAAATTTCGAATTCACATCAGAAATTCTGAAAGAAGAATTTTTACTTTAGGTAGTCACGCTAACGTCTATCATTAAATAAAGAAAATAATACTATACAGAATTTCTGGTGTGAATGTAAAATCTCAGAATAAAAAAAAAGCCCAAATCTGGCAACCCTGAAGCTATGCCACAGATGATGCAATTAGTTAACCATTTCAGAGGCAGAAGAATTATGTTCGTCAAATGATGATATAATTGACTGACTCCAAAATATTCAAACTAATTTCTTAGAAAAAAAACGCTATTTTGTACTTTCATTAGAAAGGTAAAATTTTATTAAAATATTCTTGTTGTCATTTGTCAGTTTTGGAATCAAAATTAGGTGGCTAGACCGTCTAGCCACCGCTCTTGAAAGGATGGAAAGGGCCCTTTAGCGGGCGGTATCCACAAAAAAGGACGCATAATTTTAAGAGTATATCACCATTAAGAGTACAGCACCAAGAATATTTAATTAAAATTTTGGTTTTATAAAATACGGAATAACAATAGGACAAGATCACCCACCGGGGTACCCACCAAAATTTGGCATAGGTGTTATCTCCCCGGTTGAAGTTCCCCACTACTAACTATCGAAACCCCAACTAAGGCAACCGGCCCAGAAAAGTAACAGGGCCTAATTTAACTAAAATAAGTAATACAAAGCAAGTGTGCCCCAGCACCAAAAATAAATAAACATAAAAAGATCTTGATAACAACTGTTAAAAACAATTCACAATCTAACAAATGACTGTCTGTCAGTAAAACCAAATTATAACAAACTTTTATAGACAATTACAGTTTAACAATAATAAAAATAACCAAATGAACATTGTGAGAATGAACATAAAATATACAATACTTGTGTAGTTACAATATGATATACAAGTCTTGATGAAAACTCCATCAAACATGAAAATAAACTTTACCAGTATACGCTAGGCCAAGCATTAGTCCTGTCAATAAACTTTCACCTTAAAGTAAACGAAGTTCTGGTATAAAATCAGACTTAATATAAAAATCACAAGTTCGTAAATAAAATCACAAGTTCGTGAGTAAAGTCAAGGTTCTAAAATTTAAAGTCTTCACAATAAAAATTAGTCAAAGCATCAGACCTTGTATCTAATAAACGAGAAGTTTGCATTCAGATAACTATAAATGGTACATAATTTTTTGTAGTTTGTATGGGACAGAAGATTATTTCTAACATTCCATTCTACAGTCCTATTTCTAATCATTTCAAACCTTTCCGCCGAAACACAACAGCTATCAAAGAGACAGTGCTTAACATTACCTCGTTTTCCCAGTTTGTGGAGCATCTGGGATAACATACGAGTAACAATCGAGTTTTTATTTTCTAATAAGTTCGTTTGTAAATTCTGGTGTCAGTCTACAATTTTATCATTTTACAAGCAAAATTACTCCGCGCCTGAAAGAGCCCCTTGAGGGGCAAGTAAAAATGTCTCTAAATATCAATTCTCACCGGAATAATCGAAAAATTTTATTTTTAAATAAGGAAATGCAATTTTTTAATGATTTTCCCCAAAAGTTAAAAATATAAAATTTTGTTAAAATTTTCTGGTGAGAATCTTGTTTAACCCCTTGGGGACGAGAGACACGTATACGTGCCGCATGAAGCGCTCAGAATCCTTGTTTTTCCTCACCAGTAAAATTTTACTGTAAAATTTGCCTTGTTCAATCAGCGCATTTTCTCGATTCAAGAAGGCTCAAATTTCTGTTTTTATAAAACGGTGACAAAAGATTAAAAATTTCGTAAAAGGCTCCCGTCCCGAATGGGTTAAATTAGGTAGGATATATTTTATCCCACAGCCCCTCAAAGCAGTGTTGCCAGTGGGCTACTCATTTTTAATTCAGATTTCTGGATTAACACCACTTTTTTGAAACGGTAAAATGCACTTTGTTTTTGCCTTAATTAATATGTCATTAAATAAAGCACATTTTACGATTCCAAAAAAGTGGTGCCAATCAAGAATCTGATTTTTAAAAAAAGTAGCCCATCTGGCAACACTGCCTCAAAGGGTTAAGACGTTGTACGCCATATGGCAGTCGGTCAATATATGAGATTTGGCTGCTCACTTGGTCACTGGTGAAAGTGGGTGTTAGTGTAAAATTGCTTAACCCTTTAAGCTTTGATGGGTGAATTTCTCCCCACTTAATTTTAATCCCCAAATGTCACATTGGCACCGGAATATTCAACCAAATTTATTTGAAAATAGGTTAAAGCATTTTTTCGTGTAAATTATAACACGAATCTTTTGGACACAAAATACTGGTACCAATGTGATATTTGGGTATTTTGAAGAAATTCACTCCCAGAGCTCAAAGGGTTAAAGCATAGGAACTCTTTACACCAGGCAAATTTGATAAACGGTTATGTGTTACATCTGTTACAAGGTTTGGCTGTTAATGTGAAGCATACTTGTCTCACGGATCTGAAGCTTGGTTTTTTAATTCGCAATAACGCCTTTTGGAAAGTACACTATATTGCCATTGATGAACGGCAATTTTCAATTTTAGACATTTTGTCGAATATTTAGAAATATACTTGTCAGATTCTTCTGGAATTTCAGGATTAAAAAGAACAGGTATGACCTCATATTTAGCAATGTCGATTTGATAAGGGGGACAATTAGGGGGCCAATAAAAAATCAAAGAAAAAAATAATACTTGAGATCTCCCTGTAAAATAAAATGTACGATATAATCTATCGCTACCGAATATAATAACAAGAAATTAATATATAATATAATAAGAAATTAAATAACTTTAAATAAAAATTCTCGCCTGAAATATTTTTATAAAACTTGAGTAAGATTCTTGGTACATTCAATGTAAAAAGATCTTACATTAAAACCAAAACGAAATATAAAAGTTCTTGATCGGATCTTGAATCAAGGTGAAAAATTATGTTTCATCTTATGATTTTATTTGAAATACAAAATTCTTTTAAATGCAGAACCAAACATTCGCCAGCCATTATTATCAAAAGACCAGAATTTAGACATTTGTGCGAAACAATCCAGTCACATTAAACTTTTATGTGTTATTGTTCGTCTCTCTAATAATGTAAAATGTTACGATTTTCTGAGTTTTGGAGGTTTTTTAAGTATGTAAACTTTTGACATTTACATCAGTATTAATTATAATTGAATATAAATTCAGTGTTCCGGTAAAAGTTTCAAAATATAATTTTATTTCTGGGACAATGCACAATTGTTTAGATTACTATTCATTTCCACTTCCTGTGCTCGGTAACAACTCGATTGTAACATAGGACACCGTAGATTTCAGTGACTCCGCCAAAGAAATTTATTCAAAAAAGGGCTCCGCGAGTCAAAAAGTTTGGGAACCACTGCATTAGCTGGTTAATGGGAGACATAAGTGAATTTTTTTGAAAAATTATTTTTTTTTAATTGTCTTAAAATTATTTGAACCTTCCTGAATCCATTGGTATGTCCAATTTTTTTCTGACCGTTAGAAATAATTGTAAAAATTCAAGGGAAGACATGTCTGGTATGCCACGCACGCTCCCATTACGGGAAGACATTACTGGGACGCCACGCCCAGTCACATTAATTATACTCTAACATTTTATACTCATTTATTATATGTAACATTTATTATATGTCATTTATTATATGTCAGTGTTTATATATACTTTAATTCATGTTTTTGATAAAACTGTACAAGAACTTCACACAAGTTAGGAGTGTCTAGGTTTTTTAGCTGTCCTAAAAATTGTACTTTCCAGCTAAAAACCCCATAAACTCCTAAAGTACTCAAGCGATTTCGGTAAAATTTGTTTTGGTGATAGAGTATAAATATAAGATCATGTATGACAGACAGTTTAAAAATTTTTTTATTAGTTTCAGAAAAAACATTTCTGACAGTATAAAATTTCAGTCGCAAAAAAAAAAAAAAATGGCTACCAGTGGTCTTGAGCATAATCCAGTGAATAGGGATTCAAAATTTCATCAAAATCGATCTCGTAATTTCTGAGGAAACAGGTCTTAAAGCTCGCAAATTTCCTCTGTGATTGCTCACAATCTTGTCTTTCCTCAAAAACAATTTTCGGCTTTGTCATTTTGTAACTAAATGCACAAGTTCAAAAAATACAAGTCACAGTTCAACATAAAACAAAATACAAAAAGTTGGCGTCATTTGATTGAACAATAAGAAGGCTTTTAAGGGTTTAGAAACATTTGACCGACTATCGAGATCGACACTCGCAACGTCTGCTCTGTCGATACGTAACCAGAAAAATTGATTTGTCATTCGCAAAGAGCGGGAATTGTGAATATCTAAGTTTTTTGGTTCTCCTGAAAAATCGTACTTTTCTGGTAAAAATCCCATTATCTCATAACGTACTCGAGAGATTTTGATATATACATATTTTTCTTCTTTGGTGGTAGAGTATAAATCTAAGATCATATGTGGCAGACAGTTAAAAAAAATTTTAATTAGTTTCAGAATTTTTTTTTCACAAAAATTGAAAATTACTGAAAAATTGCCATTTCTCTAAAATAAAAAGGTTTTGTTGCAAAATAAAAAACTGTCTGCAAAAGCCTTGAGCATAATGCAGTGAATATGGATTCCAAATTTCATCAAAATCTCTCTGGTAGTTTCCGAGGTCTTATAGCTCCAATATTTCCCATAAGATTGCACACAGTCTTGTCTTCCCTTAACCCTTTCAGGGGCAAAGCATTTCATTTCTAAAGCGTTGAAATAAATGAACGGCACCGGAATTTATCAAAAAAATTTATTGGAAATAAGAAAAAGGGTATATTTCACTTTCGTAATAAATAAAAAATATTATTCCAAAATTCTGGTGCTAATGTAGTGTTTGGGAATTAAAATTAAGTTGTTTCATAAACATACCACCGCCCCTGATTGAGTTATAAAATAAAATGTTGAAATAATTATGTTTTACACCGTAAAAATGTAATTAATTCTACATATAATAATAATAAAAAAACTCATAACTTATACGCACGTACAAACTTTAGGTAGTTCACGAGAACATATGCGTCTGCGAAAGCAGCGTGCATGTTAGCATGTTATAAAACTAAGACTGAAAAGTTGATGTTGATCACTCAGCTCTACAATAACACTGAGGACCGACAATGAAGTTATAAATAAAGAGGGGGAGACATATAGTACACTGTCTAAAAGTTGCGAGTGAAGTAACTGAGGGGGTGGCTGCTTTTTTAAAAATCGGATCTACAGTTTCTGAATACCGCCGGGGCGAACTTCCCACCAGTAAAATTGAATAGAAAATCTTGTGTTATTTAAGCATCTTTTTCGTAGAAACATTTTCTCACAAATATGGTAAAAACTTCTATTTCTTTTTACTGGTGTCAGTTTGATGTTAAAACAGTCACTTTGTTTCACCGGTTGTCACAATATGGCGGAAACGCAGGCCCTGACTACCGCAAAAGTAAGCTTACACCAGTTAAAATGAAAACCTGTTTTTGACATTATGTATAACTGAAATTTTGAATTAAAAAGGCCTTTAAATACATTGAAATTTTCTATATAAATTTACTGGTGGAGGTTTCCACTGGAGGTAATCAGCCCTTGCGGGAGCGGTTACAGTTGAGGCTTCACTATTTTGAGGATATCTCAGTTCCTTTTTATTAATAGTTCCATGGAGCCGACTCCCTGTTCTGATACATTTAATCCAGCGGTCCGTCCATGATTTCAATGCCAATGAATTTCCGAGGAAAATTTTCTGGCAAAACGTACACTGTTAAAAATATCGTGAAAAATTACCTCTGATTTTCAAGGCTATCTATTTTCTTACCGATGAGAAGGCTTCATAGGTGTTTATATAGAGTTCTCATTGGTCAGAAAATAGAGAGCCTTTAAAAACAGAGGGAATTTTTCCCGATATTTTTAACAGTGTAAATTTCTTCCAGTAGTATGGGATGGATAATTTCAAATTGAATTTCTTAAAAAAAAAAAAAAAAAAAAAAAAAAAAAAAAAAAAAAAAAAACGACGAAGGTGCTACAATTTAACTGTTATGTATATTTTATTGAAAAACACTATAGATTTTATTTAAATTCATTGCATATTTTTAATTTGATATTTGTTTAAAATGAAATTTTACTTATGCCCACCAAAAAAATAGGAAAATTTGTTAATACAGCTCGTCACTCAGTTTTCACATCCCTCTTGGTAATGTTAAATCTATGGGCGTTTGATGCAAACTTATATTTAAAATATCTCTTCGGGATATTAATATTATTATATCTGTTTTCTGTGTGCTCTACTTAACCCGTTCGGTACCTTGGGTGCATCTGCATATATGCACCTTCAAAAAATACATCCGGATTTCTTTTTGGCACATATAATAAAGAAAACTAATAGTTGCTGTACTTTATATAAGCAGTTTCGTGATTATGTAAGTAATTTGTAACTTTTTAAAAATAAGTGGTGCTTTACGAATAAAATTTGTGTAAGAGAGGCCAGTCCTGAAATGATTAACACCTTAATTCTCGCTCCCGTCATATTCACGGTCTGTGACTTTTATTCAGATTATTCAAATTTGTTTGATTCCCACCAGTTTTATGCAGTAGTGTAATTGGCTTTATTATGGTGCCATTTTACCCGTTATTAAACAAAGCGAACATTTTTTTTCAAAAAAGTGGCGCCAATAAGCAATTTGAATTGTTAAACCGTAATTTAATGCGACCGTTAAGGGGTTAAAGGATGTCTCTTTTTTTATTAGTTGTAAAGATATTTCTAAAATCTATGCTTAATTTAATATCTTAGGTGTTAAAAGCGGACGAACTGGGAGTAAAATTTTAACACCTCATTTAAAATTAAGCATAGATTTAAAAAATATTTTGAGAACAAAAAAATGAGACATACTTTAAGAAGAGTACACATAAAAAAAGTTACAAATATTAATTTCCCGAGGGGATATTTTAAATACAAGAATGCATCAAATGACCATAGACTTAACATTGCCGAGGGGAATTCGGAAACTGATTGACGAGCAGCCTTAAGTGTTGCGTGTTACTCATAAAAAGTCAAAAATATGTAGAAATAACCACAAATGATAAAACGTATGCGAAAAATTAGAATTAAAAGGCTTTTAATATTAAGAAACGTGCAGGATTCATTACTTGCGCGCATTGAAACTGTGTTGCAGTCGCGGCCGAAAGTGGACTGACGCGTTAATTCTCCGAACTAATATGGAGCTCAGTGGTGTTCACTGTAGTCATTAAGTTCTTGGCCACTGCCCCCTGAATACTAGGCCTAAGCGCTGACATAAAAATGGCGGCTGTATCGCATGGACCTATTAATAATGGAGTTATGAGTAGAGAGAGGAGGGAACATATAGTGTACTGTGTACCAGTTGCGAGTGAAGTAACTAAGGAGGTTGTCACAAGATGTGACTGTTTCTTTTAAAACGGATCAACAGTTTTTAATTACCACCGGGGGGAAATATCCCACCAATAAATTTGAATAGCAAATTTCGTCGTATTTAAGTGCCGTATTCATGGAAATATTTTCTCACAAGTATGGTAAAAATTTCGATTTGTTTTTACTGGTGTCACTTTGCCCAGATATTATAATCTTTTTCACTGACAACGAAACAAAGTAACTACAAAAATCTAAAGTATGCTGAATTTAGTATGAAAAGATCTTACATTTAAAAATAATTTTATTATTATCACTATAATGCTAAATGATACGATGTTTTCGATGTATATTTTCGATAAGCAATTACCGGTCTAAGTAATTATTAATCATCTCTAGAAGTTTCTCATTATAAGACAGATACATATTTACCAATAAAATTGCAAAGTGTAAAGAAGGTGCTATTTTTTAAAATAAGAAATCAAGCTAATGATACTGAATGGTTTCAGCATCGACAGTATACACATGCGCGTTCATGCGTACACTATATTATTGCAGATAGTTGGCACATTTAGCATACTTAAGTTGATGTTTTTATTAAAATTAATTGTGCTATACCCTGCTTACGTGTGTTAGTTTCATTAGTAATTATCATCTGTATTATAATAACCGCAGTTCTACAAGCGATATGGGACATATTGAAGCCGGTGATTAGTTTTCAAAAAATTATTACATAAGACTTAACCCTCTCGCTACTCAGCCCGAGATTTCATCGGGCAACGTAAAAGTAGCAAAACTTGCGCAACCCGAGATTTTCCCGATTAAATTAGACAAAAAAATTTTGTTTTGAAAAACTGGTAGCAAAAGAATAAAAATTCTTAAAAGACGCTCGTTGCGAAGTGGTTAAATACGCAATTTTTGAAGCTATTTTGATAAAACAATTACGCAGCAAGAGGGTTAATCAATGCTTAATGTAAATTTTACGTTGCAGGACGTCATTTAATTCTGAATTGAGTACTTTATATCCTCTTGTGAGTGATCTTTTTTTGTGCCTTCTCTGATAGTTTCCAAGAGAAGTTCGATAACATTAATTTATTTCCATATGATAAAGCACAGTCGTTTTACTAAATGCAGACAATTGTTCCATAATTCTAGCTTTATCTATTCACAGGGTTCTTACGCCTCAGAGGGCTTTTATGTCTAGACTACGTACTGGTATTAGCTCCATTGACTAATACTTTAAATAAGAATAACTATAAAAATCCGTATAATATTTATTTTACATCAATTGTATTTCCAGTACTGCCTTTAGATGATACTGTAGACGATACGACGAGCGTCTTTCATAGAATTTTTAATCTTTTAATCATCAGTTTTTTTAAAAAGACATTTTTGTCTAATTTAATCGGGTAAATGCCCTAATTAACACTAGAACGCCCGGAAGGAGTCGATTTGACCCCGACCAAATGATTAAATGTCAATTGGAACCAGAAATTCTTTCACAAAATAAGTGAAGTTATAAAAACGCAGATTTACGTTAAATAAATCAGTCAAATTATTTTAAATAAAAATTCTGGTGTAAAATATTTTATGAAACTTCAGTAAAATTTCCGGGCGTCCTAGTGTTAAATAAGGTAATGTTTACAATAAAAAATAACTAGTCGGAGTAATCAAGGATTCTGAGCACTTTATGCGTCACGTATACGTGACGCTCGTATCCAAGGGGTTAACAAGAGTTCCAAAGTGGTAGCGACTTTCTGAAAATCACTATAGTAACCTAAAATACTTAGTGGACTCTGTCAGCGCGTCGCCAGAATTATATTTATCAGAGTTGCCTAGATCCATTTTTATCTATTTTCGTTATAAAAAAAAATTGTTTAAAAATGGCAACCAGAAATATGAAAAGCGAAGCTGTCAGCTCGTATTTGTTTATAACAGTCACATGATTTAGTCTTTGATTATGTAGATATCTATTGCAATAAACCTTTATTATTTGTTATGAAAATGTGTATGTTAGCGATCTAACATTGTTAAAAATTCTAATACAGGAATGATATACTAGACAAAAACCGGAAAATAGTTAAACCTTCCAATGAAAATATAAAGCTCATTTGTATGTAAAAGAATTAGTTTTATACTAACCCATAGGGTTGATACTGGTGAATAACTCAAAACTAAAATCTTTCACATGCACTTATGGAACATCTGCAAGAGAAGTTTACTACAAAATTTATTTAAAAATAATGGTGCGAATAGCTAAACTAATTTTAGAGTTGTTTTTTTTCAGGCAAAAACGTGTACATGGGAACACTAAACTCATATTGACGGTCGCGACAACCTGACCAATAAATTTCGCTTTTACTGTAAGATTTTTTGAATTTTAAACGTGACACATTTTCAATTTTTACGAAGATGCTATAAAACGTGGGAGATCTAAGGTCTCATGGTGAACGCGTGCAAAGGCTTTTTTTTTCTTCTAATATTAGAGAAAATCTAATATACTAGAATTTTATTATCTGTTATGAAGAGATGGGCGTGATCAGATATCAGGTCGGGTGATGCTTAGATATGCATGCAAAAAAATACAATATAGTAAAAAAATTCTTTGCAAAAAGTGATAAATCATATAATGGTCCCCAATAACTTGTAATCAAATTATACAATCTTTAAAAAGGAGGCTGCAACCTTTTGTATTATGGGGAAATAATGGTACTGATGACTCTTCAACTTTCTGTATCATAATACGAAAGAACTTTAGGATACATCGTGATGTCATTCTTGCCAACTTCCTACTTTTAATCCGTAAAATGTAGTTTTAATTGATCCAAGTTAAACACTTAGAAGCAGAAAATGAACATTTTTTAAAAATCTAATTTCATGTTTCACCATGAAACATGTTTGTTGTTACATCTAACAAAATTTGCGTTCGATCACGCTGAACCTGGTTCAAATTAACTCACAATTATCGAAAGAAAACAAGGAAGTTGGCATGGCGTGCGAAGCGTGCCTTCACGCAATGAATCTTTCTGTATGAATATAAATTTCGTTCCCTGCATAGATATTTTACTGACAATAATTGCAAAAAGGACGTAAATGTAAAATACAAATAAAACGTCGAAATTAAAATCACTTCATGACGTAAACACGTGTTGTCAAGCGAATGTGACATTTACGATCAACCATTATTGGCATTTAATCTTACAATTTGGCGACAGTAATTTGGTCGACGGGATAACTAAAAAGTGCCGAAATTTGTACTTTTCCAGAATAGGCGTCTTATAGGCAAAGAAAATGGGTTTGGCGAGAGAAGTAAACTTTTCGTGTATATTTTCTGGTAACCTACTCATTCTTTCATGTACCCAAGCAAATTTTTTTAAGATTTAAACAACTAATTTAGTGTAAACAAGACATTTACGCACTGGTGTCACATGCGCACCACGTTGGCGCAATTTTTTTCTGACGCTAATGTCATATGCTCACCGGGGTACTTAATTGGCGCCAAAGTGTCGTTATTTTGCTTGATGGTAACCTAGATGTTGTTCTAGATTAAATCTCAGGTTTCAGACCAGATGCTGTAATCTTCAAGGTTAGCTGGGTGAAAAATTCGACCAGAATCGTCCGGGATAGCTCAGATGGCAGAGCACTGGCGGCTTCAGCCAGGAGGTCCCGGGTTCGAATCCTGGTCCGGACATTTTTCGCCCAGTTGGAAATTTACATCTATTATGACTAGATGTTGTTGTTTATTTATTAATAAATTATTTATTTACTTTTATTTTCTTTTTTTTAATTATATAAATTGTTTTGTTCTATAGTTATTAATTAAACTCATTTATTTATTGTTATTCCCTTTTTAAAAATATATGTAACTGGTATTCGAAAACGAGGTTTTTGCCAAATTGGCGTCAGAAAAAAATCGTGTCAACGTGGTGCGTATATAACATCTGCGCTAAAAAGTTTTATATTTATTTGTAAAAAATAAACATAAACGTTCATCGGGTTTGTAATAAATTGTCAGGTTTGTATCTTTTTGTAACAAATCTCACTTTCTGAAGCCAAAACTGCATAAAGCTTAAAAAAAAAAAAACGCCAATGCAAAGTAATGTTGTTAAAGTACAGTGAAATTAGTTAAAAACGTGTATTTTAAATGAAATGAATGAAAGCATAGCCTACTATGATATATAACGGCCTGCGCATTTCGCCGAAAAAGTGAAGTCGGATCCAACTTAAAACGCTGAACCAAAACTTCACAAAGTGCTCTTTGTTTACATTTATACCCTGCACAGATAGCAGCTTGTTTCTCATCGTCGAAGTTTCAAAATCATTGATAGTATATTCAAGTAATAAATTAAACATTTATTAGCCTCCGGTACGGTATGCTATTTCTTTCTCCCAGCTTATTTTGTGTCCAAAAAATAACGTTACCTTACAGAAGTTAGCCATAAAACAAAGCATTACGATTAAGTACTCCTTAGCAATTTTTTAAACTTCTAAGCATCGCACATTTTCAATTTTTATACTGTCGTATTGGAAAAAAAAGGATCTTTTAAATGCATTTTGTTTGAAAACTGTATCTCCATTTATTTTTGAAATATTAATTTTTTTGTAATTTTTGGAGCCATTTGCTTAATGTTGGCAACGGAGGTACTCAATTTCTGTAGAAAGTAAAGGAAAAATAGTTTTAAAATAATAATTACATATTTTTGTTGCCATTTTCTTGTAACAACCGAAAGAAAATGTAATTAAAATACGTGCTATTTTGAAAAAAAGAAATATAAACGAATGATCTTGGTTAAAACAATGGAGCTATTATATATTATATTTAATTGTAAGTATCTATGAATCATTAGATAGCCTTTTTTTCGATTTTCTTGAATGACGGAATCTTTTTGCTGCATTTGTGCATTATTTCGCGATAGTGATGTGCTATGCATGCTTTACTGTAGATGTTTAAGAGTAGATCGTAAATGTGGAATTCTTAAGCGGATGCGAATGACGTTATTTTACATAAAATAAAACGTGTACTTTAAGTCTTAAAATTGAAATATGTTTTGTGCTGCAGTAGAGTCCCGCTTAACAGAGTTATTTCCTTCTGATGGACTGGTGGCTTCTATTATTATGAAACAGACATTATAAATGAAGTGTTAGGTGAAGATGAAAGAGCAGCCGTAAAAAAATATGGCCATTTTTTCCCCCATTCTGACCAGAAAATCAAAGTTCTAACTTTTTACGCGTGCTCTTTCATCTTCACCTAACACTTCATTTATAATGGCTGTTTCATAATAATAGAAGCCATCACTCCATCAGAAGAAAATGAAGTAATGGAAATGTCGGGGGTGACACTAAATTCTGAAAAAGAAGAATTCCTGTTCTCTAGTATATACATATGTTTTTTTTCATCGGAGGTGACACTAAATTCTGAAAAAGCAGAATTCCTGTTTTCCAGTATTCTTCAATTTCCTTCGATTTAAAAGGCTATTTTAGACAAATTGTAGCATTTTAGTGTTACACATACTTTTAAGATTACCTAAATTACTTATTGTTTACTTTGATCGTTTGGTTCATTCATGAAGAATGCCAGTTCTGTTATTCATTTTTGAATGTATTTATATAAAAATAGCTTGTGTTTCATATACACGTTTTAAAAATAAAATTTGATTTTTATCAGACTACAGTTCTCATAACTGACATGAAGCAGCTATTTTTGACGAATTTACTGTTACCCGTAAAATGTTTGTTTTTAATATCGCAAGAACCAAGAAGAAGAAAAAAAAATCCATTCTTCTTTAAACATTAAATATTCTTATTTTTAATCAGAGAAAGAAATGATGATCACGGATTTAAATATCGTTGCAATATTCTATATTATCCAAGCAATTTTGATTAAATCATGTAAGGGTATTTGTTACTTAATAAATTACATTTATTAATTACTAGCAGACCCACCCGGTGTTGCCCGGGCCCGTGATGAATGAACTTCTCAAATTTGTATGATTTTGTACCTTTAATTCCTTTTGTCTGAATTATATTTTGACATATAAAAAATCGCAAGAAATATATTAAATTGAAGATACGTGCTATTTTGCGTAAGTTGATTTTTGGAGTCTATGCGTACCGAAAGAGAGCGGAACTGCGACAAAACACTTAAGTTTTTACTGATTTCGTGGACATTTTCAGACATTTTATTTTGTAAAAAATATTTCTACTCGTCCGAACATTTCAAAATTTTTATAGGATATGTAAATCTGGTCTATTTAGATGCTTCGATAAACATTGTGTTAAAATAAGGACGTTGGCTAAAATAAGAAATTAAGAAATTTGCTTAAATTACTATTAGAAAATAGTGGGTAGTTCAACCTTCCACCGACAGAGAGTGCAATATGTTCTATGCAAATATTACTCTACGAAACAGTGGTCAAAGGACTGTTATAACTTACGTGAAAATTTCAAGTCAATCATTTAGTTCGTTTTCCAAATTTTAACAAATTCGCGTTCATTCTCGATTAAAATAAGCTTATCTTTTTCTTTTTAAAAGTCGATTTTTTTCAATTTCGAACAAAAAGTTCTGAATCATACTTTTTTTTAAAATTTACATACTCTTAATTAGTGTACAAATATAGGGCGAGTTGCTAAAGTTTAAAATCTGTAAATGCTGTATTTTTAAAATTTTGATTTAAATTTGAACTCCCATTAAAATTTTACCCTATGGTTTTTATCTACTCTCCAAAATAAAAGTAGGTGTTTTTCAAAGCAGACATAATGTCTGCAACTTTTAATAAGTAGCATATATCACACGACTCCTTCAAAAAACGGCACATAAAAAGTCAGAAACGCTATTTTTTTAAAAAGAAATCTAGAGCCCCTCCCCGGAATTTCACGCACCATTCTTTTTTACCCGTTATCTTTTGTGTTATAAACGTTCTTAAAGTTTCAAACAGATCGCCTTGTCAGTTTTCCTAATTTTAACAAAATCGCGTTATGTTAGTTCCACATTCCACCACGAGGGAGCGCACTCTATTCTTAACTAAAGCTCCTTTACACAACCTATCAGTAGATATTTTACTCGAGGAGGTGGCGGTCTTCAGCAAGAATTTAAGATATTTGTTGAAATTAGTATTCGAAAATAGTGTAACTTAACTTTTGTCACATTTATATGTACTAAGTAGCATGTATGTGAGGACTCCGTCAAAAAACCGCACGTGAAACGGTATGAAACGCAAAGGTAAAAAAAAAAGAAATATTTCGCCCCTCCCCCTCTCCCCTCACCTGCCTAAAATTTCACGCGCCATTTTTTATAAACTTTTTCTTATGTGTTATAAACTATCTTAAAGTTTCAAGCAGATTGTTTTGTCAGATTTCCTACTTTAAATGAAATCGCGGTCTGTTAGTTCCACATTCCACCACGAGGAAGCGCACTCTATTATTAAAAAAAGCTCCTTTACACAACCTATCAATAGATATGTTACTCGAGGAGGTGGCGGTCTTCAGCAAGAATTTAAGATATTTGTTGAAATTACTATTCGGAAATAGTGTAACTTAACTTTTGTCACATTTATATGTACTAAGTAGCATGTATCTGAGGATTCCGTCAAAAAACCGCACCTGAAACAGTATGAAACGCAAAGGTAAAAAAAAAAAAAAATATTTCGCCCCTCCCCTCCCCCCCCTGCCAAAAATTTCACGCGCCATTTTTTATAAACTTTTTCTTATGTGTTATAAACTATCTTAAAGTTGCAAGCTGATTGTTTTGTCAGATTTCCTACTTTAAATGAAATCGCGGTCCCTTAGTTCCATTTCCACCAACCGGGAGCGCACTGTATTTTTAACAAAACTGTATCTGAACGTAACTTCGTTAAACAACCTATCAGTAGATATGTTACTCGAGGGGGTGGCGGTCTTAAGCAAGAAATTAAGATATTTTTGAAATTACTATTCGGAAATAGTGGTAACAAACTTTTGACATTTTTATATTTAATAAGACACATTTATCTCATGACTCCGTCAAAAAAACCGCACCGGAAACGGTAAGAAACGCAAAGGTTAAAAAAAAGAAATCTATCGCCCCTCCCCCTCTCCCCACCTGCCCGAAATTTCACGCGCCATTCCTATATAAACTTTTTCTAATGTGTTATAAACTATCTTGAAGTTTCAAACAGATCGCCTTGTTAGATTCCCTACTTTAAATGAAATCGTGGTCTGTTAGTTCTACATTCCACCATCAGGGAGCGCACTCTATTCTTAGCAAAAGCGTCTATGAACGAAACCACTTCACGTAACCTACCCGTAGATACATGGATGGGGGGGGGGGGGTGTCTTAACCAAGAATTTAAAATATGTGCTTTGCTTCACCGTTGTAGCAGGCGTTCTGTACAAGATGCTTCGTAAAATATGTTAATTTCACTTTCCGGCTCCAGGGGGCGCACTCTGTTCTTAACAAACCTACATCCGAACGAGTTTCCGTTATTAAACCTATTTGTAGATATATTAGTGGAGAGGGTAGGGGAATAATATAAAAATTTAAGAAATTTGCGGAAAATTACTATTCGGAAATAACCACTACTCATAAATTAAGGGTGCAAAAAGTTCTGTACAAACATCCGACATGGGTTCCCATTGCCTGGGCACTGTATAGCAGGCGGGGGATAAATTCGGAACATTTTTCTGTATTTAAAACATAAAAAAGAGCAATTAAAAATGCGTTTAAAAATGTCTTTAAAAAAACACTTCTGAAAAAAAAAATCATTATCAATATAAAAAATGAGAATTTAAATTCTATTATAACTGTTGCTACTCGCTCATGGAGGAAAGAGATAGATGGAGTTGCAGTATGCCTTAAAAAAGGTTTGCAATATGAAACCATTTATCGCTCAAATTTAAACGTCCAAGAAAGCCCAAACAAAACAAGCACGTGAAAGGGATTTTGTATTAATAAGACGAATTCAAAGAGATGAATCACAGTTGAAGTATATTTTAAGAAAAAATGGTACATTTTTTAAAGGGCCTTTGTTGTGTTGTTATTTATTAAAATAAATGCTTGCTTTTAAAATAATTGGAATTGTAAAATTAGCAATAAATAAACGTCAAAATAAGATTAAATAAAATATTGAAAACATCTGATAAAAACTAAAAATTGTATTATTAAAAGTTTTCTTTCTTTAACCCTTTGCAACATAGATGAAATATGTTTGTCTTCAGTTTGTATGGCCTTCTGGCCGAGCTCTAACACTTGTAAATATACTGGGATCACCCCACATTTTTTTATATGTTATTGACGTTTACTATAGCGTGATCGCTATTGAAAAAAATAAAGTGTGGCACTTATAGTTCATTTGCATGGGCGGTTAAAAGTACTTTGTTACATTACGCTCAATGGGAAAAATCGTTTCAAGTGCATTTTAATGATGCCAGACAATTTAAAACATAAAGAATTTGATATTCATTTATAAAGTGCAGTAAAACACGCATTTCGTAGAATATGGGGTTCGCAAAGCATTTATTATTCATTTACAGGGCACACAAAAGAATTCCGTTATATAATGATATATGGAGGGGGGGGGGCTGTTTACAGCGATATTATGTTACTGAAATATAATGGAAGAGACATAAATTACTCAGATTTACTACAATGTACTTGCTGTGAAATATGATGTGCATAGTATTTATCCTTCATTTACAAGGACACACAAAAGATTCGGATACAGTACTGTGTCTAAAGTACTTTTCAGTATGTGACACAAATTTTGTGGGCGCTCTATCACAAGAACTAATGCACGGAATTTAATAAAAATTTATATTCATGTAGTTCCTAATATAAATTTGTGATGATTAGTTTTTGGTGTAAATCGCCCAACAGGTGGCGCTGCTATGCTGCATTTTTCGCGATTTCAGCAATAGCTGTATCTCAAGAACTAATACACGGATTTTCATCAAACTTCAGGTTCGGTTGGTCCGTGATATGAGTTGGTGCTTATTACGTTTTGGTGTAAATCGCCCAACAGGTGGCGTTGCCATGCTGCATTTTGTAGGTTTTACACGATTTCCGCATAGCTCTATTTCAAGAACTGATGAACGGATTTTCATCAAACTTCAGATTCAGTTAGTCCTTGATATGACTTGGTGCTGATTGCGTGTTGGTGTAAATCGCCCATCAGTTGGCGTTGCTGTGCTGTATTTTTCACGATTTCCGCAATAGTTGCAAGAAGAAATGCACGAATTTTCATCTAACTTCAGAGTTAGATGTTAACACAGGTTGTTGCTGATAGACTTTGGTGTTAATCGCCCAATAGGTGGCGCTGCTACGCTAGAATTTTCATGATTTTCGCAATAGCTCTATCTCAAAAACTAATGCACGGATTCTCCCCAAACTTCAGATTCAGTTTGACGTTGACATATGTTGTTGTTTGTTGGTTTTGGTGCATCATAGGTTTTGGTGTAAACCACCAAATAAGTGGTGCTGCTAGGCTGCAGTTTGCTGGATTTACACGATTTCAGCGATAGCCATACCTCAAGAACTAATGCACCGAAATTCATATCTTTAGAATCCTCATGATGGGTATAGATTGCCATTTAATTTTGGCAGTGTGATAGCGAATTTTGAAGTATTAACATGTATGAGATAGAAGAAAGTTTTCGGAATGGTATAAATGGAAGTTTTGTTTTTCTTTTGGTATCAATTTTCTGAAAAGAAAGAGTTATCCTTGAGATATGCATAACAATTTTGTGAAAAATAAAACTTTGTATCGAAAGGTCAAGTCCAATTACTCAAATGCGAGCCAAGCATTTATTGATAATAATTTCATTCTTACAGCTAAAATTTTCCTGTCAGGGAACTTATTTTTTGTTCGCAAATAATAATATGTTTCAAAACTCAAGTAATTCAAACTGATTAATGGAGTTCCTTTGATGGAATGAAATTTTGTGATTGCACTTCAAATAGGCCCCCATTTTTGACTATATCAATCGCTACTAATTTAGATAAACGTCTTTATTTGTTTTTAACAGCATATTAATAATTGCATGTAAACAGATAAAATATAATGATGGAAGCATTCTTTTAAAATTATCTATGAAAACTTGAATTACAAATACTAACTAAAATCTAGATTTTCAAGTGCAAACGATTTTCGGACAATAACGAAAGAATGTTACCCTTTCAAGTAAAATCTTAAAAGACGTTTCTGATATTTATATTTAAAATACATATGATTAAATATTCAAATAATTCTGCGAAGTGATATATTAGTATCTTTGATACATTCTGATCTAGTACTACATCCTATAACAGCGCATGTCATCTTTTATCGAAATTTTAATCATATCTTGAATAACAATTTCCGACGGTAAAAAATGAGAGCAAAGAAATACAGGTTTAAACCGGTTTGAACTGATAGGCGTGTCAAAGCACGTGGTTTTGTTTGGACTTTCTGTAGCGGATTTTAGGGTTACTTTTTTGGCGTCACTCCCAACCATCTTACTGCACCTCCATCTATCTCATTCCTCCATGGGGTAGATATGTAAACAAACACCAAAATTACGTCATGTCGCCATGGTTACGTTTACAATTCTGCTGACATTCCAATCAAGCTTAGAAATGACAGCTAATTCGAATACAGCTGTTAACGGTTATTATAAACTGTCCATATCAATGTAAATGTAAAGTTCTATTTATTTAAGTAACTAATAAAATGTGTTTCTCTTTAAAACTGTTAAACCGACACACAAAAAAATATATAAATAAAAAAACACATGCTTAGTCTAAAACATCAATGTCACAAATTTATTTGGTACCACTTAGTTATTCCGTCGACTAATTTCGCCAAATTATATAAATCGCTAAAACACTCGCCAAATTATACAAATTGACATAATTTTTATTTTAAATAACGAAAGAACAAATAAATTAGTATAACATTAATAAATATACAAATAAAACGCCGAAATAAAAATCACTTGATGACTTAAACACATGTAACTTGCTTACAGTCAAGTGAATGTGACATTTACGATCAAGCATTATTGGCATTTAATCTTATAGTTTGGCGATAGATTTTTGGTCGACGGGATAACTAAGTACCATTTATTTACTATTTTCATTGCTGAAACAATAAAACTGATAGAAATTTTTTTTTAAATATATTAAAATACTCATAAAATTCCTTGTAATAATTAATAAATGTAATTTATTAAGTAACAAATACCCTTACATGATTTAATCAAATTGCTTGGATAACATAGAATATTGCAACGATATTTAAATCCGTGATCACCATTTCTTTCTCTGATTAAAAATAAGAATATTTAATGTTTAAGGAAGATCGGCTTTTTTTTCTTCTTCTTCTTGGTTCGGGCGATATTAAAAACTAATATTTTACCGGTAACAGTAAATTAATCAAAAATAGCTGCTTCAAGTCAGTTATGAGAACTGTAGTTTGATAAAAATCAAATTTTAATTTTAAAACGTGTATATGAAACCAAGCTATTTTTATATAAATACGGGGCATTCAAAAAAGTATAACAGAACCGGCATTTTTCATGAATGAACCAAACGATCAAGGTAAACAATAAATAATTTAGCTAATCTTAAAAGTATGTGTAACACTAAAATGCTACAATTTGTGTAAAATAGCCTTTTAAATCAAAGGAAATTGAAGAATATAAACATTTAATTTCTTACATGAAAATACGATTAGTGATTCTGAAACCTCGACGATGAGAAACAAGCTTCTATCTGGGCAGGGTATAAATGTAAACAAAGAGCACGTTGTGAAGTTTTGGTTCAGGGTTTGAAGTTGGATCCGACTTCACTTTTTCGGCGAAATGCGCGGGCCGTTATATATCATAGCTATGGCCACGCTAAAGGCAAGACTCCCTTATCATAAAACAGACTTGACAATCCGGAGAAAGCCTATGGGTGAAAATGTCCCCGATAATTGCCAACTTATTAGCTGACTTTGTCCCGTGTTACGCTACCTGGTGTATACTCCTGGTAATACTCCATAAACAAATGCATAGTAAAAAATTGAAAATGTTGTGTTATTGGCAAAATTGTATCCCAACAGAAAGTTTTCGGTAAAAAAAAAAAAAAAGCGCCAAGTTCTCCTTAATGTTTCGGCCAGAAAAAGTAGTGATATCTGAAGTTCGCACAAGGGCACAAGTTAAAAGCCAAACATTCCAAATCTTTCATTGAAAATGGCTTCCTGCGACTTGGCCGTTAATGCCTTCTACAGCATTTCAAAATTAATGATTGGAAATTTCGCATTTATGAATTATTTAAATATTAAAATTAATATTAGTATGCAAAGAGGCAAACTCACATAAAGACATTATAAGTAAAAGATTTCTGATAAATACCATTCAATTTCAACGAACAATAGTTTTGATTACAGATCATTTAGTCCACGTGTAGTTTAATTGCCATTTCGTACGGTCTAAAGCTAAAGTTATTAACGTAAAGCCTAAGAAATAAAACAAAATTTACTTTCTTCAAATCTCACAATATGTTACATTATATTTTATTGTATAATATTGAAATCTTGTGCATTGACGAAAGAGATTTTTTTCGTTTGAACATTTATTATAGTTTGTTTGCATACATTAAGAGGTATTCGATTTATAAACTGTTAAAAGCTGATACTAATTATGTTTTAGCAATTAGGGATATTACCTTCTGAATACAAGTATTTTGTTATATTTAACTTCTAAGCATTTAAATAGACTGAAGTGGTTTAAATGCTTTTTTTTAAATGTGTATTTTATTTCTGTACTTTGTTCCACAAAATGCCTAAAATATTCAAAAAATGTGGTTGTCATGTAGCTCATTTGTATATACTTTAAAATTTGAAAAACCCTCTTGAAGGCATTAACGGCCAAGTCGCAGGAAGCCATTTTCAATGAAAGATTTGGGATGTTTGGCTTTTAACTTGTGCCCTTGTGCGAACTTCAGATATCACTACTTTTTCTGGCCGAAATATTAAGGAGAACTTGGCGCTTTTTTTTTTTTTTACCGAAAACTTTTTGTTGGGATATCACTACTTTTTGTATGTTTTTTCTAGTTTTTTCTAAGCTATATTAATATAAAAAAAACTTAAATTTCAGTACTTTTTTGTTAGCCGGGAGCAAATCTCCTCACTAGCATTTTGCTTTTTCGCCAATAGTAGTATTCATTTTTCACATATGTAAATTAGAAACAATGCTTTGATTTTCAAATAAAATATTTTGGTTTATGTTATTATTTGTTATTTATTTATTTATTTATTTATTTCTATGTTAAATATTCTATTAAATAAAATGAGGGAAATGCATCTATTTTAAATGAGATGACTGAAAAGTTTATATTTTTAAATGAAATGAATGCAATATGAACAATAGAGTTGGGGACAGTATTTGGCGATTTGCCACTCGCGCCCGGCTAGCATAAAAATACCTAAATTTATTTTATTGAGCTTTACAAATTCATACTTTATTTCTTTTTATATTAAAGTACTAGCCGCCTCTAGCAAGCAGTATATACTCTATTAATTGCATGTTAAACGTTGCATCATGTTACTGTTATTCATAATTTAATTTACTTGCCCATTCTTTCGCCAAGACGGAAGCTTTTGATAGAGAAATCAAGAACTCTTTACGATCATAGAAGCACATCATATATTTTGTGTTGTTATATATTTCATTCTATGTTTCCTTATCAGTTACGATTCGTTTTCTAATGCGGAAATTTTTAATCCTATTAAGTAATATTTTCTAATTGTATTTTATTATTGTATTTTAACTGATACGATTAGGTACAAGTGAAATGATTCTTATTAAATCCTTTGATAATATCTGCATTTACATTAAACCATACTGATGCTAATATCTTTTTGTTTCATGCTAACCTTTTCAATAGACTCGATTACGGAAGAATCGAAGGTCTACGGGCTCACTGCTATGATCCATTTGAAAATCTATCATTCTTCTCATCTAATCGTGTTGAAGAACGAGCCTATTTGCCATGGTTTTAAGTTTTTAGCTAATTTTATTTGAAACCTGAGAACTAAAATGCGAGGAACCAAATTATAGAAGATTCCTTCTAACGGTACATATCGATTAACAGGTTACATATTATAAAATTATAATAATTATAAGGAGAATTGTCAGTTTCGGTGCTTTACTAGTTTCCGAAAATTCTATTTATATAATACAGAAGTTTCAGCAGAGTAAAGATTAACAACATAGTCACAGTAAGTATAATAACAGTACAATATATTAACGATAGCAGAGGTTTTGTGCAGTGACGAAACTACTGGCACTTTGGAAATATTCGTACGTTATATTATTTAACTATTCAGATGATATGCGGAAAAATATAAATAGATGGCTCGCATTAATAATTAACTCATTCAATAATAGCTGCAAACGTCAAATACTCGCCAAGCTTGGCGACATTTAGCGAAGTGTCACCAAATTTGGTAATATATCATGTCGATAATCAAATTTGGCGACAAAAAATGTTTTGTTTGTTCTGACGTCATAATGATGCATATGTATTATTTATTATACACATACCTATAGTATGTATGATGCAAATGTATTACGTATTATATGCATACGTATAATATGTATGATGCATATGTATAAAGTTCTTTAACATCACTAAAACGCACTTAAAGGAATAGTGTTCCATAAATAGTAGGGTTGCCAGATTGACCAGAGTGCTATTGAGATTAGAATTCCGACATTTATAATAGACCGGGAGGCGTCTGCACAGACCATCACCTCATCGAGTTTACAGCTGAAATATTAGGATTAGTTAAAACTAGATTAATACATTAAAATGCAACTGGTCTGTTAAGTCATATCTTGGTAGAAACAACCTGAAGACCTAATTTTAGTGAGTGACTGATAGGTTTACTATTGTATTTTCCTGCGTCCAAAAGAATGGAAACATGGAGGAATGGGTGCAGGAAAACACAATGGAAAATCCACCAATTAACCGGTAAAATCGGGTCTGTAGGTGGTTTGCACAAAGATATGACTTGGCAGACCAATTACATTTTAATACGCTAATCGATTTTTAACTAGTCCTAAAATTTCAGCCGTCAACTCGATGAGGTGATGATCTGTGCAGACGCCTCCCGGTCTTTAATAAAATTTGTTTTAAGGAAGTAAAAGATAGAAAGATGGACAGATAAACTGAAAGATTTGCCTTAAGATTTTTGCAAAAGCATATAAAATTTCATTCAGCTTGAAATCATGTAACACCTTTATAACTCAGGCTAATTTTCTGTAATAGAGTTTTGGCAACCAACATATCTGATCTATAACTATAGTCTTTCTTTTACAGATTTAAAATTAACAATAAATTAACAGTAAGTAGGCTATTAATACAATATAATAACATTAGCAGCGGACTTCAGACACCGCATCTGTCGCACATCGTTAAAGACAGCTATATTAGTTACACATTTCATGTAATTAAAAGCAGATTTTTACTCTTTCATATGAGAATTAGGATATTTTTCCACTATAGGGACCTTGGTATTTTTTTTAATATCTCGGCGCAATTCGGACTTCAGAAACTGAGATATGTTGCCAAATGATATAAACAACTATGAAAACAAACCTGATGAACATTTACGTTATTTATATATGTATTTATATACATATAAACATTTATTTATACACGTATAAAATATTGTTTTTTATATACAAATTATTTATGTTTATATATAAATTAAATAAACGGGTTCCTTACATTGAATAAGTTGTATACATATGGAAAAAATTGCTTGTGTATATGGCACAGCAGATAGGTTGCCAGACAATACGTTATTATCAAATTTCTTTTCTCGTCAAGGCTATTTTCTCTATTTCGCCAAGGCTACTATATCGGAAAGATACCGAATTGCAGTTATATTTTGTTAAATGTTTTATTGTTTTAATATCGTGAATATATCATAACCTATACTGATTAAAATTTTAGGTATATTCATTTTTTTCGATTTAACAAACATCTTTGGAAAAGCATATATAAAAAGTTTTATTCTGCTTGAAATTACGTGAGCCCTTCAAAACTCTGTAATCGAGTTTTGGCGAGCAACATTGGCGCAATTGAATGTGAAGGAACTGTTTACGGCCAAATCAACACCCCCTGTTTTAAGGGTTTAGAGGCGGAAATTCTGTGTTTTCAGATTTTTCTGGTTAATTGTGCTACAAACCCGGCTTACTTGTGAAATTTCATGATTCTACGACTTTTAGAAGTACCTTAGTTATTTGATGATGCGAAGTGAGTCAGTGACAAAAAAGCGCTTTTTCGGAATTTAATATTTCGAAAACTACTAAATATAGAAACATGAAATTGTGGAACCTTAGTTCAGTTTGGCCATACGAACATGTGTATAAAAGAAAAATTTCTATATCTCTCCTTGAAACGACGTTATGAGGGGGTGAAAAGTATGCCGAAATGGTTCAGGAAAAAGTAGCTTACGGCTTGTGCGAACTTGGCGGACGCACTGCCGTGCTCCCAGATACGGCTTGTGCGAACTTGGCGGACGCACTGCCGTTCTCCCAGATAAAATATTTTTCCAATTCCAGTAAAATAAAGGCGTAAAAAAAATATTTCGCACAATTATGTTCTGGCTTTAAAAAATGAAACATATCAAAAATGAAGATTTAAATATAAGATTTATTGATATTTTTTCAGGGTACTTGTTAGTTATCCCGTCGACCAATTTCGCCTAACTACTCGCCAAGTTCTACAAATTGACACATTTTTTTTTATTTTAAAAATCGAAAAAACAAATAAATTAGTATAACATTAATAAAAATACAAATAAAACGTCGAAATATGGGTTTTATTGTCCATTATTGGCATTTAATCTTAAAATTAATTAATTTATGGCAAACCATTATTGACATTTAATCTTGCAATTTGGCGACAGTAATTTGGTCGACGGGATAACTAACAAGTACCATTTTCAGTATATATTACTTTGCGGGTTACTTTTTTTAAAATCTTGGCACAATTGGGCTTCGGAAAGAGCGATTTGTTGCCGATTGATATAAACAGTTATGAAAACAAAACTTATGAACTGTCAGCTTGTTTTATAAGAATTTACGTCACAGATGTCATATACTGTCGCAATATTGGCGCGATTTTTTTCCGACGCCAATTTTGCGAAAACCTCGTTACCATATCATCTATATCCGGATAAACATATCAAGCAAAATAACGACACTTTGGTGCCAGTTAAGTATCCGGTGCGTATATGACATTTACGCCAGAAAAAAAATCGCGCCAATATGACATCTGTGCCGAATTTACATGTATAAATTTAGTTTCTAGATATTATTATTGTTTTTTATATACGATTTGTTTATATTTGTATATAAAATAGATAAATGCCTTTTTTATATTAAAAAAATTGTACAAATATTGGAAAATATTGCTTCTTTATGTGAAATAGTGAATATGCTTCCAGAAATTACGTTGCCAAATTTTCTTCTCTCGCCAAGGGCCCTATACTTGAAAAATACCGATTTATTATTATATAATGTAGTATTAGCTAATGTTCTGTAATCTGTTCCACGGTCAAAGTTGACTGCAAAAACGCGATGCTGGAATAATGTGGTATCAAGTATACGGTTTAAAAATAAAATTAATTTTGCGCCAAACTACACTTACGCCAATTGGCTCTAGGTCTGATTAAGGAAGAATACTCAAATTAAGATTTACAAACACCAAAATCGTAGCATGACAAGAATACGATATTTGCGGAAAGTTGAGGGACATGTATATATTTAAGTGATTATTAAACTTTATTTTTCCAATTTTTTAAGTGTTTATGACTTCAGTCTGTTTTTTTTTTTTTTTTTTTTTTTTTTTTTTTTTTTTGTGTGTGTGTGTGTGTGTGTATCTATGCGTGTTTTAATTTTCCTAAAATACTTTGATACATTTTAGTAAAACTTACATAACATATGTGAGTTAAAACAAGGAAATTAATTACGCACCAAACTATGCCCGCCAAGATATGCCAATTGGCTGAGGGAGCCAATTATGAAACTTTCCGTAGATTAATACGTACAAACTTTATATGAAAAAACAGTGAAGCTTTCATTTAAAGTATGTTAAACTGAAATGATCCCCCATACCTTCAAAAATAAAACAAATGATAGGCCAATAAATAAATAAATGAGACTGTGCATTGAAACAAATTGAAGGAGTGACGTTAAATTAATACTGTAAGGTGAAATTAATTGTGAAAAGAAAAGAAATAGCAGAAATAAAATAAATCACATATTTGAAAATATAAAAGAGAAAATGAAATATTTTACATTTTTCGGATCTAGATGCTATCCATTTATTTCAATAACTAATATCACTGAGAAATTCATGGTAAAATAATTATCTTTCCTGATTATTATTATTATTATTATCATCATCATTTATTTACATAACGGAATACAGCAGTAAACATTTTTTGTTTAACAGTAAAATAAGTTCATTTTTTAAATAAAATGTCTAGAACATATGAAAATTTTAAGATTAACAACTATCATTTGCAAACTACAAAGCACATCGTAAAGAAAATGGTAAAAGACAAATGGAAAACAAATTAAAAAATATTTCTGTTTCTCACGTTAGATGGCGCTAGTCATGGTAAACCATGTGGTTTCTAACCACGTGTACAGCGGACAAACGAAACTTAGCGATTGCGAGGCCTGTTATTTCGATAAGGAGGACTTGGCTTAAGCATTTAAATTGGATGAGTTCTACCCGGAATATCTACGCAGATTTCCATTGGTCCATTTCCAAATCAAAACTTTTTTTTATATATAGAAGGATTTTTGAACGATTTGGTACTAATTTTTCATAGTAGGTGCATTCAGTAGGTGATTCTCATAGGTAGGTACCTATGATTTTGGTACCTATGGATTTGGTGCAATCAGAATCGAAATCCAACAAATATTTTTTGAGTTATGCTTGGCGAAAGGTTTTTATTAGGCTTTTTTTTTTTGTTGGACATGGCATTAATATCCATCGTAGCTGTTATGTGACCAGACAGTAATATTGCACTGAGTATTAGCCTTCTTTTCGCTCAGACAACTATACAGAAACATACTTGAATTCTTTTTTATAGCCCTATATATTATCAACAGATTTCTATGGGTAGTCACATATTAAGCTAAATTTTAAATGAGGGTGGAAGATAATTAAAACTACTAACATCACACTTCCAAAAGTTATCATCCTTAGGAGGTCATGTATTAGTTCTTTGCGTAGCCCTGTGTATGATTTTATTTATATTATACAAATATTTCTTAGTATATTAAATATAATTTAACTTAAAAGAGAATAACTCAATTAAAAGCTGCCTTTAACCCTTTCAGGACAAAACTAATTCTTTGCTAAAGTGTTGAAATTAATGATTGATACCGGAATTTGAAAACAAATTTGTTTGTAAATAAGAAAAAGCTATATTTCGCATATATAATAAACCGAAAATTTTTTTACCAAAATTCTGGTGCCATTGTAGTATTTGGTAATTAAAATTAAGTGATTTCATAGAAATACCACGGCACCTCAAGGGGTTAAGCCATTCACGATGATAATCTGCAATGCTTGCGAATTCTTTTGTGTAGTCCTGTATAATGATCCATAGCACTTATACACACCACATACTAAGCAAAAATTTAGTTAAATTTAAATTGCACATACCATAAAGGAAATCGCATTTCCAGCACTTAGCTAACAGACAGGGTACTTCAAATACAGAAATCTATCCGAATCTTTTGCGTTTCCCTGTAAATGAACAATAAATGCTATGCACAACATGTTACGCAACAAATATCTTGCAGTAAACCGCAGTAGCATATATCAAATTCATTATATTTGAAATAGTGTAATAGAACTAAAATCAGCTGCAAACAGTTTTCTCCTCCGTATACCATTGTGTAACAGAATACTTTTATGTGGCTCTGTAAATGAATAGTAACTACTTTGCAACCCATATCCTTCAGAATGCATAATTCAATGCAATACGTAAATGCTTATCAGTTTCATTATGTTTGAAATGGTCTAACATCGCTAAAATGAACTTGAAAGGTTTTTTTTCTTCTAGACCATAATGAAGAAGAAAACTTTTGACCATCCCTGTAAATGAACTAAAATATCAACACATTTCTTTTTCAAGTTTCATCGTGCTATAGTAAGCATCAATAACATACCAAAAAATCACTGCAATCTGAATATATTTACGAGAGTTAGAGCTCGGAAAGACGGACAGACAGACAGATAAACAGAAGTCATGGAAACTTTTCAAATATGTTGAAAAGTGTTAAAAAAGATTTACATTTTAAAACGCACACCGCAACTAAAGAAACACTTCTAGCAATTATTGTTCATAGGCAGTATTTTAATCATATTCTTTTGTGTGTTCCTGTAAAAGAACGATAAATTATATGAACAGTACATTATATGACTAATATGATCTAACTAATTTAAATGAACACTAGATTCTATAGTACGCGCCTTATAATGCATCTCAGTGATATATATAAATTTCAATATGTTTGGAATAGTGTGATATCATTAACATAGATCGCAAACGATTCTCCTTTTAGCCCGTAACGTAACAGAATTAATTTGTTACTGTAAATAAAACTAAAATGCTACACATTCAAAAAACGAACATGCCATAATAACCCTAATAACATATACAAATTCCATGGCCATCTGATTATACTTACGCGAGATAGAACACGAAAAGACAGACAGACAAACCGAATTCAGAAACACTTTTCAACTATACTGCTAGCGTTAAAAAATACGAAAATTCTGAAATTTGTTTTTTCGACATTTGCCTTTAAGGGGACGATGGTTTAAAAAAATTCCTTTTTATTTGCATAATAAAGATTTCAAATTTTGCGCAAATATACATTTCATTATAAGTACAGTCCTAGAAAAAAAAAGTAAACACCCCTTACTAACTCTGCAAAAAATTATCGTAGAAGAAAAATATTGATACCACACGATAGGTAATAAAGTGTACTTTTAAATAATGTATATAAAGTTTGCTCAGGGAGCCATCTACATATTAAAACTAACCATAACTTTCATATTTTTCAATAGCTGTACACAATTCTGACAGCGTAAATGAACTCTACACCCTTCAATTAGCCTAAAAACAAATTGTTATGCAATTTGTACGATAAGTTTCAGAGAAATTAATTATTTTAAAACGAGTTTATTTTAGGGGCTGTATCCAAATTGATGTTCGGTGCTCGATTGTTGGCCGAGAGAACACCCTCCTTAATCAAGGCATATTAAGCGTCACTCAAGCAGTCATTGAAGACTGCTAGATTAGAGGACAGGATAAGAAATTTCAAAATATCTAGTTACTTCTATCATAGATGGTCTCTTAAACTATCATTTGGCCCTTTTTAAGCATAATTTGAAAACTACTTGGAAGAAAAATGTGGAATTTTGGATTTCCATAAAGCAGGACTTAATAAATTTAAATCCATCAAAAAAATTGTAGGTTGCAATTCATAATATTTTCGAATATTAATTTCATAATTCATATCATAAAATTATAAAAAATGCAAATTCAATGTATTTATGTTTGGGTATATAAGTCGCCGTTTGTACAATGTAAACATTTTAATTCCAAACGGATGATCGGCACCAACTATTTTGTAATAAAATTTTCCTCTAATATACGCGAAACACACTTTCATTTGTTCCTTCTTCTAACCGTAATTCTTGATTCCCAAGAAGCTCTATCTCCTTCTTTGGGATTATGCAGTCCGTATTTATCACCCATTACTATATATTTAATCCCTTTACTTTCTTAAAGTCACATTTTTCTTCATTTTTCTTTAGCATTTCTAAACACTAGAAAGACGGAGGAATTTACTAAAATTTTGAAAAAATATTTGACACTAGAATTTTTATTTTAAATTATTAACTTATATATTTAACTAGGTTTTTTTTTTTCTTTGTACAATTTAAACTAGTTTTACAAAGAAATTTCTGGTTCGAACCGAAATATATTCATTTAGTAGCAGTGAAAATGACTGCACGCCGTCTTTCTAGTGTTATTACAATTGTATTACATCTATTGTACTATGGCTAGACTATTTTTCTTTGGCTCCTCTATGATGTGATATACTAGAGTGTATAGAGAAAGAATAGCAGATCAAGTGTGGCGGCTGGGGTGACTCCGAAAACGCAACCCTGAAATCCATTACATTCGGCCCAAACATGACCACGTGCTTTGAGCTTTGACGCGACAAAGTAAAGAGGAAGAATAGAGATGAAGTGTTGTGGCTTCGTATGACGCCGAAAATGCAACCCTAAAATCCTTTACATTCCGCCCAAACACAACCATGGACTGTGATGCGCCTGTTAATTCAAATCCTTTTTTCTTTGCTTTTGCTTTTACCATTACAAATTGTTATTCGTTATTTGTGTGTTGACCATAGGTATGATTAAAATTTAAATTAACCAGGGTTGCCACATTACAGGGAATTTCCAGACCAGGAAATTCTTCGGCACCAGTACATTCTTACAGTCCACTCTTTAAATCAGGCGAAATTTTGTGCGGTTAATTTAGATATATTTTTCTATAAAAAATACTAAAATTTTGACTGGAAAATTCCCTGGAGCGTGGCAACCCTGTTAACCCTTTCAGGACAAAGCAATTTCATTGTTAAAGTGTTGAAATTAATGAGTGACACCGGAATTTGAAACAAACTTATTTGTAAATATGAAAAAAAGATATATTTCGCATATATAATAAACCGACAATTATTTTACCAAAATTCTGGTGCCATTGTGACATTTGGGAATTAAAATTACGTGGTTTCATAAAAATACCACCGCCCCTCAAGGAGTTAAAAAAGGACTAATATATCACATCACAGGTAAGAATTGATTATTTTATCACATGTATCTTGGATCAGAATTTTATGATTTTGCTCAAGAGGAACAAAATTCTTTTGCTGGGCATTTATTATTGTCCTAAAATCGTTCTTACCATTCTTCCTTTTTACTTTCTTCTATCTTTACGACAAGAAAGTATTGGATTCCTGAAAATTTTCGAATTCCGGTTTTCGACGGATTTACACTTTCAGGGGTCAGAGATTCCGAAAAACAGGTTTTTACAAAATGTCTGTCTGTGAGTCTGTGTGTGAGTCTGTCTGTGTGTCTGTGTGTGACACAAATTTTATGGGCGCTTTATCTCAAGAACCAAAGCATGGGATTAATAAAAAATTATATTCAGTTAGTCCCTGATATGAATTGGTACTGATTAGTTTTTGGTGCAAATCGCTCAACCGGTCGCGCTGCTACATTGCATTTTTTACGATTTCCGCAAGGGCTCTATTTCAAGAACTAACACACGGATTTTTATGAAACTTCAGATTCTGTTAGCACTTGATATGAATTGATGTTTACTATGGTTTGGTGTAAACCGCTCTGCAGGTGGCGCTACTATACATCATTTTACCTGATTTCCGCAAGATACAATCTCAAGAACTATTGCGTGGATTTTCATCAAACTTCAGATTCGGTTAGTCCTTGATATGAGTTGATGTTTACTACGTTTTGATGTGAATTTCCAACAGGTGGCGCTGTTATATATCATTTTTCCTGATTTCCGCAATGTGTGTATCTCAAGAACTAATCCGTGGATTTTCCTCAAACTTCAGATTCTGTTAGTAATTGATATGAGTTAGCACTGACTATGTTTTGGTATAAATCGCCCGACAGCTGGTGCTGCTATTCTGCATTTTTCCTGATTCCCGCAATAGTTTTATCTAAAGAAGGGATGCACGGATTTTAATCAAACGTCAGATCCAGTTATCAAGCTGACTTAAGATGTTGTTCATTAAGTTTTGGTATATATCGCCCAACAGGTGGTACTGCTATGCAGAATTTTTTACGATTTCCGCCATGCTATTCACGGATTTATGCACGGATTTTCACGAAATTTCAAATTCAGTTAGAAGTTGACATAAGTGTTTGCTGCTTAGATTTTGGTATAAATCTTCTAACCAGCTGTATTTTCCAGGAAGTATTAGCATGTATGAGATAGAAGAAAGTTTTCAGATTTCCACATCCGACTAGTTATTGAAAGGGTTACACATAAATACTTAAACATAAACCAGTCACTTTCAGTTATAAAAATGAGCAGGTGACGTCAAAGAATTCGGTCCTGGTTTGGGCAGAACGAGGACATTTTAATTTGAGCGATAATTGGCTTCATATTCATCCTTCAATACAATTTTACGGTATACTGCATCTCTATTCTTTCTCTTGCTCTGCGGTGATATAGAAAACTCATCCACAGGGAGTGGCCCTGTTCAGCATTTATTTATTTTTCTAAAAACAATTCCCGCAAATTACAGTGTGAGACAAATATTTCAGCATTTTAGAAACGGGATTACTTTGCCAACTACTTACTTCTATATATATGTAATGATGGGGGTTACTGGAAAATAATTTCGTCGATCTAGTAGATATGTTGATGAAGAAGACGAATGTAGCCTAACCTCACCGTGCTTATATGTAACGATTTCTGTTACATAATTGATTTAGCCGTGCTAGACATTTTGTTACATTATGTAGTGTAGCATGGAGTTGGATCTTCGATGTAAGAAAATGTAGTAAGTGGAAATAGATCAACAACATCACCTATTCAATTGAACAGCTTGATCTTTGTAGACGTTCATCGTTTCTCATTAAAGATGGTTGGCAGTCGAGCGGCTAATAGTAAAAACAATGGATATGAAGATTGGAATTTCTCCAGGAGACAAAGAATGAAAGCATTTCTGTTCACAGGTTTTTATTTAATAACATCTGGCGGCAGTTTTCACAAAAATTACGATACAATGTCATCAATAAGTTTGATGTAGAAAACATCTATAATCGATAGTAATAATTTTGATTACATAAAAATGTAAATCTTTAGAACGAACGACATAGAGACAGACACACAGCCAGAGGGCCGTTTACACTTCGAAAACTCAGCAAAGTTTGATGGAGAATCGTGCGTAACTGCTTTTTACTTCCTAAGCGTAGGAATACAAATTTGACGAAGTACGCGCTCTAAACCAATTAAGTCGCAAATATATCACACCATGAAAAGAGAGCGGACAGAGCAGCGGATGAATAAGAGAGCAAAAAGGTAACCCCGGAATTAAACGCGGGAAATGAAAAATCTCGGCTGGAATAAAATAAAATGGCTACCAAAGAACATTCTAAATCGCGAAAGATCAGAAATGGAACATTTAATTTAAGAATACTAAAAGCGTAATAATTAAGTGAATTAGACAATTGAGACATTAAATTAAAGGGAATTTAACAGAATTAATGACAGAGATTATTTAAGAATAAGGATTTAGTGAATATAGAGTGGTAATTTAGACTAGTACAGGGAAATCGCGAAGGAAGATTTAATATTGTAACATATGTAGAGTGGTACTCAATGTGTTAAAGTGTATGACACTAGTAACTCGATTTATATAAATATTTTGCTTTAGTTACAAGTTGTAGAATTGAACCTGAAGTTTTAATTTAGTAATTATAGATAGAACTTACTTTACGTTTTAATAATCGTCGCTTTAGTTTACTGATCAAAGCTTTCCTGTTTACCTAGTCATCTGTGAACTGTATTAGGGAAGTTATTAAAGCATAATATATCATTAACCCTAGAACTACCGGAAATTTTACTCAAGTTTTATAAAAACATTCTACACCAGAATTTTTACTTAAAACTATTTAATTTGTTTATTTAACTTATTATTGTCTGATTTATTCATTTAGTTTTTTTTGAAGAAATTTCTGGTTTGAATAAATATTTTGAATGTACATGTCGGGTCCAATGGACCCGTCTGGTAGACGGAAGGTTAAGGATATTCATGGGAGTTATAGATCGATGCTTGCTGAGCTATTTTGTTCCAGCTTTCTCAAAATCCATGATTTCATTCCCCTTATCAATCAAATAACGACGTCTGCATAATTTCTGTGATTAAGGAGCTGGAAGTTTTTTATTTGTAAATTTTTTATTCGAAAAATATTAAATTTTCGAAGGTTTTTATTTGTAAAAAGTGAAGCTCGTACTATCCTGTATTTTATTTAAATATCTACTTTGAAGTAATAGGTTATATCAGTAATTTATATATTACATTTATAAATCTACTGATATTAATATTTTATTTCGATTAAAAGTTTCAAAATTGTAACTGACACTCTAATGCAATGGAACTCACCATTTTTCGAAATTTATTCTCACACCGCTAATCGCGAAAAGTAATACAGTAAAATCTTGTTACAACGGACTTCTAAGGACCACCGATTGAGTTCGTTATTCTGAAAATTTTTGGTAATGTGAAATTCGAATTTGGCGGACATAAAAAATTAAATTCGGTTACACATTAAATAAAATTTTAGTAATATTAATTAATATATACTAAACTTATATTATTTAGAGATGAGATTTCCGCGTTTTTGCACACCAGTATTTTGTTAGAGAAAATGATACTTCATTTAATCGGACCATTTTTGGGATTTGGCAGAACCAGGGGGGTACCATTCGTGCGATGCGCCAACTGTAAAAATTCCTTAACTGCTCGCGCATTACGTCACGTGGCGGACAGATTCGCCTCGCTTCGCTCGTTTCAACAGTATTCTGTATGCTGTTCTGCGTTGGATTTTTTTTCTGTGAATGATATTAATTTTCATATTATTTTAACTGCCTTTTTTTAAAAAAACCTAGTGAATGCACTATATCAACGTGTTCTAATAACTCTCGGAGAACACGTACACAGATTTAACAATACAGTACAGAGTCTAAAATCCGGAAGTTGAAATTCCGAATTCTTCAAAATCCGGGCATTTTGTTAACTGGCGATTATTATTCCGGAAAATCGCAAAGAAAAACACTAAAATCGCAAAGGACAAAATTTACTATACTAAGCTACAATTTCAAAACCGAATTCCTTTTACGAGCGTCAAAAAATTCCTGAAGAACGCGAAAATCTCTAAGAACTGCATAAAAGAATCGCGAGAAATTCAGAATAAACTTTAATGAAAGAAAAAAAAAAAAAAAGAAGACAGCATTTACTATATTAGAATAAAAGATTAAAACCAGATTTCTTTCACAAATGCAGGCAAATCGCCATGAAGTGGGGGGGGGGGGGAGTTCGAAACTCGCAGAGGAGAAAATTTATTATATTTCGCTAAAAGTTGGTAACCGAGTTCCTTTTACAAATCTCAAAATTCTAAAAATCGCATAAAAATTCGAGTAAAATGCGAAAATCTCTGTACGAACTCCGAATAAACTTTATTGAAAAAAATGACAAGATTTAATACAATAGTGGGCTAAAAAAATATAGCCGGATTCCTTTTACTCATATGTCAAAATCGACGCAAAAATTTAAAAAAGAAAACGTCAAAAATTGCATAAAAAATTAAAAATTTTCTTTTGTTATAGGGATTTTTTTTACCTTTAAAAAAAATTCCTCTATTAAAATATTTGCTTTAGCATTATCTTTTTTTACTTTCTTTCATCTATAACAGAAGAACGTATTGCAGTCGAATTTTTGTTCGACTTCCAGTTTTCGACGGATTTACACATTTTAAATGTCAGAGATCCCGAAAAACATGTTTTTACAAAATATATGTCTGTCCGTATATGTGTATGTCTCATTATATCATCGGAAAATATACGAAGTTATGTATTTTTGACTATGGCCAGCATGTCAAGGTTAAATTTGGGGATATTCCGCCGGTAGGGGGCGCTGTAATAGCGATTTTTGTTCCATTTTCATTATTGATTCACCGGAAAGCATACAAAGTTAGGCATAGATTTGAACGAAACTTCATACGCATATTTTTGACTATTGACGCCAGATCCCAGTTGAAAATGGATATGTAACCCTGGAAGCTGGAAGGGAGCGCTGTAATAGCGATTTTTGTTCCATTTTCATTATTGATTCACCGGAAAGCATACAAAGTTAGGCATAGATTTGAACGAAACTTCATACGCATATTTTTGACTATTGACGCCAGATCCCAGTTGAAAATGGATATGTAACCCTGGAAGCTGGAAGGGAGCGCTGTGATAACGATTTTTGTGGGATTTTTCGTAGTTTTGTTGTACATCGGCTGCTGCTGCAGCGACATGCACTTTGTATCTATAGCTAACCCGGCGATTCGCAAACAGAATAACGATGATATTTATTTTATTAAATATTATATTCGTGTTACTCTGATTAATAAAATGAATCAGAAATTTAAGATGAAAATTAATATAGGGTTGAAGTATTAGCCTATAAGCAGTGCTTAATTTGCGTTGGATATTATCATTAATATATTCTGTTTGATTCTCAGCACCGCTACTTCTTTGTTTTTAGTGGAAATTTAAATATTGTTCTGAATTCACCGGCGCTCATTCCGGAATTTAGCGGAAATAGTGTTTCTAAAAAATCAAGGCCTAAATTTTTATTTCTTTCTTTCCCATCTCTAATCTTTTGCGTTCTTTCCTACCAAAGCGCTTACGTATGTGACATAGTGTGTCCTATGTAGGTTTTTTTTTTTCTTCAATGGTTTCAGAATGTCGATGAGGTTGGTTGGTTGGTTGTATTTATGACGGCCAATTATCTGCACGAGGGATATAGGCCCAGGGGAGGAGTGCCCTTCGTGGGGGTCTTTCTAAGGGAACCTAACCCGTATTAACGCTTGGAAATCCAAGGTTCGAAGAAAACCACGAAAACTCCGAACGATTAGGCCGACGGGCGCGATTGGGATCGAACCCAGCACCTCCCGTCTACCAGCTTCGAGAGCAGAACCTCTCAGCCACTGGTGGGGCTTGAATGTCGATGAGGAATGCCAGAATTAATCGCAACTGCTTCTGCCGTTTTTACTCGCTGCTTTTTGTTCGTGTTTTTAAAATATTCTCTCTGATTAACTTTCTAGCTCTGCACGGTGCTTAATTTGCTCCGAATATCACAGGAGCGCAGCTCCAGTACAACTTTATTTTTAGTGAATATTTAAATATTAGTCAGAACAGACCAGAGTTTATAAATACTCTGCACCAATACAAAGAAGTCCCTGACGAGTAGGATTTTCTGAAAATTTCCCACTTCTGATTTTAATGTTTTTGCTCTTCTGTTCATTTATTAGAATTTATTAGATATTAATGCCTAAAGATATGCCAAAAATATAAATTTCTTTTTGAGGAAGACGAAATTGCTTTAAAATTTGAAATAGTGTATGAAATATAAATATGCGTATCTGTGGCGGGGGGCAGGGAGATTATAAACTTTGTTGTTATTACTGCAGAATATTAGAGCTCCGGTACTTTTTTTTTTGGCTAGAAACTAAGCCCTGTGTATATATATTGTTGCAGATATTTGAATTATATTGATTTTGATCCTGAATAAGCATAGTGACATTCGAAATTTTTTGAAAACTTATATCTAGTAATCGGACAATGGACTATTGTTAAAAGTTTTGATGTGAGTTTTGTTTAATTTATTCTGTTTGATAATTCTAGTCTTTTTATTATTACTGCTGTGTCATCATATTCCTATAATTCATCCATTCATTTTATTTTACAATAGTTTAAAAGTTTTCATTTGTACTTTTACGCATTAAAAATGTAATATTTTTCGCGAATTTACTGAAGTATTTGGATGAAACAAATGTATCGCGATATTATTTAACCATTATGTATGTTATATTTAACTAACTCCAATCAGTGTTTGAACAAATTATTTTAAGTAAAGTGATTTCGTTCAATTTACTTTCGAGGATCTGTTTTTTAAAAAATTATTTACTTCATATTCCGTTCTTTTACTCATCTATTTACATTGTCACGGCCGGTCTCTCTCCGATCTTGTCCGCCACATGACGTTTCAGTCCTGCTCTACTCTGATTGGCTATCCTTCAAATGGAACAACCTTATGTAGAAGAATCTTGGGCAGAACAACATTTTCTCAAAGAATATTCTGGTGCGCAAAAACGCGGAAATCTCATCCCTGATTATTTTTCTGCAAACATGTAAGTGAAGACTTAATATACAGTATAATATTACGAACATACCTGTTATAAGATAACTTTGAAAATCTTTAAATTTCAAGATTTTTAGTCTTAACTATAAAGAATTTTTAATTTATCTGACAAAGCTCAAAGCTGAAAAATTCACACTGATAGATACCATTAACGTAACTTCTAATTGTTATTATTATTAAAGGTAAAGACGGGAATTAAGCCCCTCTTAGGCACTCTAGGAGCAAATTGACTTTGAATTTAATACTTTCCAATGTTCTATAAAACGTTTCGCGGATATTCTTTATTTCTGAGATAAATTAATTTTACAAATTCCCAAGTGCGACAGAGTTTCTTTTGATCATAGAATACACATCGTTGGCACTATTAATCTGCCTTCTTGAGGCACTTACTGATTGTACGCGGGGTATCGTAAAATTTCAATTACAAGCGACTATTTTTATATTCTATTCGCACCACTATAATTTAAAAAGAGATTTCATAGTAAATTTCTCTTGACAATGTTCTCAAAACTTATGTAAAAGATTTTTTTTTTAAATGTGGTGCTAGGAGGCATTACAAATATTCGTCTGTAATTGAAATTTTAACACTAGAACGCCCGGAAATGTTACTCAAGTTTGACAAAAATATTTCACCCCGGAATTTTTACTTAAAATTATTTAACTCATTTATTTAACGTAATTCTGCGTCGCTTAAATTAAATTTATTTTACGAAAAAAATTCTGGCTCCAATGGACATTAAATCATGTGGTCGGAGTCGAATCGACTCCATCCGGGCGTTCTAGTGTTAAAATACCCCCTCGCACAATATTATTATTACTCCGTTTGTCCAAAATTAGTTGCTACGTTTGAATTACTTTTGTGCTGATTATTGATAATGATGATTTTATGAATTTGTTTGAACATTTTTCAGAGATTTCAGGGTGCTATACTATCAATCATCAGCAATTACTGACCAAGCTTTCCCTCTGTTTCCCTTATATAAGTACCAAATTAGTTAAAAAAATCCAGGGCTCGCACGCTCCCCATTTTGGAAGGATTTTTCCACCAGTAAACTATCAAATCTACATTCTATCTAAGGAATCGTTAATTCTTCAGGAAGAAAAGGATATTTATGGTGCACTGGTGGCCTTACAAAATGGTGTCGATCTACTAAACTGCATCCGAAGTTATCTATGACTCCAGCCACATGAAATGTTGCAGCTAATTTGGGACAAAATTTTCGACCTAAATGTCGCAACTAATTTGGGACGGAGGGAGTAATTTTTTCAATGAAAAGTGCTTACTTTTCCTGTTCTCTAACAGTAAACAAGCAAGAAAAAATCATGCGTCAAGCATAAATTATGAAACACTTTCAAACACATTCAGAACAATGTAACAAAACTGAACCGTTTAAAAAATTAAAATATTACGTCTAATTCTACCATATGGAAACGCATAATACATTTCAAAACCCAATTTCAGGTGTTCCCATACACTAGCGGTTAATTATACGAATTTTTTCAGCAGCCCTGTATATGATATATAGATTTGAATCTATTAACTACATGCATGACAAAATTTAGTTCACTTAAGAGATATATATACTTCAGTTGAAAATTTACCTTCATTGGAAATTGCTGAAGCAGCCCTGTATTTGAGGAATATAATTTATATATAACGTGTAAGATGCAAAAAATTAACTAAATTTAAAAGCGCATACCGAATTTTAAACCGAAAACTCCAGCAATTATTATTCAAAGACAGTACTGTACTGTGACCGATTTCTTTTGGGTGCCCCTGTAAATTAATAAAAAATGCTATGAATGCCCTGTTCTAACGTGACCGTAGTGAAATTCAGTGATTTATATCCGTTTCAATACATTTGAAATAGCATAGTGTCATTAAAATACTCTGCAAACGATTTTCCCCCTATGCCATAATGTAATGGAATACTTTTGGTGCCCCTGTAAATGAACGATTAATCTTACATACTTCATATACAACCCCAAACATGCTTTGGTGACCCTAAATAACCCTTATCAATTTCATGAAAATCCGATTATATTTACGGGAGTTAGAAGGTGGACAGATGAACAGACAAACCAAATGCATAAACACTTTTCAACTTTGTTGGAAAGTGTTAAAAAAGTCCTTCCGGTGAGTGCCGGGAGGAAGAGGTAGCTTTCATATTCCTTATTTTTAAAAAGCCAACTTATATTATTCAAACACACGAAGCTCTATTAAGTGGAAACCGAATGTAGGAGATCCAATACTAATTTTTATCAATACTAAATCATTATGAATGAGAATTTCGCGAAATTAGTCAGCTTTATCCAAGCTGCTTTTATTTAAAGTCACTTATATTTGGCTGCCAAATTCGGCGATTTCTTAAAGTGCCTGCCATTTTAAGACAACATGGTAGATGAGGCTAACCAGTGAACTTTGTCGAGACCTTAGTAATTGCTGTGCACATGCTCACTCATATCGGAATCGGTTGATATATACGAGTGCTGTCGCAGGCAAAAAATCAGATTTTTAAAAATGTCACCCACATTAGAAATTCAAACTGCTATATCTGAGCCATTTTTTAAGATAAAGACAAACAAAAAATGCTCCTGAATCCTTATATCAAGGTCAAATACTTAAGAAAGAAACCTTTTTCAATTTCTAATTTTTTTGCACCTCACTTTAAATATAGTTTTTTTTTTTAATTTAATGGCCGCCATTTTGAAACATGATGGCTGATGAAGCTGGCCAGCGAACTTGGTCGAGATATTGATGTATACTATCCACATGCCTTCTTCCATCGAAATAGGCGAATAAGTGTGGTATCGCCTGACAAATACAAGATCGTTTCAAAGTGTTAGCCATGATAGAAATTCAAAATGCTATAATTCAACCACTTTTTAAGATATAAACAAAAGAACAAATTTTCAGAAACAAAAACTGCTCCAGAATCTTTGTATCAAGGCCAAACACATAAAAAAAATCTTTTTCATTTTCCTATTTTTTAATACCTCATTTTAAAATTTAAATTACATTTTTTTTTAAATGGCAACCCTTTTGAAACAAGATGGCGAATGAAGCTGGCCAACGAACTCGGTCGAGACATTGGTATGTACTATGTACAGACCAAGTTACATTCAAATCGGTTCATAAATACGCCTGTTATCGCGTGACAAAATCAGGTCGTTTTAAAATGTCAGCCACAATAGAAATTCAAAATGTTATAACTCAGCCATTTTTTTAGATGCAGACGAAACAAAACCTGTTCCGGAATCTTTGTATTAAGGTCAAACACATACAAAAAAAATCTTTTTCATTTTCCAATTTTTTGGTATCTCATTTTAAATTTATTTTTTTTTAATTTTTTTAAATGGCCACCATTTTGAAACAAGATGGCGAATGAAGCTGGTCAACGAACTCGGTTGAGTTATTTGTATGTACTATGCACACACTAAGGTACATCCAAATCGGTTCATAAATACGTCTGTTATCACGTGGCAAAAATCAGGACGTTTCAAAATGTCAGCCACGCTAGAAATTCAAAATGCTATAACTCAGCCATTTTTTAAGATATAGACGAAACAAAAACTGCTCCCGAATCTTTTCATCAAGGTCAAACACATAAGAAAAAAATATTTTTTCAATTTTCAATTTTTTGCTACCACATTTCAAATTTAAATTTTTCTTAAAATTTTAAATGGTCGCGATTTTTAAACAAGATGGCGGATGAAGCTGGCCAACGAACTCGTTCGAGACATTGGTCTGTACTATGTATAAACGAAGTTACATCCAAATCGGTTCATAAATACGCCTTTTATCGCGTGACAAAATTCAGGACGTTTCAAAATGTCAGCTTCGCTAGAAATTCAAAATGCTATAACTCAGCCATTTTTTAAGATATAGACGAAACAAAAACTGCTACGGAGTCTTTGTATAAAGGTCAAATACATAAGAAAAAAATATTTTTCCATTTTCAATTTTTTGGTACCACATTTCAAATTTTAAATTTTTTTAAAAAATTTAAATGGCCGCCATTTTGAAACAAAATGGCGGATGAAGCTGGCCAACGAACTCGGTCGAGACATTGGTATGTACTATATACACACCGAATTACATCCAAATCGGTTCATAAATACGAGAGTTACAGTGTGACATAGGTCAAATATATATATATATATATATGTATTGATATATATATATATATATATATATATCAATTTTGAACGGAGGGTGGTTTCGGGGTCTGGGGGTCATGATCGATGAAAATATACCAAAATTTTTTGAAATCGCTTTTCTCCGAACGGCTACAATAGGTAGCTTTTTGTAAAGAAAGCTACCTAAAAGAAATTTAAGCCCAAATTAATTTGTTACAGATTAGAAATCCACTAATAGGTATAGCTATTTATTGTCAAATGCGAAGGTAAGAGACTACTGCAAAAATAAATTCTCTGGACATCTTACACATTTTAAATGGCAAACAGAAGAAACTAAGAAGAATTTTGAAAATTTGAAGATCACGGAGCAATGAAAATTCTTCTTTCGGAATTCCATTTTTTCGATTAACACGTTAAGCACCACGTCAGTCACCGGTGACTGACACTGAACTTTTCGTTTAGAACGCGTCATTCACCGATGACTGACGGTCTAAAATCTATATATATAAAAGAAAGTCTGGATTTCGTATTAATCAACGCGCAGCCCAAACTACTGAACCTAAAATCTTGAAAATCGGTGTAAAAATACGTCTTATGATATAGAGTGCCGCTAAGAAAGGATTTTCCAAAATTCCACCCCTAAGGGAGGTAAAAAACAGAACGTACTTTAAAAAAATTCCTTAAAAATCTGATTTTATAGTTATTTTTCAACTGATGACATATTTTGGTGTATTTTTGTATACTGAATCGAATGGTACTAACTAAATTCTTTTAAGCCCAATAGTTCGAGAGATATTTCTTATTTTTCTAATTTGGCGCTATCTTTGGCGCCAAAAGCTGAATTTTTCAAGTGATAATTTCTAAAAACTCGTTCTTTTCATTCTGTTACTATAGCAAGGGAAAAAATTCAAATTGAATAATTTTTTAATCAATCCTTTTGGTTAAATAAAAACAACTTCGTCAATTAGAAAAAAAAAATTCAAACGCCTCAAAAACTAAAACTATAAAAAAAAAAAAAAAAAAAAAAAAAACTGTGGTATTTTTTTGGTCTAATTTTCGTCGCGATACCATGCCAAAATGTATGGTATCGCGCCATTTATTCCAACCCTAATCGTGCAAACGATTTTTATTGCAAACCGTGCCACACATTAACATTTGCTAATTATTGAACGTGAATATTTTTATGCAGGAAATTTTAATGATGGAATTTTGTTTATTCCATCATTATCTCGCAAAAGATTTTAATTTGTTATTTTTTGAATAGAAAATATTTATTACTGAAACTAATATAGATTTTAATATTTCGCAGTTATCTGATGATGAGGAAGCTACAATAAAATTACTTCAGAAGTTAGGAATTATACATGTAAAAATATTTTGTTCAAAAAACCATGAATGTCTTCATTGAAAGAATGAAACGTTTACTGCTATGTGAGACATACGTATTACGTACGCCATGCTTTAGTAGTAAAAGATATTTCAAGACTGCAGTTTAAATTGACTATATTTTATTGCTTGCCAAATATTTATTTATTCTTATATTTTAAGTATTTATTTTGGTACCCGTCGACCAATTTCACCAGATTATATAAATCGCCAAACCACTCGCCAAATTATACAAATTGACATAATTTTTATTTTAAATAACGAAAGAACAAATAAATTAGTATAACATTAATAAAAATACATTTAAAACGTCGAAATAAAAATCACCTGATGACGTAAATACGTGTAACTTGCTTAAAGTCAAGTGAATGCGACATTTACGATCAACCATTATTGGCATTTAATCTTATAGTTTGGCAATAGATTTTTGGTCGACGGTATAACCAAGTAGTACCATTATTTTTATTGATTTAAAAAATGGTAGGTCAACGTCCGTAATTATCAAAAGTTATATTTTTTAAATGCTCATTTTTTTATCAACATTTTTTTTTTCAAATGTATCATTTCATTTTTGTGCCAACTATTACGCTTGGTGACAATGGTGTTGGCATAACAGGGAAATACCAAAACAGTTACTGATTTTATTTCAAATGTAAAGTAAAAAGTTTTAATGAGCAATAAATATTGTAAATATGACTATAGCTCAGATTCTACTGAACAGAATTTTGTAGAACTTACACTGTTAAATAGTAAATTTGGTTTATAAATGGTTTAATTTAAAAAACATCATTCTAAGTTGCTACGGGAGTTCTAAAATTAGGTGAACTCGATTATGAAAGATTTCAAGTCAACTAATTATATGCACAGTAAGTTAGATAATATTTCAGGGATTTTTTCAATATTTATCATATCATTCTGTGTTGTTTAGTTACGGAGCTATGCGGAAAAAGTTCTCAGTGGTACAGTAAAAAAAATTGGAAGATATACGCTACAGAGATAGGGTATACTAGAGAGTATATATGCTATAGTTATGGAAGTTGAGCTGAGTTCCTTAAAAAATTCAGAAGTGATGCAGTATATACCTAACCCTACCTCCCAGAGAGTTCTATAACCAAGTTAACGCGATTATGAAAGTTATATTTAACTATCTCAATATATATATATATTGCAAAGAGAAATTTCATTCCGGCCGCTTATATATTGAGTTCTGCTGAATAGATTTTGATGGGACTTACATTGTTAGTTATATAATTTTTCAGAAAAGATGTTAGTATAAAACATAACGTTCTGCTTTCTTGCTTAGTTAAATAATTATGGGGAAAGTTCTAAATCAGATGAACCCAATTTTGAAAGGTTTGCTTTTTTTAAAGGTTTCACTGAATGAATTTTTATGCGATTTAAACTGTTAATTAGATCATTTTTAGGGAAGGTTTCGGTATATTTTCCAGTTTAAAAGATTCTGCTAAGTGGATTTCGATGCAACTGGATCGGTTAGTTAATTTTTCAGTGAATGTTTTAGTATAAAGCACATATCATTTGCGGTTGCTTGATTGTAGAATTATACATGAAAGTTCTAGAATCAGGCGAACCCAATTATTATGAACGATCAGCCTTTTCAATAAGTACAATTAACAGATTCTGATGAGACTTGCATTGATAAGTTTTCATGAACGTTTTTAGTATATTACATATTATTCTATTGTTCTTTACCGGATCCTACATTAACAGATCAACTAAAGAAATTGATCCTTAACAGTCTAAATTTTGTATGACTCAATAAAAGATATATTAGCGTAATGACATTCATATTGATCTTAACAATTCGTTTGGATACACCAGGTAAATGTCCATATTGCTTTAAAACGCATGATAAAATTCACAGATATATTTTGTTTCAATCAAGATTTCTTTAGAAAAACCGACCAGCGTAGCGGGCGAAGGCGGCTAGTATGACATAAAACTAAAAAAATATATATATTGTTTTAAGTAATTACTGAAAATTTATTTAAAATTTACTTACCTTTTATTTATTACAGGATTATACTTTCTTAAAAATTACTTAAAACATTGCAAATTTTCCAGCTTCAGTGTCAGTCACCGTGGCACTCAACTTGTTACGTTAGTTTTGTTTCGAACTTGGTGTTCGTTAAACTGAAATAAGTAATTTTTTAAGACTTTAATAAATTCGTTAATCCGAAATTCACTGAAATGAATAAAACTATTATGGCTATAAGTATAGGATTTTTTTCTGATTCAAATAATATTCCCTAAAGTGAAAATTCGTTGTAAGGGGTGATCCATAAATGATGTCACACTTTTTTTCAATATTTTTTACCCCCTCCGTCCCTTTGTCACAAAGTGTCACACTTTACCTTACTCCCCCCCCCTCTTGTCACATGTCACGCTATATTACATAAACATATACTTGCATTTCAGAAACAAAGCACTGTGCTATAGATCATATTTAAAATTTTATTTTTAAACTTTAACTATGTGTTTTAATGACATTTGTGAGCATAACTATAAAAATGGTTCCTGTACTTATTTTGTATGAAATAGGATTAAGATTTACGACAAAAAACATAATTAATATACAATAGTAATAAAATATTAACATGAAAGAGCAATTGAAAACAGTAGTATTTTGGAATTTGAAACGGAATTTAATATATTTGGCTTTCAATCTTATCCTTACTTTACGAAAACAAAATGCCTTAATTTTAAAATAACTTCAAAATTTAATCTGCTGACTTTTAATGCTTTTATTTTAACCAAAATATGTGATGTCACATTTCTTCTTACCCCCTCCCACCCCCTTGTCAAAAACTGTCACAATTTCACGAACCCCCTCCCCCCCTCCAAACGTGACATCATTTGAGGATGGTCCTTCAGGAGATCAGAACTCAAACTTGCGCCTATTTTTATATTTCATTGACAGAACGTTCTTAAATCGAAACAAGTGTATACATAATTTAACGACATAGGCAGCAGAAATTTACTACAAAATTTACTTTTTTTATTTAGTGGTGCCAATAAAATATTTAAAAAGGCGCAAGTGGGAGTCCGGAAAGGAATTCTACTGTATTCGCTATTTTAAGACAGAAATTCTGCAATTAAATAAGGAGAAAATACACCTCTAAAAAACAGCTGAAACTCTTCGGGCTGCGTAGTGAATACCACTACTTTAATGTATTTAATATAGAGAGACTCTTTAGATATTTTAAACACTAGTTCCATATCACTGATGAACGATTTCCTCTTTACCTACTCACGTGTGAACTGCGTTAAAGCAGTTATTAAAACGTAATACATCATTAATGGTAGTCACGGAAATGATAGATTGTTATTTTCTAGGTTTCATTTAATTTGCTTGCTTTGATATATCCTAACATTTTGTACATCAGATAATTTAGTAAACTATAAATTACTTGAATTAATAAACTTTAAATTTCTGTAGAGATTTTTGTTATAGCTTTACTTGAGACTTCATTATGTTTTGGAAATGCATAAAAAAGGTAATCAATAGCTTATTTCCTAAATGATTCAGAATAAATAAAAGTTTTTTTTATATATACATTCTTTTCTAAGCATTCTATGTTTATTTTGAAAAACACGCATAACTTCATACCTGCAATTTATTATTTTTTATTGGTTACAATTTAGAGATCGAATAAAAATGTAGTTTCGTTTTCGTTTTCGGCCCAAAATTCGAGTTTCGCCGGAAATTCGTTTTCGGAGAAAATGCTGTTGAAAATTCGCCGAACGGAAACTCGGACGAAACAATCTATATTCCAAAAATCTCGTTTCTTTTTTCGGAAATTTTTAACATTTTACATAATTTAAGCTGTATCAGACCAAATGAGATAAATGATTCGAGCCGTATCGGCCCAAATGAGACAATTGATTTCAGCTGTATCCCCTCATAGCATGCATGGTCACGGTGACGTCGTTGTGACGTCACTGTAAGTCACTGTGGTCACGTCACATCTGTGACCAAAATGCCACCACTCAGTGATGTCACATTGTGACTGAGATGTGAACTTCTTAGAAAACCTTAAAAAATTACGAAAATTCTTCAAAACATGTTATTTACTGTAAAATTATATCTTTCTGGCAATTAAAAAAAATTGTGACGTCACTGTTATGTCACTGCTATGTAACGTACGTCACGTCACATATGTGACAAAAAAACCACCATATTGTAAGTCACAGTGTGACAAAAATATGAACTTCAAAAATCTTTGAAAATGAAGAGAAATATTTTAATCAGTCACGAGTTACAGCGGCATAAGGAATGAAAATATATTAGTGGATAGCAAATGGTAAATTCTGTCACTAAAGGGGAGGGGGGGGGGGGTCATAATAAATAAAGTGCACGATACAAGCATTAATAAACTAAATTTTCAGGCTATATTTTATCAATTTGATATCTAAGATAGTGAATGAATACTTTTCATGATTTCAATTTTATCTAGCATTTGGATATTTTAGAATTAGGAATATTAAATTTATACACTTTACATATTTAGTTTGCTGGGAGGAAATTTATTTATTTCTTTCTTTTTTTACCGACCAGGATTATTCGAAACACTTCTGTGGTTACAAACTAAAAATTTTCTATTACAGTTAAATCTGCACCTTTTAATGAGTACGTAGAAAGAGTCTTCAGAGTTTAGTCATCTATGCATTTCTTGCCTTAGAATATTTTTATAATTTGTATTCAAGTCATAAATTCTACTTCTTTCAGACTTTTTAAATAAAATTAGCATTTTCCGAAAATAAAAGAAATATACAAAATTTGTACAAAACAAACTTTACTTTAAAAAAAAGAAAAGAAAAAAAGGGGGGTGTCGTTATTACCATTAAATTTATTTTTACACCTTTTAAAAATTTAAACAATGTTTTATCTAATAAACTCTATTTATGAATATTATTATTATAATTATTTAGAAATAAGGAACTTTACAATACATTTTAACTTGAATTATTTGGTACGGATAAAAAGAAAAGGTTAAATACATTGGACATTTCTTCAAATACAATATTTTAATTAACGATACTTTCAGAAATTTACTGCGCATACATGTTCCAAATCTCTTGTATAGAAAAACAAATAATCTGTAACAGACCATCTGCTTGAAAATCGTCTGCCCCCCAAAAAATAAATATGAGAAGACGCGGGAAATAGTTCACTGTTTTTAGAACATCACCAAGTCAACAAAACTTTAAGATAATGAAATGACCATTTTAGGATACATGGATATTAATAGAACGTATATGTAAGTCTTATTTAATTTAAATATTTTATTCCTGATTACTATATTACGAGTTAAATAGTTTTATGTTGTATTTGTAAGAGACTGATCTTTAACTGTCAGAAGCGATATTTTCCAATTCGATAACTGTAAAGAAAAATATCTTAATCTGCCATCGCTTGAAAAAAAAAACTGCGCAGAGACTGATTCATGCTTTCATTCATACTGGAATTAATATAAACGTTAATTTACTCTTACTTGAGATTGAAAATGTACGGAACGACAATGATTTTGGAATTATTTTATCAGATTCTTACTATTTTTTTATTTCTAACAGTTATAGTTATTATTATTTTGGGGTTAAATATGATGTTCGATTATCATGAGATTACGAAACTGTTTCAGATTAGAAATTAACATTATACTGGGAAAATGTATTTTTACATATTACAATAGTGAAACATTTGAAAGAATTTTCTTTTAGTGCTAATAATATTTTAAATTTTTTTTTAAATCCTAAATCTTCAAACCAATGTTTTCAGATTTAACATTTGCCAAAATTATAAAATAATAGGAATTCCTTATACCATATGGCATAGCTGCCAACATCTTACGCTTTTTCAGACCACAAAAATTTTGTAGTAAATTTTACCTTTTTAAATCGCCGTAATCTGCCGATTAAATAAGGCAAGAATTTCTATTAAATTTTTGCGGTCTGAAAAAGCGGAAGAGTTGGCAGCTATGCCATATGTAAATATTTTTGAGATATTGTTAAATCTAATAATGCATTTAATTTATCTATTGTAGTTTGCTGTTGTTTAATAGTACAATTATAAATACTAACTATTATTTTTAGTGTTTTTCAAATTGGTATATATATATTTTTTTTAATTGTATGTAAGCATTTTTTCTGTTTGTGATTTTAATCAAACTTTAATTATAGACATTCTGAATCGCTTATTAAATTTTCTTATATTGTAAATTCATTTTCTACGTTTATGATACGCGTAATTATTGGCACTAAAAAGTAAAATATGATATTTAAGCATTGAAATAAAGTGTTTTTCATGCCTGATAGGAAGTTATAGATTAAACTGCTTTAGTATATATTTTTTTAAAGTTCATATAATACAGGATACGTAATATAGGACACAAGTTGAAAAGTGCTTATGACTTCGGTTTGTCTCTCCGTCTATCCGCACTCTAACTCTCGAAAATATACTCGGATTGCCCTTAAATTTTTGGATGTTATTGACGTTTACCATAGCACGGTACCTATTTGTAATGAAGTTTGTAGCATACTTTGTTCATTTACAGGGACAGCCAAAAGTTTTCCGTTGCATTACGGCCTGTGGGAAAAAATCGTTTCAAATGATTTTTAACGATTTTACGCACGCTTTCAAATAGAATAAAAATTATGTGCATTTATGAAGTGTACTAAAATATGCATTCTGTTGACTATGCGATGCAAAGAGTAGTTATTGTTCATCTACAGGGCTAAAAAAGGAATTCAAATACATAATGATATAGGGGTGGAGGAAATTGTTTGCGGCATACTTTAATTATGTTAATCTATTTCATATATAATGAAATTGATATATGTCGCTGAGGTTTACATACTATAAATTATTTCATGTATAATACGAATAATACGTATATAGCATTTACAGGGACACACAAAATATTTCAGATACTATATTGTATCCGAAGTACTGTTCATTAGCGATGATTTCTGGAAATGTATTTTTAATTATGATATGCGCTTTTATGATTCACTATATTTATGCATAGTATATGGTGCATAATAAATGCTATAATTCCTATACAAGGCTACACAAAAGTGTTCGTAAGGATTACTGGGTATGGGCGCAAATTGCTTAAAGGTGGTTTTTAAATAAGTTATGCTTTTTTTCGCTGAACTGCATTTAATTTCCCAAGAAATGTTTGTAGAATATAGATAAAATGATATACAGGGTCACGTAAAGAATTGGATGCATGGCCGTCTATATATTATAATTTCTGGAAATGTGATTTCAGCAGTTTTAAGAGTGTCTTAGTTTTAATTAAATTTTTAACTAAATAGTGGCGTGTAATAAAGATTGTAGGTAAACTACAGGGATGTACAAAAGTATTCAAGTATGTTTCCATGCATTAGTATAAATTGCTGAAAAATAATTTCAACCTGTTAGGCGCTTTCTTGCTGAAATAAATTTTCCCATTATATAGTATATATACACTTTAAAAAATGGGTACTCAAAATTGAGTAAAAAGTACTCAATTTTAAATGCGTCACATACTCAAAATAGATCCGATCCAAATGTACTCAAAGTTGAGAAACACATGTACTCATTTTTTATTCCATGATTGTGATCAAATATGAATCGTTATGTACTGCCCCCCCCCAAAAAAAAAAATCCCCCCTAAAATTTAAAGTAAAAATGTACTGACATTTATTTCCCGTTCAAAGTTCTTAACAAGAAATGTTTAATTGATTATTTATTAAGAAAAATAGCAAAATTCTTTACAAGATACTCAAAACGAATATTTTTATGACAAGAGCATTATTTCCAAGCACTTTTAAATTATTTTTAAAATACTGTGCATAATTTAATATTTACAATATAAACATCATTTATGCCGCCATAAATGAAATGAACCATTACAGGGTACAAAACTATTCGTTTGTTTGGGTTTGATAACATGTGATGTTTCAAAATAGAGAAAGCTTAGGTTCATTTTTGATCCAAAAATATTCAATTCGGTATGCGTACGTCGGTTTACTCATTTTTGAGTACTTCATTTTTTTCAGTGTATCAATCTACAGATCAAATACAGGGCTGTTCAAAAGAACTGGAAAACATATTTGGCTATGGACGGTAACTGCTGAAATCAGTTTTTCAAATGTTTCATGCGTTTTCTAAAATGTTTACTTAGTTATGTTATTTACGTCATTTGCCTAAATTACGATGTCTTGTTAAAGCATTCAGAAAGTGGTGGAAAGTATTTTATAATCTATGCTTAACGCATGATTTTTCTTACTCTTTTTTTTTTCTATTTCCCAGATCAGTCTTTTCCTATAAAACATACCAAATCTATTTAGCTCATATTCACAAAATAAAATACACACGGGAATAAAAAATTTAAATAAATATCGCTTATCATGCCGCTCTATAAATAATAGTTGTATTAATATCCGTTAATCTCCATGTTCGTACTTAATAAAGCAATGACAAATCACAAAAAATTTAAAAACTTACACATTCTAAATATCAAGCTTGAACTCAATATCAAGCATAGAACTTAATAAAAAAATATATCAGTTGATAAGCATTGTTTTTTAAGTGGAAAAATTTAAAATGTTTTAGAAGAATAGGACTCCAAAGTAGCGATATTTTGCTAAAAAGTACGGTAAAAAGATAAGATTTTATATTTACAGCAAAAGTTTATCTTAAAATTCATCGCTATATTAATACTTAGAAATTTTTCCAGAGAGAATCATTCGCCTTATATACAATATTTCAAATGAAAATCAAATATCAAATTATCTGCTTAAAAGGCGCAAAGGCCAACATAGTGAAAAAGATTCCATGCCAGCACTCGAACCCGGGCCATCAGAATAGCACACTGACATTCTATCAACTAAACCACATGGAGCAACTCCCAGCCTGTAAAATTTCTCACTATTACATGTTGGCAAGGCAAGCACAAGTTGGAATATTTATCGTGAGTCACCGACATGGGGTAAACACGAAACTTAATTAAATCCAGCATGGATTGAAACTATATTAATAATTGGAAATTTTTTCAGGAAGAAACATTCGCCTTGCATACAACATTTCAAATTAAAATTGCCTTTTAATTAATTAATTTGAAATTTGATTTTCATTTGAAATATTGCATGCAAGGCGAATGGTTCTCTGGAAAAGTTTCCAAGTATTAATATAATTTCAATCGATGCTGGAATTAATTATGTTTCGTGTTTGCATCATGTTGGTGGCTCACACTAAATATTCCATCTTGTGCTGCGTTTGTAGCCTTGCCAACATGTAATAGTGAGAAATTTTCCAGCCTGGGTATCGTTTCATGTGATTTAGTCGGTAGCATGTCAGTGCGCTGTACTGATGGCCGGGATTAGAGTCACAGCATGGAATCTTTATCACTATTTGCGTCTTTTAAGCAATTAATTTGAAATTTGATTTTCATTTGAAATCACGGTGTTTATGACAAGTTCGTCACAAATGACACATATTTCACAAATTGGTCACAGTGTGACTTCAAAGCATTGTCGCTTTCGACACAGGTTCGTCACAAAGTTAATGCTAAAATAGTCACAAATGACACACTTTTCACAAATTTGTCACACCGTGACTTCACAGAGTTGTCACAATGTGACGTCACAAATGACCTCTAAAACGGCCATAACGACCTCGCATTCTAGTCACTATGACGTCACATCGACGTCACGTGACGTCACATCGACGGTCATAAAATCACAGTGTGACTTCACAACGACGTCGCCGTGACGTCACCATGCCTTACGGGTCGGCCAAATGAGATATTCTACATTTATTGCTATAATTATCAGTCATGACTGACTCAAGAAGTGAGTGCAAATTATAAAGCAAGTACTGCATATATGACGAAACTTTGAAGATGTTTTTCACGTGCCCATTAAAAGATGCAGACTTAACAGCAAGCGAGAATTTTTAGTTTGAAACCCCAGAAGTGTTTAGAATAATAGCTGCCAACCTTTATGTTTTTTCTTACCACTAACATTTAAAAGAAAGTTTTGATTTATTTAATTGCAGATGCCAATTAAATAAAAGAAAACGTTCGTTTAAATTTTAGTGGCATGAGAAAAGCGTAAAAGTTGGCAGCAATGGTTTCGAATACTCTTTGAGAAAGTTTAGTACTATAACAGATGATCATTTAAAAAAATCAATATAGTATATAAAAGATAAATCGAGGTATGTATACCTAAAACATTTTTCAATTATATAAAATTCGTACAATTGGAAAAACATTCTGTACGTCGATGAATTAATTACATTTTCTTTTATACAAAAATAAAAAGTTTCGTCAAACCCACACGTATAATTGATTAATAATTATGTATGTTTAACCCCTTAACGCTCGAATTAAATTACGGTTTAAAAATTAAAATTGCTTATTGGCACCACTTTTATGAAAAAGAAATACTCACCTTATTTAATGACAGGTAAAACGATAGTAAAATATAGCCAATTTTACTGTTTTATAAAACTGGTGGGAATCAAACAATCTGAGTAAAAGACATAGCCCGAGAATATGACGGGAGCGAGAATTAAGGGGTTAATAAATACGTATAATTGATAATTATGTATATTTATGTGTGTATTAATTATTTAAAATTTGTTTTGTACAATTTCCATTTCCTTTCCGTTTTCGGCTAAAAATAGGAAGATTAGCGAAATTCGGTTTCGGTCTTAAAAACGTGTTTTCGGCGATTCTTAATTACAATATGTTGATTTGACGTATTCACCGAACAGAGAACATCCCAAAAAACTTTCCGTCAAAAGAAAAAAAAAAAAAAAGAAAAAAATTAATGAATAAAAGGAAAAAAAATCTGATATCCTTTTATCTTCACGAGTACACGTTTTATATTTTTATTTGTTTTTTTATTATTTATTTTTTTGCCATATTTATTACTTTAAACCTTTCGACTCGAGTGTCTCTTACACAAATTTTATTCGGTTTACACCACTTTTTAAAAAGAAGTTTCCTTCAAATACAGGATTTCAAAAATGCTCTAATTAAGTAGGGCAAATTTTAATTTCCTTTGTTACTCGAGCGAGAAACAAATTTTACAAAGAAAGATATCCCAGTCAGAGTGCAAAGGGTTAAGGTTGTTTTGTAAACAATCCATTCCTTGTTGATAAGTTCCTACAGGTCAGAAAATTTCCCTGACTTTAGGTCTGATAAACACCAGTGTTTTCTTGGAGAAAAACTTTCCTTTTAGAATTGCGCTATTATATAAATTGTGTTTCTCTATATGTAAATACTGGTATATGAGCTGAAAGTGTAGAAACCCTTTACTCGGATACACTCTTGAAATAGCCAGTCTCCTCCTATGTACAAACAATAATTCGTAATATTTATTTCGAAGATGATTAATTTTCATGTAGCACACATGATTGAAAATAGGCATTTAATTTAGATAATTTTGTAATACAGTAGAACCCCGCTAATCCGACATTACGGTTAATTCGAACCTATGATATTTTCGGTAATTGTACTTGAACAGATTAACTGAAAATATTAAAATATTGTACTAAACACAAAAGTACTTTTTACTACGAAATTTTCCGGATTACAGGATGAATGTCGGGAAAAACATGCAAAAGTAAGAATTATACAAAAATGGCAGTACAGCATGTTTTTTATTCTTTAAACAGCATGAATAGTATAAAAAAAGTACTCAATAATGTAAAAGTACATATGTACACAAATATAAAATGAAAATATGCACTCGTAGAAGCCATCTTAAAAAAATCTCGAATATCAATTTGTTTGCCAGTCACTATAAAATTATTTTCTAAAATACAAAGAGTATTTTATTCAGAAGATAAAAAATTTATTTTTCCTTTATCTAAAGAAATGTCTTTTTCTTCCCCTGTCTTCGGCGTGTTGACTGAGCTATTTATAGATTCGTGATTTTGAACAATTTGTAATGTATTGTTACGTAAAACATCCTTCTGAAGTTCCATTGGATTATTATAAACATAGGAATGATTAAACAAGGAATGTTTTTTTTTTCCGAAAGTCGTACCTGATTATCCAGCAAGCCGGATCTTAGGATGCCGGATTAGGGTATGTTTACTGTACTACTAATTACTTATAACTTACTTTTTTTAGCTAGCATCTTTTTCTTTTCTATTTTTATCGGAATTTCGGGTAATCCGAACAGGCACCGATCCCAATTAGTTCGGATTTGTAGGATTCTACTGTATTAAAATAAGTTATTTCGCCGCCACATTTCATATTCAAGTTCAGATCAAAACATGGAAGGCGATAGGCAATAGAATTGGCTGTGCTCTCTCTCTTTCTCCAACGTGCCCTGTCCTCCCCCCCCCCTTTTTTCTTACCATGCATATAAAATTTAAAATCTTTATATGCCTTAGTTTATCTTTTAATCTTTAGTAAGATAGAAACATAATAATAAGTGATGTAATAAACTACCTCACTCCCCTCAAAAAAAAAAAAAAAAAAAAAAAAATAATAATAATAATAATTCAGCTTTCTAATTTAACTTTTTCTGCTCTGTTACATTTTTGTAACAATAAATAATCAATCATATAATTCCCCATTGTCAGCCCGATCTGAAACTGAAGTTTTCCGTCCTCCCCTCTGTATTTCGAAGTACACAAATTTTAAAGCGCCCTAAAATCCTGCCCCCCCCCCAATAAATATCTGCTCACCTCTTTGTCCCTCACAACGTTTAAAAGTCTTTTTTTTTTTGCTGTATTTTGTCGCTTATTGTTATAATTATCCTCTGAAATCCGAAATTGCTCGTTAAATCGCGTCAAAAAAATATTTTCTAATTTTCTTTTTTTTTTTTAAATTTTGAGTCTCAAAATTTCAAAAAATTTAGAAAATATTTTTTTTTGTACTTTTATATTCAAATGTATAAAATTTGATGCACAGTTTTATTTATATATATAAACCAAACTTCTATAAAAAATATTGGGTTTTTTCATTGATATTTAGTTCGCATGGGGGATTTTGAAAAGTTCTTAAATATTACTGAAAATTCATTTTTTTCTCATTTTTTTGTGATAAATCTATGCCATAATGCATATAATGTACCCTTGAATAATATTTAAAGTGAAATTTACAAAAAATAAAAAAAAATGATTTTAAAGGCCCCTCGTCCCCTCAATAACACACATTTCGCTATTAAAATGATATTTACTATTTAGATTTTCTGCTATGTATTCTGATTGTCTGAATTACGCAATTTTTAGAACGTATCCAACCATAGGCATTAGAATGTTAAGTGAACCTTGTCCAGCCGGGAGAACTCGTGACATGTAGCGTCATAGATAAACATCCTCATCACTACTCTACTGGGCTTGTCATAAACAGATGGTGACTCAATTTTGACTTCGATCACTTAACAGAAGGCGCTTGTATCCCGTGCTTCAGGAAAGATTCCTAATCTTGTAAATAATCAATTGATTCAATTTAGCGACAATTATTTTTTTCTATTATTATTCCCTGATAACTTTAATTCTATGCTAAATTCAAAGAAAAGTATTATACAGGTTGGTCAGAAAAGCACTTCCCCCAGATATATGTACCCCTAGTGACCTAAATCACTAGCTCAACCAATCGAAAGGAAATTTCTGATTTAGTTATTTGAAGGCATGCGTTCGAGATCGTGTTGGTTTAAACCAATAGAGTTCTCACGGTGACGGTTACAGTGAAAAAATTTCGAAATATTCGAATGGCAACGCTCTTTTTTCTGTGTAAATTCATCAGCGCATTGAAAAAACATAAATGACATTGGAACGACGCACGTATGAGTAAAATCGCCGGTGTAATATTGTGGCACTCAATCCTAATCCGTTCCTAGGCAACATAATATTCAGCACCCTAAAACACATGATTGCATTTTTATTTTCACTATGTGTACACAAACACAACTGAATAACACATTTTAAAATAAACCCTATAACATTACTCGTTTAATCAAATGAAAAAACATCGACTACTGAAAAACATGTCTTGTAGCCACTTCTTCGTTCCTAGCAATGGCATAGCTGCCAACCTTTACGCTTTTTGGCTACCACTAAAATTTTAAGGAGATTTTCGCCTTGTTTAATCATGAGATTTCGACGATTGAGTGAGATAATATTTTTATAAAATTTTAGTGGTATGAAAAAAGCGTAAATGTTGGCAGCTATGCAATGGTCTTCAAGTGTTTTACGCCGGCAGCTTTTATCGTACGTGTATCATTCCAATGTCATTTATGGTTTTTTAATGCGCTGATGAATTTGCGCATTAAAAAATGGGTGTGGCCATTCGAAAAATTTTTCACTGCAACCGTAACCATGAGAGCTCTATTGTTTTAAATCCTCATGATCTCGAGCACATATCTTCAAATAGGTATATCTAAAATTTCTTTTCGATTGGTTGACCGGTTGGGCCGCTAGGGGTTCATATATCGATGAAGTTATTTTTATGACCACCTTGTACTTCATATCCACAATTGTTACTGTGTGAATATGCTATTTAAATTAACCCTTTGTACTCGAGAGGTGACTCTCATTTAGTGTTGGCAGGTGTCCCGCGTAAATCGGAGTTTCAAATGCTCTGAACACAAGTATTTTAAAGTAATTTTATTCGCCTTAAGATGGCAGAATTAGCTGTGATTAAAGATGGCAAAATAAACTGTAAGAAATTAGTGGTGTCAAGAGCATTTGTTGCACCGATTTACACGGGGCACCTGGCAACACTAGTCTCACTCACCACTACTATCGTCAGGTGTTCCTCGGACTAATTTCATACAGTTTATTTCGCCATATTTATTCGTTGATAATTCTGCCGTTAGATACGGCGAAGAAAATTACTTAAAAAAATACTGGATTCCAGAACATTTGGAGACCAAAACTGCATACATATTAAGTGTCCTATCTTAAATGGGAGAGGTACCCGCAAGATTAAAGAGGAGTTCACATCAATCAAGGTCACGCGCCGCGTAGCCAATGGTGTTGAACTACAGGAAGATGCCTAACTGTTTTCTTACTTCACACCACTAAAATTGTAAAGTTTTTTTCATCTTGAATAATAGCTGAAAAGTGTCTGACTAGGTAAGGTGAAGAAAACTTGGACCCCAACCAACTGTATGCGTTTTAAGCGGACAAACTTAATGCTGAAATCAGCGTAATTTAACGCTGCTGCGCCATCTTGTGGGCGGGGTTGATAACCCACATACGCGAGCTTTGGTGGGATCCAGATGCACTTGAGATCACGAAATTTTCTTCACCTTATCTAATGAGAAACTTTTCAGCTATTAATCAAGGTGAAAAAAGCTTTACAATTTTAGTGATGTAAAGTAAGAAAACAGTTAGGCATCTTCCTGTAGTTTAACCCCATCCGCTACGTGGCGCATAACCTTGATTAATGTGACCTCCTCTTCAATCTTGCGGTTACCTCTCCCATTTAAGATAGTACGCTTAATATGTATGCAGTTTTGTCCCCAACCCTTCCTCACTGCGGCATTATTTTGAAATAAATCTGGTAAACAAGATTCATATTCCATGAGTGACTAAACATTTTGAAAATATGTGCAGATGGTAGATATTCTGTCATATAGGACGTGACACTAAAAGCCCACGTATGTGGATTATCAACCCCATCCACAATATGGCGCAGCTGTGTTAATTTACGCCCGATTCCAGCATTAAATTTGTACGCTTAATATGTATGCAGTTTTGTTTGGAGAGCCGATTTACGCGGGACAACTGGCAGCACTAGTAGTGAGTGAGTATCATCTCCCGAGTGCAAAGGGTTAATATGTTATAATTATACAGAAGAAAATTCTGTAACTCTCACAACATACTGGTTTTGTATAAAGTTTACCTCGTTTTTATATGTAGAAAGCTGTAATAGAGATGAGAATATATCCTAAAAAATAAAAGTACTGTGTTAAATGCTTTGAGTGAACTTAATTTTTCTTCCAAGAAACATTTTTTTTTTTCGAATTAAACAAGTTGGAAATTTCTCCTCACACGTGGCAAATGAGGTGCGTTCGTACTATAACTACTTCTGTAAATATTTTTTGCACCGCATATTGTAATGAATGTATATTTTAATGCACTTCATAAATACATATCCATTTCATTCTGTTCGAAAGGCTGTAACATCATTAAAATGCACATCATTTTTTTCCCATTGGCCGTGATGTAACGGAAAAGTTTTGACTGTCCCTGTAATTAAACTATACACCCGATTTTCATAAAATTTGAAGTGACTCGACAAAATTTTGCAACAATTATATATTTAAAATTTCAGACTATTCGGTTGGGTCGTTTTTGCTCTGTTATCAGCGGACGGACGGACAGACAGACAGACGGACTGAATAACGACTATAGGTGCTACTTATTTATATACTTACGAACGCACCTATAAACAATTGTTATATTTCCTAATTGACCTACCGCGTATAAAATCTTTCGAAAATAATGCATCATCTTTGAATTAATCTTATATCTTTTTTATATGAAGAAAGCTGTAGAAATAGGCGAAAATGTTGCTGAAAGAAATCGGAATACAAAAAATATATTTCTTATCTGAAATATAATCCGAAGAGCATTGTTATCTTATCGACTTAAGAAATAATTAAGATGAAGATGATGTATTGACTTAATCTCACAAAAACGTTTAACATATGTTGATGATACAAAATCGAGTAATTTATATATCACTTCGATGATACAACATGTGGTATTGATATGGATATAAGTCAATCTCAACAAATGGAAATGAAGTATTCGTATTGGAAGAATATGTTATATTCGGGATATTTTGATTAAATATCCGTTACAAATACATCATAAATATATTAGATATTCGTCCTACAATTACAGGAAATTTTACTCAAGTTTTATAAAAATATTCTACACCAGAATTTATATTTAAGACTAGTTAACTTATTTATTGAAAGCATCAATTTCCGGGTAATATACAGTTTAACGCTAGAACGCAAAGCAATATAAGTAAGGGAACAAACTTAATGCTGGAATCAGGCGTAAATTAACATAGTTGCGCCACCTTGTGGACGGAGTGATAATTCACATACGCGGACTTTTAGTGTGACGTGTATTTTCTAAATCTTTAGTGACTCATAGGGATGAATTTTGTTTACCACATTTATTGCAATATAACGGCGTAGCGAGAGGAGCATCCAGATACACTTGACACCACGAAGTTTTCTTCGCCTTATCAGAAACACTTCAGTTATTAATCAAGCAGAAAAAAACTTTACAATTTTAGTGGTGTGAGTATGAAAACAGTTAGGTATCTACCTGTAGTTCACACTCCATCCGCTACGTGGCGCATGACCTTGATTGATGTGACCTCGCTTTTAATCTTGCGGTTACTTCTCCCATTTAAGATAGGACGCTTACTTATATCGCTTTTGGATTTCAGTGTGGCGCATATTTCCTAAATCTGTAGCCACTCATGGAAAGGAACTTTGTTTGCCTCATTTATTGCAAGATAATGGCGTACCGAGAGGGGTATCCAGATGCACTTGACACCACGAAGTTTTCTTCGTCTTGTGAGAAAAGTTTCAGTTATTAATCAAGGTGAAAAAAACTTTACAATTTTAGTAGTGTGAGCAAGAAAACAGTTAGGTATCTACCTGTAGTTCACACTCCATCCGCTGCGTGACGAGTGACCTTGATTGATGTGACCTCGCTTTTAATCTTGCGGTTACGTCTCCCATTTAAGATAGGACGCTTACTTATATCGCTTTGCTATAACGTCCAGTTGGTGTCAATTTGACACCGATCAAATGAAAAAATGTCGATTCGAACCAGAATTGTTTTCCTAAAATTAATTAAATTTGAAGCAGAGAACAGTGTAGCAGCTCTAGGGGCTACCCAGTTGCAAAGCAACTCCACGCCCTGTAAATGAGTAAATAGTATGAGCACATACTAAGAAAAAACAGGAATTAAACTCGTTTGAATAAATAAGTGAAATTGTTTTAAATAAAAATTCTGGTGTTGAAACGTTTTTATTAAGATTGGGTAAAATTTCCGGACGTTCTAGAGTTAACCCGGGTAATATGCGATCACGCTTAACCCTTTGGACTCCGACGTCTCTTACACAAATTTTATTCGCGAGGCAACACTTTTAAAAAAATAAATTTCCTTCAAGTACACTATTTCAAAAATGCTCTTATTAAATAAGGCAAATTTTATTTTCCTTTATTACTGGTGCCAGAAACATATTTTGCAAAGAAATATGATGTCGCTGCTGCGGCGATGGCAACGGAGTGCAAGGGGTTAATACACGGATATTTTCAGATCCTTTGAACACCGCCCATAAGGCTAATTCAAAAATATCACGTTTAATACGCGAGCGGTTATTACGTGATTCTGCTTAATAAACGATACGTTCATTTTCGGTCCTTTACAGGAAAAATCACACGTAGGAGGCGAATTCACAAATGAAGATGTGAATTTCTTCTCTCTTCTCAAATGTTGCCAATTTAGCAGATTTTTTTTTTTTTTTTACCGATATGAAGAACCGTGTTTCCGAATAATATTATTTACTTTATTTAATAACAGATTAATTAAGGCGAAAATTACTAATCTGAAATAGTGGTAGATATTTGAATAAAACAAAAGCCCGCTAATTTAGCAAAGGTGCAATTCTTCCTTGATCCCGCCTCCTAGCATTATTTGTATCTCTCTTCTTGTATGTTTTTGTTGTAGTAGACATAGTGTATAGACAAATTTGGGTTACTCAGATGCGTCATAAAAGTTATTATGATTAGAGAAGATCATATCTGTTGTTAATGACGTTATGTCTCTACTATGTTTTATAATGCATATTATAGGCCCAAAAGATAAAACTCGTAAAGATTAAACAAATATGGCTGTAGTTGGGTAATCAGGGTTCGTACAGATCAGGTAATTTCCCTGACTTAAGTTTAGTTAAACACCAGTATTTTCTTAGATAAAAACTCGTCTTTTGCAATTGCGCGATTATATAAGTCGAGTTTTTCAACATAAAAATACTGGTATTTCAGCTGAAAGTGTAGGAACCCTGGTAATTCTATTATGATTTCTTCACTTTTTGCGATGCTAACTATATGTTTTACACAAATATTAATAGGGATAGTTTTCTCTTATATTAAAAAGAAGGACAAATTATAATGCCACTCATTATTAAAAGTACTAAATGTGACTTTAAAAACTCAGTTGTACTGCAAAGATTAAATTTTTTTTCGTTTTTAAAAAAATAACTAGTGTAGTAGGTAATATTTTTATTGTTGTATTTTTGGTTGCAATTAATTAATCGACAAAAAAAAACATGTTGGAATCCAGATTTATTTTTCGTTTTTATTCCAGTCGGTCACATAATAAGAAACAATGAGTTAAAGTCGGATACAATTAAATTTTAATCTAAATATGCATAAAAGACACATTTTTCACATTCCTTAGGGACGAGTGGCCGGTATACGTGCCCCTTAGGCTGCTCAGAAACCTTCATTATTCTCACCAGTTACTTTTAATGTAAAGTTTACCTTATTTAATCAGAGTATTTTCGCGATTGAATTACAGAAAATTTTCTGTTTTGAACAACCAGTGGCAAAATATTAAAAATTAAGCAAAGGACTCTCTTCGCGAATGGGTTAAATGGGTAAATAAGCCTAGTTCCCAGATAGAATGAACATTAGCAGCAATTTTGATTTTTTCTGATATTATCTTGTTGTGACAAAGGGCATATCCGGATAAGCATTGGAAACATGCCTTTCAATCAAATTTCCCTATTTTTTGGCCAGATGTGGCTACATATCTGACAATATATTTCCCCTATTATCACCCTATAAATATTGATATTTAATGCGATAAAAACGTTTTTTCGATTTTTTAAAAAACGGATTTTCTCAAAAACTTCTGAATGGAATTTCATGCCATTAATTGAGGATATATAGATACCAAAGATGCATAACTGGTAATTTTTGTATAATTTTCTGTCTATAAAAACTGTGTGAAACAGCGAAATAAAAATTAAAAAAAATAAAAATCATATTTTATGGTTATCCGAAAATTACCCTTTTCTTGCAAAAAATTCCCCATATATACCCGTATATTCTATATAAATGCCGAAAGTTTGCTTTGAGTACTACATATAAATATTTACAAAAATGTATATTAAAATTATTGAAATTCATTTTAAGACGTTATTTGGGGCGGAGCAACTCAACTTCGACACCCTAAGAATTTTTGGAAAAACAGTTACAGAATTGCTGTATTTTAAATTTTAATGAACGCATGAGCAATATTCTCAACGCTGTCGATATCAAAATGAACATGAAGTTGAAAAACATATCTTATATGCTTAATGGAATATCAAATACATCAGTTGACATATTGTCTGCTGACTTTGTTCCAAAAATTCTTGGGATGTCGAAGTTGAGTTGCTCCGCCCGAAATAACGCCTAAAATGAATATCAATAATTTTACTATACATTTTTGTAAATATTTATATGTAGTACCCATCGCAAACTTTCCGCAGTTATATAGAATATACGGTATATATGTGAAACTTTTTACAAGAAAATGGTAATTTTCGGATAACCATAAGATATGATTTTTAATTTTTTTAATATTTATTTCGCTGTTTCACACAGTTTTTATAAACAGAAAATTATAAAAAAAATTACTATTTATGAACCTTTGGTATCTATATATCCTCGGTTAATGGCATGAAATTCCGTGCAGCAGTTTTTTAGAAAATCCGTTTTTTAAAAAAATCGAAAAAACATTTTTATCTCATTAAATATCAATATTTATAGGGTGATAATAAGGGAAATATATTTTCAGATATGTAGCCACATCTGGGCAAAAAATCAGGAAATTTGATTGAATGGCATATTTCCAATGCTTATCCGGCTATGCCCTTTGAATTGTTTAATTCGCAGCAAATCTCCCACTAGGTATACCATCACCCACTTGCATGAGTAGTTCGTTGTGAAACTGACGGCAAGACTGTCTTTAATTCCCAAAAGTGACGAAAGCAAAAAATCACTCTGTTGAGAGAATAGACAATCAGCAGATACGCAGAAATTGTAGAAATTTTATTCGTTTTGCACCGATTTTTTAAACGCCATACTTGTAAAATATAAACAAAAAAAAAAGACTTAAACTTAAAACTCATAAGTACTACCGTAACTTGTTTATGGTGGTAAAGAAAGACGGTGCGTACACGTCTAAAGATCCCTTCGAAGGGGTTAAACTTCTTGTTTAACAGTTGTAAACATTTAATGTGGCATGGAAAGTTTATTACTTTCTGTTTGCAGTATTTTTGATTACTTGCTTGCCGTTAACCCTCTCGCTGCTTAAGTAAGTCTTCAGGATGAGCGTGTTTCACAGAATTTTTAACGACGAACCTCCTTTACACTTCTTTTAATTCTTCGACACCAGTTTTTGCCACTTTGTAATCGCTTTTATTTAATCGCTCAAAATCTGAGATTAAATAACATGAAAATTTTCAAACTAAAACACTGGTATTCAAATTTAGAAATTTTGTTCGCTTTAGCAGGCGAAATATCTTGGCAACCGGCTTTAACCCCTTCGGGACGAGTGTCCTTTACAGAATTTTTAATTTTTAATCACCGGTTTTTTAAAACAGAAAATTTTGCCTAATTGAATCGGGAAAATTCTCGGATTAATTAAAGCAAAATTTACAATTAAATTTTACTGGTGAGACTGATTCTGAGCACTTTACGCGGCACAAATACCGGTTGCTCGTCCCCAAGGAGTTAATGAGTTAATTTGCAATAAATGTGATGCAGCATGAATTTAACCTGCACGACAAGTTAGCTGCAAGTTCAAAGTGTGGTGACTTCGGCGTTTGCATTATCTTGCTGCAGTCTTGTTATGAAATTTCAGTCTTGTCATGCTGGGCTTGCTGCAACTTTGCAGGTTTTCAAATCAAGACGTCTACATATTTTCTGGAAACTAAAAATGCTATGTGGATTCCTGATACATTATACAAATCACGTCTAATATGTGATCCCGCATAATACGCGACATTTGTCCACCCCTTTAAAACGCGTCTTAACTGAGATCGACTGAATTTAGTATATTTTAAAGAAATGTCTGTTTTGAATAAATATTTTGAATGTATCTGTCGGGTCCATTGGATCCATCAGGGACACTGAGAACTAGCTAATCACAGATATTTTTAATGCATTGTTTTTTTCATCAAACTAGTAAATATTTCGCAAAAATTAATATTTACAAATTTCAGGTTATTTACATTTAATTGACAAAAGAGTTGCAGATAGTACTGAATATTGTTCTATCGTAGTAATAAAATTCTGGGCATTTAAAGTAATTTATTATTACTTTTATAATATGGAATGCAAATACCTAATGGTGCTTAAATAAAAGTTTAAACATCTGTTAACACAATATTATTTAACCCTTATCGTTCCTATGCCACTTAATACGTGACATCGGGACCACCATCTTATACACGAATTTTATTCGGTTAGCGCCACTTTTTTTTAACCCCTTGAGGGGCGGTGGGATGAAATATATCCCACCTAATTTAAACAAGATTCTCACCAGAAAATTTTAACTAAATTTTATATTTTTAACTTTCGAGGAAAATCGTTAATAAATTGCTTTATCCTATTTAACCCTAGAACTACCGAAAATTTTACTCAAGTTTTATAAAAATATTGCACATCAGAATTCTTATTTAAAACTATGGAACTTATTTACTTAACTCATTATTGTCTGGTTTACACATTTAGTTTATTTTAAAGAAAGTTCTGGTTAGAATAAATATTTCGAATGTACCCATCGGGCCCACTGGACCCGTCTGGTAGACGGAGGGTTAAAAATAAAAGTTTTCGAATTTTCCGGTGAAAATTCAATATTTAGAGACATTTTTGCTTGCTCATCAAGGGGTTAAGAAACAATTTCAACAGCACTCTGACAACAAGTACAAGAGAGAGGTACAATAAAATGTATCTTTAAATTATAGTGGTCCGAATAGAATATAAAAATTATAATCATGTATAAAAGTCTAGTGTCTGATAAGGGTTAATGCATATGCACTGTTTACTTTTCTATAGCTGCAAACTTTTAAGCTTTTTTTGTTACCACTAAAATTTAATAGCAAATGTTGGCCTAAAATACTGCTGAAATCTAAAATTAAAGTCTCAAGAATCTTACTTTTTACCTGGCGGTGCAATTTGGCAACATGTCATATTTAATTTTTTTTCTCAGTCACTATAAAACATAAATGCATAAAATTTTTAATATAGACAACCTAATATCTCTTCTATTTAAAATATTTTTTTAATATTCTATGTTGAAATTTTATTTTATATTTGTTACATTTAATTTAGATAAAAAATTTAAAATTGTTTCTTAAATTTTATGCTTGCGCGCAACATTTTTCACAAACTAATAAAGCAATTTGCATGAAACTTGGTAAATATCTTCATTTTAAGGTCAAGAATAACTTATACTTCAAATTTAGTATTATAATTGGATTAATTATTTAAAACTGGCAATTTTTCAATAAAAAAAATGTTTTTTTTTTTCAAAATTTTATAATTTAAATTTTAATCTATATATATAAAAGCCGTTCTCTGTGTGTATGTCCTTTATACAAATCTTTAATTTTTGACCGATTTGCACGAAACTTGCTGTACATAGGCTTTAGAACGTGGAATAGATCCCTGTCACCTTTAAAAATCACCAGACCAATATTTATCCCTTTTTTCTATCATCTTTCAAAATTTAACATTATAGAAATATCTCATTTTAAATTTTCAAATTCAATAGCTTCTTTCCTGTTGCCACACATCTAAAAAACTGCTCAATAATTTAAAAAAAATTGTTAACTCGAGTACTTTGTTTTATTAGCCAATAAAAATTCAGACTCGACTGCTGTATTTTTACATTTTTGAAATCGACGTCATTCTAATCAGAAAATGCACATATTTCATATATTTATGTAAAAACTTTAACTAAGCATGTTTTAAAATGACCTTAGAAGTACTTTAGTTGAATGTTAAAAAATCTATTTTAATGAAGTCGTTTCAATATCAAGAATCAAATAAGGAAAATGATAATAGTAAAAAAAAAATCGTTTGCTAGATATGACGTCAATGTCATCAATATAATTTCAAACTGGCTCTAAAAACTGGATGCAACAATTTATTCCCTATTTCTTTGTAATCTTTAATTATATCATTTAGATAAATGTTTTAATACCTGAAATGCAGTGATAACCATTCTACGATTTGTATCGAATACGGTTACATAAAATACGATTTTTGTACGATTTATATTAAATAGAAATTATAGCTACTATTTTTTAAGGTAAGCTTTTTTTCTTTTTTAAACAAAATTTCATGGCTGACAGACTTTTTTGTTAGACGTTGAAATAATGGGATGCATGATGTTTAGAGATGAAATTGCAGTAAAAGCGTAATTTATGGTACGGTTAGGTTGTTGCCACCAACAATATGGTGCTAGGCGTTACTCATAGATATGTTTTTTCTTCATAATATTGCATTAATAGCAAACGGATATGTCTTTCTGAATTGGGTTACAGGTATATTTAAAAATATATCCGTGATTGAAAATTAATTTAAAATGGATAAACAATCCGTAAATTGAGATAAGCTTTTCAAAAAAAAATTATTGAAAGTACTTTTTTTATTCTATTAGATTTTGGAATAATCAAATGTGCGATGTTTAAAGGTTAAATTGCAGTAAAAGTTAAATTTATGTTTGGGTTAGGTTATTGCCACCAACAATATGATGCTAGAGTTACTCATAGTTCATCAATGTCTTTACTTTATAATATTGAATTAAGAGCAAACAGGTATATCTTTCGTAATTGGGCTGCATGTAGGGATGAGATTTCCACGTTTTTGCACACCGGTATATTCTTAAAGAAAATGTTGTTCTGTTAAATCAAGAGAGTGTCCCGATTAAATGAAATATCGTTTACTCTAACAAAATACTGTTGTGAAAACATGCGGAAATATTATCCCTGGCTGCATGCAAATCAAAAATATCCATGATTGAAAATTACTTTAAAATCCATTCACATGGAAAAATTGAGATACAATTTTCAAATAAATTTCATTTGACAGAAGCTTTTTCTATTCGACAGTTTGAAAAACGAAATTGTATGATGATCATAAGTTTAAAAAAATTTAGTAACGGCAAAATTTATGGGTTAGGTCATTGCCATCATCAGTATAATGTCACAATTGGCATTATGTTTGTAGTTTTTTTTAATATATATATATTTGAAGATGACTCAATGAAACAGTCGAAACATGTAAATTTTTAATATTTTTAACGTTTTTTATTATTTAAATGACGCTTTTTAAGCAAATAATTGTACTTTAATATATGTTATGACATTTGTTTGGAATATACATTATTATGGTATAGTTAATAGTAGACGCAATTAAAACTATTTTACTTATATTTCTTATCGGTCTTTTAACGATTCGTGGACGGTAATGCACCAATCTCAGTTATTGTCACTGCCGTATTATTTCATTTTAATGTATTTTACCCGGGTGGACCATTATTATTGACACGAGCGAATCCGGGTAGATCTGCTAGTTTCAAATAAAATAAATTAATAAATTGCGTACAAATGAAGTATACGTTCAACATACATTAGTTTCGCATCATTATCAATATTTTTGGGGCTCTTGAACCAATAGTTTTGCTACAGTCTTTGCTACAGTGCATGCAAGTCAAAAAACAATTTTAATTTTTTATCAAAATTAAACATAAGAAAATATTTCAATATAGAATATTAAATAAAATATTTTAAATAGAAGAGATATTAGTTTGTCTATATTAAAAATTTTATGCATTTATGTTTGATAGAGACTAAGAAAAAAAATTAAATGCGGCATGTAGCTAAATTGCACGCCATGTAAAAATGTAAGACACCTGAGAACTCTTAAAGGAGCTGATCACTCAGCTTCAGAATCCTTCTCCGTAATGTTAAGTCTATGGACTTTTGATGCATTCGTATATTTAAAATATCTTCTCGGGAAATTCCTATTTTTAACATCTTTTTTCTGTGTTCTCTTCTTAGAGGATGTCTCTTTTTTCCTTAGTTTTCAAAATATTTCTAAAATCTATGCTGAATTTAATATTTTATGTGTCAAAAGTGGGCAATCAGTGAGTAAGATTTTAACACTTCATATAAAATTAAGTCTATGCTTTAGAAATATTTTGAGAACTAAAAAAAAAAAAAAAAAAACAGATATATTTTAGGAAGTTTACACAAAAAATAGAAGTTAAAAATATTCATTTCTCGAGGAGATATATTTTAAATATACGAATGCATCAAATGCCCATAGACTTTACATTATTGAGGGGAAATCGGATGCTTAGTGACCAGTCCCCTTAAATAAGTCAAAAATTTCTTTTAAAATTCAGTGGTAAAGTCGAGCTTCAAAATAGGCAGCTGTGCTATCCTTGATAAATTACCACTGTCAACATGGACCGATAAATTTTGCTTTTATTGTAAGTTTTTCAAATTTTAAATATGGCACATTTTCTATTTTTACACTGTCGAGTAGAAACAAATGTACTGTCAAATGCTATTTCCTTGAAATATGTATCATAACTTAACGATTTTATTTATTGTTTAAAAATAATTTTCAAACTGAAATAAATTTACATTTACGAATAACCCAATTGCGGAAGATTAAGCAGTTTCCACGCAAAAGAATGTAAAAAAAAGTATCATTTGTATTTTTTTTTTTTGTAATATTCCATAACTAAATTACCAATTGAAATTAAAACTTCTGAAATACATAAATAATTAATGTACGGTTTTATTAGCTAGGTAATCGAAGTGCGTGCTGAAGCAATGAAATAATCAAAACCACAGAGGTACAATAAATAGTATACTTTTTCTCGATTGACCGCTTTAATGCGGCTGATACGAAAGTACTAAGAATGCTTTTTTGTGCAGTTAGAAGCCAATCTAAGGAAACTGACTAAATGTAAAAAATAATAATAATAAATAACATAAAAGTAATGAGACTTTCCATTTAAAACAGGGGTGGCCAACAGTGCACGCCTGATACCACTAAAATTTTACAGAAAAAATCGACTTATTGAATCGCAGAGATTCGATGATTAGATAAGGCAATGATTACTGTAAAATTTTAGTGGTGTGGCGCGTGCCACAGTTGGCCACCCCTGATTTAAAACGATTGTCATCAACGTTAGGTACACCGAGCAGTATCCTGGATTGCATCAGCTGGTTACAGATAAAATAAAATGTTAAAATAATTATATTTCACACCTAAAAAATGTAATTGATGCTACGTATAATAATAATAATAAATATTGTCATGTGTTTTTAAATAATAATAATGAACCTCACGAGAGCGTATACGTTTGCGAAAGCAACGTGTATGGCGCGTATTATAAAACTAAGAAGTAGATGTTCATCACTTAGATCCACAATAAACAGAGGCCCTACTCCCTATTCTGATAATGGAGTTATGAATAAAGGAAAGGTGACATATAGATTGCTGTCTACAAGTTGTGAGCGACGTAACTCAGGGGGTTGTCACAAGATGGCGGCTGTTTTTTTTAAAATGGGATCTTCAGTTTCTGTTAACCACCGGGGCAAAATTCCCACCAGTAAAATTGAATAAACAATTTTGCTTATTTAAGCGTCTTCAAATTTGGTAAAAATTTCTATTTTTTTAGTAGTGTCAGTTTGTTTCAGTGGTTGTCATAATATGGCGGAAATGCAGGGCCTAACTACTACCAAAGTAAACTTCCACCAGTAAAACTGAAAATCCATTTCTGCGATTATTTATGACTTATATTATGCTTTAATAAGGCGCTTAAATAAGGAGAAAATTTCTATATAAATTTACTGGTAGGAGTTTCCACTGGCGGTAATCAACTCCTGGGAAAGAGGTTACAGTTGAAGATTCACTATTTTTAGGATATGTCAGTTCCTCTGTATTAATAGTCCCTGATAATAGCATATGATTCTGATACATTGAATCCAGCAGTCCGCCCATGAATGCAATGCCAAAGCATCTCCGAGGAAAATTTCAGGCAAAACGTAGATTTCCTCCCGTTGAGCAGGCTTGCCAGTTTTGTCTCATTTTTCATTCCAAAATTTCGCATTCACACAATATATGTAATTACTTATTATTTTATGTAATTACTTATTATTTTTTATTCTGTTTAATGAAAAGCATTTCGTTATACATTAAAATTCAAAATTCTTCTTTAAGAATTTCCTGTGTGAATTCGAAGTTCTTTTCATTAAAATATAGTCCAAACTGGCAACCCCACCGTAGAGTAGTAAAGGATGAATATTTTAAATTTTTTTATTGAAAACGGCTATAGATTTTAATTAAATTCATCGCATATTTTCAATTTTATATTTGTTAAAAGTGAAATTTTACGTATCCCCCCGCCCTCCCCCCCAAAAAATAGAAAAATTTGTTAAGTGTTGCTCATAAAAATATCACAAGATATAGAAATAATAACAATTGCTAAAACGTATGCGAAAGTTTTCAAAAAATGCTTCTGTTATTAAGACACGTGCAGGATTCTTTACTTGTAAGGCTTCTGTAATACGGGCTGACTCCATTTAATTTCCCAAACGGACGCGTGAATTGGCATCTTATCACGTAAGCAGAGGTGCCAAGTTCGCACTAATCTTCCGTAATGCGTCGATTAATTTAACCCAGTTTACCAACGTTTCGAACCAGAAAAATTATTTGATGAATCTTTATTTATTCAATTCCAGTGTTCTACGTGGAATTTATTTAATTTCATCTCTGAAAAAAAAAATTCTGGTACGAAATGTATTAAACCAGGGTTAAATTAACCGACATATTACGGAGGATTAGTGGCAACTTGGCACCTATGCGTAACGTGGCAAGTGAATTTAGTTACGCTGCTCTAATAGTATAATAATTTAGTCTCCTGCAAAAATATAACAATAAATAATTAATATATTTAATTATGTCGTATATAAAAAAAAAGTTACATGTCGTTATGCTTTTGTATAATGCTATATTACAATTCAAAATTTATTTTCATCAATTAATGTTTATTGATATGTTTTGTATTCATATTTAAGAAAGACAATATAAATTGAATTACAACTAAATTTTATTTAATCTATACTCATCTATATCTATACTCCTATTATAAAGAGGAAAAAGTTGTTTATTTGTCGGAGGTAAGCTCTGGAACTACCGAACCGATTCCAAAAGTAATGGTATCAAAATGATGGTGTGAGTCCAACTTAGAACATAGGCTATATCTTATGTCGGTGCCACTACACCAAAGGGGGTGTAGGAGCAAAAAACGTTCTAAAAATGCGATTTTAGCGTTACTAAAGGGCCTAGAAATATGAAATTTTGAGTATTAGTTACTTATAAGATATAAATGATGTCTAAGAACAGTTCTTAAACAATTCGAAATTTAAAAGGGGTGAAAATGCACAAAAAGCGTTCTATAAAACGTTCTAAATGGTAGTTTCCACACAATCTCAGTAAATACTAAACCGATTTAAAAAATATTGGTGTCTTAATGATGGTGACAACGCTTGCTCCAAGATAGGCTATGTTTTATGTCGGTGTCACTACCCCAAAGGGGGTGCAGGAGCTAAAAACGTTCTAAAAATGAGATTTATGTGTTAGTGAAGGGCTTAGAAATATGAAATTTGAAATATTAGCTACTTATTAGATATAAAGGATTTCTAAGAACAGTTCTTAAACAATTCGAAATTTAAAAGGGGTGAAAATGCGCGAAAAGCGTTCTAAAAAACGTTCTAATGGTGGTTTCTACACAACCTCAGGAAATACCAAACCGATCTAAAAAATAATGGCGCAAAATGATGGTGACAACCTTTGCTCCAACATAGGCGATGTTTTATGTCGGTGCCACTACCCCAAAGGGGGTGCAGGAGAAAAACGTTCTAAATTGCGGCTTTTGCGTAACGGAAGGGCCTAGAATCGTGAAATTTGGAATGGTAGTTAGTTATAAGATATCAATGATCTCTAAGGACATTTCCTAAAAAAATCGAAATTTAAAAGGGGGTCAAAATGCGCATAAAGCGTAGTAAAAAACTTTCTAAATTGCGATTTCTATGCAATCTCAGGAAGTACTGAACCGATTTCAAATATAATGGTGTAAAAATGATGGTGACAGATCTTGCTCCAAGATAGGCTATATTTTATTTATGTTTCCACTACCCCAGAGGAGATGCAGGAGCAAAATGCGCGAAAAGCGTTCTAAAAACGTTCTAAATGCCGATTTGTCGGCAATATCTCAGGAAGAATGAATCTGATTTCAAACGTAATAGTAGGAAATTGATGCTGACAGCCTCTGCTCTAACACAGACACTATTTTATGTCGTTATTACTATCACTAAGACGTTGCAGGAGCAAAAAAGCGTTGTAAATTTCAATTTTTGTGATCGGTAGAGGCTAGCAACTTAAAATTAGGCAAGGTACATATTTATTAGATATAAATGATCTTTAAGAACAGTTTCGAAAAAATTGGAAATTTAAAAAGGGGTGAAAATGCGCGAAAAGCGTCCTAAAAACGTTCTAAATTGCGATTTCTACTCAATCTAAAGAAATACCAAAGCTATTTCAAAAGTAATGGTTGCAAATAAATGGTGACAGTCCCTGCTATAGCATAGGTTATATTTTATGTTGCTGTCACTACCATCTGAGGCTGAGGGTTGCAAAAGCAAAACATGTTCTAATTTGCGTTTTTTTCACAACTGAGGCGTCTAACACTTTGAAGTATGGCATGGTATTTACTTACAAGATGCAACTGCTTTCTAAGAACAGTCGAATGAAAATTCCAAATTAATAAAAAATGAAGTGAGTGAAAAGCGTTATAAATTACAATTTTTAAGCAAACTTATAAATTACCAAACCGATTAAAAAAATAATGATGACAAATTTTGGTGATAGATTCTGCTCAAACATAAGCTATATTTTATGTCTGTTCCACTACAACCAGAGGGTTGCAGGAGCTAAAAACTTTCTAAATTGCGATTTCTGTGATACTGAAAAGGCTAGAAACTTTAAATATGACGTGGTAGTTACTTATAAAATATAAATGCCCTCGAAGGAACGTCGAAAATAAATTCGAATTAAAAAGGGGTGAAGCGAAGGGGAGGTGCGAAAAGCATTCTAGAAAAGTTCTAAATTACGATTCTATGCAATTTCAGGGAATATAAACCGATTATAAAAGTAATAGTTGCGAATCAATGGTAACAGTCTCTGATCCTACACAGGCTATATTTTATGCCGGTGATTCTACCACCTGGTGTTCACAGGAACAACAAACGTTCTAAAAAAGGGCTTTAAAAGCTTTTTAAATTACGTTTCTGTGGAATATTAGGAAATAATAAACCGATTTAGAAATTAATGTTGGCAAATTAATGGTGGCAGTTCCTGTTTCAACATAGCCCTTTTTGTTGAGAAAGGTGGTAGGACTTGGAATTTGACATGATGGTTAATTTTAAGATGTAAGAAGATGGTTTCTAAAAAATTCAAAACTTCAAATGAATACTGAAATGAGCGTATTAATTGAGCATAAAAGTTTCAAAACATTTTTTAAATTATCATTTATTTAGTTTTACTTCATTTTATTAATTTAAGTCTCATTTCTGCATAATGCAGTGTAATAATGATGTTTAATCAAACTGTGTTTTAAATAGTAATTTTTGAATTATTCCTAAAAGTAATAAGTACCTTTTAATTAAAAAAAACTTTTAATAAAATAAAATATTACCTTTTAATAAAATAAAAATTTAGTTAGTACCTTTTAATAAAAATTAGACATATAAATATCACTTGGCATATTTCAACTATTACGCGAGCAAAGCCGCGGGGTTTGCTAGTCATCTATCTATACTCCTATTATAAAGAGGAAAAAATTGTTTATTTGTCGGAGGTAAGCTCTGGAACTACCGAACCGATTCCAAAAGTAATGGTATCAAAATGATGGTTTTAGTCCAACTTAGAACATAGGCTATATCTTATATCGGTGCCACTACCCCAAAGGGGGTGTAGGAGCAAAAAACGTTCTAAAAATGCGATTTTAGCGTTATTGAAGGGCCTAGAAATATGAAATTTCGAATATTAGTTACTTATAAGATATAAATGATGTCTAAGAACAGTTCTTAAACAATTCGAAATTTAAAAGGGGTGAAAATGCACAAAAAGCGTTCTAAAAAACTTTCTAAATGCTAGTTTCTACACAATCTCAGGAAATACCAAACCGATTTAAAAAATATTGGTGTCAAAATGATGGTGACAACGTTTGCTCCAAGATAGGGTATGTTTTATGTCGGTGCCACTACCCCAAAGGCGGTGTAGGAGCAAAAAACGTTCTAAAAATGCGATTTTAGCGTTACTGAAGGACCTAGAAATATGAAATTTTGAATATTAGTTACTTATAAGATATAAATAATGTCTAAGAACAGTTCTTAAACAATTCGAAATTTGAAAAGGGTGAAAAGGCGCGAAAATCGTTCTAAAAAAACGTTCTAAATGGTGGTTTCTACACAATCTCAGGAAATACCAAACCGATTTAAAAAATATTGGTGTCAAAATGATGGTGACAACTCTTGCTCCAAGATAGGCTACGTTTTATGCCGGTGTCACGACCCCAAAGGGGGTGCAGGAGCAAAAAACGTTCTATAAATGCGATTTATGTGTTACTGAAGGGCCTAGAAATATGAAATTTGAAATATTAGCTATTTATTAGATATAAAAGATTTCTAAGAACAGTTCTTAAAGAATTCGAAATTTGAAAGGGGTGAAAAGGCGCGAAAAGCGTTCTAAAAAACGTTCTAATGGTGGTTTCTACACAATCTCAGGAAATACCAAACCGATCTAAAAAATAATGGCGTCAATATGATGGTGACAACCCTTGCTCCAACATAGGCGATGCTTTATGTCGGTGCTACTACCCCAAAGGGGGTGCAGGAGAAAAACGTTCTAAATTGCGGCTTTTGCGTTACGGAAGGGCCTAGAATCGTGAAATTTGGAATAGTAGTTAGTTATAAGATATCAATGATCTCTAAGGACATTTCCTAAAAAAATCGAAATTTAAAAGGGGGTCCAAATGCGCAAAAAGCATCGTAAAAAACTTTCTAAATTGCGATTTATGTGCAAACTCAGGAAATACTGAACCGATTTCAAATATGATGGTGTAAAAATGATGGTGACAGATCTTGCTCCAAGATAGGCTATATTTTATATCTGTTTCCACCATCCCAGAGGAGATGTAGAAGCAAAATGCGCGAAAAGCGTTCTAAAAACGTTCTAAATGCCGATTTGTCGGCAATATCTCAGGAAGAATGAATCTGATTTCAAACGTAATGGTAGGAAATTGATGCTGACAGCCCCTGCTCTAACATAGACGCTATTTTATGTCGGTATCACTATCACCAAGACGTTGCAGGAGCAAAAAAGCGTTCTAAATTTCGATTTTTGTGATCGGTAGGGGCTAGCAACTTAAAATTAGGCAAGGTGCATATTTATTAGATATAAATCATCTTTAAGAACAGTTTCGAAAAAATTGGAAATTTAAAAAGGGGGTGAAAATGCGCGAAAAGCGTCCTAAAAACGTTCTAAATTGCGATTTCTACTCAATCTAAGGAAATACCAAAGCTATTACAAAAGTAATGGTTGCAAATCAATGGTGACAGTCCCTGCTATAACATAGGTTATATTTTATGTTGCTGTCACTACCCTCTGCGTGTTGCAAAAGCAAAACATGTTCTAATTTGCGTTTTTTGCACAACTGAGGGGTCTAACACTTTGAAGTATGGCATGGTATTTACTTACAATATGCAACTGCTTTCAAAGAACAGTCGAAAGAAAATTCCAAATTTAAAAAAATGAAGTGAGTGAAAAGCGTTATAAATTACAATTCTTAAGCAAACTTATAAATTACCAAACCGATTTAAAAAATAATGATGAAAAATTTTGGTGATAGAACCTGCTCAAACATAAGCTATATTTTATGTCTGTTCCACTACCACCAGAGGGTTGCAGGAGCTAAAAACTTTCTAAATTGCGAATTCTGCGATATTGAAAAGGCTAGAAACTTTAAATATGACATGGTAATTACTTATAAAATATAAATGCCCTCGAAGGAACGTCGAAAACAAATTCGAATTAAAAAGGGGTGAAGCGAAGGGGTGGTGCGAAAAGCATTCTAAAAAATTCTAAATTACGATTTTATGCAATTTCAGGGCATATAAACCGATTATAAAAGTAATAGTTGCGAATCAATGGTAACAGTCTCTGATCCTACATTTTATGCATTTATTTTATGCAGGTGATTCTACCACATGGGGTTCACAGGAACAACAAACGTTCTGAAAAAGGGCTTTAAAAGATTTTTAAATTATGTTTCTGTGGCATATTAGGAAATAACAAACCGATTTCAAAATTAATGTTGGCAAATTAATGGTGACAGTTCCTGTTTCAACATAGCCCTTTATGTTGAGAGAGGTGGTAGGACTTGGAATTTGACATGATGGTTAATTTTGAGATGTAAGAAGATGGTTTCTAAAAAATTCAAAACTTCAAATGAATACTGAAATGAGCGTATTAATTGAGCATAAAAGTTTCAAAATATTTTCTAAATTATCATTTATTTAGTTTTATTTCATTTTATTAATTTAAGTCTCATTTCTGCCTAATGCAGTGTAATAGTGATGTTTAATCAAACTGTGTTTTAAATAGTAATTTTTGAATTATTCCTAAAAGGACAAAGTACCTTTTAATAAAATAAAATATTACCTTTTAATAAAATAAAAATTTAGTTAGTACCTTTTAATAAAAATTAGACATATAAATAACACTTGGCATATTTCAAATATTACGCGAGCAAAGCCGCGGGGTTTGCTAGTCATCATACTTCCTATTATAAAGAGGTAAAAATTGTTTATTTGTCGGAGATAAGCTCAGGAACTACCGAACCGATTCCAAAAGTAATGGTATCAAAATGATGGTGTTCGCCCAACTTAGAACATAGGCTATATCTTATGTCGGTGCCACTACCCCAAAGGGGGTGCAGGAGCATAAAACGTTCTAAAAATACGATTTTTGCGTTACTGAAGGGCCTAGAAATATGAAATTTGGAATATTAGTTACTTATAAGATATAAATGGTGTCTAAGAACAGTTCTTAAATAATTCGAAATTTAAAAGGGGTGAAGATGCACAAAAAGCGTTCTAAAAAACGTTCTAAATGGTAGTTTCTACATAATCTCAGGAAATACCAAACCGATTTAAAAAATATTGGTGTCAAAATGATAGTGACAACGTTTGCTCCAAGATAGGCTATGTTTTATGTCGGTGCCACTACCCCAAAGGGGGTGTAGGAGCAAAGAACGTTCTAAAAATGCGATTTATGTGTTACTGATGGGCCTAGAAATATGAAATTTGAAGTATCAGCTACTTATTAGATATAAAGGATTTCTAAGAACAGTTCTTAAACAATTCGAAATTTAAAAGAGGTGAAAATGCGCGAAAAGCGTTCTAAAAAACGTTCTAAATGGTAGTTTCTACACAATCTCGGGAAATACTAAACCGATTTGAAAAATAATGGCGTCAAAATGATGATGAAAATCCTTGCTCCAACATAGGCTATGTTTTATGTCGGTGCCACTACCCCAAAGGGGCTGCTGGAGAAAAACGTTCTAAATTGCTGTTTTTGCGTGACGGAAGGGCCTTGAATCGTGAAATTTAAAATGGTAGTTAGTTATAAGATATCAATGATCTCAAAGTACATTTCCTAAAAAAAAATCGAAATTTAAATGGGGGGTCAAAATGCGCAAAAAGCGTTGTAAAAAACGTTCTAAATTGCAATATCTATGCAATCTCAGGAAATAATGAACCGATTTCAAATATAAAGGCGTTAAAATGATGGTGAAAGTTCTTGCTCCAAGATAGGCTATATTTTATATATGTTTCCACTAACCCAGAGGAGATGCAGGAGCAAAATGAGCGAAAAGCGTTCTAAAAATGTTCTAAATGCCGATTTGTCACCAATATCTCAGGAAGAATCAAACTGATTTCAAACGTAATGTTAAGAAATGGATGCTGACAGCCTCTGCTCTAACATAGACGCTATTTTAAGTCGGTATCACTATCACCTAGACATTGCAGGAGCAAAAAAGCGTTCCAAATTTCGATTTTTGCGATCGGTAGGGGCTAGAATCTTAAAATTAGGCAAGGTACATATGTATTACATATAAATGATCTTTAAGAACAGTTTCGAAAAAATTGGAAATTTAAAAAGGGGTGAAAATGCGTGAAAAGCGTTCTAAAGATATTCTAAATTGCGATTTCTACTCCATCTTAGGAAATTCCAAAGCTGTTTCAAAAGTAATTGTTGCAAATCAATGGTGACAGTCCCTGCTATAACATAGGTTATATTTTATGTTGCTGTAACTACCATCTGAGGGTTGCAAAAGCAAATCATGTTCTAATTTGCGTTTTTTGCATGACTGAAGGGTCTAACACTTTGAAGTATGACATGGTATTTACTTACAAGATGCAACTGCTTTCTAAGAACAGTCGAAAGAAAATTCGAAATTAAAAAAAAAATGAAGTGAGTGAAAAGCGTTATAAATTACAATTTTTATGTAACCTTATCAAATACCAAACCGATTAAAAAAATAATGATGACAAATTGTTGGTGATAGATCCTGCTCAATCATAAGCTATATTTTATGTCTGTGCCACTACCACCAGAGGGTTGCAGTAGCTAAAAACTTTCTAAATTGCGATTTCTGTGATACTGAAAAGCATAGAAACTTTAAATATGGCATGGTAGTTACTTATAAAATATAAATGCCCTCGAAGGACTGTCGAAAATAAATTCGAATTAAAAAGGGGTGAAGTGAAGGGGAGGTGTGAAAAGCATTCGAAAAAAGTCCTAAATTACGATTTCTACGCAATTTCAGGGAATATAAACCAAATATAAAAGTAATAGCTGCGAATCAATGGTAGGAGTCTCTGATCCTACACAGGCTATATTTTATGCCGATTATTCTACCACCTGGGGTTCACAGGAACAACAAACGCTCTAAAGAAGGTCTTTAAAACTTTCTAAATTACGTTTCTGTGGAATATTAGGAAATAACAAACCAATTTCAAAATTAATGTTGGCAAATTAATGGTGACATTTTCTATTTCAACGTAGCCCTTTATGTTGAGAGAGGTGGTAGAACTTGGAATTTGACATGATGGTTAATTTTAAGATGTTAGAAGATTGTTTCTAGAAAATTCAAAACTTCAAATGAATACTGAAATGAGCGTATTAACTGAGCATAAAAGTTTCAAAATATTTTCTAAATTATTATTTATTTAGTTTTATTTCGTTTTATTAATTTAAGTCTCATTTCTGCTTTTTGCAGTGTAACAATGATGTTTAATCAAATTGTGTTTTAAATAGTGATTGTTTTAATTATTCCTCAAAGTAATAAGTACCTTTTAATAAACTAAAATATTACCTTTTAATAAAATAAAAATTTAGTTAGTACCTTTTAATAAAAATTAGATATATAAATATCACTCGGCATATTTCAAATATTACGCGAGCAAAGCCGCGGGATTTGCTAGTCATATTATAAAGAGGTAAAAATTGTTTATTTGTAGGAGGTAAGCTCTGGAACTACCGAACCGATTCCAAAACTAATGGTATCAAAATGATGGTGTTAGTCCAACTTAGAACATAGGCTATATCTTATGACCGTGCCGCTGGCCAAAAGGGGGTGCAGGAGCAAAAAACGTTCTAAAAATACGATTTTTGTGTTACTGAAGGGCCTAGAAACATGAAATTTGGAATGGTAGTTACTTATAAGATACTAATGATCCCTAAGGACATTTCCTAAAAAATTCGAAATTAAAAAGGGGTGAAAATGCGCGAAAATCGTTCTAAATGACGATTTTTACGCAATTTCAGGAAGTACCAAACCGATTTAAAAACTAATGGTGGCAAAATGATGGTAGCAACCATTGCTCCAACATAGGCTACATTTTATGTCGGTGCCACTACCCCTAACGTGGATGCAGGATAGAAAAAAACGTTCGAAATTGCGATTTTTGATTTACTGAAAGGTCCAGTTACATGGAATTTGGCATAATACTTACTTATTAGATATAAATGATCTCTAAGAACATTTCTTTAAAAATTCGGAATTTAAAAGGGGTGAAAATTCGCAAAAAGCGTTCTAAAAAATGTTCTAAAAGGCGATTATTACGCATTCTCAAGAAGTACCAAACCCATTCCAAAAGCAATGGTGTCAAAATGATGGTGATAATCCTTGCTCCAATATAGGCTACATTTTTTGTCGGTGCCACTACCCCTAAAAGAGGTGCAGGAGCAAAAAAATGTTCGAAATTGCGAATTTTTTTATACGGAAGGGCCCAGATACATGGAATTTGGAATGGTAGTTACTTATAAGATATAAATGATCTCTAAGAACATTTCTTAAAAAATTCAAAATTTAAAAGGGGTGAAAATGCTCAAAAAGCGTTCCAAAAAACGTTGTAAATGGCGCTTTCTACGCAATCTCAGAAAGCACCAAACCTATTTCAAAAGTAATGGTTGGAAATTGATGATGGCAGCCCTTGCTCCAACATAGGCTCTATTTCATGTCGGTGTCACTACCACCTAGGGGTTGCAGAAGCAACAAACATTCTAAATTGTGATTTTTGTGTTACTGAAAGCCCTAGAATCCTGAAATTTGGGAACGCAGTTATATATAAGATGCAAATGATCTCTAAGAACATTTCCTAAAAAATCGAAATTTAAAAAGGGTGAAAATGAGCGAAAAGTTTTCTAAATTGCGATTTCTACGCAATCTCAGGAAGTACCAAACCGATTTAAAAAATAATGGAGTGAAAACGATAGTGACAGCCCTCGCTCCAACATAGGCTGTATTTCATGTCGGTGCCACTACGCCAAAGTGTTGAAGGAGCAAAAAACGATCTAAATTGCGTTTTTTGTAATACTGCACGGGCTAGCAACTTGAAACTAGGCATGGTAGTCACTTATAAGATATAAATGATCTCTAAGAACATTTCCTAAATAATTCGAAATTTAAAAGGGGTGAAAATGGACGAAAAACGTTCTAAAAACGTTCTAAATTGCGATTTTTACGCAATCTCAGAAAGTACCCAACCAATTTCTAAAGTAATGGTTGGAAATTAATGATGACAGCCCTTGCTCCAAAATAGGATCTATTTCACGTCAGCGTCACTACCACCTTGTTGTTGCATTTAAAAAAAATTCTAAATTGTGATTTTTGTGATACTGAAGGGGCTAGCAACTTGAAATTTGACATAGTAATTACTTATAAGATGGTAATACTCTCTGAGAAGAGTTCTTTAAAAATTTGAAATTTAAAAGCGTGTTAAAATGAAAGAAAAGCGTTCTAAAAACGTTCTAAATAGCAATTTCTATGCAATCTCAGGAAATATAAACCGATTTCAAACGTAATGGTTTCAAATTGATGGTCCTCGCTCCAACATAGCCTATATTTTACGGCAAAAACTGTTCAAAATTGCGTTTTTTGTGTTACTGAGAGGGTCTAACATTTTAAATTTGGAATGGTAATTACTTGGAGATGCAAATGCTTTCTAAGAATTGTAGAAAGAAAATTCCAAATTTAAAAGGATGAAGTGAGCGAAAAGCGTTCTATAAGCGTTCTAAATTACGATTTTTAGGCAATTGTATGCAATACGAATCCGATTTCAAACATAATGGTTGCAAATTCATGGTGATAAAATCTGCTCAAACATAAGCTATATTTTATGTCGTGGGTTGCAGGAACAAAAATATTTCTAAATTGCGATTTCTGCGGTACTGAAGAGGTTAGAAACTTTAAATATAGCACGATATTTACTTATAAAATATAAATGTCCTCTAAGAACAGTCGAAAATAAATTCGAAATTAAAAAGGGGTGAAGCAAAGGGAAGGAGCGAAAAGCATTCTAAAAGAGTCCTAAATTACGATTTCTATAGAATCTCAGGAAATAATAAACCGATTACAGAAGTTATTGGTTGCGAATCAAAATTGATAGTCCCTGATCCTATACGGGCTATATTTTATGTCGGTGTCACTAGCACCTGGTTGGTAGAAACAACAAGAAAGTCTTAAAAAACATCTAAATTCCGTTTTCTATAGAATATTAGGAAATACTAACAGATTTCAAGGTTAATGTTTGCAAATTAATGGTGACAGTCTCTGTTTCAACATTTTTCGAGTAAATCGATTTCAACACTGTTTCGGCATTTTATTTTGGTGCCACTAACACCAGAGAGGTGGTAGACTGTTAGACAAGAAGCTTGGAATTTCACATGATGGTTAATTTTTAGATGTAAATGTGTCAAGATGGTTTCTAAAAAAATCAAAACTGCAAATGAATTTTGAAATGAGCATAAAAGTCTCAAAATACTTTCTAAATTATCATTTAATTGGAATTAGTTTTATTTCTTCTTATTAATTAAAATCTCATTTCTGTCTATTGCACTTCTATGATGAAGTTTAGTCAAACTGTGGCTCAATTTGTAATTTTTGAATTATTTCAAAAAGAGTTCTAATAAAAAATAGTCATGCAAATATCACTTGGCATATTTCAACTATAGCGCGAGCAAAGCCGCGGGGTTTGCTAGTGTGAGTATAATTATATTCGCATGCATTGGACTATGTTTTTATTACTTTCACTATGCAATTATGATATAAATTGTTATTAATAAAAAAAATCTTCAAATGGAAATATTCTATGCAATGAGTTTCGTAAGTTAAATTTCCAGTTTTTACGATTTAGTCGATTGTAAAATAACCCTCTTGTTAAACATCTTAAAAAGAAAACAATTTAATAAGCAAGAATAAGATACTTAAGCGTTTCCGTTTCATTTTAATTTCATCTTAACCCCCCCCCCCTCCCTACAACTTAAAAGTTTCAACCAAAAGTTTAACATTTGTAAAACTTTTTTTTTAATTCTGCTCATTTATTACTTTATTGCATCACTAAATAATTAATTTTTTAAATCTCCATCTTCCGAAATTACCGATTTCGCCTCCCCCCTTCCAAACTGAGCATTCAAAATATAAAATAGTTAAATTACACAAAACTCTGTGATTTTAAATTTTTTTCCTACTTTATTTGTAATTTTATAGTAACATTAAATATATAACGGATTGTTAAATCCAACGTTCCCCCTCACACACACCCTGCGCCAAAAAATAAGTAATAATAAAATATGCCACCTCCCTCATTTTTCAGCTGTCAAAATTAAGAGTCTTTCAAACTTATATTTTTTCCTTTCGTTTTTGTTATTCTTTTCTAAAAATGAATATATAATGATAAATTCCACCTCTCTCTGGACTTCCGGCTGTTTCCTTTTGAACCCGCTTTCTCCCGCAAAAATGTAGTATCTTTAATTTTCGATTAAAAAATTCCATATGCTTCGCATTTTAGAAACATTAAATGAATCCAACCATCTAAATCAATACCCCACCCTCAAAATAAATAAATAAATTAATAAATATGTGAATGAATAAGTCGAACTTTCTAGAAATGGGTGTGGGGGGTGAGTGAATTTTTATCCTCTCTTTTAAAATTAGGCTCTTCTCAACCGTCCGGTACAAAATATATCGGATATATCGGAACCGATTTTTTGTATACAAGTGATGAGGTTGGCGCGGTGTTTGGCGAAGTTATTCAATCCTTATTTATTCTTCTTCACACGCTACGCTTGTCGGTTTTACTAAACAAACCTTGAATCAAACGAAATATATCTGTGGGTTTGATTTTGCGTTTGAAAGCCATATGGACCTGGCACCTGGAATACCCATACGAATTGCTACAAACTATATAGACGTCATTATGCTATTATATCTTCTATTGACGCAGAATAAATTGAGCTATTAAGGACCAACCTCTTTAGTTGATCCTTTACTGTAGGATTTGCTAAAGTACGATAGAACAATAAGTAATATGCTGAAACCCTTCCTCTGAAAATTTATCAATTCAATTCTCATCAGAATCCATCCAATAGAACTTAAAAGGCTAATCTTTCATAATTGGGTTCACCTGATTCTGGAATTTTCCGCTAAAATTCTATAACCAATCATCATCTGTATTCTACACTATATGGCCAAAGGTGACCGGTCGCTTGCGATTTTAGACGTTTTCTTAAATATCTAGAAAAATACATGAGAAATTATCTTCAAACATTAGGTGTGTAAACAGAGTGGTACAGGTAATATATTTCCGTGAAGATTTTTTTCCGAAACCCCATGGGGGACCGTCAACAAATAGTAAAATAACGAATATCTTTTGGATAACCCTGTACAAACTAACGTAGCAAAAGCGTTCAACACATTGTATTATGATTAGGTGCCTTATTGCAATAAACTGTGATCATTTTTATGAGAATAGCATGTATATTCGTAGAGAAATTAAAGTTTTTATAAAAAGAATCCCAAATTTTTCCAAGTTTTTTGCTTATAATTTTTAGCGTTCTTAATATATAAAAAGTTGTTTTTAGAAAATATGACAAACAACATTGTACACAATACCTTGCAATCAGAATTAAAAAGTAATAAGTATTGGATGAAAAATGAGCAGGTTTACTAAAATATGTTTCACTGCGCATGCGCGAATACAATCAAAATATAATGTGCATAATGTATTAACTAAGTGTATAGAGCAATTTTTGCGGATGTCTCAAAAACATAGCTTGAAAATTCTGAAAATATTCGTTGATAGAATAAGCTCCAAATCTGCTGTTCCCAAAATGAAGCAAAAATTTGAGGGGCTCTATCCAAATACAGTAGTACGTGCAATAATATTGTGTATGATATATTGGCACTAATTAATGGAAATATGGATACAACCTCTCATCTGTTTGCTTCGTTTTGGGAACAACGGATTTTGAGCTTATTCTATCAACGAATATTTTCAGAATTTTCAAGCTATGTTTTTGAAACTTTCACAAAAGTTGGTCTATATGTTTAGCTAATACATTATGCATATTATGTTTTGATTGTATTCGCGCATGCGCAGTGAAAAAATTTTAAGTAAATCTGCTCATTTTCATGCAATTTTTATTATTTTTTTAATTCTGATTGCAGGGTATTATGTACAATGTTGTTTGACATATGTTCTTAAAAAGAACTTTTTTTATATATTAAGAACTCTACAAATTATAAGCAAATAAACTTGGCAAAATTTGGGACTCTTTTTATAAAAACTTTAATTTCTCTACGAATACACATGTTATTCTCATACAAATGAACACAGTTTATTGCAATAAGGCTCTTAATCATAATCTACTGCGTTGAACGCTTTTGCTACGTTAGTTTTTACAGGGTTATCCAAAAGATATCCGTTTTTTTTTCAATTTGTTGTCGGTCCCCTATGGGATTTCGGGAAAAAATCTTTACCGAAATATATGACCTGTACTATTTTGTTTACACACCTGGAATTTCAAGATAATTCCTCATGTATTTTTCTAGATATTTAAGGAAACGTTTAAATCGCAAGTGACCGGTCACCTTTGGATATATAGCGTAATAACCACACTTCTACGAGCAATATGGTACATAGCGAAGCCAGTGATTGGTTATCAAAAAATTAATTACATAATAAGTTGAAACTTATAATTAATCAGGGCTTAAAGTAAATTTTACATTGCAAGACAACATTTCATACTGAATCGTGTACTCTGTACACTCTTGTAAGTGACATGTTTGGTGCTGTCTCTCATAGTTTCCGAGGGTTTCGATAACATTCAGTTTTTCTCATATCATAGCGCACAGTCGTTTTACTAAGCGTCACGGAACTATTAACCTTCTCGCTGCGTAATTGTATTATCAAAATAGCTTCAAAAATTGCTGATTTAACTCCTTCGCGACTATCATCATTTAAGAATTTTTATTGTTTTTTCACCGGTTTTTTAAAACAAAAATTTTCGTCTGATTTAATCGGGAAAATGCTCCGATTAGAAAAGGCAAAATTTACGATAAAAAATAATTTGTGAGAATGATCAAGGAGGGTTAATTAGACGGAAAAAAGAATCCCCGATGAAATCTCGGGTTGCGCAAATTTTGCTACTTTTACGTTGCCCGAGAAACTCCCGGGTTGCGCAGCGAGAGGGTTAATAAAGAGGAACTAACGTAACCTTAAAATAGTGAAGCTTTAACTGTAACCGCTTTTGCAGAGGTTGATTACAGCCGGAAGAAACTTCTATCAGTAAATTTAAATAGAAATTTTCTTCTTATTTAAACGTTTTGTGTATGAAAAATTTCAGTCATAAATAATGGAAGAAACAGATATCCTTTTTTACTGGTGGAAGTGTAATTTGGCGGTAGTCTGGCCCTGCTTTTCCGCCATATTGTGACAACCTTGACAACCTCCTGTCTGTTTCAGTGGAAAGGATCATAATGCCTAAGAAAAGTAACACCAGTAAAAACAAATAGAAATTTTCAGCGTATTTGTAAGAAAATATTTCCATGAATAAGTCACTTAAATAAGATGAAATTTCTATCCAAATTTACTGGTGAGAAGTTTGCCCGTCGGTGATCAGAAACTGTTGATCCAATAAAAAAAAAGTCTCCGTTTTGTGACTCCTCAGTTACTTCACTCGCAACTGGTTGACAAGTACACTGTATGTCTCCTCCTCTTAATGTAGACAATTGTCCCAAAATTCTAGCTTTATCTATTTATAGGGTTCTTACGCCTCAGAGGACTTTTATATCTAGACTCAGTACTATTATTAGCTCCACTGACTAATACTTTAAATAAGAATAATTATAATAAGCCCATAAAATATTTCTTTTACATAAATTGAATTTCCAGTACTGGCCTTACACGGTACTTAACCCCTTCACCACGAGCGTCTTTCATAGAATTTTTAATCTTTTATCACCGGTTTTTCAAAACAGGCATGCTTGCATAATTTAATATGGTAAATGACCTAATTAAATAAGGCTATGTTTACAGTAAAAAAATAACTAATGAGAATAATCAAGGATGCTGAGTACTTAACCCTTCCCGGCGCGGAGTAATTTTGTTTATAAACTGATGAAATAATGGACTGACACCGCAATTTATAAACGAATTTATTAGAAAATAGGAGCTTGCTTATTTTCATGTAAATTATTATAGGAAAATTTTAGTTAAATATTCTTGGTACCTTTTGTCAGTTTTGGAATTAAAATTAGGTGTCCTTTTTTAAGGACATCGCGCCGGAAAGGATTAAGGCGTTACGTATACGTGACACTTGTACCCAAGGGATTAATGAGATTTCGAAAGTGGTAGCTACTCTCTGAAAATCACTATAGTAACCTACAATACTTAGTGGACCCTATCCGCTCGTCGCCACAATGATAGTTATCAGATATGCCTAGATCCATTTTTTCGTAATAAAAAATAATTTTGATTAAAAATGGCTGCCAGAAATATAAAAAGCGAACCTGTCAGCTGGTATTTGTTTATAACAGTCACATGACTTAGTCTGTGATTATATACTTAGATATTTATTGCGATAGACCTTTATTATTTGTTATTAAAAGGTGTATACTGGCGATCTAACATTCTTAAGAATTCTAATATAGGAATGATTTCCTAAACAAAAACGAAAAATAATTAAATCTTCCAATGAAAATATAAAGCAAATTTGTATTTAAAAGAATTAGTCTTATACTAAACTACAGGGTTGACACTGGTGATTAACTCAAAACTAAGATCTTTCAGATGCACTTTTGCAACATTTGAAAGAGAAATTTACTACAAAATTTATTTACAAATAATGGTGCGAATAGATTATAAAAATGGTAGCTAATGGTAGCTCTAAAACTAATTTTAGCGTTGTAAATCTATATTTTAAGACAAAAACGTGTCCATGGGTAACACTAAAGTCATATTGACAGTCGCGACGACTTGAATAATAAATTTCGCAAATAAAAGTTCTTTATTTTTTTTTCACTTTTTATGAACATCCTATAAAACGTGGAATTTCTAAGGCGTTATAATGAACATGGGCAAAGCATTTTTTTTTTTTTTTTTTTTTTTTTTTTGCTAATATTAGAGAAAAATTATCTACTAGAATATCAATATTTGTTATGAAGAGATGGGCGTGATCAGTTATCAGGTTCGGCGGTGCTTAGTTAAACATGTAAAAAAATGCAATATAGCATAGGTGCCAACCTCAGACTAATTTTCCGTAATACTTGCGTTAATTTGACCCTTGTTTAATACGTTTCTGAACCATAATTTTTTTTAAGAAATGAAATTAAATATTGTCCACGTACAAACATGGATTTAAATAAATAAGCATTCATGAAATAAATTTTCTGCTTCGAAATGTGGTTAACCTGGGTCAAATTAATCAAGCCATTACGGAAGATTAGTGGAAGGTTGGCAGCTATGCAATATAGTAAGAAGATTCTTTGCAAAAAGTGATAAATCATATAATTGTCCTCAGTAACTTGTAATCAAATAATACAATCTTTAAAAAGGAGGCTGCTACCTCGTGTATTATGAGGAAATAATAATACTGAAGACTCTTCAACTTTCCGTATTGTAATACGGAACAAAACTTTATGATGCATCCTGATATCATCCTTGCCAACTTCCTACTCTTATTCCGTAAAATGTGGTTTTAATTGATCCAAGTGAAACACACCGAAACAGAAAGTGTATATGTATTTTTAAATCTTTCATGTTTCTACATGAAATATGTTTGCTATTACATCTAAAAAAAATTCGTGTTCGAACTTGCTGAACCTGGTTCAAATTACCGTAATTTCCCGCGCATCCTCCGCGGTTTAATTAAGTCTTTTTCATATCGAAATTTTATTGAAAAAAAAAAGTCAAATAAGTGCTAAGCAGAAGCAAGTCACATTTTATTTAACTCTTAAATGCCTGAGTTTTCAAAAATCATTTTTAAAATGTTTTTCGGCTTTCTTTTTTTAAATAAATCACGGGAAAAATACTTAAAAGAATAACATCTTGTTTTAAGTATGGTTTACGACTAAAAAACTGTTCTTTACCAATCGGCAATACTGGTGTTCAATTGAAAAAATATTTTTTCTTGATAAAATTCTATAATATTAAACACACAAGAATTTTGAGAACTATGATAAGAAATAAATTTTACTTGCTCACTGCAGAACAAAATAGGGTATTTCGCAAGCTTCCAAACAAAACAAAACGAACACGTATCAACAATTGAAAAAATAAATCTATCTCTATTTTTAAACAGCACAAGTGTTGCCATCTAAATATTGAAAACCGATTTAATAATATTTTCAGAGTGTATTTTATTGGCAACATTAGGCATTAGAGCTTCAATATTATTCTAATAGTATTTTAGAAGCCTAAATTGGGTATGTTGTCGAAAGGCAACGCACCACATTTAAGAATTAAAATGAATTCTGGTAGGAAATCAAGTTATCTGAGGTTCGGCGGATACGCGCGAAATTACGGTAATTCACAATTTACGAAAGAAAACAGGGAAGTTTGCTCGGCGTGTATTGACGTAAAGAATCTTTCTGCATGAATATAAATCATGTTCCTAACATAGATATTTTATTGACATTTATTGCAAAAGGATTTTATCTTTTAGAAAATGAAAACAAGAAAGACAAATTCAAGCGTCAAGCATAGATTATGAAATACTTTCGAACACATTCAGAATAATGTAAAAAAATTTCACAGTTGAAAAAAATAAAATATTACGTCTAATTCAACCATATGGAAACGCATAACACATTTCAAAACCCAATTTCAGCTGCTCCCATCTATAATCGGAAGATTATCCGAACTTTTTCAGCAGCCCTGTATATGATATATAGATTTGTATCTACTAACTGTATGCATGCGAAAAATTAGTTCACTTAAGAAATAAATAAACTCCAGTTGAAAATTTCCCTTCAGCAATTTCCTCTAAACAGGAGAATGGTACATGAATATTTTTGTGCAGTCTTGTATATGAGGCATAGAATTTATATATAGTGAGTAAAATGCAAAAAATTAATTAAATTTAAAAGCGCATACCGAATTTAAAACGTACACTCCAGAAATTATTACTCAAAGACAGTATTGTAACGGATTTCTTTTAGTATTGTAACGGACTTCTTTTGTGTGTCCCTGTAAATGAATTAAAAAATGCTATGAATGCCCTGTTTTAACGTGATCGTTGTGAAATCTAGTGATTTATATCAGTTTCAATGCATTTGAAATAGCGTAATGTCATTAAAATACTCTGAAAACAATTTTTCTCATGTACCATAATGTAATAGAATACTTTTGAGTGCCCTGTAAATGAACTATTAGTCCTACATATTTCATATACAATACCAAACATGCTTTGGTGACTCTAAATTACCTTTATCAATTGCATGAAAATCAGAGTATATTTACGGGAGTAGAGCGGGGGCAGACGGACAGACAAACCGAATGCATAAACACTTTTCAACTTTGTTGGAAAGTGTTAAAAAACAGATATCGGAAGTAATTTATCCGCAAAAATTTAAAAGTCTAATAATAATCCACGATAATCTATAAACAATAAAATATATGACGTACCTGAACAAAAACTTGAGTGGAACATTGTCATCTTTTATAATGTGCTCTCAGCTGTATTCTGATACCGAGAGCATTGATAAAATGAGTTTTGCATAATTATAATTTTTCCTCTTTGTTTAATACGTTATTTCATTGAAAAACGGTTTAATAAAATGGGGTTCACGGAACATTTTTCAGTTGATTATTCAAAATATTGAATGCCATTTAAATCACTAAACCCTTTTTATAAAAGTGCATAGCGAATTTTAAATTTCGATATCATTTTTTTCTTTTAAACATAGCCTTTCCATTGGTAATATTTTAAAAATAAATTATTATTGTTACCGATAAAAACTCTTTCGCTAAGCGTTTATAGTATGCGACATAGAAATACTTATATAAGCGGCAGTTGATAAAATGCGCATTTCCGTATCAGTGTAAAATTTCTCTGATAGATAGATACTTTAAAGTGCTTTATTGGAAAGTAATATAACGTTATAGAGTCTGTGAAACATTTTTCAGTGAATTATTTAAAACATTGAAAGGAATTAGAATTATCGAACGCTTTTTCTTTAAACAGGATAGCAAATTTTAAATTTATATATTTAATTTTTTTCTTTTAACATACGTATGGGCCTTTCGTTAGTGACATTTTCTAAATAAATCATTATAAATAATGAGTGAGATTGCCTCAAAAAATATTTATCTTTGTGTGTGACATTAGAGATACCTAGAATTACAGAAATCGATAAATAAGCTTGTTTGAATGACTTTAAAATGTTCTTACGGTATTGAAATTGTATTGTATTTATTCGAAAATAATTTAACAGAATTAATTATATGATAAATTTCAGGTAAATTATTTAAACTTTTTAACGCCATAAAAAGTCTTCAAATTATTTTCCTATAAAGCTCTTAACGAAAGTTTTTCTATATTCTTACTATAGAAGGAATAATTAAATTTTGCTCATAAACCCCTTGACATCCTGTACCTCCCGATTTTATCGTAGGTGAATACCAGCTGTACAGCGCATATGTCAATGTGGAGTATGAAAATACAAATTTACTCTAAAACTGGTATATATGTCCGTACTTGAAAAAAAACGGTCTTGGTATAAAGAGGTTATGATAATTTATTAGCCCCCGGTATGCTATTTCTTTCTCCCACCTATTAATGTGTCGTCTCCAAAAAATATCGTTTCGTTGTATAATTCAGCCGCAAAACAAAGCACATGTATAATTGTACGGAATAATCTCTACTGCAATTTTTTTAACTTCTAAGCATCGCATATTTTTAATTTCTATGCCGTCGTATTGGGAAAAAAAGTACATTTAAATGCAATTCGTTTCAAAACTGTATCTCCATTTATTTTTGAGATGTTAAACTTTTTTTGGTAGTTTTTAGCTAAAAAATGTAACTTTTTTTTTTTTTTTTTTTTTTTTTAAATGTAATTAAATTAAAATACGTGCTATTTTTAAAAAATATAAATGAATGATTTCTGATAAACCATAGAGCTGTTATAAACTAAATTTAATTTTAAGAATCTATATTAATATTACAAACAAATGAAGGCAAACAAATCAGGAGATAGCCGATTTTTTTTTTTTTTTTTTCGCCCATTTTCTAATATGACGAAACCTCCTTTTTTGGATTTGCGTATTATTCAGCGATAATCACGTCCTATGCATAGTTTACTGTAGATGTTGTTTAAGACTGGATCGTAAATGAGTACTGGATCGTAAATGAGTTTAACGGATGCGGATGACGCCATTTTATATAAAATAAAAGCGCGTTATTGGAGTCTTAAAACTGAACTATCTACATTTATATACATATACATTTTTTTTTCATCGGGGCGATACTAAATTCTGAAAAAGCAGAATTCCTCTTTTATAGTTTTACTAAATTAACTTTTCACCCTCCGAGCGTCTTAAGGGCTTTCCTGCATTTTCATAAAAATGCTTATAAAATAATTTTAATTAAAATTTTCTTTCCCTGTTTGTTTCTAAAATACACTTCATGTCCCTTTATTTGATAGACATCTTCAAATACAATTCTGGGCAGCAAAATGTGATGTCAAAATTTTTTGTTCATTTCGCCATATCTCAGAAGCAATTTTAGGTAGGAGCTTGAAATTCAGCATAATAAATATGCTAAAAAATAGTTAAGGAGTAATTCAGCGCTTTTATAAATTAATACCATAGGCAGCACAAAGATATTGGCCGATGGCCTACCCAATATTGTTCAATATTTCGAAAGCCACTGAATGTGGTACGTTGAATTTACAACATCTGCCGATGTTGAAAACATCTGGGCCCCACACGGAAGCAACCGTCTAGAAGTGCGAAGACCGGCTAGTGTACCATATTACTCTGAAAGTTTAACCGAATTCCTTTTATGATTTCCAATCAAGAAAAGCAAAAGAATGCTGAAGTGAAACGGAAAAGAGCGCTGAAATTCGCATTGAAAATTACAATATAAAAATTCTCAAAACTTAAAAAATCGCGGAGCACAAAATTTACTATATTAGATTGAATGTTTGAAAACTAATTCTTTTTACGAACGTTTAAGAACCGCATGAAAAATCGGTAACCAAATCAAAAATAGCAGAGGTAAAAATTTACTATATTGGACTAAAAGTTTCAAACAGGATTATTTTTTATGAATATAGAAGATAGCTGCAAAACAAGGAAAATATTTAAAAATTGCATAAAACTAATCGCCAGAAATTCAAAAACCAGTGTAGGAATTGCGAATAAACTTTATTGAAAAAATTACAAAATTTAATAAATTTGGCTTAAAGTTTAAAACTAGATTTATTTATTTAATTTCATTCATGCGGAAAAATCGCCACGGAAGAGAAAACGTAGTTTTCAAACAAATTGCCTTTGAGAGTATATTTTGTCCCTTTACGACGGTGTAAAAATTGAAATTTGATATTTTTAGAAGTTAAAAAAATTGAAGGAACGAAAACAGTAAATATGAAACTTTATAGTCAGGTGTTCCCTACGTCGTAATAACGCAGCGTTCGTACATGTCCTGGAATTTCCAGACCAGGAAAATTTTTAATTTTGTGTTATTTAAGCGTTTTATTCATGGAAAATTTTTCTCACAAATATGTTAAAAACTTTTATTTTTTAGTGGTGTTAGTTTGATGTCAAAACAGTCAGTTTGTTTCACCGGTTGTCATAATACGGCGGAACGCAGGACTTGACTACCGCAAAAGTAAGTTTACACCAATAAAAAAAGAAAACCTGTTTCTGGCATTATGTATGACTGAAATATCGATTTAAAAATGTCTTTAAATTCTGAATGTACATGTCGGGTCCAATGGACCCGTCTGGTAGACGGAAGGTTAATATTTTTAGAACTTAACCTTCCGTCTACCAGACGGGTCCATTGGACCCGACATGTACATTCAAAATATTTATTCAAACCAGAAATTTCTTCAAAACAAACTAAATGTATAAATCAGACAATAATAAGTTAAATAAACAAATTAAATAGTTTTAAGTAAAAATTCTGGTGTAGAATGTTTTTATAAAACTTGAGTAAAATTTCCGGTAGTTCTAGGGTTAACAATAAGTTAATAAATTATTTTAACCCATTAACCGCCAAAACTTCAAAGTAGGATTTTTCAAATTTATTGTTGAAAGTCGTTTGTCACCAGAAAGATAATTTTCGCTTTATTAAAATTTCAAAGGTTCTGCCAAAAAATACGACAAAATTTTTAACTGTAAAATATTAGTGGCAAAGAAATTAATTTTAGACTGAGCAATTAATTTCACCGTTGCGTGAACGCAACAGCAACAGTTAAGGTATTTTACGTTACCCGACCGTGGGTGATGCATCATCAGTTTTCTTTAAGGTACAATTGCATGCGAGTGACAACAACAATGGATTGAATAATGTGCCAAACCACACTTGCCAACAAATACCAACTGATTGTAAAGCTGCAACAATACAATATTTTATACACCGACTAGTAGAAAATTAAATCAAAATTAAAAATTAAAAGTGAAATAATAAAAAAACCAAAATTTTATCAATCATCGGTTTAATATTTCAGGGGTCGTACTTTTCCTGAAATTTCAAGACGAGGAAATTCTTCGATGACGGTATTTTTTTTAAAGTAAATCTCTTCAAAAATAAGGCCAAATTTCCCGCGTTTAACCTAGATTTATTTTTCTATAAAACAAATACTGATGTATAACCGGAAAAATTCTCTGAAGAGTACGACACCTAATATTATCAGGGTTGCCTGTGGGCTACTTTTTTAAAATTTAGATTTCTTGATTGGCACTACTTTTCTGAAATAGTAAATTTCGCCTTGTTTAATGACATGTTAATTAAGGCGAAACAAGGGGAATTTTACAATTTCAGAAAAGTGGTGCCAATCAAGAAATGTGAATTTTAAAAAAGTAGCCCACTGGCAACACAGAAAAATATGATCATAGGTTGAGAAAACAAAATACGGAATAGATGATTTAAATGATGCATTTGTTCTTTACCTGTTGCTATATCTTAACAAAGAAAAATATATATACACTCATGTTTAACCCGAAGAAGGAACGACGCGATTGAGTTGAAAATTTTACAAAATGCAAGGTATAGTGTGATATGCAATTTATTCCAATTCCAGAGTCTCCACGAATGCGTGGGTTGAGAAGAGCTCTCTGAACTGCTTCTGAAACCGTATAAATAGAGGGCTATAGCGAGATGTTGAGAATTGTCTATGGTTAATTGTTAATGGTAAACGTTAGGTAAGACGTAACTATGCCTTTTCGACGAAAAAGTGCGGCATTTCAACAACTGATGGAGTTTGAATGGGGAGAGTCATCGGCCTTCGTGATGAAGGGTTTTCCTATAGTGCAACAACAGCTCGTCTGCAGCGTAACAGCAGCAGAGTGATGCGAATTTGGAAGCAGTGAACCGACGAGGATCGGAGAACAAGGAAATCTGATAGTGGATCCCGAACGGTGACGTCAACACACGATCACTGATGTAAGTGGGCTACTTTTTTTTAAAGTCAGATTTCTTGATTGGTACCACTTTTTTGATACTGTAAAATTCACTTAGTTTTTGCCTTAATTAATATGTCATTAAGTAAGGCACATTTTACCATTTCACACAAGTGGTTCAAATCAAGGATCTGATTTTTAAAAAAGTAGCCCGTCTGGCAACACTGCAAAAGATGATAGACTCATGGAACCACATGGCTATGACTGAACGCACACCTTGTTCTAGACAATTGGTAGCACATTCATCAACTCCTACAAATGTATCACTGTCTGCATCGTCAATTCGTCGACGTCTGCTGCAGCGTGGACTGCGTGAAATACCTCCCTGATACAAGATCCTCCTCCCGCAAAACCATCTACGCCTGCGGCTGCAATATTCTCGTTAATATAGTGACTGGCATGCAGAATGGCAACAAGTTGTTTTATCTGACGAGTCCCGCCTTAATTTGTGGTACCATCATGAACGCATTCGTGTTAAACGCTATGCTGGTGAACACTACCTTCCGGAGTACATTATCGAACGTCATAGTGGACGAACACCGGGAGTTAATGGCCTGGAATGCGATTGCGCATCATAGACGATCGCAGCTTCTACGAATTGTGGGTAATCTGAACAGCAACAAGTGAACTGCTGGTGCCCGAAGTCGTTCCTTTCCTTCAAGGCATTACTGGAGCAATCTTTCAACAGGATATTACCCACCAACATATTGCAAAGAATGTTTAAGACTTCTTGTCAGCATAACAGATGCAACATCTTCCGGGGCCTGTGTATTCACCGGATATGTTACCTACTGAACATGTAGGGGATTTTGTTCCTTTGCGTCTCGCTCGTATCCTTTTGACAGATGAACTTTGGGTACGCATACAAAGAATATAAAATGCTCTTCCCCAGGATGACATTCAAAATTTGTTTGATTCTATGCCACCTCGCATAGCAGCACTTATTGTAGCGCGTGGTGACTACACCAAATACTGATTTTGGACACTTAACACCTTGGGGACGAGCAACCGGTATACGTTCCGCATAAGGTTATCAGAATCCTTGATTATTCTCACCAGTAAATTTTGCCTTATTTAATCCGAGCATTTTTCCGATTCAATTAGGCAAATATTTCTATTTTGAAAAACTGGTGAAAAAAGATTAAAAATTCTGGAAGTAACGCTCGTCCCGATGGAGTTAATATTGTTCTTTTTGCTTTGAAAATGTAATCATTTGTTTGCACCCGTATCAGTCGTTTATGCATTAAATTTCATTTAATTCTGATGATGCCTTCTTCATGGTGTTGCAAATTTCACAAACATGAGAGTTTTTAAAAATAAATTCAACAGATGCCACTGTCTGACAACTACAAAAAAAGCGGTGGCTTTTCCGTTATTGCGTTCGATACCCACGCCAAATTAGTATATGTATCGATTATTTTAAGAAAATCATAATTTGACGTCATAATTTTCAGAATATACATTGAATGATTATAAAAGAATTTATTTAAAAAATAAATGTTTTATATTTTATACTTATTTCAAAAAATTTTCCACATTTAAGAAACTAATTAAACCATTTTCAGAGAAGCTGATAAATTTAAATGTTTCTACACTACACTATTTCCAAGAAGTTACATATTTATTTTCGATGAAACTTTGAATAATGTTTGAGTTTTCGGAGAACTGTGACATTCCCATGAGAAAAGTATATGTATGTCTTGCGAAAACTCTGTTGCATATATTAACGTCTTTATTAATGAATAATGTACATAACATAAATGCATTACAGCCTAAATTTCCAGGTGTTTTGATCTATCTACTCCAGTTGTTTTAATTGAAGTTGTTCGAGATGAATGAAATATATTATTAAATAACTGAGAGTACATTAATTAATGCTGTTTTAAATGTATTCTAATTTTTTTTTTAATTATTATAAGGCAAATAAAGTCTCAGAACACAGGAATTCATTTTTGGTATCTTTGTTTGATTGTGAATCTGTCCATATATTGTGAATATTCTCCATATTACTCCAAGGAGGCAGATATCAAACTATATATGGGTCATTCTTCAAAAAGTGTAACATTTCCGTCACATGCATTTTGGAGTAAAATTTTTAAAGAATTATTCATTTAACTATATTTTTAATTGCAATAAAATTATGTCTATTTATATCAGTACCCACTTTTTTTATAATAATTTTTAATTTATTATTTTTTTTAGATCACAGTATGTGATTTCTAACCTCCGTGACATGTCACACACCTAATGTGGCTGTTAAGGTTGTTTAAAAACTTGTTTAATTTAAAAAATATATTTACACATTTATTATTCCTTCCACAAGTGTCTCAAATACTTAAGCATATTTAAAATTTTTATATTGTGATTTAGTTTGTCTTAGTAGAACAATTGATTCTGTCAAGCAATAACTTCTCACATCCAACTGCCCAAACATAAAATGCCATTTTTCACTGATAGATGGCAGTACTGGCATCACCTTTTATTTCCTATGATACAAGTCTTCCATCTTGTTTACTTACAGCTATAAAGGAGTTCTAAGTTTTTAGTTGCAAAACAAGAAGATAGATTTTTTTTTTTAAAATCAAGTGTGGTTATTGAGAACTCTCACTCCGTGAACTTGAAGTTCAGGCATGCAAAACATTGTAAAAATACAAGTTTACCTGTTTTAATATGCTTAACATGTGCAAATTGTAATACAAAACAATAAATTTCTTTTCTTGAAAAAAAGCATAGATTAAACATATTTTTTATAGAAGATTCCTCACCTCCGTGAATAAAAGCTCATCTCAGTGAATAAGGTTATATATATATATATTTATTTATGAGTAAACTAATTAAAATTAAGTAGGACCATTGTTCATGATTACTTCTAGTGAGTAAAAGTTTGATATAAAAATGAAAAAAAAGGGAAACGCAAGGTTTTGAAATTGAAAAATATTTTTGTTGAAAATGTAATCTTTCTGGAGAATGACCCCTTTATATTTATTGTACATTACATACAAGCGTGGTAAAGCAAGTTACACAAATAGTTAACACTCCTAACGGAAGAACAAATTTGAACATTGATGTGTCTACCAGAGCTTGAAAAATCACATGCCCGACATCAGTGTTGCTATTGTTTTTTATTTGATTGGCACCACTTCTTTCGAATGGTAAAATTCGCTTTATTTAATAGCATATTAATTAAGGCGAATTTTACCATTCCAAAAAAGTGGTGCCACGCAAATTTGAAAAAAAGCAGCAACACTGATGTCGGGCATGTTATTTTTCGAGCCCTCGAGCGTCTATTTTCATATTCTATTAGTACCACAATTTTAAAAAATACATTTATTAATATATATATATATATATTGGCACATAGAACGCGTTGTGTCACTGACCAGTTGTTAAAGTACATTCAAAAGTTTTTGTTTTCAGAAAATGTTGTGAGCTGGGTTGAGTGTTTGGCCTCCATTTTTATTTCAAAATTTCGAGTTAATACCAGGCATTTTGAAAGAAGAATCATTACTTTATGGCAAGACATCACTGTGCTTACGGAGTTGCAACGTGGTCGTGAATCTCCGCGCGTAACCTCCAACGAACTTGAATAGGAACATAAAAATAGATTTTGAAGCAAAGCAAGGTCTAAAAGTATAATTTTTATTTAATAACGCAATTTCTGTAATTAAATAAAGCAAAAAATACTATTTTTAATTTCTAGCACGAATTCTAATTTTCAGAAAAAAATGGAAGCCAAACTGGTAATCTTGGTTAGGAGGCAAATTTAAGAATATCAGTTGAGAAAGAAGCTTTTCGGACAAACCAATAAAAGTTTGATTTACGAATCTGGCTTTAAGCGGCCTGATCTGCAGATTTACTACTTTTATCTTGTGATATTTACGGAATATATTTTAGAATATTATCTAATTTTGAAATAATGTTCTAAATTATCTTCAGATTATTTACAAAAATAAAATACGAACTACGGAGGTTACATTTGTTATAGGTTATTAATTCTTATTATTGTTTAAATTCAGTAATGTTTGAGTTTCTGAAGAATTGCGATTTTCTCACGAGAATTAAAATCTGCATGCGTTCATAAAATTTTCTAAGAAAGTATTAACGTCTTAATTGATAAATTATGTACTCATCGAAATTAATTTACAAGGAAAACAGGAAAATGTCTTGATCCTGTTTGTGTGCGGGTTTATTATAGAACCTTAAATGTATAATAAACAACGAAGAAGTAGTGCGAAATTTAATTTAAGTTTAAAATATGTTCCGAAATTTTAATATTTTTATGGTTATTAGAGGAAATAAAATTGAAAAACTACAATTAATTTTAAATTAAATATAAGTAAACAGGTTCGGCAGAAGTTCACATATTACATTTCATTTATGTTTATTTGAACATTTATTATTTATAAACATAAATGAAGTTCATGGCAACTGCAATGATTCTTTTGATGTCTTTGTAATACATACCAAGTTTGATAGTTTGAACTGCATTTTTAATTCGAAATTTCGAATTAACATCCGAAATTTAGAAAGAAAAAAATTTACTTTAACTAATCGCGAAATGTCCATCATTAAAGCAAATATTACTGTTTATAATTTCAGGTATGGATTCGTATTTCCTGAATAAAAACGGAGGCCAAACTGGCAACCTTTATCCATACATAATTGCTTTTGCACAGCACAGCAGGGCCATTGCGTAAATCTGAATATTGTATCTAATATTTGGAGAAATATATAGCATAAATAGTGTTTCAAACTAATAGAAAAAACTTTCATGATTCTTAGTACATATGAAGGCGAATAATATTTCTATAAACATTTGAAAGTACATTTTTATACGAATATCCTAAGACAGCAAAATAAAATAGATGGATGTTCAGGTGTCCATACAGCTTCACAAAAATTTAGAACCCCAATAAAATGATTTTTTCGGCTTTTCTTTGGGATAGGGTAACAATCTCAAGTAATCTTTTATACAGGCATCCCCCGACTTACGTAAGTAATGCATTCCGTAAACTTTTGCGTAAGTTGAATTTTACGTGAGTCGAATTTGTAAATTCTTTAGGTAAAATTTCGTTCGAAACTGAAATGTTTATTATATATATATAATATATACATTATTTACACAGTATTATTTTATAAATAAAGTAGCATGCAGCAGTATTTACTATTATATACTGTATTATAAAAGTATAAAAAAATATAAAAACAAACTGAAAGAACACTTTTCAAATAAAAAGTATCTTGTGGAATATGGGATTTATAAATTTAACATTGATGAATTAATTTATATCAATTTTGAATCTACATCAAACGAACAGCTCTGAAGCTGGAAGAAAAAATACACTTATTCCTCTTCATCTAACCCTCCGAGCGTCTTGCCAAAAGGGTAAAATTGTAATGTTGTTTTCTTTGCATTTGGTTTTAAATGCTAAGAACATATGATTCTTTCAACATTATAATAAAAACTCAATTACAAATATGAATATAATTCTTGAGAGTATTAATCATTCTTCAATGTATTTAGAATTCATTAAATCTATAGAATTATATTATCTTAAATATTGCCTATATTGCTGTGAAACCTGGAGCTTAGTGAACGGAATATTTCGCCCCAAACACTTAGAGGGCTAAACTTTAAGATTAGGATTCGTTATGGTTTGAATTCAGCTAACAAAATTATAACGGTTTAACAGAGTTTTTTTTTTTTTTTTTTTGGCTCATTTTAATCAGATTTGTGTTTGTTTTGTTAAGTATTTAATTTTATATCCCTATAAAAATATATCTATAACTAATATATAAAACTACATTATTGTTGTGGTTCTTAACTGCATATTTTATTTATAAAACAATTATCAAAAGTATGCAAATGCGTATCAAACGCGCTAGTATGTTCATAAATGTAATTTCCGAAATTTCTTACGTAAGTGCGAATTTACATAAATCAAGTATTACGTAAGTCGGGGATGCCTGTATTTAGTATTTGATTCAGTTCTCCCTAACTTATAAATGTATCGTCATATATTGTCCTTATCTATATTGTTTTATAGGTGTTACTGATTAATTCATTTTTTTAATTTTAAAATAGGATTCCATGATTGCCTATTTTATTTTTATATGAAATGAAAATAAGTGAAATGCAGAGCAAAGCATGTTATAATGTTTTATCTGAAGCTGTTCCCTTTTCTTAAGTTAATGAAGAAGCTATGTTGTCATAAGTATAAATAATGCATTGGATTCAAAAAGTTTTGCACCAAACAGGGATGAGAGCGTTCCGACCCAAATGGTTGATTGTCATCAAAATTTTAATAGTATTATTTGCTTTATTCAATCTCAGAAATTCTGCAATTCAATATGGGGAGAAATACTATTAAAATTCAGTGATAGCAATCCCTCATTTGGGTCGGAGCGCTCTCATCCCTGACAAAAGGGTATTAATTTTTTAAGGTGAGATTTATATGTACGAATGTTTCTAAAGTTTGAAATAGAGTGCATTTATTTGTTTCGCTCTACATATATAAAATGTTGTTAAAGGAGCATTTCTATTTAATTGCATTTCTGTCTATGTTTAAAGACTCTAGGAATTTTGGATTTTTTTAGTACAACAACAGCATTAATCTGAAAACTTATAAAAGCGTTACAATTGTCAAAGGCATATTCTATCAATTTGTTCTATTGTCTACAACAAACGTGTCTATGCGTAACACTTACGTCAAATTTACATTCGCAACACCAGAAGGTTAAATTTAGCTTTTATTGCAATTTATTAAACTTTTAAACATCTGAAGTTTCCAATTTTTACAAAGTCGATAAAAGAAATAAAAGTACTTTTACATGCAATTGAATTGAAAACTTTATCGCAATTTAATAATTTTTTAGGTTTTTAAAAATAATTTTCAAGCAGCATTTAAAAACAAAATCTATCACTATCGCGTGCGGCAACTACAAAACATGAATTCGTTCGCAATTAAATTAATACAAATTGTTCAACATATGGGTTTTGCTTATAATCCATAACGAAATTAAAACTTCATCAATTATTAAATACAATAATAATAAATAAACACAAATTTAAGACCTGTAATCGAACTACTTTCTCAACCTTTTCATGGGCAAGGTACTTTTATTCGTAAAATGCTAAAATGAGTGAATGACACCAGAATCCGCAAACTAATTTATTTTAAAATAAGCAAAAGCTGTTGTTCTTGTACACTTGCTTTGATGCTTTTTCTTTGCTAAGGGTGCCTACTATTGATAACTTGATAAACTCTGCTATTTTTAGTTTTTTCTGTTCAATTCAATATAAGAAAGCACCTAATTAATCATTAATAACTATAATCTTAAAAATGAACTATTCAGTGCTGTCAAAAAAGGGATTAAGCGTCCCTTATCAGAGGAGAGTTCTACTATCCCTCTTGCCAATAAATTCAAAAACATCGCAAATGAAGTTAATTTAAGTGACAATTTTGATATGGAGCAATCCAATTCTAATGTTAGTTCCGTCCAGGAACATGGTAACTAAAAAAAAAAAACCTAGTGTTTTTTCATGAGATTTCTAGTGTTTTGTCATGAGTATTTCTAGTGTTTTTTCATGATTTTAAATTGTCTTACATTTTTGTTCTTTAGCTCTATTTACACGATTCCTTTATATAATCTATTTCCATTGTGTTACCAGACTGGGAAGGCGCCGTCCTCTTTCCCCCTTGTTCCCCTATGCTTTTTGTGCTTTCTTCAGTTTTGTTAGTCTGAACTCTCCTCAGTGATGTTTTTTAATTTCGTTTTTTATTCTCTAATGTGCATTAACTTATAAACTTTTATCATAATTTTTTTGTAAATATGTAAATATTTCAATTTTTTCTAAACTATCGAACTTTGTTTCTCATTTAATTGTCTTATACTAATGTATAGTCTCTGAAAAGAGTCTTTTTTTTATGCTGGGGCTTCCCTTTGGTAGCTTTTTCGCCTGTTCATGGACATTTTACTGGATCATTATGGAACTTTTTTTTTCTCTTATTGCTATACTAACAATTTAAAATTGTCTTCTTTTCTACTTTAATTTTTTTTACTTGTGGCCACCAGCCGCGTTTAAACTTTATTTTTTTAAGGCTCCCAATGCATTGAAACACGTAATATTTATAGCCTGGATGTAAAGTTGCAACGCAACTTCCAACCAACGCAACTCCAATCCAAGAACGCTGCTCACATTGTTACATTGTTCACGTACAAGAAAAAATTTCATTTCAATATTCTGGTGCCAATGTGGCATTTAGAAATTAAAATTAAGTAGTCCAAAAATGAACCAGCAGCCTTGAATGGGTTAAACAGTGGTGGGAAATTGGCGCAGAGGAGGAGCCTATTGACACCACTAAATTTTAGTAGAATTTTTCGGATTATCTAATGACAGAATTCCTGAGCTTTTATTAAGGTGAAGAATACAATAAAATATTAGTGGTGTCAATAGGCTCCTCCCCTGCGCCAATTTTCCACCACTGGTTAAACCACCGAAATCATAAGGCGATCATAAATGCCGATCTTTCATGATTTCTTCGACTTTTAACTCCTGGCTGGAGCCAATACAAAAATATCGCCTTTAATAAATTTCAAAACTTTGTTTTACAATTTATTTTTTCTATTTATCGTATAAAAACAATTTTTGGTATTGTTAGTCGGCAATCTAAAGAAAATATATATTAAATGTAAGAAATCCATTAGAGTTTTTAACTAAAAAAATGTTTTCAGCTATTTTCTACAAGCCGGGAAGACAGGGTTGGATACCCTTGTATTAATGAACAAGTTGGAAAATACACGTCAAACGTGGCAAATGAGGTGCGTTTGTACTATAACTAGTTTTATAAATATTTTTTGCACCGCATATTATACTGAATGTATATTTTAGGGCACTTTATAAGTGCATATCAATTTCATTCTGTTCGAAAGGCTGGAACATCATTAAAATGCGCTTGAAATATTTTTTTTCCCCATTGGCCGTAATGTAACGCAAAACTTTTGACTGTACCTGTAATTAAACTATACATACGATTTTCATAAAATTTGAAATGTCTCGGCAAAATTATGCAACAATTATATATTTTAAATTTCATACGATTCGGTTGAGTATATTTTTGCACTGTTATATGCGGACGAACAGACAGACGGACGGACTACAAGTGCTACGTCTTTATATAATTACGAACAATCTAAAAAGCATTGTGTCTGTGTGTGCCTGTTTGATGGAAATGTCTGGGGAAATCTAGGGCACGTGGGGTGCAAAATTTGAATACAGATAGACCAATGCAGGTCCAAATGCATTGGAAACTCAGTTTTTTAACTTTTGATAATTAACCAAAATATCAATTAAAAACCTAATGAATGAGCTTCAATTTTCGGCACTTCGCAGGCGTTAAGATGACTTCCGCGCATGTTCGGCGATTCCGAAGATTTTCAAGGAACAATATTAGTTCCGTCTTTTCTGAATTTTGAAATCGCAATCTTCGGTCCCGTATGGAGCAAGAAAGAAAAAATGCGAACGTCGGCACCTCTGGGTTATAGCAGTATCTTTTTTTCTTTTTTATTTTTTTTTTTTTTAATATGAATATTTAATAATTACAAAAATTATTTTCTAAATGTCGATTTCCTATTAAATTTCATGTTTTTCGTTTTCTCTGCTGTTTTAAATTGTCATGCTCTTGTCCCTAATCGAAAAAAAAACACACTTAATCGAACACCTTTCGAATTTTAACTTAAAATTTTTCTCTAAGTTTAATCATTTCTCCACAATTAATTTTTTGACTTTTCTCACAATATTTGTTAAATTAATTCAGCGATATCATTTTCATCTAGTTCCTTCTGGATTTAAAAATATGCATATGGTATACCTATTTCTACCATGAGGTGCCTTTTGACACCATAAGGATTTCACAACTTGTAATTTCTAACGATTTCATAATTTCTAATTTTAAACAATTTTACATATAAATATCAACACCATTTTACAGCATCATATCAATTATAATCAGATTATAGAATACCGATTTCAGTAGTAAATGAAAATACAGGAGCTGCTGCATAACTTTGATGTTTGCTTGTTTTCTGCCATGATGCATTTTAGCGTAGATCATTACAGTGACTAGTTCTAAAAAAGTGAATAACGCGTTCTGTTCTCCGATTCTGGTAGTGAGTTCAATGCGCATGAATTTTGTTTTCATTCGTGTAAAAACTCTGTAATTGAATAAGGAAAAAATTTTATTACACTGGTGTTTTTATAATTACTGTCGTTGTTGTTACAAATATTCAATTTTTATACATGAGAGTGATTGTTTGTTAAGTTATTAATATTAAATATTTAATTTTCTAATAAAAACTAAAAATGAAGGAGATAATAATTTTTAAAAGGAAGAAGATATTATTTTTAATTGTTGTTCCTGTTGACGTAAAACATGTTTTATTACATTTATGTACATTTATAGTTTGTAGATTTTTGAATTAAGCAAGAATTTATAACCAGATTATAAATGATCTCAAATAAATACGCATAAATGTATTAATAAATATATTGTTCAGATTATCTATATTTAACTGATAATTTGAAATCTCAACAGTTTTGGCAATTATTTGCATTCAAACGCAAAGGTGTCAAAAAACACTTTTGGTAGAAATAGGTGTACACAAAATCGTGGTAGAAATAGTGTTAATGAATTCGATGGAAAATGGTACGAACGCACACTTTATAAATTGTTCTTCCGAAGGTCCAGCGACGTTGAAACTTAGTAGGCCTCGATTTTTCGTAAGATTTTATATACTTAATATAAAATATAAATTATCCTAGATTTTGATAATTTAAGTAAACTTTAAAATTAATTACGACAAAATTACTTCTGCCCCGTTTGGCATTAGTTGCGACAGGGTACATAATGATATTATTATAGTACTCGGTGAAGGCAACAATTTCGATAATTTCTTATTCTTGTATTACATAACTTAAGATAAGCCTCTACAAATACACCGGAAGTGGCAGTAATTTTTGATTTTGGCGCCACTTCACTTCCGGTGATCTTAGATCATTACATTCCTCTATTTCAACTCGTGCATATAATACAGGGGGATCAGAAAGTCAGTATACATTTGAAAAATTAATAATTCAAGGAATAATGTGGGTAAATAGGTAAAAATTGACACGCATGCTTCGAATGACATGGGGTTTTATTGTAACCACAAGAAAAAAGTTTTAAAAATGGCCGACAGATGGCGCTTCATGGGATAAGAAAAGCAATAATTAACATAACAAATTGTGACAAATCAGAGACGATGTTCTTCAGAACAAATGCTCAACATGTACACCGTCATTCCTCAACAATAGCTGTAGTCGAGGGACAATATTGTGCACAGTACTGTACTGCATATCTGTAGTTATGGTGAGAAATTGGCGCTGGATGTTGTCTTTTAGCATCCATATTGATGTCGGTCGATCGCGGTAGACTTGCGACTTCATGTAACCCCAGAGCCAAAAATCACATGGACTGAGATCTGGGGACCTGGGAGGCCACACATGAGAAAAATGGCGGTTCAGCACGCGTTCATTTCTAAACGACGTGCGCAAGAGATCTTTCACACGTCTTAGCAATGTGGGGTGGAGCGCCATCCTGCATAAAAATCGTACTTTCTAGCAGGTATTTATCAGCCAGGCTAGGGATGATGTGATTCTGCAACATATCGGCGTACCTCTCACACGTCACGCTAAAAGTTACAAAACCAGAATCACGCATTTCCTGGGAGAAAAAGGCACAATAACGGTAGATGTGGTAAATCCACACCACGCGGTGACCTTCTCTCTCATTGCAGCCCCTGTTATACACGATTCTCAGGCAGCGTCACTGACGTTTTGCTGTACAGAACCATCTGTCGGCCTTTTTTTTTAACTTTTTCTTGTGTGGTTACAATAAAACGTCATGTCATTCCAAGCATGTGTGTCGATTTTTACTCTCTCTACCAACATTATTCCGTGAATTATTAATTTTTCAAATGTATACTGACTTTCTGATCACCCTGTATATAATTTTTTTAATCTGATAACATAGGGTTTTATAGTTGCCTCTTGGACTACTATGTAAGCCATATTCTATAGTAAGAATCTTTAACTGCACCTCAGTGCTTACAGGCATCCCTCGACTTACGTATTACGTGACTTACATAAATTCGCAGTTACGTAATAAATTTCGAAAATTACATTTGTGAACATATTAGCGCGTTTCATACGCAGTTGCATACTTTTGATATTTATTTTATATTTTATAAATAAAATATATAGATATAAACCACAACCGTAATATAGTTTATATATTAGCTTGAGTTATATTTTTATTGGTATATACAATCAAATCTAAAACAAAACAACTTAATGTTCATTGTTAGATATTCATAGTAGTCATCTAATTCATAATAAATACAGTTTATGCTTATCAAGGATTATATTATTTTGGGAGTGCTATTTATTTGTCTTGCCATCAGAAATTGATGGAGAATAGGTTACATTAGTCTTCTTTAACTATTCCTTATTTTTAAAGTCGTTTCATGTAGATTCAGAATTGTTATAAATCAATTCATCAATGTTAGATTTATAAATCCCGTATTCCACAAGATATTTGAAAAGAGTTCTTTTAGTTTATTTTTATATTTTTCATACGTTTATAGTATATATACGAATAAATACTGTTGCATGATGCTTTATGTATAAAATAATACGGTGTAAATAATATACATATATATACATAATAAGTATTGCAGCTTCTTACAAAATTTTACCTAAGCAACTTGCAAATTCGACTTACGTAAAACTTTACGGAACGCATTACTTGCGTAAGTCGGGGGATACCTGTATATTAGTTAGAATATGTTTGGGATAGCGAAACATCATTACAATACATCCCAAACAGTCGTTCTCCAAAGACCATAACGTAATGGGATTCTTTCTGTTAAGGCTAGATACTTCATTTGCAGTACTACACATCTAATCGTAAGCCTCAATAACATATATCAATTAAATGACGATATGCATATATTTACTCGAGGTGAAGCACGGACAGACATACAGACGCAAGGCAAACTGAAATCATAAATAACTTTCAACTATGCCGGAAAGTGTAAAAAAGTATTCAGAGTTTCAAAAGTCCGTTCACATTTCAGGAAATAGTTCATACAAAGTTCAGGAATTATAGCAATCTGTTTTGTATGATAAGAGTTCCCAAATTATCAGACATTTTGTAGGAAAAAATAGTTAAAATTTAGTCTATTTGTTTCTTTTCCTAAAATAAGGCTTTTAGACAATTTTTATGGCGAAAACTTCATTCCAATACGACAGTTTATTGATATTTTATAAATTTTTTAAATATTTTCCACTTACGAGACAACGTGTATATTAATTTATCCTCTCCACCCCACCCATTTCCTACAAAATACATTTCTCCTTCTGAAACAAAAGATGCGATTTATAGGGTATGAATAAATATTAATAAAACAATCTTTACGATACATAATTAAGGGCATTTTTTTTCATAAAAGCACTACTAGCACTGCTTATAGCACTTACTTACAGCACATAAAAATGTAGGTTTTTGAAGATTTGATATTTGGTTGTGAATAATTCACTTTTAACAACCGTGTATGGCATATTTATGACTAACTTATTCATCTTCTAAGCGTATATGCTGTTTCCCTATTATTTGTCGTTAATTTAAGTTATCTTAAACATAAATGAGTGTGAAATATTTCTTATTTGAATGCAGTTTTCACCCCTTAGAGACATTAAAAGATTTATTAAGAGGCAACTAGTTTTGGAATGGTTTGAATTCTTAAGTTGAAAAAAAAGCAAATATGACTGACGAATAAAAAACAATGACATGATGAGTTATTTTTACATATTTTTTTAATGTTCATTGATAAGTTATTAGACAAAAGTGAAAAGTTCGGCTTGAGACAAAAGAATTAAAGCTTATAGTTTTTAGTTTCAGAAAAAGCTTTGATGGATGACTAATTCTCCTTTTAAGGACATGAGATCGAAAAGAATCGTAAATCTTACTCCAGAAACGCGCGTCAAACTTCTTGGCAATTTTCTTTCCCCGTAACTCCATTACTCCTCGTAATTTTTTATCTACACAGGATAATAGAGGTATGAATAAAGATGAGGTAGCATATAGTTTAGTGTGTACAATGGAATTATGAATAAATAGGAATCGACATATCTTCAAAATAGTGAAGCTTCAACTGTAATCGGTTTCGCTGTGCCTTATTATCGCAGTGGCGCCTGGGTACACTCCCACCAGTAAATTTGAATAGAAAATTTCTTCATATTTGAACACCTTATTAATGCAGAATTTCAGCCATAATATGGCAAAAAAAAAATGTTTATTTTTACTAGTGGAAGTTTACTTTAGCGGTAGTCAGACCCAGCGTTTCCGCCATATTGTGACAACCTAAAGAACCTCCTGTCAGTATCAGTGAAAAAGTTTATAATAACCTGGCCAACAGACACCAGTAAAAAAGAATAGAAATTTTTTCCATGATTTGAGTGAGAAATTTTTTATAATTAAGCCGCATACGGCGAAATTTTCTTTTCTAATTTACAATTGGAAGTTTGCTAGGTAATACGAAACTGTTGATCTGATATAAAAAAAATCAGCCTCCTTCTTGTGGCAACCTCTTCAGTTACTTTACTCGTAACTGGTAGGCTCTACTATTTGTCTCCTCCTTTTTATACATAATTCCATGTGTGAGTGAAATAGTCTGTAGTCTCCTGATGGTGGCTAAATCGCATCAACATAACCTGATAACCTCCAGCTTAAACTGTTACCAGTAGAAATTTTCAGATTTTTTTCTGCATAAACAAGGTTCAAGTTTCTGATCGTTGTTACTGGTGGAAGTTAGTACCGGTAGTATTAGCCCCCGATATGCTATTTCTTTCTCCCAGCAAATAAATTGTCGTCTCCAAAAAATAACTTTCCGTTGTATAAGCCAGCCGTTAAACAAAGCAGATGTATAATTGTACTGTTAAATACTCTACTGCAATATTTTTAACTTCTAAGCACTGCACATTTTCAATTTTTATACCGTCGTATTGCGAAAAAAGTACTTTTAAATGCAATATGTTTGAAAACTGCATCTCCATTTATTTTTGAGATATTAATTTTTCTGTAGTTTTTAGAGCCATTTGTTTAATTTTGGCAACTCAAGTACTTCATTTCTGTAGAAAGTAAGGAAAAAATAGTTGGAAAATAGTAATTATATCTTTTTGTTGCCATTTTCCCATAACTACTGAAAAAGTAGTTAAAATACGGGCTATTTTGAAAAAAAAAATATATAAATGTATATCTGATATGTAATATCTGATAAAACATGGAACTATTATAAACTATATTTAATTTAATTATCTGTATTACAAACAAATGAAGGTATATGAATCATTAGATAGCCGATTTTTTTCGAGTTTCTTGAGTTTTTTTTTCTTTTTACGTGCGTTCGTAATTATATAAATACGTAGCACCTATAGTTTTCGTTCAGTCCGTCTGTCGGCATATAACAGAGCAAAAGCTATCCAACCGAACGGCCTGAAATTTTAAATATATAATTGTTGCAAAATATTGTCGAGTCATTTCAAATTTTATGAAAAACGGATGTATAGTTCAATTACAGGGACAGTCAAAAGTTTTCTGTTACATTACGGCCAATGGGAAAAAATATTTCAAGTGCATTTTAATGATGTTAAAACCTTTTGAACAGAATGAAATGGATATGCACTTATGAAGTGCACTAAAATATACATTCAGTACAATATGCGGTGCAAAAAATGTTTATAAAACTAGTTACAGTACGAACGCACCTCATTTGCCACGTTTGACGAGTAATTTCCAAATTGTTTTTGGATTTGTGTATTATTCATATGAATACTTTACAGTACATGTTGTTTAAGACTGGATCGTAAATGAGGAATTCTTCAGAGGATGCGAATGACGTCATTTTATATAAACTAAAAGCGTGTGTTTTAAGTCTTAAAACTGAAATATGTTTTGTATTATCTATATTTATATACATATATATCTTTTTTCATCGGGAGCGACACTAAATTCTGAAAAAGCAGAATTCCTGTTTTCTAGTTATTATCGCTTACACGGATATTATGTGGAAACCGTAAGACCTGACTTCCAGCAAAAACGAATAGATATTTATGCTTTAATTGTGACATAAATTCTTTATGAACAAAGCAATTAAATAATGAGAAAGTTTCTATTAAAATTCATTTGCGTAAGTTTGCCTTGGCGGTAATCAGCCCTTACGGAAACGGTAACAGTTGAAGCTTCAAAATTTTGAGTACTATATGTCAATTTCTCTTTAATCATATTTCTATGGGCCGGATAGTTGCGTGCCATCATCTGTATGTTTAGCTTTACATTTAAAAAAGTATTTTAAAATTTACACCGATATTTTTATACATTGCATATTTAAATTATATTTCATGATTTTAGTAACAGTATATCTCAATACAGTAAAACCTCTTTTATCAGAAACTTTTAACCGAAACTCTCGGTTAATCGAAATCCATTTTTAAAGCTTTTTTTACTAACATATTCCTTGAGTGAAAGCGGTCCTCTCTGAACTACAAGTACATATAAATATTTTAGATTACCTCTCTTAGAAATCCTTTGAATTTAACTTGAGCTCCCGTAAGCGGAAGAGTGGAACAAAGAAAATGAACAAATTAGCAATTCTGAAGATTTTGTATTTTTTGCAAAAGGTTTGGCATGGCTGGAGTAGCAGAAAAAATGTAAACTAGTGAACTAATAATACTAAAAAACTCCGTGATAGATTTTCAAAGCAAAGGCAATCAAAAGGGCGACAAACAAACATTTTTTGAAACCCTTGTGATATACGTAAAAGGTACTTAATTTCAAAATTAAAATTCAGGTAATTTATTCTTGTTTCTTTTTTGCTTTATTTTTATTAAGCACTTATTACCATAATAAGAAATATTGCATATATTTCTCCTTAATCTTAAATGTGAAGCATGCATGATTATCCGAAAATTTAGATTTTCCGAAAGATGGTCGGTCCCAATTACGTCGGATAATCGAGGTATTACTGTATGTTAAACAATTAAAAAATATTTTATATATAAGAGACTTCGGATATGATTTGCTCCAAGGAGCCTGTGATCAATGCCACAAATGCTCGGCACTAATAAATGTAGTATTTATATGTATAGCAATTTACCTAGCTGGTATCAAAGGGAGGGGGGCAAATAATAAATTAAAGTACGTATAAAAACAGCGAAAACTAAATTCATAGAACAAAAAACACAATTACCAGAAGAAAGCATAAATTTAGCAATGCAATAAAAATAAAAAGGTTATGTTTAGCAAAAAACCTTTTGTCTATTGCAGAGCTCAAACAAGTGACTATTTTTAATTCTGTCTCACACCACTTTTTCAAAACAGAGATCTTCAATAAATACTTTGACAACATCGGCTAGAAAAATATGCCAGAATTTTTTTTTTTTTTTTTTTTTTTTTTTTTTTTTTTTATATATATATATATATATTGGGGCTAATAAAATATAAAAATAGTCGCCTGTGGCAGCCCTGATATTGTTAAAAATTACAATAATACTTTTAAACAGGTTTAAACAGGTTAATGCTTGCATGGGTTTCCTAGTTACGAAGCAATTTCACGCCCTCTAGATGAGTAGCTGTATGAAAAAAAAAAAAAAAAAAAAAAACTGAAAGCATAATGAAAAAGAAATGAAAAAAGTAGAACCGTGGTGCTTACTGGTAGACTGTTGAACTGTACTGCTTACTGGTGTGCTCTGGGCAACTGCAATTTAAAAAAGAAAGTGTATACAGTTAAATGGATAGAAAAGTGCGTAATGAAGAATGTATCGACAACTCTGGTAAGTAGAGTTGCTATGTATCTCGCGTAAATAGGGGCTCCAAATGCTCTGGCCACCACTAATTCCTTACTGTTTATTTCGCTATATTTAATCGCAGAGAATTCTGCCATTAGGTAAGGCGAAGAAAATTACTTTAAAATGCTGGTGTCCGGAGCATTTGGAGCCCCGGGACACCTGGCAACACTACTGCTAAGTGCCCACAACCGCACGAATATCGGTATCAGACAATACTGGTCCTTAAAAGAACCATCTCCACAGCAGAACACCCGAACGTAGTGAAAACTTAGAGAATTTATGTGAAATGGGTAGAAAATCGAGAAAAAATCTATAAAAGTGGCGGCCGCGAGAACAGCCAAATACCAAGAGGGGTGGGGCTTCACCAGTAATGGAAACCCTGCTCTGCTATGATAGAAAAAGCACAGAGAAATTTAAAAAAGAGGGTTTACAAGTTTACAAACACCGAAAAAGTTAAGAAAACCCAAGATCCTTATAATAGACACTATTAACCCCTTCATGGTCGCTTAATATTTGGAAAAACCATCAAAAAAGTACCTATTTATTTTATCACAGAAATTGAATAATTATAAGGTTTCTAAATAAAATATGCAATTAGTTTTTTTTTTTTAGGCGATAAAAAAAAAAGATGTTATAGAATAAATTCATATTTGTAGAAAATCCAGCATGCGAGAATTCTGTGTCTTAATGTTTGTTTTACACCGTACAAATTAATGAGAATAAAACCTTTATTTTTCACATCTTAGATCTTTATTTATCATCATCAAACACATTTTTATAAATACACTGCTCAAAACAATTAAAGGATATTGCAGTTTTAGGTGGATTTTGTATCTGGTAAACTGTTTAGCTGATTGATACATAGTCGACAGACATAGTAGGTTATATGAGAATAAATTACACATGTTTGGCAGAAAAAAATGCATTTTATTGCGCATTTGTGTACTAAAGGAAAAAAACACAATTTGTGCATATGAGAAAAAAAGAATAAGAAAAGGTGTTTTCTTCAAAGAAAATCATTTTCAGTAGGGGGTATGGTTTCCACGGGCGGCCAGCAACGTTGAACACCTTTGAGGCATGGACTCAATGAGGCTATTAATGACGAGTTGGGGTATTCTGCCCCACTCTTCCAGAAGAGCTCTTTCCAGTTCTTGGAGAGTTTGTGGGGGTTGTTGGCGGCCAGAAACTCGTCTTCCTAGAGCGTCCCAAACGTGCTCGATTGGATTCATGTCTGGAGAACACGCTGGCCATTCCACTCGAACGATTCCTTCCTCGAAAAGGAAATCCTCCACCAGGTTTGCACGATGTGGCCTGCAGTTATCGTCCATTAAAATGAAGTTATCTCCGATTGCTGCAGCGTAAGGGACTACAATAGGTCTGAGGATCTCATCTCTATATCGGCGACCAGTCAGAGCTCCATCTCGAATGATGTAGAGGTCAGTGCGCCCGTCAATGGAGATGCCACCATACACCAACACTCCTCCACCGCCAAATCTGACACTTTCGTGCACGAACGCAGGATTATTCCTACTGCCACGGTCCCTCCAGATGAAAATACGCCTATTATCCGGATGCACAGAAAAACGGGACTCGTCAGAAAACAGAATATTGCTCCATTCATTTCTCCTCCAGTTGACATGCTCGGTTGCCCACTCCCTGCGGTCGCGACGATGCCTTGATGTTAATCTAACACATACCATCGGTCGGCGAGCATACAGACCTACAACATGGAGCCGGTTTCTGACAGTCTGAGTTGAAATCGTGGTGCCTGTAGCCGAGCGAAGGTGTTGTTGGAGAAGAGTAGCGTTCATGGTTCGGCGTCTCCGAGCTGTTAACGCTAAATACCGATCTTCATTGGGCGTTGTTGCCCGTCTACGACCTTGCCCTGGTCTTCGGCCTGCACATCCACTCTCCAAAAAACGGTTCCAGATCCTGGAAATGACACTTTGTGACACTCCAATGGCTTGCGCTACTTCGGCTTGAGTTTGGCCCCCTTCTAAGCTACCAACGATTCTCAAAGCTTCTGAATCTGTCAAATGACTTCGCTGAGACATCGTACTCATCGAAACAAAGCAATCACTGAATGCCGATCATCCTTGTCTTCATTCTCTTTTATCCAGTTGAAAGTCAAATTTCATTAGTTGCCGCTGAAGCGACGTTTTTGACGTCGAACTCAAAATTTGCATACTCCACAGTTTGAAAACCAGAAAAATTTGCATTTGTGATTCTCTTCTTCTATTTTCGGCAAAAAAAATTCGTTTATATCTTTATTTTATATAAAACTTCAAATATCCTTTAATTGTTTTGAGCAGTGTAATATTTGAAACAATATATATACATTTAATTTTGATTATCAATAATTTTTTGAGTGTTAGATATTTCGAAACATGCAATACAAGCCCAAAATTACAGTCACCGCAAAAGCGGAGCCCAAGCGTTAATATTCAAAGACTTCACACCGAAATGCCAGTTAAATTTTTCTGGGTTCAGAAGTTTTTTCCAGCAATAAATCTCCAGCCCAGAAATATGACGGGAGCGAGAAATAACGAACGACACCTCAGCCCGTGATATTGACGGAAGCGAGAATTAAGGGGTTGAGTGACCATACACAGCGGTGTAAAAATCTAGGTGCCAGCGGGAAATCTCTCACCACTAAATTTTATTAGTTTTCTTTGCTTAAATTTTATTAGCATTCTTACAAAAAATTTAGACAAAATATTACACGAAGAATAACGAATAAAATTTAGTGGCGGGAGACTGCCCGCTGGCACCTAGATTTTTACATCCCTGACTATACATTTTAAATTACAACATAATTAGATTTTGAATAAATGTAGGAGTCGGAAGAGAATTTAAGACTCGCTATTAACCCTGTCAGGGGCGGTGGTTTCATAAAGATACCACTTAATTTTAATTCTCAAATGGTACAATGGCTCCAGAATGTTGATAAAATATTACCCATTTAATGTGGTAGTGAAATATAGCGTTATTCCTATTTAGAATTAAATTTGTTAATAAATTCCGGTGCCATTCATTTATTTCAACACTTTAGCATTGAAAATGCTTTGCCCCTGAAAGGGTTAAGAGAAGCATTAGTGGACCATGCCATCAGCTCGCTGAAGGCAAGAAGTTTAGAGATTAGATCAATTTAACTTTTAATCTGCTGTTGGGCACTGTTGAAGTTAGTGGGAAAATCGAGAAAAGAATTTACTCTGATTTTCTGATTACTTTCTCCAGAGCTGCCAAGTCTCCGGCTTTTTGGATACCAGTATTTTAATACAGAAAATGTGCTTTTATTTAATCGGAACATTTGGGCGATTTAAAAGAACAACATTTTCTCTAAAATAATACTGGTGTGCAAAAAGCCGGAGACTTGGCAACTCTGCTTTCTCTGATTTTCATTAAAATTTCAGCTGTCGAAATGATAGATTCTGAAAATTCGTGCAACTCAAAAAACTATTGGGGTAAGTGACTGAATTTTAGTAACATTTGATTTATGATTTTTCTGAATTATCTTTTCTGGTGGAACTTTAGAAGTGGCGGCAACATTTGCATACCTTTTACGAAATTAGAGTTTGGTGTGAAATTTCGAACAAACGTAATAGTTGGAAGAATGCTCTAAGCCTCAGTTTTCACGTTTTGGAGGGGTTTAGGTATACTGGTGAAGTTGGTTTTGCATTTTCGTATAAAAGTTTATGCTTTTAAAATAAACACACTTTTATGACAGAAATTTCCTTATTTTTTTTACTTTTGATGATTTGTTTTTATGTGTGAATGTTTTGATAACGGAAGACTGATCAGATTTGGATGAGAAATGTCAAATTAATGTCTAGTTTCAAATATCCCTAAATATTTTATTTGTAATACCTGGTGATGACTTCATAAGATTACTGTTTTGTATACAATAGTAGAAAATTTAAATAAATACAAGACCCTTAAAAATTTCAATTAAATTTATTTTTTATTTGTTTATTCATGAGACACATTATCCAATATTTAAGTTTATCCACTTGAAATTAATTTTTTGTTCCTCAAATAAAAAATAATTTAGTGAATGTCAATAAATATATAATAAACCGCTGATTCTAAGACATTTTTTGCTGTATTTATTCGCTAAAGAAAGTAGCATTGCTTATTTTCTAAGTATAAAAATATGTCTTAACCTTTTCATTTCGTGCTTGATTTGTGAATAATTTATATTTAGCAGGCATGTTTCGAATTTATTTCTAATTAATTATTTTTTAAAACAGCGTACTTGTTTCCATATTTTTAATTAAAATGCTGCTAAATATTTCTTATTTGAAAGCAACTGTTATGTCTTAGATATTTCTGAGAGATTTAAACAAGGTAGTTGTCTAGTATATTTTGGAAATTTTAAAGTTTATTAGTTTGAGAAGGGAGGGAATGTCATTCTTTCCTAGCGTGTAAATTTTGAATAAAAAAAATAATTATTATGTTCATGAAAATTTTGAGAATTTAAGATTTTAGACATGCTTTATAAAGCATGTTTAAATGAAACGGTCACGTGGCCACAAACCTAATTCAATAAATATTAAATTTCCTCAAAGCATTTCCTCAAAGGCTTGTGATCATGGAGGAAAGAGATAGATGGAGATGCAGTATGTCGTAAAAACGGTTTGCAATATGATGCGCGTTATCGCTCAAATTTAAATGCTCTCATTCGGCCCAAACAAAACAAACACCTGGGACAAGGCCCGGATTCTTTGACATCAACCATGCATTTTTTTTCTCTCCAAATGAAAGTGATCTGCTTATTTTTAAGCATTCTAGAGCAGCATTCCATTGTATTATGGGTTGAAAACTGTATTACTAAAAGTTTTCTTATTTTTTTCGTGAAAGAACGTGCTTGTGTTTGGGCCGACTGTAGCTAATTTTATAGTTCCATTTTTTGGTGTCACCTCCAGACACCTTAGTGCATCTCGATCTATCTCTTTCCTCCATGGCTTGTGATATCACCCACGGAAATCAGAAAATAAATTACTCTGTAGCAATATTGCATTAAAAACTTATTCTGAGTAAAATCACTCAATATAAGATTATGTAGACTTCAGAAGTTAAAGTCACTACAAAAAACAACAACAAAAAGAAAACACGAACGAAAATCAAAGGTTAGAAACCAGAAAATTTATTTAATAAAATAATTTAATTAAATGATGTACAGAAAGCTTAACCGTTATTAATTGTAATTTTTGATTATACAGTAAATATCCTCTAATCCGGCACGTTCGGGACTTGAAGGATGCCGGATTATGAAATTTTCCGGATTACAAGATGAACGTCGGAAAAACGTGTAGAAGTTAGAATTAAACATAAAATTACAGTAAACCATATTTTTTATTCTTTAAACAGCTTGAATAGAACGAAAAACTCTCAATAATGTAAAGTACAACATTTGTAGATGACTATAAAAATAAAATGTGCAGTGTAGGCCTACTCGTAGAAGCCATCTTAAACAAATCTTGAAAAAAAAAGTTTTTTGTAGTACTCTTCTCTCTTCTTTTTGTATTAAGTCATTTCGTATGATGTGGAGTTTTAAAATTTCCGCATCACTGAATGAACTGCTGCGCTCAAAAAACTTCGTAAAATGTATTCAAAGTGTTAGCTTCTTGATTCCAACTGATGTTGTTTGTCTCGACGACATCATCTTCACCAGAGTCCAACGCTTTAGGGGCTGTTGTGTTGATAATACTCTTTAAATGATAGCTTCATCTGTCAAAATTTCCCCAGCTTGCTCATCAAAATTTGATTTAACTCACTCTTTGTTTCTTCTCTATTCAGTTGTGACATGGGGTTCTCTAAAGGCAAACAGCGTAAAGCATCTTCTAGTTCATCTTCAACTGTACCGTTTTCAGTAGCTTCAACATTTTCGTCCATTTTAAAGACCAAAGAATGCAGCATGTCTTTTTCAAAGTTTTCTATTTCATTCCTCATTCTGAAGTTCCATCAGATTGTTATAAGCATCAGAGGTGATAAAACAATAATACTATTTTTTTCTAAAAGTCGTGCGGATTATCAAGCGTGCCGGACCTTAGGATGCCGGATTAGAGTATGTTTACTGTAATTATATTTTTATTAGACTTGTGAACCACACTTCTCTTACAAAACAACTTGTTGATTGAGATACAGAGGCACGAGTTTTTCTGAATGTACCCGAATAAAAACTGTATTGTTAATCTGCTAATAATTTGCAGGCTGTGATAACTAAATTCAGTCAAGACTTAACTTTGTTCATTAAAAATAATATAACAAATATTTCCTGAAGATAGTCACAGAAGATAACCGAAACGTCGATTGTTATAATTTTATTTTAACATTTGTTTAGTTTTTAACTGTAAAACATTTTGTATACACCATTTAGTAAACTTGTGATTTTTATTTTCACGTTAATATTGACCAACACACAGGTTTGGTTGTTCCGAAAAAGGCACTCTTTTCCGTTTAACAGAAAGTTTAATTTTTAGGGGGAGATTGAGAACAAAATTGTAAGAAATTTATAATGTAGGATTTATCTTGAGACCATCAACCTAAAATTAAATTATGCTAGTAAGAAATAGACGTGAAATCACAACAAATATGGCGGATGAAACTAAGCAATGAGACAGAAAAAAGGACATGCAAAGTTGTTTATTCAGGCTTAGGAACAGCAACGGGAATGATTGTTTTACACTTTGACTCTATTTGTCACTCTTTAATTTCGTTAATTTTCATTATGTTTTGCTTGGGAATTAATAAAAGCTAATATGATTTTCCATTTTATAAGATTTTTGTAACCCTCCGTCTACCAGACGGGTCCATTGGACCCGACAGGTACATACAAAATATTCATTCAAACCAGAAATTTCTTTAAAATAAACTAAGTATATAAACCAGACAAAAATAAGGTAAATAAATAAGTTAAATAGTTTTAAATAAAAATTCTGGTGTAGAACGTTTTATTAAAACTTGAATAAAATTCCCGGTAGATCTAGGGTTAATAACACATCTGAGAATCAGAAGAATTTAGGTACCTGGATTCGCATATTAATGAGAAAAAAAACAATAACAATAGCAATGTGTTGCTATTGATGTTTTTTTTAATTATAACATCGAAATTCTGTCCAACGCCTCATTCATCGTGGCTATGTTAGAATTCCTATGGGGAAATCGTTATGAGCTTCAACAATGAGTAATTGTTGAACAATACTAGTTGTAACCACAATAGATTACCACATTGCAGCCAAGTTTTGACTGACTTGACAAAATATCGCCAAATTTGGCGAGAAAAATAAGTTACCAACTTGGCGATGCTGGCTAATTTAGCGAAATTCCCATTGCAACCCACTATTTTTTTATAATCGAGCCCACTAAAATTTAATTTAAGCACCATGCATTTAAGGTTTTTTTTAAATCCCGGTCAGAATTTAAAGTGTAATGTACGAAAATGTACATCTTTACATCTTCAATCCGGTGCTACTAATAAAATAACCGCCACTACTGCCCGATTTTAATATGCCTTACATAGCCGAATACAGAAACTAAATTATCGGTACTTTTCCAGTATAGGCGCCTTGGCGAAATAGAGAAAACTGTATATATCTTGATAGCTCATTTTCCGTCATTTTTGATGGACTATCTTTCTAGTTGTTTTTACTTTCTTCTATTTTCAATAGAAGAAAGTATTGTAATCGAAATTTTTTTCGACTTCCGGTTTTCGAAGGATTTGCATGTTTTAGGGGTCAGAGATTCCAAAAAACATGTTTATAGAAAATGTCTGTCTGTCTGTGTGTCCGTCTGTCCGTCTGTCCGTCCGTCCGTCTGTCCGTCTGTCCGTCTGTCTGTCGCCATTGTACCATCAAAAAGTGTATGAAGTTATGTATAGAATTAAACCAAAATTTTATTATAAGTTTTTGGCTATGGCAAGCAGGTCCTCCCGGAATTTGGAAAAAATTCGCCGGTAGGGGGCGCTGATCTAACAATTTTTGTGCGATTTTGAATATTGTACCATCCAAAAGTGTATGGAGTTATGATTAGAATTGAACCAAATTTTAGCTTAAGTTTTTGGATATGACAAGCAGGTCCTCCCTGAATTTGAAAAAAATTCGCCGTAGGGGGCGCTGTAAATGTGTTTTTTGTGCGATTTTGAATATTGTACCATCGAAAAGTGTACGACGTTATGCATAGAATTGAACCAAATTTTTATTTTAAGTTTTTGGCTATGGCAAGCAGGTCCTCCCTGAATTTGGAAAAAATTCGCAGGTAGGGGGCGCTGTAATAGCGATTTTTGTGCGATTTTGAATATTGTACCGTCCAAAAGTGTATGAATTTATGCATAGAATTAAACCAAATTTTTATTTTAAGTTTTTGGCTATGGCAAGCAGGTCCTCCCTGAATTTGGAAAAAATTCGCCGGTAGGGGGCGCTGTAACAGCGATTTTTGTGCAATTTTGAATATTGCACCATCGAAAAGTGTATGAAGTTATGCATAGAATTGAACCAAAAAAATATTTTAAGTTCTTGGCTATGGCAATGAGGTCCTCCCTTAATTTGTAAAAAAATCGCTCGTAGAGGGCGCTGTAATAGCGATTTTTGTACAATTTTTGTGCCATTTTGAATATTGTACCGCCGAAAAGTGTATGAAGTTATGCATAGAATTGAAGCAAATTTTATGTGTTTATTTTTGGTCATGTCACGAAGGTCCTCCCTGAATTTGGAAAAATTCTGCCGGAAGGGGGCACTATAATTGGGATGTCTGTACCATTTTCATTATTGTACCATCGAAAAGTGTATGAAGTTATCCATATAATTAAACCAAATTTTTTGTGCATGTTTCTGTCTATGGCAAACAAGTCCTCCCTGAACTTGAAAAAATTCCGAAAGAAGGGCGCGCTATAATTTCGATCTCTGTGCCATTTTCATTATTGTACCATCGAACAGCGTATACAATTATGCATACAATTGGACCAAAATGTTTTTGCTTGTTTTTGGCTTTGGCCAACAGGTTGAATTTGGAAATATTGCGCGGTAAAGGGGCTCCGTGATAGCGATTTTTGTATACTTTTCTTGATTTTTCGTAGTTCTATTGTGCATCGGCGGCTCATGCAGCGGCGGGAACTCGCTTCCTGCTATGCCGGCTATTCGCAAACAGCTGATAACGACAGAATAAGGAAAAATTAATAATTTTAACAAATATCATGATATAGATTAACTCGTTTTTAGTCCGTTTAATTGACTTGAGCAGAAATTTAAGATGAAAATCAAAGTTGGTATAGTATTGAACTAATAATATTGAAGTATTAACATGTGTAGCTAGGTTTTGAAATATTAAGATGTATAAGATAGAAGAAAGTTTTGGGATTGGCACATCCAACTAGTTATATTTTATGTTGGAAATATTAAAAATGTCTATGGAAACACTTTTGTTAATTTTTCAGCGTCGTTATTTGGGAAAAGAGATAATTTGTACATTAGAATAAAACCAGACCTCGGAGCGGTTCTTTTTATAGAGACTAAATCAAAAATTTTACCACCACTATTTCCTTACAAAAATTTTCGTTTTAGATCTATGGTATAAGTGTCACAGGAACACGCTTCGTGGTAAGTCTTTCATTGTAATTCTCGTAGTAAACTGCCATAAATTTTATAAATTTTGTGTTGGCTAGAATAGAAACCGCTCCAAGGCCTAAAGAAAACTTAATGCGTTAGTATATTTGATTATATAAGAGTCTGTGGTATTATGCCAGTTCTGAATTAGTACTGCTTAATTGAAGTTAAGCATTGCACAATAATATTAACTCTTTCCGGACCGGTTACTCTTACACAAATTTTATTTGGTTGGCATCACTTTCATAACCCTTTGAGGGGCAAGTAACTGCGTTTCTGTAATGCTGAATTCCCACAGGAAATTTGAGGCAATTTTATTTCAAAATATTCAAAATAAGGAGAAGCAATTTAATCTCTTTTCCCCAAAATTATAAAAGTAAAACATAATAAAAAGATTCTGGTGCATATCTTAATTAAGGGGTCTCAGGACTCTTAAAATTAAAAAAAAGACCATTTCCCATATTTAATATCTTAAAAATGTATATCACTTTAAGAGACAATTTTAATTAGGATGAAAGATATAAATATGTTCCTTCATTTCATGTACTTAAAAATTTGCAAGATGCAGAAGTAGCATTTATAACAGGCTCCAAACTGTCAGAAATTTGATGAGCAGAAAATTAGTTAACAGCTTACGCGCAGGATTACAAAATAAATATTGCAGCTAGAATAGAAATTTTAGTGCCTACTTATATCACAGATTGCAATAATTACCCTGAACCTAAATAAATTTGTATTTAAAGCATTTTTATATTTTTAATACAAAGTTCTATTTAGCAAATACAAAACTTTGAAAATTTCAACAGTATAATCACTTAAAAAAAATATTTTTTTGAACAATAAAAAGGAAATTTTAGGTTTAGTTTATACAGACTAACCTGAATTCGAAAATTTCATGAAAAAGTATTCAGAAGTTTTTGCGATATCGTGCGTGTTATGCCCAAAAATATCATTTGGAGAAAAATGACTTCGAAATTTCGGAAACACCGCTTCTACTATTGAGCGGTTAAAATTCTAAAAGCCATAACTTCTGTTCTAATGGGAATTTCCATGATACAATTACATCAAAATGTTGAGAAAAGATAGGAGTTTAACATCTAAAAAAATCAAAATTTTCCAAAATTTTAAAGCTTTGAGTTCTGAGACCCCTTAAACTTAGGTGGGATTTAATATATCTCATCTCCCCTCAAGAGGTTAAAAGGTTGGTTTTGGTTATGACGGCCAATTATCAACACTTGGGATATAGGCCCAAAGGGGGGGGGGGGGGTTGCTCTCCGTCGGGGTCTTTCTAAGGGAACCTAACCCGCAAAGGGTTAAACGGAATTACGCTCAATTACGCAATTTCGAAAATACTCTAACTAAATAAGGCAAATTTTATTTCCCTGTATTACTGGTGCTAAAAGCAAATCTTGCAAAGAAAAATGATACCGAGTAAAACTCGGGGTTGGGTCGCAAAGTGTTAAAATAAACTCCATAAGAGATTTTAATTCAATAATTAAATAATAAATAAGTTTGTGCATATTTCCTTTTTTAGTTAGAAATTACTTGATATATATTTTAAGCTCAACTCATATTTTATGATTTCTTTAATGTTCCACAAAATACTAAACACTTTTCATATATCCTATTTAACCCTTAATTGCATGAATTATTCTTTTAGAATTGTGTTTTTTTATTTTTCAATTCCTACTATTAGTTCACACTCTCCCTATATTTATTTATATATTTATCTTGTTCAAATTTTCAATCATTAATAAAATACTCATTATTCACCCTATCAAGTTGAAATAAATTGTTTTAAACTTGTACTGGATGACAATTGATGTTAACCCCTTAACAGTGACATTTGTTTTCTTACAAAAAAAATTAAAAATGGGGCTGGACACCACTTTTTCCATACTAAAATATTTACTTTACTTAATCGAAAAATATCTGACGATCAATAAAGATAAATTTACAGTTACAAATTAGTGGTATCAAAATGCTTTTAATAACGAAGCAAGCAAAGTGTTCTTGCCCAAATTCAGTTCGGGCCACACTTTTAAGGGGTTAATACAGTTTTTTTCAAATATTAATTAATTAATTAAATTTTAATTAATTAATTTTAGTTTTGCAAGGGAAACACAATGGCGGCCATTGGTTATTGAAGATCAATGAAAGTATTTTCAATAAGGGGTTACCATAGGGGGGGGGCTGTTCTGTCGCCAAATACCGCCAAGTTTGTCGCCAACTTGGCGATATATCGCCAAATTTGGCGGCCAAAATGAGTCGCCAAAAGTGACGCCAACTTGGCGATATCTCTAATATTTCGCCAAATTCCCATAGAGTTCCATTGTAAACCTATTTGCTTATAGAAAATCAACAAATTGAGATATTTTAATGCAACAAAAACTAATATTAGCTTAATATTAAATTTTTCTCTGATGACCTAAGTAGGAATTGACTTTAAAAACAAAATTTTTATATTACTTGTTATATTAAGGATTAGACACCAGAAATCTTACGATAGATTTTTAACTTTATTTAGTAGTATATTTTTTTTTATAACTTTTAGAGGATTAAATATTTCTATATAAATATAGTGGTTGTAAAAACTTAATTTATCTATTAAAAATTAAATAAAAAGGTGATGGACTACTCATCACACAGTGATGGAATTTACATCACTATGCAATTAAGGGTTAAAAGTCAAACCTTCTACCGATTGATTAAAAGTATATTCTAATGTTACTATTTCTTTTTATTTCTTTAAACAAGAAATAAAAGTAAAATAACATTGTTAAAATGATTTAGTTAAAAATTCGATTGATGATTTCTTTGTTTGTAATATATGTGCATATATAATCAACGAATGTATCACTTTAACCCCTTAATTCTCGATCCCGTCAATATCACGGGCTGAGGTGTCGTTCGTTACTTCTGGTGCGCATCATATTTCCGGGCTGGAGATTTAATTGCTGGGAAAAACTTCTAAAACCATAAAAATTTAATTGGCCGTGTGAAGTCTGTGAATATTACCGTTTGGGTTTGATTTTTGGCGCTGATTATGATGTTGGACTTTGTATTGCATGTTTCGAAATATATTACCAAAGCGATATAAGTAAGCGAACAAACTTAATACTGGAATCGGGCGTAAATTAACACAGTTGCGCCATCTTGTGGACAGAGTGATAATCCACATACGCGGGTTTTTAGCGTGGCGCGTATTTTATAAATCTTTAGTCACTCATAGAAATGAATTTCGTTTGCCACATTTATTGCAAAATAATGGCGTAACGAGAGAGGCATCCAGATGCACTTGACACCACGAAGTTTTTTTCGGCATATCGCAGACACTTCAGTTATTAATCAAGGTGAAAAAAACTTTACAATTTTAGTGGTGTGAGTAAGAAAACAGTTAGGTATCTACCTGTAGTTCACACTCCATCCGCTACGTGGCGCATGACCTTGATTGATGTGACCTCGCTTTTAATCTCGCGGTTACTTCTCCCATTTAAGATAGGACGCTTACTTATATCGCTTTGTATATTACGATAAAAAAAATATTAACACGTTAATCGCCACGTCAGTCACCGGTGACTGACATTGAACTTTTCGTTTAGAACGTGTTGACAAACACCGATGACTGACGGTCTAAAATATGATATAAAACTAAATATATATATATTGTTTTAAGTAATTACTGAACATTTATTGAAAATTTACTTACCTTTTATTTATTACAGGATTATACTTTCTTAAAAATTACTTAAAATATCGTAAATATTTCAGCTTCAGTGACCGTGGCACTCAACGTGTTAATAATCGAAATGTAATGTATATATATATTATTTCAAATATTCTTTGTAAAAATTTGTGTGATGAATAAAGATCTAAGATGTGAAAAAGAAACGTCATATTCTCATTAATTTGTATGGTGTAAAACAAACATTAAGACACAACATTCTCGCATGATGGCTCTTCTACAAATGTAAATTTCTTCTATAACATCTTTTTTTTCGCCTTAAGAAAACTAATTGCATATTTTATTTAGAAACCTTATAATCATTCAATGTAAAAAAATAGGTACATTTTTGATGGTTTTTCAAAATATTAAGTGATCTTTAAGGGTGTATTCGAAAAAATATTTTTTCACCCTGAACAGCTCGAAATTTTCTGAGACATTTTCAGACTCATTTTTAAAAGCAAAAACATGAAACTTGCTGGGGTGATTTCTGAAGACATGTTTAACGTGTGATTTCATTTTCAGCTCAATTAATTAGAATTTGATTTTTAAACAATTATTTTCTCAGTATGACCATTTTTTTCATTCCCAGATCGCCCGCTTCGGAAAATTCGGTTCCAAATGCCAACTTTGATAGCGTTTTTTACAATATTTTCTGCATTTATCAAAAAATTAAGAAGCACGGCACATTATATAGTTTCTAAATAAGAGAATTTCCCAGTTTGATGCGTTTGAGAACAAAAATGAATTTTAAAATGAATCAGAAAATAAGCAGTTTGGATCGAAATACACCCTTTAGGGCAGGATTAGTACGGGTGCTTGAATTTCATGACTAAGAAATTCTTCGGTACCAGTATTTTCTTATGGAAAATCTCTCCTGAAATAAGGCGAAATTTCGACAGTTTAAACCAGATTTTTTTTTCTATAAAAAAATTCTGATATTGGGCCTTGAAAATAACGGTATCCGTACGAACCCTGAAAGGGTTAAACCTTAAAACGTACCATTTATTCCTCTGAAATAAAAAATAATTTAGTAGTTGTGTATAATGTTTATACACATCGATAAAATTCTCTCATTTAATAGATGTGTAACAGCGATTCCTTAACATTTAAGAAAACGCTGTTTACAAGATATTATTAGAGACATTTATCCACTGAACGCACTATCAGTGTTTATTTACACTGAACATTATAATACATCTCTGGCTTATCGTTTCCTGCTACATTGGTGAATAATTCACATAATTCGCGTTTAACAGGCGTGTTTGGCATATTTATTGCTTTGCAATTCCTTTTTAAAACAGTAATGTTGTTTCAACAACATTTATCTTTTATTTTTGACTCCTGTCTTACAATATAAATCGTGTGAAATATTTATATGTGAACGCATTACACCCTTGAGATCTTCAAAGTTTTATTAAAAGGCAATATATATTTAAGAAATTCTAAAACCCTAAAGTTGATAAAAGAAAATAGATTTCTCTATAACAAAAATAATACGTTGTCCTTATTGTTTGATAGTATATGTATTTTGGTGTAATTTCAAAAAAAGTGTATTTCAAAAAAGACCTTTATTGCCAGATTTTATTTATTCAGCAAAAGTGTTGAGAGAAATGAATATTTTTTCACATTTTAAAATTTTGTTTATGATTTAAATCCTGATGATGACTAAGTATTAGCTGAAAGTACTCAATTTTTAATATCTTTTTAATTGTTTAATCATCTGTGAAGTAATGAATCATTTATGTAATTTTATATTAAAGTAAGATTGTTAAAATGATTTTGTTCAAACTTTGATTGGTGATTTGTTTGTTCTTAATGTTTTTAATCAGTACAATATACCTCTTTAATCCCTGAAACGTAACATTTTCCCTCTGAAATAAAAGATAATTCAGAGCTGTGTATAGTGTTTATACACATCAATTAAATTATCTTTTATTTAATACATGTGTAACAGCGATTCCTTAACGTTTAAGCAAATGCTGTTTACAAGATATTATTAGCGACATTTATCCACTGATAGCACTATCAGTGCTTATTTACACTGCACATAATAATACATCTCTGGCTTATCGTTCACTGCTTTATTGGTGAATAACTCACATTTAACAGGCGTGTTTGGCATATTTATTACATTGCAATTCCTTTTTAAAACGGTAACGCTGTTTCTATAACATTTATCTTTTATTTTGAGCTCCTCTCTGAAACATAAATAGTGTGAAATATTTCATATATGAGCGCGTTACACCCTTGACATCTTCAGCGATTTATTAAGAGGCAATATATTTAAGAAATTCTAAAACCGTAAAGTTGGAAAAAGAAAGTACATTCTTTTATAATAAAAAAGAATATGTTGTCGTTATTGTTTTATAGCATCGGTATTTTGTATAATTTCATTAAAAGATGTATTTAAAAGAAAATTTTTATTGCCAGATTTTATTTATGCGACAAAGTGATTAAGATAAATGAATATTGTTTCATTTGTAACTTATTTATATTCATGTTCTAAACTCAATATACAACATTTTCATAATAACAAGCATCTTTAACTTAAGTTATAAATACTTCCATGTTAGATACCGTCAGTGTTGGAGGTTTATCCCATTTTTATTCAGGAAAGCTACCATTCTACTCGACTTTTTGCTAATAATTTTTATCATATATAATGGCAGATATTCCGTGATTAAATAAAATAAAAACTACTATACAGAAATTCGGACAGGATGCAAATATTTTTGTTATGAATTTTTGTGAAACTGCCTGTCATTGCGATGGAACTATTAATAAAGAGGAACAGACATATCCTCAAAAGAGTGAATCTTCAACTGTAACCGCCCCCGCAAGGGCTGATTACCTCCAGTGGAAACTTCCACCAGTAAATTTATATAGGCAATTTCTCGGTATTTAAAGGCCCTTTTAAATTCAAAATCTCAGTCATACATACCGTGTATCCCGGCGTATAACACGCATCACTAATTTGAGAGTATATATTTTTATTTTAACACGTTCACGCCGGCGCCTATATTCATGTTTCTCGCTGTGAGGCAGCTCTTGAATTCATCTTTTGCTTCATCTGGCGGCGCGGTACTTTCGCTTATTCAGACACTGTATGTAATGACACGCCTACCTCATATTTATTACATTGAACTCAAATATAACAAGCAGAGTTGATTGTGAATGTCTGAAAGTTGGTAAAGAGTAAGCAAATTCATTAGAGACATGATTTTATTGACTGCATATGTACAAATTTAATATAAAATGTCTTAAAATCTAAAGAAATATGGACAACATCATATAAATACATTTTCTGTTAGGTAGAAGCCACGCCCTTAGTTAATGATATCTTTTGAATGAAAACAAGAATTCTCTTTTCCCGTCGTGAATGTATAAGATTTATAATATTGAATTTTTTTTTACTACTGAATTTTCGAATATTCAAGTGTGACCCACCTGTAGTGCACGCCGTCTATGGCATAGTCGAGTGTGACCCACCTGTAGTACACGCCTTCTATGGAACAGTGGAGTGTGACTCAGCGGTGATGCACGCCGCCCGATGCGGCAGTCAAGCGTGACCCACCGGTGATGCACGCCGACCGATGCGACAGTCAAGCGTGACCCACCGGTGATGCACGCCGGCGTGAATGTGTTAAGCATATACTGCTGTATAACACGCATCAAGTTTTCTCCACAAAAACAAACCAGAAATACCTGCTTGGATGGACGAAAATAGGTTAAAATTATGGATATAAAAGTTTGGGAAAAGCGTTTAGGAGCTTTAAGAAAACCAGAAAGTCTTTTAGTTTGGGATTTGTTTTGGTACCATACAACAAACGCAATTAAAAGAGGATAATTTAATCTAATACAGATTTGGCAGTAATTCCAAGCGGACTGACTTCGTTAGTTCAATCATTAGAAGTTTCCATAAACAAACTTTTCAAAGAAAGTTTAAGGTGGCAGTGAAACACATGGGAGCTAGAAGACTAAAAACGAAAGAGGAAATATGCAGCATACGTCACTAACGCAAATGTGAAAATGGATTATAACATCATGGAATGAAATCAAACTGGAGGTAATTGTAAAATCATTTTAAAAATGTAAAATATCAAATGAACTTGCTGGTACCGGGGATGACTATTTGTGTGTAGATGAATGCGTCAGCGGTGATAAAATACATGAAAGCGACAGTGAGGAAGATGAGGACATTCTCGAAAATGCAAATGAGGTTGAGTACAACGAACTTTTCATGTTATCTGATAAGGAAGATTAAGTTTGTTAGAAAATATACATTTTTTGGTTTATATTGATACACAAATGCATTTAAATATATACATCTAAAAATTTGGAAAGTTTTCTTCTTATGATTTTACACCAAGCATTTTCTATTCGGTGTATAACACGCACACGGAAAGGTGAAGTGATTTTTTAGATTTTAAAGTACGTGTTATACGCCGAGATATACGGTAATTCCAGAAGCAGGTTTTCATTTTTACTGGTGTTAGCTTACTTTTGTGGTACTCAGGTCCTGCGTTTCCGCCATATTGTGACAACCGGTGAAACAAACTGACTGTTTTAACATCAAAATGGCACGAGTAAAAAGAAATACAACATTTTACCATATTTATGAGAAAATATTTCCATGAATGAGACACTTATATAACACGAAAATTTCTATTCAATTTTACTGGTGGGAAGTTTGCCCCTGGTGGTATTCAAAAACGGTATATCCAATTTTTAAAAAAGCAGCCGCCATCTTTTGGCAACCTTCTCAGTTACTTCAATCGCATCTGGTAGACAGTGCACTATATGTCACCTCCTCTTTATTCATAACTCTATTGTCATTCCAATGGAGTTATGAATAAAGAAGAGAAGACATTACCGTCTACCAGTTGCGAGTGAAATAACTGAGATGGTTGTCAAAAGATGGCGGCTGCTTTTTTATCGGAACAAAAGTTTCTGATTACCACCGAGCAAAAGTTCCACCAGTAAATTTGAATGGAAAATTTCGTCTTATTTAAGTGCCTTATTCGTGGAAATATTTTCTCACAAATATCCTAAAAATTTCTATTTTTTTCCTGGTGTCAATTAGCTCAGGTATGTCTAAGCTGTCACAATACGGTGGTAACGCAGGGTCTGACTACCACCAAAATCAACTTTCACTAGTAAAAATTAATATCTGTTTCTGCCATTAGTTTTGGCTAGAAGTTTGCATTAATAAGGCCATTAAATAAAGTGAAAATGTCTATTGAAATTTACTGCTGGAAGTTTAACCCATCGGTAATCTACCCCTGTGAGAGCGGTTATATTTGAAACCCCACTATTTTAAGGCTATGTCAGTCTTTCTTTATTAACCTATTCCCTACCATGATCCCCATATGGGGATCACACGTATTTGGCAAGAAAGCGTTTTTCACACCAGTAAATATGAAGATAAATATATACTTTCTTTCACGAGACAAATTCCTTGATAAAATAGGATAAAAATTACTCTAATTTTAAAAGTGGTTGGAAATCCAAAATTTACATTTTAATGTAGATAATGATTTGGGCGTTAATGGGTTAATAGTTTCATGGTTATTCCCTAAATTTATTTTAGTTCCTATTTAATAGTTTCTGCTCTACGTTTTCCGGTATTTATTTTCAATAACTGTTTTTACACGCGATGTTTTACAAATGATTGACGGATGTTTTATAAAGGATTCCTTAATTCTTTGACTGAGGGACGGGACATATATGTCTCAGTGGACTATTTTCTTATTCTATTCGTACCACTGTTTGAAAATTATTTTCTGTCATACACTTATAGTAAGACATTTTAAAGAGAAATCTGTGAGATGGAGTGTTTTTTAAAAATTGTGATAGAATGGGAGTTTTGTTTAAGAAAAATTAGTGTTAAGTTTGTAATAATTCCTGCTAATGGGACAATGTAGTCATTTTCTGGATTCCCTAGTTGCCTTGCAACTTTACATCCGGTGTAGAGGTAGTGTGTTATTCAATGCAATGGGAGCCATAGAAGAATGTTTAGACGCGGCTGGTGGCCAGAAAAAATTAAAGTTTAAGAGTAAGTAAAACTTACATAAAATGTTAGTTTAACTACATACAAGAGAAAAAAATATCTATTAGTTCTTAACGTACCTGAACAGTCCGTGAACAGGCGAAATAGCTACCATAGGGATGCCCCAACATAAAAAAAGACTCTTTTCACAGCCCATACATTATAGTATAATACAATATTTAAATGCTTAACAACAGTGACAAAAGAGGAAAAATTAAAATTAAAAATATTCACATATTTACAAGATAAAAATTATAATTAAAACATGAGAGATTAGAAAAAAGCGATAACAGAAACTATAAATGAAGAGAGTTCTAACTAGCTGTACACTTAAAAATGATATACAATGGATAATTTAAGAGTAAAAGAGGACGGCGAACACCCAGTCTGGAAACGCTAAGAAAATAGTAGAAAAGCACTAAAAAAGAAAAGAAAAGTTTAACGGAGTAATGAAAGTTTAAAGCGTGATATATTTTTTAAAACAAAATAAAGACAAAACAAAAAAAGGAAAAAAGGCAAAAAAAGTTTAACTGTAAAGAAGAAATTAATCGTCGTTGATGTTGGTTTGGTTAGCAAATTTCTCAAATGCAGTAATTATGACTAGAAATTTTTGCATTGGGTTATCAAGTTTTTTGGTTTGGCCTGTCATGCTACTAAATTTCTTTTCTTTTTTTTTAATATTTTCGCTATATGTTTTCTGATGCTTATTTTCCATAATTTTTTCAACACGTGACGTTTTACAAATGACTCATGGATGTTTCATAAAGAACTCTTTAATCCTTCGACTAAGGGTCGGGACATGTAAGTGCTGGTGATATTTTTGATATTCTATTTTGAGCTATTATGAACTATTTTTCTTTACTCGTATCGCTGTTTGAAAATTAATTTCTATCATACGCTTATAGTAGAATATTTCAAAGGAAAGTTTACCAAATAGAAAAAAAAAATGTAAATGGAGGTGCGATTGAATAAAAAAGTAGCAGTCAGTTATCGCCAGCAATCAAAGGGTTAATTTTAAAATTCAATTATTGGTTAAAAATTTGAAATAAAATTTACATAAATTTCGTACATAGACATTTTAAAAATAGCTCAAAATTTCATCAATATTTTGCTCTGTTTCGAGTACAAGAATGTTAAAACCAATATTAAAAGGTATAAAAGCATAAAATATTTTATTAAAAATCCACTCCTTTATAAAAACTGTATTTTTGATTAAATGTGTCATTTGTTACAGTGTTGCTAGATTGCAGACTTTTTTGTCCCCAGATTGCTGATTCTCACCGTTTTTTTTTTAAATAGAAATATTCGGCCTTTTTAAAAATAGATTAAAAATTTTGAAAAATAAGGCGAATTATACTACAGTGAAACCCCGATTTAACGTAACCCGTATTTAACGATTTCCCGCAAATAACGTCATTTTTAGCTAGTCCCAATTAATTTCCTATACTTGTAATGTTAAAAAAAAATCCCGGATTTAACGTTATCGTTTTGAATTATTTACCGCATTTCACGTTTTTTGAACGATAAAATATCAATGCAATTTTTCTTAAATAGTCAGAATTTGTGATTAAAAAAACCCTTTCTTCTCAAAACGTTCAAAATTCGGAATCTCTCTCTCTCTCTTTTTTTTTCATCCTTTCTTACCAACTGCAGGTGCAATATTGAAAAGCCCTCCTCTTTTTCACCCGCACCTTTTTTATTTTATTCGATTGTGCTTTCTGTACTACAATGCAAGGTTACCTACAACGAAGTTGATAGCATTCGTCATAGATTTTTCATTAGCTTTAGATTGTATGGTGTCAAAAAGAAAGCGATTTTGTTTACTTTAAAAAATGGAAGTTATCGCGAAAGCCCAAAACTACAATTAATATGTTTAATTTGAATTCCGTATTATAATTTGTAAACAATTTTACAGTAAGTAGATTTAATGGAGCAAAATTGTAAAAAATGGAAAAACAGGCTAAAAAAAGAAAAAACTTGAAATCGTCACCGTTTAAGGTATTTGAAAATTGGAAGCCCTTAGAACTTTCGTAACACTGAAAGCATTCTTTTGAAATGCTGAAGACCAACAGAAAAGCTTACACAATCTCATATACGTTGAGAAAGCGATTTGTGATGTAGCTGCTAAAAACAGGGCGCAAAGTAAAATAAAATATTTCTTTAAAACATAATCTAGAAACCTGATGTCTAAATCATTGTAAAGCAAGAAATGAAACGTATCTTACGTAAATTAGTCTTTATTTTATGGTCAGTGTCTTGTTTTCGTCTTACCCCGATTTAACGTTCTCCCGCATTTAGCGTTATTTCTTTATGGTCCCTTGAATAACGTTAAATCGGGGTTTCACTGTGTTTTAAAAAAGCGGTGACAGTGAAATAATCTGAATTAAAAAAGTCCCCAATCTGGCAACACTGATTTGTTACCACACGTTCTATGTTTTTTTACATCCCCTTGATGCCTAGTATCACCCCTCTGAAATTGCTGGTTAAATTAGGCAACACCCTTTATACATATGTATCTCTGTTTTTGTATTAACTATTAAATGCATAGTGATGCATATCCACATCGCTTTTTACTTGATTCTTAGCAACCAGTATATTTATATAAAGATATTAATGATGTAAAAATTAAAAAAATACAAATTTAAATCTTTCTTAAAATTTCTGGTGTAAAAATCTTTAATACAGGAGTAAAAAACACAATTAAAAAAATAATTTATGCATTTAAGGGTTGAGATTTACAAAATAAAAAATTATATAAAATGAGGTATTTAGATTCATATTTATTAAAATATTTACTAATTTGCCATATTTTATTTTTTACTTCTATTGCAGATGTACAACATAAGTAAAGGTTGACGTCAAAGCCATTAACACTTTCAGGGGCAGAAGAATTCGGTTTGTAAAATGATGAAATAATTGACTGACACCTGAATATTAAAACGAATTTCTTAGATAATAAAAATCCGCTAATTTGCACTTCCGTTACTAAAGCAAAATTTTGTTAAAATATTCTTGGTGCCATTTGTCAGTTTTTGAATTAAAATTAGGTGGCTAGACCCTCTAGCCACCGCCCTTGAAAGGGTTAAATAACAAGCCTTATCAGTTGAATGGAAGAAATTTCGCAAGTTGACATTAGCGCTCTCTAACGCCTAGTGTACTTTTTGCATACAGTAAAATTAAAAGTTGACACCAGAAAAATTAAAATGAGAAATTTTAAAATATTAATTCAAAATTAATATCAAGCAAGTATATGAAATGTAAAACCGTAATCTGAACCTAAAGTTGAGCTAAAGTCAGCGTATTTCCCTCCGCGGTTTTTTATTGATAACTCGTGCATCTGAACACAAAAATTTACATAAAGCACGTTTGTAGGTCATTTCTATTTTGCACACCGGCTGCAAGGAGGCGCTAGTTGCGCAAGCAAAATTAACGCGTACTGAACACGCTCAAAATATAATCGCTCTGGTTGACGTATTATACGAAAAATGTATCTCTGATTTTTTTTTCATTATTTTTCCTGAGTTATAAACCTTTCAGAGAATAATATATAATTTTTTCAAAACAAAATAAAAAAATCATGCATTTTAGGGTTAATCACTTTAAATTTATATTTCAGAGGGTTTCGTTTTCGTCTGATACTTTCAACATAACTGAAATTCGATTTCGGTCTTATAAATTTGTTTCGGTCGAACACTAGAACTAATGCACAATATAGTGTTTCAAAAGAAATGTTAAAACTAAATGAAAGTTTAAACATTCATGGTTCACTTGTATAATTCACATTTTATATTTAGCGAACGACAAGAAATTTTAATATAATCTGAGAATGATTCTAATGCCATTTCTCCACTTGAAATACAACGAAATTCAACGTTGTAAATAAATAATAATAAACCGTTGCTTACATGGCATTATTCGAGACATTATTTCGTTAAAGATACTATCGCTGTTTATTTGCTGCATTTAATTATATTTTATCGTTTCGTGCTTTGTTTGTAAATAATTCACTTTTAACAGGTGAGTTTGGCATATATATTACTATCTGATTATTCTTTGAAACGCTTATGTTGTTTCTGTACCGTAACTCCTATCATAAATAAAACTAAGGCGACATTTTTCTTATTTGAACGCAGTTGTTATTCCCCAGAGACTTTAAAAGATTTATTAAAAGACAATATACTTTAGAAACTTTTAAATGCCTTTAGCTGGGAAAAGAGAAATTTTAAGTCCCTAGAATTTTTAAAAATGTAAAATTATTGTCTATAGATTTTTAAATCCTTTGCAGTACAGTAATCATAGTCAAATATTTAGCAGGTATTGAATTTCAAGCTACACAGTGAAAAATTTAAAAAGTGTAAAAATCACATTTGGTAAATAAATTGATAAAAGTTCTTTACTAAGATAAGAAGTAAAATGACCACCTACAAAAAGCAACAATACATAGTTTTCTGTGTCTTATGATATTGAAAAACTTGTGGGAACGTTCCAATTCTGGCCACAGCCCTCTGAGTTAACCTACTTGCTGACACAAAAATGACGATTGTCGTGGGCGTATTTCACCCTTCTTTTCGGTCTCTATAACTTGAACACCAATATTTTATAAGAGTATTTCCCGTCTTTATTTAACCGCAGAAAAGTTAGACGAAGAATATTTTCAGGTATTTAAATTCAAGTAATCGTACAAATGTTAAAAAAATCCACCTAAGGTAGCCGACATTTTTGCGTCAGCAGGTAGGCCTAGAATTAGGAAGGCTGTGGCCTGGCATAGTACTGTTGACGTATTAATTACGATGATTAAAAAAGGATTGGTTAAAATTTAAGAGGCTGTATCGTTCACCAAAAAAAGGTATTCTTGTTTACGAAACCAGAGTCGTGGTCCATTTTTTATTCATAAAACCAGGGTGTTTCACCCCTGTAAGAGAACAACTCACTTTTATTAACACCTTTAACCCTTAACGGTCGCATTAAATTACGTTTAAAAAATTCAAATTGATTATAGTAACGGATGGGAACAACTTAATTCAACAATGCATAGGTGCCAAGTTGCCACTAATCCTCCGTAATATGTGAGTTAATTTAACCCTGGTTTAATACATTTCGCACCAGAATTTTTTTTTTCAGTGATGAAATTAAATAAGTTACACTTAGAAAACTGGAATTAAGTAAATAAAGGTTCATCAAATAATTTTTCTGGTTCGAAACGTTGTTAAACTGGGTTAAACTAATCCACGCATTACGGAAGATTAGTGCGAACTTGGCACCTCTGAAAATGTTAAAAAAACGCCTGCGTAATAGAGAAAGGAGAAGGAAATCTCGTAGGGATTTCTTTAAACCTGGTTTTGGGGCCTCGGTGGCCGAGCGGTTAGGACAGCGCGCTGCCAGCCGCCAAGCATTGAGAGCGGCAGAGGTCTGCGAGTTCGACTCTCGCTGGCTCCATTGCACACTCTTTGTTTTGTTCAAAGATGTAATTTCTCTGTGTTGTAAATTTCATTTGTGCTATCTCGTCCCTGTATATTGACGATGACTTATAAGCGGACCTAGATGTCAAGCACACAGATGTATGTGTAAACAAATAAATAAATAAATAAACCTGGTTTGAAACAAAGAAAAAAAAGCTTTTGCATTTCATACTGTCGACACCTATCCAAAATATTTCAAAATAATATTAAAAGGAATTCTTTAGAACATAATTTTTTCCAGCATTGTAGTAAGAAGTATATAAATAAGTAAACAAATATCTACAATTTTACTTTTAAAATTTAAAACCAGTTCATATTTTATGTCACAATAATGTTATTTACATTTGACTCAATATACGTAAATAAATCGTTAGGGATATATGTGGCGTTTTAGAATGATGCACGTATGAATAAAATTTTCGGTGTACTATCGCGGCACTCAATCTTAAGCAGTTCCCATGCAATGTAATATTCAGCACTCTAAAACACATGATTACATTTTTATTTTCACTTTGTGTACACAAACACAACTCAAAAAATCCCTGCCGGCCCGGCCTACAGGCAGAGGTAGATTTCGAAGTTAAGTATACTAATTTCACCAACAAAAACAAAATCATTATTAGATATAAATCCACTTTAACATCTGTCTGCTTTTGACGAGTTTTTATTTCTTTTTTATAAAATAGCTGGTTTTATCAGAATCATGTTAAGGCGATATTAAAAAAAAATATTTTTCCATACTCAACAACTCGAAATTTTCTGACACATTTTCAGATTCATTTTTAATTAAAAAAAAAAAATATGAAACATGCTGACGTGATTTTTGAAAAGATTTATAAGCGACCTGTGTTTGTATTTTTCTTTCAATTAATTAAAACTTGATTAATAAACAATTATTTTCTCAGTAGGGCAATATTTTTCGTTTCTAACAATCGCTTCGGGAAATTCTATTCAAAATGCCCACTTTGACATCCTTTTTTGAAATATATTCTGCCTCTATCAAAAAATCGATCATTACTGTACATTATATAGTTTCTGAATAAGAGAATCTAGCAATTGGATGCGTTTGAGAGCAAAAATGAATTTAAAAATGAGTAAGAAAATAGACAGTTTGGATTTGAATGCACCCTTAATAAGATGATTTTTTTCTTCAATCGCTATGTATTTTTAATTTGTTTTTGCTGTAAGAATTGGCCCTATCAAAAACTTCTCTATATAAATATTGAAGACAATATTACGAAGATATATGATAAATTCATGGAGATTTTATATCTTGTGAATTGACGGAGTTATTAAAATTTTTCTTCTTCAACCCCCCTTTTATGTTTTCGTTTTTAATTTTTTCTCGGTACGAATTGGTCCTATTAAAAACTTGTGAATATAAAAGTTGTAGATAATATTAAGGAGATGTATAATAAAATTATTGGATTTAATATCTTGAGAATTGACGAAGTAAGGAATTTTTTTCTCCCAAAAACCCTATTTTTTGCGCTCCTTGAGCCTATTTTAAATTTTATCAAATATCTGTGATGCATGAATTTTTGGCGCTATTTTTAGAAGTAATAAAAACTTTAAACTGATTTGATATGTACAAAAATTAAGAAGTTATGGGGTTTTTTCGGTTTTCACAAAACCCCTCCCTATTTCCATCCCCTTTGTCCGCTTTTGCCCATTAACGAATTTGAGCGAGATTTTATGTCCCTTGATTTTATATATCAGTTTGAAAGAGATTTGTGCAGAATTGGGGAAGTTATCGTGTCCAGAAGAAAGTGATAACACAATTGCTTCGGGAAATTCCGTTAAAAATGCCAATTTTGACATCATTTTTTGAAATATATTTTGCCTTTATCAAAAAATCGATCATTACTTTACATTATATAGTTTCTGAATAAGAGAATCTAGCAATTGGATGCGTTTGAGAGCAAAAATGAATTTAAAAATGAGTAACAAAATAAGAAGTTTGGATTTGAGTGCATCCTTAATGCAATGATTTTTCCAACACAATCCGCTTCGGGAAATTCGGTTCAAAATGCCCACTATAACAGCACTTTTTTAAATATATTCTGCCTCTATCAAAAAATCGACCATTTCGGTACATTATATTGTTTCTGAGTAAGAAAACTTAACAGCCTTTGAGGGCAAAAATGAATTGTAAAATGAGTCAGAAAATAAGCAGTTTGGATTTGAATACACCCTTAATTAGATGATTTTTTTCTTCAACCGCTATGTATTTTTATTTTATTTTTTATTTATTTTTTTATTTTTTTTTTATTTTTGCTGTAAGAATTGATCCTATCCAAAACTTGTCTATACAGATGTTGTAGACAATATTAAGAAGATATATGATAAATTCATGGGGATTTTATATCTTTTGAATTGACGGAGTTATGGATTTTTTACTTCTTCAAACCCCCTTTTTGTTTTCGTTTTTAATTTTTTTTTTTTGCGGTACGAATTGGTTCTATCAAAAACTTGTGAATATATAAGTTGTAGATAATATTAAGGAGATTTATAATAAAATTAATTGGAATTGATATCTTAAGAATTGACGAAGTTATGAATTTTTTTCTCCCAAAAACCCTATTTTTGCGCCCCTTGAGCCCATTTTTAACTTTATCAAAAATCTGTGATACATAAAATTTTGGCTCTATTTTTAGAAGTAATAAAAACTTTAAACTGATTTGATATGTATAAAAATTAAGAAGTTATGGGGGGTTTTCTGTTTTCGCAAAACCCCTCCCTATTTCCATCCCCTTGGTCCAATTTTGCCCGTTAACGAACTTCACCGAGATTTTATGCCCATTGATTTTATGTAGTAGTTTGGAAGAGATTGGTGCAGAATTACGAAAGTTATCGTGTCCAGAAGAAAGTGATATATATAGATAGATAGATACATAGATAGATAGATAGATAGATAGATATATAAAGTTTTTTCCTGAGGGTGGTTTTGGGTTCTAGGGGTCATGATCGGTGTAGATCTGCAAAAATTTTTCAGAAATTCCAACATGGGAACGATCCCAATAGGTAGTAATTATAGGTAGTATTTATACGAAATCTACCTAAAACACATTTTGAAACAAATCTTACAACATTACTCAGTTCACAAGTGAAAAGAAAATCGGCTGCTGAAAAAAATGATGTCTTGTAGCCACTCCTTCGTTCCTCGCAATGGTCTTTTTTACAATTATTTTACGCTGGCAAAGGGTCTATCCGGATAAGCATAGCGAAATAGCCCCAACGGCCGATGTTTGCAATAACATATGTGGTAATAAGGCTCACCATGAGAATAAAATATAAAGTGTTTTTAGCCCCTGATCTTGAACTGTCCTTGAGATAATCGGTGAAGTATGCGCCGACTCTACTATTTTTCAAATGGGTTTTTCTCAAAAAGTATAAAGGTTAAAAAATGAAACAAACGCCAATTATTGAAGAATATATTAGTTCATATTACATATTTTTTTCACATTTTTACACAAATTTTAACATAGAAAAATAATTTAAAATATTAAAAAAATATATTAATGTAGTAATTTTATATATACACCAACCAAAAAATTACAGAACAATGCTCAAAGTATGTAATTTTAAGAAAAAAAATTTCGTTAAATCGAAGATGCGCTTTTTGAGTTATAACAAAAATAATGCTAGCAACTTGCTAAAATATTCGTAACTTTCCCTGTTTGCATTTGAAGAAAAACGCTACTTTCAATGAATTGGTCGATTCAGGACATTTCCACTCGGGCAGGATGCCCGTGTGGCCGTTTCGTGTTTCTAAACACGAAACAATCCTGTTATTTTGGCGTACTGCGCGTAATAATATCAAGTAATCAATCCGTAATAATATCAAGTCGAGTGTGCAGGTGAAGTTGAATAGGGGCTGTAAATATATGTTTAACAACTTTTTGGGAATTTTCGACCCCTCCCCCCAACCTTCCCATATCATACGTTATCATTTCACGAATCCCCTTCCCCTAATAATAGGGTGTCCCGAAAAAATCAACTTTTAAAATTGTGAACTCTCACCCACTAAAAATGTTCTTCCTGTGAATATAAAACACCTTAAATTGTTTCAGAATTAAAAAAAAATATTTAGAGGTCCCCAAGGTCATTGAACTTGTATGAAAATGGCCAAAATAATGTGAAATGCAGCATTTTTTTATTAGCTACATTAAAAACCATTAATGTTCAAATGACATTTTTTTTCATTTATGAATGCTTCTTATATAGTGTTTCAAACAAATTTTGTATAAATTATGTTTTTGCTCTGGTAGGAAGAGATATAATATATTACTGAAATCAAGAAGAATGTGACTTTGCAGACATTTCTACCTTCTGTATTATTATGCACAAAAAGTGAACTTGGGTAAACAATTATCTTGCAGTTGGTAAATAAAACCATCGAAGAAGAATGTTTTAAAGTTATCACATACTTATTTATACATTTTTTTACACATTCACATATTTTTTATCAACTACATTTCAAAACGATTTTGGAGATTGCTCTTTACAAAATTTCTTTCTGTGCATCCCTATCTCTACGAATTGTAGCAAAAACTGTTCTTGCTCCTCGTTCCTTGATCAACAACTAAAGTCATGCATGAATACAACAGCTTGTTCAGCAACATCCTTTACACAAGGCAAGTTTTTAGCAAATATTGCAGCTTTTTTATAGGATGGCGTTTTGGACCAATCTTCGACTGATACACTGAAGAAACAAACAATCTTCAATTTTAGCAGTTTCAAAGAAACTATTAGAAATACATAAATCATCCAATGTGAGAGAAAGTATTTCTAGCAGCTGTGAATTAGAACTACTTTCTTTTTTAGTGTTCAAAACTATCTTTCATTTTTGCTTACCAGAAAGAAGATCTGAAAACAAGCTAAGTGTTGCAGTTCTCCACTCACATACTATGAATAGCGTAACATCGTTTTTAATCCAATATTGCTTATGTGTTTGCAGGGCTCGCAGCATTCCTAAAATTTTCATACTTTGCTACCAGTATTTTAAATCAAAAATCATCGTGGCAGATTCCTTTAACATCTGCAGTAGAATTCTGCAATAAATATTATCCTCTTAAAATTATGGTATTAAAGTACGAAAATTTTAGGAACACTGCGAGCCCTGTGTTTGGCATCATATTCTTTCAACCTTTGAATCATTCAAACCTCATTAGGAGGAGCATCAATAGCAGATCGGCAAGTAAACCAAGACTGCAAATATACACATACAGCAAACCATTTAAACTGCTGTATACCTTGAAACTCTTGAGCAGTTAATATTAGCATTGTGCTTTCATTCCTATGAAAAATAACTTCCTTTTCAAGGAATAAATTGCTTTGCAATTGCTTTCCAAGGAATAAATTGCCATCCAGCGAGCTCGGTGAAGAGCACCTGGTTTTCGAATTCTAAATTGAATGTCTAATCCAAACATTAATGATGCAAGATTTAAAATTTCTTTGTAATCATCCCAAAGTAGTTTTGTAGCAGTTTTTTCCTGATTAGAAGTAAAAGTTTTTAAACTGTCGGATGCTGTTATGATGCGTACTGATTACTTTTTTGGTTCATGGTGGTTGAGCGTAGACCAGTGTTTTCAGAATCTCTTAAATAAAAAGATTTCCAGCCCAGTATATTGTACAAAACACACACTAAATGCATCAGAAAGTAGAACCTCAAACATGTGAGGCCTACATGCTATCAACAAAAGGTTTCTGCCTATTTTTTGCTCAAGAATTGTACATTCTTCTTTGAATCTTCCACTATTTGTATGGGTTATATTGAAACACATGCCAATTACTTGAGATTCACATTTCCACGATTTTAAGAGCTCGAAAACAGGATTAGCTGCTTCCTTGCCAGTTCCAGACAATAACTTAGAAACTCTAAGAAGCTTAATACGTTTATCTTGCAAAGAAAAACTAGTACCGCTAAATGATCAATATTTCCTATGCTTTTTGATGAAAAATTGGCTAACAGTTTTCCACCTCAATGAACAACTGACTTTAATGTTTCAAACTGTGTTTTTAATTGTTGAACAGTTTCTTGGCAAAGATATTGGCGTTCCCAATTAACACTATTTTTTTAAAGCACTATGGATTTTTACAAGCGGGTCAGACGTCCTGGTAGAGGAAGTGCATCCTTCTTTGTTTATTACAGATGCTATTATCATTGTGAATCTTCTAATGCTGGTGTTAGTTCAATCTAAAACACCAGCAGCTCTTGGAGTAATAATAGATCTGTGACTGCAGAGCGTAGATTTATTTCAGTTGGGCTTTGTATTATCATCTAAATGTATTTTTACTACAACTTCTTCCTCAGAGGTTTCTTCAGAAGATTTATTGGCTTCATCGATATCCAAAACCGAAGACTGATAAATAATCAATGAAATTTTCCTTTAAAACCTACTGTAGCTGCCATCTATTATTAATATTAGAAACATTGTAGTTCATGATATTAATTTAATGAAATCCAGTAGATTAATAAAGATTTACGAGCATTAGAAAAGTAATGATCAGAAAAATGAAATATGGTCCTCAGATAGTAATTTCATAAATTTTGATAAAAAAAATTTAATAAAAATATAACATCAAATTAAATCATCGTTAAACATGATAAAATGTTTCTTAAATAAGTTTTAGAATAAAAAAAAATTGTAAGAGAATGTGTGGTAGAATTCTGCAATCCTAGAAATTAAAAATTTCCATAAATTCCCTATTTTTCTATTAGCTTGGGAGACGCCTAAACCTTTGTGAAATGACTTGAATTTTTTTGTAATATCATATTATGACAGAAAGAACATTTTTAAAGGTGAGACTTGGCATTTTCAAACTTTTTATTTTTTTTCTGCCTCTCCTGGGACACCCTACCTAATAACCCCTTAATTCTCGCCCCCGTGATATTCACGGGCTGTGTCTTTTATTCAGATTATTTCATTTCCACCAGTTTTATAAAACAGTGTAATTGACTTTATTATGCTATCATTTTACTTGTAATTAAATAATGTGAATATTTCTTTTTCGAAAAAGTGGTGCCAATAAACAATTTGAATTTTAAACTGTAAATTAATGCGCCCGTAAAGGGGTTAATATTGTTATCAGTGTCTAAAAATTCTACTTATTTTTACAATCTTTTTCCATTTTTTTCTTTTTATGCGTTTGAAATGATATACAGATAGGGTTGTACATTTTTTATTTGCATATGTTACTGATTTAACCCTAGAACTACCGGAAATTTTACTCAAGTTTTATAAAAACATTCTACACCAGAATTTTTACTTAAAACTATTTAATTTGTTTATTTAACTTATTATTGTCTGATTTATACATTTAGTTTGTTTTGAAGAAATTTCTGGTTTGAATAAATATTTTGAATGTACATGTCGGGTCCATTGGACCCTTCTGGTAGACAGAGGGTTAAATGACGAGAAGAAATTCATAAAATATCACTATTATATCAGAAATAACTTTATATCAAATAACATTTGAAAGAAATACTTATTATTTAAAAGTTTTTAATAATAGCTCTTTGCTACATATTGCATTGAACAGTAATATTGTCTCCTTACACTTCGCCCTTGCTGGGACTAAACAGAACCTCTTTTAAACAAAACAGGTGGCCAACATTCTTCCCCATCTTTTACTAGCGAAAATAACAAGCATAATTTCGAATCTGGTTTCTCTAGCAACGAATTATATACGCATATGGCAGGAGAATATTAATGGTGAACGTTGGGTTATTCCATATTTTGGAATGAAATGTTTTATAATCATTCAATGGTTTTATAATAACTTCGTATTTTCATAAAAAGAAAGAAACAGTCTTAAAATAATTAAGATAACAGATGTAAAGTAAAAGATACGAAAAAAGTATATATATATATTTTTTTTTCAAAAATGATAACGATTTCGATGTCAAGTGCCAGGACCCCACTCACACACACGCACCCCCCCCCCCTAAAGTGATACGTTATACACGGTGTTTCTAAACTCATGGTACAAACTTTAAGGGTAGGTAGAGCACACAGTGACAATCATTTATTGTATAAGAATGTATGGGACCAAGTGACGCATTAAGGTAAAAACACCAGGGGGGAAATTAGGCCCTTTTTTTAATTTTCAAAATTTCTCACATACCAGAAAATTTTTATGCTATCCTTTTCTTGAAATTTCATAATTACTTAACAAAAAAATTCTTCTTTGAAAATTTTTGGTATGAAATCGAAATTTTTGAATTAAAAAAAGAGCGCAAAACTGGCAAACTTATCAAACGAAATACATGAATAAAAAAGATAAAATGTTTATTTACAAGGTAGTTTACAAGTAAATAATAATGCATACAATAATATTACAATAAGTGTTTAAAATTGCACCCAACAACTGTGATACATGCTTCGCAGCGTCCATGGAACGATTGGCGTACACTTCTAAAGATATCAGGCATTTCCCGCACACGTGCAGCAGCTTCGGATATGCGAGATACTAGATTTTTGTCTGAGTCAACTGGAGTCTCATAAATAAGACTCTTCAGAAGTCCCCATAAAAATAAATGAAGGCTCGATAAATCGGTAGATCGTGGTGGCCAAGGAACTGGTCCATCACGCCCAATCCATCGCGTCCCAAATGTGGCATTCAGATAACTGGGCACGTCAGTGGTGAAGTGCGCGGGCGTTCCATCCTGTTGAAACCACATCCAGTTACGCATGGAACATCTTGCAGCAGTTCTGGTAAAACCTGTTGCAAAAGAATAAGGTAACAGCAACCACCCAGCTTCTTTGGTAGTAAGTATGGGCCTATCAAATAATTATTAACAATACCCGCCCACAAATTCACAGAAAATCGTTGTTGATAAGCATGTGGCCGCGTTGCGTGTGGATTATTGGTTGCCCAAAGATGGATATTGTGCGCATTAAATACACCCTCGCGTGTAAATACTGCCTCATCTGTAAATAGAATATGAGCAGTAAAGTCTGGCTGCAATACATGTTGGTGCAAACCCACTGGCAAAAGTTCAACCGCAGAAGATAGTCTTCCGGATTCAAAGTGTGTACATGTTGAAAACGGAAGGGATGAAATCGATTTTCATTCAACACTCTCCAAACGGTCGGATGACTCACACCTAAATTATGTGCAACAGCTCTTGCACTTGATTCGGGCCTTTCACTCACAAAATTCAAAATAATTTATTCCAGGCTTGCACTGCGTACAGCTCTTTCTCACCCAGCTTCCTGTCTGGTGACGTGTAAAGAACCTGTTTCAGAAAGCTGACGGTGTTAGCGCTGAAACACTCTATGATCAGGCATTCTTCTGCGAGGAAACTGCTCCTGATACATTCGTAGGGCAGCTCTGGCGTTGCCATTTGCACGACCATACATGAAATGCATGTCGGCTTTTTCGGCATATGTAAAATCTTCCATGACGAACGATAGCACAAATAAAAATGGCAATTTCTTCTACTTGAATGCATGGTATTGAACGGCGACCAGTCACTTACTGCCCTCTACCTCTAGTGGAATCAACCAAAAACTGCATTTCTATTTCAAAAAATTTCTATGTCTATTTTCGATTCAAAAATTTTCAAAGAAGAATTTTATTCTTAAGTAATTATGAAATGTAAACAAAAGGATAGCAAAAATATTTTCTGGTATGAATGAGAATTTTTGAAAATTAAAAAAGGGGCCTAATTGCCCCTTGATGTTTTTACATTAATGAGTCACTTGATCCCATACATTCCTATACAGTAAATGATTGTTTCTGTGTGCTCTACCTACCCTTAAAGTTTGTACCATGAGTTTAGAAACACCCTGTATATGTACACTAGGGTGGTTTCAAAAAATCAATTTTCGAATTTTTTTCGGGGGGACCTCACCAAAAAGTTGCCAATTGACTAGAAAATGAGATTGGCAAAGTTTCAGCTCATTTGGATAATATTAACCCGTGCCTCATTGAGGTTTAAATTTGAAAAAAACGTCATTTTTCGAAAAAAAATGCAGTTTTTCCTTCATAAAATGAATACAATTGAACCTAGAAACATAATGCAGGTCTCATTTTATATATAAAAAAGTTTTGCTTTGAAGAACCACACACCATTTTTTTCTAAGAATGTACAGATTTAAAAATATGCGCATTTTTAAGGACCAGACTTCACTTGAATCCTAAAAATTGACTTTTTATGAAAAAGCAAAAAAAATATTTGCAACATTCCTTTTCATCTGCTTTCCACCTTTCGGTTTTCTTTTTTTCGTTTTGTGAAGTCCAATAACGTGTTTTATTAAAAAAAATCCAAAGAAAAGGAAAAAAATCGAATTTTAAACTGAAAGAATTTTTTAAAAAAGTGAGGGCAAAGGAAGTATAGAAATGAGAGCAAATAATGCTCAATTGCATTTTATTATTAAAGTTGTGTTACAAGAAAGGAGGCGAAATAAAGAAAATAAATTATTTTTCCTTACAACTGTCACGTTAACCCTTTCCGGCACAGAAAAATTCTGTTCGTAAAAGGATGAAATGATTGTCTACCCCAAAATTTACAAACGACTTTTTTAGAAATTAAAAATAATAAATTTTAACCTTTCATTGTAAAAGCAAAATTTTATTAAAATATTCTTCGTGCGTTTCTAAGTTTGGAATTAAAATTAGGTAGTCCCGACGTGGGACACTGCGCAGGAAAGGAATAAAGTGGTAATGGCTTAGATAAGGTGGCTTATGATGGCTTTTTTTACCAAAATATTATCTAAAAATGAAAATGCAACTTGATCCGAGTTAAGATACCAAAGGCGGTTTGTCATTTTAGCAAGTGCTTTGTCTGTAACCTATTTATCATTTTTTCTGTAGTGAACAAGTGATTTTATTATTTGCAGCTCTTGAATTGGGGGCTAAAGTGGCAGTGGAAGTATTTGGTGTGCACGCTTTTAAATAAATATTGATTAGAAATAAGAAAATGTCTCTAATACCTTCTTTTTCTAAATTTGTTATTGAAAGATAATCCCTGAAACAATATATTTTGAGAGAATAAGTGGCCTGTGCCGCCATCCATCTGACATGATTAAAAGCACCAGGTGCTCTGAAAAATAGTCTTTTGCAGGAAGGAGTTCTATAAAAATTAAACAAAGTTGGATAAACTCTTTATAATCATCCCTGAACTGTTAATTTTTAAAAGTCCCTGTAAGAAAACTTAAAATTTCTTCTGAATTAACTATTTATACCTAGTATTTCATCTTCAATAGTATTTGTATACTTACTCTGGTTTAATTGAGACCACCCCATCAGAATTGGTTTTTATTTTATAGCTGACTGAGGGGCAGTGATTATGCCTATTTTACTATCAAGAACAACTTTTAGGATAATTTCTAAATTATGGTGGCGACATGGTAAATACAGAAGACTTTTCCTTTAACAATTGCTATAGAAAAATGCAGGTTCCTCTGAGGCGACCTGTGTTTACTGCAGTTGTATCAAAAAATATTGCCTGGATTTTACCAACTTCCTCCCACTCTTCAACAGCTGAAACTACAGCTTTCACCTAAATTATTCTGATATTATTTTCAAGTTGAGGAACTCGTAGTAACTGTTCTTCATCCCCACAACTAATTAAAACTTTTATCCACTCTACATTTTCTTTATTCAAAAAATGGTGAAGCGGTTTTCCACCCCAGTGAACAACATTTCTCTCTAAACGGGAAATTTTAAAATCTGCTTCTGATGAGCTCAGTTTTTTGTTTACGAAACAGTTATTTGCAGATTCGATGTCTGTGGTTAACTAGTGGATGTATTCTAAGTCTAGCAGCTTCTCTGGCGTTCAGTTTCATTTTACGAATATTATAAAATAAAATACATAAAATTTGACAATTACTTGGCTGCTTACTGTCGATGATTTGATGAGACATGTGGCCAATTAAAAAAAATTTACATTTCTACCATCATATCAAAAGGGGGAAGGGGTTTTACGGAATGTTTCGTCAATTCTAAAAATAGATAACGATAACAGATAACAAAAACAGCCTTGTAATAAAAAGAGAAATTCAGGGCATAGCTGTCAACACTTCCGCTTTTTGTATCACAAAAATTTAATAGAAAATTTTGCCTTATTTAATCGGTAGATTACTGCGATTTAAAACGGTAAAATTTACTATGAAATTTTTGTGGTACAAAAAAGTGTAAGATGTTGGCAGCTATGTCAGAGGTTCAACTGCAATACAAATCGAGAAACTCTTTCTTACTAGACACAGAACTAAATAACTAAAAATCAATTATAATTCGTGAAATATATTTAAAGTTACAAAAATTGATCACTTATTTTTGCTTATTAATAAAAATAATACAAAAAAATTATCAAAAGTAATAAAATTTTTAATTTGTCATTTTTACCTATGTTTCAAAAATGCAGACTTTCAGGGTATGGTTCACTTGCTGTCCTGAAAAATACTAAATGTTCATTAAATATAAGTTTTCATGAGAGTAAAAGTTCAAGGCAACAACAGTTTCTATGAAGTAAAACAAGACTCAGGTTTCTAAGACAAACAGTTTTCACGTACAGAAAGAAAAACGGCAATTTTTTGCCAAAAATTGCTAATTTTCAAGAATTCAACCTCGATGAGGCACGGGTTAATGTTATTTATTTGAGCTGAAACTTTGCCAATCTCATTTTCTAACTAATTGGCAACTTTTAGGAGGGTCCCCCAGAAGAAAACGTTATTTTTCCCCCCCATGTTGCTTGTGACCACCCTAATGTACACAGTACGTGTAGAGCCCCATAGCCTTCTTCAATGTGAAAATCATAGTAGAAAAATGTTATAAATTTATTTGTCAATTCTTGATATTATTACGCGAGAAGGATGCGGAGTACGTCAAAATAACAGAATATTTACAAACACGAAACAAACCTATAGGGAAGTAGTACAAATGGAAACATATCTTATTTTGGCGTACTGCGCATCCTGCCCGAGTGGAAATGTCATGAATCGACCAATTCATTGATAGTAGCGTTTTTCTTCAAATGCAAAAAGGGAAAGTTACGAATATTTTAGCAAGTTACTAGCATTATTTTTATTATAACTCAAAAAGCGCATCTTCGATTTTAACAAAAAAAAAAATTTCTTAAACGTACGTACTTTGAGCATTTTTCTGTAATTTTTTGGTTGGTGTTACAGAAAATGGAGAGATGTGGTAGTAATAAAATTACTATATGTAGTAATAAAATTACTACATTAATAATTTTTTTTAAATATTTTTGTTTATTTTTCTATGTTAAAATTTGTGTAAAAATTATATAATGTGAACCAGGGTTCGCACAATTTTACCACTAAATTTTAACAGTATTTTGAAAGTATTTCACTGCAGGAAAATATCGGAAAATCTGTGAATAAAGGCGGGGATTGCGACGTCTGTGTTTTAAAAATTAAATGTAAATTTTCTTATCATTAATAGTGGTGTCAGAGTCCTTGGAAATTCCAAGGAGTGTGCGAACCTTGATGTGAACTAACATATTCTTCAATAATTGGCGTTGGTTTCATTTTTTAACCTTTATACTTTTTGAGAAAAACGCATTTAAAAATAGTCGCTTCGCGCATACTTTGCCGATTATCTCAAGGACAGTTCAAGGTCAGGGCTAAAAATACTTTATATTGTATTGTCATGGTGAGCCTTATTACCACACATGTTAATTCAAACATCGGCCTTGGGGGCCATTTCTCTATGCTTATCCGGCTAGACCCTTTCATCGTACGTGTATCATTCCAACGCCATTTATGGTTTTTCAATGCGCCGATAAATTTGCGCATGGAAAAAATGGGTGTGGCCATTCGAATTTTTTTCCCTGTAACCGTAACCATGAGAGCTCTATTATTTTAAATTATCACGATCTCGAGCGTATACTTTCAAATAAATATATCTAAAATTTCTTTGCGATTAGTTGCGCGGTTAGGCCATTAATGGTTCATATATCGGGGAAGTTTCTTTATATCCACCCTGTACTTACTAATTTACAATAAAAAATGTAGGAATTCCACAATGCCAAATCCAATAGATGGAACAAAATTTTCCCATAATATTTTTCCTCTTTTTCTTGGTGTAGAATAAGAAGCTAAATGCTGGTCGACTTTATCCACACCACTCATTCTGTCATTGTAGTCACATTTCTGTTACGCCCGAGATTTCTCGGGCTAATAATTAATTGCAATATATACGAACCCGAGATAACTATTATAATCAGGGAAGAAATTAATATTTAGCCGCGAAAATAATGATCTTTCTTTAAAATTCGGATGTAACACACAAGACACTTTGAAAAATAGAATATATTAGTTAACATAGGAAATATGGTTAATTCTGCTTTTATTTAATTTCCACATAACTGCAAATTGGCATTTATTCTTCATTGACATATCGCTCACCTGCAAGAAAAATAACACATCTCCAAGATATTCATTTCGCATTTTATTCCAATAGTATATCGGCGAGTCTTACCAAAGCAGAGATGACATAAGTGCAGTCATTCGGAACACAGCTAGATAACTATGTCTAATCTTGGGGAGAGGGGTGGGATACTCCTCCCTATCTCTTCTACGTCTTGATTCTTAAGAATTTTATTCCTCTTAGCAGGCCTTTACAGGTGCATGTAAAAATTAGTCGGAGGTGGTAATCCCACAATTTTGTTCTATGTCATACATGTTAATACTTCCTGAAAAATACAGCATATAAGCGCCACTTATCAGGTGATTTACACCAAAATCTAATCAACAAATTAGGTCAACTTCTAACTGAGTCTGAAGTTTGATGAAAATCCTTACATTAGATTTTGAGGTAGAGCTATTGGGATAATAATGAATAATGCAGTATAGCAGAGCAACCTTTTGGGCGATTTTCACCAAGAAGTAATCAGCATGAAATCATAGCTGCCAACTTTTACGCTTTTTTGCTACCACTGAAATTTAGTAAAGGTCTTTGCCTTATTTAATCGTCAGATTTCGACGATTAAATAAGCCAATATTTACTATAAAATTTTAGTGGTAGGAGAAAAGCGTAAAAGTTGTCAGCTGTGATGAAATTATATCAAAGACTATCAAAATCTGATCTTATATGAAGATCCGTGCAGTAGTTCTTGAAATATAGCAGTTGCGGAAATCGTGAAAATGAAGAATAGCAGCGCCAATTGTTGGACGATTTACAACTTACGAAAAGTTATCAGCCCCAGATAATATCAAGTTCTAACGGAATCTAAAATTTTATGAAATTCCGTGCATCAGTTCTTGAGATAGAGCGTCCACAAAAGTTTTGTCACATACAGAGTGACAGAGTGACAGACAGACTCACAGACAGACATTTTCTAAATAAAAAAAAATCAAATCGTGTTCAGGACCTTCTAAATCGTATACATCCATTGAAAACCGGAAGTCGAAATTTTTCACGAGTTCAAAACTTTCTTCTTGTAAAGATAGAAGAAAGCAATAAGTGCTATAGTCAGTAAAGAAAACAATGCAAATCTTCTTTTTCCTCGCATGGGAAATGTAGTATTATTTATATGTGTCGCTTTTGTTATGTGTGAGCAATAACTCAGTCTATATCATGAGATATTTCACTGCATAAGTCTTTTGGTTATGATCACATTCTTGGATTTAAAAAAAAAATCCCTTTTTAGATGCGTCCATTGCATTCCGTTTTCAATAAAAGAAATGAAACTGAACTTTTCTATGCAAAAATTGTTTGCTGTAGTGTGTATTACTACATCTTATAGTTCTCCAACAATCTTTTGATCATCCTGATTTCCGGCACAATAAATCTTATAGAAAATCCATGAAAAATATTTTTCAATTTTTTAAAAAAGTTATTAGATTTGAAATAGCATAATATAACTTACTACAATATAAACAATTCATTATTATTTTTATAGGCTGCCATATGAATTTAGAATAGAATACCAATTATGGCCTATCATTGAGCATATGTTGCCTTTAAGGCTTGACATTTAAAACGTAAAAAAAAAGAAAAATTAAAACATACTAAAAGTTATTAGTTGGAATAAGTCGTAAAAAACTCACTAATCCCAAAACTTTCTTCTATCTACTACATGTTAATACTTCCGAATAAATGAAGCATATCAGCACCACCGGTTAGATGATTTACACCAAAATCTAATAATTAACAACTTATGTCAACTTCTAACTTAATCTGAAGTTTGATGAAAATCCGTGCATTACTTTTTGAGATACAGCTATTGTGGAAATTATAAAAAAATCTGCATAGCAGCGCTACTTGTTGGGTGATTTACACCAAAAAGTAATTAGGACCAATTTATACTAGGGAGTAACTGAATCTAAAGCTTGATGAAAATTCATACATTAGTTCTTGAGATACAGCTATTGCGGAAATCTTGAAAAATGCAGAAAAGAAACGTCACCTGTCGGGCGATTTACATAAAAAATTAAACAGCATTTATGTATAGCAGGGACTAACTGAATCTGAAGTTTCATGAAAATTAGTGGATTTGTTCTTGAGATTGAGCTATTGCGATAATCATGAATAATGTCGCATAGTAGCCCCAACTGTTGGGCGATTATCACCAAAAAGTAATCAGCATCAAATTGTATCATGGACTAACTGAATCTGAAGTTTTATGAAAATCCGTTCTTGAGATATAGCTATTGCGGAAATCGTGCAAAATACAGCATAGCAGTGCCACCTATTGAGCGATTTATACCAAAAACTAAACTGCACTAATTTATATCAGGAATTATCTGAATTTGGAGTTTGTTGAAAATTCGTGCATTAGTTATTGAGATAGAGCACCCACCAAATTTTTGACACATACAGACTCTCAGAGGTTACAGTCAGAGTGACAGAGTGACAGACAGACATTTTCTAAAAACTATAAAATTGTGTTCAATACTTTCTGAAACGTATAAATCCATCGAAAACCGGAAGTTGAAATTTTTCACGAATCCAACACTTTCTTCTTGTAAAGAGAGGAGAAAGTAAAAATATTATGTTTATTGTCTAATATCGTAAAACCGATTCTGATTTTTATGAAAACAGTTTTTTCCTTTGTAGCAGATAACGTACTGCAACGAGGCTCATTTTAGTATCCAAATAATTTTAGATTAGATAAACAAATTATTTTCCTCACTAGGGAGCACTGTTCTCTGCGTCATTCGTGCACCAATAGCAGAGTTTTTTATTGTGTGTCTTTTAGTTTCCCTGTTTGTATTCTATGTGTCTATCTCTATACGAATATTTCTTTTATATATCTGTCTATCAACTCGTCTTTTCAACCCGTCTGACTGTCCCTATATCCATTTGTCTGTATAGCTATTCATCTGTCTGCGTGTCTCTGTTTTTATCTGACTATCAGTCAGTCTGTCTCTCTACCCGTCTGTCTGTCTCTTTGCATGTCTCCCTGCCATCTCTCTGTCTCCCTACCTGTCTCTCTCTCCATCTGTTTCTCAACAATTCAGTCTGCTCCCCTACCCGTCTGCCTCTCTCTCTCTCTACTTGTCTTTTTGCCCTTCTAAACGTCTATCTGTCTCTCTACCCGTTCGTGTACCAGCCTATTTGTCTTATCTGTCTCACTAACTGTCTATCTGTGTCTCGCTCACTCTCTATCGATCTATCAAAATTATACTACAGACCGAGAATTTAAGCGTTTCACAATTTCGTTTTATATATTCGAATTCACACATTAGACATTTCATAAAATAGTCTCACAAAAACGTTCCATAAAATCTTTTAAAAATGTTTCATTAGGGTTTTATATAGTGAGAGCAGATATTGAACGTGAATGAATTTACTGTAAACTCATTCATTTCTGAAATATTCTTAGCAAATTTAAAAAGTACAAATATCTTTTTAAAAAATAAAACAGAAACCAATCATTTTAAATCTTCAAATTGAACTTATTTTGGAGTTATTCCTGCAAAGATTTATTTTATTTAGCTTCAGGCCTTTTACAAGTGATTGAATGATAATCTTTACAATCAAGAACTTTTCATCAAAACCATTTTTAAAACTTTTCTACGAATAAAGCTGAATTATTTCAAATAATCGTGAATAATAATCTTTTCACATGCTATGTAAACTTTTTTTTATCCTTTGTTGCATATGAAAATATCATTAAGTAGTATTTTATGAGAAATATGCCGCAGTAAAAATTAAAGTTAAAGACAAATTTTGTTTTCTTCTAAGTGCTTCGGATTAAATAAAATTAATAGTCTGCATATTAATTGTGTTTAAATTTATTTTACATCTCATAAATGATAGTTAGCATAACACAGAGAAATTATATTTAATATTTTGGTACGTTTGTGTTTAGATAACTTAAGCTCAGCGTTATATCATTTTCAAATCAAAATAAACGTGTTCGAGTTTAGGAACATGTATTATATTGGGTCATTCGGAAAGTCGTGTCCGCTTGGGAAAATCAATCCGTGGCGGAATATTCTACCTGGTAATTATTTGATAATAGATATAGGATTTAATGTCTAATAATTAAATGACAGTTTTTTCCGGTAAAAATTGATTTTTCCAAAAGGACACGACTTTCTGAACGACAAAATAGTTTTCGTGAAATGTTTTCTTTTTTCTTTTTTTTCTTTTATTATTATTATTATTATTATTATTATGTAAATGACGTTCGTGAGAAACGTTTGCCGATTGATGATACTCTAGGTTGGAGCGCCATGATGTTTATGGATACGAAATGCCATTTGGAACGTGGTTATTTTTTTGTGTCTACTAAAACATGATGTAAAGTACAACAATCGTTATCCCACAACTACGGTTAAAGTGGCAAAATGGTCAAATTTTCAAATGGAAAAAACCAGTTTTGTTCTGAAATTGTGATTCTATTATTTTGATTGTGAAAAACCACAAGTAGCGCTAAAAAACTAATTTTAGCTAGAAATGCGGACATAAAATAAATGTTAAGAAGAACATTTTCTGTTCCAGATGAGTTGACCTACCACTAAGCGGGTCTGAGATTAAAAACGACAACAAACGAGAGATTATGCAATGCATTATCTTCATGCTGTTATTTCATGCCATCTACCTCATGCGCAAAATCATCATTTAAGAAGAAGAAACAATTCACTTGTGTATGAGTGCCAGATATCTCAGGAAAGATTTTATTGCTGCCAATAGGAGACGTATATGTATTACGAAGACATGCAGGGTGTCCCAAAAGTCTCCGTACAACTTCAAAAATTGATTACAAAAAAAATTATAGGCCTGCAGCAAAAATAATTACAACAGTACATAGAGTAACTCAAAAAGTTTTTTTCTACTACCCTAGTATACTTCTACATGAGATCCTTTCGTTGCACGCGACGTTTCCATGCGATGAAGCATTTCAACTGCGAATTTGAAGCGTTTCGCATAATCATCAGTTTGTAACGCCTGCACAATCTGAATTTTGTAGGCTAAAAGTTGTAATCGTGTATGAAACACTTTGAGTGTTGCGATTTTTGACATAATGAGCTCTTGCGATGCTTTTCGAATTGATTTTACAGGGCTCCTAGTAAAAGTTTCACGCGCTCTTTCCGCACTTGTTGAATTGCTTCATCGATGGAAACGTCGCGTGCAACGAAAAGGTCTCATGTAGAAGTATACTAAGGTAGTAGAAAAAAACTTTTTGAGTTACTCTTAGTACTGGTGTAATTATTTTTGCTTTAGGCCTTTTTTTTTTTTTAATCGATTTTTGAAGTTGTACGGAGACTTTTGGGACACCCTGTATTTTTATCTCTGTAACTATTATAGTGAGATAATATTGTAGTAGGGTGATTTTCAAAAAGTGTCGTGTTTTACTTAATTTTCACATTTTACAGAAAAATAGTTAAATATCATAATTTTAATTATTGCATTTTAACAATCATGTTTTTAATGGTAATTTACAGATATTTTTTTATTTATAAAAAAATTTAAAAAAAGAAATATATTCTTTTGTAGTCAAAATGTCATTACCGTAGGTTGTCCCAACAAGCAATTTATTAAGTAAAGATTTGACTAAGTTCTATGTAAAACAGATGGTTATAATTTTTTTAATACATTTTTATTTATTAAGATACTACTAATTAAAAATAATATTTATTTTCATTAATTAAACTTATCTATAATTCTTAATGATTATTTTAAACCGTTCCCCAAAAAAGAGTGTCATTACCATGCTTGCGACAAAAAGTTTCATCTGGAAATTTTTAGAGGGCAGCACATGCCTTTTTATCAAGGCAAAAATACTCCTTAAAAGTCAACTTGCTATCAGGTTTATGTGAATAGCGTAAATAGTTTAATAGTTTCAATAAAACAAGATAAGACTTGAATGTTTTGGTGAGTATTTTTTTTTTGTACGTCATTACCGTACCCGCTTCTAATTGATAGTTAAATGAACTTTCATTTATTAATATGCTTTTATTATATAAGAAATATAAAATCATTGTATGAGCCAGAAGATATAATGGATGCCATTTATCCCTGGGGAAAAATAAAAGTATTTTGCTTAATTTGTCATTACCGTAGATGTAATTACCATGCTCACTTATCTCATTACCAGGTTAATTAAATTTTAAATATTAGGGTTGGGTTGATTTTTGACGGCCAATTATCTACACGAGGGATATAGGCCCGGGGGGGAGTGCCCTTCGTGGGGGTCTTTCTAAGGGAACCTAATCCGTATTAACGCATGGAAGATCCACGGCTCAAAGAAAACCACGAAAACTCCGAACGATTAGGGCGACGGGCGCGATTGGGATCGAACCCAGCACCTCCCGTCTACCAGCTTCGAGAGCAGAACCTCTCGGCCACTGGTGGGGCCATTTAAATATTAGCAGTGGTGGAAAATTGATGCAGAGGAGGAGCCTATTGACATCACTAATATTATATGGTATTCTTCATCTTAATAAAAACTGTCATTAGATAAGACGAAAAATTCTACTAAAATTTAGTGGTGTCAATAGGCTCCTCCTCTGCGCCAATTTTCCACCACTGTATTAGTTTAAAAATGTTAAATTAGTAATTTTTGCCTCTGCTGATGGTTCAGTATTAATGATTTTGAGGTAAGGGTATTATTCTCAAATGATTAAAACTTTCTGATTATTTCTAAAAATTTGATTTTGCTGTTCCAAAACGTGGACAGATTTCGAAAATGACCCAAGTAGAATTGCTCCAGTTCTGTATATAATGGTGCTTATCATGGATTGTCTGCCACCAGTTATTTTGCGAGTCTGTTTTCTGAAAGGTTCGGCTTCCCCGATGTAGGTTGCCTTGCGCATTTTTGTTTATACTATGCCAAACCTAGATTCCAAATATTGGCGATATTCGCCCGGAGGACTTCGATTATAGGAGTGAGACATGTTACATGGCTCGTACGCCTCCTTGAATTTTGCAGACCAGAAAATTGTTCGGCACCAGTATTATCTTATAGAAAATCTCTTCTGAAAAGAAGGCGAAATTTCGCGCGTTTAACCTAGATTTCTTTTTTCTTTTTTATAAAAAAAAAATACTGGTAGTTTTCCTGGAGAAATAACGGTATGCGTACGAACCATGTGTTAACAAGTGCCGTAATTTTCGGCGTATAATCCGTGGATCAAACAATCATGTTTGGACGCAAAATTCTTATTTAATAACTGAAGTCATATATTCTCTGTGATTTCAGAAGTTATGTTTTATCAAATAAGATTTCTGGGTCCAAACATAATTGCTTGATCGACGGATTATACGCCGGAAATTACAGTATTAGCTTGGCAGAAATGGCAGGCTCTCCAAGATGTTGACGATTCATTTTATCCAAAGTCGTCCCAACCAATCAAAGTTTATGTCCCATATGTGGCCCTCTCGTATCGAGGCATATCTCATATCGATAGTCTAATGTAGTGCATTAACCTATTATCCTTTGGTGTTGCGTTGACGCAACAATAAAAATAAATTTGCATGCTTAAATTTATTCTTAATCTACCACTATTTTTAAATACAATATTTGCTTTATTCAGGGTTCGCACAGTTCTACCACTAAATTTTTACAGTATTTTTAAAGTATTTCACTAGAGAAAAATATTGCAAAATCTGTGAATAAAGGCGGTGATTGCGAATTCTATGTTTTAAAAATTAAATGTAAATTTTTTTATCATTAATAGTGGTGCCAGAGTCCTTGGAAATTCCAAGGAGTGTGCGAACCTTGTTTATTTAATAACAGAATACTTGTCCAGTAAATAAATCAATGATTATCTTTCAAATTTGTGATGGCAAACGTTTTTCAACCAAAACGCTGAAAATCTCTACCTTATAGTTTTCGCGGTTAATGGGTTAACCCTCCGAGCGGTTTGGAAGTATTTTTTCGTTTCTCAAAAACAACTTTAATATGTTGTCGACAAAATCATTTTAAACAGAATTGTATTTCAAGATGTGTATCAAATAATGTGGCATGAAATGTATTTTAGAAAAACAGATTTCAGTACAAAAATGATAGGTTTTTATCAAACATGTTACGTTTCATAGATTAAATAGAAATATGTATTGGGTCGTTCGGAAAGTCGTGCCCCTTTAGGAAAATCAATTTGTACCGGAAAATTCTATTATTTAATTATTAGACGTTGATTCCGATATCTAATGTATGATAATTACCGGGCAGAATTTTCCGGTACGAATTGATTTTATCAAACGGACACGACTTTCCGAACGACCCAATGTATACAACCTCACTATTTCTGATTTATTTATTATAACTTTAAAACCGAAATATCTTTTAACCCCTTCGCGACGGGAGCCTTTTACGAAATGTTTATTACTTTGCTACCGGTTTTAAAAAACAGAAGTTTGTGCCTATTCAAATCGGGAAAATGCTCCGATTAAATAAGGCAAATTTTACAGTAAAATTTTACTGGTGAGAATAAAGGAGGATCCTTAGGCCTATTTCCGACACCTATACGTGTCGCTCGTCCCCAAGGGGTTAAAAAGAAAGTCGCAATAGAAAATTTAACTCTATATATTTAAATGGGATTTGTTCATTTTTAACCTTGAGAAACTTTTAACCTTTAAGTTCATTTCATTTAGTGTTAAATAAAGGAGCTCAATCAGGAATCTCTGATTTGGTTTCATTTCGTAACCCTTTGAGGACGAAAGACTGGTATACCTGCCGCTTAAGGTGATCAGAAAACGTGATTATTCCCAACAGCAAATTTGTATTGTAAATTTTGCCAAATTTAATTCGAGCATTTTCCCGATTTAGTTAGGCAAAAATTTCTGTTTTGAAAAACCGATGATAAAAGATTAAAAATTCTGTAAAAGATGCTCGTCCCGAAGGGGTTAAATGCAGACTTTTGACAAACGATTTAATGATAATCCTTTACTATCAAGAATGTTTTAAGATAGCCATTGTTAAATTCTTTCGATAAATAAAGCGAAAATATTTTGAGTAATCATGTAAGGTGCTATACATATATAACGTTATCAACTTTTTGGTAATTTTGTACCCCTTCCCTCCTTACGATATCATACGTTATCGCTCCCCGAAACCCCCTCACACTCCCTAATGATATCGTTATGAATGTCTATAATTTCTTTTGATTTTTGCAATTTTTTTTTCTTTTTTTTTGCATTGATATACATATACGGTTATACATTTATTATTTGTATACTTTATTTATTCAAATGTAGAGAAATGAATAAAATATCACTATTATATATGAAATAATTTTATATCAAGGAAAACTTTAAAAAGAAATAGTTACTATTTAAAAGTATTTAATAATATATTTTTGTTACATAATACATTCAACAGTAATAATGACTTGTTGCACTTGCCCTTGCACTGAGAAGGGTTATCAACAAAACAGTCGGACAACATACACTGTAACAAAAATCCGTCAATATACACAAACTTTTCCGTAAAATTTTACGGAATAGTTTCATTTTTCTAAGAAAACAGTACAATTTCCATAACTGACATTATGAGATTATAATTCTGTATAAATCCAGTAAGTTTTCCGTAAATTTTACGTAATATTTTTGTATTTGTTTTAAAGCAGTACAAATTCCGTAAAAGATGTTCAAAATTATTGACATGTTTGGAAAGCGAAGTAAATAATTGTTGTATGTAATTGTCTTACAGTGATATTATTTTCAATGAAACTTCAATATTGGCTAAATGTGGCTCTATGTTGAAAATATATCCAATGATTTCCCAATGGGTTTGGTTTTATGAGGATTTTCAAGTAAAACCGATAAAAGTTATGACGCCATCTATGCATGTACATTTAAACCATATACAAGGTTCGCACACTCCTTGGAATTTCCAAGGACTCTGGCACCACTATTAATGATAAAAAAATTTACATTTAATTTTTAAAACATAGAATTCGCAATCACCGCCTTTATTCACAGATTTTGCAATATTTTTCTCTAGTGAAATACTTTAAAAATACTGTAAAAATTTAGTGGTAGAACTGTGCGAACCCTGTATATAGTATTTTAACGCTATAGTATTTTTCTTTCTTTCTTTTTTTTTTAATAAAAAGTTTTAAAATTGTTTTTTAGAATTCTTACAATGTTAAAAAAATAAAATCTTACTAATTCTTTTTAAATTTGAGCCAGTTGAATAGGAAACGTTACCGTTTATTTTTCATAATGATTTTAGAATAATGTTTCACTTATTTATAGTTTCACTATTATTACTTTTTTTACAAAAATGAAAAAAATCTATTTTTAATTTTAATATTTTTTAATCTATTCATTTTAGCAGATTCGCACGTAACACTTAAAACGTATCTGAAATATAATAACGAAATTATTATAAAATTGACATTCATCTAAGTTATAATAAGCAATAAAGGAAATTTAATTTAATGCCATGTAATAATTTCCTCTATTTGATCATCACACAAATAACTTGAAAAAGTGTATAATAGTGCAAAAATAATTTGCGAAATGTTTGAAAAAAATATGTTGGTATTCTTGCAAAAATAAATGAATAAATAAATAAATATAATATCACAATAAAATTTTAAAAATCTTGCAAAAAAGAAGCAATTATTACTTATAACACATTCTTTCATGCATTTAATATTTTAAAGATTAAAATTTTTCTTTTGTAAAGCAGGAAATTAAAAAGCTAAATATTCAAAATTATGGAAACATTCAGAATTGTACACTCAATATAAAAATATTATCTCCACGAAAATACGTTCCTAGTTTAGCATCTTGTCCTTACTTCATAAAAAGCATCTGAAATAAGTAACGATATTTGAAAACGCAACTCGAGTTCCCGTGGCATAGTGGATAGGAGCGCCAATCTTGAAAATGACCGGTCCCTAGTTCAAACCCAGCCGTAGGTAAGTGTTGTTTCGGTACTGTTTGAATTAAATAGCGATACGCTGACCTTGATAAACGTGTTCGTATAAATTGAAATTCATAAAGATGTAAGTTTCTCAAAAAGTTATATGTTTTTTTTTTTTTTTTTTGTATTTGAAACAAAAAAATTTAATATGGAAAAAAATAAATAAAATAAAATAAAATAAAAACGGAAAAAGTATTAAAAAAACGGAAAATTTTCTGGAATATACGGATTTTTTTTCCATTTAAATACGGAAAGAGTACTGGCGTCTGCATTGTCAGTAAAATTTCCGTTTTTTATCGGAATTTTTTTTTTACGGTGTACTTTCTCTTTTCTTTACTGGTAAACACACAAGTATCATTACTTACATACTTTGCACCTTGTATCTCGAATAGAGGATTATATATGCATACACATATGATAAAAGAATAGGAATGCGTTTAGTATTCCATATTTTGGGATTAAATAATTTTATAATAATTTAATTATTTTAATTATAACTTTGGACTTTCATAAAAATAGATAACAGGCTAAAAAATGATTGTAGACTACTTTAATGTAAAGAAAAAGTTACAAATAAAAAGAGGAAAATGTGATGTTAAAAAACAAATTACAAATAAAAAAAGAAAATTTTGGTCAGATAAAAAAATGATAATAATATCAAAAGACAACCCTCTCCCTCTAGAGACATTTTATCATATCATGCATTAGACACCCTCTCCCCCCTAAAGTGATAACTTTATACATATGCTCAGCCCCTAACGAACATTTTCACGTATTATGTAGTCGTGTTATATATGCATATCCTTTGTCTTATTGAAGGAAAAAATATATAATGATATTTTTAGATTAAATAAAACGACGAGGGGAATCAACGCGATTTGAATGAACTTTAATAAACAGTTCACTCTAATCTCGACAATTTAATTATTTTTCATAAACATAAAAGTCACAAATATCATTTAAAAAATAAAAAAAGGAATGGAAAGTTTATTTTTTATATTTAAAGTGAATTGTACTTATCTTATTTAAATTTTGTTTTTTTACCTCTGGGGCATTTACAAATGATTGAATGATAACCAACATCAATCAAGAACTTTTCAAGGAAACCATTGTTAAAATATTTAAATGAATAAAGCGGAAATCTGTTTGGGTAATAATGAATAGTCATCTTTTTATGTGTAATGTAATCCTTTTTACGTATATCCTTTGTTAAGTTGAATTTAAAAATATCATAAAAATGTATTTTATGAGATATATTCAGTACGCAGAAAGTTAAAGGGCAATTTTATTTTAGTGGGAAATTGTTCTTCGGATTTAATAATTTAAACAACTTGAGTTTTTAACATTTTCCAAGATATTTAAAAAGTAAGAAAAACTTGGACTTACTCTGTAAAATTTAATGATTAAAATCTCTTATGATACTCATCCGCGTACAACATAAATAAAAACTATATTAAAAACACATTAAAATTAATCCCAACGTTTCATGCTCTTTCTAACGAGCCATCATCAGGAGAGAGTGTTATTTAAAAAGTGTTATGAATTTGGTTTGTCTGTCTATCTATCCGTCTGTCCGCACTCTAACTCTCGTAAATATGCTCGGATTGCCCTGAAATTTTCGGAAGTTATTGACGTTTACCATAGCACGTTCCCTATTTTTAATGAAGTTTGTAGCATGTTTACTTCATTTATAGGGACAGTCAAAAGATTCCGTTACATTACGGCCAACGGGAAAAAAAAAGAGTCAAATGATTTTTAATGATGTTACAAACTTTCAAACATAATAAAATTGATATTCATTTATGAAGTGCACTAAAATATGCATTCTGTAGGATATGAATAAGAAGAATATAATACCATAATAATATAAAGAATATCAAAGAATATCAAAGAATAGTTATTCATTTACAGCGCCACCCAAAAGAATTCTGTTACATAATGATGTAGAGGAGATGTGGAGGGAATAGTTTGCGGCGTATTTTAATTATGTTAAACTATTTCATATGTAATGAAATCGATATACGTCGCTGAGGTTTACTATAACTTATTTCATGTATAATACGAAGTGCATAGCATTTACAGAAGCACAAAATATTTCAGATACTATAATATATCGAAGTACAGCACATTAGCGATGATTGCTGGAAATGCATTTTTAATTATGATATGCACTTTTATGTTTCACTATATTTATGCATATCAAATGGTGTGTATAAATGCTATATTTCATATACAGGGCTACACAAAAAAATTCGTGATGGTTACTGGGTATGAGCGCAAATTTCTTAAAGGTGGTTTTTAAATGAGTTATGCATTTTTACACTGAACTGCATTTACTTTACTAAGAAATGTCTGTAGAATATAGATAAAATGATATACAGGGTCACGCAAAAAATTGGATATATGTACGTCTATAAATGATAATATCTGGAAATGTGATTTCAGAAGTTTTAAGAGTGTTTTAATTTTAATTAAATTTTAGCTAAATAGTGGCGTGTAATAAAGGTTCTAGGTAAACTACGGGGTTATACAAAGGTATTTAAGTATGTTTCCATCTATTAGTATAAATTGCTGATAGAAAAATTCCAACCTGTTATGTGTTTTCTTGCTAAAATAAATTTTCCCATTATATAGTATATATATCAACGTACAGATCAAATACAGAGCTGTTCAAAAGAATTTGAATACGTATTTGGCTATGGACGGTAACTGCTGAAATCAGTTTTTTAAGGGGTCTCAGGAGTCTTAAAACTTCAAAATTTTCGAAATTTTAATTTCTTTGGATATTAAACTACTATATTTTCTGAACATTTTAATATAACTGTTTCCTTGAAATTCCCATTAGAACAGAAGTTATGGCTTTTAGAATTATACCTGCTCAATAGCTGAAGCGACGTTTCCGAAACTTTAAAGTCATTTTTTTACCAAATGACGTTTTGGGGCATAATGCGCACGATATTGCAAAAACTTCTGAAAATTTTTTCATGAAATTTTCAAAACACATGTTTCATGTTAGTCTGTGTAAACTGAACCTAAAATTTTATTTTTATTTTTCAAAGAAATATTTTTTTAGGTGATTATACTGTTGAAATTTTCAAAATTTTTTATTAGCTAAATACAACTTTGTATTAAAAATATAAAAATGATTTAAATACAAATTTATTTAGGTTCAGGGTAATTATTTCAATCTGAAATATAAGTAGGCACCGAAGTTTTCATTCTAGTTGCAATACTTATTTTGTAATCGTGCGCGTAAGCTGTCATACCAATTTTCTGCTCGTCAAATGTCAGACAGTTTAGAGCCTCCTATAAATGGTAATTCCACATCTTGCAATTTTTTACATACATGAAATAAAAGAACATACCTATACCTTTCATCCCAATAAAAATTGTGTTTTAAGATCCTATACATTTTAAGATATTAAATGTTAAAAATGGTCTTTTTTTCCATTTTTTCCAATTTTAAGAGTCCTGAGACCCCTTAAATGTTTACTTAGTTATCTTATTTACCTTATTTCCTAAATTTTGTTAAACCTTTCAGGGAGTGTTGCAAAGTGTCTCATAATCTATACCGTACGCATGATTTTGCTTTCTATTTTCTTTCATTTATATTTAATTAGTTTTTTGCAAGATAAGTTAGCATTTTAGTGTAGTATTTTTATTTTTTGGTGCGCTGTTAAATTTTTGGTTTTCAGCATGAATTATATACAGATAAAAATGTATCCAATAATAAAGAAAATCGTTTAATAATCATTTGCTGTACAACCATTTGAGTTTATTTTTACGCATTATCTGTAACAATAGAAACAGCATTTTTTTTTTCACATTTTCCAATTTCGAGTATCACTTTTTATTCATTCAATCTACCAAAACTCTGTATAATAACGCTAATTTTCTCTGTACTTTTTCCTTTAGTGAACATAGAGTGTATAATTTATATCGAAAATTGCTTGTTACGAAAGAATATTTTGACATAATTTCTTTCTTTAAACGTATAATTTAGCAGTCACGTGACCATTTTTTTCTCTTGGAAAACAATCTACTTTAAACAATAATGTTTATATTCACGTAATCAAATAACATAGCTATGCCTGTTTGTCCGTGTTCCTTTTTAGGGTATTATAAAAGGAATTAGTGTATAACAAATTTCACTAAAATTCAATAAATAAAAACATTTTATTTTATCTAATTACATAAATTTACAGTTTTTTGGTTAATTATACAAATACGTAGCTCCTTAGAGGTCGTTCGGTCTGTCCATATGTCTGTCCGTCTGTCCACATGTAATAACACTACTCAACGGAGTGTTTTGAAATTTAATATATATAATCGTTGCAGCATTTTATGGAGTCATTTCAATTTTTGTGAAAATCGAATCAAAACTTGAAAAGAAATTAATAAAAGTTTTCTTCATTTCATTAAATACTATCATACGTAATTAATTCAAGGATATCCCATGACAGGTAATAATTCTAGGTTTCCATGGTGATTATTCTATTAAATTCTATCATAAGTAATTACTTCAATGATATCCCATGTAGGTAATGATTTTAGGCTGCCATGTGATTACCTCTTATTTAAGATGGAGTCCTATTATTTCCGTATTACTGAATTTAATGTAGATAATCGTAATAAATTTTGTATTCATGCATTTTTGAATAAGAGTGCAACAACTATTGCACCCAGATCTAAATATTTATAAAACAGCTTACAGCACGAACGCACGTCATTTGTCACGTTTGACGTACAATTTCCGACTTGTTTTACATGTTTCCTAACAAATGGACAATTTGTATAATAAAGCATTTTGTTTTGTAACATTAATAGCAGTAATAACGTAATAGACGTATTTTTGTTCAGGCAGTCTTTGGGGTTGTTGTTTTGTTTTTGAAAGACATTTGTTTGGGAAAAATAAAATATTTATTGTTTCTCATTATTTTTGTATTAGTACAATAAAAGTAGTGTAGTTTCAAGAAATTGGTATATTATAAATGATATTTTCTTACTTCGTGGTTTTTTAAGCGACAGAATTCATTATTTTCTAAAATTTCCTGACAAACGTGATGTCAGTTTTGAATAAAAGATCTCCGATGGCAGAAAAAAACTGTGCAGAACCGGTTGTTGTGATGTGAATTTGAATTATGGACATTTCTTTATTAGTTACTGTTGTGTTCCTTTGTTGAAGAATGCACTCTTAAATCTATTTATATATATATATTGAAAATTGTTGCATGCAAATATGCCTTTATCTGTCCTTAAGAAACAAATTTTCCAATCTGAAACCAAATTCCGAGTATTTTTAATTTTTGGTTATAAATGAAAATAAATCTCTCCTAGACAAAAAAAAAAAAAATTATTCAAATAAAACTTAAAACATTATTTAACCTTATTGTTTCGTAATTAATAGCCACAGGAATTTATAAATTACACTAATTTTACACATTATTCGTAAGGGAGAAAGATAAAATATCCATGATCTCTAATCTTATAATGATAATAAAAAATTCCGTTTCTATACCCTTTGAAATTCTGATGGGGGAATTTCTTCCCACTTACATTTAATCACCAAATGTCACATTATTACCGGAATATTCACCAACTTTATTTGAAAATAGTTTAAGGGGTCTCAGGACTCTTTAAAATTGGAAAAAAAGAAAAAAAAAGCACCATTTTCAATGTTTAATATCTTAAAATGTATATGATTTTAAGACGCAATTTTAATTGGGATGCAAGATATAAGTGTGTTCCTTCATTTCATAATTTAAAAAATTGCAAGGTACAGTATTAGCATTTACAGAGGGCTACAAACTGTTAGAAATTCGACGAGCAGAAAATCGGCATAACAGAGTACACGCATGATTACAAAATACATTTTACAACTAGAATGAAACTTTTGTTGCTTACTTATGCTTCAGATTATAATAACTAGCCTGAACCTAAATAAACCTGTATTTAAAGCATTTTTATATTTTTAATACAAAGTTGTAATTAGCTAATGCAAAATTTAGAAAATTTCAATAGTATAATCACCTAAAAATATTCTTAACAATAAAAAGGAAATTTTAGGTTCAGTTTCTACAGACTAACGTGAAACACATGTTTTTAAATTTCGTAAAAAAATATTCAGAAGTTTTTGAGATATCGTGCGCGTTATGCCCAAAAACGTCATTAGAAGAAAAATGACTTCAAAGTTTCCAAACACACATTGCCGTTCCAGCGATTGAGCGGGTATAACTGTAAAAAGCTATAACTTCCGTCCAAATGGGAATTTCTAGGAAACAATTATATCAAATTGCTCAGAAAAGATAGGAGTTAAACATCTATAAACATTAAAATTTCGAAAATTTTAAAGATTTAAGAGTCTTGAGAGCCCTTAATGCATTTTTTCGTGTATATTATAAACCGAATCTTTTGCTTACAAAATACTGGTGCCATTGTGACATTTGAGCATTTTGAAGAAATTCACCCCCAGAGCTGAAAGGTTAAAAGTCTATCCTAAATTTCCTCCAAAAAATAAAACCTATGAAAAACATGCCTTATTTATTTTACGGACACCTACAGAGTAAAAATGAGAATTGTAATCATGATAATAAACTGGCAGTGGAATATTGGTGTTCCATTACATTTTTTAGGTTTCCCTAATTTGCTTTTGCCATTTTTTAAACGATTCTGTAAGTATGTGCATGTAGATTTTATCACTTGCTAGACCCGACAGGATGAGAGTTTTGCATTATTGCGATAATGTATGCGTGTGTATCTGATTCAGAAAAACATTAGTGAATTATGGGAGCCAAAAGGTTTGTATGTTTTTCGAAATATTCTTTATAAATACAGTGATATATAAAACTAAGGTGAAAGAGAGAGCAATAACTTCCAACCTCTCACTATGATCCGTAATAAGTGGATTAATTTGACCTAAGTTAACTGCGTTTCAAACCAGATAATTTATTTCATAAATCTTTATGTATTTAATACTAGGGTTCAAGTTGGAATTTATTTGATTTCATTCCTTAAAAGCATTTCTCGCGCATGCAAAGCGTATTGAACCTTGCTCAAATCAACCCACTCATTACGATAGATTAGTGGAAGCTTGGGCTATGCAGTGCATTTGTCACCAGTGTTGCCAGACGGGCTAATTTTTTTTAAAAATCAGATTCTTGATTGTACCACTTTTTTGAAATGGCAAAATGCGGCTTATTTAATGGCATGTTTATTAAGACGAAAACAAGGTTAATTTTACCGTTTCAAAAAAGTGGGGGCAATCAATAAATCTGATTTTAAAACATGAGCCCACTGGCAACACTGTTTGTCACTCCAAGAAAATATTTGATTTACCGCGAAGAATTGTAATATTAGGTCTATCGGAAAATTCTATCGCATAATGGTCTTTCACGCCTACTTTTTTAAAATTCCGATTTCTTCATTGACACCACTTTTTTTAAATGGTAAAATTCCCATTGCTTTCACCTTAATGTGAAATGTGAAAACTATGGGATTTTACCATTTCAAAAAAGTGGTGCTAATGAAGAAATCAGAATTTTAAAAAAGTAGGCTAGAAAGGACATTATCTGACAGAATTTTCCGGTAGACCTAATACAAAAATGCCTCATACAATGGGACATCATTGTATGAGGCCACTGAAACATCATCGTATGAGGAACAGCCGTGGAAAAAAAAGTAAACACCCTTTACTAACTCTGCAAAAAATTATCGTAGAGGAAAGTTACTGGTACCAAACGATTGGTAATAAAGTCTACTTTTAAATGATGTATATAAAATTTGCTTAGGGGCCATCTACATAATAAAACGAACCATAACTTTGTTTTTTTTTCAGTAGCAGTACACAATTCTGACAGCATAAATGAACCCTACAATCTTCAATTAGCCTAAAAACAAATTTTTAAGCAATCCGTACGATATGTTTCCGAGTAATTAATTATTTTAAAACGAGCGCATTTTAGGCGTTGTATCCAAATTGAAGTTCGGTACACGAGTGTTGACCGAGAGAGTCCCCTACTTCATCAAGGTATCCTAAGCGCCATTCAAGCAGTCATTGAAGACTGCTAGATTACAGAATAGCATAAGAAATTGCAAAATATCTAGTCACTTCTATCATAGACGGCCCTTTTAAACCATCATTTTGCCGTTTTTTAAAGCATAATTTGAAAACTACTTGGAAGAAAAAGGTGAAATTTTGGATTTCCATAAAGCAGGGCCTAATAAATCTAAATCCTTGAAAAAAACTGTAGGTTACAATTCATAATTTTTTCGAATATTATTTTCATAATTCATCATTCATATCATAAAATTATAAAAATTGCAAGTTCAACTTATTTATGTTTACATATTTTAATATTATTGCTACACAAAAAATTAGCACATAAGGAGTATAATTGTCTGAGCGAAGAGAAGGCTAATACTCAGCGAAACATTACTGCCCGGACACATTACTACTACGATGGATATTAACGCCATGTCCTACTAAAAGAAAAGCCTAGTAAAAACCTTTCGTCAAGCATAACTCAAAAAATATTTGTCGGATTTCGTTTCTGATTGCACCAGAAGGTACCTATGAGGGTCGCCTACTGAATGCACCTACTATGAAAAATAAGTTCCAAACCGTTTAAAAATTATATAGAAAAAAACTGATAAAAAAGCACAATTTATCTGCATACGTCACAGAAATTTGGTGTGCGTCACTTTCACCGGCTGATGTTTTCGTAGACAACTGGTTTGAACACATGGAGCAAATAAAAAAAAATACGAACCCATTAATATTGAATAGATCAGTTTCAATTACGTGATCACAAACCTTGCAACAACCCGTGGCAACCAGTTTTGGTGGGCAAACAAATAATAATACACTCCGTACCCCGGTGACCGTTTTTAGCCTGTTGTATAAAATCTGGCCTGTTGTATGACATACAATTGTGGATGATTAAAACAAAAGACATGAGTGTTTATTGCTCAGAGAGGTTATCTTTCTCTGGATGTCTGTCTGTCTATCATACAGCATGCAATTTTCTTGTAAAGGATGATATTATTATGCAGTAAAACCTCCATAACGGACACACCCGATTAGTGGATACCTCTATTTAGGGGGCATTTTTTCGATTACCAACCCTTAAATAACTGTACATTTTTTACTCTCAGTAGTGGAGACCTCCAAATAGAGGACAAATTCTGCCCTCCCGAGGTGTTCGCTATTCAGAGGTTTTACTGATAAAACCTCCATAGCGGGCACACCCGATTAGCGAATACCTCTATTTAGCGGACATTTTTTCGATTACCAACTCTTAAATAACTGTACATGTTTTACTCTCAGTAGCGGTCACCTCTAAATAGAGGACAAATTCTGCATTCTCGGGGTGTCCGCTATTCAGAGGTTTTACTGTATATAATATTGATAGTTATTTTACAGGGCCACACAAAAGAATAAGAATATATGAAATGAATATAAACTAAATTCGGGATTGGTAGATTGCTGATGGTAATGTAATTTTAGGATGTTGTTACAGTCATCCGCAGCATGTTTTTAGAGTTTTGTTCATCTAACGAAACCCTACCTGTCTCACTCCTTTGTCTGTCTGTCTGTCCGTCTGTCACAGAGCCCGTTCTTAGAAACTATACATGTCGGAGACTTGAAAGTTTGCATACTTATAGCTGAACAGCGTACATCAAACGGCAAATAATAAAATTTTGAAAAAGTCTAATATTTAACCCTCTGGGCTCTAACTTGTGTATTTTCAGCAATTTTTCTAACTCAGACTCTAATTTAATTAGGTTGGAGACATGAAATTTTGCATACTTATAGCTGAACATCTCACATTAAACGACAAATAATAAAATTTTGAAAAAGGTTTAATATTTAACCCTCTGCTCTCTAACTTGTGTATTTAAAGCAATTTTTCTAACTCAGCCCCTAATTAAGTTGGAGACATGAAAGTTTGCATACTTATAGCTGAACACCTCACATCAAACTACAAATAATAAAATTTTGAAAAAGTCTAATATTTAACCCTCTGGGCTCTAACTTGTGTATTTTAAACAATTTTTCTAACTCAGCACCTAATTAAGTTGGAGAGATGAAATTTTGCATACTTATAGCTGAAATCCTCACATCAAACGACAAATAATAAAATTTTGAAAAAGGTCTAATATTTAACCCTCTGGGCTCTAACTTGTGTATTTTAAGCAATTTTTCTAACTCAGCCACTAATTAAGTTGGAGACATGAAAGTTTGCATACTTATAGCTGAACACTTGCGATAACACGATAAATCATAAAATTTTGAAAAAGTCATATTTAACCCTCTGGGCTCTAACTTGTGTATTTTAAGCAATTTTTCTAACTCAGCTCCTAATTAAGTTGGAGACATGAAATTTTGCATACTTATAGCTGAACTCCTCACATCAAACGGCAAATAATAAAATTTTGAAAAAGTCTAATATTTAACCCTCTGGCATCTAACATGTGTATTTTAAGCAATTTTTCTAACTCATCCCCTAATTATGTTGGAGACATGAATATTTGCATACTTATAGCTGAACACCTCACATCAAACGACAAATCATAAAATTTTGAACAAATCAAATATTTAACCTCTAATATTTTGTCTCGCGCAATTTTTAAATTTAAACTGTTTTGCAATACTATTTTTTGTTCATTTTGCATAATAAGTGTAATGTGACGCAATTTCTTCTATTTCAGACTTCTAACGTATGTTAATGAATTTATTTTACAATATCCTTTCTTTTTCAAAATTCACATGTAAATATAGTTTTAATGGCGTAATTTCCAATAAGTGCCTGCTTTTTATACCTAATTATTTAATTCTAATTTGAAGGTTTTTTTCTGTTTATAATAGTAACGTGTAAATAATTTTTTTATTTGAAGCAAACATTATTGTTTGCGCTGTTTATACAGTTGGCAACAGTTTAAATTAATACCATTTTCTAAAATATGTAAAAAATATCAGTCAAGATGCTGAATATTTGAATTTAAAATAGAAATAAAACCTCAAAAAAAATGAGTCAAATTAAAAAAATTAATGAAATCTGCACACCGGTATTTTCTATTGAATAAAATGATCTAAAAATGATTAAATTCACATGTATAGTTTTTGCTCCTATAATTTTTTTTTTAATGGAACGATTTTGTCCAACTTTAGCATTAAATATCTCTTAAAATAATTCTTCGATTTGAAAACTGTATGCATTAGCGTGTTGATCAAACATTTCGCTATAATACCACCGATTTTCACATTTTTTGTATGCAATAGTTTTCTAAATATTAACGAAGAAAGACCCCCGGTCACAAAAAATTCAAAACCGGCGACGGCGGCGGCAGTGACAGCGTTAGGTACTTTTTTTAGAATAGAGAGATATATAAAAATGAAAACTTGTCTATCTGTCTGTTTGTAATTCTATAAAAATCCACAATTTGGAAGCCAAAATTATGAAAAGATACGTACATGTGTATTAAAACAAGGCCGAGGCAACTAAAGTAATCCGGAATCGAAATAATTTATAGAAAATTTTTAATTAATAAAAAAACCACCAATTTAACAGCAATTTCTTATCAAATTTAAACATTTTTCGTTATAGCAGTTGCCAACAATTAAAAAACACAATAAAATTATTACTACAGCAATTAATTTTCTACTGCAAGATTTCCTAGTGAAAAATGAAAATGAAATAAATAGTTTGACTAATTTTTTAAAAAAGGTGAATATTACGTCATAACTTTTCTATTGCAAGATATTCACGTGAAATATGAAAATGAAATAAATGGCTTGGCGAATTTAAATGAAAGTGAATATAACTTCATAATTTTTCTATTTCAAGGTTTCCATGTGAAAGAGGAAAATATTACGTCATATTGGAAATATAAAGGACGTGGTGGATATAGTATAACGTCATATGAGTGTGAAAAATGTATTGAAGCATGATAAAAACCCGATTAGGGAAATATTGGCCTATTTTAACATTATTGCTCCAATTATAGATTGAAATAAGTTCATTTATAGCTGTATTCTTTTGCGTCTGTTATATACATTTATACATTTTTATATAGCGTTTTCATATGATTCATTCATACAACATTTCGACTGCTTTTTTTAATGTTTGTTTTGTGTTGTATGTTAAATTTTGAAATTGATTTTTCAGAACAAACATCCTTCAAATTCTGGGCAACGCCGGCACTTTAGTTTGTAACAGATAAATGGCTTTTGTATCTGTACATCTAATGCTAATATTATAAAGCGTTATAATATTATAAAGTATATAATATTATTAATGCTTGTACGTTTGTGAGGTGTTATCTCTGAAACTACATAGCCAACTTAAAAAAATGTTGGTGGCCATCTCTGCTCCGAAAAAATGACTATTTTATGTCAGTGCAAGAACCTACATCGCTGCAGGAGCAAAAAAGTTCTAAAATTGCGATTTCTGTGATATTAATTGGGTTAGAAACTTTAAATTTGGTGCAGTAGTTACTTTTAAGATGTAAATACTCGTAATGAACGCTCTCTAAAAGGTTCAATTTGACGGATAAACGTAAAAATTTCTAGAAAGTTTCTAAACTATGATTTATTTGGAATACTGAAACTTTTGGGATACTGTTGGGGTTACAAACTAGAACTTTGGCATGGTAGTAATTAATAAGATCTAAATGCTCGTTGTAAAACGAATTCTAAAAAATAGAAAGACTAAACAAAGCGGAAAAAGATCTAAAGATGATCTAAGTAACGAAGTACATGGAATTGTTAGGAATATAAACATGAAAATTGACATGGCTGTATTTATCATGACGTAAATTCTCGCAATAGAACAATTTCTAAAAATGTCGCTATATAAAACAGTGCAAAAACAAAAAACTTTCAAAAATTTTCTATTTCTGTGTTACTGCTGAGCCCAAAATCTTGAAATTTTGCTTCGGGTTAGTTTTAAAATATACAATTGTCTCTATGAATGGTTTCTAAAAAATTTAAAATTTAAAAAGATGAAATTAACGGAAAGCGATCTCAATTACCATTAATTAGGAATTATTAGGTATAGCAACTTTAAATATTTCATAATGCTGCATTTCCTCCGCAAAACATGCAATTTAAATGCAACAAAACAGGTAGATACCCACCTAGCATTAAATAAATTGTGTAAATATTAAATAAAGACCTGTATGAAACAGTGAGTAGGTTGCCCGAAAGTACTTGTTAAAGTGTTCCTTATCTAGGCTTTTCTCTCTCTCGCCAAGGCCACTAACAGAGGTAAGTGCCGTTTTAAATGTGATATGAATTTTTTATCCGCTTCATTTTTCTAGACATTTTATCATAAGGTCATATTCTCAATTATCATTAGTAGCTTTTTTATATATTAACTTATTCTGGTGAAATTTTATAATCGGGATCATATTAGCGTATGTTAGCTTGCATGATTTCCTGAATAAATATGTATGGATTTGTAAATTACTTCAAATGACACTTTGACAGCTCAAAAGTTATGCAGACGATATATTCAGATATTGTGTCATACTTTATGTTGCAATCATTGCCGATTTCTTTTATTTAATACATGCTAAATACAGCTCAACTTGTGCAGAATATATTTGAAAACAAAACAATACAACGTATGTAGTGGCCAGCATACACTCATCATCTAAATCCGATCGAGCATATCTAAAACACACTCTAACGAAGCATTGCATGCCACTGTTGATGTATTCGGTACTTTGATACTATATTAGATTTTGAGGAGAGAATCCCTTAAATGTTATCGACAACCTCATTGCATTTGTGGAAAACAGATATTGTACACTATTAACTATTCCGGGGGAGCACACACCATATAAAGTATAGTCCATTCTTTTTAAACATCATATATTTGTCATTTAAAGTTACTCAAATTGGTGCGGAGCGTCTGATTATGCTCTTGACATCATTTAATACAGTTAAAATTCCGATATAAGTAATTTAGTGTTTCATTTTCTATTTTACTTTTAATATATTGCGTACTTTCAATTTTATATCCATGCATGGCTGTCTTGAATGGTTTGATTTCCCATTTTTTTAAACAGTGTATACGAATTTATATATAAGATTTTGTAATTCTACAATTCGTTTATTTTCATCATTTCAGTTTATCGCAGTATATGGGGAATTAAAGATAACATCTCATTTTCTTTGCTTCCACATGTTATTATTAAATCTATGTTCTCAGTAATATCGCTCAGACTAATCCCTCTGAGGGAAGTCCTAGTTTCAGCACATATTAATCAAAATATGAAAATGTAATTTAACATTAGAAATTTTGAATGTTTATAATTCAAAAACTTATCATTGAAATGACTTGAAATTTGGTGACTGGGCATAGTTTTAACCGAAGGTTTGAAATATCTTATTAAAATTAGATATTGCCATTGAAAAAAATGAAGTTTGTGATCGTTTTAATATGTATATGGCACCCTAAGTAAATTTTATATACATCATTTAAAAGTAGACTTCATTTCCAATCGTTCGGTACCAGTAACGTTCTTCTACGATAATTTGTTGATGAGCTAGTAGCGGTGTTTACTTTTTTTTCCACGACTGGTTTCATCCATGCGACATAAAACAGAATAAAAACATGAAGGAAAGCAGCATTTTGTAACATTTATGATAAATGAAAAACTGTTAAAACATAACCCATTATATTTCCATAGGTGCCAACTTGTACGGATTTTTCCTACCGCTAAAATTTATTAGTAAATTTTTGCTAATCGAATCACCGAGTTTAAAGAAATTTTAAAGTTTAAATAAGTAAAAATTTTCTATTATATTTTATTGGTATGGAAAATCCGTACAAGTTGGCAGCTATGTATTTCGAGTATCTATCCACACACCCAAACTATCTCATTCATTCAACGAGCCCTAATACGCTTTATAATTGATGCTGATGAGAGTTAGTGAAAAAAATCCCACGCATGTAAAAAAACAGATTTTAAAACTTTACTGCGCAGCCTTGCATATATGCAAACAACACTGTTTTGAATTTAATAGATTTTTTTAATTCACATATACCTAATTCACACCAGAAAATTAAAATAGCAATATTTGCCTTAATTAAAAAGCAGACATTATTTTTAAGCAGACATTATTAGCGCATTTAAATAAAGTGAAATTAACCTTAGGAATTTTCTGGCGTAAAGTCACATTCTCTGAACTACGTAATTTCTAGACCGTATTCTATAATGGGAGTTAAATGTTTAAAAGTTAAATTTTATAAAATAAATAATTATATAAAATAAGGTATTTGCGGACGTACTTATTAAATTATTTACTAATTTGCATTATTTTAGCGTATAACAACCACACGACAGTAGTTTTTACTAGTATTCCAGATGTGCAATAGAAGAAAAGATTGACATATTATATGAAAAATATATCTCTGATGTTTTTCATTTTTTTTCTTGTGTTATAAACCTTTCAGAGTTTCATGTATAATTTTTTCGAAAAAAAAAATGCGCATTTATGGGTTAAATCCTAGAAGTGACTGACATCATGCACTCATTTTTTCATAGCAAACCAATCAAAGTCAGTAAATTTGATGTTCGGCGACGTCACAGGCCAATTCATACTACATATATTATTACCTTCAAGCACATATACTGGAATAAAAAAATTGGGCTCGGTCTAGGCTCGCTTTACTGACCCTAAAGCTGAATTGCGCACCGGCAGCATATCTCAAAATGTCTTGATCGATGTTCAAGGTCATCATTCCTAAGTAAAAAATATGCTGTTCTTACAGTGATATAAAGATATAAGCTAAATCATCACTTAGTGTTACACATACTCGTGTTCGTAAAGTACCTGCCATGCAAGTGTTGGCTTATATAATTTCAGTTTGGGAAATACTAAAAATAATTTCAGTCTTTTAGACTAGGCATCCGAAATAATCAATTTACCGCTATTAACACTGGAACCGCCGAAGTGGTCATTTTGACCGCTACCAGAAAAAATATTTTGATTATCACCAGAAATTTCTTTTTAATATAAGTTTAAAATGTACCTCGGAGAAATAAGCTAAATAAATATGTTAAGTAGTTTCAATTAATATTTCCGGTGTAAAATATTTTTATAACACTTCAGTAAAATTTCCGGCGGTTATAGTGTTAATCCCTTAACTGTTATGCCCTAGTGCCGCTCGGGCAGAAAGAGTTTGCTGTCTTCGATACTAAAAGTTTTTGTATACCACTTAATTTTAACTGTAATCTTCGGTTTGTAAAATGACATACCTTTTTCAATTGTACAAATCCAAATAATTTAGTTAAACAAAAGTGGTGCCGGCTCCTTATTTTTTATCTATTGTGTCAAAAAAGAGAAACAGCTAACCCTTTAAGCCCTAACCCGCACGATCGTGCGGTTTAGGCATTCATTTAAATTTTTGCTTCTGAGTCGTATGTAATAAAAACTCAAATCGGACGATCATTCTGGTTCGCAGATAGAGTGAAGTATAATTTTTTATCAACAGGTAGCGGTTGCAGTCCAGGTTTTACTTTCTACAGGCAGGACTAGCTTTGTATACAAATACATCGGGTCTTAAAGGGTTATAGGGTTATGGCGTCTTTCTAAAAAAACTGTCGCGTGTGCTTTTATTTGTCTTTTTTCTAATTGCGTCGAGTGATGATATTTGTGTAAAACCGTTACTGACTCGATGTACAAAAATCGATCAATACTAATCAAAGAAAAATAGTTTTCATGTTATGTTTTAACCTTAGGTACAATCACAGCTGCCAACTTCCCATTGATCCTTTTTAATACAGTCAGTCACAAAAGTCTACATACATCTATCAAAATAGAACTTTCACCAAAACTACTCGAATTTACAAGCAAAAAAGAACATTCGTATTTTCTTCTAACATGAAAAATGACTCCAATGATGTGTTGTAAAATCTTAAAAATGATAATAACTTGTAAAATTTACATATTGACTGCAATCAGCATGTCAGAAAAGTCTACATACACTTGACTGACTGTTAACAAAATTTGCATATGAACCTCTTTCGTGTTCACTTGTCAATTTTGCGAGGAATGTGAAGTTTAGTTAAGGTGATCTTTTGGTGCCCCAGATTTAACCAGACCTATGGAGATGGCAAATAGCGAGAAAATGCATCCAGAAACTGTTCATAGATGGCAAGTGGCAAGAAAGTTCATCCAGAAACTGTTCATAGATGGCAAGCGGCAAGAAAGTTCATCCAGAAACTATTCGTAGAAGTTTTCGATCGACAGGCTTCAATGGAATAGAGTTCCCGGAAGGAAACCTCTCATTTCATTTGCAAACCAACAAAAAAGGCTAGCTTTTGCATCTAAACATATTGGCGAGGATTTTCACTTTTAGGAAACAATATTATTTACTAGTGTGAGTAAGTTTAATATTTTTGGCTGTGATAGACATGGAAAATTTGTCGGAAAAAATCCCCCAGAAACTTTGGCACGGTGGAGTGAGTTGAATGGTTTAGGACTCAATGGCGGCGGCTGGGGTATGTAATTTAATGTTTATTAACAATACAATGGACCCATTCGACTATTTAAAAATACTACAGAGCAATCTACACTCATCCATTAAAAATTTAGGACTGGGAAATAGCTGGGTCTTCCAACAAAATAATGACCCGAAGCATGCTGCTAAGATCATAAAGGAATGGTCCTTTATAAAGTACCCAAACAACTGTATTCGCCATCACAGTCACCATACGTAAATCCCATTGAGCACATTTAAGGTGAACATGATCGTCGGATTCGTCAACACAGAATTACAAGTCAAGAAACCTTGAAGATCGCAATACAACGTGCATGGTCGGACATTACTCCCGATATGATGGAAAATCTTCTTTAGTCAATGCCAAAAGGAATGCAAGCAGTTATAGATACCAAGGGAGGTCCTGCAAAGTATTAATTTTTAATTTTGAATGTTTAGCTATGCATAAATGTAGTATACATTAGACTTTTGTGAGATTTCGATTTGTGTATTTAGACTTTTGTGACTGTATAATATCGACTTTTGCACAATTTCGATAAATTTTATTGAGCATTTTTTAAATTTTCTTTAATAGCCATATGTTAATATCTGAAATGTTTCCAAAAAAAATTTTACTTTCCAGAATATTAGTATTGTGTTAGATTGTTGTAATTTTATGAGTGTATGTATACTTTTGTGACTGACTGTATGTGGACTACTTTGACACAAGTTAACCCCGTTTCAAACTAGAAAATTTATTTGGTGAATCTTTATTTATTTAATATCAAAGTTCTATTTGAAAATCATTTAACGTCATTTCTTAAAAGAATATCTCGTTCAAAACGTATTAAACCTTCCTCAAAGTAACCCACACATTACGGTGGTTTAGCGGGAGATCGGCAACTATGCTTACAAGTGAGATTTTATATTGGCATAAAACAAGTTATTCGTAATCGGATATAAATAGCACACAGATTCATTTAAGGTGAATTTGGAGAGTTTATTAAATAAAAAATGTAATCAATCATTTATTTTTGTTGGCTTTATTATTTAATTAAAAACAAATTCTGATATTCATAGTTCACTATCTATATTATAAAGGACAAACATATCTGTGCGTAACGCATACGTCATTTTGCGAATGGCAACACTTTGAAATTTGAAATAAAATTTTTGTTTTTCAATTTTCTCTATTGTAAATTTTTAAACTTCTAAACATCGCACATTTTAAATTTTTACACCGTCGTACAAGGAAAAAATGATCCTTTAAATACAATTTCTTTGAAAGCTGTATCTATATTTATTATTGAGATATTAATTTTTTTGTAGTTTTTAATACCATTTTTCTTATAGTGGCAACAAAAGTACCCCATTCCTATTGAAAGACATTGAAAGCAAACGGAAAATAGTCGAAACTAGGAGATGCTGTATCTTTTTGTTGCCATTTTCTCATAAAACCTGAAAAAAAAGTTGAAATTGAAATATGGGCTATGTCAAGAATATTGTCTGTTATTCCGTCATAATGACGTCATATGCATACTTTTCTAAAGGCGAAGTTTAAGACTGGATTGTAAAAGATGATTGCTTTAGAGGATGCAAATGACGTCATTTTATAAAAAAGCGTGTATTTTAATTCTTAAACCTGAATTATGTTTTGTAGAAGCGCATCATTTTCACAGCTAAGCTGCTTTGAAATTCTTCACAGGTGAAAATGCTTCACTTTTGAAAATAATGTAATGGAAATCACACACTGATAAAACGCAATGTTTTACAAAAATTAAGAGTGTCTTTATAAAAGAGAGGTGACATGCAAATAATAGCGATTTATATTACAGAAATTGATGATTCTCGCCTGGATGGATTTGCTTCGCCGAGTTTGACAAGCAAACAAATAATTCGTGATTTTAAGTTTTTGCCATAATTCGCTTGAATAATAAAATTTTAATGCTATTCTTTAGGACATTCTACTATAATTTTATCAAAATAACACAATTTCTTTAATATAATTTTTCCTAATTTTATATCTACCCTATATATATAAAATCCTAATGAAACGAATTTATGAAACGAATATATGAAACGGCTGGAATGTAACGATTCTTTGAATCGACTGATTAAACAACTGATTATGTTTCACGGCGATTTCTCCTAAAATATGGAATACTTTGCGATGAAATTAACACCAAAAATCAATATTGATCCGCAGATTTCAAACTGGTACTAGAATTTTTAAATTAGAATTAGTTTTCGAAATATTAGTTTTTTCTAATTTTATTTACATTTTTCTAATGATAGCAACTGAAATTTTAATCAAACAGATATTTTTTTTCAGATTTTAGAAAATGTTACTATTTTAAACTAATTTGACGAGAAGTTTGACCTCCATTAAATGTATGCTAAGAAATGTATCATGTTACTTTTATTCCTAATTCAATTTGTATTTCATTATCATTTTATTTAATACAAACAGAAACATTTAAAATAAATGGCTTTCACTTCTTTATTTTTTTTAAACGAAATGAAAAGAAAAATATTAGGCACGGATGTCATATACGCACCGGGGTACCTAATTGGCGCCAAAATGGCATTATTTTGGTTGATATGGTAATCCGACTATTGTTGTTTATTTAATAAGTGTTTATTTACTTTATTATCTTTTTTGAAACTACATAAATTGTTTTGTTCTATAGTTAATTATTTTTTTTGTTATTTTCCTTTAAAAATAAAAAATAAGAGAAAATAATTAAAACGTACGGTACTACTTAGTTATTCTATCGACCGATTTCGCCAAATTATATAAATCGCCAAACCGCTCGCCAAATTATACAAATTGACTTAATTTTTATTTTAAATGACGAAAGAACAAAGAAAATAGTATAACATTAATAAATATACAAATAAAACGTCGAAATAAAAATCACTGGATGACGTAAAGATGTGTAACTTGCTTTAAGTCAAGTGAATGTGACATTTATCAACCATTATTTGCATTTAATCTTATAGTTTGGTGACAGATTTTTGTTCGACGGGACAACTAAGTAGTACCAAAAATATATATGTAACTGGTATTCGAAAACGAGGATTTCGCCAAATTTTCGTTAAAAAAATCACGCCAAACCGGGTGCGTATATGGCATATGGCCAAATATTAAATGATGTAACAAACGATGACATTTAATTTCAACTTCAAGCAATGTTTTAATTTACCACTCGAAAAAAAAATGCTAACTGGCGAGTTGAAAAATAGTTATTGGCGAGATTTGCACCCGGCTAGCGTAACAGTACTAAGAATTCTTTGCGACAATGCTTTTATGTAGTATTATTCGAAAAAAAATTTGATTTTTTTTTAAATCGAAATGGAAAACTTTCGACACAGATGCCACATACGGTCCCATATTGGCGCTATTTTTTTCTGACGCCAATGTCATATACGCAACGGGTACTTAACTGGCGCCATACTGTATCTTTTTGTTGCCATTTTCTCATAAAACCTGAAAAAAAAGTTGAAATTAAAATATGGGCTATGTCAAGAATATAGTCTGTTATTCCGTCATAATGACGTCATATGCATACTTTTCTATAGGTGAAGTTTAAGACTGGATTGTAAAAGATGATTGCTTTAGAGGATGCAAATGACGTCATTTTATAAAAAAGCGTGTATTTTAATTCTTAAACCTGAATTATGTTTTGTAGAAGCGCATCATTTTCACAGCCAAGCTGCTTTGAAATTCTTCACAGGTGAAAATGCTTCACTTTTGAAAACAATGTAATGGAAATCACACACTGATAAAACGCAATGTTTTACAAAAATTTAGAGTTTCTTTATAAAAGAGAAATGACATGCAAATAATAGCGATTTATATTACAAAAATTGATGATTCTCGCCTGGATGGATTTGCTTCGCCGAGTTTGACAAGCAAACAAATAATTCGTGGTTTTAAGTTTTTGCCAAAATTCGCTTGAATAATAAAATTTTAAAACTATTCTTTAGGACATTCTACTATAATTTTATCAAAATAACATAATTTGTTTAATATAATTTTTCCTAATTTTATATCTACCCTATATATATAAAATCCTAATGAAACGAATTTATGAAACGAATATATGAAACGGCTGAAATGTAACGATTCTTTGAATCGACTGATTAAACAAATCATTATGTTTCACGGCGATTTCTCCTAAAATATGGAATACTTTGCGATGAAATTAACACCAAAATTCAATATTGACCCGCAGATTTCGAAACTGGTACTAGAATTTTTAAATTCGAATTAGTTTTCGAAATATTAGTTTTTTTCTAATTTTATATACATTTTTCTAATGATGGCAACTCAAATTTTAATCAAACAGATATCTTTTTTTCAGATTTTAGAAAATGTTACTATTTTAAACTAATTTGACGAGAAGTTTGACCTCCATTAAATGTATGCTAAGAAATCTATCATGTTACTTTTATTCCTAATTCAATTTCTATTTCATTATCATTTATTTAATACAAACAGAAACATTTAAAATAAATGGCTTTCACTTCTTTATTTTTTTTAAACGAAATGAAAAGAAAAATATTAGGCACAGATGTCATATACGCACCGGGGTACCTAATTGGGGCCAAAATGGCATTATTTTGGTTGACATGGTAATCCGATTATTGTTGTTTATTTCATAAGTGTTTATTTACTTTATTATCTTTTTTGAAATTACATAAATTGTTTTGTTCTATAGTTAATTATTTTTTTGGTTATTTTCCTTTAAAAATAAAAAATAATAGAAAATAATTAAAACATACGGTACTACTTAGTTATTCCATCGACCGATTTCGCCAAATTATATAAATCGTCAAACCGCTCGCCAAATTATACAAATTGACATAATTTTTATTTTAAATAACGAAAGAACAAAGAAAATAGTATAACATTAATAAATATACAAATAAAACGTCGAAATAAAAATCACTGGATGACGTAAAGACGTGTAACTTGCTTTAAGTCAAGTGAATGTGACATTTATCAACCATTATTTGCATTTAATCTTATAGTTTGGTGACAGATTTTTGTTCGACGGGATAACTAAGTAGTACCAAAAATATATATGTAACTGGTATTCGAAAACGAGGATTTCGCCAAATTTTCGTTAAAAAAATCACGCCAAACCGGGTGCGTATATGGCATATGGACAAATATTATATGATGTAACAAACGATGACATTTAATTTCAACTTCAAGCAATGTTTTAATTTACCACTCGAAAAAAAAATGCTAACTGGCGAGTTGAAAAATAGTTATTGGCGAGATTTGCACCCGGCTAGCGTAACAGTACTAAGAATTCTCTGCGACAATGCTTTTATGTAGTATTATTCGAAAAAAAAATTGATTTTTTTTAATCGAAATGGAAAACTTTCGACACAGATGCCACATACGGTCCCATATTGGCGCTATTTTTTTCTGACGCCAATGTCATATACGCAACGGGTACTTAACTGGCGCCATAGTATCGTTATTTTGCTTGATTTGATAAGCCGGATGTTGTTGTTTATGCTGTTGATCCCCATTATGCTGTTTTCCCCAAATTAGCGTCGGAAAAAAATCGCGCCAATATGGGGCCGTATATGATATCCGGGTCAAACTTTCACATGAAAAGCGAAGGGATCAGAGCGTATTTATTTATGGCAGTTACATGACTTGGACTATTATAATATACAATGAAATGATGGCGATAGAATAATATTTGGCGACTTATCACCTGTACCTGGGTAATATTAAAGTACCAAAATGTCACCAGGAATATAAAAAGCGAAGTGGTTCGCCCGGAACTCTTCATGATCGTCACATGACTTAGGCTATTGTTATAGAAATTGTTTTAAAATACCGGGAGACAAAGACTCTGTACACTTAATTCCTTTTATTTTTAGCTTCTTTTCAAACGCTTAACTGATCATCTTTAATCAAACACGAAAACAACCATTGGATGTCTTAACAGCAACTGATTCGGCCTTAAATTTTTGAAATCAAAGGAAATTGAATGGAAACCCTTTTACAGGGAGATCTGCACATCTTTTTTTAGTATAATTCAATCTTCTATAATATTTTTTAAACCGATCAGATTAGCGTGTTTTTAGATTCTGCGGTGTTGGAATGGGGGTTTGCGAGCGTAGCTTGCAGGGGTCAGAGCCCCCTAGTAATCTATATATTTAAAACACAAGTGTGTTTTTAGTCATCTGCCCTGATCTTTCTGTTGAACCCATTTTATTAATATTTTTTTTAACTGAAAGCTCTTCATTTATAGATGTGATCGCACTATCTGTTTTTTTTTTTTTATAAGTATCGCCACTTTTATATTTTAATTTCAAAAGCATTTTATGAAATTTCTTCAAAATGGTGAAAATTAGACAGCTTTCTTTATTGCAGACAAGAGAGGAATAATAAAGTATTTTTATCTTTATTTATGCTATTTTCTGATAAAAATTGTTGTATAGGGTTTAGTGTGGCAAAATCCCATTAGGAGCAGAATATTATATTAGGGGCATAATAACGGAAAATAACATACTGCTTTTGAAAACACTCATTATTTGTCAAAAATTTTCTATATTGTTTTTCCTTCTGCAATTGTACTGATACTAAGTTTCAGACACTAGGCGAAATGCTTATTTAAGTGAAAATGAAGTCATATTTAAAAGAAAACGATCATTTTTTTAGATAAAACTAAACATTTTAATACAAATGCTTCTAAAAAACATAAATTACGGAAATTTTTACTCTCCGGAATTGAGATTTGAATCTCAAGTAAAGAGTGCGTCTGTTCACATAAAATCTGTTGCTGACAATCGTGACTTCAAGTTTTGAGTTAAAATGATTTTTAAATGATCAAACAAAATACAAAAATTTTTTAAATGATGTGAGAAGTGCGCATGCAAATTTTGAGAAGGTGAAAATTGCCGTTTTCCATTCCGGAATGCCAAGCATAAGAGTCTTTATTGATAACCACATCCTTATAACTGATCTTTATTATATTTTACTGATTAAGTATCTATATTATAAAGAACAAACGTATCTGTGCGCAACGCTGACATCATTTTGCGAATGGCAACACTTCACGATCAAATTTCGGTCTTGAAATTTTCGCTACTGCCATTTTTTAATCTTCTAACCATCGTACATTTTCCATTTTCGTCTTATAGGGAAAAAATTTACTTTCAAACACAATTTGTTTAAAAACTGTATCTTAATTGATTGATGTATTATATTTTCTAAAATAATTTTTAAACATGATTTTTTTTTAAGTTTATCTTATCACGTGCCGGTTTTAATGCATAATAATAATAAACATTTTGCACATAAAGCAACAAACATTTTCAGCAATTGTTTCTGACTATTTTTGCATAACTAAATTAATACTTCCTTTATAAACAAATAAAAGAATAATATTAAAAAACCCACCAATCTAACATATTTGTGAAAGACAAATTAACGATATTAATACTACTTTTATAAACAAATAAAAGAATAATATTGAAAAAACACAAATCTAACATATTTGTAATCATACAATTTAAATTTTTAGATCACCAAATACGATTTTTTTTTCAAATGGAATTTTTTTTGCAAAGTTCTTCTCAGTTTACGGATTGTCTATGGTTTTAAAAACAGTTTTAAAGCATGAAATATTTTTTTAATTTATCTATATAGCGCGGAGCTCGATTAGGAAAGATTAATCCGTTTGCCCTTAAAAGAAAATAAAGAGTTCATCATTTTCTTAAGGCTAATATCCATTAAAGAAAACTTCCCAATGAATAAATAAATAAAAAAATATAAATAAAACACAAATTTAATACACATGCATAGCTGCCAACTTGTACGGATTTTTGCTACCACTAAAATTTTAAAGAAATTTCTTCCTTCTTTTATCATCAAAACTCACGTCAATTCGTCGATTGAATTAGGCAAAACTTTCTATTAAATTTTAGTGGTAGGAAAAATCCGTACAAGTTGGCAGCTATGCACATGCATAAGCTCTGAAATTATTAGACTAAAAAAGCATGCCATTAAGTAGAAAAATCTTGTCCAAATAACTCTTAGCATGCGGCTAATAAGAAAATATCGCTTTTGATAAATTTCAAAAATTTATTTGATTGTATAATTCGTATTTTCCATATGAAAAATGCTTTTTTAATGTAAGTGGGCACTCTAAAAAATTTATTGCATGTAAAAAAATTATTAGTTTTCAATTAAAATTTTTTTTTCACCTATATTCTTTAACCGGGGAAGCCCGGGTACGATCCCCTAGTCCCCTTAAAAGCTTACTGAATTAGGAAAATCAGATACATGAATTTTGTAACTATAAATGATTTTTGTAATTATATATTATCTCTTCTTACTTCTATATAATATTTTATCTCACGTTTCTTTATAAAAATTTGCGCAAAATTTATTTGTTTCAAATAAATAATCCTTTGAAACACATGATAAAAGTATAATTTTAGCTGTGTGTGGGTAGAAAGTATGTTGTAATCCGTAGTTTGGGAGTAAAATGTTGAGTAGTTGTTCAGCAGTTCAATCAATTATTCATGATCTGTACATTGTATGCTACTTTAAGATAAGCGACGGCTGTTGCTTGGAAAATAGTTTTATGGGAATTTGTTAAGTCAGCTGTACTAAATATTTTAATGGGTAAGATAAGCTTTTTTTTGTTCTTACTCGAAGGAATATTGGTTGTAATTGTTTTTGAAAAGGAGATGGGCAAGAATGGAAATTCTTTGTTTAAGTGTCGACCGAGATTAAATCAATTAGCTTGTATGCGTAACATTAAAGGGAAATATATTATATAAATGTTTAGCCCACTACGTAGCTTTTTGAATGTCATATAAGGAAAAAGGATATGTAATACTGTTACGATATTGTCTTAAAATATTTCGAGAATATATGTATAGATATAGTTCTTTCGCAACTTGTTATAAAACAGTTTTTCTGTACGCGATTGAAAATGACATATTAACGCGGGGCGTAGTTGCAACGTATTGAGAAGGTGTATAGTAAAACATTCGTTATACTTTTTCTGCACTGATGTCGCTTAGTTTCACTCCTGCTCAAAAATCTAAACCAACTGCTAAGCATCATTTACCTACCACTGTATCATTGTGTAATCTAGTTCTGTTTTATTTTATTATTCTACTAAGTATTCGCATTGCTTATTGCTATTGGTACTTCTATCGTGTAATATATTAATATTTGCATCGTGTTTGGCTTATTTGACATTTTTTATTGTTGGCGTCATTACAGTATTTATTAGTGCCAAATTTGTTGTGCATAGCGTTAAACTTTCTCTTGCATCGTGCTTCATTTGTAAATAATAGTCTATTGCATCAATTTTAATTTGTAAAGTGTCAACCTTTTTTTCATTTTTTTATTATTATTATTTTTTAATTAGCTCTTGCATATATTCTTTGGTTAAATTCTTACTTGCATATGGGTTTGGGCATCAAAGTAAGAGTAAAAACTCACTTCAAAAACATCTTTATAATTGAAAACAAGTGCTGTTTGTTTTCTAGCATCGTGCTTTTCTGTAAATAGTCTCCAGTGTCAGTACCTTTTTTTAAATTTTTTTTTTATGTGTTATACTGTATTCTAGCATTATATCTTATATGAATAAAAAAAATGGAAAACCTTCTTTTAACTCCCATTGTTTTTGTTGTATCTGTAAGTTCTATTAAGTGAATTTTCAACATTTGGCTCACATCTGGACTTCTTTTGTTTAGTGTATTTTTATTGTAATTCACTTGTCCAGTAATGTACATACTGTATTATGAGGTTTTCTTTTCTTTTCTTTTTTTCCCTTCAAAATTTGTAATGTACATAAGATTGTATAATGATAAGTCCAGTACGCCTGGGATAAAACTGGGCTGCCACTTTTAGCATTTTTGTATAACTTTGTAAGTTTTAATATATAGAGGTCTTATTGAACGATGGTTTTTCCGGGCCCTGCCCCCCGGCAGCGGCCCGTGATAATGGTAATTATTCTGCTGGGCGGAGCTTGTTGAGCAAAAACCATATTGGTAGATTTCCCCGTCTGGCCTGAAACCGAAACTGATGTTGCTTTAACCCCTATAGGGGTGGTGGGATATATTTTATCCCACCTACGATTAATAAAGTTTTAAACCAGATAAATTTACGAAATTTTACGTTTTTAACTCAGGTGGAAAAAAGCAGTAAAATTGCTTCTCCTTATTTTGAAATATATATTTTTTTAATTTTTCGGTGGGAATTCAGCATTACACAAACGCAATTGCTCTCCCTTCAAGGGGTTAAGATTAACGTGATGGAACTCGCTGAATTTCGACGGAAGAAAATGTTTAAAAAAGAACTGTTACATTGATCTATGATAAATCTAAAAAATTAATTGAAATAAAAAATCCATTATATATTGGTTAGTCTGACTCTTAAAACAATAAACTAGTTAAAATCTGGATCGGATACAAATCACAGTCAAATTGATTTATCCTCTTGAGGTGGAAGCAATAATGTCTCTGTAATATCGAATTCTCACCGGAATAACCGAAATATTTTATTTTAAAATAAAGTAAACCAATTTTTAAACATTTCGCCAACAAAGTTAAAAATATAAAATTCAATTAAAAGTTTCTGGGACAAATCTTGTTTAAATTAGGTGCGCCCCACAAGGATTTCCACAAGGATAGAGTTAATGTGAATTTGGATAATTTATCAAATAAAAATTTTAACCAATCATCTATTTTTGTTGGCTCTATTATTAAATTGAAAACAAAATCTGATATTCATAGTTCATCGCCTTCTTAGGAAAGTTTACTGCACTAAGAAAATTAGAAAAGTAAATGAAGCTGCTAACTATATATCGCTCACCCGCAAAAAAAGTGACACATCTCGACAAAATTCATTTTACGTGTTATTCCATTAAGGGGTCTCAGGACACTTAAAATTGGAAAAAATGAAAAAAAAGACCATTTTCAACATTTAATATCTTAAAATGTGTTTGATTTTTAGACACAATTTTAATTGGAATAAAATATATAAGTACGTTCTTTCATTTCATGTATTTAAAAAATTATAAGATGCAGAATTAGCATTTACAGGGAGCTCCAAACTGTTAGACATTTGACGAGCAAAAAATCGGCATAACAGTTTACGCGCCCGATTACAAAAGAAGTATTGCAACTAGAATGAAAATTTTGGTGTCTACTTATACTTTAGATTATAATAATTACCCTGAACCTAAATAAATTTGTATTAAACTTTTTTATATTTTTAATACAAAGTTGTATTTAGCTAATTCAAAATTAAGAAAATTTCAACAGTATAATCACCTAAAAAAATATTGTTTTTAACAATAAAAAGGAAATTTTAGGTTCAGTTTATACAGACTAACATGAAACATATGTTTTGAAAATTTCATGAAAAAATATTCATAAGTTTTTGAGATATCGTGCGCGTTATGCCCAAAAACGTCATTTGGAGAAAAATGGCTTCAAAGTTTCCGAAACGACGCTTCAGCTATTGAACGTGTATAAATGCAAAAGCCATAACTTCAGTTCTAATAGGAATTTCAAGGAAACAATTATATCAAAATTTTCAGAAAAAATAAGAGTTTAATATCTAAAAAAATTAAAATTTCGAAATTTTAAAGCTTTAAGAGTCCTGAGATCCCTTAATAGGTCTGTCATAGGTGTGTCTTGCTACGCAGAAACTTTCATGAGTATAGTTATGCAGAAAATCCCCTTTTTACGCTACATGGCCATTTGTGATCACAGAGGAGGGGTGGATTGCGTACGGAGGTAAAATTACCCAACCTTCCAAACCTCACCGTACTTCTTCTTATTTAACCCTTACTTGCATAGTGATGTAAGTTTTCATCACCTTTTTGTAAAATTTTGCGAAAATATGCTACTAGATAAAGTTAAAAATCTATCTTAAGATTTCTGGTGTCTAATCCTTAATCTAAAAATAAAAAACACAATTCTGAAAGAATAATTCATGCAATTAAGGGTTAAGTGTTTTACACTTTTATGAACGTTTTTATTTCTGCATGCAGAGCTAAGTGCTATAATTTCATGTTACAGTAAAATCAAGCAAATTGTCTTTTGTCTATCAAGCAAATTGTCTTTTGCCTCTCCTGTGAAATTTACTTTTGTCGAGATGTGTCACTTTCTTGCGGATGAGTCATATAATGTTTTCTTAATTCTATCTAATATTTTATCATATGTTTCTTTGTGTAAAAAATTTCGCAATAATTATTTGTTTCATTTATATAATCCTTTGAAACATTTTATAAAAGTACAGTTTCAGAAGTGTGTGGGTGGAAAGTATGTAGTAATCCGTAGTGTGGGAGTAAAATGTTGAGTAGGTGTTCAGCAGTTCAGTAAATTATTCATGTTCTGTTCATTTTATGCGACATTATGATAAGCGACGGTTGTTACATAAGAAATAGTTTAATGAGAATTTGTTACATCAGTTGTACTAAATAATTTAATGGGAAAGGTAATTAGTAAGCTTTTTATGTTCTTACTCGAACGAATATTGAATATAATTGTTTTTGAAAAGCGAGTGTGCAAGAAAGGAAATTCTTTAGTTTAAGAGTCGAGCGGGATTAAAACAATTAGCTTGCATGCGCAACATTAAAGGAAGTTATATTGTATAAATGTTTCGTCGCCTACGTAGTATTTCTGAATGTCGTATGAACACAAAAATGGTGTAATACAATTACGATATTATCTTAAAATATTTAGAGAATATATTTATAGATACAGTAGTTCTTTTGAAAGGAGGTTATAAAAAAAGTTTTTGCTCTATGTAATTGGAAACGACATGTTCATTCGGAGCGTAGGTGTAACATATTGAGTAGGTGTACAGTAAAATATACTTTATACTTTAGTTGCACTGATGTTGCTTTAAGATAAACGTTGTGGAACCCGCCGAATTTCGACGAAAGAAGATATTTAAAAAAGAACTGTTACATTTATTTATAATAAATGTAAAATAAATAATTGCAATAAAACATCCATCGACTATTGATTAGTCTGACTCTTAAAACAAATACAAGTTAAAATCTCGATCGTATATAAATCACACTCAAATTTGTTTTAAGAAGAATTTGGATGATTTATCAAAGAAAAAATTTAACCAGTCATTTATTTTTGTTGACTTTATTATTTATTTGAAAACAAAATCTCATATTCATGGTTCATCGTCTTCTTAAGACAGTTTACTGCATTAAGAAAATTAGAATAAAAAATGAATCTTTTAACAATATATAACCTTTTCTTATTTCTATATAATAATTTATATCATGTTTCTTTGTAAAAATTTGATCAAAAAATATTTGTTTCAATTATATTATCCTTTGAAACATATGATAAAAGTATAGTTTTAGCAGTGTGTGGGAAGACATTATGTTCTTCTAATCCGTAGTGTGGAAGTAAAATGTTAAAAAGGTGTTCAGCAGTTCAGTAAATTATTCATGTTCTGAACAATTTATTCTACATTTAGATAAGCGACGGTTGTTACATAAGAAATAGTTTTATGGGAATTTATTAAGTCATTTGTACTAAATATTTTAATGGTAAAGATAGTTCGTAAACTTTTTATGTTCTTACTCAAACGAATATTGAATACAATTGTTTTTAAAAAACAGGTGAATGAAAAACGAGCAAGAATGGAAATTATTTATTTAAAGATTCGAGCTAGATTAAAACAATTAGCTTGTAATCGTATCATTAAAAGAAAATATATTATATAAATCTTTAGCCGCCTACGTAGCACTTCTAAATATCGTATTAAAACAAAAATTATGTAATAGTTTTACGATATTATCGTAAAATATTTCAAGAATATATTGTATAGATATAATTCTTTTGAAACTTTGTTTAAAAGTTCATTTTTGCTGCACGCGATTGGAAAGGACATGTTAATACGGAGCGTGGGTGTAACATATTGAGTAGGTGTATATTCGTTATACTTTTCTTGCACTGATGCATAGGCGTAACCAGCCTTTTGAACGGGGGGGTGCCCAGACTTTTTAACCTAAACATGTTGGATACAAACAATATCTTATATAGTAAAACCTGCTAAAACGAATCCCATAAAACCGATCGAATTTCCGTTTTAGACAGTTTTCCATCTTAGAAGATATAATTGTGTGGTATTTCTTTTAAAAAGAGCTCAAACGCGATTTTTGTTTGCGTGAGGAGGGTTGAGAAGGGATTCAAAACATTAAAACTAAATCTAATGGTAAAAAAAAAGATACGTAAATGTCCTTGCAGCAGTGATATGACAGTGACTAAGTTTGGCCACAACTGTAAAACCTTTTGGCACCCTAACTTCTTATAAAGATTAAAAAAGGCCTTTAATCATGTTGGAAACTTCTATAGGCACCAGGGAACACTGCATGAGATCTAAAATTATATCAGTCTCAAAGTCTTGTAGATGAAATTTTACCGGATGATAAATCTCAGATAATACATGCGCACGAAATTTTTTCAGAATGTGACTCCATGACTTCTTAGGGATCACCGGAGGGACCCATAAAATTTTGGAGGAAAGTCTATATAAATAATTATTATTATATTATAAATAATTATAATATTCATTAATAGCGTAATTTCCTGCCTATAATCCGCGGCTCAAACAATCATGTTTCGACCCAGAAATTTTATTTCGTTATTTAAGTTAAATATTTATCGCGATTTGATAAGTTGTGTTTTATGAAACAAGATTTCTGGCTCTGAACCTAATTGTTTGATCCGCAGATTATAGGCCGGAAATTACGGTAATTCAAGTTTTTTACCCCAGAGTGTGTCGAATATATTAGGTAAAGCAGGTCAAGATAATATAGACTAAATTTTTATCAAGACGATAAAAATTATACTATCATGATGCGACTGTAATAATAAAGATAGGTGCTTGTATGTCTCTGTGTGTGTGTACGCGCGCGCCCGCTGAGCTCTGAAAAAACAATGCAGCCTGCACCCGTAAGATTTGACAGGACCTGTATGCCTGAACTCATGCATATGGAAGACAATTTCTGGAATTTTTCAATTAATTTTTTATACGAATTTTTTCGCATTTTGCGGCAATTTTTTCAAATAAGTAAAAAAGAATCCGATTTCAATATTTTACCCAGTAAACTTTGTCTTCTTTTCAATAAAGTGTTTTCGAGATTCTTACAGCAATTTTTCAATTTTTAAAAATTTTTTAATGTTATCTTTAGAGGGGTTTCTTTCGCATTTCGCGGTGATTTTTTTTTTTTTTTTTTTGACATTTCTAAAACGAATCCGGTTTAAATCTTTTACCCAATTAGTTAATTTCGTTCCCTGTGGTTTTATAATCTTTTCCGAATTTTTAATGCACTTTCTAGCGGAGATTTTCGTGCTTTGAGGCGATTTTTTGACATTTTTTGAAACAGAAAAACTCTCTGGTAATTCTTGCAATTGCCGTGATTAAATTCGAATTAGAATAATGTCAAATCAGCTCTTATAAGAAAACTGAAAATTTAATTTTGCTCGAAATAAAAAACGCAATAATTCAAGATTCGCTTGTTCGAGACAGAAGAGATCGTAGCTTGCTCGGGAGTACGTTGCCGAAGGCAGTCCCCTCCCCCCCCCAAATCCTAGATTTGTTTAATTCCATGTTCGTTTAAAAAAACCAACCACTTCTCTAGTAATGAAGTTTTCTTTCAGGGACAGGGTTTGAAATAACGCGCGAGATCGCGCGATTTGTGCACAGAAAAGGAAAGTCTCTCATAATAAAAAATGCTGGGCAGTATTTCCCCTTTCAATTCTTTCACAGACCTGTGATTCTTCAGTAAGTATTTTTTTAAAAATTGGGTCCGCGATTTTTATTTCTTTGATGGAATTTCTCAAAATCAATTCGTGAATCTGTCCCGGAAAAAATTGAGAATTTCTTCAAACGATCGTGGAAAAATATCGGGAATTTCAATAAAAGAGTGCAGAAAGTAATCGCCAATTTCGTTTAAAGATTGCGCAAAAAAATTACGAATTTCGATAAAGGATTGACGAATTTTTTTTTCAAATTTCGTAAAATGTTCCGGAAAAGAGTAGAGAATTTTGTTAATTCGTACGGAAAGATATCGAGAATATTTCCGAACGGTCGCGCAATACTATCCGAATTTCGACAAATGATCTCCCTGTAAAAATATCAGTTTCGTCAATCGGTCGCAACAGAAAATAAATTTCGTCAAAGGATTGCGGTAAAAACGAAAATTTCGTCAACGGATCGCAGAAAGAAAGTTCGAATTTCGTCAAAAGATTACGGAAAGAAAAAGCGAATTTCATCAAAAGATCGTGGAAAGAAAACGCGAAATTCATCGAAGGATCGCGTGCTAAAGAAATGCCAATTCCGTCAAAATATTGCGGTAAAAAATGCGAATTGTTGGGATTTTGAATCCCGTTAAACAGGCGTGAGTACGTGATAAATTGTAAATTGGGACTTACCCTTCTTCAGGATACTTATCCATTTCGGTGTAAATCCACACTTTGTTTTAATCCAATATGTGTTAGTTGTCATATTTTTTAATCAACCACTCTTTATAACCTCCTTTGACAAAAGAAATTGTAGACTATTATATCAAATGAATAAGCGGCTGTAACACTTTAAGCTATTTAATTCACATTGTTTAAATTGTAAAAGAGAGAGAGCATTTTACATGCCTCTTCTCTGGATTAACTACATGTTCAGCATGGAAAAAAATGTTTACATTATAAGATAATAAATCAGTAATAATAATTGTAATAATAATATCATAATAATAATAATAAATCAGTTTAATGTAGTCTGTGAGTCTTAATGCAGTCACTCAACAAGTCATTATCTTTATCAAAGGATTTTCAAGGTTAAATACATTTGAAGAGATTTATGACTGAGTTGAAACGACGTATTATTTATGTAACTGAAGAAATTATCTTTAGCACAGTTATTTAGCTTGATTTATGTCCATCACGAATTTCGTCAAAGGATAGTGGTAAAAAACACGAATTTTGTCAAAGGTTAGCTGTAAAAAACACGAATTTTGTCAAAGGTAAGTGGCGAAAAGTGCGGATTTTGTTAAAAAATCGCATAGAAAGACGTGAATTTCGTCACACGATTTTTGGGGAAATTTGTAAATATCATGAAATGATCACAGAATAAAATCGCGAATTTGTCAAAATTTACTGCACTGGGCTAAAAGGTTGAAACAGGGTTCGTTTTCCTACTTTCAAAAGAACGCCACGAAACGAGAAAAAACTCTAAAAATCGTATACAAATTTTCAGAGGAAAAAAATTACTATATTGACTTGAAAGACTGCAACCATATTCCTTTCAAGAATGTCAAAAAATGGCCACGAAACACTAAATTGAACCAACCAACCAACCTGCAGATTAATTTGAATTTTCTGTGCTATTATTTGACATTTACAAAAGAGGCAGGGTATGTGTCCCCCCCCCCTTTACCTCGCCTAATCGAAATTTGGAATTACAGTTTCACATTTGCACCCCCTTTTAATGTTTTTTTTTTTTTTTTTTTTGCTTCTTTCTTAACTTTAAACTACCGAAGCAAAAAGACAAATAGTTTCTATCCTCGTCAAGAACTTGCGTTAATTTCTCATGAAATTGCAGAAACATGCAATAGAAAGAACGGCGTTAAAAACATCTACCACAGACAAAGGACGTCAAAGTGGGATTATAAAGCCACCTTTTTGAATTACTATGACTAATACAGATTCTTGCAAATATTCTAGTTTTAAAAAAGATAAACGACATAATTTTCTTTAAAAAAAAAAAGAATGTGGGTTTCTTTTTTTATCACATTTCAAAACTTAACCGTTTAGTTTTCTGAACTAAACTAATTGAACTCTGCTTTCACTTCTTCTTCTTTTTTCTTTTGTAGATTTCGATTTTTTTAAATAATTGTGCTCGAGTCTGGGGAAACGGGGGGGTGCCCGGGCACCCAGGGCACCCCCCCTGGTTACGCCTATGCTGATGTTGCTTTAAGGGTGCATTCCGATCCAAACTGCTTATTTTCTGATTCATTTTAAAATTCATTTTTGCTCTCAAACGCATCAAACTGGGAAATTCTCTTATTTAGAAACTACATAATGTGCCGTGCTTCTCGATTTTTTGATAAATGCAGAAAATACTGTATTAAACGCTGTCAAAGTTGGCGTTTTGAACCGAATTTTCCGAAGCGGGCGATCTGGGAATGAAAAAAGGGTCATACTGAGAAAATAATTGTTTAAAAATCAAATTCTAATTAACTGAGCTGAAAATGAAATCACACGGCATGTTAAACATGTCTTCAAAAATCACCCCCAGCAAGTTTCATGTTTTTACTTTTAAAAATGAGTCTGAAAATGTCTCAGAAAATTTCGAGCTGTTGAGGATGGAAAAGCATTTTTTCGAATACACACTTAAGATTACAAATCTTTCCAAGGAAAAAAAATTATGAGATTTATTTTCTACTAGCGAACTTGCCCGGCGTTGCCCGGGTACGTCAAAAAACAGCAGGAATTACGAAAAATCTCTGAAAATCTCAATAAGATATAGCGAAAAAATCTTAAATCGATTCTCAAATTTTGAAAAGGTAAAAAAAAATTATATATTGTGTTCGAAGATTGCAAGTTGATTCCTTTCACTAATGTGGAAAAATAGTAGCAAAACACTAAAAATCACATACAAAATTCCCGAAAAATTCGAAAATTGCTATACGAAATCCGAATAAACTTGTACAGACAGAATGTACTTTAGGTCAAAAATCGAATGTCAAAAAATTGCAGCAGATCGCGAAGAAACGTAGAAATCGCGTTAAAAATCACGAAAAGTTCAAAAATCAAGAAAGTCAAAATTTACTATAATCGGATAAAAGTTTCAAATCTAGTTCCTTTGACCTGTGGGCTCTCTTAAAATTTATGTTTTGGAAATCATGCTAAGCATTAGATCATGTTACTTTTATTCGTAATTAATTCACTTGGACTCCCTTAAATATAATTAATATAATCCCGTAAGTTAATATTAGTTTTTGTTGCATTAAAATATCTCAATTCGTTGATTTTCTGTAAGCAAGTAAGCCCTATTGTTTTACAGTGGAAGTCTATGGGTATTTGGCGAAATACTAGAGATATCGCCAAGTTGGCGTCACTTTTGGCGACTAAATTTGGCGATATATCGCCATGTTGGAGACAAACTTGGCGTTATTTGGCGACAGAACTGGATCCCCCCTACGGTACCCCCCCCCCTCTTATAGGTATGGAGATGCATTACAGCTGTTCAATAATCGCATAAAAAAATCGCTAAAAATTCAAAAATCGCTGCACGGTTTCTGGGTAAACTTTTTTGAAAAGAGAGCAAAATTTACTATATTGGGTTAAAAGAAAGAAACCGTATTCTTTTCCCTAATGTGGAAAAATCGAATTAATGTAATCCCTTAAGTTAATATTAGTTTTTGTTGCATTAAAATATCTCAATTTGTTGACTTTCTGTAAGAAAGTAATCATATTGGTTTACAATGGAAGTCTATGGTAATTTGGCGAAATATTAGAGATATCGCCAAGTTGGCGTCATTTTTGGCGACTCATTTTGGTCGCCAAATTTGGCGATATACTGCCAAGTTGGCGACAAACTTGGCTGCATTTGGCGACAGAACTGTGTCCCTCTACGGCAACCTCCTTATAGTTATGGAAATGCATTAAATGATGTTCAATAATTGCATAAAAAAATCGCTAAAAATTCAAAAATCGCTGCACGAATTTCGGATAAACTTTTTTGAAAATAGAACAAAATTTACTATATTCGGTTAAAAGAAAGAAACCATATTCTTCTCACTTATATGGAAAAATCGCCTCGAAACATGAAAAAGCGCTAAAAATCGCATAAAAAATTAAATTAAAAAAATCTAATTAAAAATCGAAAATCGGGCTTCGAAGTGCAAAACTTCATATATAGGAGTACCTTTTCCCCAAATTTTGTAGCTCTACGTGCAGCGGTCTCTTCAGAACACCGTCGACAAACTCACTCACTCACACACAAACTTCTTTCTTTATTATTACTAGTTGCGTAGCAACCCGTTGTGTTGCTTTTGAATTGCATGAGACAATCGATCTTTTTGCGAAAAATGAAATCTTAACTTTATTGTAAATTTAGAAAGCCATTGCAATATTAATTTTATTAAATACAATATTTCAATTAATAAGTTATATTTACAATTTAATTCAAAACTTTCCCAATAAAAATGCACATATTCTATAACTTTATTTGCCTAGAGCTTTTCGCTCTTCCACGATTTTGCTTCGAATTTCGGAGTTCGTATAAATGATGTCATTTGGGTCAACTTATACAAAAATGAATTTGTTTGGACGAATTTATTCAGACGCATTTTATATTTATGAATTAAAATAAATATTTAAAGAATTATTTTTTTTTTCTCCCTAAAACTTTTCTCTTTTTTTTTTTCTCGCTTTTTCGCATTTTTAATGTCCGCTTCTGAAATGTTTTATTAACCATCTTAAGGCAATGGTTGAAAATCTACTTTACGGCTTTAGATTAAATGAAAATAACGTACGATGTTTTTTTTTTTCTTTTGACGTCAACAGAACTTATCTCAATGTTCCAGTCGAGAGTCGAATTTGTGTTTCTAAAATAAATGGATTCCTGAAGCTTGCATATGTGTGAGTTCGTATTTCGTGAAATTTTCTTGAAAACTACAATCATTTTTTCACTATTTATTCAAATATACGTTACTTTCAATTTAAAAATGATTTCAAACAATGACCTAATAATCCTTGTCATTTTCCCCTTTCCCTCTTTTATCCACAAAAATGGAGCAATTTTAGTTTCCATCATTACAGAAATGTCATAAAAAATAACGTAAAAATTTATATCTCGAAAACTAAACAAATTTTTAAATTCTACGACCACGTTTAACATCCTCGGACCCATGCGGATAACTGGCGTTAATATGATCACCCAACATTCCATATTCTAGGAGGAACAGCTGTGAAATATAAATGGACAGTCACTTTTTAATATAATAGATTGATGAAGTTTTAATTTCGCTCTAAAAAATTAGTCAGGGACAAATGCTGAATTATTTATATTATTTTAAGTGCAAATGGCTTATTTAGTAATGGAGCCTGTACGCAATGGATATAGATTAAAAAACATTATTCTTGAAAATTATTTAAAAAGACATAATAAAGAAAATTGCATTTGAAAGTAGATTTTTTTTCCCTATATAACGGGTGTAAAAATTGAAGATGCGCGATGTTTAGAAATTCAAAAAATTGCAGTAGCAAAGATTGCAAATCCGACATTTTATCGTCAAGCGTTGCCATTCTCAAAATGACGTCAGCCGTATGAACGGACATATTTTTCCTTTATAATATAGACAGATTTTCAAACGTGAAGTTCCGTTTGTCATCTAAAACTTTGCATGTGAAAATGTATTCTTTTGGCTTGAGGGTCTAATTTCAGTACCGCGAAGTACAAATTCCAGAAACTGATGTCTTTTAGATGTATTCGTGTAAAAATATATAGTTTTATCACAGAAAAGGATTGTTTTCTTTTAAATGTGGCACTTACTGAAGCATTACGCCAAGTGTCTCAAATTCGGTATCAGTCAAATGAAAATATATTGTAACATTAAATTTATGAGCGAAAATGTTTTTAAATAGTGACGTCATTTTCTGTTCAGACGTTTCAGTTCAATAAAGTTATTTTTAATTGTAATGAGTAAATGGTATCAATAAGGATAAATAAACCCCAATATTTTTTTTTTTTTTTTTTTTTTTTTTTTTTTTTTTTTTTTTTTTCCAACAGTGGAAATATTACGATTGCTACCATTTTGAGGAAATTTCAAAAAATCTTTTCAAATTAAATTAAAAAATATAAATGTGAAAATATTTAGAAAAATAGCTAGTGCGAGGACATCTACAAATGAACAGCTTTCATTTAAAAAAAGAATTATTAGCAAAATTGGTACAGTAGAAAGTTCAAGGATAATAAAGCTATCTTGTGTTTTCAGTAAATAGCTTATTTTTTCTCTTTTACTTTAACAGTTGCCTAGCAACTCTATTTCATACAAATTACATTCAAAAGCACATATTTTTCCCAATTCGGCTCTAAAAATTTAAATTGTTCGACTACATATATGTTAAATTCGTGCTTTTTTATATATTATTCTTTCATTTATTTATTGATGTAGCTTTAATTTCGTTGTAGAAAATTAGCGGGGGAGAAATTCTGACCTTTTTTTAATGTGCAAATTGTTTATTAATATTTCGCAATGGAGCCAGCACGGCAAAATCATTTAATTGATAAATAACAACGAAATAAAGCCAAAACTCACTGGGTTTTATAACAGACGATATTCTTGACATAGCACGTATTTTAATTTAAATTGTTTTTTCGGTTTTTATGAGAAAATGGCAACAAAAAGATAAGCAATCTACTATTTTCATTTCCCCCCCTTTAGTTTAAACAGAAATGGAGTACTTAAGCTGCCACAATTACAAAATAGGTACTAAAAACTGTAAAAAAAATAATATCTCAAAAATAAATTGAGATAGAGCTTTCAAACAAATTGCATTTAAAGGTACATTTTTTTCTCTATACGACGGTGTAAAAGTTGAAACTGTATGATGTTTAGAAGTATAAAAATTTGCAGTAGAGAAAATTACAAAACCAAAATTTTATTTCAAATTTCAAAGTGTTGCCATTCGCAAAATGACGTTTGCGTTACGCACAGATATGTTTGTCCGTTATAATATAGATAGATTGCAGGAGACGTTGTGTTAAAAGACATAATTTGTAGACATCATTGTAAAATTTTATCGTAGACTGTTTAAAATATATTTTTCCCGAATAATTTTGAAAAAAGAACACATAAATATTGTTGTTTAAGAATTGAGTTAGAAAACATGCATGCATTCATACATACAGAGAAACAGATAGAGAATGGAGTTATGAATAAAGAGGAGGAGACATATAGATTACTGTCTACAGTTGCGAGTGAAGTAACTGAGGAGGTTGCCACAAGATAACAGCTGCTTTTCTTTTAATGGGATCTTCAGTTTCTGTTAACTGCAGGGGCAAAATTCACACCAGTAAAATTGAATAGAAAATTTTGTCTTAGTTAAGCGTCTTCAAATATGTTAAAATTTTCTATTTATTTTTACTAGTGTCAGTTTCCCTGGTAAAAAAGGTCAGTTTGTTTCACTGGTTGTCATAATAGGGCGGAAATGCATACCCTAACTGCCACCAAAGTAAACCTCCACCAGTAAAAATGAAAATCCATTTCTGCCGTTATTTATGACTGATATCTTTCGTTAATAAGGCGTTTAAAAAAGGAGAAAATTTCTATATAAATTTACTGGTGGGTGTTTCCAAGGGCGGTAATCAACTCCTGGGAAAGCGGTTACAGTTGAAGCTTCACTATATTAATAGTTCCATGCTTTAACGGGAGAATTTCTTTCATGAATATTTATTTATTAAATTTGAGGTTTGTAAATGGAATTTACTTATTTTCATTTCTTAAAGAAAATTCGGGTGTAAAAACATATTAAAGCTGGGCAAATTAAAGTACATATCACGGATGATTAGATGGGAACTGCGGACCTATGTTTCTAACTATATTAGAAAGAATGGTTGTTATACATTCAATGGATGGAGCACCAGAAAATATACTAAAATTGCAGGCTAGTTCGTAATCATTATGGTAGTCGTCATGTACATTAGACGCAGACAAGAACCTTCAAGATTCCGAACTTGTCTTGTGCGTCCAGCGCCGCCTGTTGAAAGATAGTAAAACTAACGTTGCCTCATGACGATTTGGCAGTTCAACGCACAATGTTTACTGGCTATTGTTTGCATCACGTTTAGCTCTCGAAGTAAGGACTGTCCTTACTCTAGTCTTCTTACTTTAGTATTTTTAAAAATACTTTAGAAATAGTTCGCAATTTAGGTATAAAGTTTATTAAAAATATTCTTAATCTTTCCTAAAAATCAAAGTTAAGTTATAATACTTTCACGATAAACCTTTTATGATTTTATTATCTCTACATTCAATATTTTTTTAACCATTATGAAAATAATTCTAATAATTTTTAAAACACCTGCATTGTATGAAATGATTTTGGCTCATCGAATAATGAAATACAGTGAAACCTTCCTGTGTGACCACCTCCATTAAGCGACCAACTCCTTGAACGATCATTTTTTTCATGGAAAGAAATTTATTCCCATAGGCTCAAAACTATTTTACCTCCATTCAGAGACCATTCCAGTTGAACTCCCTCCATGAGCGACCCATTTCTTTGAAGAAAATGAAAAAAATTCGTTTTTTCCTGGTCCCTTGAAGAAGGTTTTATTAGAAAAATAATACCGGAAAGCATATTATTTAACAACCTTCTAAACTAAGTTTAGATTATTTTTATTCCGGTAACTTTTAAGTGTTTAAACCCCTTTGTGCCTTTTTAGGCAATGAATTTAACTCTGATGACACATTAAGAATGACAGTCAATAAACTCTCCTGCCCTATTCTGCTAGAAAACTCCCAAAGAAATAGATAAATTACTGAAATCGTCATTATTTGATCCCATCAAAAACAAAAAAAATTGCATTTATTTACTGAACTTCGAAAGGACTTGGAAATAAAAGTTATAAAAGATAAAACCGTAAAATCGAAGCAAACGTCAATGTGTTCATTTTTTAAACTCCACAGTAATAAAATTATGTAATTAACTTTTGTTTTGATACTTAAAATTTATATTTGTTTCATAATGTGAAAAATAAATTTTAGTAACATTAATAGTTACCTTTTTTCGACAAATAAAATCTAGATTTAAACACGACCTCCATTAAGAGACCACCTCTCGGAGCGAACAATTTTTATTGGAACGGAACGTGGTCGCTTTAGGTAGGTTTTACTGCATAATGATATGTAAGTCTGATAAAATAAAATTAATAAAGGAGTTTTCAGTAAAAAAGTAAAACCGTAACTGCCATCATTCCTATCGCATTCATTCGAGAAACAACTGATATCTTAAAACATATATCTACTTATTTGCCATGCAGTTTTGCTGTCAATACAAAATAGATTATTTTTCAAGCTGGAACATTTTTAAGCTATTTTAAACAAGGCACTACCAGCGTTAAAACATGACTTAAAGCTTCTCGTGATTTATGAAGTTCAATCCATTTTGTATGCGTAATACGCTTGGAAAAAAGGAGCGCTTTCTTAAAAATGAGATTTCTTACGCCATTAGTAATTTACTGTTATTTGACTTATCGTACATTCCTAGAATTGGTCTAGTTTTTTTTCCAGACACTAATACAATTTATTATGTTGTACATATTTATTAAGTGTTATGTTGAACGATGTTATTATTGTTCATGATATTATTGTTCATGTTATTATTGTTCATTTTATTGTTCATGAAATATAAATTCAAAGAAACAGAAAATAACTTATACTTTATCATGTTACTTTGTTAAAAGCACGTTTATCACACGTGTTTTTATGAAAATAGCAAGCTTAAAATTTCATACCTTTCAGTATAACTGAATCACAATTGCAACATTTAAAAAAATACTTTAAAAATATTTTACTAATCTAGATATAACGATTATTTAATATACTAGGGGGCTCGGCCCCCTACGAGCTACGCTCGCCAACCCCCCGTTCAGACACTGCAGTCTCTAAAAGCACTCTAATTTGATCGGCTTTAATTGAATTTTTTGGGAAGATTGAATTATAATTAAAAAAACAGAGGCGATCTCCCTATAAACGGGTTTCTATTCATTTCTCTTTGATTGGGGAATTTTACGGAAAAATCAGCTGCTGCTAAAAGATACAATGGCATTTCAAAATCATCTAATATAAAATGAATTAAGTAAACAGAGTCTTTGTCTCCCGGTATTTTTTAACAAAGCGAAAAGAAAGTCCTTTTAAATAAAACATTTTAAATATATCGTTTTTAATCTGACGTAATTTTCACCAAACTTTTCTTTCCCTTTTTAATATTCACGTGAAAATGCTTTTATTAGAAATGAAATATTATTTGCGCTGTCCAAAAAAAAAAAAAAAAAAAAAAAAAAAAAAAAAAAAAATAGTTGAAAAGTTCATCTCAAAATATCAAGTAAATGTCTCGCGCTATTTTAAAATTTAAGCTACTATTTTGCAATATTATTTTTTGTTCATTTTACGTAATAAGTGTAATGTGACGTAAATGTGATGTAATTTCTCCTATTTAAGACTTCTAACGCATGTTAATGAATTTATTACTTTACAATATCCTTTCTCTGTTAAAATTCACGTGTAATTATAGATGAAGTAATTTTCAATAAGTTCCTGCTTTTTATACGTAATCATTTAATTCTAATTTGAAAGTTTTTCTTTTCTGTTTATAATAGTCACGTGTAAATAAATTTTTAATTTGAAGCAAACATTATTGTTTCCGTTGTTTATACAGTTTGGCAACAGGTTAAATTAGTACAATTTTCTGAAATAAGTAAAAAATATTTCTCGAAATGCTGAAAATTTGAATTTAAAATAGAAATGAAACCTCGAAAAATGAGTCAAATTAAAAAAATAAATTAATTCTGCACACCGGGAAATTATAACGTATAAAATGATCTAAAAATTATTAAATTCCGATGTATAGTTTTTGCTCCTATAAAACTTTTTTAAAGGAACGATTTTGTCCAACTTTAGCATTAAATATCTCGTAAAATAATTCTTCGATTTGAAAACTGTCTGCATCAGCGTGTTTATCAAACATTTCTGTATAATACTACCAATTTACATATTTTTGTATGCATTATTTTTCTTAATATTAACGAAGAAAGACCTCCGGTCACAAAAAATTCAAAACCGGCGGCGGCGGCGGCGGCGGCGGCGGCGGTGACAGCGGTAGTTACTTTTTTTTAGAATAGAGAGATAATTAATATCTGTTAAAAATTAGAGCTAAATTTTGATACTTTCAAGATAAATCTCTTATGGTTTTATTACCTATTCTTTAATTATGAACACATTATTACTTATTACATCTTATTTTGTTAAAAGTATTATTTAGTACACGTTTTTTAGGAAAATAACAATCTCAAAATTTTATACTCTTCAGTATAATTGAGTCACAATTTTAACATAAAAAAATACTTTAGGAATATTTAGTAATCTAGGCGACTCTTAAACATATACTTTGTGCCTCCTAAAAATTAGAGCTAAATGTTGATACTTTCAAGATAATTAATTCTGTTATGATTTTATTATCTATAATTTAATTACGAATACATTATTACTAACTTCATCTTATATTGTTAAAGGTATTATTTACTACACGTTTTTTAGTAAAATAACAATCTTAGAATTTCATACTTTTCAGTATAATTGAGTCATAATTTCAACATTTAAAAAATACTTTAGGAATATTTAGTAATCTACGTATAACGACTTTTAAATATATGCTTTATGCCTCCTAAAAATTAGAGCTAAACTTTTATACTTTCAAGACAAATATGTTATGAATTTATTATTGATAGTTTTCATAACTAAGGATACATAATTATTTAATTCATCGTACTTTTTTAAAGTATTATTTATTACACTTTTTTCATTAAATAAATAAATTCAAAATTCCCTATATGTGAGTATAACTGAGTTATAATTTCAACATTAAAAAAAAATACTTTAGAAATATTTAGTAATTTAAGATTAAAGACTATTAAAAAGACTTTTAATGTCTCCTAATAATCAAAGGTAAATTATAATACTTTTAAGATAAATCTGTTATGATTTTATTATCTACAATTTCAATAATTTTGAAACCCTTATGAAATTCATGTTAATCATTTTTAAAACACTTGTAATGTATGAAACGTCTTTTGCTCATCTAATAATAAAATATAATGATATGTAAGTCTTTGAAAATACAATTAATAAAGACGTTTTCGGTAAAAAAGTTAAAGCTGTAACTGCCATCATTCATATCACATTCATTCGAGTAACAGCTGATGTCTTAAAACCCAACTCTACTTAATTACCATTCAGGATTTGCTGTAAATATAAAATAGATTATTTTTTAAGCTTGAACATTTTAAAGCTATTTTAAACAAGATACTGCCAGCGTTAAAGCGTGATTTAAATGAATGCAACATTACTCTCATTATTTACGAGGTTGAGCCCCCTTCTGTATTCTCAATACACTTGGGAAAATACAGCTGTTTCTTAAAAATGTAATTTCTTACACACGTTGGTAATTTATTGCTGTTTGACGTGTTACACATTCCTGAAACAGGGTTCGTACGGGTGCTTGAATTTCTCGACTAAGAAATTCTTCGGTACCAGTATTTTTTTTTTATAAAAATTCTCTCCAGAATAAAGGCGAAATTCCGTATTTAAACTAGATTTATTTTTCTGTAAAAGAAATTCTGATATTTGGCCTTGAAAATAACGGTACCCGTACGAACCCTGCGAAATTGTTTTTGTTTTTTATTTTGAGATTTTAGAACAATTAATTATGCCAGATATATTTATTAAGTGTAATGCTAAACGATGTTGTAGAATTTGTTGGTTCATGGAAAATGAATGCGAAGATTCAAAATAATTTATTGTAATCCATTAGAGTCTTATTTATTTCATATTATTTTGTTCAAAGTATTCTTATCACACGTTTTTTTTATCAAAATTAACAAACTTAAAATCTCATACTTTTCACTATAATAGAGTCATAATTTCAAGATTTAAAAAAATACTTTAGAAATATTAATTAATCTAGGTATAACGACTATTAAGAATATATTTGATGTCTTCTAAAAATTAGACCTAATTATAATACTTTCGAGATAAACGTCTTATGATTTTATTACTCAAGGTTTTAGTAATTATGAATAAGCTACTATTTATTTCATCTTATTTTGCTAAAAGGGTTTTTTATTAGGCGTTTTTTATGACAGTAACAAGCTAAAAATTTCATACTTTTCAGTATAACTGAGTCATAATTTCAACATTTAAAAAAAATTTTTGAAATATTTAGTAATATAATTATAACGACTATTAAAAATATACTTTATGTCTCCCACACATTAGAGCTAAAATTTAATACTTTCAAGATAAATCTGTTAAGATTTTCTTATCTGTAGTTTTAATGATTATAAATACATTATTATTTATTTCATGTTATCTTGTTAAAAAAATTATTTATTACACGTTTTTCATGAAAATAACAAGCTTAAAATTTCATATTTGTGAGTATAACTGAGTTATAATTTCAACATAAGAAAAATATTTTAGACCTTTATACTAATTTAGGTTTAATAGAACCTTGGGTTTAATGACAATTAAAATTATTTTAATGTCTCGTAAAAATCAAAGCTTAATTGTAGTACGTTCAAGATAATTTTTTTGTGATTTCGTTACTTGAAATTTTAATAATTTAGATATCATTATGAAAATAGTGGTAATATTTTTTAAAACGTCTGACTTGTATGAAATGATTTTTGCACATCGAATAATAAAATAATATAATGATATGTAAGTGTGAGAAAATAAAATTAATAAAAAAGTTTTCAGTAAAAAAGTAAAACCGTAACAGCCATCATTCATATCACATTCATTCGAGTAACAGCTGATGTCTTAAAACCTAATTCCATTTATTTACCATTCAGTTTTGCTGTAAATATAGAATAGATTTTTTTAAAACCTGGAACATTTTAAGCTATTTTAAACAAGTTACTACCAGAGTTAAAACATGATTTAAATGAATGCAACATGACTCTTGTTATTTACGAGGTTCAGCAACGTTCTGTATTCTTAATACTCGTAGAAAAATGCAACTCTTTCTAAAACTGAGATTTCTCACAGTCATTGGTAATTTCTGGTACATTCCTGAAATTGTCTTTTTTATTTTGAGATTTTAGAACAAATCATTATGTCAGATATATTTATTAATTGTAATGTTAAACGCTGTTGTACAATTTTTTGTTTCCTGGAAAATAAATGCAAATAAATACAAGATAATGTATTATGAATATATAGGGTGTCTATAAGAGGTCTGACACATTTGGAGGTTTAAACCTCTCGCAGCGTATTTTTTTTTTTTTTTTCTTTTTAATCAAAATAGGTTCAAAAACATTACATTTAAATCAGGCTAAATCAGGGGTGTCACTGAAGACTATTTTTATTTCGTCGAAACACTATTTTGACAAAATCAATTTTGTTGTATATTTTTCTTGTAGATGTTCTTAAAGTCTATGTGGAATGTTTTAGGATGAGCGAAGGGAATCCTCTTCTAGGCTACACAAATTACATCAGTATTTTGAAATTGAAATTAAACATAAAATTAAATTATGAACTCTAGATTTGCACAATATTATTTTTACAGAATAAAATTAAAAAATTTATTATTTTAATTAATTTGTTTTATGTGTTTTTCCATTTCGGACGCATTTTTGTAAATAAAAAATGAAACACGTATATTTTCAGAAGAAAAAATAAATCATGGAGTTAGTCATTATAGATAGAATCATGATTCATTAAATAGTTTCACGATTTCTTTTTTGAAATCTTTAAAATATCTTTTTTATGAAAATTATAGCATATTTTTAATGAATTAAAATTATTAAATAATGCTGCGCGAATCCAAACAAAGCAAGGCTTTTGCTAGTTGTATTTAAAAAGTGGTCCGAGTTGAACTGAAAAAAAGTCGCCAGTGGAAAAAATGAATCCCCGAGGATATCTCGGGTTGCACAGCGAGATGGTTAATAATTCATAAAATAATGAACACAGATTTAAATTAGTAACATTAATGGTTACATCGGCTCAAAAAATTTGATGGCTGTCGTAAATGAGTTTACACATGTGCGCTTCCGTCGCACGGAGAATATCAAGACGGTAGTTGATTTCTCACTAGGTACGGGCAAGTATGTCGTAATCCACAGTGGCTATTGCGTTTATAATCCTGGCATTTAACCCCTTAATTCTCTCTCCCGTGATATTCACGGGCTGTGTCTTTTATTCAGATTATTTGATTCCCACCAAATAATCTGAATCTATATAAAATAGTGTAATTGGCTTTATTCTGGTAACATTTTACCAGTCATTAAATAAGGTGAATATTTCTTTTTTTAAAAGTGTTGGCAATAAGCAGTCGGAATTTTTAAACCGTTTAATGCGAGCGGTAACCCTTTCCGGCGCGGAGTAATTCTGTTTATAAACTGATGAAATAATGGACTGACACCAGAATTTATAAAAGAATTTATTATATTTCCAAGTGCGTTATAAAAGGAAAATTCTAATTAAATATTCTGGGTGCCAATAAAATAAAAATTAGATATCCTTTTACAAGGGCTCAAAAGGGTTCAAAGGGGAAAGAATTATATTTTCTCATACTGCATATATATAGGTATAGATATATAATTGAAAAAGATAATAATATTTAAAGAAATTTTTACAGCATACATTTAATATTGGATATCTGAACCATGGGACAAGGACTGAAATGATGATTTCGTTTGTTTAAAGCTTAAAATTAATTACTTATACATCATTATATGTCCATTTATCATTGGTATTTATTATAACAAATGTTAGAATATATTACATTTTTCAGTTTTTGAATTTAGTATAATTAATGAAATATTATTGGCAGAGAACAAAAATTGTCCAATTTTCAGACATTGACCCATATGTATTTGACAGGTAAGTATATACAGATAGTAAATACAGATAAATTTATTGAGTGGTTTGTTAAAAGATGATATTCTAGCTGTTCTGTTGCTCAATAATTTTATGAGCAGTGTGTACTATTTATTATATTTCCTTCTGTTAAAACTGCATTTTTTCAATACAAAAAAGATAAATACAAAAGTAGTTAAAAAATTTTTTATAAGCGTTCAATGTTTATCTTAGAAGTCAAGTCTAACTTCATGATGTTCCAAAACAACTCTAATCCAGTACGTTAGATTAGCTTGATTCCAGTTTATCGAAAAATTACCCCCTTGATTTACGGTGTGAAAGCGCGAACTATTGCACTATATAATTTTAAGTGAAACTATAATATTTTTGCTTTGTTTCTTTTTTTAAGATCGAGCAATGGGAAAGAAAAAAATAAATGTTACTAAACCTATCTTTGTAGGATTTCTATACTGACTTCTCAATCCGTAATCATAAATTAATTAATATTAAACTACTAATAGATAAAAGAGTATTTTTATAACTATTTCTCTACTTATATTTTAATTACCTTACATCTCGGCGTATAATCCGCACTTTTAACTCTAAAAAATCACTTCATTTTTCCGTGTGTGTGTTATACGCCGAGTATAAAATCGTTGTCGTGAAATCATAAGAAGAAAAACATTCCAAATTTTTAGAGGTATATTTAAATGCATTTATCTATCAATATAAACAAAGAAACTTACAATATATATTTTCTAGCAAACATAATCTTCCTAATCAGATAATATCAAAAGTTCGTTGTACTAGTCCTCAATTATATTTTCGGGAATGTCATCTTCTTCCCCAATGTCGCTTTCATAAAGCCATAAATAGTCATCCTCGGTACCGTCAAGTTCAATTGATATTCCTCATTTTAAAAAAGATTTAACAGTTATTTCCGGTTTGATTTCATTACATGATGTTATAATCTATTCACACATTTGCATTCATGACGAATGACGCGTATTTCCTCCTTTCGTAAATGTTTTTTCTCCTTCTAGCATCTATCGATTCCACTGAATCCTTAATCTTTCTTTTGAAGGTTTGTTTTTGGAAACATCTAATGGCTGCACTAACGAAGGCAATCCAGCTGGAATTACTGCCAAATCTGATTAGATTCGTTTATTCTTTTTTTAAATTCTATCTGTTCTATGAGACCTAAACATATCCGAAATTTTGCATTGGTCAAATTAGCGCATTCGCGCAGATAGGGAGGATGGAAGTTTGAGCGCATAATAGAAAGGACCCGTCTGAAATCAGATTTTTTGGGGACGGGTTATTTAGATTCCAAAGGATATTAATTGTGCAGACTGGAAACGATCATGTCCGCATGTCACAAAAAAAAGACACATTATCTGAATATGGGGAAGATGGTATTTATGGTTTGGTTTTGGTGTGTAAATTTTATGCGTGTTATACGGCAGAATATGCTTGAAATAAAAATATATACCCTCAAATTAGTGATGCGTGTTATACGCTGAAATACACGGTATAACTTATTTTGTACTCTTCAGCTTTTAAAATCTTTCATTATTGCAGTGACAGCCATTTGGCCAATTTCCGCGAGCGTTTATTGGCGCTAAATTAAAACAATTTTTGTTTCTGCTCTCATACCATGGTACGTGTTACATAGCGATGGACAGAATGAATGATTTTACAATTCTAATGAATCATCCTGGCACGCGCAAAAACATACTTTCCAACCTTTGTATAATTTTTTAATCAATTCCCACATAACATTTTTATTTTGCAGAAAATTTGCAGAAGTCTTGCTTTGAAAACCTGCAAAGTTGCAGCAAGCTCAGCATGACAAGACTGAAAGTTCATAACAAGACTGCAGCAAGATAACAAAACGCCAAAGTCACCACACTTTGAACTTGCAGCTAACTTGTCGTGCAAGTTAAATTCATGCTGTATCAAATTTATTGAAAATTAACGGCAAACAATTAATAAAAATACTGCAAACTTACTGCAAAGTAGTAATATTTCCATGCCACATTAACTGTTTACAACTTTTACACTATAGGTTTAATCCCTCCGAAAGGGTCCATAGATCTTATTAGGTCTACTGGTGCAAACGCGCCGTTAAGGTGCACGCATCGTTTTTACTTCCATACATAAGTTAGGGTAATTTCTGGAATTTCAATTCGAGCCTTTTTTTTTTTTTTTTTTTTTTTTTTTTTTTTTTTATAAGTATAGCTTTTAAAAAAAGCGGTGCCAACCGAATAAAATTTCTGCAATTTCTGCGTACCTGCTGATTGCCTATTCTCTCAACAGAGGGATTTTTCGCTTTCGTCACTTTCGTGAATTAAAGACAGTCTTGCCATCAGTTTCACAACAAACTACTCATGCAAGTTGATGATGGTATACATTGCGGCAGATTTGCTGCGAATTTCTCAATTCAAAATTTTCACGGCAAGACAACGTCAGAAAAAATCAAACTTGCTGCTAATGGTCATGCTATCTGGGTTACCACCAGGAATTTTTAAAAAGAAAAGAAACGAAAACATAGTTGCTAATCTCCGCAATTTTCCTAATAAATTATTTTTTTTTAATATTTGAAATAAAAACAATTTTTATATTTTTATGGTGTTCCTAAATTAATTCTGATTACAATAAGAAATTTCTTTTTCGATACAAAATTTCTTGTAGACATTGTACTAACAAAAAAATTAAGGTTGTCCGCTGTGCTTTTGCGCATGGCTGAATGATTCATTCAAATAGTAAAATCATTCATTCAGCTTATCATTGGCGCTACCATGGAGGAAAGAGGTAGATGGAGATGCAGTATGCCGTAAAAACTGTTTACAATATGAAAGCGGAACCACTCAAATTTAAATGTCCTCATTCGGCCCAAGCAAAAGAAGCACGTAAAACAAGGAACACAGGGCTCGCAGCGTTCCTAAAATTTTCGCACTTTCCTACCACTATTTTAAAACGATAATCTTTATTGTATAATTCTATTACAGATGTTAAAGGAATCTACCACGAAGAATTCTTATCTAAAATACTGGTAGCAAAGTGCGAAAATTTTAGGAACGCTGCGAGCCCTGGGAACAGGTATTTCATCCTATAAATGCCCATATTCTCATTTTTAACCCTTAATTGCACAGTGATGTAAATTTACATCACCTTTTTATTTAATTTTTAATACATAAATTAAGTTCTTACAACCACTATATTTATATAGAAATATTAATTCTCTAAAATTCTCAAAAATATGCTACTAAATAAAGAAAAAAAATCTATCTGAATATTTCTGGTGTCTAATCCTTAATTCAAAAATAAAAAACACAATTCTAAAAGAATATTTCATGCAATTAAGGGTTAATCGAAATTTTGATCAACCTCTGATCAACACGCGATTTATGAATAAAACTTAGTAATGGTAAAATGAAAACCAAAGAAATGCAGGTTTGAATTGACAAGCGCGTCAAAACACTTGGTTTTGTTTGAGCCCATTGTAACGGATTTTACTGTTACATTTTTAGCGTCAGCTCCAGACACCATACTTCATCTCTATTACTTCTCTTTACTCTATGGGCGTTACAGAGAATATACCTTAAAATTAATTTATTAATTTATAATTAATTTCTGAAATTATTGAAATATTGCATTGTCATAAATAAACCTGTGAACGTAATTTTTATAATTCTAGAATATGTGTAAGTAGGTTAAAAATCGATTACAAAATATTCCACCTTTACATACAAAAACCAGGTTGAGTTACATAAAAGTGTTAAACCTTTATGTACTGAATTATGAATTCATGAAAGTTTTATCTTCTAAAGCAATTTTCGTGAATTGTTTAAACTACGTTAGAAGATTTGCATAATCATTTAATAAATTTTAGAAGGATTTTAGAAGGATTGAAGGATTTAGAAGGATTAATTAAATTTTAATTTATAGGGATTTTGTGCAATATTTTTAACCCCACTCAAATCTTTTATATTAAATATTTTCCTTGGTATTTTGTAGAATTAGGAAATGTATAAATATAATGTTCTTACAATAGAAATATAAAAATATTTCGGAATTGAAAAATCCCCCTCCCCTCAACGCCAAGAAAGCTTAAAAGATGCAAAGGCAAAAGAAATCATCCTTTTAATTTTTTTTGTTTGTTTTGTGTGACCAATAATGCTTTTGGAACAAGATAAAGTATTGTATCTACAACTAATTCTAAATTATATTACAACTAATCGATGTATTAAATGAATTTTATAACAACTTATTTTAATGGTACTTGTAAGTACCGTAAAGGGTTAAAAATACATAATTTATTTCTTACTAGAAAGAAAATAATACAATAAATATTTTTTCAAACATTTATACGAGACAGGAAAATTACTTAAACTTGTATAAAATTGTTTCCTGAGAATTCTTTACTAAAATTGGCTTAAAAATCTTAAGACTAGAAAAAAAAATTCTGAAAAAACTCAATTTATTTTCCGCACAAATTGTTTTAATATGTGGAAAATGTGCTATGAATGCATCTGCTACCGGTTCCATATTAAAGCGAAAATAAATTGTTTCAAGTTGCATTTTTCTAACTTTGCCACAGATTGTTGTGTCATGTTATTTGTTGCATTTAAATAATTTTCACATTTCTTGTTTTCACGGAAAGAATGAATAAAACATTAATGTTGCCCTGCCCCTTAATTTTTTTTTCTGCGGAATAAAGTGTTTTAATATATTTGCCACGGTGATTATTTTTTTCGAAAGATTTTGCACTTATATTTTTCGTTATTTTTGGCAAAAATAATTAACTTTTAAAATATATACGATTATATTCGCAAAGATTACATAAATCTGAGATGGTTTTGTTTTTTAACTTTTTATAATTGATTTTTATGTATTTTTTAGCGCTGACCGTCATTTTTTACCACCACTTCAGGATTTTTCGTAAATCGTAAATTTTAAAATTTTTTAAAAAGTCGAAATATTGCGAAAATCTGATACTATAAAATAGATTCTAAACGGTTTTTTTCGTAATACTTTATTAACCCTTTAACCGCTGACGTTGCGTTCACGCAACAGTCAAAATAATTGCTCATGTAATGAATTAATTACATTGGCACCACTATTTTAGAATTTTAAAAAATGTCTTATTTATTGGCAGGAATTTTGCTATTTTAGTAAAGCGAAATTTACCTTACTGAATTTGTGGTGGAAAACTACTTTCAACAAGAAATTTGAAAATTTCTATCGTAATAGTTTTGGCGGTTAATGGGTTAAACATTTTCGATTCACACTATTTTGCGCCACGTACTTACAATATTTTATTCAATATACAGTTGTAGAATCTGATGAGGGAGGGTGGTTGTGGTGGAAGAGGGGACGTTTAATTACACTGCAATCTTACATTGCCTTGTAAGAATGATAAGCTAGAACGTGGCTCAAAGTGAAAGGGAACATACATCATTCATAGTACAAACCAAAAAAAAAAGAATAAATTATGATGTAAAAATGTTTTATGCCTATTTTATAGTATCAGATTTTCACAATATTTCGATTTTTATAAATTTTAAAATTTCCGATTTCCAAAGTATCCTGACGGGATGGTAAAAAATGAATGTCATCTTCGGATTCAATGCTAAAAAATACATAACAATCAAATATCAAATCATATTAGATGTAAATTTCCAACTGGGCGAAAAATGTCCGGACCAGGATTCGAACCCGGCACCTCCTGGCTGAAGCCGCCAGTGCTCTGCCATCTGAGCTATCCCGGACGATTCTGGTCGAACTTTTTCACCCAGCTAACCTTGATGATTACAGCATCTGGTCTGAAACCTGGTTCAGCTCAACAGAATAAATCTCAGGTAATGGAACTCCAGAAATCGCTGGATACGAAATTACACTAGATTAATATTATTAATCTAGTGTAATTAATAATATTATTAACTAGATTAATAGTTGTGTTAATATTAATCTAGTGCAAATATCAAATGTTAAAAAAAAAAAACATGACACAATCAAAATTTTGCAGACTTGTGTTACCTATATATGTAACCATTTTTCCTTTCATTCTTTTATTTTAATTACCTTTATAAAATAGTCGAATGTGTCAATCCCAAAACTTTCTTCTATCTCATTCATATTAATACTTCAAGTGTCACTATCACAGTGAAAAATTAAATGGCAATCTATGCTTATCATGAGGATTCTCAAGATATGAAATTCCATGCATTAGTTCTTGAGATATGACTATGACTGAAATCGTGTAAATCCAACAAAATGCAGCAAGCAACGCCAGCTATTGGGTAATTTACAGCAAAACTTAATCAGAAACAACTTATATCAACGTCTAACTGAATCTGAAGTTTAGTGAAAATTCGTGATTTGGTCTTTGAGATTGAGTTGTTGCGAAAATCGTGAAAAATCCAGCATAGCACCTGTTGAGCGATTTACACAAAACGTAATCAACAGCAATAATAATCAAGGTTTACTTGAATCTGAATTGGAAGAAAATTCGTGCATTAATTCTTGAGATAGAACTATTGAGGAAATCGTGAAAAATGCAGCACAGCAGCGCCTCCTATTAGGCGATTTACACCAACACGGAATCAGCATGAATTCATATTAAGTACTAACAGAATCTAAAGTTTGATGAAAATCTGTCCATTAGTTCTTGAAATAGAGGTATTGCGGCAATCGTGTAAATCCTTCAAAATGCAATATAGCAGCGCCACCTGTTGAACGATTTACGCCAAAACGTAAACAGCACCAATTCATATCAAGGACTAACTGAATCTGAAGTTTGATAAAAATCCGCTTATTAGTTCTTAATATATAGCTGTTGCGAGAATCGTGAAATATGAAGAATAGCAGTGCCACCTGTTGGGCGATTTACACCAAACCGTAATCAGCACCAGCTTATATCAGGGACTAACTGAATCTAAATTTTTATTAAATTCAGTTCATTACTTCTTGAGATAGAGCGCCTACAAAATTTGTGTAACATTCACACAGACAGACAGACAGACGGACAGAGTCACAGTCTCACAGATAGATATTTTGTAAAAACGTGATTTTCGTATTCTCTGCCCCTAAAATGCGTAAATCCGTCCAAAACCGGAATTCGGAAATTTTCACGAAGCCAATACTTTCTTGTAAAGATAGAAGAAAGCAAAAAACACAAATGTACCCTAATATTTTGTCTGTGGGGACCCAAATATTTTGTTTAATATTCACCTGAATGTTTTCTCCGTGAACGTTTTGTAATGACCGAAATATCAGCAAAGCTTACTGCTGAGACCAAAAATGTCTCTGGTTTCCTTTTTGTGTTTTTATATGTATGTCTCAAGATAACTGTGCAAAATACACTCTGTTAACATTTACTTAAATAGCTAAGTTGGTGAAGTATCCAGAATTAGACGGATTGTTTTTTATTAACACGTTCAAGCCGGCGTCGAGATTCATGTTTTCACTGTGAGACGGTGCTCGAATTCATATTTCTCTTCATCTGGCGGCGCGGTTCTGTCGCTTATTCAGACACTGTATGTAATGACCCGCCCCTCTCATATTTATTGAATTGAACTGAACACTATTATAACAAGCAGAGTCGCTGCCATCGAAATACTCAAGGCCTGAGGACTCAAGTTGTGACGTGATCACTAATCGACCGACTTCTCACTAGTGTTGGAATTCACACCGGAAATTTTGAATAGCAATTTCCTTTTATTTTATTTGTGGAATATCTATCATCTTATAAAACAATAGTAACTATTTAAACTTACTTGTGAGAATCTGTAATCCCCTAATAAAAAAATCCCTGCCGGCCCGGCCTACAGGCAGAGGTAGATTTCGAAGTCAAATATACTAATTTCACAAACAAAAACTAAATCATGATTGGAGATAAATCCACTTTAAAAATTTTATCTAGCCGCTTTTGACGAGTTTTTATTTCATTTTTATATAATAGCTGGTTTTATCAGAATCATGTTGGGGCGGTATTAAAAAAAAATACTTTTCTATGCTCAACAACTCGAAATTTTCTGGCAAAATCTGGCATAATTCCAGTATCATTTTTAATTTAAAAAAAAATATATATGAAACTTGCTGACGTGATTTTTGAAGAGATTTATAAGCGACCTGCGTTTTTATTTTTTGTTCAATTAATTAAAACTTGATATATAAACAATTATTTTCTCAGAAGGACAATATTTTTCGTTTCTAATACAATCGCTTCGGGAAATTTCGTTCAGAATGCCCACTTTGACATCATTTTTTGAAATATATTCTGCCTCTATCAAAAAATCGATCATTACAGTGCATTATATAGTTTCTGAATAAGCGAATCTACCAATTAAATGCGTTTGAAAGCAAAAATGAATTTAAAAATGAGTCAGAAAATAAGCAGTTTGGATTTGAGTGCATCCTTAATACAATGATTTTTCCAACACAATCCGCTTCGGTAAATTCGGTTCAAAATGCCCTTTTTAACAGCATTTTTAAAAATATATTCTGTCTCTATCAAAAAATCGACCATTACGGTACATTATATAGTTTCTGAGTAAGAAAACGCACCAATTGGAAGCCTTTGAGAGAAAAAATGAATTCTAAAATGAGTCAGAAAATAAGCAGTTTGGATTTGAATACACCCTTACTAAGATGATTTTTTTCTTCAACCGCTATGTATTTTTAATTTGCTTTTGCTGTAAGAATTGGTCCTATCTAAAACTTGTCTATATAGATGTTGTAGACAATATTAAGAAGATATATGATAAGTTCATGGGGATTTTATATCTTTTGAATTGACGGAGTTATGGATTTTTTTCTTCTTCAAACCCCCTTTTTGTTTTCGTTTTTAATTTTTTTTTGCGGTACGAATTGGTCCTGTCAAAAACTTGTGAATATAAAAGTTGTAGATAATGTTAAGGAAATTTATAATAAAATTAATTGGATTTGATATCTCGAGAATTGATGAAGTTATGAATTTTTTTCTCCCAAAAACCCTATATTTTGAACCCCTTGAGCCCATTTTTAACTTTATCAGAAATCTGTGATACATAAATTTTTGGCCCTATTTTTAGAAGTAATAAAAACTTTAAACTGATTTGATATGTACAAAAATTAAGAAGTTATGGGGGGTTTTCTGTTTTCACAAAACCCCTCCCTATTTCCATCCCCTTGGTCCGATTTTGCCCATTAACGAACTAGACCGAGATTTTATGCTCATTGATTTTATGTATCAGTTTGGAAGAGATTGGTGCAGAATTACGAAATCTATCGTGTCCAGAAGAAAGTGATATATATATATAGATAGATAGATAGATAGATAGATAAAGTTTTTTACTGAGGGTGGTTTTGGGTTCTAGGGGTCATGATCGGTGTAGATCTGCAAAAAGTTTTCAGAAATTCCAACATAGGAACGATCCCAATAGGTAGTATTTCATACGAAATCTACCTAAAATCAGCAAGATGCGGCATCACTGTGACATTCCGCATCTGGCTGAATGCCAGCTGCTATTGAATGCTGCTATTGTTTTATAAGATGATAGATATTCCACTAATAAAATAAAAGGGAATTGCTATTAAAAATTTCCGGGTAGGAATTCCAACACTAGTGAGAAGTCGGTCGATTAGTGATGACGTCACAATTTGTCTCCTCAGGCCTTGAGTATTTCGATGGCAACGGCAGAGTTGATTATGAATGTCTGACAGTTCGTAAGGAGTAAGCAAATTACGTAGAGACTTTATTTTACTGACTACATATTTACGAATTTAATATAATGTCTTACAATCTAAAGAAATATGGACAATATGATATAAATGCATTTCTGTATGGTAGAAGCCCAACCATTAGTCAATGATATTTTATGAATGAAAACGAGAATTGTCATTTCCCGTCCTGAATGCATTAAGTTTATAATAATGGATTGTTTTAACTACTAAATTTTTGCATATTCAAGTGTGACCCACCTGTAGTGCACGCCGTCTATATCATAGTCGAGTGGGGCCCACCTGTTGTACACGCCTTCTATGGAACAGTCGGGTGTGATCCACCGGTGATCCACGCCGCCTGATGAGACAGTCGCCCGTGACCCACTGCTGATGCACGCCCTCTGAATGTGTTAAGGTATATGCCACCTTAAAAGACCCATTTTCGTGGCATTTTTCGATTTTTTTTATTGTTTTATTTGAAAGAGCAATCTCTTAGGATTTTAAAGTTGTTTTAATTATATTCGTACTATTATTAGAAGAGGATTTATGGTCAATTGAATAAACTGGAAGTATCGAGTCAAATTCCGGAAGTGGGCGTACATTAATTGGCACTTATACATTAATTTTGTATGTATCTGAAACAAACAAAAGAAATCTTTAAATGCTATTTCCGGAAAATTAATTTTTCCATTATTTCCATGTTCGATAAATTTCATGACATAAAATGTTTTAAACGTATCTCAGTGAAATTTTCTCAGAGTGCTTTCCATGTTACTCGCTACGTTCTGAACTAGAATCTAAGATCTATGTGACAATGTAATTAATTTATAGGTACTCGAATGAAAAAAACTGATAATTTAAAAAATATATATGTATTTTTTGACATATTTTAAACTAATTCAGTTAATTTTGATGATATTATAAAACTAGTAGTTCAGTGCACAGGTAAGAGTAATAGTAGTATGTAGTGCAACTATATTAAGTTGAATATATTTAGAGTTGAATATATTATTGAGTTAGAACTATATTTAGTTGAATTGAGTGTACGATGTCTGGCTTAAGCATGAGATTTGCAAAAAAAAAAAAAAAAAAAAAAAAAAAAAAAAAGCACACTCCTCCCTCATCAATTTTTTAAAAGTTTATGAAGATATTGCTAGGATTTTAGGTTTTTTCCTAATTCTATATTACAATTGTACTAAAAATATGTACTTAATAGTACTTAATACGTACTTAATTGTATGTATTTCATTGTACATTAAAACAAGTTAGAAACTGCACGTCAAACGTGACAAATGTGGTGTGTACGTACTATAACCAGTTCTATAAATATTTTTTGCGCCGCATGTTTTACTGAATGTACATTTTAGTGCACTTCATAAGTGCATATCAATTTCATTCTGTTCGAAAGGCTGTAGCATCATTAAAATGCGCTTGAAATATTTTTTTCCCATTGGCCGTCATGTAACGGAAAACTTTTGGCTGTCCCTGTAATTAAACTATACATCCGATTTTCATAAAATTTGAAATGACAAAATATTGCAACAATTATATAGTATTTAAAATTTCAGAACAATTTTTGCTCTGCTATATGCGGATGGACAAACAGGCAGACAGACGGACCGAACGACGAGTATAGGTGCTACGTATTTATATAATTACGAACGCACCTAAAAAAGAACAACGCGCTGAATGTAGCAGATATCTTTCAAAAATATTTATGTGGCTTATACTTCTAAGTGACATGTTTTATACCTTTATACATAAAAGCATGTAATTAACGCATTCTAGTATTCTGTTACATTTTTATAAATTTTAATTCGTTATTTTTAAACGGGAACAGGGATTTCGGTGTTTAGAGAAAATGACCCAACTAGCGCAGCATTCTTAAGTTTGAAGTTACATTTTTTATTTTTCAGGCAATCTGTGGTCCAACATGGTCTATATCTTATGTTGATTCCAATGTCGCAATTGCTTGAGAGAAAAAAAAAAAAACATTGAAAAATTCAATTTTCGTGATACTGAAGGGGGTAGAAAAAGAAATTTCTTATGGTGGTTACTTTTAATATGTAAATGCTACCCAAGAACAGTTTCTAAAAAATAAAAATTTAGAAGTGGAAAATAAGTGGAAAATGTTCTAAAATCAGGCTAAATTACTATTTATTTTAAGTTATTAGGGATAGAAACTGCAAATTTGACATGGATGTTAATTTTACGATGTAAATGATCGCACAGACCAGATTTTCTAAAATTTAAAATTTTGGTGCAGGAGCAAAAACGTTCTACAATTGCAATTTCTGTGACACAGTGGGGGTTAGAAATTTGAAATTTTGCACGGAGATTACTTTTAAGATGTAAATTTTCTCTGCGAATGGTTTTTAAGAAATTCAAAATTTAAAAGTGTTAAATAATCGTGAAAACTTTTTAAACCTTTCAGGGGCATAGCTCTTCCATTGCTAAAATGTTGAAATGAATGAGTGACACTGGAATATACGTACACATTTATTTCAGAATAATAAGAAGATGTATTTAACACATAATAAACAGAAAGTTTTTGTACCAAAATTCTGGAGCCATTATGGCATTTTGATATTAAAATTAAGTAGTTTTAAAAACATTGAAAGGGTTAAATCGTTCTAAATTCGTTTGGAATCGTCAGGGATAGAAATTGTAACTTTGACATGGCTGCTACTGTTATAACGTAAATTCTCCAACAGAACAGTTGAAAAAAAAATCCAAAATTTATATTCTGCAAAAGCTTTCTAAAATTGTGATTTCTACAATACTGTTGTGTCTAGAAACTTAAAATTCTTCATTGTGGTTATTTTTAAAATGTCAATTCTCGCTAAAAATGCTTTATAGAAATTCGAAATTTAAAAAGGTGAAATCAGCCGAAAACATTCTGAATTAGGATGTATTTGGAATTGTTAGTGTAGAAATTTAAAATTTGCCATGCCTGTTGCATTTATGACTTACATTTTCACACAGGACAGTTATAAAATTTCGTAATTTAAATGAATGAAATGAGCGGAAAACGTACTAAAATAAGTGTTACTTTGGAACTACTGAGCCAATTTTAAACTTTTCGGGACCATGGGTGCATAGATGCATCTTCAAAAGATGCTTAAAGTACTTGTTTTTGATACCAATAAAAAAATTAAAATTTGCATTATTTAAGACATTTTATTGATAGATAAACTAAATTTAATTATTCGATAAAAAATGGTATCAGCTGAATAAAATTCACGTGAAAGATGCTTGTCCTGAACGCGTTAAAACTATTTTTAGGAAAATATTGGGTAAGGTTACGTGGGCAACAGGCCCACGATTTTACAATGTGACTCTGGAGATTCTGGCAATTCAGCTTCAAAAGGCTAATAGTCATTTGAATTAAAGTCTGAACTTTTGTAAATGTGTTCAGTTACGTTCCCTCTATCATACAGATATGCTCAAAATTACATTAAATATCTAAATATATCTATCTATCTATATATATATATATATATATATGTATATATATTTTATTTCAAAATTAATGAAAAATTACTGCATGAATGGCGCTACAGCAGCACATATCAAATGCAATAAAACATATTACATCATTTCAAAATAACACCATAACTCCAAAAAGAAGGTGTATATCTGCCGAAATTTTTTAACTATAAAATATTTAAAAGAACAAGAAAGACAGGTAAAAAACAAAAACAGTCTGTTCTTCATCAGTGGGAGGACAGACAGAAAACTAACTCCACCCCCACTTTTAAAATTTTGCAGGTTTCTGAACACATGCTCACCCCGCATTCAATACTGAAAAACTATTTTCATTTTATTAATCAAATTCCATAAAAAACTAAAATAACTCAAATTAAAACTAACAAACATAATGTTAACCATACCAAAAATTATCATACAAAAACAAAAAAAGCTTTAATAAAAGGTCTTTTAGAGGATATACTTAAATTGCCATTAAAATAAAAACAAAAGAAAATTAACAAAACAAGCTCGAATGCAGAATAAACATGCGCCCCCCCCCCTGGGCATGGTTATGGCGCATGAAGAACAGACTGTTTTTGTTTTTTACCTGTCTTTCTTGTTCTTTTAAATATTTTATAGTTAAAAAATTTCTGCAGATATACACCTTCCTTTTGGAGTTATGGTGTTTTGGCATTTTGAAATGATGTAATATATATATATATATATATATATATATATATATATATATATATATATATATATATATATATATATTAATCTTTCTTTCCCCATGGGGCCAGTTGCCCCATAAAAATGGGGCAAGTGTACTAGGAGGGTCTATGTTCCACACGCGTTTGTTTGCTTTTTTTTATATTGGGTATCAGATCTTGTTTGAAAAAGTGTAAACAACTAAAAAAAGTTTAAACCACGCAGACCATGTATATTATATATCAACTAAAGTGCATTGTAAGGGAAACCTTTACTGTCAATGTGTCTAAAAAAGGCACTAAAACTGAAAATATTAGATTTATTTATACAAAATACATAAAAATTAAATAAGTACTTATGTACTTTAGTATATGTAATAAGTATAAAAATATTACATGGGTATTTTAAGGAAAAAATAACGAGATCAATCTATGAACAAACGGCTACGTAAATAATTAAGTATCTCATTCTCTTTTTTATTTACAACAATGGAAGTTCGATATGTAAATAATGTAGTATAAAACTGTGGAGAATGTAACAATATTTTAATATCGAACAGAACTATTTTTTATTCGTTTCGATAATTTTCTAATGATCTCACATTGCATTATTTACGCCTCTTCGTCGGTATCGTAAAATTTCGAGCCATAGCTATCACAATTACGAAATTTGGTTTGATACCCTCCAACATGCTTTTTAAAAATTTTATTATGTAGCTTTAATAAGGTATTATGTAATTTTCTTTATTGCAAGCAAAAAAACAATGGAGAAATTAATTTCCCGTAGTAAGAGAAACTCAGAAAAGTATTTATAACCGTTGGGGTAACTGGATCCCATAGTGTCCAATTACCCCTGATACATGTCCCAGTTACCCCATTCTTGAAAAAGTTATGGGGTAACTGGAACACCGGCCTTAAGTTTTGAAGCCTGAAGTAAACATGCATAGATACCTAATAATATTTATGTATTTATGTGTCTAATCTTTAAATAAAAAGATTTTTTAATAGAAGTACCTACCGTATTTTAACAAAAAAGCCGAGGAAGTTCAACCAAATGGACGTTGTTTTTAAAAAAAGAAACCTAAATTTTCAGCATTCTATCACAGCAAAGGCAGAGTTATGATTGAGTTGACACACTTTGTTTTAAGAAGTGGAGATGGGGATGCAATGTTGACAAAAGCTAAAACTTAAAAAACATCAACTGTTTTTTGTAATATAATCTATGGCTCAGTTACCTAGTGGGTCCAGTTACCCCAGCTTACCTTATAGGTCATTTAGTCAAAAAAAAAAACTTCTTAAAAGCACAAAAATACAGACATGTGTAAGATATTTAAAAAAAAATCAAAGTTCATCAACATTAACACCTTAATTCTCGCTCCCGTGATATTCACGGGCTGTGTCTTTTAATCAGATTGTTTGATTTCCACCAGTTTTATAAAATAATGTACATAATTGGCTTTATTATGGTATCATTTTTCCTGTCATTCAATTAGGTGAATATTTCTTTTTCAAAATAGTGGTGCCAATAAGCAATTTGAATTTTTAAACCGTAATTTAATGCGACCGTTAAGGGATTAAATGTTAGTCTCTGCGTAGAACGTATTTACCTTTGCTTCTGTGCATTTATTCGCAAAGTTGTGCAAAAGTCACAAACTTTCTAAAATTTCCTTTCGATTTGCTGAGGTTAGAAACTTGAAAGTTTACATGGTGGTTACCTTTCAGATGTAAATGTTTGCTAATAGTGGTTCCAAAAATATATGTAAAATTTAATAGTAAATTCATTAATTTAATTATAGGTATCTACTTATTTCTCATTATTAAATGAGGTATAAATGTGTGTTAAATTATAGAGATAACAAATATATATATATATATATATATCCATTATAAACCAATAAAAATTACCATCAACAAATGTGAATATACAAATTATAAATGAATTTTTATGCAAATTAAAAATTATGTTTAACCGTTGCAAAATTCTTTGAAACAGATCCTCATAACAAGTGAGACGAGGAATTGAAAATACAGTAAACATTGCAAATACTGGAAAGATTTGTGGATCCTAGGCAGAACCATGAAGCTCAAATTACCTTCAGTTCCACAAATAACATCTACGGTTTCATCTTTTCATTAATCATAACAATCTAAAAAATGCAAAATCTGGGCTACCGCTCTAAATAAATCCAGAAAAAGAAGCCAGAAATAACAAAAGATAAAAAATACATATATAATGGGCTAAAATCGATTAAAAAAGTAGCGTATTGCCAACTGAAGATCCAACCATGGCATTATTAATACATCAGTAAAGGAATAAGAAATTATTTGCACATGTTACCAAAAATATTTAAGTAAAGTACCATCAACAAAACAAAGGAGGTTAAATGGGTAGTGTAATAATGTTAAACATACTGTATTTTTACTAATGGATCAGAAAAGTACTGCCCTCTATCTTTAAATAATACATTGAAAGATCCCTTTCAAAGTTTTTATTTTTAGAAAACAAACAAGAGAGGGGAGTGAATAAAAATTAATAAATAAATATAATTAATTAATAATAACTAATAGTGGATTAAGCTTTAAATCAGTAACTTTATTAAGCTAATATAATTGATGAATTAAGCTTATGTATATATACAGATACCTCTATATAAAATTAAATAAGTAAATAAATAAAAGTATGATATGGATAATTTATTAAATAATGAGTCATTTTAAATAAATATAGAAGATTAATAGATTTAAATCTCTGTCACAACAGTACATAATCACTTAAATAAATAAAATAAAATAAATTATGTTGCTGATTAAATCTAAATTAACAGTTTGAAATGTTTAAAATAATAAATTACGATTAAATTGTTCCCAAATTTGCATAAAATTTAAAATACATAATTATGGGGGAGTATATAGAATAAAGAATAAAACATTTAATTAATACATACACTTTTTATGCTTTTGTAATATAATTTACTACATATGAGATATTTACACGATATTGTCCACATTCAGCTGAAAATTGAAATAAAAATAAAAGTTGACCAATATTATTTAATAAAAAATCATAAATATAACAATTCATGCAGGCATTGAAGTGTGCTGAATCAACAACTATAACAAAATATGTATTATTGCGAAGTAGTTATTATACAAATGGCCTCTCCCTGTCTCCACTTTTAATATATATATATATATTAAATTAAATTAACCATTTCGCATAAATTATCCAGACACCGCCACCCTCTTCTGTACTCTAACGTCTATCCACCCAGCCATCCTATTAATGTCTTTGTTTTACATTTTTATTATTTTATTGCTATTTTATGCTATTTTAGTTTTTTCTAATATTTTTTTTTCACAATTTGTTAATTGTGTTGTAAGATTATTGATGTTCTAATTGTATGTTAAAAAATATATGAATTTTTTAGTAACACCTTGATTTAATGCATCATATATTAGTTTTTTTATGTTACTGTTATAATTAGATGAGAAGAACATAAACTCTTTATCCTATATATATATATATATGATTGAGGAGTGTATTATGATAAACTGAAATATAATTATATGATTTAAAATGAGTAAACATATTAACTTTGAATTTAAATTCGTTACGTTCGTTAAATAGATCAGTTATTGTTGTTTTTTCTTTTAGTATATTTTTCAATTCCTACTATTAGCTCACACTCTCCCTATATTTATTTATATATTTATATATTTAAATATTTATCTTGTTCAAATTTTCAATCGTTAATAAAATACTCATTATTCATCCTATCAAGTTGAAATAAATTTTTTTAAACTTGTACTGGATGACAATTGATGTTAATACAGTTTTTTCAAATATTAATTAATTAATTAAATTTTAATTAATTAATTCTAGTTTTGCATGGGAAACAAAATGGCGGCCATTGGTTATTGAAGTTCAATGAAAGTATTTTCAATAAGGGGTTACCATGGGGGGGACCCTGTTCTGTCGCCAAATACCGCCAAGTTTGTCGCCAACTTGGCGATATCTGTAATATTTTGCCAAATTCCCATAGAGTTCCATTGTAAACCTACTTGCTTATAGAAAATCAACAAATTGAGATATTTTAATGCAACAAAACTAATATTAGCTTGATTATATTAAATTTTTCTTTGATGGCCTAAGTAGGAATTGACTTTAAAAACAAAATTTTTATATTACTTGTTTATATCTAAAAATATAATAGGATTATTGGATAAAAAAATTTTCGTTAATTCTAAACTGGTAGGATAATCTACAGGAAATGGATAAATGTTCGACTGATCAATAGCAATTAAAATTATGTCATCAATAGAACGCTATAAATTTATATTACTATTGCAATAAGTACGTTCATAGTGATATAAGTATAAATATGATAGTATACTTGAAATACATCCACCTTGTGCTATAACGACTTTCTGTTGATAAATTGCATTATGTTGCAATATAAAGTTATTACAGATAATGAAATTAGTTAGAGTTTGAAAGTAATGTGTATCGATATTTATTCGTAGAGTCAACTGATGATGATACTTTCAAAATAATGTATTTATTAATATGATTCAGACCAAAATAGATCTATATTATTAAAAAGATCTTTGAAATCATATGTCGTTATACTTTTTACACATTTAAGATTTTTTAGACAGCTTTACAGCTATTCGCAGGATTCCATCACTGAAGATACTTTTCTCAATTCGTATCTATATCATGATTACTTATCTGCTACTTAGCGCAGTATAATATAATTTAGAAACAACATTAAAAACGCCAGAATATGTAAACTTTGAGCAGACTAGTTTCTGTAGCAATTAGTGCTCAGTGCCATCTAGTATCTATTTCGTTTTAAAAGATGAACTATCCGATGAATTCAACTACGAAATTAAAAAATAAATAAAAATTCATATTTTTTTCCTTTAGTGTATATGTCATGCAGGTTTCGCTTTTCGCATCCAATTTTAATCCGAAATTTCAAATTCATACGGGAAATTTCGAAAGAAGAATTTTTACTTTAGAAGATCGCTAAATGTCTCTCATTAAATAAAGCATAAAATAAAATTCTTTATTTCTGGTATGAACTCGAAATTTCTAATTAAAAATGGAGGTCAAACTTGCAACCGTGGTGTCACACCATGTAACATGTTACCGGTGAAAGTACTTAACCCCTTGAGGGGCTCTGGTATATATTATATCCAACCGCCACTCAAGGGGTAAGTTTAATTAAGATTTGCACCAGAAACTTTAAACTAAGTTTTAATTTTATCACTTTGAAAGAGAGCCGTTGAAGAATTGCTTTTCCTTATTTAGAAATAAAATTTCTCAATATTTCCGGTGGGAATCCAGCATTAAACAAATGCAATTGCTTTCCCCTCAAGGAGTTAACAATGCATCAACGAACTGGGACGCTGCCATCGAAATACTCAAGGCCTGAGGACACAAGTTGTGACGTCATCACTAATCGACCGACTTCTCACTAGTGTTGGAATTCATGCCGAAAAATTTTGAATAGCAATTTCCTTTTATTTTATTTGTGGAATATCTATCATCTTATAAAACAATAGTAACTATTTAAACTTACTGGTGAGAATCTAGAATCCCCTAATAAAAAATCAGCAAGATGCGGCAACACTGTGCTATTCCGCATCTGGCTGAATTTTTATTTATGGTTTCCGAATTCACACCAGTAAGTTTAAGTAGCTGCTATTGTTTTATAAGATGATAGATATTCCATTAATAAAATAAAAGGGAACTGGTATTAAAATTTTTGGGTAGGAATTCCAACACTAGTGAGAAGTCGGTCGATTAGTGATGACGTCACAATTTGTGTCCTCAGGCCTTGAGTATTTCGATGGCAACGACTGGGTTCCAGAATAAAGGCGCGATAATCCCAGATCGTGTTTCGTACCGTGCGGTTCCAAACAGGCTGCATCACGCATACAACATAATCCGCCCATTGTCTGATATCTTATACTACCAAGCTCCAAGAAAACTTGAACTTAGTGGCCGCGACAATAGAAGAAAATATTCGTTACAGGAGTGTGTGTATGCAGAATGACTAAATTATTATTATCAATCGACTCTAGAAGAAAACTGGTATCAGTGTTATTTTATTTGTTAGATCATTTTTTACAATTTTATTAATTTTATTTCAAAAAATTAGACATTAACCCTGCAGCAGCGGGAAACGCCATTGCCACCTCGAATACAAAGCCTTCTAGCTGGCTGGTGACGTCAGTAGCAAACAATCTGTATTATATCACATTGATAAACTAAAGTTTAATATTGCTATTTTTGTCTATATAAAACACTAAGCGTTAAAATGACCTAATAATAGAATTATAAGCTTGATTGTACATCAATAAATTGCTGCTGACATATAAATTAAGGTTTATAACTAAAACATTTTAACATGAAGCACATTTATCATCACTTTTATGCTTGCTGAATTTTTTAATAGCGTGATAAGTACTACTAATTTCAAAAATATCTTTTAACTAAAAATATTTTTCACTAGATATTTCATTTTAGAATCAAAAGTTTGGTAATCTGAAAAAAAGGATTTTTTTTTTCTTTTCTTTCTTTCTCTCTTTTGATTTTTTTTTTTTTTCAAAATGCAGCAAATTTTTTGAAGAAATGTGTAAATATTATGAAGAAATGTTTAAATAAGAAAAGAAAAAAAAGAAACAACTAGATTGTTGATTTTAAAATCGATTCTTCGGGGGAAAATAGGATTGTTTCGTTCTTTCTTTTTTTTCTCTCTCTTTTGTTAAAAATGCATGCAAAACCTTCGAAGAAATGTCATTAATTAATTAATTAATTAAGCCAATTTATAAATTTATTAAAAATAATTTTATACCAAAAGACAAAAAACTGTATCAAAAATAACCTTTCTGGGTAAATAATTTTTATTTTCAAAAAGATTTCTCCCTTCCGTTATTAGAATTTCAATTTATTCAATTTTCCAATATTGTTTATGTTTAAATATGATTTTTTATTTATTTCTGAAAAGTAATATTTAAATATGTTATTGAAAGAGTCTCATTTTGGTCTTTCTTTTTTTATGAAAATTGTTCATATTTTTAACTTGTCTTCATTTCATATCATAATATTAAAATATTGTCTTCATTTATTAATTAATTTATAGAACTAACAAAATGTCGTTCCCATTAAGTAGGAGGATATTTATAAGATTAGACTTTTATTTTGATAAATTCTTAAAAATTTTTGTGTATTTATTTAATTACTTTTACTTGCTTTTGATAACGTTGAACATAAATTATCTTAAAATATCTAAGTGCATACAGTAATATTACTATGGTTATAATTCCATAGACCATTTTTTACAATCCGAAACAAAATATTAAATTTTGATTAATTTTAAAAAGCTCTAACAGTAGTATTATAGACCTAGAAAATGTTAGAATGAAATAAGACACTAATTAAATAGTTAAAATTTTAATATTATTATGCACTATTTAAAGTTCACTTTAATTATTTTTAAAAAAATGCACATCACATTCTTATGTTTATTCTTACATTAATTCTTATGTTTGATTATATCCCACAGCTTTATGAGAGATTGAAATATGCATTACTAAAATATAATATTAATTTAAGAGCTAAACCTCCAACAAAATTGAAAGAATTGATTCACAGTAAAATTGATCCCATTCCCGATTATGAAAAAGCAGGAGTTTACATCATCATCCCATTCAGCACAGAACAACATAAGGATTTATTTTATATTGGTTTGACATCTCGAAAATTTAAAGAAAGATTAAAAGAGCACATTTCTGATATTAAGTTTAAGAAACCAAGTACAGCTTTATCCAGATTGCATCAAAAAGAAAATATTAACCCTTTGAGCTCTGATGGGTGAATTTCTTCCCACTTAATTTTAATCTCAAATGTCACATTGGCACCGGAATATTCAACCAAATTTATTTGAAAATAGGTTAATGCATTATTTCGTGTTTCTTATAAGCTGAATCTTTCGTTCACAAAATACTGGTGTCAACGTGATATTTGGGCATTTTGAAGAAATTGACCCCCAGAGCTCAAATAGCTAAGATAAACATCGACAAAACTAAAATGATCATTTCAACGTCTAACCTTTACTCTTCCATTATCCGTGAATCCATTGAAAATTTACTTAGAAGTGATAATGTTTGTAACGATGCCCTTTTCTATAATAATCCCGCAATTTGGTACAATATCCTAAATATTTCAAGACCTCCTGATAATATGAACTGATATTTTCATCACTCTGCAGAGAAATGGACTGAACTCCCCTTGCGCATGCGCACTATTTTGTTTTTGTTTTTAAAATGTATTTCTATAAAGTCAGTCATCTTTTTCCCTTTGAAAATGAACGCGTGTGTATTCGAAAGATCTCGGGTTGCAATAAATAATATTTTTATATATTTGAGTCACCTTTTAAGTAGTTATATGTATGTTATATTGTTTATTAATAACAAGGTGAAAATTTCCTTCACGACACTAGTGTTTAATACAGTGTTTTGACTCTATTCTATGTACTTTCATTTTTAAAAACTGAAGTGTTTAATAGTTTGAATAGTTTATATTTTTAATGTAACGCTACTTTTAATTATTTTTTATTCTATATTTCTAGCTCACAATTATTTTCTAATTTCTGATGTGTAAAACTGTCAAAAAGTGTACTCAAATGTCTAAAACTAAAAATTATGAAAAATTGTAAATTTAATGTAGTTGTAAAAATAATTTTAAATAGTTTTTTGACTCAGTTTTAGGTTATTGACAGTTGTTGTCAAAAACTATGTCTAAAAGGGATTTTGCAAATGACGGTTAAAACCATGGTTAAGGCCGGATAAAACCGTTACACTGTCAAAAACATGCCAACACTGCTTTTAACAGATTAATTTGCTCACGGATCTAATTTTAAATAAATTTAAATTTTCTGAGGGTTTAGGTACAAAAAACGTTCTAAAACTACGATTTTGTTATACTGATGGGTATGAAACTTAACACGGTGGTTACTTTTAAAATGTAAATGATGTCTGAGAACGGTTTCTAAAATTTCTAAATTTAAAAGGGTAAAATAAACGCTAAAATTTCTAAATTATGGTTTGTTTTGACTTGTTATGGATAGAAACTTCAAACGTGCCAAGTCTTTTGTTTTTAAAACCCAATTGTTCGAATACAGCAATTATTTTCTTAAATTTCGAATTTAAAAATGTGCAAGCGGGGAAAAAAATCTACAATTGCGATTTCTAAAATGAGCGTGAAAACTTTCTTAGATCGTTCTAAATGGCGCTTTGTTTGGAATTTTTGGGAGTAGATTTGCAAATTTGACATAGCTGTTACTTTTACGAAGTAAATGCTCGCAAAGAATAGTTTAAAAAATGCAAATTTAGAAGACTGCTATTCAAAATCTTTCTAAAATTGCGATTTCTGTAATACTGTCGAATCTGGAAAGATAAAATTTGCAATGGTGGTTACTTTTAAATTGTGAATTCTTACTAAGAATTTTTTTTGTAAATCGAAATTTATAAAACTTGAAATCGACGGAAAACATACTAAATTAGGATTCTTTGGAAATACTGAATCTAGAAACCTGAATTCAACATGTCTGTTACTTTTAAGACATAAATTCTCACAAATAACAGTTAAAAAAATGCAAATTTAAAAGACTGCGATTCAAAATCTTCCTAATATTGCGATTTTTGTAATGTTGTAGTGTCTAAAAAAATAAAATTTTCAATGGTGGTTACTTTCAAAATATGAATTCTTGCTAAGAATTGTTTTGAAAAAAATTCGAAATTTATAAAAGTTGAAATCGACGGAAAACATACAAAATTCGATCTTTTGGGAATTATTGAGTCTAGAAACCTGAATTCAGCATGACTCTTACTTTATAAATTCTCGCACAGGACCGTTGCCATCGAAATACTCAAGGCCTGAGGACACAAATTGTTACGTCATCACTAATCGACCGACTTCTCACTAGTGTTGGAATTCCTACCCAAAAATTTTTAATAGCAATTCCCTTTTATTTTATTAGTGGAATGTCGATCATCTTATAAAACAACAGCAGCTACTTAAACTTACTGGTGAGAATTCGGAAACCCTAAATAAAAATTCAGCCAGATGCGGAATGACACAGTGTTGCCCCATCTTGCTGATTTTTTATTAGGGGATTCTAGATTCTCACCAGAAAGTTTAAATAGTTACTATTGTTTTATAAGATGATAGATATCCCACAAATAAAAGGAAATTGCTATTCAAAATTTCCGGTGTGAATTCCAACACTAGTGAGAAGTCGGTCGATTAGTGATGACGTCACAACTTGTGTCCTCAGGCCTTGAGTATTTCGATGGCAGCGACAGGACAGGTTATATCGTTCATAACTGCCAGCTTTATGCTTTTTTCTTACAGTAAAATTTAATGGAAAATTTTGACTTCTGGAATCACAGAATTCGCCGATTAAATATGGAATATTTTACTACTACTAAATTTTAGTGGTAAGAACAAAACGTAAAGGATGGCAGCTCTGGTTTATAAAATTTTGTAAATTAAATGGGTGAAATGAGAGGAAATCGTACTTACACAAAGATTTCTTTAGAATTACATAGCCGATTTAAAAAGTTTTTTTCTGGATAATATAGATGTTAGTCTCTTTTTAAAGCTGGTTTACTTTTATTTCTTTGCACTTACACTCACAGGTTTGCAAGAATCACAAACGTTCTAAAATATCCTTTAGATATATTGAGGATAGTAACATGAAATGGTTGTTACATTTAAGAAATAAGTTCACGTTAAGAGCAGTTCCAAAAATATGCATGGTGTCATTAACATTTTAAGACCTGAAGATAAAATAATACTACAACTACTCAATCAGTACTTTTGCACAAACAAAACAGCATCCTAGAATGACAAAAAAAAGCCCTTTATCGGAAATTGGTACTTTAGGGAACTTCATAATTTAGTTTCTAAAATATCTAAAATTACTAGACCCCTAAATATCAATTTAATTAACGGTACTACTTAGTTATCCCGTCGACCAAAAATCTATCGCCAAACTATAAGATTAAATGCCAATAATGGTTGATCGTAAATGTCACATTCGCTTGACTTTAAGCAAGTTACACGTGTTTACGTCATCAAGTGATTTTTATTTCGACGTTTTATTTGTATTTTTATTAATGTCATGCTAATTTATTTGTTCTTTCGTTATTTAAAATAAAAATTATGTCAATTTGTATAATTTGGCGAAATTGGTCGATGGGATAACTATGTAGTACCATTAAAACATTGCTTTGAAGTTTAAATTAAATGTCATGATTTGTTGCATTATTTAATACTAGCCATCATTGGCGACCAATTTGGTCTCCCTTAAATGTTTGCTAAACTTTGTATCATGTTGCTTTTATTCATATTTTAATTTACTGTCTCAGTCCTTTACCAAATCGGGAGATTCTGTTAGAGAAATCGAGAAATCTGTATTTTTATGTTAGGTGAACGCAAATGATAAATAGCCAAACAATGTTCTCGTCGCATTTTTTCGTATTTCATTAAAAGTATAAACCTTTCACTCATTTTATGTGAAACACTTAACTTTAATTTTAATCTGAAACATTTAAAATTCATGACTTTCCATTATTTCATAAAAAATAAAAAATTAAAAAGAGAACAAATTTAAGGTCTTTAAACAATCGAATGACATAATAATTCACAAAAAGATTTATGGATAAGTATTTAAGTTAAATAATTTTGAAAATTACTTTTTTTCTCGACCAAACTGTCTTGAAGGCAGTTTGCAAACTCAGATGAAAATAACATTTATTTTATGAGGAAATCATCATCGATGAGGCCATTTATTGGCTTGTTTTTAAACCAAAAAATGTACAGCTACATAGAAATGAAGTCAAAATGTAACTAGTCATTGGAGGCCACCGTAATACTTACCCATCATGGATATAGATAATATAAAATATGAAAATAAAACGTGTGATAATTTCTAAGCATTGTACCATGTTACTTTTATTCATAGTTTAATTTATTTGGACTCCCTTAAATATAATTAAAGCACAGATATCATATACGCCCCATATTGGCGCGATTTTTTTATGACGCCAATGTCATATACGCAACGGGTACTTAACTGGCACCAAAGTGTCGTTATTTTGCTTGATATGGTAACCCGGATGATGTTGTTTATGCTTTTGAAGTTTTCGCCAAATTGGCAATCGCGCCAATATGGAGCATATATGACATCTGTGCCATAATTAATATAACGACTTAAGCTAATGTTACTTTTTGTTGCATTAAAATATCTCAGTTTATATTCTGTAAGCAAGTATTGGTTTACAATGGAAGTCTATGGGAATTTGGCGAAATATTAGAGATACCACCAATTTGGCGTAACTTTTGGCGATTAATTTTGGTCGCCAAATTTGGCGATTCATTTTGGCCGCAAAATTTGGCGATATACCGCCAATTTGGCGACAAACTTGGCGGTATTTGGTGACAGAACAGGGTCCTCCCTATGGTAACCCCCTTATAGGTTTGGAGAGGCATTAAATGCTTGACATTTACGATAAGCCATTATTGGCATTTAATCTCATAGTTTGGCGATAGTTTTTGGTCGGCGGGATAATGGAGTAGTACCGAATTGCGTAAAAGAAACATCCTTATAACTCGAAAAATTATAATCCTAATAACTAACAGTTTACTGCGTCGGATTAAGCGTCTCATGTCCAATTAAAATATATCTTTGAATTGAAATTTGAAAAAAATACAGGGTCATGAAAAATCGAAGAGTGTGAAAAATAGAATTACAAATATCTCGCCAACTAATTATCCTATCGACTTCATTCATGATGCACAATTTATGGTTTTTTATTGTCTTTTATTTTCACCCCGTCAAATAAACAATTTCGAAAATTTTTGTATACCTTTTATCAGAACGAATATTTCAAGAGTTCAAAAAAAACTGTTCCGGTTAATCGAGGTTACTGATATTCAATAGGTTTCTTCCCATTATTACTTCCTAAGTACACACCGAATTTCAAGTCTGTATCTCAATTTGTTCGGCAGATAGAGCGATTACAGACACACACACACATACAGACAGACGAACAATTTTTTTTTCTAAAAATATGTTTTTCGGAATCTCCAGTGTCTGAAACGTGTAAATCCGTTAAAATTTTTTTTCGATTTTCAAATCGATTACAAGACTCTATACTACGTATGATGGGTAAGTAAAAAATCAAACAGTTTATTATGAGGTAAAAAATAGAAGTGCACATTTGTGTACCTCGGGTCTGAGGAGGATAATTAAACGAGCCTACCAGGGTTGTAAGTTTGACCTCTAATTTCAATCGAAAATTTCAAATTCACACCGGAAATTTTGAAGATGAATTTTCAATTTATTTAAACGCTGAGTGTCACTCATTAAATAAAGCCTAAAATAGTATTCTTTATTTCTGCTATGAACTCGAAATTTCTAAATAAAAATGGAGGCCAAACTGGCAGCCAATGGAGTTATGAATACAGAGGAGGAGACATATAGTGTATTGTCTACCATTTGCGAGTGAAGTAACTGAGGAGGTTGTTACAAGATGGCGGCTGCTTTTTTTTAATCGGATCTTCCGTTTCTGATCACCGCCAGGTCAAACATCCCACCAGTAAAATTGAATAGAAAATTTCTTCTTTTTTAAATGTCTTATTCAAAGACATTTTTCTCAAAAATGCCGTAAACATTTCTATTTGTTTTTACTGGTATTAGTATGCCATGTAAAACTGTCAGTTTGTTTCCCTGGTTGTCACAATATGGCGGAAACGCAGGGCCTAACTACCGCCAAAGTAAACTCCTACCAGTAAAAATGAAAATCTGCTTCGACTATTATTTATGACTGAAATTTTGTAATAATAAGGCGTTTAAATAAGTTGAAATTTTCTATATAAATCTACTGGTGGAAGTTTCCACCGGCGGTAAACAACTCTTGCGAAAGCGGTTACAGTTGAAGCTTCACTATTTTAAGGATATGTCAGTTCCTCATTATTAATAGTTCCATGTGGCAGCGCTGGATTTTACTTTAAAGTTCCCTACAACGAAACTATTGTTCACAAAGTAGTGAAATTTTTTAAAGACATAATAAAGGGATAGGAATTTGTTTAACCCCTTAACGCTCGAATTAAATTACGGTTGAAAAATTCAAATTGCTTATTGGCACCACTTTTATGAAAAAGAAATATTCACCTTATTTAATGGCAGGAAAAACGACACTAAAATATAGCCAATTTCACTATTTTATAAAACTGGTGGGAATCAAACAATTTGAGTAAAAGACACAGCCCCAGAATATGACGGGAGCGAGAATTAAGAGGTTAAGATAAAAAAAAAAAAAGTTGAAAATTTTGCCACCATATTGCGTTTTTTAATTAATTAACATTTAGCATACATTTATGGCAGTTAGAAGTTATATTTATTCATTTTACCCGATCTTAAAAACCGCATTTCTAGATATGTTCTTAGCATTTCCCACAACACACTGCGATCAATTGTGGAACATGCTATCTTATGATTCCTGATGGTATCTGAAAATGAAGAACGTCATGTGGAATATGTGTGGTTGTAATAAAATTCGTAAACTATCCTCAATGTATGCTAAATGTGCAATTCGTTAAAAAACGCCCTCTGGGGGCAAAATTTTAAAGTATTTTTTTTTTGTTGTTCAAACAATTCCCATCCCTTTATTATATGTTATTTAATTTCACAACATTTTGAACAATTATTTCGTCTATAGACAACGTTAAAATAGGGTTGTTTTTATTATGGAAACTTGTATACGTTAGATTTAATAATAAATTCCCTAATTTAATAACAAAAACCTAGAGATTTCTCACGACTAAATAAAGTAGAAATTTCTGTTATATTTTACTGGTTACAAAAAATCGTACAAATTGTCAGCTATACACAAGATTCCCAACGCTGAAGTTTCTTTTCTAAACTTGTACCTGGATCCTGAACAGCGAACGTTATCACTAGAGTTGCCAGGTGTCCCGTTTAAGTCAGAGCTTAAAATGCTCTGCACACCAGTAACTTCTTACAGTTTATATCGCCATCTTAAATCGCAGATAATTTTGCCATTAAATAAGGCGAAGGAATTTACTTTAAAACAATGGTGTCCAGAGCATTTGGAATCCCGATTTATTCGGAAACCTAGTTATCACATAGGCTTGGCAATGTTTCGAAAAAAAAATATTTTACGCGGCAACAATCAAAACATTTAGTGGATCAAACAGTAATGAATCAAAGTTATTTAAAATTCTGTTCTAAGAATTTAAAAAAATCTGTGTAACATTTGGTGCTATACTTTAGATTAGTAACTATAAAAGAATCCTATTTCTGATGACAGGGCCAACACAACGTCGAGCGGAGCTTTTTGGCAAAATAGTTAGTGGAGTCCAAAGTTCACTACAATATCGGGCTAATAACATTTAATTTTAAAATGTATAAATTACAGAATAATATTAAATATAGATAATAAAATTTATGAAAAATATCACTACTTCCACATTTAATGCGAACAAATATTTTTAATTTCTTGAAATCTTCTATCATTTACATTATGTTAAATATTTATTTTTTTCTGTTCGCGATTACTTTCAGGTCTATACATTATTTGGCAATTATATCAACTCTGTCTGTAAGAAATAATTTTAATATTCACTTTTGTCTCATGAAGAATTATTAAAAAATAAATCTAGATCAAATATATTCTTATTTTATACAGATTTAAACATTATTTGGAATTTATGGATGGATTCGGGGCCCCTAGCAAAAGTCCAATTGGTGCGGGGCCCTGGGAAGTCGCCTCATTTGATCGATGGTTGCGCAGGCATTCTCTGTTGTTGATGTCGTTGGCAAATAATTGATATCACATTTGTTATTTTTAAAAGAATGGCCAATTGTATGTAAGTCTTCTGATAAAAGTTTTCTACTTGTAATATTATTCATTTCCGAAAATTGGCTCGCTGAAGAAGTTATGAAAACGGTAAACGCTAGATTCTTAAAAGAGTTCTTCCTGTCTAGAATTGAATTCATAGTTGTTAAATTTTACCATGGACATTATTGCTTATAATGCCTTATAATCTTTCATTTCTGATAACCACCCAAACGGAAATTTTTTTTAGAAATTATATTGAGATAGATTGAAATTTGTTAAGTTGTATGTAACTTTTTCTTATTTGTTCGACAACCAGTCCTTATTTAAGCATTTTGTGAATTTTCACCATATTTTGATTGAGAATTGAAATCTATGCCGTGCCAAAATATATCTGTTGTGTGCCCTAAATGCAAAACGTGATAGGTTCGCCGTTCCTGTTATAGATCGGTTTAAAAGTGAATCAGCTTGCCAATGAATTCAAAAACGAAATTAACATTAGAACGCCTGGAAATTTTACTCAACTTTCATAAAAGTATTTGACACCAGAATTTTTATTTAAAATTATTTGACTGATTTATTTAACGTAAGTCTGTGTGGTTTAAATTGATCTTATTTTATGAAAGAATTTCTGGTTCCAAATGACATTTAATCATATGCTCGAGGTCGGATCGACTCCTTCCGGCGTTCTGGTGTTAAAAGAATCGAAAAATTCATTTTTGGTCTTTACTGGATGTTTCATGCATAGAAACACGTTATCGGTAAACTTAACGGTGCATCAGCGACCCGTGTTGATGAATAAAGGTTCCTATTTCAGATAGTGTTTCTTCTCGAAACGACTCAGAACAGAGTGGAACGTTTGCTTGCTAAAAGCCTGATGATTATCTGATTTCTTACACTACCATGTTCCAGTAAATCTGGAACTCGGCGCCCTTGAGAAACAGTTTTTTGACATCGGATCTGATACCTGTGTTATGATGATTAAAATACTATAATTAATAGACTTTAAAAGAAAACTGGTGTAAGTATTATTTTTTACTTGTTTACTTTGCAACTTATGTTTCTTTTTCAAAATTTAGACATTAACTTTTTTATTAGAGGCAAGGACTGCAGACTAATTTTATACTCATCCGTAATCCAATTTATAAAAATATTTCATTTTTGTACATATCGCTTCAAAATATCTTTTATTTTTTATTATTTTTTTAACGGTACGAATATATAAAATAGCGTCTATGACATATATGTTCCGACATGTAGTCAAGGAATCCATTCTAAAACATCCGTCTGTCATATATCCATCATTCCTTCGTAAATAAACATGTGTTGAATATTAAATAAAAAATAAATAAATTTACCAATTATGTCAGCAATATTAGACTCTTAGACCTATTTTTAATAAACAACAAAGAAAAACACCAACGTTCCAGAATCTGTATAGTAAGTAATTCTTGTTTCATTTAATCACCGAACGTCAAAGAAAAAGTGAAATGCAGAAATTAAGGTAGGTTGGTTTGCTGTTCCTCTGGTAGAATTGTGGCTTTTTTAAATAAAAAAATGGGCTAAGTCGGCAAAGTTGCCAGTTTACAAAACGCATAATTGTATATACATAACTTTGGGAAAATACGCATATTATTATGAAGTTATATTAAGTATGGAATTTTGAACATGAGCATAAATAATTTATAAATGAAAATATACTTATCTTAAATATTTTACCGCATAAATAAAATCTGGAAATAAAGGTGTATTTTTTAAATGTTTTTTGTACGATATTATACAAAATACCTATGCTATGAAACGATATGGACAACGTATTATTTTTTTTATTATAGAAAAATCTAATTCCTTCTTACCAATTGCGGGTGTGTGTGTGGGGGGGGGGGGGGGGGGGGAGCAAACAAAATTATATCCTTTTCATGTCCACAATAAGAATATTTTTTTCTGAGTAAAATGGGAAAGAAACTCTTTTTATTATTTTTTTTTTCATTAAAATAACCAGTAAAGGCTTCATTAGAGAAAAAAAATTAAAAAATACTTTTTAAAATTTAAGTTATCAATTTTTATTCATCTTGACTAACAAAACAGTCTATCCAGATAACTCTCGGCATAGTTTGCAATTTAAGGTTTTAACTAATAATATTTAAAATCACAATTGTAACTGGTTTTATGTAATTATAAAACCTAGTACTTTAACTAGTTAGGCCTGAAACACTAAAATATTTATTTTGTATTGTTTTATTTTAAGATTAAATTCTGTACACTGAAATTGTAACCTCTGTTACTGTAACTTTTCTTAACAAAGAAACGACTTCCATTGTACCAAACAGAAGGTACTACTGAGCTTACTTGAAAATAAAAATATTAGGAAAGATATACTATAGCCATTTTGAATCTGTTCTGCACACATGTGGTGACTGAGCTGAAACATCTGAATTCCCGGTTAGTGTGTTTTCAGTTTGTAACCTCTGTTACATAAGTTTTAAATTTAAATATTGTCATTTTAATTGAAGTTTTATTTTTATTATATGAAATTTAGTTAATTTTATTTAAATAAATGTAAGATTTACATATTTTTTATAAAACTATACAGAATATTAACTATACAGAATATTATTTTTTTGTTGTTGTTAAATGTAACATCTGCTGCCTGAAATATCTGTTACTACCTATTTGTAACAGATATAGATAAATTATCAAAAATTTTGTTTAAAATTCATATGCATAATAAAAACCCATCAAAGTGTAGTGGTGTCATCGTTTTTAGAATAATGCAAATACGCTTCTATTGCCTAACTTGTGCTACTCAATGTAACTCATGTTACAAAAATGTAACCTCTGTTACTATATATAATTTCTGTTACTTGCAATTTTTTTTTATATATTTTTCTTGTTGTATTTGAACTGCTCTCAAAAAATGTACCCCAAACATCAAAAGGCATCTGTTCTTTCAATATACTAAAACTATAATGACCACTTACAAACATATTTACTGCAGGGAATTGGAAATTTTGGCTGAATACACGTAACAGAGGTTACATATTGTTACATAAATTAATCCCTATTATTGTTTTCTTTTAAATATATAACTACATATTAAAGTCTAGTACACTAATCATGATATAATACACTAGAAATAATACTTTGAAAGGAATAAAAATGTTGTAAATTGAGTGGATGTTGTCCTGTAACAGAGGTTACAATACGTACCTTTATGGCATTTTCAGTTGACTGTATTTGTATCCTAACTATGAATTTAGCTATGCTGGAACTGATTTTATAAAGGTTATATACTAGGGTGGAGCGAAAAAAATTAATTTTTTAAAATCAAAAACGGGTAGGTTACAAAAGTTGCCTTTATACTAGTACATCATGGGCGTGCATTATTACCGCTGAAAAAAAATGGCTTGAGTCTGCGCTTTTGGTCCAAAATTCGAAATTTTGGGTAAAATTTGACATTTTTTCAAAAAATTTAAAAAAAATCTATAGAGATGGTTATTAGTTAAAAGTGTTATTTAAACCTTTATTATTAATGACTTAACATATTTAAACGATAAAACGATGTCTTTGTTCTGTATAACTGGAACAAAACTGACAACTTTTGGTGAAAAAAAAGGCGTTGCCGCTCTGTTGTGTTATACAACTAATTGTTTTTTAGAATACAGCTCTTACCTAGTTGCTTTCAAAACTACCCAGGAGGTACCACGTGGAGGTGACTGCATTTCATGTCACAACAATACATAGCTCGACCACCCTACCATCTGAACTCAATGTTTTATTTATACATTGAATTGTGATTTTTTTTATCAAAGATTGGCATGAGTTTTCTATTTATCAACCTAGTACATCTCTTCTTTGAATCCGCAGACTTTGGATGCTGCTGCTGTGATCTCCTTTGCGTATTTTTCTACTGTTTGTGTAAGAGAAGACAAACAGTTTAATTCAGTGCGGATGATATTAATGTAATCTATTCAGCCGTGCATTATCTTCACCAAGATTGCACCCGATAAATGCATATTGATTAGAGGATCTGTTACCACAATACTTTTCCAATGAATAAGATTTATTTAATTATCCGCTTCAAGGTTGATTGTCGATATTTCAGATTTGCGTATGCCATCATTTACTCTCATCTTTCAACCATTATGTGTTGAGCACCTAGCTGTTTAATATGATGGCAATCGTCAGAGAGCATTGAAATAAGAATTTTCTTTGCGTATGCAAAGACACCATTGTCTTAAATAACCTTTTTGTAGTATTTGTTTTATTCCGTTTTGTCTGTTGTTTAACCCCTTGGGGACGAGCGACACGTATACGTGCCACATGAAGCACTCAGAATCCTTGTTTTTTCTCACCTGGAAAATTTTACTGTAAAATTTGCCTTATTTAATCAGCGCATTTTCTCGATTCAAGAAAACACAAATTTCTGTTTTTAAAAAACGGTGACAAAAGATTAAAAAATACGTAAAAGGCTCCCGTCCCGAAGGGGTTAGTAGCCGAATAATTTCCAATGAGTTTTTAGATCCCTTCTTTAACTGTGGATTACATTTGATTGTAAACTATCCTGGGGCCAAACTTGGATAACATAGTACTTTTTGAGTGAACGTAGAGACTCTGATGAGTGCCCATCGAAGGCGGATAATTCTGTTAAATGTTGTCATCCATTCTGCGAGGAACATGTTTAAAATGAACCATTACAGTTGATCATATGTCTCCTCCAAGTCCAGTTAATTTCCTCTGCATCATTTATTAGACAAGGTCGTTGTCAAAAATTATATTCTAACCCACAGGGATGCGCCGGACCAAAAGGAAAATCCTTGTCCACGTGCTTATTCCCTTCTATTTCAATTTTTGAAGTCACAGAGAGTAATTTTCAGACATTATTTCCTGAATTCAAGAAATGTGTACTCAGCACATACCTGCTAGACATTTGCAAAGTTATTTCATCAAGATATTGCTCAGTAGAACTGGCGAATAGGAACCCAAGAAACTTGTCCTACGCAAGATCAATCACAAAGGCGCATAAAATTATTCGCCATTATACATGCACTGATTGATCATCAGAGTCTGGTTCACTCACAAAGTATGTAATCCAAGTATGTCTCAGGATAATTTACACCAAATATAATCCACATCTAAAAAATTGGTCTGAAAACATATGGGAAATTTCTCGGCTACTAAACATCACAGAAAACAGCAAAAAACAAATACTTAAAAAATATATATATAGGACAATGGTAGCTTTTCACATAGAGAGCAAATTCTTATTGCAATTTTGACGACGATCGCCATCACATTAAACAGCAAGCTTTTCATCATATAAAAATTGAAAGAGGTAGAGTAAATGATGGCATACTCAAAGATGAAATACCTAAATGTTGTAAAATGTTGCTGGAACAGAACTCCCAATCACTATGCAGTAACTCGATGCAATTTTGGTGAAGGTACGAGACTGCTGAATAGATTCCATTAATTCCACTGTATTATTCTGCTTATATTATCATACACAAGCAGTAGAAATATACGTGAAGAAGTGTCACAGAAGCATCACCCAACGTCTGTGGATACAGAGAAGAGATGGACTAGGTTGAAACATAGAAAACTTATGCCAGTCTTTGATTAAAAAAATCCCAATTCAATATATAAATAAAACATTGTGCTCAGGGGGTGGTCGAGCTATGCACTGTTGTGTCATAAGATGCAGCCACCTCCACGTGATGCCTCCTGGGTAGATTTGAAAGCATATTCCAAACAACAATTAGTTGTATGACACAACAGAGTGGAAAAGCCTTTTTTTACCAAAAGTTGTCAGTTTTGCTCCCGTTATACAGAACAAAGATATCGCTTTATCGTTTAAATATGTTAAGTCATTAATAATAAACGTTTAAATAACACTTTTAAATAATAGCCAGCTCTATAGGATTTTTTTTATTTTTTTTTGAAAAAATGTCAAATTTTAAACAAAATTTCGACTTTTGGACCAAAAGCGCAGACTTAAGCCATTTTCTTTCAGCGTTAATATTGCACGCAGATGATGTACTAGTATAAAGGCAACTTTTGGCACCTACCCGTTTTTGATTACAAAAAATTCATTTTTTTCGCTCCACCCTATTGTATTCACATATACACAAAAAAAATTATGTTTGGTAAAAACTGCATACTTAAAAAAAGTTTGGGAAAAGGATATAAAATATTATTTTTTCACCCGGGAGTTTCAGAATTTCTTAATTATATTGCGTCTTAACGTATTACCATCGGGAAATGAGAAATCTGGCTTTTAGTCAAAAAACAATATTGACTAAGGGCGTGGCTTCTACCTTACAGAATATAGGTTTATTTTATGTTACCCGTATTTTTTTTTTTTTTTTTTTTTTTTTTTTTTTTTAGTTTGTAAGACATTTGATACTAATTCTGGCTTTTATTAATAACACAAAATTGACTAAGGGCGTGGCTTCTGTCTTACAGAATATGAATTTATACTATCTTGTTCATATTTTTTTAGTTTGTAAGATTTTTTTCCATTAACACCAAAAGGACCGTGAGAGGTCATTTGACACCTACCAAATGACTATATTTCTATTCAAACCAGGAAATTCGGTATAAAATGAGTTTAAAATTCAAATAAAATGAAAAACGTTAGACAAATAAGTTAACCCTTTCAGGTGCAAAGAACTTTTATTCGTAAAATCAGGGATGAGAGCGCTCCGACCCAAATGACCGATTACTACCACTAAATTTTAATAGTATTTCTCGCATAATTTAGTGGCAGAATTTCTGAGATTTAGTAAAGCAGAGAATACTATACAAATTTAGTGGTAGTAATCGGTCATTTGGGTCGAAGCGCACTCATCCCTCTAAAATACTAAATCATGGTTCGTATGGATACCGTTATTTCTCCAGGAAAACTATCAGTATCGTTTTATAGAGAAAAAAAATCTAGGTTAAACGCAGAAAATTTCGCCTTCTTTTAAGAAGAGATTTTCTATAAGAAAATACTGGTGCCGAAATTTTTCTGGCCTGCAAAATTCAAGGAGGCGTACGAACCATGTAAATGATTGAATCACACAAGAATTTAAAAAAAAAACTATTTCAAAATATAGTAAAAACTTCTTATCATGGATTTAATGAAATTAAACTTATCAGTAATGAATTCTGGCGTCAATGTGGCATTTCGCTATTAAAATTAAGTGGGATATACTTCATTCCATCGTCCTTCAAGGGGTTAAACAATTTTGAATATAAATTCTGGTGACAAATATTTTTTTATTAAACTTGAGTAAAATTCCCGGTCTTTTTACAGTTAAATCTGGCTTTTATCCATAAAACAACATTGACTAAGGGGGTGGCTTCTATCTTACAGAATGTGCATTTATATTATGTTGTCCCACCCCCCTTTTTTTAGTTTGTAAGACATTTTATATTAAATCCGTACATTAAAAGACATTTACTGATGGAAAAAGATCAAATTTACCAAATACGTCAAAGAGAAGGGTGGAACTTAAGCTGTTTTAAAACCTAGGGTTCACAAAAACCGATGGCAATGTGTTAATAAATCTTCAAAACAAAAGTTAAACTAGAGTTTTCCTAAAAGCTCACCTTTAAATACAAAATCAAATGAATTTGTTAATAACTTCAGCAATTCCAAAAGACACGCCTCCCACCACCCAAAGAATAAATTTTATTTAAACAAAATTCAAGTCTTAAAACAAATATTGACACGTAAGGTATTATTAAAGCGCATTCTGAAAAATTGAGAAAAAATAATATAAAAGTGTTCATATAAAAATCTCGCTGAAGAATTTCGATAGATTAAGACTTCAAAAGTGGTTTCTGCGACATTCATGAAAAATTAAAAGTATATCATAATATACGATGATTATCTAAAATATCCATTTAAAATTATTTAAAAATGACTTTGTATTTATTATATAATGAGTATCGAGATGATTTAACCCCTTGAAGGGCATCGTCACGGCATCACATAATTATAATCCCAAATTGTCCCATTGGCGCTGGAATTTTATGATGAAAATGTCATCTTTATTAAGTACTCAAGTACGCGGAAATTTACATCTTTACAAATAAAATCTCTTGTTAATACTGGTGTTATTAAATTATTTGAACATTTTACGAATAGATGCACTTTGCCCCTGAAAGGGTTATGGGGTCTCAGGACTCCTAAAATTGGAAAAAAATGACCACTTTCAACGTTTAACATTCTTCGCGATGAGCGTCATTTACAGAATTTTTAATCTTTTATCACCGGTTCTCTAAAGCAGAAATTTTTGACTATCGTAATCAGAGAAAATGTTCTGATTAAATTAGGCAAAGTTTTCGCCAAAAAATAACTGGTGGGAATAACCAAATAGTATTAATTAGACGGGAAAATGTATGCGCGAGTATTTCTCGGGTTGCGCAGCGAAAGGGTTAATATCTTAAAATATATTTTATTTTAAGACATAATTTTAATTGGGATAAAATATACAAATACGTTCTTTTATTTCCGGTATTTAAAAAAGTTCAAGATGTAGAAATAGCATTTACAGGGCGCTCGAAACTGTTAGACATTTGACGAGCAGAAAATCGGCATAACAGATTACGTGCACGATTACAAAATAAATATTGCAACTAAAATAAAAATTTTGGTGCCTACTTATACTCCAGATTGTAATAAATAACCTGAAACTAAATAAATTTGTATTTAAAGCATTTTTACATTTTTAATAGAAAGTTGTATTTAGCTAATGAAAATTTAGAAAAATTCAACAGTGTAATCCCCATATCACAATATTAAAATATTTATTTGCTTAAAAGAATTGCATTGTATTTGTAGTTTTCTGTTATACATTCTGATGACGACTCAGTGAAAAAATTGAAACATGTCAATATAGATTTTTAATTTATTTTTAATGTGTTTTTATAACGTCTTTTAAAAAAATAAATATTTTAATATTGTAATATGGTTATTAGTGGACGTATTTTTGGTTTATTACTCGTACTTATTTACATTAGTATAATCACCTACAAAAAAAAAAAAAAATTGAGCGATAAAAAGGAAATTTTAGGTTCAGCTTACACAGACTATCATGAAACATATGTTTTGAAAATTTCATGAAGAAATATTTAGAAGTTATTGAAATATCGTCCGCGTTATGCCCAAAACGTCATTTGGAGAAAAATGACTTCAAAGTTTCGGTTGGTTGGTTGGTTGGTTGTATTTATGTCGGCCAATTATCTGCACGTGGGATATAGGCCCTAAGGGGGGAGTGCCTTCCGTGGGGGTCTTTCTAAGGGAACCTAACCCGTATTAACGCTTGGAGAACCAAGGTTCGAAGAAAACCACGAAAACTCCGAACGATTAGGCCGACGGGCGCGATTGGGATCGAACCCAGCACCTCCCGTCTATCAGCTTCGAGAGCAGAACCTCTCGGCCACTGGTGGGGCTCAAAGTTTCGGAAACGCCGCTTCAGCTATTGTACGTGTATAAATCTAAAAGCCATAACTTCTCTTCTAATAGGAATTCCACGGAAACAATTATATCGAAATGTTAAGAAAAGATAGGAGTTTACATCTGGAAGAATAAAAATTTCGAGAATTTTAAAGCTTTAAGAGCTCTGAGGCCCCTTAATATAACATATTGGTACTGTATTTAAATGATTATTTAAGGACGTTACAGCAAAATAATTTATTTATTGATATTTCTGATGTTAATATGTTTTTAGTATATAACATATTGTTCTACATTGTTTAGTTATAGAATTATGGGGAAGTGGTCTATAATCAGATGAACTCGATTATCAAACACAAGCCTTTTTAAAAGATTCTGCTGAATGGATTTTGATGGGGTTTCCATTGTTTCTTAGATAATAAAACGGCGAAGGTTTTAATATGTAGTGTATGGTTCGACGTTGTTTAGTTAAAAAACTATGGGGGAAAGTTTTATACCATATAAACCCAATTATAAACGATTAGCCTTTCAAAAATGTTCTTACTGCACGGATTTTGATGAAAATTTGCACTGTTAGATAATTTTTCAGGGATGGAATTTTGATCAAAAATTAGGACGCCTGGAGAGTTTAAAAAATCTAAAAAAGTTGAAAAACATGTTTTGAGAAAAGCAGATTTAACACGTTCACGCCTGCGCGGTGGGTCACACTTGTCTGTCTCAGAGCTGCCAAATCCCCGGCTTTTTCGAAACCAGTATTTTAATACAGGAAATGTTGTTTTATTTAATTAGAACAATTGGGCGATTTAAAGGAACAACATTTTCTCTAAAATAACAGTGGTGTGAAAAAGTCAGAGACTTGACAACTCTGAGACTGACGAGTGTGATCCACCGCGCCGGCGTAAACGTGTTAAAGTATATTAAAATGCCGAAAAATAGCTATTTTACACAATTCAAACGCTTGTAACTTTACGAAAAATAATCGCATCTATATGCGGTTTTTGGCAAATGGCTCAGAACAAACTGGAGAAGAATCATATGCACAAAACTAATTTTCTATTTTGTGGACGATTTTTGCTCAACTAAAGGTCCACCTTACCCCTTTCAGGGCAAAGCATTTCCACTGCAAAAATGTTGAAATGAATGAATGACACCGGAATTTACAAAAAAAAAAAATATATTGGTAAATAAGAAAAAGTTGTATTCCACAAATATAATAAACCTAAATTTTTTTCACAAAATTTCTGGTGCCAATGTGGCGTTTGGGAAGGTGGTTTTACAAATATACCACCGCTCCTCAAAGGGTTAAAGCACATAAAAGAGACAGGATAATGACAGTCAATAAAACTACTTGCCAATATACAGCTGGGAAACTGTAAATTTTACTCGTCCATGCTTGTTTTTGCGAAAACAACAATTGAAATCAGCTTCATTGATGATGGTACTTTTCAGAGGTGGACATTTTGAGGTAAATGATTTTCACCAGATGTTAGAAACATTACTTTCATTTTATGAGAGGGGAATGGCAACAGAAACAAACGACATTTTAGGTAGATTTCGTAAGAAATACTACATATTGCAGTCGTTACCATGGTGCGACTTTTTAAAAATTCCTTCATAACTTTTCATTACATGACCCCAGGAACCCAAAATCACCCCCACCTAAAAAGTTTATATATATATATATGTATGTACTAAATTTTGTCCTCACGATAAAAGTCGCAATTATGCACGGAACACCTTCAAACTCGCCAACAACTTTAAGATGGCTAATTTCTCGGCGGGGATTGAAAATGAGCAAAATCGGCCCAAGGGAATGGGAATTGGGAAGGTTAAAAATTTTGAATATCGTCTTAACATGATTCTGATAAAACCAGCTTTTACACAACAATGGCAGGAAAAAATAAATATTTTTCGTTATAGCTGTTGCCAACAATTTAAAAAAGCAATAAAATTCTCACCACAACAATTACTTTTCTAATGCAATGTTTTCACGTGAAAAATTAAATTAGATAAACAGTTTGACGAATTGAAAACAAATTGAATATTACGTCATAAGTTTTCTAGAGCAAGATTTCTGCATGAAAATTCAAAATGAAATAAATAGTTTGACAAATTAAAAAAAAAAAAAAAAAAAAAAAAATACTGCGTCATATTGAAAATATAATGGACCACAGCAGGTGAATATGTAACGTCATGTGAGTTTGAAGAAACGTAGTAAAACATGATTAAAACCCGAGTATGGAATTATTAACATATTTTAACACTTTGAGGTTCTCTGAATTTAATTTAGCGATTTTTAAACCTATTCCATATACATGCGTGTGTGTATTTGTGTATATTAGAATTTTCACAAAATGTTTAGTTCCCTGGAGCTCATTCTTAGCGAAGGAACTGGGTTTATCTCTAATCTTGATTTAAGTTTTGTTGGTGAATTTAGTACTTAACTTCGAAATCTACCTCCGCCTGTAGGCCCGAGCCGGCAGGGATTTTTTTTTATTATTTTTTCAGAACATTATAAACAATAAAAAGTTTTACTTTCCAATTTTTAATATTATATAATATATTTTTTTAATAATTTAAGCAACAATTTATCGCAAATATATTTGGAAGGTCAGCTTTTACGAACTACTTTTTTGATAATGTGTAGGCAAGGACATACAAGAGAACAGCAATTATCACATTAAAAATTGCTTAAATGGCTTATACTTGTAAATAACATGGTTTATCTCATTATAAAACATAAAAGTATGTAATTACAGTACTTCAATTTTCTGTTTTATTTTTATAAATGTTTCTTCATTAATTTTTAAGCGGAGACAGGAATTTCACTTTTTAGAGAAAATGACGCAACTAGCGTAGCCATTCTTTGTATCTTTGTAAATTTGATTTGTATTCTTTGTAAATTTGAAGTCACAATTTTTATTATTCAGACAGTCTCTGATGTTACATTTATACATATTTTATATCGTACCACTGTCCCAAGAGGGCTGAGAAACAAAAGAAAAATTACCAAATTTCAATTTTTGTGTTACTGAAGGGGATAGAAAAATGAAAGTACGCATGGCGGTTACTTTTTATATGGAAATTCTCGCTAAGAACGGTTTCTAAAAAATAGAAATTTAAAAGGTTTAAATGAGTGGAAAATGTTCTAAAACCATTCTAAATTGCGATATATTTGGAGTTGTTACGGATAGAAACTGCAAATTTGACATGGATGATGTTACTTTTAAATGGTAAAAATCGCACAGAAGAGTTTTTCTAAAATTAAAAATTTTGGTGCAGGAGCAGAAATGTTCTAAAATTGCAATTTCTGTGACCCAGTAGGGGTTAGAAACTTTTAATTTGGCATAGAAATTACTTTTAAGATGTAAATGTTGCCTGAGAATGGTTTCTAAGAAATTCGAAACTTAAAAGTATTAAAAGAGCTCGAAAACTTCTTTAAATCTTTTTTAATGGCGATTATTTTGGAACTGTTATGGATAGAAATTGCAAATTTGACATAGATCGATAGGCGGCAGCACAGACAATCACCTTATCGAATTGGATACTGAAATCCCAGAATTAGTTAAAATGTGATTTCCATATTAAAATGCGACTGGTCTGCCAAGTCACATCTTGATGTAAAACAGCTGGAAACCAAATTTTAGTGGTTGAATCGAAGGTTTACCATCGTGGTTTCCTGCTCCCAGTCCTCCATGTTTTCATACTTTGGGTTTCAGGAAAACACAATGATAAACGTACCGATCACTGACTGAAATCAAGTCTGCAGATTCTTTCCGCCAAGATATCATTTGGTAGACGAGGTGCATTTTAATATGCTAATCGAGTACTGTCTAATACTGAAATTTCAGCTTCCAACTCAATGAGATGATTATCCGTGAATCCGCTTCCCGGTCTAACATAACTGTTACTTCTAAGACGTAAATGCTCGAACAGAACAGTTAAAAAAATCCAAAATTTAAATTCTGCAAAAACTTTCTAAAATTGCGATTTCTATAATACTATTGTGTCTAGAAACTTAAAGTTCGGCATTTTGGTTACTTTTAAAATGTAAATTCTCGCTAAGAATGGTTTCTAGAAATTCGAAAAGGTAAAATGAGTCGAAAACATTCTAAATGGAAGGTAGTATGTTTATGAAACCGCTTAATTTTAATTCCCAAATGACACATTTGCACCAGAATTTTGGTATTAAAAAAAAAAAAAATCGGTTTATTATGTGTATGAAATATCGCTTTTTCTTATTTACAAATATTTTTTTTTTTAAATTCCGGCGTCAGTCCTGAATTTCATCCCTTTAGCAATGGAATAGCTTTGCCCCTGAAAGGGTTAAGGCGTAAATTCTGGGACAGGTCAGTTATAAATTTCATACCGTAATTTCCGGCGTATAATCTTCGGATAAAACATTCATTTTTCGAGCCAGAATTTTTTTTTTACAAAATGTAACTTTTTAAATCGCGGTAAATATTTGTCTTCAACAACTAAATAAAATTTCTGGGTCCAAACAGAATCGTTTGATCCGTGGATTATACACCGGAAATTACGGTAATTTAAAACGGTGAAATGCGCGGAAATCGTACTAAAATAAGGATTACTTTGGAATTACTGAACCGATTTTAAAACTTCCTTCAGGGAAAAATATATGTGTTAGTCTCTGGTGAAAAAACTTCTTAAAAACACAAAAAATACAGAAATTTGTAAAGTCTTTCAAAAGAATCAAAGACCATCAGCATTAAATTTTAGTCTCTGCTTAAAACTGGTTTACCTTTACATCAGTGCATTTACTCTTAGAATTGTGCAAGAGTCAGAAACGTTTAAAAATTTCCTTTCGATATCTTGAGGTTAGAAAATGAAATTTTACATTGTGGTTACCTTTCAGATATTAATGTTCGCTAATAGCGGTTCCTAAGATATATGTAAAATTTAATAGTAAATTCCCTAATTTAATCGCTTGAATCCATTGATATCTCATGATAAAATAAACGAGAAATTTCAGTTAAATTATAGTGGTAACAATTTTTTTTCAATAAGTAACTAGTCTAGATCTTTTTAAAATTGACGCGAACTTTCCTATGCATTCTAAAATGACATTAAGAGGAAATAAAAATTCATATCATTGCCTTCACATGAAATGTAACACGTTACACGTAAACTTACTTAACGATGCATCAACCATGGAACTGTTAATAAAAAGGAACAGACATACCCTTAAAATAGTGAAGCTTCAACTGTAACCGCTTTCGCAGGGTTTGATTACCGCCGGGAAAAACTTCTACCAGTAAATTGAAATAGAATTTTTTCCACATTTAAGCGCTATATTGATGCAAAATTTCAGTCATAAATAAAAGCAGAAATAGATATTCATTTTTACTGGTGGAAGTTCGCTTTAGCGATAGTTAGGCCCTCTGTTTCCACCATATTGTGACAACCTCCTATCAGTGTCAGTAAAGAGAAGTATAATACCTGTGCTAACTGACACCAGTAAAAACAAATAGAAAATTTTACCATATTTGTAAGAATATATTTTCATGAATAAGACGCTTAAATAAGACGAAATTTTCTTTTCAAATTTACTGGTGGGAAGTTTGCAACGGCGGTAATCATAAACTGTTGATCCGATTTAACCCTTCACGGTCGCTTAATATTTGGAAAAACCATCAAAAAAGTACCTATTTCTTTCATTACAGAAATTGAAATAATTACAAGGTTTCTAAATAAAATCTGCAATTCATTTTTTAATGTGAAAAAAAAAAGATGTTATAGAACACATTCCCATTTGTAGAAAAGCCATCATGCGAGAATTCTGTGTTTGTTTTACCCCATACAAATTAATGCGAATAAGACCTTCATTTTTCACATCTTAGATCTTTATTTATCATCATCACACAAGTTTTACAAATTTTTACGTATAATATTTGAAATAATATATATACATTAAATTTTGATTATTAATAATTTTTTTTAAGTGTTATATATTTCGAAACATGCATAGCTGCCAACTTTTACGCTTTTTTGCTAACACTAAAATTTAATAGAGATTTTTGCCTCGTTTAATAATGAGATTTTAACGATTAAATAAGACAATATTTCCTACAACATATTAGTATTAGGAAGAAAGAGTAAAAGTTGGCAGTTATGAACATGCAACATAAATCCCGGAACTACAATCAGCGCCAAAAGCCAAACTCAAACAGTAATATTCAAAGACTTCACACGGAAATGCCACTTACATTTTTCTGGTTTCTTGAAGTTTTTACAGTAATTAAATCTCCAGTCCGGAAATATGACGGGCACGAGAAATAACGAACGACACCTCAGCCCGTGATATTGACGGGGGCGAGAATTAAGGGGTTAAAAACCATGGAACTATTAAAAAAGAGGAACTGACATATTCTTAAAATAGTGAAGCTTCAACTGTAACCGCTTTCACAACGGCTGATTACCTCCGGTGGAAACTTCCACCAGTAAATTTATATAGAAATTTTCTCCGCATTTAAAGGCCTTATTAATGCAAAATTTCAGTCATAAATAATGGCAGAAACAAATTTTAATTTTTACTAATGGAAGTTTACTTTTGCGGTAGTCAGACCCTGCGTTTCCGCCATATTGTGACAACCAGTGCTAAAAACTGACTGTTTTATCAGTGAAACTGACACCAGTAAAAACAAATAGAAGTTTTTAGCACATTTATGATAAAATGTTTTTATCAATAAGACGCTTAAATAAGACAAAATTTTCTATTCAATTTTACTGGTGGGAAGTTCGCCCCCGTCGGTTTTCAGAAACTGTAGATCCGATTTTAAAAAAAGCAGTCGCCATCTTGTGACAACTTCCTCAGTTACTTCACCTGCATCTGGTAAACAATACACTATATGTCTCCTCCACTTTATTCATAACTCCATTTCATCAGCGAACTGAGTCGCTGAATTAATACACACTATTCGCACGTCGTTTTTCTTCCCGATGCGGCTCAAAACGGAGTGCGGCGTGCATCTTCACCATACGTACTCGGTCCACATTGGACTCAGGTATTTCTCAGTATATTTTCCAGTAGGAAATTTTGAATATTCTAATGCCGGTCGCTATCTCATAGAAACATGGAATTTAACACTAGAACCGCCGGAAAATTTACTGAAGTGTTATAAAAATATTTTACACCGGAAATTTTAATTGAAACTACTTAACATATTTATTTAACTTATTTCTCCGTGGTACATTTTAAACTTATTTTAGAAAGAAATTTCTGGTGATAATCGAAGTACTTTTATTTGGTAGCGGTCAAAATGACCGCTACGACGGTTATAGTGTTAATCCGTTTAAGGTCAAGCATCCTATTAAAAGAACACGTCTTTTCATTGTGTATTATTTTGTCTTAAGTTAGTTGTTAGTTTTGTAATTATCTCCAGGTAATAATGATATTGTCCTAATCATAATAATATTATTAATGCAAACGTGAAAAAATGTTTGGCTAATCCAGCGTCAACACGGAGCAGGATTCAATTTTACTGGTGGGAAGTTCGCCCCCGTCGGTTTTCAGAAACTGTAGATCCGATTTTAAAAAAGATGTCGCCATCTTGTGACAACCTCCTCAGTTACTTCACTCGCATCTGGTAAAAAATACACTATATGTCCCCTCCACTTTATTCATAACTCCATTTCATCAGCGAACTGAGTCGCTGAATTAATACACACTATTCGCACGTCGTTTTTCTTCCCGATGCGGCTCAAAACGGAGTGCGGCGTTCATCTTCACCATGCGTACTCGGTCCAGATTGGACTCAGGTATTTCTCAGTATATTTTCCAGTAGGAAATTTTGAATATTCTAATGCCGGTCGCTATCTCATAGAAACATGGAATTTAACACTAGAACCGCCGGAAATTTTACTGAAGTGTTATAAAAATATTTTACACCGGAAATTTTAATTGAAACTACTTAACTTATTTATTTAACTTATTTCTCCGTGGTACATTTTAAACTTATTTTAGAAAGAAATTTCTGGTGATAATAGAAATATTTTTATTTGGTAGCGGTCAAAATGACCGCTACGGCGGTTCTAGTGTTAATCCGTTTAAGGTCAAGCATCCTATTAAAAGAACATTAAATTAGATCCTATTAACAAGATCCTATTAAAAGAAGTCTTTTCATTGTGTATTATTTTGTCTTACGTTAGTTGTCAGTTTTGTAATTATCTCCAGGTAATAATGATATTGTCCTAATCATAATAATATTATTAATGCAAACGTGAGAAAATGTTTGGCTAATCCAGCGTCAACACGGAGCATTAAATTTTTTTGTATTCATTGTCCAATAGATATATTTTCCTCCATGTGCAAAAATTTCCCTTTAGTTAATAAAATTTACATATTTGTTTAATTATAATAAATCAATTAAAGTTGTAAAAATAAAACTTATTTTCAATCAAATGCAATACTGTAATATCCATTGAGTTTGTAAATCAGTGGTATTTCAAAGACAAAAAAAATGTTAACTTATTAAAATTTTATTTGACATTGCAGCAATATTAACCTTACTAAAAATATTTTGAACACTGGAAGCTATCGCTGATACTTGAACTTAAATACAAATATTGGTAAAATATTCGTTTTACATTGAAAATACTTTATAATTAAACGTCAATACAGCAGAAATAATGCTACACATTGCATTTATCTCCAACAAAACAATATTGCAAAAACATTTATTTTTTCCTGGAAATACTACAAGTAAAATTACAAAGTATTTTTCCAATATAGCGAAAACATGTGCAAAATGTAAATTGACAAAAAATACTTTGCAATTTCACTATTAATATTTTCGACATAAAGTAAATATTTTTACAATACTAGGGGGATCTGCTCCCCCTGCTCGCTACGCTCACAAACACCCCGCGAAATCTCTTCGAAATTCCGTTCGGTATCGCGATACGGTTTCGTTATCGCAAAGTATTTTCTATGCATTCAATTCTTAGATTCCACTTCGTAAAAACTACTCCACCCCCCCCCCTCCAATTTTTGAAGCTCATTCGTTTTTAAATTTTTTATTATGTGCTATAAACTATCGTAAAATTTCAAACAGATCGTCTTGTTACATTTTATAATTTTGTTCGCGCCCCTCTTCCTCCCCCTCCCCCCGAAATGTGACGCGCCATTATTTTTTATGATTTTTTATCACGGGTTATAAACTATCTTAAACTTTAAAACAGATCGCCTTGTTAGATATCCAAATTGTAACAAAATCGCTTTGTGTTAATTCCACATTCCACCATCAGGGATCGCACTCTATTCTTAACAAAACTGTATCTGAACGAAACTCCGTTAAACATCTTATCTTATCAGTAGATATATTACTCGAGGGGGGTGGCATCTTAAGCAAGAATTTAAGATATTTGATGAAATTACTATTCGAAAATAGTGGTAACTAAATTTTTGACATTTTTATATTACATAAGTGGAGTGAATAACTAACATTTATGCTGTATTTTTAAATATTTTAGACTGTTCTGAAGAATGCTACCATAAAAACTACGTGACTGCCTTTTAAAATGGGCATTTAATAGAAATAAACCAATTAGTGAAATAATAATTAATATCTCGGCTTGTAATTAAGATATAAGAATAATTTTTAGAATATCTGAAAGGAGAATTTTTTTTATTGCTTAACATCTGCTGCTGGAAACCCTGTCTTTCTCATTCTGGCAACCCGTGACTCGCATGAAATAAAAGAAATTTTTTATCGATCGATTTTTAGACGATTTTTTCTGTTCTACCGTACACATCGGAATCATTTTTTGAATTTCTGAAAGTAAATTTTTTTCTGCCTGTGTGATTTTTGAGTTTTTCGGACCGGTAGTTTCTAACATAGATTAAGGACCAAGATGGGACATTTACGGCAAAATCTGTAATGGCAACAGTACTAGCGTCACTATCGACAAGGGGGGAGAGTTAACAAGCCTCCGAAATTTACCTATGTAGAAGAAATATGTTTACCCTCTATGCTTTGATCTTTGAATATGTATTCTTTCCTAAAACAAAGCAGATGTCAGAAGATATTCTATTCATGCTTGCTTTATTTATTTAGCTGGGTTTTTTTTTTTTTTTTACCGTACCATGTATTGTTTACTTTTAACTTACAAAATGATAATTAGACTAATAATATAAAAGAAAACCCGCAGAAAATTCTGTTAAGAATGCAAATATGCAAGTTTATAAGATTAAATTATAAAAAATCAAATTCAGGTATTGTGTCAATTTATTCATATCGAATAAAATTTTATTGAGTGTAATGTCGCTACCTCTATTTATTTTTAACTGTTAGATTTATACAATTCTAAAAGTTTGTCGAAAGTAATTTTTCCCAATCTGTAATATTATTATTATTATGTCTTATATTATAATTAAGACATTATTAATAAGTTAATATTATATATATTATTGAATTAATTGTACGATATTTACATTAAAAACAATATTTTTATTTTATCTGCAAGAAAATGAAAATGCATAAATTTTAAACGATTATTGTAACGATTGTTCAATACTTTAAACTTCATAAATTAATAAAACATGGGCTATAAAAATTTTCCTACCAAAGGGGAATAATTATGAAATTTATGTGGGACTTGTAGAGTGCAATATTTCGTATATTTTTATATTACACCATTGCTTTTGATATATAGCATTCAAGACGAAATTTTTACCTTGTTTTTCGTTCCACTTAAACCGTTCACTCATCATGTAAAAAAAAAGCATATATCCGTGCATGAACATAGAATAGATATTAGATATATAAAATAGAATATCTATTCTATGTTCATAGTATCGGTGTAAGATTCTATCGAAAATGTAAACATGCAACATTAAAAAAAAGAAAGATTACAATAAGGTAGATAATAATAAGCATACTACAAGGATGGGGAGATTCTACCCCATTGTCACTAAAGGCGCTACGATCGCAATCGCATTACCATTACGCTCTATGGAAGTGTCCGATCTTGGATGTTAATCTATGGTTTCTAAAATGCGAGTAGATTTAAAAAGCCCCAAATCACTTTTTGGATGCGGTTTCGCGGTATCTAAGCAGATTTTCATTGGTCCAATTCCAAATCGTTTGGCCCATTTCCAAATACTTATTTTTTTTATATAGAGAAGGATTTTCATGTTGTTGGAGATAATTAGAACGTATGGCAATATTTCTGCAGTATTAAAGATTCATTAGACATATTACCAATGTAAATCCAATATTTTACCGATTTTGGCATTTCAGTTCACTTATCCTTAATAGCGATCAATGTTGAAAATTAAACATACTTTTGTATTCAAAATGTATACCAGAATTTTTAATAATAATTTTCACTTCATTTAATGGAAGATTTTTGCGATTAATTAAAATGAAAATTACTCTTTCAATAGTCTGGTAAAATATTTGAATTCAGAATCCCGCTAAATTGGCAACACTGGTATCAACGAATGCAAATATTGGCACAATATAATTAACATAACTGATACTGATTTGCAGGGTAATTGTGTTTGTGGATTTTTATAATCGCTGTTTCCAAATAGCGATCGCAGACTTATTTAAACACAGATGTATAAGGCGAATAATACTATTAGGATGAAATCGTGGATTAAAAAAATTAGAAACACAATCACTCCTGGTTTTTTGCTTCAGGTATTTTTTGTAAAGTTAACATTGCTGTACCTATTATTACTGAATAGTCAAATCAATTTTCACATTTTTTTTTTCATTTCAAATACCATGGTATTATAAAAGCAAAAAATAATTCTATTTTTTCTTTTGAGTCAAAGTAGGTTTTATTTTTATAACTTTTATTTTTTGTATTACAAACAATTAAAATATGTAAATAATTTTAACGTTCATGCCGGTCTTTACCTAACCTGTTTTAGGCCGGTTTGCCTAACGTTTTAATGCCGGTAGGAAATCGAAATTTTTTAATTAGAATATTGCAAAACTGATAAATCTGTCAAGCACAGGAAATACATGAAGAGAAATAGAAATGGAGTTTTTTTTAAATTAAAATAATGCAAATCTGATAAATCCGTCAAACGCAGGAAATACATGAAAAGAAATAGAAATGGAGTATTTTTTAATTCAAAAATTTCGATTTCATACCGGAAATTTTCAAAGAAGATTTTTTCCCTTAGGTTGTCATGAAATGTCTGCCTTAAATAAAGAAAGGAATAGCATGGGAATTTTCTGGTATGAATTAGAAATTTTGAAATAGAAAGGGCCAAATTGGCCCCCTGATGTTTGTACCTCAACACGTCACTTGCGCCCATACATTCCTCTACAATAAATGATTGTTACAGTGTCCTGTACCAACCCTTAAAGATTGTACTATGAATTTAGAATCACCCTGTATACTATCATTACTACATTAACCCCTTGAGGTGCAAGCAATTGCGTTTGTGTAATACTGAATTCCCACCGGAAATTTAGAAAAAAGTTATTTCACAATCAGGAAAAGCAATTTTACGACTTTTTCCACCAAAGTTATAAAAGTAAAATTTCATAAAATTTTTCTAGTGCAAAACTTCATTAATAGTACGTGGGATATATGTTTTATCCCACCGCCCCTCAAGGGTTTAAGATAATAATAAAACTGATTGTTTGAGAACATTCTAAAATTCATACCAGAAAAACTCCAGTGCTGATCTGAACCGAGCACGTACTGCGAATACAGTGTAGCCCCTGGTCGTCATAATCTGGACCATTTTATATTGCGTATAATACCCAGCTCCTATAAAACTAGAACTCGGTGTTCTTGACAGACGCATTATAGCTAACATGGAACGGTTATATGCAGAATGATTAACATATTATGACCAATCGACTCTATCAGAAAACTGGTGTCGATGTAATTTATTTTTTAAGACCATTATTTACAATTTTATGATATTCTGATATTCTTTTTCAAAATTTAGACGTTAAGCTTTTGTTTACGGGCCGGAACTGGAGACTATTTTTATAGTCATTCACGCTAAAATTTACACAAAAATGTGCTTTGAGGTAGGTATTCCTGCAAAATATGGCAGAGGTTTTTTTTTTTTTTCGAATGGTACGAAAAGATGAACATATAATCGCTGGGACATATATGTCTTGACCGTAGTCAAAGAATCTTCTCTAAAACGACCATCAGCTATATTCCCCAAGCCCTTGGTAAATCCTAGTGTGTTGAAAAAAAACATTAACTCGAAAACAGGGATTTGGCTTTTCAGAATTTAGTGCCGCCCCTCATGAAAAAAAAAATATGTATATAAATATAGATAGTACAAAACATATTTCAGTTTTAAGACTTAAAACACACGTTTTTATTTTGTATAAAATGACGTCATCCGCATCCGCTGAAGAGTTTCACACTTACTATATCCAATTTTAAACAATATTTACAGTAAAGTATACATATGATGTCACTATCACTGAATAATACACAAATTCAGAAAAAAAGAGATATCGTCATTCGGGAAACTCGACAAACAAAATCGTCTATCTAATATAATATCTTTATAATAGCTCCATTTTTTATCAGAAATCGTTCATTTATATATTTTTTAAATTAGCATGTATTTTAATTGCATTTTTTTTTTCAGCTGTTATGGAAAAATTGCAACAAAAAGATACAATTACTATTTTCCAACTATTTTTCTTTTACTTTCAACAGAAATAGTGTACTTCAGTTGCACACTATAAAATAAATGGTGCTAAAACTACAAAAAAATTAATATCTCAAAAATAAATTGAGCTGCAGTTTTAAAAAAATATTGCATTTAAAAGTACTTTTTTCCAAATACGATGTATAAAAATGAAAAATGTTCGATGCTTAGAAGTTTCAAAAAATGCAGTACAGATTATCCGTATTTAACCGTACAATGATTCATTTGCTTTGTTTTATATAACCTAACGTTATTTTTTAGAGACGATATTTAAATTGCTGGCCGGAAGAAATAGAATATCGAGGGCTAAAATTAGACACCGAAAGCCTATACCAGAAAATATTGAATAAAAATAAATTTTTGTGTGCGCCAGCCAGTGTTACTAACTTATGCACTTCTTTAACTCATTAAAGCCGGTTGGCAAGAAAACTTGCCATGCAAAGTGAACAAGATTTTTAAATTTCAATTCCAGCATTTTAGTTTGCAAATTATCACATTATCTAATTTCACATTTTGAGCGATTAAATAATTCAAAATTACAAAGTTGCAAAAACTGGTATCGAAGAATTAACAAAGATTCGTCGTTACTGGGTAAATAAAAAAAAAAAAAAAAGAAGAAACAACCATTCAACTAGAATTTCTGTATTGTAATTTTTCTGTTATGTAGTCACGGAATGTCACACAAAAAATACAACATAGGAATTTTAGTAGAATTGTACGCTTTGAAGGTAGCTTTTTTGCATAAAAATGAGGCTAAGTCGGCCATGCTGCCTCTCACTCTACACATATATAATGCTTTTAAAAGGTGTAATAAGAAAACAAGCCCAGTGCATCAGGCACATTCTGATTCTCATACTTTTTGATAAAACTATATATATATATATATGGATGTACATCCAGTTTATTATCTGATTTATATCACTATGAACGTACTTTTACTAATAGTAATCTACATTTATATCATTATATTGATGACATAATTTTAATTCCCACTCATCAAACTAATATTTCTCATTTTCCAGTAGATTATCCTACTAATTTAGAATTAACGGAAAACCTCTTATCTAGCAATACAATTAACTTTTTAGATCTTAAAATTACAATAAAAGAAAACAAAACAATAACTGACAAACATATATGACAAACGTAAAGAATTTAAATTAAAAGTTAATACATTTACTAAACCCTTGGGAACAAGGGACCGGTACTCGTGACGCGTAAGGTGCTCAGAATCAATGATTATTCTCACCAGTAAATTTTTATTGTAAATTTTGCCTTATTTAATCCGAGCATTTTCCCGATTCAATTAGGCACAAATTTCTATTTTTAAAAACCGGAGATAAAAGATTAAAAATTCTGTAAAAGACGCTCGTTCCGAAGGGTCTAATTTTAAATCTTGTCTTCATAATTCTGTGTATCGTAATATAATCCTTAACCCATGAAAGACTGGCGTTGCGTTTTCGCAACATCATATTTATGATTAAAAAAAAAATTTCATACCAGTAAAAGAGAAAAATAAAAATTACTTTATTTAATTAACACATTTTAGTGACTCATAAAGGAAAAGTAGGTGTTGAACAAAAAGTAAAGTGAACTGATTAAAATTCCTGTAAAACGTGCTGGTCCTTAAGGGGTTAATCATTTATATAGAATAAAGTGTTTATGTTCTTCTCATCTAATTAACAACAATGTTAAAAAACTAATTTATGATGCATTAAATCATGGTTTTCCAAAAAAATTCATATATTCTTTAACATATAATTAGTACTTAAATGATCTCAAAGCCAAATTAACACACCCGTAAAAAAAAAAAATTACAAAAAAATATATAAAATAAGAAAATAATTATAAAAAATTAAAAATGCAAAATAAAAATAAAAAATTATTATAGGACGGATGGGTGGGTAGATGTTAGATTACGGAGCAGGGTGGAGTTTTCTGGATAATATGCAATGGTTAATTTATTTAAAAAATGGTGCATTTGCTTTATAACTACGTTGCTAATACATATTTTATAATGGATGTTGAATCGATACTCTTACATGTACAAAGGTAGTTATATTTTTATATTTATCAATTCATATTAAATGTATTCATATTCATTAATATTTAATAATGTTAACAATTAACTTTTATTTAAATTTTAGCCTACTCAGGGCAATATCATATTAATTTCTAATACAAAGTATACTATCTTAAATGAGAATACAATCATAGCTGCTTACTTTTGCGCTTTCTTCTTACAATTAAAATTTTATAGTAAATGTTGTCTTATTTAATCGTCGAAATCTCACGATTAAACAAGACGAAAATCTCTATTAAATTTTAGCGGTAGCGTAAAAACGTAAAAGTTGGCAGCTATGATAAAATGCATGTTTTAACAAATTTATTATTTGTTCTTCACTGCCCCCTAAAATTATTTGTATTTAATTTTTAAGAAAGTTTGTAGACACATTACATGTAACTAATTAATTTCAAAATTTAATTATTATTAATACCTTATCATCTAAATTTTAATAATTTTGTGTATTATTATTATAAATTAATTTAAGTGATGATGCAATGTTGTCACAGGAATTTAAATTGTGATATGATATAGCCAGTTACAAATATTTATGTAAAACATTAGTAATCATCAATTTCACCATTTTACATATCATTTTTATTTAATATATCAATTACTCATTAATTTCTAATACAATTGTATATATTTATTAACATATTTTTAAATATTATTAGATTATCATATATCTATCTCTAAACAGTAGTTGCTTTAAAATTTTATCCATTAATAGTTATGAAATTTTTTATTATATAAGTTTTTATTTTACTCATACGTCAATAGTTGGCAGCACCAATCTGATTCATTTGAATACATGGAGCAGTTCAGTCTCAATTCTAAATTATCTATAGAGGGTGATGGTTATATATAATGGGAGTGTGCTTGGCTATGCTGTATATTTTTTAACCTTGGTCCACCATCATATAAAGAACTTTTTTGGCAACACGTGCTGGTGATTTCCAATAATTGTATTATATTATGCCTCATGCCAAGACAGTATGGATTTTAATTTGGTAATTTGTTTTTATTTTTTCTCTGTCTTTTTAATCTTGTTTTATTTTAAACTTAATTGGTGTTTTGTGGTTTATTTCTCTGTTTTATATGTGTGATAGTCGCAAATACATATTCTTTAGCTAATTTATGGCTAATATGAAGATGACACCACACATTTTATTTGAGGAACTTTAGGCACTTGGGATCCGATGATTCTGCCTAAGTTCTACAAATTTCCATTATTCCATTTCTATTATTCAATCTCTGCTGTTTTTTACTGTGTTTTCGGAATCTTTGTTAACCCCTTCGGAACGAGCGTCTTTTACAGAATTCTTAATCTTTAATCACCGGTTTTAAAAACAGAAATTTGTGCCTAATATAATCGGGAAAATGCTCGGATTAAAAAGGCAAAATTTACAATAAAAATTTACTGGTGAGAATAATCCCTGATTCTGAGCACCTTACGCGGCACGAATACTGTATTTTTGTCTATTTGTTAATGTCATTTTATTTATAATTTCACAGTTTTTATTGGTGGTAGGTAATGGGTATTTAATGGATATATATATATATATATATATATATATACACTGGTCATCAAAATTAAAGGATAATGAGAAAAAATATGTTTACCAAGTTAAAGTTGCAACCAATGCCCAATGCTGAAATTATTTATGTTAATTAAATACTATTTAACTTAAAATTGCACTTCCGCGCATACGTTAGCGTCGGAAATTTGCAAATTAGATACTTGACAATGTGGTGCCCAATGAACGTATGTTAGAATTCTGGTTCGTAGTGTTGTTTAAGGTGAATGTGGTGCTGAGTGTGATCAGTGTTCATTAGTTATGACTCAAAGGCATAATTTATGTTAAGGTCAAAAGTGGAGAATAATTGGTAGAACCGATATATATGTAATATATATATATATTGGTAAAACAGTAGTATTTTGGAATATGAAATGGAATATAATATATTCGTCTTTAAAATTTATCTTTACTTAATGAACACCAAATACTTTAATTTTAAAATAAGAACTTCAATATTTAATTTGCTCATTTTTAATGCTTTTATTTTAACCAAAATGTGTGATGTCGCACTTCTTTGTTACAAACTGTCACAAATTTACGAATCTTCTTCCCCCCCCCCCCCCCAAGCATGACTTCATTTGCGGATGGCCCCATAGATGAAAGTATTGTAATTGAAAAAAAAATCGGACATATATAATATACACTACACAATATCTATGATGTCAAACAATAAAGAAAGATTTTCTTTTTATTGTAGAGAAATCTAATTTCTTTTTTATGAACTTCGGGGTTTCAGAATTTCTTAAATATATTGCTTCTTATTAAATCTCAGAAACAAAAGTAGTTTTACGGAAAGCTGATTTTTAAACATAAAGTCAAATCAATTGACCAATAATTTAAACAATTCCAAAACAGGCCCCTTTCCCACAAATAAAGAAATATAAATATTTACTCAAAAGTTCTTGTTAAAGCGCATTCTGAAAAATTTAAGAAAAAAGAACGGAACAGTTTTCATGTGTAAAATTATCTGCCAACGGAATGGGATCTATGAGGCTTTAACCCCACCTACATCTTTTTTTATTTAATTCTTGTCCACCACTATATTTATATAGAAATATTAATCATCTTAAAATTACAGAAACTTAAACTTCAAAATCTATCTGAAAATTACTGGTTAACGTGAATGAACCTAATTAACGTGAAGGACAAAGTTCGTGTACAAAGCGATATAAATAAGCGTACAAAATTAATACTGGAATCGGGCGTAATTTAACACAGTTGCGCCATCTTGTGGACGGGGTGATAATCCACATACGCTGGCTTTTAGAGTGATATCATATATGACAGAGGACAGGATATCTACCATCTGCGCGTATTTTCTAAATCTTTTCTCAGTCTTGGAACTGAATTTTGTTGACCACATTTATTGACAAACAATGGCGTAGATAGAAGGGCGAGCAGATGCACTTGACACCACGAAGTTTTCTTCACCTTGTTAGAGACATTTCAGCTATTAATCAAGGTGAAAAAACTTTACAATTTTTGTGGTGAAGTATGAAAACAGTTAGGCATCTTCGTGTAGTTTAACCCCATCCGCTACGTGGCGTTCGACCTTGATTGATGTGACCTCGCCTTTAATCTTGCGATTACCTCTCCCATTTAAGATAGGACGCTTACTTATATCGCTTTGGTTCGTGTATTCCCCTTCCCCCCCCCCCCCCCCCCCCCCCGAATGTAAACAGCGATGGAAGCATTGCAGAAACGCAGTACTGTTGTTGTGATGGACATTGACAAAAACATTTTGAACTTATGGGCGGAACTGGATTACCATTGGGATGTGTGTCGGGTAAATAAGGGCGCACACATTGAATATTTGTAGTATGTACCAGAAACTTGGTGAGTATATATCTTTTCAAGTATCGTCCGTCTTTGTACACCGTTTACTTGTAATTTAAACAGTGTTTTGAAACCTGATAATTAATTTAGCCTAACTCTATATAATGGGTACTAAGATGCGTTAATATAATAAACTGATAGTGCAGTGAAATAATTATTTGCAGACATTACTGCAAAATAATTTATTTGTTGATATTATTGACATTACAAATTGGCGTGACTTTTTAATTTTAGCACTTTTTATTAATCCTTATATGCCAAACATACTTATTTACTAATTTTCTCATATCTTCTAGCAATTAGGGAAATTAAAAAATAATTAAGGGAAATCAACACCGGGTGAAATCCTATGGAAAATATGCAAATTTTAAGACCCATTTTCTCGAAAACTATCCGACCTATTTTGTTGAAATTGGAAATCCATATTCACTGGATCATGCTCAAGAATTAGGTCAGACAGTTTTTTCTTCGTCTAAAACTTTCTATTTTAGAGCAACGTAAAATTTTCAGAAATTTTCCTTTTTTCAGAAGTTTTGTTTTTTGAAACCAATTATTTTTTTAAAAACTGTCTGCCATATATGATCTTATATTTGTGCTCTACTACCCCAAAAAATTATCAAAAAATCGCTCGAGTACTTTTTGAGATAATAGGATTTTTTCTGATAAGTACGATTTTTCAAGAGAGACAAAAAACTTAGACACTTCTAACCTGCGAGAAGTTCTTGCACAATTTTACAAAACACATAAAAACATATATAAACATATATTATATATTTTAAAGTTATACAAACACTTGGATAAAATATAGTTTCAAACAATAAATGAGGTAATGTTTTAACCCTTATGGGTTCTATGTCCAGGGTTCGTACGGGTCCTTGAATTTCCAGACTATGAAATTCTTCGGTATCAGTATATTCAGGGGTCGCAGCATATAGGACAAATTCTATTGTTCTTACCAGTATCTTTTATGAATAATCCTCATGAAACTTTCCTATTGCAATTCTTGTAAAAATGTCTCTTGTAGATTATTGATAAAATTTACTGGTAAGATACAATAAAATTTGTCCTATATGCTGCGACCCCTGTATATTCTTAGGGAAAAACCTCTCCTTAAATAATGTGAAATTTCATCCGTTTAAATTAGATTCATTTCTCTGTAAAAAAATAGTGATATTTGCCGTTGAAAATAACGGTAGCCGTACAGACCCTGATGTCACTTATGGACCAGCAACTCTTAGATGAATATTATTCGGTTAGCCCCAATTTTTTTTTATATAAGAAAGACTTTTACTAGTACTTTGATAACATGTGCACCCTATGGAATTTATTTTTAAAATATAGTTGTGCAATTAGAATTTAAAAATAGAAATAAGTATAAAATATTAATGTGAATGGGCGTGGCGTCCGAATCGGTGTATTCCCTTGAATTTTTACGATTGTTTCTAATGGTTAGAAAAAAACAGGCATACCAATGGATTCAGGAAAGTTCAAAGAACTTTTTAAGCCACTAAAACAAAAAGCAATTTTTTTCAATGAATTTCATTCATGTCTCCCCTTAAGTGCTAAGAAGAAATTTGAAAATGACTCTCCTATAGGCTTGACATTACCTTATGAGTGAAGTCACATAACTAGCGAAACGTTGTTAAGAGATTGTTTATTTCTTTTAGATCTTTTTTTTTTTTGGCATTTCTTGCCTGCCCTTTGTGTAGATGTTGCCCTAAATCGGTTTCATGATACTCCAATTCCTCGCAATATACAGTAGCGCTGAAAGGTATTTTGGAAACCTTATATTCTAGCTTATTTTATTTAATAAAAAATATAAAAGAAAATATATTCCCTATAATTGAGAACACCATGACCGCAGTTATTCAAATGTATCATGCAAAGCGATATAAGTAAGCGTCCTATCATAAATGGGAGAAGTAACTGCAAGATTTAAAGCGAAGTCATATCAATCAAGGTCATGCGCCACGTAGCGGATGGAGTGTGAACTACAGGTAGATACGTAACTGTTTTCTTACTGACACCACTAAAATTGTAAAGTTTTTTTCACCTTGATTAAACACTGAAGTTCGTCTGACAAAGCGAAGAAAACATCGTGGTGCTAAGTGCGTCTGGATGCCCCTCTCGCTACGCTACTATTTTGCAATAGTTGCGGCAAACAAAACTCATTTCCTTGAGTGATTGAAGATTTAGAAAATACGCGCCACACTAAAGGCCCGCGTATGTGAATCATCACTCCGTCCACAAGGTGGCGCAACTGTGTTAATTTACGCCTGATTCCAGCATTAAGTTTGTTCGCTTACTTATAACGCTTTGGTATCATGTTTCAACTTGTTTGTTTACATTTGGCGCCACCGAAGAAATATGACAATTAATTTGCATTTAATTGCTGAAGGTGTCAGTGGCGCTATAGATTCGATTAGTGTTTATATTGACTTATTGTGATTATTTTTAAATGCCAAAACGTAAAGAATGTTCCTGTGATTCTAGAAAAGTCATTGTAAATGCATTTAAGAAAGGTAGCCTGCAAGCAGAATTTGCTATTTCTTGTAGCGTGTCTTACCAACTTGTTATTACAGGAAATAAAGTTTTTAACCCCTTAATTCTCGCTCCCGTCATATTCTCGGGCAGTGTCTTTTACTCAAATTGTTTGATTCCCACCAGTTTTATAAAATAGTGAAGTTGGCTATATTTTTGTATCGTTTTTCTTGTCATTAAATATGCTGAATATTTCTTTATCATAAAAGTGGTGCCAATAAGCAATTTGAATTTTTCAACCGTAATTTAATTCGAGCGTTAAGGGGTTAACACTAGAACGCCCGGAAGGAGTCGACCCGACTCCGAGAATATGATTAAATGTCAATTGGAACCAAAAATTCCTTCATAAAATAAGTTAAATTTAAACCACGCAGACTTACGTTAAATAAATCAGTCAAATAATTTTAAATAAAAATTCTGGTGTCAAATGTTTTTATGAAACGTGAGTAAAATTTCCGGGCGTTCTAGTGTTAATAAACAGAAATACATCGAAAATAAGCCTCGAAGTGGCCATCCGAAAAAAGAAACAACTTGCAATGTTGAATGCATTATAAAAATTATATCTACAAGTAATTGTCGTAAGTACGCTGTAATAATAAAAAAAATAATTGAAAAAAAAATTCGGCATAGACATACAAGTTTCAACTGTCAAATGACGATTAAACCTTAATGGCTTACATAGCAGAAGAACAGTAAATAAAAAAGAAAAATGCCCAGCTAAACTGATGGCATTGAGCTCACAGGCTATTCACACTAATTCTATATCATACACTTATTTTAAAGAATAATGCCCCTCAAAAAAATAAGTGAAGGGGAATTAGCCCCCGGTATACCAAATTTGGAACAAATCGAATAATCCTGCAAAAAAAACCCATTTATCAAAATTAAGAGGGTGGACTAGCCCCCCCCCTTTATCCTTAACCAATGAATCCCCAAAACGAATCAGGGAAGCTCCTTAACATAATAAACAGGTATACCAAATTTGGAGCAAAGCGAATAATTCTGCATGAAAAACCGTTTATATAAATTAAGGGGGGGACTAGCCACCCTTCCCCCTTTATCCTTAACCAATGAACCCACAAAACTAATCAGGAAAGTTCCTTAACATAATAAACCGGTATACCAACTTCGGAGCAAATCGAATCATTCTGCATGAAAAACCCATTTATCTAATTTAAGAGGGGCGGGCTAACTTCCCTTTTCCCCCCTTTATCCTTAACCAATGACCCCCCAAAAACTAATCAGGGAAGTTCCTTAACCTAATAAACCAGTATACGAAATTCGGAGCAAACCGGATCATTCTGCATGAAAAACGCATTTATCTGAATTAAGGTGTGGACTAGCCCCCTTTTTCCCCTTTATTCTTAACCAATGAACCCCCAAAACTAATCAGGGAAGTTCCTTAACCTAATTAACCGGTATACCAAATTCGGAGCAAATCGAATCATTCTGCATGAAAAACCCATTTATCTAATTTAAGAGGGGCGGGCTAACTTCCCTTTTCCCCCCCTTTATCCTTAACCAATGAACCCCCAAAACTAATCAGGGAAGTTCCTTAACCTAATAAACCAGTATACCAAATTCGGAGCAAACCGAATCATTCTGCATGAAAAACCCATTTATCTGAATTAAGGGGTGGACTAGCCCCCTTTCCCCCCTTTATTCTTAACCAATGAACCCCAAAAACTAATCAGGGAAGTTCCTTAACCTAATAAACCAGTATACCAAATTCGGAGCAAACCGAATCATTCTGCATGAAAAACCCATTTATCTGAATTAAGGGGTGGACTAGCCCCCTTTCCCCCCTTTATTCTTAACCAATGAACCCCAAAAACTAATCAGGGAAGTTCCTTAACCTAATTAACCGGTATACCAAATTCGGAGCAAATCGAATCATTCTGCATGAAAAACCCATTTATCTGAATTAAGGGGTTAGACTAACCCCGTTTTCCCCCTTTATCCTTAACCAATGAACTCCTAAAACTAATCAGGGAAGCGCCTTAACCTAATAAACTGGTATACCAAATTCGGAGCAAATCGAATCATTCTGCATGAAAAACCCATTTATCTGAATAAAAAGGGGTGGACTAACCCCCCTTTTCCCCCTTCATCCTTAACCAATGAACCCCTAAAACTAATCAGGGAAGTTCCTTAACATAATAAACCGGTATACCAAATACGGAGCAAATCGAATGATTCTGCATGAAAAACCCATTTATTTGAATTAAGGGGGGTGGACTAACCCCCCTTTTCCCCCTTCATCCTTAACCAATGAACCCCTAAAACTAATCAGGGAAGTTCCTTAACATAATAAACCGGTATACCAAATACGGAGCAAATCGAATGATTCTGCATGAAAAACCCATTTATTTGAATTAAGGGGGGTGGACTAGCCCCCTTTCCCCCCTTTATTCTTAACCAATGAACCCCAAAAACTAATCAGGGAAGTTCCTTAACCTAATTAACCGGTATACCAAATTCGGAGCAAATCGAATCATTCTGCATGAAAAACCCATTTATCTGAATTAAGGGGTTAGACTAACCCCGTTTTCCCCCTTTATCCTTAACCAATGAACTCCTAAAACTAATCAGGGAAGCGCCTTAACCTAATAAACTGGTATACCAAATTCGGAGCAAATCGAATCATTCTGCATGAAAAACCCATTTATCTGAATAAAAAGGGGTGGACTAACCCCCCTTTTCCCCCTTTATCCTTAACCAATGAACCCCTAAAACTAATCAGGGAAGTTCCTTAACATAATAAACCGGTATACCAAATTCGAGGCAAATCGAATGATTCTGCATGAAAAACCCAATTATCTGAATTAAGGGGGTGAACTAACACCCCTTTTCCCCCTTTATCCTTAACCAATGAACCTCCAAAACTAATCAGGGAAGTTCCTTAACATAATAAACCGGTATACCAAATTCGGAGAAAATCGAATCATTCTGCATGAAAAACCTATTTATCTGAATTAAGGGGTTGGACTAACCCCGTTTTTCCCCCTTTATCCTTAACCAATGAACTCCCAAAACTAATCAGGGAAGCGCCTTATCATAATGAACCCAGAAAAAAATTTTGAAGCAAATCGGATGTTTCTATCAAGAGTTATCGCGTTACGTACATACGTACGTACGTACATACATACATACAGAGCGGGCGGGCACATTAGCTCTCAGGCTTTGATAGCCTGTGAGCTAAAAAGCGTCTGTTATCTAATAAGAATAGGAAGGCTAGAGTTTCATTTGCAAAATAGCATAAGTCGTGGAGAAGTGTAGAATGGTATGTTTTGCGGAACGATGAAAGGAAGTTTTATTTAGTATCATCTGATGAAATCAAGTACATTTGACGTCCTAAAAACAAAAAAATATGATGTTCGATACCAAATACCCACCGTCAAACATGAAGGCGGAAATGTGATGGCTTGGAGTTGTTTTTCACTCAGCGGAGTTGGACCCTTAGTTCGAATTGATGGGAATATAGATCGGTTCACGTATACTGATGCATTAAAGACTCATATGCTACCGTATGCTAAAGAAAACATGCCTGCTCAGTGGTATTTTCAGCAAGATAATGACCAGAAACACAAATCCATGCACGTAATTGATTTTTTGAAACGCAGAAAAGTCAAGGTTGTCGAGTGGCAAAGCAAAAGTCCAGATTTGAGCCCTATTTATAGAGCATCTGTGGAAGGAGTTAGATCGTACAGTAAGATGCCAAAATTATTCAAATAAAACAGCTGTATACAAAGCTCTTAAAAATGAGTGGGATCGAAATCTTTTAGATCGAATACAAGAATTAATCGACTCAATGTCCACGCATTGCAAGTCTGTTTTAAAGGCTAGAGGATATGTTACTAAATATCAACTTACTCATTACTATATTTGATATCATTGTGTTAAAGTCAATTTTTTATTTTTATATCAAAACTAGTGTAAATGCCCGTCCTAGAACGGTGGTTAAAAATTGTGTTTTTCACTTAATATTTGAAAAGAACTGATAAAAATAATTGACAATATGGAAGCATTTAGATGAGCAAAGTTCGGCTAGTTTATGTTCTGATAAACACACTATTAGCATTTAGAATACTTCTGGGTAAACCAGGCTTATCTTAATTTTGTCTTAGATTTTTAAAACAAAAATTTAACAAATATACAATAAAACTGCGTAGTTAAAAAAAGCCTGCTGTGCTGCAACTATTGAAATAATACTAATAATTAATAATTTTTTTAAATAACACTTTGAAATTGCATTTGTATAGTTTACCCCCATCCCCTCCACACGACACTCCAATATATATATATATATATATATATATATTGATTAATAAATAGGATAAATTTTAAAGAAATAAAACTCTCAGTGTGTTTTAAACTTGTAAGCAAAAGACAAAAGCTATTTTTATTCAAGGATGTGTTTTATAAATGCCTTTTAATGTTTCGTACCCTTAATATTTTTATGTATCTATGTAGTTTTTAAATTTTTGTAAAACAAAGAAGAATCAAACATAGTTAATGTCTATTTTTAATTACTGTAGAAAATGTTTTTTGCTCGAAAAAGATGTTACTATAAAAATTATTCAGACTAAAATTAGCCCCTCCCTTTTCAACTTATTTAAATGAATTTGAAAATATTTTTTGCTCGAAAAAGATGTTACATTAAAAAAGATCCAGACTAAAATTAGCCGCTTCCTTTTCAACTTATTTAAATGAATTTAACTAAATGACTTTAAATATATACCTCTTCAAACTTCACTTTTATCAGTTATATGAATGTTTATTTATTATTATTTAAATATATTTAGTAATGTTTAATTTGATATTTTTTTAACAATGTAATTTTGTTATTTATACAATATTTATCTATATAAATAATTATTATAAAAAATAGACTATTATGTGTATTTACATAATATTTTGCAAATAACACATAAACTATAACATTTTTTTTTTTTTTTTTAGAGAATGGAAAACTCATATCTTAGCTTTATACCGTATAATTTTAGTATGTATAGATCGCTTCACAACCAGATTTTCTTTTTTCTTTTTTTTTTTAAATATGAATAATAGTCTAAATGAAAAATATAAATAAAAATAATACTATAAATGCAAAATATAAATAAATAATTTTTTATGCTAAAATAAATATTTAAAATGATATTAATAGTTATTTATTTAAATTCCATGCTTTCACATTAAATTATTTTTAAATACACGTAAGACATTCCGGTGATATTGTAAACTACCCCCGCCCCCCTCCTTTGTTTTGCTGTCAGAAATCAAGTAAAAAATTGCGAAAGCGGAGGCGATCATCTTATTATTTTGCTTACACTCATCTGACTATCAATTATTCTTATGTATAACACAACTAATTTTTTTGTAAATAAATAAATAACAAACAATTCTAGGAATATTGAGCTAAATTTTAGTCGGACAGTCACTACAATTTAACGCATTACAACACATTAAAGTCAGTACAATTAAAAACAGGCATTAACAATTTTTTCTTCTTTGTATTACGACTCTTAAAAACTACATACATATCTGAAAAATTAAGATTTTTGGGAAACAGTGAAAAGCATTCATAAAACTTACCTGTGAAAAAAATAGCAATGTAGATCCTTTTTCATTCTTTTCAACGAAGCTTTTTGCCATTTGCACTTTGAAAATGACCGCCAAAGAACCCTTTGCAAACGTTTCGACCTTGACCTAGAGAACCTGTTTTGTTTCTCTAGTGCGGGAGGGAGCGTGGTTTTGTTCTTGCCGCCGGATAGGGAGACCAGTTAATTTGTTTATAGAAGTTGATTTAAGGCGAGAGAAGTATACCTCCATGGTTTAATTTTTTTCAATGAATCAAGTGAATGACGCGCTACCGCTTGTTTACGTTTTACGCTAATGTATGCTTTTAACTCGAGTTCTGAAATTGTTTTTAAACTGCCCAAATCATTCAAATTTTGTTAGTTTTGAATAAATTATGTTCAACAGAAGGGATTTCAGGTAGTAAAGATTTGTATTTAGGCAGATAAGTTTTCTCTTACACATCTCAAATCGTAATTAAGCCTAACGTTGCTCCATCTCATCGGAGAATGATCGAAATCGGAGATCGATGGGTTCGTCCCGGATGCATTACACTGCTTTATATATATATTAGATACTTTTGATTTATCATTTTTCTGATTTTTCTTGGGTTTCGCATTATTTTCCATCAAATGACAGTTAATTTACTAAAATTCTGTAAAACATTGCATATTGTTAAATAAAATAGATGATTGATTTTGTATTTTATTATTGTTTTTAAGTAAGTTAATTATTGTCTTTGTCAAAATACTTTTGAGCGCTACTGTATTTTGCTCATTGAATTTAGTGCCGTTCGTTGAATGTAACGCTATTTGAAAACTTTAACCTTATTTTTCTCGAACTATGTTTTTCAAAATGACGACCATGTTTTTCGAGAACTATTCCACCGATTTCCCTCAATTTTTTATTTAAAAGAAACTAATAATTTTTTCGGTGGCTTATACTACCGGAAAATATACTTTCCGTTGCTTAAATATTTTTTATAGATCGCAAATGGTAAAAAAAGGCAAAAAAATGAAGGTTTTTGTTCAAATTATAGTCACTTTGTCAAAAATAAAAATTTTTAAATAAATTTTGGCGTAAACCCCAGAGAAGATAATGTCTCTTCATTATTTAGTGACCAAATTCTTTTCAGATGCTTGTGGCCGGAGAAAAACTGTCGCCTGATCGGCACGCACCTACTGGTACTCCCCAACACACAACGAGTATTATTCATTATTTTACGAGCAAAAATGTAAATCTACAACACAAAAAGTCTGAAGGTTCTATCTTTTATCTTTGGAAAGATGTAGATCCTTCTCACTTCTTTAACACATCGAGGACGGGTCTCGTGAATTGACGTTTTCGCTGATTGATGGAAGAAATACTACTGGTGCCGTAAATTTTGTAAGGATGTGTAAAGAAGGTGTAATCCAGGCGTGCTTACTTCTGATTGGTTGTGAGCAGGTTTTAATTTCTAGCGACATTTGTAAACGTAAATTTCGTGCTCGTTTACGAAAAATGACCCGTTCTCAATGTGTTAAGTTTTCAGTTGCACCTTTCAGTATCCTGACAAAATCTGAATTTGACATTTATCAAAAAAATTTTCATGAAATACATACACATATTAAAAAGAAGAAACGTTTGTTGGTGTGTTTCTTTGTAGTATGTTTGTGTGTAGGGGTGGGTAATCTCTGGAACGACCGAACGAATTTCAAAAGATAAAAATGCAAAATGACTGGAACTGTCGATACTCCAAGGTACGCTATATTTTATGTCGATACCCATGTCACAAACGAAAGAAAGAGGAGAATACTAAAGTGTATTCCAAAATTCAATTTTTATGATACAGAATCACGGGGGCTAGTTCGTAGTCCATAGTTAATAAAGAAAAAAGCACATAAGTTTCTTTGGAATGTAAATTTCTCTCTACTTAGAAATTATATTGTTCATTTAAAATATCAATAAGGAATTTAAAAGACCTACAAATTCTCTTCAGAAAAATTAAATGTATCTATGAACTATTTCCAACTAGTAGGATGTACCAATCCCAAAATTTTCTTCTATCTCATATATGTCAATACTTCAGAATTTACTAGCACGGGGCCAAAATTAAAAGGCAATCTATGCCAATCACGAGGATTCTAAATATATGAAATTCCGTGCATTAGTTCTTGAGATAGGACTATCACTAAAATCGTGTAAATAATGCACGATGCAGCAGGGCAGCACCACCTGTTGGTCGTTTACACCAAAACTTAATCAGCAACAAATTATGCCAAAGTCTCACTGAATCTGAAGTTAGATGAAAATCCGTGTATTAGTGTTTGAGATAGAGCTATTGCAAAGATTGTGAAAAATCCCGCATAGCAGCGCCATCTATTGGGCGATTCACATGAAAAAATAATCAGCAACAACTTGTGTCAACGTTTAACTGAGTCTAAAGTTAGATGAAAATTCGTGGATTAGTTCTTGAGATACCGCTATTGCGATAATTGTAAAAAATCCAGCATAGCAGCTCCATCTGTCGGGAGATTTACACCAAGACGTAATAAGCACCATCTCATCAGAATCTAAATTTTTATAAAATCAGTACATTAGTTCTTGAGATTGCAGTAATAATGAAAATTTCAGTATAGCAGAACCACCTGTTAGACGATTTCCTCCAAAAACTAAACAGCACCACTTTATATCAAGGTCTAACTGAATCTAAAGTTTTGAGAAATTCCATGCATTAGTTCTTGAGACTGAGCGCCCACAAAAACATTGGTCACATACAGACAGACATTTTCTAAAAACTATCAAATCGTGCTCATGACCTTCTAAAACGTTAAAATAAACCGAAAACCGGAAGTCGAAATTTTTCACGAATCCAATACTTTATTTTTGTAAAGATAGCAGAAAGTAAAAATGAAATCGAAAGTTCAAAGTGTGAAACGAGCAGAAGAGTTCTAAAAACAATTTAAATTACTATTCATTCGGAAATGTTAGGGATATGAAAATTAAAATTTAACAAAGTTTTAACTTTTTTAAAGATGTAAATTCGGGCAAGTAACTAATTTTAAATAAATTTTTATTTATAAGGTTGCAGGTGCAATAAACGTTCTAAAACTGCAATTTCCGTTTTACTCCTGGTGTCAGAAACTTCAAATTTGGAAAAGTGATTATATTTAACCCTTAAATCATAGATGCCAACATCTCTTAATTACAACAAGTGTTTCCGACTGGAAATTTTATTTAATAAACTCTTTCAAAATAAAATTTTATAAGTACCACGTTGAAAGAAGACAAAATTTCTTATAAGTACTTTCGGTTTTAAACTTGTTTGTCTTTGATCAGACTCCGGAATAATTAAGTGATATTCGCATCTATGCTTAAATACGCGAATTTTTATTTTGTTTCGAAAAAATTATATATGATTCTCTGAAAGGTTTATTATTCAGGATAAATAATGAAAAAAAAATCAGAGATACATTTTTCATATAATACGTCAATCTTTTCTTCTATTGCACATCTGCAACATAAGTAAAAACTACTGTCGTTTGGCTGTTTTACACTGAAATATTGCAAATTAGTAAATATTTTAATAAGTAGGTCTCTAAATACCTTATTATGTGTCATTATTTATTTTATAAAGCTTAACATTTAATCCTTTTATTCCCACGATAGAATACATTCTAGAAATTACGTAGTCCAAAGAATCTGACTTCACACCAGAAAGTTTCAATGGTTAATTTCACTTTATTTAACTACGGAAAATATGTTATTATTTAAACCAAATATTGCTATTTTAATTTTCTGTAGTCAATTTGGTATATACGAACAGAAAAATCTGTTAAATTCAAAACACTCTCCTTTGCATATATGCAAAGCTGCGCACTAAAGGGTTAAGATATTAGCCGCCTTTGGCGACCAGTTTGGTCTCCGTTAAGAGTAATGTATTAATGCTTAAATAAGCGTTGTATCATGTTACTTTTATTCATAATTTAATTTACCTGTTCAATCCAGTGCCAAATAGGATAATTCTGATAGAGAAACCAAGAACTCGGTATATTTATGTTAGGCGGACGCAGGGGATAAATCGCCAAACACTGTTTCTGTCGCATTTTTTCGCATTTTATTAATTTCATTTAAAATAAAAATCTTTCACTCATTTTATTTAAAATACACAACCTTAATTTAAAACTGAAACTTTTAAAATTCATGACTTTTACTTATTTCTTAAAAAAAAAAGAAAAGAAAAAGAATAAATGTGCAAAGCATTGTTTTAATTTACCACGCGAGAAATAAAAAATGCTGACTGGCGAGTTAAAAAATGTTGTTGGCGTGATTTGTATCCGGCTAAATTAAAAGTACCAGGAATTATTTGCGATTATGGCAGTGTTGCCATATTGGGAACTTTTTTAATTCAGATTATTTGACCGTCACTACTTTTTTAAAATAGTATAATTTGCCTTATTTTTCAGAATTTGTAATCTATGTTTAAATAGGCCGAATATTTCTATTTCAAAAAACCGGTGGCAATCAACAATCTGGGGACAAAAAAGTACCCAATCTGGCAACACTGGATTGTAGCAACTTTTATGTTAGCTTATACGAAAAAAATATTTTAATTGAAAATGGCTGCGCGTATGAAAAGCGTAATTGTTTATGACAGTCACATGACTTGAACTATTATAATATAGATAAAATTATGGCGATGGAACACTATTTGGCGATTAATCATCTGCTCCATGTACCAATATGGCCGCTTGGCATATAAAAAGAAAAGTGGTCTGTCCGGAACTGTTGAGGACAGTCAATGACTTAGGCTATTATTATAGAGATAAATGATGAACAAGAACGGTTTCTAAAAATTCCTAAATTTAAAAGGGAGAAATGAACTTTAAACGTTCTAAATTACGAATGCTTTCGACTTATTACGGATGGAAAATTGAAATTTATTAAGGCTTTTGATTTTAAAGCATAATTGCTCGCATAGAGCAGTTTTTTTTTTTCAAATTTCGGATTGAAAAGCGTACAGAGGTAAAAAACGTTCTAGAATTCCGATTTCTGGAATGAGCGTAAAAACTTTGTTACATCGTTTTACATGGCGATTTGTTTGGGATTGTTAGGAATAGAAAGTGCAAATTTGAGATGGAAAACTCGCACAGTGCAGTGAAAGAAATTGAAATTTAGAAGACTGCAGAAGCACAATATTCCTAAAATTGCAATTTCTGTAATACTTTTGGATCTAGAAAATAAAAATTTGACATCGTGGTTTCTTTTAAAATTATAATTCTTGCTACGAATTGTTTTAACCCGGCAGTAGTCGCTTGTCGGTCTTTTTGCCGCCCATATAAATTATCTTCTCCTAAATCGTATCCCCTTGCAAATACAATGAACTACCATGTAGCTAATTTTAACACGTTCACGCCTACGCGGTGGGTCATACTCGACTATCTCAGAGTTTTCAAGTATCCGGCTTTTTGCTCACCACTGTTATTTTAGAGAAAATTTTGCTCCTTTAAATCGCCCAATTGTTCTAATTAAATAAAACAACATTTTCTATATTAAAATACAGGTATCCAGAAAGCCGAAGACTTGGCAGCTCTGAGCAAGTCGAGTATGACGCATCGCGCTGGCGTGAACGTGTTAAATGTTTCTTCATCACCATGGTGAGTTAACAAGGCATACATGTTTTCCCTTAAGGTACAGTTTTACAAGCAAAGTTGGAGTCAGTGGAAAAGTCTACGCAACGATTCCTAGTGTCTGTTTATTTTTACTTTTTCCTATTATTCCAAATCTCATGAATAAAATGTATAATTTAAGTAAACTGTTCCTTTAGAACCTCATTGAAATGTAATATCTAAATATTAAGGGGGTCCGGGACACAATTTAAAATAATTTTTATTTATTGGGTTAAAATTTTGAATTTTTTGTGATGATTAACCATGTTATTTTTAAACCAAATCACATGATGAAACTTCTCATATATTTTTCAAAAAAAAAAAAAATTAATTTAAAATTCATTAAAAAAGTAAGGTAATTTAAAATCATTATAACTCGAAATATTATTTGTAGATTTTCAATTTGTTTTTCATTTAAATAAACGGAAATATATAAGTTTTAATTTAGATTCAGCATTTTTAAAAATATTAATTTTTAAAAAAATTAAAAATATTTAAAGTAAAAATTAAAAACAAAATGGTGTAACTTAAAAAAAATCACATTTTCAAAAGTAAATATTTTTTTCTAATTTGCTGAATCAAAATTAAAGTAAAACAATTGAACAAGACATGTTCCAAATTTGAACCATTTATCTTTTACGGTTCTTGACATAAGATTTAAATACGAGAAATGGTGGAAAAAAGCCATCATGAAGAAAAACGCATTTTCACAAGAAATCGTTTACAAGGCAAACATTGCTTGAAAGCTAGATTTTGAAAACACACCAAAACGAATAATTTCATATGTCCTGTTCTAATTAAGATAGAAACATAATTTAAACGTCCTTTTATGCAGAAAAACACAGAGAAATTTTTAATGCAATAAAAGTTTTTTTTTTAGAAAATTTGGAGATTTTCGTGTCCCGGACTTCCTTAAGTGAAAAATGTTTCTTATTTTACATTTTCTGTATGCGGGATGCCGGCGGCAAAAAGACCGACGTTCTGAAAAAAGACGCGACTACTCTCGTGTTAAAAAATTTCGGAATTTAAAAAGTTGAAATGAATTTATTTCTCAAAATGATTTATTTCTTAAAATCTTCCATTCTTTACAGTAATTTAAATATTTATTTTTTTTGTGTTCGCGGTTACTTTCAAGATTATAAAATCTATACATTATTACGTAATTATATCAACTTTGCCTATAAGAAATAAGTTGACATTAACTTCTGTCTCACAAAGTATTGTTCAAAAACTGTTCTGGACTTCATAAATGAAATTAAAAGCAAAGGGAAATTCATATTTTGATCTTTAACATGTTCATGCCGGCGTGCATCACTGGTGGGTCACGCTCGTCTGTCCCATTAGGCGGCGTGCATCACCGGTGGGTCACGCTTCACTGTCGCATCAGGCGGCGTGCATCATCGGTGTGTCACACCCGACTGCTCCATAGAAGGCGTGTACTACACGTGATCACACTCGACAATGCTATAGACGGTATGCACTACAGGTGGGTCGCACTTAAATATTCGAAAATTCAGTAGTAAACAATTCATTATTATAAACTTAATATATTTACGACGGGAATCGAGAATTCTCGTTGATCATTGAAAAAATATCATTGACTATGGGCGTGGCTTCTACCTTACAGAAATGCATTTATATTACCCATATTTCTTTAGATTGTAAGACATTTTATATTAAATTCGTACATATGTAGTCAATAAAATCATGTCTCTAAATAATTTGCTTACTCCTTACGAACTTTCAGACATTTATAATCAACTCTGCTTGTTATATTAGAGTTCAGTTCAATAAATATGAGAGGAGCGGGTCATTACATACAGCGTGTGAATAAGTGAAAGTATGGTGCCATCAGATGAAGCGAAATATGAATTCCAGCGAGGTCTCCCTACGAAAAACATTAATATCGGCGCCGGCGTGAACATGTTAATGGATATGTCATGAAATGGAACGTCTTTCCAGTAAATATAATTAACAATCCAAACACGAACCAGGACGCTGATTAAAAGCGTACTATCCGCAGTTCTCGTTTCTTCTTTTCGCGTCTCCGAACAGGGTGCTACAATCATTCTGTATGACATGGATGATTATCTGATTTCGTACTCTACCAAGTTCCTGCAAACTAGAACTTTGTGTTCTTGACGAGAAGACTTTTTTGAAATATGGCACACACACAATGTATTGGTTCATTTTTTTTAATTAATAGACTCTTGAAGAAAACTGGTATCAGAGTTATTTTACCTGCTTACATCATCACTTAACGAATTATTATTATTATTATTATATTTTACGTTTAGACATGGCCCTTATGATTACGGAACAGGACTGCCGACTATTTTTATTCTGATTCGTAGCACAATTTATATTAAAAAAAATCGCGATAGACGTTGTTTCAAATTAACTTGGCATGACAGTTTTTTTTAATTTTAATTTTAGTTTATTTTTTTAATGGGTCTAATAAAAAAATAGGCGCTAGGACGTCACAACCAGCAGTCGTGAAATTCATTCTAAAACATACGTAAGCCATATTGATATATCCATCAGTCCTTGGTAAATCATTATGCGTTGAATATTAATATTAATTAAAAATAAAATAAATTCACGAGTATCTTAGGCAGTGTTAACAATTTAGACAACCATTTAAACAAAAGAAAATCTGTCATTATCCAACTAGGATCCCTGTATAGGGAATTTTTTTGTTTAACCCCTTAACGCTCGAATTAAATTACGGTTTAAAAATTCAAATTGCTTATTGGTACCACTTTTTTGAAAATATTCACCTTATTTAATGACAAATAAAACGATAATAAAATAAAGCCAAATACGCTATTTTATAAAACTGATGGGAATCAAACAATCTGAGTAAAAGACACAGCCCGTGAATATGGCGGGAGCGAGAATTTAGGGGTTAATTTAATCATAGGACGTAAAATAAATAAATAAATAAAAAAAATACAGTACAAAAATTTTGGCAGGATAGTGTGCAGTTCCTTTGGAAAGATGGTGGCTTTTTAATACTTTCCAAAAAAGTTGAAAAGTGTTTATGCATTCGGTTTGTCTGTCCTCTGTCCACGCTCCAACTCCCGTAAATATACACGGATTTTCATACAATTGATTAAGCTTACTTAGGGTCACCAAAGCATGTTTGGTACTGTATATGAAGTATGTAGGATTAATAGTTCATTTACAGGAAACTCAAAAGATTTCCATTACATTACGGTATATGGAGAAAAATCCTTTGCAGAGTATTTTAATGACATTACGCTATTTGAAATGTGTTTAAACTCATATAAAACACTGAATTTCACTACAATCATGTTAGAACAGGGCATTCATAGCATTTTTTAATACATTTACATGGACACCGAAAAGAAATTGGTTACAGTACTGTCTTTGATTAATAATTGCTGGAGTGTACGTTTTAAAAATCGGTATGCGCTTTTAAATTTAATTAATTTTTGGTATGTTGCTCGTTATATTTAAATTCTATACCTCATCTGCAGGGCAGCACAAAGGTATTCACGTACCATTCTCCTTATTAGAGGAAATTACTGAAGGGGAATTTTCAACTAAAGTATATGTATTGCTTAAGTGAACTAAATTTTGGCATGCATGTATTTAATAGATATAAATCTATATACAGGGCTCCCAAATGGTCCATCAACTGAATACCAATAAATTTTGACAGAAAATTTTATGGTAGATTAGTGCTAGAATTAACTTTCAAAGGTGTTTCCGGGTCGGTTTGTAAGAAAAATCTAAAAAGAAAATTTTTATAAAATAATATTGGTATTCAGTTGGCGGACCATTTGGGAGCCCTGTATATATCATACACAGGACTGCTGAAAAAATTCGGATAAATTTCCGATTGCAGAAGGGAACAGTTGAAATAGGGTTTTGAAATACGTTATGCGTCTCTATAGGGTTGAATTAGACGTAATATTTAAACTTTTTAAATGGTGAAGTTTTGTTACATTATTCTGAATGTGTTGGAAAGTGTTTCATAATCTATTCTTGACGCATGATTTTTTCTTTCTTGTTTAAATAAAAAATGTGCTAAGTCGACAATACTGCCTTTATATAAAACGCATAATTATTATATTGCAAATTTGACAAGGCTGCTTTAACACCTTTAATTCTCGCACCCGTGACTGTCACGGACAGCGTAGATTATTTTCTTTATATTCAAATTGTATGTTTCTGGCCAGTTTTCTAAATAGTGTAATTAGCTCTATTATCGCACTACATCAAGCTAACTGAGTTTTTTAAATGTAGCCTACACTTCTTTGGCGAGACGTTTAAGGGGTTAATGCAGGGTTCGCACAGTTTCACCACTAACTTTTAACAGTATTTTCAAACTATTTCACTGCAGAAAATTACTGCAAAATCTGTAAATAAAGTCGGTGGTAGCGAATTCTTTGGTTTAAAAATTAAATGTAAATTTACTTATCATTAATAGTGGTGCCAGAGTCCTTGGAAATTCCAAGGAGTGTTCGAACCTTGGGTTAATGACATAAATTCGCTCCTTTAACTACTTTTAAAGAAATGTACATTTATAAGGGTACATGTGCGAAAAACGGTACAAAACTGCGATTTCTGTTATACTTCTGGGGTTAGAAACTTGAAATTTGGCAAGGTGGTTATTTTGAGGATATAAATGGTTACAAAGAACGGTTTCTTAAAATTTCTAAATTTAAAAGGGTGAAATAAACATTAAACGTTCTAAATTACAATTTGTTTTTATTTGTACGGATAGAAACTTAAACATATCAAGGCTTTTGTTTCTAAAACCTAATTGCTCGCACACAGCAGTTTTTTTCAATTTCGAATTTAAAAGTGTGCAAGCGCAACTAACTTTCTACAGTTGCGATTTCTGAAATGGGCGTGAAAACTTGTTTAAATCGTTCTAAATGGCGATCTGTTTGGGATTGTTTGGAGTAGAAAATGCAAATCTCAAATGGCTGTTATCTTTACGAAGAAAAAGCTCGCACAGAACAGTTAAAAAAATGCAAATTTAGAAGACTGCAAATCTGAAAATCTTTCTATAACTGCAATTTCTATAATACTATTGTGTCTAGAAAATGAACATTTGTCATGGTGGTGGCATTTAAAATGTAAATTCTAGCTACTAATTGTTTAGAAAAAATTCGAAATTTAAAAAATTGTGATGAACGAAACAAATTCTAAATTAGGATTTATTTGGAATTGTTGAGTCTAGAAACTTGAATTTGACATGGCTGTTACATTTAAGACCTAAATTCTCGCACAGCACAGTTCATAAAATTTTGTAAATTAAGAGCATGACATGAGCTGAAACCGTACAGAAACAAAGATTATTTTGGAACTACTGAGCAGATTTTCTTTCAGTATATTGTAGGTGTTAATCTCTGTTTAAAACTTATTTACTTATACTTTTGTGTAATTACCCTCACAGGTGTGGAAGCGTCGCATACGTTCTAAAATTCCTTTGGATATTGAATGGTGGTTACCTTTACGATATAAATGCATGCTAAGAGAGGTGTGAAATATAATAGATATGTTAAAAACCCATTAACCACCGAAACTATAGCATAGGGATCTCCAACTTTTTTGAAGAAATACGTTTGGCACTACAAATTTTGAAAAAAAATCTTCGCTTTATTTATTGATCAAAGTTTATGTTACTAAATAAGGCAATTTTTTTCAATTCAAAAATAGTGGTAGCATGATAGTAAATTTAAGCATGGGCATTTAATTTTAATGTTGCGTGAACGCAACAGCAGCGGGTAATGTGTTAACCCTCTCGCTGCGCAACCCGAGATATACTCGGGCATGCATTTTTACATCAAATTAATAATATTTGGTTAATCCCACCAGCTATTTTTCAGCGAAAACTTTGTCTGATTTAATCAGGACTTTTCCCCGATTACGATAGTAAAAAATTTCTGCTTTAAAGAATCGGTGATAAAAGATTAAAATTTCTGTAAAAGACGCTCATCGTGGAGAATTACTTACGCAGCGAAAGGGTTAATAGTAAATTCACCGCCGACTTTAGCGCTGACGCATAAATGGCGGCTGTCGAAAACGGATTTTTGCAAGCAATTGTACCATACTTCCATCTTGACTACCAATAATTTCTAAAAATTTTCTCCGCCTTAGTTTTCTGAGATTCAATAAGTGAAAGAAACCTTTTACAAAATACTGGTGTTCGGTAACGCCAACTTTTGAAAAATATTGGGTAGACTCAAATCTTTTTGAGTAAAATAACATATACAATTTTTTTATTCTTAATGCGGTTGCGTGGAGAGAGACACAGGGGAAGAACGAATGATTAAGGGGACCGGGAAAGCCCTATCTCCGCCATGTTAAAATGTACCAGCTTTATGTACATTTTTCTCAGAAATAGTGATAGATAGAGGTCTGGATTGTTTAGAGTAGTTATAATAACATGATTTAAGTATTTTAACAGACCATTTTCATTCTATGTTAAACTCAAAATTAATTATTAATTATTTATTGAAAGTCATTTTTAAATTAGGATTTTTGGTGAGATTTCACTGCCTAAAATAAATAATTCCCAAAAAATCATTAAATCTCCCTGTGATAAAGCATACAATATAACATAAGTATTAAAAATAATCTGAGTTGTTAAGTTTAATAGATATTGAAAAAAAAGGAACATAAACATAAAAAAATTCAAGTTTTGAGAAAAAGTCAATTAAAGATTGAACCCCTTGGGGACGAGCGACACGTATACGGGCCGCAAAAAGGCTTAAAAATCCCTGTTTATCCTCACCAGTAAAATTTTACTGTAAAATTTGCCTTATTTAATCCGAACATTTCTCCGATTTGAAAAGGCACAAACTTCTGTTTTTTAAAACCGGTAGCAAAATAATAAACATTTCGTAAAAGGTTCCCGTTGCGAAGGGGTTAAATAGCCATTAAGCTGTGAAGTACACTTAGAAAGAATGAATAATTTCAACACTTATTTTTTATATATATAAACATGTGTGATACATCGTTGGAAAGATAAAAGTTTAAACTATTTAATGATATAAAAAAGTAAAAATCGATTTTTTGGTTGAATTCCGCTTTCCCGATCCCATAAAAGGGATAATTTGAAGTAAAATTATGACTTTTCTAAGTAAAATTTTATAAATAATTTTATAAGTTATATTCTCATAAGTTTTTCCTTATAAATACATAAATATTTATTATAAATAATAAAAAAATTGATATCTATTCAAAATGCAAAAAAATAAATGTCAAGAAAAATATACATTTTAACCACCTGAATGCTTTATCGATTCAAGATATTAAAATGGAGTCAAAATATGCAGAAATTCGTTTTTCGAGAGATATTAAATTATACACACACTCAGGGTTGCAAGTTTGGCCTCCAATTTTAATCCGAAATTTCCAATTTGTACAGGAAATTTTGAAAGATTTTTTTTCTTTAAAGTATAGGTAATGTTTCTTATTAAATAAAGAATAAAATACTATTCCTTATTTCTAGTATGAACACTAAATTCTTATTAAAAATGTATGACATACTAGCAACCCTGCATCCACTGAAGGGCTTTCTGTGCTCCTGTACATCTTAATTGATGCTCTTACTATTTTTCAAACAAGCTTATTTTGAGAAAGCCTAAAAAAAAAAAAAAAAAAAAAAAATATATATATATATATATATATATATATATTAGCGATTAAATAAATAAATCAAATGAAATTGGATGGGCGAAGTGATCAAATTATTGGGTGGGCTCGCGTTCTACAAGCTTATATAAGTTGGCGCCACTACTGCTGTTTAACCCCTTAATTGTCGCGTAATTTTGGGAAAATCTCTTATAAAATCGTCGATTTTTTTAATTACCCGATTTTATTATTCATAAAATTATGAGTTCATTAGTAAAAGAAACAGAGTATTTTATTATTTAAACCTCTTAAGGGTGGTTTGAAGTGTATGAAATCCCTTAATTTCAACACCCAAAAGTCCAGTAATCCCAGAAATTTAATACAAAAATTTTTGTTTAGTAAATTAGCAAAATTTGGCTTCCTCTTATTTGGAAATAAATCTGTTCATAAATTCTGATGTCAGTCCTTTATTTCGACATTTAAGCAATGAAGAGGCTTTATTCCTGAAAGTGTTCAGGATGGATAAAAATGTTAAAACTTACAATTTTATTTGGTTGTATTGTACACACATGACTTGCAAAGAAGCTTCGATGGAATGCTGCACTCTGTGGTTTTATTTTAAGTAAAAGTAAAGACATATATAAATCAAATAATTTTTTATATTACTACAAGGACGATAATTTCATTCAAATTTAAGTTGAAAATCGGCATTCAATATATTTTTCAAATTTTAGTAAATTTTTGAATGTAAGGAAAACTTTGAAACATGACATGCATAGTCCTACATCACAATCTTTGCATTCATATTTGGTTTATTTTATAATTTTGTTTCCATATTTATTCTCATGGGAAGAACAAATTTTTCATCCTGTGTAAGGTTTTGTCCGTAGGGCGTTATAACATCCAGAAAATGGTGTTCACATAAACGACTTGATATTGGTAATTGTTCTTAACAAATCATTCAGATGCGCACAAACAATAGAAGTTTTGTACAGTTTTGGATTAGGTGGATTTTGAGGATCGCGAGCTTCATTATTCCAAAAATGTAATTTTGTTTTTAATTCGCTGTACCTATTGTACGTCATAATATCTCGAAAGAATGGGGTTTTAACAAATAAAGTGTTGTCCAAAATATATTTTCTTTAACTTTTACTTTTAACTATTTATTTTTATTATTATTTTTTTAATTTTTTCGACAGTAGAAAGAGCAAGAAACAAAAGCATTTTATTTTAAGAAATAGGTTGCCATTCCGATCTGCCTCTCTCTCTTTTTTCTCAAACAACATTTCTCCATTTCTCATCATAGCGATTAGTTTCGATTTCAATATTATCTCGCAATTCATCATTTATAAAATGTTTATAGTACTGCAAAATACCCGAAATAGCTTCAAACGAAACGTTAATCTTAGGCTCCGATTTGAATTGCAAGCATGGAGGTGCGTAATATTGAGTCATCATCACTATCTTCAGTTTCCGATTTTTCGGAGTCAAAACCATCTGAAAAAATTTAATCTTCTGCTTCTTTTCCAGATAATCTTTCTCTTTACTTGAACTACTCAACATAGAAATTTATAAAACGGTATCCCAGATGTATTCAGATTTGAAACAAGTAAAACATGTGTTTCAACTCGTACAAATCCTTAAATTAAACATTTCAATCTTAAAAACGAACTTGTCATTTCAGAGTTTCCCATCTTTTAAGCGTTTATGACTTTGTTAACTGCTGCAATATCGGCATAAGACAATTTATTTCCTGGGCACCACTATCTGTTTAACCCCTTGGGGACGAGCGACACGTATACGTGCCGGAAATAGGCCTAAGGATCCTCGTTTATCCTCACCAGTAAAATTTTACTGTAAAATTTGCCTTATTAAATCCGAGCATTTTCCCGATTTGAATAGGCACAAAGTTCTGGCTCGTAAAAGGCTCCCGTCGGGAGCCTTTTACGAAATGTTTATTACTTTGCTACCGGTTTTAAAGAACAGAAGTTTGTGCCTATTCAAATCGGGAAAATGCTCGGTTTAAATAAGGCAAATTTTACAGTAAAATTTTACTGGTGAGGATAAACGAGGATCCCTAGGCCTATTTCCGGCACGTATACGTGTCGCTCGTCCCCAAGGGGTTAAGGAAAAAATGTACTTGATTTCTGGCTTGGAATAAAAGAGACATTTACTAAAAACTATACTTTAAAAATATAGTGGTGCGAGCAGAATATAAAAATAAAATCACCTATTTTAGGCTTAAAAATATTTTCGGGAAAGAAAAATGCAAAGTAGATACCAGAAAAAGTTAGCTGAAGTCATGGGAAGTCCAGCCCGTGAGTGTCACGTGCGTGACGAAATTTGTTCATACAGGTTTGACCGTGAATGTCGCGGGCGCGACGATTAAGAGGTTAACTTTGCGGCCTAGCAAAGAGCCGCCCAAGCTTTATAGACATAATTCTATTTTATATTCTGGCGCATCACTACTATTTTTAAAAGTACATTTTTTAGTAAGTCATTCTTGCGCGTGTTGTCAAAGTACAAGTAAAAATGTTTCTTAAAATAAAGTGGTGCAAGCCGAATAAATTCGTGTCAGTAATCATCTCTGTTCCTGGGAGGTGTACTTCGACCGCAAAGGGTTAAATTCAGGGTACCGTACAAATATTTCAACGAATCTACCCACGCCAGCCGACATTTTGTGTCAGCGCTCAAGCCTAGTATTCAGTGGGCGGTGGTAAATCCCCTAATTTAATCACGAAAATCAAGCAACAGCTTACGATTAAATAAGATAGAAATTTCTGTTAAAATTTAGTGGTAAGAAAAAACCTTACAAATTGTCAGATTTGCACACGATTCCCAACAATCAAGATCGTTTATTTTCTCAATTTGTATCTGGATCATGGACGGCGAACGTTATCGTTTTGACATAGGCGTGCGAAATTTTTCGAAAAAAAATATTTTACAAGCTAACAATTAAAACATGTATTGGATTAAATAATAATGAATCAAAGTTGTTTCAAATTTTGTTTTAAGAATTTAAAAAAAACCTGTGTAACATTTGATGTTATGTTTTGGATAAGTAATTTAAAAGAATGCTTTTTATGCTGTCAGGTCTGACTCAATATCGCTTGGGGCTTTGGCAAAGTAGTTAGTGCAGGGGTCGTGCTTGTCTTGAAATTTCACGACCGGGAAATTATTCGATACCAGTATTTTCTTATGGAAAAATCTCTTCCTAAATAAGGCGAAATTTCGCACGTTTAAACTAGATTTATTTTTCTATGAACAAATAGTAATATTTGTCCTTAAAAAATTCCTTAAGCGTACGACCCCTGTTAATGAAGGCCAACGTTTACTGCAATATTAAACTAACAATATTTATTTTTAAAGTGTATATATATCACAGAATAGTATATAATATAGACAATAATATGTCTGAAAAAGGCCACTAATTTTACATTTAATGTAAATAAAAATTTTTAATTTCTTAAAATTTTCATTCCTTTACAGTATTTTAAATATTTATTGTTTAGTGTTCGAGGTTACTTTCAGGATCATCAAATGTATGAATTATTCGGTAATTATATCAACTTAGCTTGAAAGAAATAAAGCTAATATTCACTTTTGTTTTATGAAGAATTATTGAAAAACAATTCTAGAGCAAACATATTATTATTTTATACCGATAAAATATTATTTGGAATTCATATATTGTTTCGGGGACCCTAACAAGAGTCCAAATGCCCTGGGCAGTCGCACCGTTTAACCGATAGTTGCGCCGACAAATAATTGATATCAGCTTCGTTTTTTCTTATCATAAAAACATGGCAAATTGTATTTGAGTCTTCTTATAAAAGTTTTCTACTTATTTTTAATATTAATCATTTCCTAAAATAATGAATCGCTAAAGAAGTTATGAAAAAAGCGTATTCCACTTCTTCTTGTCAGGAATTGAATTCAAAGTTGTTAGAAATTTACTATGGTCGTTTTTGCTTATTTAACATTATAATCTTTTATTTCTGATAATATCCTAAATGGAAATTTTTTTTAAGAAATATATTCAGCTAGATTGGGATTTATTAAGTTCCATTTCAGTTTTTTAGTCTGTATGACAAAGAAAACCCGTCAAATTCAGATGAACCGTGCTAGTCTATTTTTATGCATTTTTGAAGGTGCACTATATTTTGATTAAGAATCTCCATCTACGCCGTTCCGAAAATAATTTACTGCGTGTCACATATCATATGGCATACATACCTCAGAATCGCCGTCCATGTTACATCGTTTTAAAAGTGACACCAGCTTACCAATGACTACAGAAATGAAATTAGCAGCAAAGAAAAATTCCGAATTTTGTCTTTACTGGATATGTTATGCAATGGAACTTACTACCAGTAAACTAACTTAACGACAGTGTTACCAGATTGGGGACTTCTTTAATTCACATTGTTTGATTGTCACCGCTTTTTTGAATTAGAAATATTCGGCCTATTTAAAAATATTATAAAAAATTCTGAAAAATAAGGTGAATTATACTATTTAAAAAAAAGTGGTGACAGTTAAATAATCTGAATTAAAAAAGCTCCCAATTTGGCAACACCGCTTAACGATGCAAATACAAACCAGGTTACTGATTAAAGGCGCTCAATTCTCAGATCGTGTCTCAGTTCCGAACAGAGCGCCGCATTCGCTCGGTATGGTACTTATATCAGGGGTCGCAGCATATAGGACAATTTGTATTGTTCTTACCAGTATATTTTATCAGTAATCGACAAGAGACATTTTTATAAGATATGCAATCGGACTATACCATGAAGATTATTGATAAAAGTTACTGGTAAGAACAATAAAATTTGTCCTATATGCTGCGACCACTGTTATATACAGGGTGTCCGAAAAGTCTGGAAACGGTCAAATAACTCGAGAAATACAAAGCAGATTGAAAAACGAAAATATACAGGTTAAATATTTTTAAAAAAGCTACTCAGTGATACCAAATTTGACCCTCGCAACCGACCCCCCGGGGGGTCAGAGGGGTCCAACTTCGAAATCTTGTATGATAAGCCCCATTTTTTATTGCAGATTCGGATTCTACGGACAAAAATACGTAACTTTTGTATTTAATATTTTTTTCTAATATTCGTTGATCACGGTGTAATCGAGCAAATAAAACAGATACATATTTTGGTTTTCCCAACCAGGTTTTGACATCTCGAAATCTGATTGGACAGAACTTTCATCGTCTAAGTAGCCGTCTTTAGATTTTTCCGCTTTTTATGCTTTATATTCTTTTTCCATAAAAATTATATTAAATTAGTACTGTATTTGCATATTTTTTTTTATCCAGTCAATCATTTCAAAATAATAACCTGCATATTTTGATTTTTTTAACGTGTAAATATACACCTTCCCTCCCGGACAGAAAAAGGATAATCTTTCATAATTTGGGGCGGAGTGTGCAGATATTCTGCGTTTTGAAGGTTTCTGCTGTTTTTTTTTTTTTTTTTTTTTTTATGCTGTCTGAGCAAAGGATGGGGAAGTAGCGTAAATTTCAGGGGGGGGTGGAGTTATATATTTTGATGATTGATTAGTTAGTGTAACTCCAAAATATCAAGTAGGGCAGACACTTCTTCAATAATTCTTATAAGAGTAATAATTTATTGCAGTTTAAAATAGTTTTCAATTTAACATTTTTTCATAATTTTAAAATTAATAATTTTAAACAATTGAAAAATTTTGACGTTTTGAACTTTTTCATTTAAAAATTAATTAAACTTTTTAAGCTTTCATGATTATTTCTGGGAAAGACGACGCTTTAATTTTCATAGGGGAAGGGCGATGTAGAAAATAGTTTAATTATTTATAAATTATTAAAATAAAATATCAAATGTCATAAAATACAGGGTGTTCGAAAAATTTGGAAACGGTCGAATAAATCAAGAAATTCATATAAGATTGAAAAACAAAAAAAAAAAAAATACGTGTTAAATATTTTTTTAAAAGCTATTCCTTGATACCAAATTTGACACCCCACCCCGACCACGTGGAGGTCAGAGGCGTTCCAACTTTGAAATTGTAAATGATAATCCCCATTTTTTATTTCAGATTCGGATTCTACGGGGGAAAATGCGCAACTTTTGCTTTTAACATTTTTTTTTTTTTTTCGAATCTTTGTAGATGACGGTGTAATCCAGCAAACTGTGTCAGATACATATTTTATTTTCTCAACCATGTTTTCTAATCACGAAATGTGATGAGCCAAAGCTTTCGTTACCAAAGTGGGTCACCTTAGCTGGAATTATGTTTGTCGAAAACTATCAATGGAGGTTGTTTCGATAGCAAAAGTGCTTTATATGCTTTTGTCATGCAAATTAACAGAAATATATTGGATTAGATTTCTATTTGTGTTTTTATTTTATCCATTCAGTCCATTCTAATTAATTAAACTGCGGTTTTTTTAATATTTTGATGTGTAAACATGCCCCTCCTCTTCCGAACAGAAAAAAAAGGATAATCTTCGTTATTTGGTAGAGGTAGGCGTGGATATTCGGCATTTCGATGGCTTCTGCTGTTTTTTTTTTCTTTTATACTCTAAATCGTTGTCAGGAGGTGGGTGTATGGGATTTTTTTACTATTACTATAGAGTAACATATAGGACAAAATAAAAAGAAGTAGTACATATATTTTTTTTGTGTGCGGGCGGAGCAAAGACTGGGAAAGTAGTGTAAAATTCAGGTGGTGGTCGGATTGGAGATTTAGATCATTGATTAGTTACTGCAACCAGAAAATAATAAATAGGCAAAAATATTTTCCATAATTCTAATAAATGTAATAATTTTTTGTAAATAAATATATTTTTTCAATTTAACATTTTTTCATAAATTTAAACAATAGAAAAATTTTGTTATTTGGAAATTTTTACTTAAAAAAAATAATTTAACTCTTTAACTCTGTCGGGATTTGTGAGGCACATATATTCATCGTCAAAAGGTGCATGTGGAATTTGTTTTGGGCACCATTAATAAATGAATAATATTATTTAATTTTTTAATTAAAGGATTTTTTGGTATTTCACAAGTAAAGGGGACAGTTGAAAAAACAGGGTGTATTCCAAATAAAATTTGTGTACGCGATGCGGTCTCGAAAGGGTTAAAGTGTAATAAATATTTGCTGGGGTAGATGACGTGTTAATTTTCACAACACAACAGAAGGATAATGTAGAAAATTGTTTGTTTATTATTAAAATAAAATAACTTATGTGACAAAAGTATAATCTAAAACGTAATTGACAGAAAAAATTAAAAATAGATCAGTTTATTTTCTTCATTTTTTAAGCCCTAGAAGGGGCATTTATTAATATATTTCATTCAGTTAGTTTTACGTTCTTAAATTTTTATAACAAATAAGTTAAACCAATTGAATAATTTAAAAAAAATCAAACAATATAATACATAAAACCCATTAAAAACTTAGGTACCGTTAAAAAGAAATCTAAATAAATTTTAAACTTTTTTTCCTTTTTAAGTTGCAAATATTTGTATTGCAGATTTTGTATTATGCTTATGATGAGTGTGTACAAAATGATAAGGCACATGTAAAATACAAAAAAAAAAAAAAAATAAATAAATAAATAAAAGTCTAAGATTTATTTCGATTTAATGTGAAGAGAAATTTTAGGGATTATTAGGTTATTCAAATTATCATATTGTTTAAATTTTGTTTTTATTTTTTTAATGTTCATTTGGTTTAACCCTTACCGGCGCGGAGTAATTCTGTTTATAAACTGATGAAATGATAGACTGACATGAGAATTTATAAACGAGTTTATTGGAAAATACAAACTTTCTTATTTTCAAGTACATTATAAATGGAAAATTTTAATTAAATATTCTGGGTGCCAGTAAAATAAAAATTATGAGTCCTTTTTTAGGGACACTGTCCGCAAAAGCTCTAACTTATTTGTTACAAAACTTTAACATTAAACATCGAAGTAACTGAATGTAATATATGAATATATGTCCCTTCTCGGGCTTAAAAAATGTAGGAAAAAACTGATTTGTTTTTAATTTGTTCTGCAAATAACGTTTTTGTTTATATATATTTTTCACATTTGTTATATTATTGTAATAATTAATAAATAATTAAACACTTTTCTACATTATCCTTCCCCCATGAAAATTAAAACGTCTTCTCGCCCAGGAAATAATCAACAGTGCTTAAAGAGTTAAATTATATTTTAAATTCAAAATTTAAAAAGATAAAAAATTTTCAATTGTTTAAAATTATTGGGTCGTTCGGAAAGTCGTGTCCGTTTGGAAAAATCAATTCGTACCGAAAAATTCTATCATTTAATAAGTAGACATTGATTCTTATATCTAATGTCTAATAATTACCGGGCAGGATTTTCCGGTGCGAATTGATTTTCCTAAACAGACATGACTTCCCGAACAACTCAATAGTAAATTTAAAATTAGGAAAAAAATGTTAAAAAGGAAAAAAAAAAATATTAATTTACAAAAAAATATTACATTTATTAGAATTTTTGAATATTTTCTTACCTGCTTGCTAGTCAGTAGTTGCAGTAACTAATCAATCATCAAAACCTATAATCCCACCCCGTCCACCTGAAATTTACGCAACTTCCCATCCTTTGATCAGCCTGCACAAAAATATTTTATATTTTATTTATTTATTTATTTATTTTTTGCTCCTTTATGTTATTTTGTAGTAATAATTAAAAAAAAACTTATACACTCCCACCCGGCCCCGAATTAAGTGACTTTTTTGACAGCAGAAGACATCGAAACACAGAATATCAACACACTCCGCCCCTAAACAATGAATATTATCATTGTTCTGTTCGGGAGGGGAGGTGCTTATTTACTCGTTAAAATATCAAAATACGCAGTTTATTATTTAAAAGTGATTGACTTGATAAAAAGACACGCAAATAGAAAACTAATTTAATATATTTCTATTAGTTTTTATGGGAAAAGCATATAAAGCGCCATGAAAACAATCTCCACTGATGGTTTTTGAGACACACTATTTCCGCAAAAGACGGCAACTTTGACATTAAAAGTTCTAGCCAATCAAATTTCGAAATGTCAAAACCGAGTTGGGAAAACCAAAATATGTATCTGTTTTATTTGCTCAATTACACCGTGATTAACGAGGATTAGAAAAAAAAATGTTAAATACAAAAGTTACGTATTTTTGTCCGTAGAATCCGAATCTGCAATAAAAAATAGGGGTTATCATTCAAGATTTCAAAGTTGGACCACCTCTGACACCCTGGGGGGCGGTTGCGGGGATCAAATTTGGTATGACTGAGTAGATTTTAAAAAAATATTTAACATGTATATTTTCGTTTTTCAATCTGCTTTGTACTTCTCTAGTTATTCGACCGTTTCCAGACTTTTCGGACACCCTGTATATATTTTTTAATGGTACTTATAAAAACAATAGACACTAGAGCAGGGGTATCAAACTGTGCCCCGCCAGATACCACTAAAATTTAAAAAAAATAGCCGACAAGTTGAATCGCAGCAATTCAATGATTAGATAAGGCAACGATATCTGTAAAATTTTAGTGGTATCCGGCGGACCACAGTTTGACACCCCTGCTCTAGGGCATATACAGCCCAACCCGTAGTCAAGAAATTCACTATAAAACATGGGTCAGTCCTTCTTAAATCATTATGCGTTGAGAATTAATATTAATTAATAAGAAAATAAATTTACGAGTATGTCAGGCTGTGTTTAGCAACTTAGCAACCTTTTTAAACAAAAGAAAAACCAACATCCCATAGCTGCCAACTCTTCCGCTTCTTTATACCACAAAAATGTAATAGATATTTATGTAAGTTTTCATCGACAGATTACGGCGATTTAAAACGGTAAAATTTAATATAAAATCTTTGTGGTACAAAAAACGCAAGAGTTGGCGTCTATGTCACCCTACTAGAATTTCTGTACTGTAAGTAATTTTTGTTTTATTTAGTCACGCAACTTCAAACAAAAATTACAACACAGAAATTCTGATAAGACAGTGTGCTGGTCCACTGGCAGGATGATAACATTTTTTTTAATAGAAAAAAGGCTATGCCAGCAGTGCTGTTTGTAAAATGCATATTGTATGTATATAACTTAAGATGTTTAGTTATTATGAAGATATAGAAAGTATGCAGTTTTGAACATGGGCATAATTAATTTATAAATGAAAATTTGCTTATTTTTCTTAAACTTTATAAAGCATAAATAAAATCTGGCAATAAAGTTGTATTTTAAATGTTTTTTTTTTTTTTTTTTTTTTTTTTTGTTTTTTTTTTTTTGTGTGTGTGTGTGTGTGTGTGTGGCATTAAATTATGCAAAATACCTATACTATGAAATAATAAGGACAACGTATTATTTTTCACTAAAGAGAAATCTTTCTTTTTATCAATTACAGGGTTTAAGAATTTCTGAAACACATTGCATCATAAACCTTCAAGGAGACCGGGTAAGTTCTATCTCGGCCGTGTTAAAATACACCAACTTTATGTACCTTTCTTTACGAAATAATGAGAGATAGAGGTCTAGATTTTTTAGAGCAGTTTGGATAACATTGGATTACATTTGCATAACATTTCAATTTTTTTTTTCGTTGTCGACGGTCGGGATGTGAGGTGCGCCTTCTGGCTTTGCCTCCCCCCTCTTTTATTCCTTAGTTTTAATTTTTATCTTTAATTTATAAGCATTGACGATGGGGCCTTAGAGGCTTCGAAATAGCTATATGCTTTTTAAAATTACTTACATTTGTGTTCTTTAAACATTGTTTCTCTCTTTTTAATGGATAACATGCTTTACGTATTTTAAAAGACCATTTTCTTTCTAAGTGAAGCTAAAAATTAATTATTAATTATTTATTGAAAGTCATTTTTAAATTACCACCTTTGGTAAGATTTCAGTTCCTAAAATAAATAAAATAAATAATTTCCAACAAATCATTAAATTCCTGTGTTAAAGTATGTACCATAACATAATATAAATATTTAGAAAAATCTGAGTTCTTAAGTTTAATAGATATTGAAAAAAATTAACACAAACCTGTAAAATCGAAGTTTTAAGAAAAGCTGTGAAGCAGTGTTGCCAGTGGACTACTTTTTCTAAATTCTGTTTTCTTGATTTGCACAACTTTTTTGAAATATTAAAATTCGCTTTATTTAATAACATAAATTAATTAAGGCGAAAACAATGGGAATTTTACCACTTCACAAAAGTGGTAATATAAAAAAGCATCATTAATAGTCAAAGATCTGTTAAACATTTTAGGGAAGGTATTTGAGGCACCCTGAAAATTTGTGAAACACTTCTTTTGTAATGCCTGAATACAAAATCGAATGTCTGGCTGAAGGATCGTGACCCAAAACCTGTGCCAGACAAAAAATGGCACTTGACATGTGTCTGGCACAGTTTTTGTGCCGACTAAAGTGTCTGTCATTTTCAAAATATTTTTTTCTGAGCATAAATATTATTGTGCCTCAAATACCTTTTTTGGGTAGTCAAAAAATGGCACTTGACACGTGTTTGGCACAGATTTTGGGCCGACTAAAGTGTCTGTCATTTTCAAAATATTTTTTTCTAAGTATAAATATTATTCTGTTTCAATCTCAGCGTGCCTCAAATACTTTTTTGGGGTATTGTCAAAAAATGGCACTTGACACGTGTCTGGCACAGGTTTTGGGCCACGATCCTTCAGCCAGACATTCGATTTTGTATTCAGGCATTACAAAAGAAGTGCTGCACAAATTTTCAGGGTGCCTCAAATACCTACTCAAAAGTCTCCAACAGCTCTCCTACTATAAAAAGATAAAAGTTTAAACTATTTAATGATATAACAAGTTGGAAATTGCTCGTCAAACGTGGCAAATGAGGTGCGTTCGTACTATAACAAGTTTTATAATTATTTTTTGCACCCCATATTGTACTGAATGTATAATTTTTTGCACTTCATAAAGTGCATAGTCTTTAACATCATTAAAATGCACTCCCAATAATTTTTTTCCCATTCCCCGAACACTTTTGACTGTCCCTGTAATTAAACTATACATCCGATTTTCCTAAAATTTGAAATGGCTCGACAAAATTTTGTAACAATTATATATTTAAAATTTCAGACCATTTGGAAGGCTGTAACATCATTAAAATGCACTTGCAATAATTTTTCACATTGGCCGTAATGTAAAGAAAAACTTTTGACTGTCCCTGTAATTAAACTATACATCTGATTTTCCTAAAATTTGAAATGGCTCGACAAAATTTTGCAACAGTCTTATATTTCAAATTTCAGACCATTCGGTTGGGTAGTTTTTGCTCTGTTATATGCGGACGGACGGACGGACAGACGGACGGAGTGAACGACGACTATAGGTGCTACGTATTTATATAATTACGAACGCAGCTAATGAACGACGACTATAGGTGCTACGTATTTATATAATTACGAACGCACCTAATGAACGACGACTATAGGTGCTACGTATTTATATAATTACGAACGCACCTAAAAAAGTAAAAATCGATTTTTTGATTGAATTTCGCTTACCCCTTAACAGGTTTGCCCGTACAACGTATGCGCAAGAAGAGTTTGCTTGTATTGTCCCTACTATCAGTTTATTGGGTCAAAAAAGAAAACAATGAACATCTTAACCCTTTCAAGGGAAAACAATTGTGTTTTTGTAATGTTGAATTCACACCGGAATTTTTGAAAGATTTTTATTTCGAAATGAGAAGAAGCAAGTTTACAACTTTATTCCACCAAACGTATAAAAATAAAATTTAATGAAAACTTTCTGATGCAAATCTTGCACAAAGATAGGTGGTGCCCCTCAAAGGGTTTTGAAATTACCATTGCGAAACAAGAAATGTGGCTTTTATTCAAAAACATCATTGACTTTCATCTTACAGAATATGCATTTATATTATGTTGTCCATATTTTTTTTTAGTTTGTAAGATATTTTATATTAAATCCGTTCATTGAAAGATATTTACTGATGAATACACTGGAGAAATCAGTCTAGGAATCAAATTTGCGAAATACTTCCAGAAGAGGGGGAGCTTAAGTTACTTTAAAAGCAAAATCTTGTGGATGGCAATGTGTTAATGAACCTCCGAAAACTTAAATTAAAATACGTTTTACTAAAAGCTCATCTTTAAATATAAAATCAAATCAATTTATCAATAAGTTATGCAATTCCTTTCTCTCTTAAAATTCAGGTGTAAATATAGTTTTTATGACGTAATTTTTAATAAGTTCCTGCTTTTTGTACATAATTATTTAATTCTAATTCCAAATTTTTTTTTCTGTTTATAATAGTCACGTGTAAATAAATTTTTAATTTATTTACACTTATAAATATTTTTTTTTTATTTGAAGCAAACATTATTGTTTGCGCTGTTTATACAGTTGGCAACAGTTTAAATTAATATTACTTTCTAATATACGTAAAAAATATCTCTAGAAATGCTGAAAATTTGAATTTAAAATAGAAATAAAACCTCAAAAAATGAATCAAATTTAAAATAAGAAATACAGTCTGCACACTGGGAACTTGAAACGTATAAAATGATCTAAAAATGATTAAATTCCCATGAATAGTTTTTGCTACTATAAAACTTTTTTAGTGGAACGATTTTGTCCAACTTTAGCTTTTAACTCTTAACCCCTTAACCTACGATGTACGTCTCAATTTGGCAAATCCATAGCTACCACTAAAATTTAATAGAGATCTTTGCCTTGTTTAATCATGGAATTTTGACGATTAAATTAAGCTATATTTACTGTAAAATTTTAGTGGCAAGAAAAATTTACATTTGGTTCGATCATCGTACGCGGGCTATGCCCGCCATTGTAGGTTAAGTGGTTAAAATAATTCTTCGATTTGAAAACTGTTTGCATCAGCGTGTTTATCAAACATTTCTGTATAATACAACCGATTTTTATATTTTTGTATGCGTTATTTTTCTTAATATTAACGAAGAAAGACCTCCGGTCACAAAAAATTCAAAACCGGCGGCGGTGACAGCGGTGGTTACCCGTTTTAGGTGCGTTCGTAATTATATAAATACGTAGCACCTATAATCGTCGTTCAGTTCGCCCGTCTGTCCGCATATAACAGAGCAAAAACTACCCGACCGAAAGGTCTGAAATTTTAAACATATAATTGTTGCAAAATTTTGTCGAGTCATTTCAAATTTTATGAAAATCGGATGTATAGTTTAATGACAGGGACAGTCAATAGTTTTCCGTTACATTACGGCCAATGGGAATAAATTATTGCAAGTGCATTTTAATGATGTTACAGCCTTCCGAATGGTCTGAAATTTTAAATATATAATTGTTGCAAAATTTTGTCGAGTCATTTTAAATTTTATGAAAATCGGATGTATAGTTTAATTACAGGGACAGTCAAAAGTTTTCCGTTACATTACGGCCAATGGGAATAAATTATTGCAAGTGCATTTTAATGATGTTACAGCCTTCCGAATGGTCTGAAATTTTAAATATATAATTGTTGCAAAATTTTGTTGAGTCATTTCAAATGTTACGAAAATCGGATGTATAGTTTAATTACATGGACAGTCAAAAGTTTTCCGTTACATGACGGCCAATGGGAAAAAAATATTGCAAGTGCATTTTAATGATGTTACAGACTATGATGCACTTATGAAGTGCAAAAAAATATACATTCAGTGCAATATGGGGTGCAAAATATATTTATAAAACTAGTTATAGTACGAACGCACCTCATTTGCCACGTTTGACGAGCAGTTTCCAACTTGTTTAGAATAGAGAGATTAATATTTTTCCCAATTACTCTTTTTTTAGATTTTCAAATGTATATCACATAAGACTACGCATCGATTTTTTGATACGTCTAATTTTATATTAAATATCATTTTTTATTGATAGATCTAGTGTAAAACGATGATATCTAACACATCTTCATATACTTTTATTAAAAAAAAATAATAATAACATGAAGACTAATTCCATGCGTAGATTTATCACAAATATAATAAAGGACATGTATAAAAATTTTTAAATCTCTATCTCAAATACAAAAAAAAAAAAAGCCTTAGCATTTTAAAAACATGAAAGTGAAGAAAATATGAACGTGGAGAAAAAGCCGTTTAAAGTGTTCATTTGTGTGGGTAATTGCGCTGGGTGTTCTAACAAAATTTACAATATGTCACGATCAGGGGCTGTACTTGTCCTGAAATTTCACGACCAGGAAATTCTTCGGTACCACTGTTTTTTTTTTTTTTTTTTTTTTTTTAAATAGAAAATCTCTTCTTAAATAACGCGATGTTTTTCGCGTTTAAACTAGATTTATTTTTCTTTAAACAAATGCTGGTAATTGCCCTGAAATTTTTCATGTAGAGTGTGACCCCTGCTCGCGATATAATGGCCGTATTAGTAAAAATGAGGTGCCAAAATATTCACAATTAAACAGGCTTTGATTTAATTATTAAAAACAAAAATCGATTTTTTTTAAATCATTTTTGAGGTAAACTGCCTCCTTAAAAGAACAAAACCCTGCCTGTGACTGGGAGGAGTACTTCACACGTTAAGGGTTAACATATGTATTTACATGGAAGGTCTAATCGCATTCTCAAAAATTAAGAAAAACTGACACAAAATTCTGCCGAAGGATAAGATCGATAACGCTTTAAAAATAGTTTCTGCGACATTCATAAAAAATTAAAAGTATATCATAATATACAACAGTTACCTAAATATATTCGCTTAAAAATATTTAAAAATAGCTATTTATTTCTTATATAATGAGTGTTGAAATGTTTTAATATAATAAATTGATGCTGCAGTGAAATAATTATTTATGGACATTACAGCAAAATAATTTATTTGTTGATATTGCTAATGTTAACACATTGCCGACGGGTGATATTTATCAAACGGGTGAAACAAAAAATCCTTTTCATATCCACAATTAGAATATATATATATATATTTTTTTTTTTTTCTTTGTAAAATAGGAAAGAACTCTTTCAACTTTTTTCCTCATTAAAATAACAGTAAGGACTTCATTAGAAAAAAATGCTTAAACAGATTTTTTTAAATTTAAAATCCATTTTTATTCATCTTGACTAACAAAACAGTCTGCCCAGATAAAGCTATCCATAGTTTTCAATTTAAGGCTTTAACAAATAGTATTTAAGATCACATTTTTAGCTGGTTTTATATAATTATAAAACCTAGGCACGAAACACTAACATAGTTATTTTTATTATTATATTTTAAAACTAATTTTTGTACACCGAAATCGTAAACTCTGTTACTGTAACATTTCTTACCAAAGAAATTACTTCCATTGTTCCAAACGGAGGGGGCTACTGAGCTTAGTTATAGATAAAAATGTTAGTAAATATGTACTACATCCATTTTGAATCTGCTCTGCACAGATATAGTCAGTAAGCTGAAACATCTGAATTCCAAGTTAGTGTGTTTGCTGTTTGTAACCTCTGTTACATGAATTTTAAATTTAAATATTGCCATTTTAATTAAAGTTTTATATTTATTATATTAAATTAAGGTAATTTAATTTAAATAAATGCAATATTTACATATTTTTATAAAATTATAGAAAATTAGATTAGATGGTACCCGTCAAGATTTGACGGTAACAGAGGTGGAAAATTGGCGCAGAGGTGGAGCCTATTGATACCACTAAATTATAGTAGTATTTACCCTCTTATCTAATAATCAAATTTCTGAGTTTTTATTAAACTGAATATACCATAAAATTTTTGTGGTATCAATAGGCTCCACCTCTGCGCCAATTTTCCACCACTTCGGTAAATAACTTGAATATTTCATTAGAAAAATTCTTGAATTTTTAATGAATTGCTTTTAAATTAATTATTGAAATTGTGACAAATTTCTATATTGCATAAGTGATTCCTATTTCTTTAAAGCGATAGAGGGTACAGTCAGCCAAACCTATACAGTGAAGTCACAGAATTTTAACTTTATAATTTACAACCAATTATGCTTCTTTTTACCAGAAATTTAAGTAAAATAGTGGGTAGAGCATTTATTTTTATTTACTATGGTCTCATTTTTTTCGAAAAAATAAGTATTTATTTTTATATATTTATTATGATTTTTTAACTACATGACCATTAAAAGCTGCCATGAATTTTATTTTTATCAGTCTCATTCTCTAAAAGCCCAAATTTGAAACTTGGTGCAGCCTATAATTTTTATTACTTGAATTTTATTTTACATTTTTATACATTTTTTAAATATTAAACAATGGATATCAAGGTAATTTTTTTAATAGTTCTTATATGAATATCGTTCTTTCTTTTCGTTTTCTTTTTTTAAGGAAAATAAAGGCAAACTTTTCTTTCTGACACACACACACATATATTATTGATAATGGTCAGAAGATATAACAAAAATTGTAGATCAGCTCAATTTATTTAATTGATAATTACATTAAAAATGTTTTAGCTTAAATATTTTAAATACAAAATTATTATTATTATTATTTTAAATATTGTTCAGCGTTAAATTTTGTTTAATTATAAAGCATTCAAATAATAATAATAATAATAAAATAAAAATCATAAAACTTCTCCTAATAAAATATGTCATAATTTGTCATAATTGAAATAACTTATCGCGAAAAATATTACAGAAATCATTTTTCCGGCCGTTGGGTTCGAACCTGCTATCCACTACAAAATATCGGCGCTTAACTGCTGCTTTAGACCGACCGCTCAGACACAGAGAACTCGTTCTCAATCCCTCTAAATTGAACATGGTTTAAGCATATGCAGATGTCCCGAAATGGGTCTACTTAAAATTTTACCTTTGCGTTTTAATATATATGATGATTTTTTAGTTTTTGAAGGTTTTAAAAAACTGAAGAAGGAATATATGTTATACAACATAGATTAAATAAGGCAGTTGTTTGACTTATAATACGGCATCGGAATGCTTAAGCCTAACATGGCCGAAATAAAAATGGCTGATTTTAACAAAAGATTATCAAGATCTGGATGAGTTCACTCCGAAAGCATTATACACTTTGCGCCATTATATATATATAATACAATTTTTTCTTTATTAAATATAACATCTGTTACCTGTAACTTCTGTTACTATATACTTGTAACAGCGGTAGATAAATTAACAAAAATCTAGTTTAAAATACATGTGCATAATAAAAATCCATCAAAGTACTTCAGTGGTATCATTGTTTTTAGATTAATGTAAATGCACTTCTACTGTCTAATTGGTGTTGCTCAATGCAACTTCCGTTACAAAAATGTAACCTCTGTTACTACATATAATTTTTGTTACTCGCACTTTTTCTCTATATATATTTTTGTTGTATGAGTAGCTCTTATAAAAGGTTCCCAAAACATCAAAAGGCATCTGTTCTTTCAATATACTAAAACAATTTGACAAATTAAGAGTATACTTAGTAAATGGGACAGAAAATTTTAATTGTAATGTTTAATACAAGTAGCAGAAGTTACATATTGTTATATACATTAATCCCTATTATTGATTTTTTAGAAAATAAAATTACATTTTTAAGTCTAGTACACTAATGATGATATAATACTCCAGAAATAACATTTTGATCGGAATATAAATGTTGTAAATTGAGTGGATGTTGTCCAGTAACAAGAGGTTACAATAATTCCTTTTAGGCATTTTCAGGTGACTGTATTTTCATCCTAACTATGAATTTTTCTACGCTGGAACTGATTTTATATAGGTTGTATACATATAAACGCATAAAAAATTATATTACGTGAAAACTGCATACTTAGAAACAAAACAAAAAAAATATTGGAAAAAGGGCATAATTTTTTTTTTTTTTTTTTTTTTTTTTTTTAACCCAAGCATGTATTTTCGTACATACTTAGGAAAAATGTTTCAAGGCCTTTAAAAAAAGGTGAAGTTTTTGAATAGTGATTTAGAGAATTTTCTCTTGAAAACTTTTTCTTGATACTGCAGAGAAAGTGGTACGGTAATGTCTCTGAGATCGTGATTTGTGGATACAATCTTATTTCTATTTTTGAAATTTTTGAAAAAAAAAATCCCAAATGTTTTGCATTGTAATTTTAAAGAGACGGAATTAGTCTAATATCAGGTGACCGTCTTTTTGCACGCTTTTTTTCCTTACACAATGCTAGCGGCATTTTGTAGGGATGATATGTAGGGATAAAAGCGTGTAAAAAAGACGTTTGTCTGACATTAGTCTGAGGGTAAAGGTTATAAGTTAATACCAGAAACGTATTGTAAATGCTCAAGGATTTTCATTATGATACTTTAATTTTTGGAAAAAAGAATTTATATTATACATTTAGTAATAATTTAGCCTTTTTTTTTTTTTTTTTTTTTTTTTTTTTTTTTGACAAGTAAAAAACATTTATTCAAATGGAAATTGTGTTTTCACTAATTGTATACTCAGGGTGTCTATTCTTAACGGTGTCCAATGGATAATTTCTATACCATTAGTCATAGACGCGTAGTTCCAAATACAAAAATGTTTTAAATGAGGTAAAAAAAAAAAAAAATTTTTTTTAAAGTCGTTTGGATCAATAAAAACATTTCTTAAACTGTTACGAACTTTAAATTTGTATACGGTTCGCCGGTGTCCCGGACATTTGGTAAGAAAATTCTATTACAAGTAAGACAAAAAAGTCCAGTTCATCTAACACTAAAATTGACCGAGTTATAAAACTTTAAATTGCAAATAACTAGGTGCGTCCTGTTTAACACTTGTGTACATTTGTGTAAGTATAGCACGCATATTCGTGGAAGTGTTAACGTTTCTGGGAAAAATGTAAAAGTTTTTTGTTTAAAGAATTAAGAGTTTTCAACCAACTTTAGCATCACTTTACGAAAACTTGAAAACAAACTTTAGAAACAGTATACTGCAATTAAAACATGAATACATTGAATATTTGATGAGTTACGGGTGAAATACATTTTAACTAAGTTTGCGTGAAAGATTCCATAATTTTTATTTCATAATTTGGTAGTCAGCTATTTAGAGCAACTTATATAAAGAAAACCAGTCAAATATCGTGAAAATTCAGAATGATTGGGGCAATATAGTGAGTTGATTTCTAAAAATAGATTTATTATAAGGGATTTTCTACAATTTTACGAACAGCTCACAATATTTTTGATTTTTCACAATATTTGACTGGACATTTTATATGAGGTGCGCTAAATAGCCATAATTTCATCACTTGTTGCCATAGCAATTTCACTTACCCCGATGCAATGTCCAATGAATGACAACCGGATTACTGATTCTGCTTTCTAGTCGGGGTAACATCAGTAATTGGGTTACCATTCATTTCAAGCAGTGAGATGTTCATATGCAAACATCCTCTTTGGTGCCCGCTTGTTATCAGCACCATATATCATATATACAGGATGCAGTTGTACAACAAATTCTTAACAGATTATTTCTCTTTATGTAACTGCAGAAAAATATTTCAAATTTTATGAATAAACGCAGTGATTGCGAATTTTGAATTTAAAAATTAATTAGAAATTTTCTCATCATTAATAGTGCTGCCAACCCCCTTGATAATTCCAACCAGAGCATCTTGAAGAAAAATTGACAACGATAAAATTGCTTGATCAAATAGGACGCTGCCTTCCGTACCATCAAAACACCCCCAGCATTTTATATTAACAAGGGGACAAACCTGGGCTTCAGGGGTTACAGAATATAGGTGAAAACCATTTTTTAATTGATAAATATATTAGTTTTTTACATTTAATATATTTTTTTAGAATGCGCGCTAACAACATCAAAAATTATATTCATATGAAAAATAGCAATTATGCGTTCAAATAAAATTTGAAATTTATTAAAAGCAATAGTTTTGTATTGGCCTCGCGCCAGGAGTTCTCAGACGAAGAAATAGCCAAAGATCACTAATTGAAATCAGACTTTATGATTCTGATCATTTTCGATCATTGTCTGGAATTTCTGATTTTTTATATAATTTATTAACTTATTCATTTATTGATGAAATTGTAATTCGTTATGGTATATAAGCAGGAAACAAACTTTGAAATATTCATATTAATTTAGGTGCAAGCTTATTTCTCTTTCTTAACTGTCAGCACGCGATAGAGATGGATTTATAAAAATAAAATCATACTTGAAAATTATTTTTAAAAAATATATAAAATGATTAAATTATGATACAGTTTTAAAAAAAATTGCATCTGTAAGAAGGGTAAACCGGGGCTAGTTGGCCCGCTTTTTCTTCTAAAAATTTAAAAAAAATTACAGTTGAACATTTTAAATTTCTTTTTATGTTACCACTATCAGTGTACTTTAGGAAGAAGTCACAATAGTAAAACTTGAAAATATTAACTATAAGAATGAGTTTAGAAGTTCAAATTGACACCAAGTCGCTTGGGCCAACATGCCCCGATTGCCGGGTAAGTTGGCCCACGTCATTTTTTATTGTTCTGATAGTGTAGAAGTTTAAGAAATGATCAAAATTTTACCAAATCTTAATTTTTATTAATCTTAATTAATTTAAATAATCTTCATTTGGGGAGGAGGTAAACAACATTATAACTCCATTTTTTAAAAAGATTAACTGGAATAACCAGGAATTCAATTAATAAAATAATTCCTTACTATTAATTAATAAAAATTAATTAAAATAATAATAAATGTTCATTAAAATAATTCATTAAGACTATCAAAATTCCAATACCCCAGAGCCGAATTCCTACGGCGGATGTTGACTCGGCGGGCCAACATGCCCCGTGCCAAATGGGCCAACTAACCCCGTACTGCCATTTTTGTTTTTAATGACTGTAAGGAATTATTCTGAAAGTATTTTAATAAAAAAACATGCCTACAATAACTATGAACAATTATTTTTCTGAATTATTATATATCAAAATCTAAAATGTAATCTACGAACAAATAAAAAGCGATTATTTATAAGAGAGGAAATTTACTCACCGTTGCAAAATTTTGAAAATTCTCAATAATTCTTTAACGGACGCTCCGACTTCATAGTCCAAGAGCTGTTAAACATTTTAGGGAAGGTATTTGAGGCACCCTGAAAATTTGTGCAACACTTCTTTTGTAATGGCTGAATACAAAATCGAATGTCTGGCTGAAGGATCGTGGCCCAAAAACTGTGCCAGACACGTGTCAAGTGCCATTTTTTGACTACCCCCCCAAAAATGTATTTGAGGCACGCTGAGATTGAGACAGAATAAAATTTATACTTAGAAAAAATATTTTGAAAACGACAGACACTTTAGTCGGCCCAAAAACTGTGCCAGACACGTGTCAAGTGCCATTTTTTGACTACCCCAAAAAGGTATTTGAGGCACGCTGAGATTGAAGCAGAATAATATTTATGCTTAGAAAAAAATATTTTGAAAATGACAGACACTTTAAGCGGCCCAAAAACTGTGCCAGACACGTGTCAAGTGCCAAATGGCACTTGACACGTGTCTGGCACAGTTTTTGGGCCACGATCCTTCAGCCAGACATTCGATTTTGTATTCAGGCATTACAAAAGAAGTGTTGCACAAATTTTCAGGGTGCCTCAAATACCTACTCAAAAATGTTCAACAGCTCTCCTACTATCAATGGTGCTGATGTTGGAGGAGAAAAGCGAAGCAACGCATACTTGGCTGGATTGACAATATCATATAACGCAAAGTATAAAAAATATCGCGACTGGGCCAACATGCCCCTATGGCCAACTAGCCCCGGTTTACCTTATCTTATGTTTTCTATTCGATGGTGTAAAAATTGAAAATGTGCGATGTATAGAAGTTTAAAAGTGAAATTTAATCGTCTGATGTTGCCAACGTCACAATGACGTCAGCAATTACGGACGCACACGTTTGTCCTTTATAATATAAATAATTTTACTTTACCAATAGAGTAATTGTTTTGTTAAACTTTATACTACAAATGTTTATTAAAGCTTCAGATATGACATAAAAGACAGTGGCCGTGACTTATTGATAACCCTTCAACGAGTTTGCCAGCCTATTTCATAAATTAATTAGTTCCGGAATGCTCGTCTTAAATAAGAGTACATAATAATAAAGATGTAATTTTGAAGAGACCAATTGAAGTATTCATGTAAAACGCCTCCTTTCGTGCATGTCTTAGGCCGAGAATATTTCAAATTTATCAATTGTAAGTTAATATATACATTTTTTTTTTGTACAAAGAAAAAATATATTTAGATAACTAAATAAAAGCTAAATTTTTATGTGAGTTTACTTTTTCTTTTTCTGTCTTTACAAGAAGAAAATTTTGTATTTATGAAAATTTTCTACTTCCGGTTTTCGGCTATAGTGGTGCCAGACTCCTTGATAATTTCAAGGAGCGCAACTTGAAGCAAACTGATCAAGGGTAAAGTTGCTCGCTAAAATAGGACACTGTCAATCAGGGAATCAAAATCACTCCCGTGTGTTTATATGAAAAACTACTGTACCAATAGAGTTGTTGTTTCATTGAATTTTATATCGCAACTGTTGATTAAAGGTTCAGATGTGACATATAAAGCAGTGACTGTGACATATTGATAAACCCTTCAGCTAGTTTGACAGCCTATATCAGGGATGGTGAACCTTTGGCACGCGTGTCACTTTTGGCACGGCCTTGCTTGTGGCTCTAAATCAAAATAAAGCAAGATTACAAAAAATCGCGACTGAACTTTTCTAAATTCTATTCAGTGGAAATTGAAAAAAAATACTTTCAGCATATTATATTACAATCTAATTAATTATGGTTTCAAATTTTTTTCAAAGATTATATTTGAAAACTATCGGCAAGAACTGATTATTAGACATTACTAAATTCCGAAGGTAAAGTTTTGGCAACTTTGGAATTTATTTCCGAGCTAAGCTGAAAGCACTTATCAGACAATACCGGTTCAGTTTGCATTAAAATTAACTCGATATTAAGATGTAACAAAAGAAATCAAATTACATCGCATTATTTTTTATATATATAAATTTCTTAAAACACATTTGTTTCTATAATTATTATAGTGTATAATAACTAAATGTATGTTCCTCCTATTTTTTAAATCATAATAGAAAATTTTAAGTTATTTTAAGCCATTATTTTTCCACCTACTAAATTTGTTTTTTATTTGGCACGTCATGGTCACGTAAAATATTTTTTGATCAAATTTGGCACGCGGCAACATAAAGGTTCACCAACCCTAGCCTATATCATAAATCAATTAGTTCCGGGATGCTCGCATTAATTAAGTGTGCATAATATTAAGGATGTAATTTCGAAGAGACCAATAGAAGTATTCATGTGAAGCGCCTCCTTTCATGCATGTCTTAGGCCGAGAATATTTCAAATTTATCCACTATGAGTTAATATATCTTTTTTTTTGTATAAAGAAAAATATACAGTAATATCCCGACTTATGTCACCCAGCATTTACGTCGTCTGGCCCGGAAAAAAAATCCTTAATTAAGACACATTTTTAATTTTTTTGCAGACTTTTGGAAGAAATTTAATATCTCAGATGCAGGAGATAGAGACTTGGAGATGAATGCTGAAGATGTTGTTGAACTCATAAATTCCCCTGACCCGGACGATCCATCGACGAACTTATCGAATTAAAGAAACGAAGTACTGTCCAAGAAATTGAGCCTAGGGGTGAAGAGGGAATATTGTGACAGTTTCAAAATTAACCGAGGTAAAACCTTATCGAAGCTGGAATGACGGTTAAAGAAACAGGGGCGTAGCTACCGTGGAGCAGTTGGAGCAGACTGCTCCAGGCGCATGCATCCTAAGGGCGCAAAATTAGAAAGAGCAGAATAAAGATTTGTAGAAAGATTTGCATATTTTTTTCATTATTAATTAGATGTTATAGATGAATCTTGTTGCAATCAGCCTATTCCTATGATGTTTTACCTCAACTATTTCGATTGAAAACATGTTTTATACAATGTTAGAAGAAATTACTTCTATTCGTGAAGTTTCAGTTTAAATTCATACCATATTGAATCCTCAAGTTACTTCTCCAGCACCGTTTTAGCATGCCTGTTTTTAGATAGATTTCGTAAGAAATACTACCTATTACAGTCGGTGTACCCATGGTGCGACTTTTGAAAAATTCCTTCATAACTTTTCATTATATGACCCCAGAAACCCAAAACCAACCCCGCCTAAAAAGTTTATATATATGCATGTGCTAAATTTTGTCCGCATGATAAAAGTCGCAATTATGCACGGATCGTCTTCAAACTCACCAAAAATATTCAGATGGCTAATATCTCGACGGAGATTGTAAATCGGTAAAATCCGTGGTGGAAATGGAGAAAATAATTCACGCAACTTCGTCAATTCGCAAGATATCAAATCCAATTAAATTTATTATAAATTTTCTTAATGTTATCTACAACTTTTATATTGACAAGTTTTTGATAGGACCGAATCTTACACCAAATGCAAATTAAGAAAACGTAGCGGTTAAAGAAAAAATTATCGTATTAACATGATTCTGAAAAAAACAACAGCTCTTACCGAAAAATGAAATTAAAATCTTCACAAAAGCAGCCAGATAAAATTGTTAAACTGAGTTTATCTCTAATCTTCATTTAGTCTTTGTTGGTGAAATTAATACTTAATTTCGAAATCTAGCTGCGCCTGTAGGCCGAGCCGGCAGGGATTTTTTTTTTCTGTAACTGTTCCTTGGACGACAGTTGAAGATCTTCAAATCTATAATCAAAACTTGTTTACAGGGTTCTTATCGGTCACTTTATTGGGTACCACTGTTTTCAAAAAATAATATTTCTGGTGCATTTCTTTTGAAAATGTTTTAGAAATTTATCATGATGATTACTGTGCGGAAATAATGGTAACCAAAGAAGTCACCTTTGTGAAACCTATATTTACGATGTAACAGCAATGACTTGGCTATTTAGTTATTTTACGATTTGGAATTAAAAAAAAAGTTTGACAAGCTGAAGAAAATTATTGAAATTATTGACCATTTTACAAACAAAAACCCCCCAAAAAACAAAAATTTTCAAGGCTTTTTTTTGTGTGTGTGTGTGTGGAAATTAAACATGCATCAGTACAGATGATTATAAAACAATAATAAGAGCCAGGCACATTCCTCATCAATCCACGACGACAAAACTTAGAGGGGGGGAAGTGAGGGGGAAGCGGCAAATTAAATTTTGTGCGCCTTGTTTTTGAGATTTTGAAAATATGGAAAATCTCAAATGCAGAATTGATGAGCCTTTTTGATCGTAAAGGGAGAAAAAATTAAGTAAGTGTTTCTTAGAACCTGTTTATCACCTATGCACACTTACATCACTTTCACCACCATCGAAATGTATTTTCACGTATTAAACCTTATTTAATCACAAAATTTTAGGATTGTGCGTTTGCTTGGGCCGTAATCATGCTCTGTTCCTGTCCCCCCGCTCTGAGAGTCTGTATGTGACACAAATTTTGTGGACGCTCTATCTCAAGAACTAATGAACGGAATTTAATAAAAGTTTAGATTCAGTTAGTCCCTGATATAAGTTGGTGCTGATTACCTTTTGGTGTAAATCGCCTCATTATTCACGATTTACTCAATAGTTATATCTCAAGAACTAAGGCACGGATTTTCAAAAAAATTCATATTCAGTTAGTCCTTGATATAATTTGGTGTTCATTGCTTTTTGGTGTAAATCATCCGACAGGTGACGCTGCTATGCTACATTATTTATGATTATTGCAATAGCTCTATCTAAAGAACTAATGCACGAATTTTCATCAAACTACTTTAGTCCCTGATATAAATTAGTGCGGTTTAATTTGAAGTGTAAATGCCGACAGGTGGCGCTGCTATGCTACATTTTTCACCATTTCCGCAATAGCTGTATCTCAAGAACTAATGCATGAATTTTCGTCAAACTTCAGATTCAGTTAATCCTTGATATAAATTTGTCGTAATTAGTTTTTGGTCTAAATCGCGCAACATGTGGCACTGCTAGACAGAATTTTTTCCAATTTCCCTAATAGCTACATTATTTATGATTATTGCAATAGCTCTATCTAAAGAACTAATGCACGGATTTTCCTCAAACTTTAGATTCAGTTAGAAGTTCACATAAGTTTTACTGAGTAGATTTTGGTGTAAATCACCTAACCGGTGCTGCATTTTCCCGGAAATATTACCATGTATGAGATAGAAGAAAGTTTTGGGACTGCCACATCGGACTAGATTTTTATTGTGATTACAATGCTTTCCTACTACCTTTTTACTTCTTCTATCTTTAGAAGAAGAAAGTATTGGTTTCGTGAAATTTTTCGAAGGATTTACACGTTTTAGGAGTCAGAGATGACGAAAAATATGTTTTTACAAAATGCTTGTCTGTGAGTCTGTATGTGACACAAATTTTATGGGCGCTCTATCTCAAGAACTAATGAACGGAATTTAATAAAACTTTAGATTCATTTAGTCCCTGATATAAATTGGAGCTGATTACTTTTTGGTGTAAATCGCCCAATACGTGGCGCTGCTATGCTTCATTATTCATGATTATCGCAATAGCTCTATCTCAAGAACTAAAGCACAAATTTTCATCAAACTTCAGATTCAGTTAGTCCCTGATATAAATTAATGCTGTTTAGTTTTGGTGTAAATCGCCCAACAGGCGGCGCTATTATGCTGCATTTTTCCCGATTTCCCCAATAGTTGTATCTCAAGAACTAATGGATGAATTTTCATCCAACTTTAGATTCAATTAGTCTCTGATATAAATTGATCCTGATACGTTTTTGGTGTAAATTGTCCAACAGGTGCCACTGCTACACAGAATTTTTCACGATTTCCGCAATAGCTCTATCTCAAAAACTAATGTACGGATTTTCATCAAACTTCAGGTTCAATTAGAAGTTAATATAAGTTGTTCCTCATTAGATTTTGGTGTAAATCGCCTAGCCAGTAGCGCTGCTATGCTGCATTTTTCAGGAAATATTAACCTGTATGAGATCGAAGAAAGTTTTGGGATTGCCACTTCTGACTAGTTTACATTGTATGTGCGTGGAAAGTACACTGGTCATCAAAATTAAAGGATAATGACAGTTAATGAAAAATTATTAATGAAAATTTATGCAAAAGCATTAGTTAACATAAACTACAATGTTTCTCTTGTGGAAAAATGTTTTCTTTAATATGGTTTGTAATCACCTCGGACAAATATGCATACCTCACATCTTGATTTCATAGATTTTACCAAAGTATTGATCAAGTCTTGTGGAATTGCACTCCACGCTTCACGCTTCTAAAAGTGCACTTTTGAGCTCCTGGAGGGTCCGTGGAGGGATTTGGTGCGCTGTAAGTCAGCACCCTAAGTCATCCCACACATGCTCAATCGTATTCAAGTTAAGTAAGTAAGGTGCCCAATCCATTCGAATGATATCTTCTGTTTGCGTGTATTCTGACACCACATATGCTCGTTGTGGCCGAGCATTGTGATCCATTAAAAAAAATATCTGGGCCAACAGCACCCCTAAACAGTCTATCTTGCGGTTCCAATACCTCCTCCACATATCTTCGAGCGGTTACAGAACGTCCTTGAAAGATATGCAGCTCGGTGCGGCCATTTGTCATGATTCCCCTTTCTGGCGGTCGCGAAAACGGGATATTTCACGGATAAGGGAAGGCAAGTTGCGTGTTCCTTCTTCTCTCCAGAGTAAAACACGTCTAGAATCCGTGTTCAGACTACATCTGGACTCATTAGTAAATAGTACTCGGACCCAGTCTTTTTGGCTCCGCTGATCACAACGAAGCCTTTGGAAACTGGAGTGCATGGGACACAAACTTTTGGTTTTATCTCATACAGTCAGTAGAACTGCTAAGTCGAGTTCCTGTGGCAGCCTGAAAGTCTGAAACCAAATCTCTTGTAGTCACTTCGCGGTTTCTTCGAGCCGACAATGTCAGAAAACGGGTTTCGGATGCAGTTGGTGCTCTTGGTCGCCCTTGACCAGGCTGGCTATCAATGGATCGAGTACTTAAAAAGCGGCTTCAGTCTCTTGATATGGCAATGTGAGGGATATTCAAATCTTGGGCGACCTCCATTTGTGTTTCATCTCCCTCGATTCTACCAATTATTCACCACTTTTGAACTTTACTTAAATGATGCCTTTGAGCCATAGCTAATGAATACTGACTCTCAGACACCACATTCATTTTAAACAACACTACAGACCAGAATTGCAGCATGCGTCCATTGCGCACCACATTGTCAATCATCTAATTTTCATATTTTCGACTGTAACGTATGTGCGGAAGTGCAATTTTTTGTTCAATTGAATTTAATTAACATAAATTATTGCAGCATTGGGCATTGGTTGCAACATTAACTTAGTGAACATATTTTTCCATTATCCTTTAATTTAGATGAAAAGTGAAAAAACTGCAATCTTAAGTAAGGGTGTCAATCAGGGTTCTCGCTGCCGATCGCCACTGCACCAAAACGTTTCATTTGGCGAGAAAATGACTGAAATAGATAAATTGCAGGAGATTTTTTTTTCTTTCGTCGATACTCTCAACGATGTTATTCCACGATTAAACCTTTCCTATGCAACTCGATATTTGTGTTCTGATATTCTTAGTATTTCACGACGAATCTATTACTACCATTATTTGAATTTGGATAGTTTTTCTTTAATGATTTGCCAAATTGCTCAGATTAGTGAAAAGCCAGTGAGGACCCCGGTGTCTGGCTCATTTTCTAAACCATTAACTGTAGAAACATATTTATAATTGAAGAAAAGCTTCAAAGTTGTTCTTCATCCTCAGTAATTTATGTTAAAATTTTTATTTTCTTAAATTACGAGGTTTACATTTTTATTCACGTTACATTTAGAAAAATCTTCTCCATACTTTAACAGGTAAAATAAAATAAAAAAAAATGTACGACCAAAATTTACAGAGTTATGATACTTTGAATTTTATGGAATTTTAGTAGTTTTTGGCACTAAAAACAGAAAACCTGTTTCATCCATATGCGAAAAAAAAATCTTGACAATAGTGTTTTCTTTTATTAGTATTCTACAATGCTTCGAAACCCTTGAAAAGAAAAAATAGATATTAAGCACAGCAGATTGCATTAGGCTCATTGGCGCATTTAAAATTAAATTCCCGCCCAATTTTCATAAATTATTGGTAGGTCCGTACTTAAAGAATTATAATTCATTTCATTAATTATTTGTATTTAATACGTTGTTAAAATACTTTGACTTTCAAATAAAAGTAAAGTTTTAAATTGAATTAAGGTTATTATATAAATTTTGTACTTGAAAACAAAATTGCGCAGAACGTTTTCGTGTGACAAGAGGGCACACAAACTTTCCTTGCTCCAGGGCGCTGAATATGTAGCTACGCCACTGTAAAGAAGTAATAATTCAGACGAGCGGAGTGTAGCAACGACGGAAAAAAGCTTAGAAAACTCATTCTGCTGTTACAAAGGTCTTCTAAGAGAGAAAAAAAGGAAAATTTGTCTATTCAAACTTTATTGCAAGATTTTTTCACATTCTCAGAGACTCGAACGGGGAAGCTAGAAGAAGAATAAATTGTAGGTTAACAGCTTATTGATTTACTCCAAATTCCTGTATTGCAAAGGCATGTTTTTGCTAATGTTAAATCTATGTAACATGGTTCCTAAATACAATAGAATATGTTAATTAGATTTGTAGGAATTTTTATAAATTATTTTTTTTATCATTTAAATGTACCTCGACTTACGTCACTAGTCTTGGAACAAATTGCTGACGTAAGTCGAGGTATTACTGTATTGAGATAACTAAATAAAAGCTACATTTTTATGCAAGTTTTTTTTCTTCTTTTTCTGTTTTCATAAGAAGAACATATTGGAATCGTTTTCTTTACCACCATATCTATCATATATACCGAGTGCAGATCTACGACAAATTTTTAACAGCCCCTTATATAACTGTAAAAAATAGTTCAAATTCTATGAATAAAAGAGAGGATTGAAAGTTTTTGGATTTAAAAATAATTAGGAATTTTCTTTTCATTAATAGTGGTGTCAGATTCTTTGATAATTCCAGGAGCGCAGCTTGAATTAAAATCAACAAAGATAAAAGCTGTCCCATGTTTTTATATTAAACATTTTACTGTACCGATACAGTTGTTGTTTCCTTTAACTTTATATTACAGCTGTTAATTAAAGGTTCGGATGTGACATATAAGGCAGTGAGTATGACATATTAATAACCCTTCAGCTAGTTTGACAGCCTGTTTCATAAATCAATTAGTTCCAGAATGATCGCCTTAAATAATATTGCATAATATTAAAGATGTAATTTCGAAGAGACCAACTGAAGTATTCATGTGAAACGCCTCCTTTCATGCATGTCTCATGCCGAGAGTATTTCAAGTTTATCCATTGTAAGTTAATATAACGTTTTTTTACAATGAATAAATATATAAATATATAAATAAATAAATATATGGAGAGTGTGAACTAATAGTAGGAACTGAAAAATAGGTTGAGAAAACTATATCAAAACTAAATTTTTATGCAAGTTATTATAATTTTTTTCACTTTTTTCTATCCTTACAAAAAGAAAATGTTACATTCCGAAAAAAATTCGACTACCGATTTTCGACGGATTTATACGTTCTAGAACAGCTATACAGAAACTGTCGGCTCGCAGGCCGCATTTACCTTTTATGTGCGGCCCGAGACGCATAATCATTAATCAAAATCATATTTATAAAATTAACTGGGATGTGCATAATAGGTATTTAAAAGCCTTCACTGTTATTTTATGTATTCTCTTGAAAGATAAAATTGGTCCTGTAATTTATAATTAATTTAAAATTATGTTAAAGCCTCTTAAATGTTGTTTTCGTAGTCAAAAGTTCTTTTTACGTGTAGTCCTATTTGATCTTCAGTTGTATATACAATCCTTAAATTTCTACATCAATCATACATTATTCCAAATAAATTAAATTTACTCTATAATTATTTATACAACAAAAAATAATAAAAAAAAAGTTTTTACATAGAGAAAAAGACTGATATTTTAGAGAAAACCTCCCGATTTTTTTTTCTTTCTAACTGAGAAATTCTGCACTGTTATATTATTATTTTTTATACTTATTATTCAGCTAATAATGCTTTTTACGGTTGAACGTTTGTCAGGGAAAAATTAGCACAATTTTATTTTACAGCATTACTTTCAAAACAACATTTGCAATGGAAATCAAGCTGGAAGATTGTTGTTTGGAAATAGCAATATTTTTTTTTGTAATTTTTTTCTGCGAAAACCGCTCAATCCTACTGATATAACTGCCAACTCTTATCCTTTTTTCTACCACAAAAATTTAAAAGTAATTTTACCTGACTTGCCGGATCGTCGAAAAGCAATTTCCCCAAATTATCCTAAATTTTGTCCTAAATCAGAGTTTTTTTTCCAAAAAAATCCCCAATACAGTTTCTACTCAAAAAAGTAAATGTTCAATTTTCCCTTTTCCAATATAAAAATTGTTTAACTAATTTAACCCCTTATTTCTCGCTCCCGTCATATTCACGGGCTGTGTATTTTACTCAAATTGTTTGATTCCCACCAGTTTTATAAATTAGTGAAATTGGCTATATCTTAGTATCGTTTTCCCTGTCATTAAATAAGGTGAATATTTCTTTTGCTTAAAAGTGGTGCCAATAAGCAATTTGAATTTTTAAACTGTAATTTAATTCGTGCGTTAAGGTGTTAAACTCAATTTTTTTCCGCAAATCAAGCAATTTTTTTTAAATCCCCATTTACAAAAAAAACCTTTTAAACTCAGCAGAATTTCGCATGCATATTCGCATCTAAACGAAAAGAATGAGAGATTTACAGCGACAAGTTTGTTTCCACTTGTTTTTTAAATTGTTGCTAATCGATGATGCTGGCCTAACATTACGTTAGCTGCATCTACTTTTATACCAAAAACTTTTTCGAGGCTTAGACCATCTCTAATCAATTGGGAATTGAAGGAATCTGACATGGTGTTGGCATCATCTGTTTGTTTCTGACTTAACTTATAAAACTTTGTTTTCAACTTTTTGTCATCCCTACTGAAGTATCTAATTTCCAATGAAAAGCAACTCCGTTGTATGTGTGTCCACTGTGTGCTTTCGTCAATAATTAAAACAATAGCTTCTTTCCACATCTTTAATTGAATCTTTTACAAAGCATGGCAAAAGAACGTTTCGGATAAATCCTGAAGATTGAGTAATGTGGCGGTTTATGCCGTAATAGCTAAGTTTTCATTCAAGTTTCTTATAAGGAGTCTGCTGCATTCATTGAATAATGTTCAATTATAAACGTAGCAATATGATTGTAGTATGCAATTGCATGTCTTGCAAAAAACTCAACTATCGTTCCATGAGTACAAATTAATCAGCTTAAAAAAAAAAAAAAAAAAAAGTTATAAAATTATTTTTATTTATGTTCTATAAATCTATACTTATAAAAGAAATTTGTAAATGTGTTTGTATGCCTGCTATGATGACTAGGAAAATCTACCGCACTTAGTGATCTGGAAATTCAGGTGAGGATAGTCGAAGGCAGGTCATAATGCACCAGTTGTACGTGTAAACTGCAATGATGTAAACGATGAGCATGACCACGAGAATAATGATTGATATCTCCGATTTCCGTATTTTATTTTTTTTTTCTAAATGAAAGTCGAGTTCGAGGTAGATCCAGTGTTGGATGATTGAAAGTAAACTTTACGTGAAATTGTAAAACAATCCCCCACGTTTTTCCCCAAAAATGTTGATACTCCCCAAACATATTCCCACCAACTACTTGTCCCCCAAAAATTCCTCTGGAAGTTCAAAATCACATATAAAAAAATCCCGCTTCACTTTAACGGTTAATATTTTGGGACAAAAGCGTTAAAAAAACATATATACTACATATACTTTTAAATATAACTTTATTTAAAAACAGCCTGTAACATATTAGTTATAATTCGCTATATCTCATTAAAAAAATCGTGATCGCTTAAAAAAATTTTCGCTACGATGAATTGACGCTGCAACGAATTGATACTAAGACAAATTGACTCTGCGATGAATTGACGCCGCGACACCGTATTTTTCACGTCTTACGCGAAAGCTATATTCCGAGAACTAATGCAAGGAATTTCCCTAAACTTCATATTCTGTTAGGCCTCGACATAAATAGATCTTATTATTTGGGTGTATACTGCCCAACTGCTGTCACTCCTATGCTCTGCTTTTCATAATATCTTTGACAGCGTATCTCAGAAACGATTAGATTGTCATTTAATTTTGGTTGAAGGCGATTTGATTTATATTTAAGTAAGTTTGTGATGGTCACAACCATTTATTTCATTTTATTTTTTTTGAGTGTTCGAGATGTGAGAACTTTTTAACCCTTTAATGCATCATTTTTTTAGTTTGTTCAGGAAACAGTATATTTGTGTCTATTTTTGTTAATTATCCACTAGAAAAATAGTGAAAAAATTTATTTATGTTTCTGTTGGACTTAAATTAATCAAGTCACTCCTCAGTTACATAACAAAATCTGTTCAAAAACAGTTAATTTTAAATTATATACTACCTTTAAAGTATTTGCACAATAACAACTATTCAACGCTATTATAACTTTAATAATGCTTTTAATAATTTGCAGAATTAACCCCTTGCGCTCTGGTGCTGTTAGTGTATGTATTTCAATAGCCACAAGTGTTACTGCATCTGGCAGATTTTTTTTCTTTTTAATAGAAATTTTGAATTCACACCACAAAAATTTAATTGCTAATTATCTTTTAGTTTATTTTAGGGGGCTAGGGGGTATTAAGCATCTTGTACAGCAAAAGTAAGAGTTCAAACTTTTTGGTTTAAATTAATTAAATAATTAGCTATATATCGGGATGTACCCAGTGGTGGGATTCAGCCGGTTCGCACCGGTTCGGCAGAACCGGTTGTTAATTTGTGTTGAGTTCGGCGAACTGGTTGTTAAAATGATACTACTTCAAATGCGGAAATCGCATTTACATTAATTTGCTTTCTTTAAATGTTTTTCTGCGCAACATTGTTTTCTAGGCATAACTCTGTGATAAGTCCAGATTAATTTCATTTAATGAAGTAATATTTAATTTGGAACAATAATATATTTTTTCTTCATAAATCCTGTAAGAGAAAATTCAACTTAAAAAAACGAAATTTTGAAGAATTTTAGTAACTAAATTGACAGCCCTAGGCTAATCCCAGTTATATGGCAAGGTTATTAGAAATTACACTAACTACTTATCTATACTAATAAAAGAAAGTTTTGCTCTGTCTGCTGTCTGTGTGTGTGCGATAGCTAGCAAAATCTACGGCACGTACGAGACTGAAAATTTTTGTGAGGCTAGCTCAAAATGTCTCCTGATGGACCTGAGACACAGAATTTTAAAATTCTAATAATTAGTTGAGTTATTAATTAAAAATCGCAACTCACTCTCATTAAAAACGCTACTCGATCCTTGCGAGAAAGAAAAAACTCAGGCGTAAGCACAGAAACCTTATTTACGCATCAGTTGAAAATGAAGAAATAAAATAAGAAATTTCAAGGGTATTTTGTCATTATTTATTAACTTACATCGACCAAACCGCTTAGTACAGTTAATAATGAAAGACATATTCGGAAAGATTACGTCTCAAATGCCGCAATCAATTTAAAAAAATACCGCTGTTAACAGCGTTAAAAACAATTTTCAAAAGGGGTCGTTTTTCCGAAAGCCTTTTTCTCCGTTATTGCAACGCACCTCCAGGGCGCAATTTTGGAGGTACCGACAAACCAAAAATATGTTCTTAAAGTGAAACCCTGTTGGTGTAATTGGTTTAAAACAAATATGAATTTTAACCCTTTCAAATACACCCGTAAAAGCATGTCACTTCGCGCCTCACGAAGACGATATTTTTTTCTACGCTAAAAATAACTAAACGTCCGTAATCTTTGTAGAGCATCTCAATAAATAGGCCAGATTTACATCACCTAGAAAAATTTTGAAACGTTCGAATGGGTAGAAATATTTCTTACAAAATAAAATGTGTGAAAATTTCGACGAAATCAGTAAAAATCCGAGTGTTTCGTTGGGGTTTCGCTCCTTCAGGGCGAAATTTTAGAGGTACTGACAAACCAATAATATGTTCGTAAATCTGAAACCACCTTCTTATCGATGGAACAATCGGTATTAAAAAATAGGAATTTTAACCCTTCGCGCTTCACGGACACGATATTTTTCTACGGTAAAAGTAATTAAACGACCGCATTTGAACACAATCTTTTAAGAGTATCTCAAATTCAGATGGTATTGAGATTATGAATAGATCAGATTTACATCATCTACAAAAATTTTGAAACATTCGGACGGGCAGAAATATTTTTTACAAAGTAAAATGTGTGAAATTTCGACGAAATCAATGAAAACCTGAGTGTTTCTTCGTGGTTTCGCTCTCTTTCGGTGCGCATAGACTCCACAAATCAAATTGCGCAGAAAGTAAATCACCAAATAGAACTTTCAATTCGAAAGAACTTCGTACTTTCAATTCAATATTTTTTCATTTAAAAATATAAATTCAGATAAAATAGATTTAAAGATATGAAATCATACAAATTTCAGGTTAATTTAAGGGTCATTCATCACGGGCCCATAGGCAACGCTATTATTCGAATAAACGGTACTTTGCTTTGGCACGGAATGTTCCCTGTTATCGCTGATCTATAGCTAATACTTAAATCGTCAGATTTAGATATACACTTCCAACTGCACATTTTTTATATTGTATATCTTAGAAGTTTTTTAAATGAAAGTAGTTATTGTCGTAAATATAACAAATACAAAATTTTGATAAGTTCCTCGAGTCTTATAAGTTATAGTATTTAGAAAAATATTTTTCCAGCTTTGACAAATGAAAGGACATTGTATGATCTAAACTTGCCGAATCATGATACTTTGTATTTTACGAATTTCCAGCGTTGTCTGGCCTGTTTTTTTTGTACTAAGAAATGGTAAAAATTTCTAAAATTTCTAAATATCATAACTCGAGAAGTTTTGGTCATGAAAAAATTTGTCTCACTTGGTATAGCATGGATAATATTTTTCTAAATATGTTATAAATAACTTTAGTTCATGAACATGGGTTAATTCTTAAACTTACATTTCTGCTATTTTTATATTATATTGTTTTCAGGGCTTAATTTGCGCCGGAGACCACTTGAGCTTAGCTCCGGTATTTCTCTGTTTTTAGTAAATATTTAAATATTGGTCGGAATTCACAGGAGCTCATAAATACAGAGCTCCAGAGCCCAGTGCAATAGCGCTTCCGAAAAACCGAAGCCTAAATTTCCCTTTCCTTTCCTTCCCATCTCCAAGCATTTGCATTATTTTTTTATCAAAACATTGAACATAAAAGATATTTCAACTCAATTTTTATATCAGTATTTGGGCTTGGGCTGGCTCAAACTCAATCTGAATTACATTCAGAGTTTTATTTATTCATGTATATGTAAAAAAATCCTCCTTAAAAATTACGTATACTATTTTATTTCAAATCATTTTAATGCTATTTTGGTTATAATAAAGGGAAACAGCAATTGTACTTATCTATTCTATTTGCAAATTTATGTCTGGTATTGATGGTAACGACGTATTGATACGGCGCTAATCAAGAGACTGAACAATGAATTTGCTTACAATTCAATTTTCCTTTGTGAATTTATGATAATTTTTAATTGGCTGGCTTATTTTATTTTTTATTTAGATATCGAACCTGAAAAGAATATTTACTGTTTTTAGTCAATGGGCATCAGCTTGAGGTTTTGTTTGTTTGAGGTTTTTAGTCTTTTAATTTGGACGAGTATAAAAATCACGTTAGTGATTTTTCCGTTTATTTTGTAACATGAACGATGTGTATGCAAAGGCTCAGCTCTGCAGATTTACGAAGTTTACTTTCATTTATAACTAGATATAATTGCCATGAATCGTTATTCTGATAGAAAGCAATCGAGCAGTGTTACTTTTTTTTCTATAAAAGCATCGAATCTTTACGATAACGGTGTCAAAATTTTCATTTAATCTGATTTTGAGGAACTAACCACGAAAGATTGTTATGCGGAAGGAATCGATTATAGTTTAAGGTAAGCATAATCTATAGGAAATTGAAAAACGCTGTTCCATTCTTCAGCAAATAAATATTAATTTCTGTAAATTTTATTCATTTTTTTAAAAATAAAAATGCACAGCTGCGAACTATTCCTTTTTTGTGTTAACACTATTTCAGAACCATAATCCTAATCATATTTAATCGCAGAATTATTCAATTAATTAAATTTAAAATTAGACAAAGATTTATATTCGGAAGGAATGATAACTAAAAACAGAAATAGTTGGCAGTTAAGTATATGCAGATAGATATTATAGTATATGCAGATAGTACATACAGTACAGATTAGAATTTTTATTTTGCTAAAGAAAAAAAAGCTTTAAATTTTAAAATATAATTTTAAATATAAATATGCAGATTGGAGTGACGGCGGGGGGGGGGGGGGGGGAGAGCACTCTACGGTTGTTAGCATTGCAGAATATTAGGGGTCCGGTCTTTTTTGTTATAAATTAAGCACTGATTGTTTTGATGCATTTTCTGATAGAAATTATGATAAGGATTCCATGATTGCCGAATATTTATTAACGTCCTTTTATAGAGTAACATGTTTCAGGATTTTTTTCACTGTACCAAAGGATCAAAGTTGTTTTTTAACAATGTTCTTATAATAATGGAAAGTGTTTCATAATCTATGTGTGATGCTTCATTTTCCTTTCATTTTTCTACATCAAAAATCATTCGGGCAGCGAACCGGTTGTTAAATTATTTGAATCCCACCACTGGATGTACCTCGTTGTCGGAAATTACCAAAATAGCATGACGTACTCTTCGTACGCCACAGAGCGCAAGAGTTTTATAATGACTACCTTATAAAGAGAGAGAAAAACGCCAGTCCGGCATATTGCAAGCAGTATCAACAAAAGGTGATATAACCCAAAGCCTTCTCAAGACTTTCAAGCCAGACACGATTTCATTCTCCCACATATGTGACGTAACGACCCGGGGCGCCAATGCCGAGATTTTGAAACTTGTATCTGGTTGTTTAGAATTAAAATGTAACGTATGCACGTGCTGTTTACTTAACTAATAGAACATATTCTTTTGAAGGTAAGTTTTATTTTCAAATTAACTACATATATTTTATTAGTACTAGCTCTATTTTTTGTGTTCAGAATATCTTTTATTTTTAACTTCTTTAAAATAAATTAACTATTAAATCCCAGTATCGTATTGTCAACAATCCCGTATACGTGTTTCAAAACAAAACGATATTATTGTACTTTTGTTTCATTTCAAAAACAGCAGTAATTTAAAGTGGCAAAAATCCCTAAATCGTATCGAGACTTATATCATTCCCTGTCTATCGTAATTTGCTAAAAATTGGTGCTTGAATGGTGTGAATCGGTGAATTATCACAAAAGTTATTAATTAATAAAGTTTTCATTGTTTAATTATATTCTTTATAAATATGTAAAAATAGCTTCATTTTAATATGTGCCAGAGCTAGACAGCTCTGTTCGGGCCAACACATTTCTCCTTATAATTTGGAAGCTATACGGCCAATTCAGTTTGAAATTTTAATGTCCTATGCGACATATTTTTCTACCTCAACTATTATATTTTCAAGTGGAAATTTTAATTAGTTCTTTTAATTTAAACAAATTAATAAAAAAAACTTTAAAATTATTATTACTCAGATATTTACCACTGAAAACTGATGAAATTTTGTATACAGTAAGTACAGCATAAATATTATTAGTTTAAACTTTACCTTTCTTGCTATTCAATAATTTCGATTAAAACTTCTGACTTTAGTTACTCGGAAATACTGGCACCAGATAGCTGAAATTTATGTCAGACTGAGTTTCTTGGATACTAATCATGCTAAAACATTTTCAGCCAAAAGTCTTAATTACAAGCTTAATTATTATGCAATTTATAACTTGTCACACCTTTCTATCTTTTTAATTTGTTCTGTTTTCTCTCATTAGAGTGACTTTTAATGATCGACTTTTATTAGAAAACACTGGTCGTGAGAATAGTATAACTCTGATTATTCTGTAGGCAGAATTGATTGGGCTTTAATTTGATACCAAAATTTATGTATTTTTATAGATATTTTCATACTTAAAAATTTAAATGTACTAGAAACTTTCATCATAATTTCTATGGATGCATAACATTGTTATCTTGTTTATTTCTTTTAAAGCCCGATCAATATACATACTAATTTATTGGTGTTTTTTAATCTTAAACTCTTAATAAAAATTCATTTTATAATATTTGTTACACAGTGCATGCTTATATATGACAATTACGGATATGGGAATGATGTGTCTGAATCTCTTTATTTTTACAATGACTGTAAACAATTTATCCCACCCCCCCTTCCGAATTCTCAAAAATTTTGTGTGTTTTTATATAACTTTTAACGTTTAATTAAAAATAACAATAAATAAAATTATTGTTACATAATTATAAATTTACTTTTCTGTGTAGTCAGGACCCGACTTTGTTTATCTAGGTCCTCGGAGCAAGCACCATTCTGGGACCCCCCTTTTATCTATCGGTAGAAATTATTCGCGAATAATGCATAAGTGGTTAGTGCTAAACTTCATACGTATTGTATGCATGCATAAATTTCGTACCAGGTACTATTTACATTTGTATACAGGGTATCACAAAAAGATGGTCACAACTTTATGAAAAAATATTAGTAGAATAATAGTAGAAAAAATCATGGATTTGTTGCAAAGGAGTATTTGTTTGCAAACTTTTATTTGTTTTTCTATTTATGTTATAAGGTGTCTAAAAAAATACCCCCAATTGGTCCATAATAAATGGTTTCAACTTGACTCGTTATGAGGAAAACGTGTATGAAGAATTTCTTTTGAAAACAATGTAATGCTAAGTTGTTATAATAAAATTTAAATCATTAGTTTTCTAATGATATATAGTACAAAGTCCAAAATCTTAATTCTTGACTATCTGAACAAAATAAATATATGTTAGGAATATTTCAATTCCAATTGATGAAAGTGTTTTCTTTCTTTCTTTTGTTCTCACCAGGTTTCAGCACACTTTTTAAAAACTGTATTGCTTGTACCTTGCATAATATCTTAAAATAATACAAAAATTAAGAAAATAATAAATTTCTGTTTCATGACCTTGTTTTGTTTTATTATGAGAGTTTTGTGTTTTTTCAATTTAATCGATTTTATGTGAAAATTACCCACTTCTGCTAAGTAAAGTTTACAGTAAGAAAAATTTATCTGTGTTGTTACCTAATTTCATGCACTCTGTAGTTTTACTATTTATTTATATTAAATTTATTATACTCCTTTGCATGTTTCAAATCACTAAATATTTAATAGGATATTTATTGTATAATTTCAAGCCACAATGAATAATAAAAATAGCATACAACTTGAATTTGTTTTCATTTAACAATCATTTTTCATCCACTTTAATTTAATTTTAAATGTGGGTTTTGATTGACAGAATATTGGTATTTATTTATTTATTTTTGAAAATGAAATAATTGAAAGCAAAGTAATTCTCTCTATGTGTTTAAAACTACATATATATGTTTATATATATATTATATACATATTTGTAGAGTTTGCTTATATATATTTATTAATGTCTTGTTTTAGAATATATAGAAAATAGATAATTGATATTTTTGTAAATTTCAAAGTAGAATAAATACTGAAAACTATTCACTAAATTAAATTTAATACTTCGATTTTTTTTTCATTAACCAATCATTTTTCTTTAATGTAACTTTAATTAAGTGCACATTTTGACTGACACAGTGATATCATTTCATAATTTTTGTTTTTGTGTTATCGTTATTATTATTGTTTCGAGTGATCGAAATTGATTAAAAAGCACTTAATTAGGGTCTTTAAACTATACGTTTTTATTTTTTTCCCATATGTTGTGATAATAAGTTGGTATATAGAGGAAAGAATTAATATGTTTTAAATAACGCATGTGCTCTTCACGGCTGATCTAAGCCCCGGATCGTGACGTCACGAAACCTCGTGTTTGGCTTGTAGTCTTGAGGCGGCTTTGTATAACCTCCCCGTGATCACAAATCAGAACAAAAACAGATTTCACGATCGTAAATGTGTGTTATCACACATAAGTAACACATAATTGTTCATTTAATTAATCACGAGCAAGATAAATATCGCAACTTTCAATAACAATGTACTGTCGTGGAAAAAAAATAAACACCCCCTACTAACTCTTCAACAAATTATCGTAGAAGAAAGTTACTGGTACCGAACGATTGGAAATAAAGTCTACTTTTAAATGATGTACGGCAATTTCCGGTGTATAGCCCGCAGATCAAACAATTCAGTTTGGACCCAGAAATTTTATTCAGTTTTTGAAGACCAATATTTACCGCGATCTAAGAAGTTACATTTTATTTTTAAAAATTTCTGGGTCGAAACACGATTGTTTGATCCGCGGGCTATACACCCGAAATTACGGTACATAAAATTTGTTTAGGGGGCCATCTACATATTAAAACGAACCATAACTTTGTTTTTTTCAATAGCAGTGCACAATTCTGATTACATAAAGGAACTCTACACCCTTCAATTAGTCTAAAAACAAATTTTTATGCAATTAGTACAATAAGTTTCCGAGAAATTAATTATTTTATAACGAGCGTATTTTAAGGGCTGTATCCAAATTGAATTTCGGTACTCGATTGTTAACCGAGAGAGCTCCCTTCTTAATCAAGGCACTTTAAGCAATCAATTAAGCCTGTTAGATTACAGCATAGCATAAGAAATTTCAAAATATTTAGTCACTTATATCATAGACGGCTCCTTAAACCATCATTTTGCCGTTTTTTAAGCATAATTTGAAAAGTACTTGGAAGAAAAATGTGAAATTTTGGGTTTCCATAAAGCAGGACTTAATAAACCTGAATCCATCAAAAACATTGTATGTTACAATTCATAATTTCTTTTTTTATATTAATTTCACAATTCATAATTCATATCAGAAAGTTATAAAAATTGCAAATTCAACGTATTTATGTTTGACTATATTAGTAATTTTGCTACATAAAAAATTAGAACATTAGGATCATAATTTCAGAAGTTATAAATAAAAATATGAAAATGTAATTTAACATTAGAAGCACTAAATTTTGAATGTTTATAATTCAAAAACGTATCATTCAAATGACTTGAAATTTGGTGGCTAGGCATAGTTTGAACAAAAGATCTGAAATATCTTGTTAAAATTGGGTATTGCCATTGAAAAAAATGAAGTTTGGATTCGTTTTAATATGTAGATGCCCCCTAAGCAAATTTTATATACGTCATTTAAAAGTAGACTTTATTTTCAATCGTTCGGTACCAGTAACTTTCGTCTACGATAATTTGTTGAGGAATTAGTTGGGAGTGTTTACTTTTTTTTCCACGACTGTACATGTAATAGATAAGAAAATCAGTTACTGAGGGTATAATTATTAATAGGTTAGTTTATTAAATGTTTTACAAATAAATGTTTGTGTGACCTATAAATAAAATTCAATTGGTTTTCAGTTGAAAAATATTTGCTTCGTTTGGAAGAATAATAAGAAAAACGTTTATTTCAATAGTATTCATTTCTCCATACCAATTGAATTATTGCTTCATTATGTTTTACAGCAGTTAATTAATGCATATTTGACACGTGTGACAGATTGTGAGAAATTAAATAACCCGTCAGATAAATCGACAGTATATTTCTTAAATCAATTATAGCTTCAAAATGTGGCACATTATAACAGTATAGGTTGTAATTATTACGATTTTTTAAAATCTATAATTCCGGATAGAAAATTCCTCCCTATTTAATCGAAGGTTTCTGTGATTAAATATAGAGAAAATTTTATCTGGAATTAGGGGAGGCAAAAATTGTAGCAGCTGGCATCTATGAGATAGTAATTTAATTGCTGCTCAACGCTTCGTATAATACTTTAATTTGAGTACCACTATTTCCGAATAATAAGCTTTTGATATTTGATCGCATATTTCTATTCGCAAATACTGGTTCTCAAATCAAGAACAAGGCTATCCGTGCAGCAGTAATGGGAGCACTGTCATAAGCAGTGTTACTAATTTAGCGGATTACCATAATACCACCATTTCTGAAATGTAATTTTCACTTTTAAAAATGTATACATAATTACGCTTGGATAACTATTAATTATACAACAATTTTATGACTGCAGATATAGATAGATACAAAATACTAAAAACAATGTATGTGATTATATCCCTCATCAGTACTCGAACAGAGTCACAAAACATGCAAGAGCCACAACATTTAAAATATTTTAACTGTTGTAGTTCATGCATGTTTTGTGACTCTGTTCGAGTACTGGTCAAGGCTGTGGAATGTAACCAAAACGTCTACTTTTAATTCTGTTTTAATTGTTTTTAGTATTTTTATCTAAGTATGTCTACAGTCATATAATTTATGCATATATGTTCACGTTGTTTAATTTTAGAATTTCGAAAATTTACTAAGGCGATGATCGGAAGTAGTCGTTTAACATGGATCGCAGTTTGAAACAACCTGTGTATCAAAGTTTCAATGACTATATGGGGTGACTCGACTCGCCTTACGAATACTTTACATAATACTATATTTTTAATTAAAAAATAATATAAAAAGGAATAAAAATTTAAATTCTAATTTTATAAGAGTGGAGTGTCATCTACTGTTGAAAACCTTAAATTCTAGAGAAACTATGTATTTTTATTCATAAAGATAAAACATGACGTAATTTTCAATGAATTTTTGTTCGCCTATGATAAAATTGGGGATGTAAAATAAAATTGTATTGAAATTGATTTACCATAATCATGCTAATGGAAGATTTAAGTTGTTTTAAATATAGATATTTCATTATTTTCCGTCAACAGCTTGCGATACAATAATTTCCACACTCTTTTAACAGATTAATAAAACACCTGTATTTTTTCTTATCTTTTTAAGGAAAAACAATTATTAAATTAAGGTGTTACATACGTTCTAAAATTGATTTTTTTTTTTTTTTGATGGAAATTAGATACTTTTAGTGTGTATAATTATAAGGGAGATATTTAAAGTGATATCTGATTTATTAAGTGATATGTCAATTATCAACCTATGAGTAAAAGTGAGAGCGCGCGCAAGTTCAAAATATAATGAATCCCAAAACTCAAAAGGCGATTTTCTGGATTCTACTTTTTTCAACATAAGCAGCTTGAGAACTTGGAAAGTTTTTAATACTTTTGAATAAATTTTGTGCTCATCTACGCATAATTTAATTTTCTAAGGGTCTATTTTTTGAAAAATTTTATTTATTTATTTATTTTTCACCCAATAAGTTTAAAAGTCAAAGTTTTAAACAAGAAATGAAATTATTTTTCAAAATATCGGAATTTCTTATTTTTCAAAAATTAAAAAAATTTGAGCTGATGACTATTAATTACAACCTTATTTTACAAGAAGAAACTGAGATTTTAATAATTTTTTGTTTCTGTAGGAAGTTAGGATGCTGTCATCGAGCCCGTATATTTTGGTACAGGTGAATGCGGCTGCATGAATGAATGAAGCCCAGTACCGTAGTGGTCAGCACGCCTGTCTACCACGCTACAGGTCGCGAGTTCTGATCCCGGCTGGGCAGGGTTCACTCAACCTTTCATCCTTTCATGATTGATAAAATGGGTACCAAGCTTGCTTGGGAATTAAACACCGAGGGTCTTGCTTTGGGTTGACCAGCTGGGTGAGGTACATGCTGCAAAGTAACTCGGGGCCCAGGGTCAAATAAACAGTGTTGGGCACTGTAGGCTATGATCCTTCATGGATCGTACAGTCACAGGTTTAATTTTCTTTAGAATGCGGCTGCAGGACGTCGTCCACTTAATATGTAATCAAATTTAACGAAAAAAAAATATGTGCTTGAAGCAACAACATGTAACGTAGAATTATTAGTTTCCCAATTAATTTTACTCCCTTCCTAAAAAAAATAAAATAAATCTAAAATATGATTTTTTCGCCGCCGAGACCCCTTTGTCGATGCAACCCTTTAACACGTTCACGCCGACGCGGTGGTTCACACCCGACTGTCTCAGAGTTGTCAAGTCTCCGGCTTTTTGCACACCACTGTTATTTTAGAGAAAATTGTGTTCCTTTAAATCGCCAAATTGTTTTAATTAAATGAAACAACATTTTCTGTATTCAAATACTGGTATCGAAAAAGCCGGAGACTTGGCAGCTCTGAGACAGTCAAGTGTGACCCATCGCGCCAGCTTGAACGTGTTAAGTAGCGTTCTAGTGAAACATGATTGTTGTATTAAGATAAGAGTACGGGTTCGTACTGGTCCCGTCATTTTCCAGGTAAAATATCAATATTTTGTAATTAAAAAATAAATCGAGTTCGAAATAGCGAAATTTCGCCTTATTTAAGGAGATATTTTCTATAAGAAAATACTGGTATCGAAGGATTTCTGTGTTTAGAAATTCTAGGACCCGTACGAAGTCTGAAGAGGAGCGCAAACAATAACACCACTTAAGTGATACATTGAGGTGGAAAAAAACAGTTATCGGTTTTCATTCGTTTCTACAGGATTTCTATGTCTAGAATTTCTTGGACCCGTACGAAGTCTGAAGAGGAGCGCGAATAATGAAAACACTTAAGTGATTTACAGATCGGTGACAAAATAATACGAACACCTAGGAAATAAGAGAAAAGCTTTATTAATGGGTATGTCAAAGAGTGGTTGGGCCACCCTTTGACTTAATTACAGATTGTATACGACGTGGGATGGATTCATAGAGGTCATGAACCACATTTAAAGGAATATGAAGCCATTCTTCCTGGAGAACAGTCTCTAATTACAAAAGCGTAGATGGTGGAGATAATCGAGCACGGAGTTTTGACTCCAAATATCCCCCAAATGTTCAGTAATGTTCAAGTCAGGAAACCGAGGGGGCCAAGCAAGATATCCTACTTCTTCCTCATGCTCTTTAAACCATTTTTGGATTATTTTAGCAGTGTGGATAGGAGCATTGTCGTCTTGATAAAGTAGGCATTCTCCTGGAACTAAAGTCCGGGCAAAAAGATGCACCTGATCCATCAGAATATCCACGTAGTGAGCAGCTGTAACCTTCACATGCCGGGTAACAAGCAACCCAAGGCCACGTCAAGATATTGCACCCCATACCATAAGAAAACCACCTCCATGCTTCACAGTCAGCAAGATGCAGACAGGAGAAAATGCTTCTGCGGGTTTTCTACACACATAAACGCGTCCAGTTGTCTGAAATAGGGTGAAGATTGATTCATCAGACAAAATTACTTGTTGCCACTGTTGAGGAGTCCAGTTTTTGTGTGTTTTACACCATTGGCGTCGCTGAAAAGTATGACGTGATGTCACCATTGGCTTACGAATTGCAACTCTTCCATAAATGTTCGAAGCATGAAGTTCCCTTTGGACAGTTCTTGCTGAAATGAGATTCTGAAGATGACTATTTATCTCTGGCGTTATCTGGGATAAAGATTACCTGTGCTTTCGGACCGCTTTACGGGTCAACTATCTTTTATCCCTCTCAGAAAACTTTCTTTTCCGCCCACTGTTGTACTTAGAAGACGACACTTTACCGCATTTCGTGTACGCTGTCATAAGGGCTGACACAGTACCCCCTGCACACCACAAACCACCCTGCACACCTGTCTCCGTTACGGAGCAACCAGAGCACAGCATTCCAATAATCATTCCTTTTTCGAACTCTGACATGTCAGTCATTATTGAGTTTTCCAGAGCTTATGGTAAGCGCATTCAGCACCTATGACTGATTTTGAGTGACTGATACCTTACCATTCATAACCACTAGGTGGCAGAATGGAGTGCAAAGTGACATGCCCGATCTGTTTCTTTGAAGTGGACCAAGCCTTTTTATGTGTGTTAGTATTATTTTGTCACCCATCTGTATTGAGGTGAAAAAAAACAGTTATCGGTTTTCATTCGTTTCTACAGGATTTATATGTCTAGAAATTCTAAGACCCGTACGAAGTCTGAAGAGGAGCGCGAACAATAAAACGACTTAAGTGATTTATTGAGGTGGAAAAAAACAGTTATCGGTTTTCATTCGTTTCTACAGAATTTCTACGTCTAGAAATTCTAGGACCCGTACGAAGTCTGAAGAGGATCGCGAGACAATAAAACCACTTAAGTGATTTATTGAGGTGAAAAAAAAACAATTATAGGTTTTCATTCGTTTCTACAGGATTTCTATGTCTAGCAACCCTGCTAGACATATGAAGCTAAGACCAGTACGAAGTCTGAAGAGGAGCGGGAACAATAAAGCCACTTAAGCGATTTATTGAGGTGGAAAAAAAAACAGTTATCGGTTTTCATTCGTCAATGTGATTGAAAAATGGTTTTAAAATAGTTTAGATACCAATCTCCAGTCCAATTTGTTCGAAAATGAGCATTACAGCTCTAGCGAGAGTAACCTATAATATATTCACCATATGGCAACGTAATTTAAGGCATACTATCGACGCCATTGCTTTCAACCACACACTTTCATACAGCCATACAGATATAATTGTGAAAACCAGGGCTGTAGCGTCGGTGAAAAAGTGGCCGACTCCAACTCCGACTCCTAAAATTTTAATGATTCCCATTCCGGGATGGCTAATGTACAATCGTGGAAAAATAGTAAACCCCTACTAACTCTACAACAAATTATTGTAGAGAAAAAATACTGGTATCAAACTATTGGAAATAAAGTCTACTTTTAAATAATGTATATAAAATTTGCTTGGGTGGTCATCTACATATCAAAACGAACCCAAACTTTTTTTAAAAAAAAAAGCAATACCCAAGTTTGACACCATAAATAGATTCTACACCCTTCAATTAGCTTAAATCCAAATTTCCATGAAATTCGTACGATTAGTTTCCGAGGAATTAATTATTTTTAAATGAGCGTGTTTTAGAGGGTGTACACAAATTGAAGTTCGGTACTCGATTGTTGAAATGCTACAGAACGACTCTGTCACTTCTATTGATGTATTATTTCTTGCCAACATGAACATCACACTCGCTTAATACATTTCAACAATTCCCATCCCAAATGTTTCATTAAAATGAGTAAAATATATTTTTTTTCAATTTTTTCTTTTCTGGACATCATAAATGGCTCCTTAAACCATCATTTTGACGTTTCTTACTCATAATTCGAAACCTACTATGAAGAAAGAATTTATTGAGAATTTATATAAAGCAGGACATAATAAATATAAATATATCAAAAAAATTGTGGGTTGCAATTCACATTTTCTCCGAATATTAATTTCATAATTCCTATTATATATATATTTTTAAATTACAGATTAAATGTATTTATGTTTGAGTTTTTTAGTATTATAATTAAACAAAAAAAATATCAAATTAGGATTATAATTTCGGGCGATATTAACAAAATATGAAAATGTAATTTAACATTCGAAGCTCTAAATTTTGAATGTTTATAATTCAAAAACTTATCATCCAGATGACATGAAATTTCATTTCTAGGAATAGTTTCAACCGACGATTTAAAATATATTGTCAAAATTGGGTGTTGCCTCTGAAAAGAAACAAAATTTTGCCTGGTTTTGATATGTATGGCCTTCTAAGCGAATTTTATATATATCAAAAGTAGACTTTATTTCCAATCGTTTGGTGCCTGAAATTTGTTTCTCTTATAATTAGTTGCAGAGTTAGTAGGGGTGTTTAATTTTTATTCCACGACTTTATTTGTATTGTCTTTTGGTTGGGTTCCTTTTATTTAGACTGCTTGTTTCTGCCACTTATTTTGAAATAGTAATAGTCGCTTTAAGAAACATTTCCTTAAATATAAGAAATGTTACTATTTTTAAAAAGGTGGTAGCAATCAAGAAGTCTGAATAAAAAAAATACCCAAATAGCAACGCTGCCACGCACTGAATGTGCATATCGACCAATATATTTTTTTTAACTTTACATTTTTTTTAATGAATCATATATGTAAGCTGTCTCAGTTAAGACCAGGGCCCGATCGCTCCAAAGGCAAACTTCAAAAAGTATTTTAGTATAAGTATAGAAAAATGCACCTGTTTAACAGTGTGTTTTAAACAACATAAATGTATCTGACAAAAAAATCAGTGGATTTTTAGCCCTATACTAATCGACTCTCGTCAAGAATGAAAATATTTTGAACATATCCCCACACATAAATATTCTATGTACATTCACAGAAAAACGCAACTTACATTAAATTTTATGCGGTAAAATTTAATTATGTCAAAATGTATAAAAACAAAACTGCTTATGTTACAAAAATTTTGATATTAATGTGAGTTGTAATCGAAAAGTTAAATTAGAAGATATTAAACAGAAACAGCTGTTGAAATCTAATAAATCTCTAAAATTTACTTTTAACGACAAATAAAGATCTTACAGAGTAGTCGAATCTAAATAACATATATTGTGCTTATATGTTATTTTAAGAAATAACGAAATATATTAACTAAATTGTTGAAATTGTAACTAAATAATACATACCATATAAGAGTAAATATTTGTTATATTTAATATATAATATACAATACCACTGTAATAATTAATGTATAATAAATTATACAATTGTAAGAATTAATATATACGATACCATTGTAAGAATTAATATTACTATAAGATGTTTCAAATAATCTTTGAAAATTATGTTTCATCAGAAAATGCTTAAATACTTTAAAAATTGCAAAAGGAAAAAAAAATTCAAATCAATAATATACATGTCTAATTGTACTTCGTTAATTACCTCATTATCATTCATTATTTTAATAGATTAATTACTTTTTAAAAAAGAGAGGAAAACTTGCTATTCTGGTTCACATCGATTTTTTAACCCTGCATTCTTAAGACATATTTTTAAGTGTTGTCAGTGGGTTACTTTTTAAAATTTCAGATTGTTTGATTCACACCATCTTTTGAAATAGAAATACAGTACCGGACCTCAAATCCGGAATCCTAAAATCCGGACGACCCAAAATCCGGAATGGAAAAAAGAAAACTGAAATTCCGCGATGATCTCGAATAAATATTTCGTAAAAATGTCCATAGATGGCGCTACGTGCGCTCGTAACACAGTGCCGAGCCAAACTAGACTCAGCAATTTTATTTTATTGCAACGTTTTTCATTCATTAGTTTCCGCCAAATTTTCGCATTCGGACGAAGCGAGAATACGGGGGCAAATCCAAATTTTCTAACAGAATTATCGTAGTTAGTGTGTGCACACATTTTAAATTTATTTTAAAAAGAAACCCTTTTCTTCATTTATATAGAAAATGTAAAAAGAATAAATAAATAACCATAAGAAAGAATTATTTTTAAAAAGGTTCGTAGAATATATTTATAATATTTATATGTAAAAATATTTTACAACGCCCTCCCTCCACTTTTAATATGTTCAACAAATTTCATTTTTCGAAAAAATTCTGTTTGTAAGCACCGTACCAAAAAATTCTTTTCTTTAACTCAAAGAGAAAAAAAAATCTATGCTAAGTTCCTTTCTCCATAACAAAACAAGCTGTCCACCGAAAGCTAATGATCACATTCTGATAACGTTGACTTTCCACTTCACGCAGTTAAATAAACATGTTGAATAAGCAAAACAAATAGCGGATAGATATGTCGTTTTTCTTTACTTTCTTTTCATCTAGTGGCCTTTTTTTTTTTAGAGATACCCTAGCTTTCTAATAACTTATCATAATTTAATAAAAATTTGTTACGCAAGCTGATTCACTATTATTGTAACTTGCTGAAAATTTGAAAGAAATTCGTCAATTCGCCTAATTCGGTTCTCGCAAACAACGATGTATTTTCATTTTCTAAAAAATGTTTTTATGTTCCTAATAATGTGCAGACTTGTATAAAACCAAAAACTTTCTGCGCACATAAATATTGGGTCAAAAATTTTCTGCAAATTAATTTAATGTTTAATAAAATAACGTGTTATGCTACTTTGACGGTATGAATTTTAAACAGTAGTTTCAAAATAATTACGAAAATATTATAATTAAATATAATAAATAATTTAATTTAATTTAAAATGCATTAATATTAATTACAGAATAATTATGTTGGCTAAAAAATTATAAAGCTAAAAATCCATGATAAGAAGGGGTGAATTCTTGTCAGTTATTTTGTCAATGCATTTAGAAACAGCCCAATCCTTAATATTGTGACCTCTTCTCACAAAATGCAATAATGGACATTGCTTCTGAAACAATTGAATCGCATTTTGTAAGGAGAGGTCCATTCATAGGTATCATCATTAAAGAGACAGATGATTTTTTATTGCGGTATTTTGACGAAATTCTCATTTTTTCCACGATCATTTAGCGAAATTTTCGATTTTCCGCGACATTTGCGGGTTTTTTCGAAATTCTTTGAAGACATTTGCGCTTTTTTTCCTCTTATCCTTTGACGAAATTTACATTTTTCGCCATCTTTTGACGAAATTCAAGCTTTTTTCGCGTTCTTTTGACGAAATTCAAGCTTTTTTCGTGATATTTTTGACGAAATTCGCGATCCTTTAACGAAATTAAATTTTTCCCGCGGTTCTTTGACGAAATTTGCATTTTTTCGCAATCTTTTGACAAAATTCGTGCTTTTTCCGCTATGCTTTTGCGAAATTTGTTTTTTTTTTACGTATTTTTGGATGAAATTTGTTCTTTTCGCGACCCTTTGACGATATTCGCGTTTTTTCTGTGTCCTTTTGAGGAAATTCGTGTTTCTTTCGCGATTCTTTGACGAAACGCGCGCTTTTTCCGCGACCCTTTTACGAAATTTGAGTTTCTTTCGCGATCCTTTAACGAAATTAGTTTTTTTCCGCGATTATTTTACGAAATTTACGTTTTTTTTTCACGAACCTTTGACAAAATTCGCGCTTTTTCCGCTATGCTTTTACGAAATTCGCGCTTTTCCGCTATGCTTTTATGAAATTCTTTTTTTATCCTGCGCTTCTTTGACGTAATTTGCATTTTTTCTGCGATTCCTTGATAAAAGAATATTTTTTTCCCACGATTCTTTAAAGAAATTCGCGTTTTCTCCGCGGTCCTTTAATGAAATTCGCGTTTTTTCCGCGATGTTTTGACAAAAGTGGGTATTTTTTCTGCGAACGATTGACGGAATTGGTTTATTTTTGGCGACCATGTGTTGAAATCCGCAATATATTTCAGTGATATTTTTTATATCTGAATTTTTGGACTGACGGCCGATTTGTTTTAATTTTCGGGACCGAATGCCTTAAATTTTCGGAAAATTCGGAACAGAATCACCCCTGTCAAACAATAAATAAATCGTACATAAAACTGGGGAACATTTTTAATTTTTCGGTATTAAAGTACAAAATTTACTTTTTTTTTTCTCTCTAAGAAATTTTCCGCAAAGTTCCGAACTTTGCGGAAAACTTTCCGCGTACGGCGTGCGTCTATATTATACAACTCTGATAATGTGATGTGCAGGATTAAAAAAATTCTTATCCTTATTTTAAATTATTTTTTTAAATTTATGTTTATGTTTGTTTACTTATACCTCATATGGCAATCCGCGATATAGATTCCTAGGCCTAACTCGCGAGCAACAACGCATTTTCATTTTCTAAAAAATGCTTTAATATTTCTAAAAATATGCAGTAATAGTATTTTTTTTTAACTTATTTTTATTTTGAATTACTTTTTGTAATTTGTATTTTTGGTTTTATTTACACTAAGCCTAACATGGCAATTCGCTCTATAGATAGCTTCGTGGCGTGTAAAATTTTGCCAAGGGCATGTACTGTATCTGTTTATTTATTGTTTTGGTTGAGGACCTAAAATCCGGAAAATGCCGAAATCCGGAACGGCCGCGGTCCCGACCAGTCCGGATTTGAGGTCCGGTACTGTAGTCACTTTATTTAATTATATAATGCGAGAATAAGCCGAATTATACGCTTTTAAAAAAGTGGTGGGAATCAAGCAATCTGAATTTTAAAAAAGTAACCCTTTAGCAACACTAGAACCCGGAAACAGCCTGTCCTGCGGAATTGTTTAGAATAAGTGAAACGCGATATCAGCGTTTCCCGTGGCTGGATGGTTAAAAGACAAGTTCTCATTAATATCTTGTAGTGCAAGTTATTTTCTTCCAGGCTGGAGTAGAATTTGCAGGGCTGCCACGGGCGACTATTTTTAAATCTTAAATGCGCGATATATTGTTTCGAAAAAATTATATATGATACTCTGAAAGGTTTAACACGGGAAAAATAATGAAAAAAAATCAGAAATATATTTTTCATATAATACGTCAATTTTTTTTTCTGTTTCTCATCTGCAGAACAAGTAAAAACTACTGTCGTTTGGCTGTTTTACGCTAAAATAATATAATTTAGTAAATACTTTAATAAATATGTCTCCAAATACCTTATTTTATATAATTATTTATTTTATAAAACTTAACCTTTAACCTTTTTATTCCCATAATAGAATACGTTCTAGAAATTACGTAGATGAGAGAATCTGAATATACACCAGAAAATTTCCATGGTTAATTTCGCTTTATTTACATACGGAATGTCTGTTTTTTTAATTAAAGCAAATATTACTATTTTAATTTTCTGGTGTGAATTAGGCATATGCGAATAAAAAAAAAATCTATTAAATTCAAAACAGTGTTTTTTCCATATATGCAAAGCTGCGCACTAAAAAGTTAATTCTATCTGGCACCATTTTTTTAAAACAGAAAATTTTTACATATACTTTCGGAACAGCTGCATCTGCATGATAAATATACTATATAATTTATTTTCTTAAATTGGTGCGAATAGATTATAAATATAGTCGCACGTGGCAGCCCTGCATTTCATGTACTTTTTTTCTCTTTTGAAGTAATAGAACTAATAGGCCTCGCTATTAAATTAGAACTAGGACACAATTGCTTTGTATGGCAGCTGTGAATATCTACTTTCCCTAACATTCCAAAACAGAATTATTTATTGTCACTTGAAATTGATAACTTTGTGTAGAATGGTTGTGTCTTATGTTTTAGATATATACGTGCAAACTGTCCCAAAACATAAAAATCAGAATAAATTTTACCTATGAGTCAACTCCAGTTAGGTAAAGCAAAGTTCGTGCTTACTTATTATAGCTAGGGTTTTTTTATGAAAATTTATTAAAGACAGAAATGTAATTTTCAGGTAACTTCGGCCCGAAAACTTCGATGCAAAAAATGATTTTTTCGCAACTACTTCAGGAGAGTTGATATTGGTTTCCGCACTCCCGAAAAATAGAGGGGGAAATTTTTACAATTTTTGGCATCATCCCGAAAAATTATGAGAGGACGCAAGAAAAATAAAGCAAAAAATTCCTTTTTTCGGCATTATATCTGTTCTTACGACTTCAAAAGAAAAAAGAAAAAAAAATGAAAGATTTTAAGATACATTTTTCATTTTTTTATTTCGCACCAGAAATAAACTACAGTAATATTTATATATAATATAAACCAAACTGCGTTCCGTAATTGATCTATTTCTTCATTTGTTGTCTCGTGAACATACACGCTTGTAATCAGTGTGCAGATGTCAAAAATTAAAAAATTCGTGTAATGTAGACTGAGGCGCTCATTCCGTCCATGCTGTTATTGCCAGCACGCCAAAATATTTTTTGATGTATATAAAAACTTTTTACGGCAGACGATTAAGGGGACCGGGAAAGCCTTATCTCCGCCATGTTAAATTCACCAACTTTACGTACCTTTTTCTCAGAAATGGTGAAAGATACAGGTCTCGATTTTTTAGAGTAGTTAAAATAACATGATTTTTACGTATTTTAACAGACCATTTTCATTCTAAGTGACACTCAAAATTAATTATTAAAGTCATTTTTAAATTAACATTTTTGGCAAGATTACACTGCCTAAAATAAATAATTCTCAGCAAATCATTAAATCCCCGTGTTAAAGTATACAATATAACATAAGTATTAAATAGAAATCTGAGTTCTTAAGTTTAATAGATATTGAAAAAAAGAACATAAACATGAAAAATCCAAGTTTTGAGAAAAAGCCAGTTAAAAGATTTAAATGGCTAATAAGCTGTGAAGTACTCTTAGAAAGAATGAAACTTTCAACACTTATTTTTTTATATATAAACATGTGTGACACATCGTTGGAAAGATAAAAGTTTAAACTATTTAATGATATAAAAAAGTAAAAATCGATTTTGTGGTTGGATTTTGCTTTCCCGATTCCCTTAAAGGTGACTTATTTAAATTTTTTCTTTCCTACTGAAAACAACAAATGGTTTAGACATTTATTTCATAATGAAGCTCATACTTCATCATTTATTTAATTTATTTCATATGAAGCAAAATATCTAATACTCAGTAATTAGGGGAAGACAAGACTGGCTGCAATCCTATGGGAAATATGCGAGGTTTAAGACCCGTTTCCTCGTAAACTACCCGACCGATTTTGATGCAATTTGGAATCCATATTCACTGAGTTATGCCAAAAATTTATGGCAAACAGTTTTTTTCTGCGACCAAAACTTTTTATTTTAGAGTAACGGTAATTTTTCAGAAATTTTCCATTTTTCAGAAGAAAAAAATTCTGGAGCTAATTTTTTTTTTTTAAAACTGTCTGTCACATATGATCTTATGTTTATATTCAACCACCAAAAAAAGTTCTATGGAAATCGCTCGAGTACTTTAGGAGTTAATGGGGTTTTCAGAATTGTTCCATTTTTCAGAAGAAGAATTCTCTTCTGTGAAGTTCTTGCACATTTTTATCAAACACATGAAATAAAGTATATATAAACACTTGGATAAAATTTAGTTACATATAATGAATGGGCATAAAATATTAGAATAAAATAATTGTGAGTGGGCGTGGCGTCCCAGTCGTGTCTTCCTACATCACAAACTATGTTATTATAATAGATAACGAAACAAACATTAGACATGTGTGCTATTAAAAATATCTACCTAGTAAATATTTTTTGAAGTAAACTGGATGTAGGAAATAACTTAAAGCAGAACACCAGTCTGGCAACTTATTAACTCATACACGGCGAGCAGCAAATTTACTTGCTATTTAAAACGCACGAAACCTTTAAATTTGAAAACTAGTATTTTAGTACAGAAATTTCCCTCTTATCGAGAAATAGAATATACTCTGCTCAAACAAATTTAAATAGAGTAGATAAACAGTCGAAGATAAATATTTTCAAAAAGTGGTAGTTTTCATAATGATTTTCATAGGTATAGTTTTTCTTAAGAAATAAGTTATCTATACTAATATTATAAAGAAGTAAAAATTGTTTGTTTGTTAGAGGTTATCTCTGGAGCTACCGAACCGATTTCAAAAGTAATGGTATCAAAATGATGGTGTTAGTCTAACTTAGAACATAGGCTATATTTTATGTCGGTGCCACTACACCAAAGGGGGTGCCTGAGCAAAAAACGTTCTAAAAATGCGATTTTTGCGTTACTGAAGGGCCTAGAAATATAAAATTTGGTATATTAGTTACTTATAACATATACATGATGTCTAAGAACAGTTCTTAAACAATTTGAAATTTAAAGGGGTGAAAATGCACAAACAGCGTTCTAGAAAACGTTCTAAATGGTAGTTTCTACACAATATCAGGAAATACCAAACCGATTTAAAAAATATTGGTTTCAAAATGATGGTAACAACGCTTGCTCCAAGATAGGCTAAGTTTTATGTCGGTGCCCTACCCCAAAGGGTTTGTAGGAGCAAAAAACGTTCTAAAAATGAGATTTATGTGTTACGGAAGGGCCTAAAATCGTGAAATTTGGAATGGTAGTTAGTTATAAGAAATCAATGGAATTGCTAAAAAAATTCGAAATTTAAAAGGAGGGTCAAAATGTGCAAAAAGCGTTGTAAAAAACGTTCTAAATTGCGATTTCTATGCAATCTCAGGAAGTACTGAACCGATTTCAAATATAATCGTGTAAAAATGATGGTGACAGACCTTGCTCCAAGATAGGCTATATTTTATAACTTTTTCCACTACCCCAGAGGAGATGCAGTAGCAAAATGCGCGAAAAGCGTTCTAAAAACGTTCTAAATGCCGATTTGCCAGCAATATCTCAGGAAGAATCAAACTGATTTCAAACGTAATGGTAGAAAATTCATGCTGACAGCCTCTGCTCTAACATAGACGCTATTTTATGTCGGTATCACTATCACCTAGACGTTGCAGGAGCAAAAAAGCATTCTAAATTTCAATTTTTGTGATCGGTAGGGGCTAGAAACTTAAAATTAGGAAAGGTACATATTTATTTGATGTAAATGATCTTTAAGAACAGTTTCGAAAAAATTGGAAATTTAAAAAGGGGTGAAAATGAGCGAAAAGCGTTTTAAAAACGTTCTAAATTGCGATTTCTACTCAATCTCAGGAAATACCAAAGCTATTTCAAAAGTAATGGATGCAAATCAATGGTGACAGTCCCTGCTATAACATAGGTTATATTTTATGTTGCTGTCACTACCATCTGTGGGTTGCAAAAGCGAAACATGTTCTAATTTGCATTTTTTGCTCAACTGAGTGTTCTAACACTTGAAGTATGGCATGGTATTTACTTACAAGATGCAACTGCATTCTCAGAACAGTCAAAAGAAAATTCCAAATTTAAAAAGATGAAGTGAGCGAAAAGTGTTATAAATTACAATTTTTAAGCAAACTTATAAAATACCAAACGGATTAAAAAAATGATGACGACAAATTGTTGGTGATAGAACCTGCTCAAACATAAGCTATATTTTATGTCTGAGCCAATACCACCAGAGGGTTTCAGGAGCTAAAAACTTTCTAAATTCCAATTTCTGTGATACTGAAAAGGCTAGAAACTTTAAATATGGCATGGTAGTTACTTATAAAATATAAATGCCCTCGAAGGACTGACGAAAATAAATTCGAATTAAAAAGGGGTGAAGCGAAGAGCTGGTGCGAAAAGCATTCTAAAAAAACCTAAATTACGATTTTTATGCAATTTCAGGGAATATAAACCGATTTTAAAAGTAATGGTTGCGAATCAATGGTAACAGTCTCTGATCCTATACAGGCTATATTTTATGCCGATGATTCTACCACCTGGGGTTCACAGGAACAACAAACGTTCTAAAAAAGGCCTTTAACCCGGGAGAACTCGCTGCATGGGATTTTCTCTCACAGTCGTACTTTTTTAAGACTATTATTTAAACCATTTTTCATTTTAATTAAAATTTCAAAATGTTATTTCAATTATTTTACCTCTTTTGTGAATAAAAGTACTACGTCAACCAAAAAAAGTTGATATTATATGAATGTAAAGTAAAAGAAAAGCAACTGGGCATTCTTACTAGCGAGTTCTACCGGGTTAAAAGCTTTCTAAATTACGTTTCTGTGGAATATTAGGAAATAACAAACCGATTTCAATATTAATGTTGGCAAATTAATGGTGACAGTTCCTATTTCAACATAGACCTTTATGTTGAGAGAGGTGGTGGGACTTGGAATTTGACATGATAGTTAATTTTAAGATGTAAGAAGATGGTTTCTAAAAAATTCAAAACTTCAAATGAATACTGAAATGAGCGTATTAATTGAGCATAAAAGTTTCAAAATATTTTCTAAATTATCATTTATTTAGTTTTATTTCGTTTTATTAATTTAAGTCTCATTTCTGCCTAATGCAGTGTAATAATTATGTTTAATCAAACTGTGTTTTAAATAGTAATTTTTGAATTATTCCTAAAAGTAATAAGTACCTTTTAATAAAATAAAATATTACCTTTTAATAAAATAAAAATTTAGTTAGTACCTTTTAATAAAAATTAGACATATAAATATCACTTAGCATATTTCAAATATTACGCGAACAAAGCCGCGGGGTTTGCTAGTATGAAATATTTTCAAATGCAAAGCATTTCCATTTACAGAGATGATCATGATACATTTAAATTCATTGCTTTTATAAGAACTGTAATATTTCATTAAGAGTATTTTTGGTTAATTAATCTGATTATTTTTGTGAATATTTTACAAAAAACGTTATAACTACCGATATATTTATTCAGTTTTAATGAAAAAATATCCCTAAATTTCCCATTATTTTTATTATTTGAAAATTACAGTATATCTTCAGATATTAAAGAGAATTATTGGGGTGAAAAAATTTCTTGATAAATAATTCCACAAATAAAGGATTAAAAATTAAAATTGATTTAAAAAAATAGAAAGTATGTATCGATCCTATAAAAATTAAAATAAACAGTTTGAGAAATTTTCTAATGAATATATTTGAAGCGAAATCTTTGAGAAGCACAAGTCTATACTTATCTATTCTATACTAATATTATAAAGAAATAAAAATTGGGTGTTTGTTTGTAGGAGGTAATGTCTGGAACTACCGAACCGATTTCAAAAGTAATGGTTGGTAATCATAATGACGGTATTAGTAAACGTTCGAATATAGGCTATATCTTAAGTCGATGCCACTACCCCAAAGGGGGTGCAGGAGCAAAGAACGTTCTAAAAATGCGATTTTTATGTTACTGAAGGGTCTAGAAACATGAAATTTGAAATGATAGTTACTTATAAGATATAAATGATTTCTAAAGACATTTCTTAAAAAATTCGAAATTAAAAAGGGCCGAAAATGCTCGAAAAGCGTTCTAAAAAACGTTCTAAATTACGGTTCTTAAACAATATCAGGAAGTACCAAACCGATTTAAAAAATAATGGTGTCAAAATGGTGGTGACAGCCCTTGCTTCAATATAGGGTATATTTTATGTCGGTGCCACTACCTCAAGGGGTGCAGGAGCAAAAAACGTTCTACAAATTCATTTTTGTGTTACTGAAAGGCCTAGAAACTTGAAACTTGGATTGGTTGTTACTTATATGATATAAGTGATGTGAGCTAAAAGCGTTCTAAAAGCGTCCTAAATTACGATTTTTATGGTATGGTAGTTACTTATAAAATTTAAATGCCCTTTAAGAACTGTCGAACATAAATTCGAAAATTAAAAGGGTTGAAACGAACGGAAAGAGCGAAAAGCATTCTATAATTGTCCTAAATTGCTATTTGTATGCAATCTCAGGAAATAATAAACCGATTACAAGAGTAATATTTGCAAATCAATGGTGATAGTCTCTAATCCTACACAGGCTATATTTTGTGCCGGTGCCCCTAACACTTGGTGTTTGCAGGAAAAACAAACGTTCTAACCTTTAAAAACTTTCTAAGTTTTCTATGAAATATTAAGAAATACCAAACCGATTTCAAAATTAATGTCTCCAAATTAATGGTGACAGTCTCTGTTTCAACATAGGTATTTTGTGTTAGTGCCACTACTACCAGAGAGGTGGTAGACCGTTAGACAAGAATCATAGAATTTAACATGATGGTTAATTGTACGATGTAAATGCGTACTAAGAATGATTTCTAAAAAATTCACAACTTCAAATGAATACTGAAATGAGTGTATTAAATGAGCATAAAAGCTTCAAAATACTTTCTAAACTAGGACTTCCCTCAGGGGGATTAGTCTGAGCGATGTTAGTGAGAACATAGATTTAATAATAACTCGTTACAAGAATAGAAAATGAGATGCTATCTTTAATTGACAATATGTGGCTTGTCTGAAAAAATATTCAACCTTTAAATGAAAAAAATGCATAAGTTAACTGATAGGATTGGTACCCTTATTCATTTCGAGGTAGGCCCCTTGCGCCGCCACACATTTAACCCACCGTTCTCTCCACAGCAGAAAATACTTCTGGCAGGCTTTTTTTGGAATGGTGTTGAACTCCGCCGTCGCATTCTACATATCTCATCTCTACTCTCAAAACAGGATCCTTTTAATGGCACCTTCAATTTCGGAAGCAAGCAGAAGTACCAAGAAGTCATGTCTGAAGAGTATGGATTTTGACGAACACTGGAATTCCACATTTTGCCAAGAAAGTCTGAATCAGGTAAGATGAATGAGCTGGAGATTTGATGAATCTTACGAATTGTTTCGTTTTCAGGATCACCAAGCTTTGACAAAATTTGAAAAGTACATTTTTTCAACCCGTTCAGTCATATCAAAATCTGACGCACACATATAACAGCACCTCACTCGGTGGAAGCAGGCAACGACTGGATCACTCAAATTCGTGGAAAAAATTGAGGCGTGTGCATTAAAGCTGTCTCTTTCCAATGTACACAGTGCGCCGCCTTCGAAACACTATTGCGCGTGGGAAAAATAAAAGTCTGATACTTATCAAACAGACCTGCCACAAATTCAGATGATGAAAATGAGCAAATTGAATGGTAAAATTACAAAATACTGTAATAATATAACATACGCTGTATACACTATATATATTATATACACTGTTTTTAAAAAATGGCAAAGCAAACCTATAAGACAGCCGTGCACGGGTATAAAATTGGAAAAGCGCAATAGATTAAAAATAATAGAGAAAATAAAAAACTAAAATATCTTATATTGGAATTTTTATTTCTTGAAATGATGTCAAAAACATAAACAGATGTTCCGCGCCAATTTGACTACCTCTAAATGACAAAAAAAAATGATGTTTGAAGATAATGAAAGACTTTTATGTGATGTGTGGCCCACTCGAATAGTTAATACTCTTGAATATATGTTTTCATGTACGCGATGAAGTTGTCGATAAGAGCTTAGGGAATTGTCTCTTAAAAAACTGATATATTAAAGTCACGAACACGTCAACAGAGGCATGCATTGCATAGTCGCTGGGGGACACTGTAATACATACCCATCATGGATATACATAATATAAATTATGTAAATAAAATCTGTGATACATGCTAAGCACTGTATCATATTACTTTTATTCATAATTTAATTTAATTGGACTTCCTTAAATATAATTAATTGAATCCCTTAAGCTAATATTTGTTTTTGTTGCATTAAAATATCTCAATTGGTCGATTTTCTGTAAGCAAGTAAAACCTATTGGTTTACAATGGAAGTCTATGGGAATGTTGCGAAATATTAGAGATACCGCCAAGTTATATCTCCAGTTTTGCGACCAATTTGGCGGCATTTGGCGACAGAACAGGGTCTCTCTATGGTAATCCCCTTTATAGGTATGGAGATGCATTAAATGCTGTTCAATAACCAATGAGGTGCGTTTTATCAAGGCATTCGGGCGTTGCCGTTAAACAATTAATAAATAATCGCGATTTCTGTGCCACGTACGATAGCGTAATATATATAGAGAGAGATTTCATTTACCAACATTAAGCTAGAAAAAAAGGTCATGCATGATTTTCGCTGTCTGACTTCGGAGCATGTGTGCTTTTCAACCTACCGAACTGATCATGATTTTAGCAAATTCAGATTTTTATGATCCTATTTAGAACAATTCCTACTTATTTGAATTTTTCCTAAGAATTATTCTCTAAAAATTTCTGACATTTTATAGTTGTCATAAAGTTTTTTCGGTACTACTTAGTTATCCCGTCGACCAATTTCGCCAAATTATATAAATCGCCAATCCACTGCTAAATTATACAAATTGACATAATTTTGCATATACAATAACGAAAGAACAAATAAATTAGTATAACATTAATAAAAATACAAATAAAACGTCGAAATAAAAATCATTTAATGACGTAAACACGTGTAACTTGCCTAAAGTCAGGTGAATGTGACTTTTATGATCAACAATTATTGGCGTTTAATCTTATAGTTTGGCGATAGATTTTTGGCCAAAGGGATAACCAAGTTTGAAAACTGAATATGAATAAATTTCGTCTAAGAGAGTTTAGTACTATACCAGATAATATTTTAAACACATGGTATCAAACAGAAAATAAATCATTAAAATTTACAACAGAAACTTTCACTTAAAAATTTCTTCAAATGTAATTTTTGTTACTTAACATGTTCTTCCACTTAGGTCTTCAATTATTCTTTATTTAGAATTAGTTTTAGTTTTTCTTATTTATTTAAGTCTCATTTCTGGCTAATGCAGTGTAAGAATGAAGTGTAGTCAAACTGTGGCTTAATTAGTATTTTTTGAATTATTCCTAAAAGTATAATTTCTTCTAATGAAAATTAGACGTACGAATATCACTTGTCGTATTTCAACTATTACGCGAGCAAATCCGCGGGTTTTGCTAGTATAATAGATTTCCCCCGCTGAATCATAGATACAATATAAAAAGACATCCTTTGTATACAATAGCAACAGCTCCTACAGTTCACTCAGTAATGTGTTCTTCTTCTACCCAGAGGTCTCGGGTTCAAATCTCAGGCTGGCTAGAAACAAATTGTGTAAAAAATTAGATTACATGGTACAGCCTTTCAAATCTACTCCAAAAATTCTAATTCCTTGAAGTTCTAAAATTCACTATTTTCGAAAAATATATTAAATTATTATTATTATTAAAAAGAAATAAATTTATGGAAACTTGCAAATTTTTAACGATGTAAATACTGTAAATTTACCGAATAACTTCTCCGTTATCTAGCAGAATTTCTATTTTTCTAATCTCTGTAATTTTACATAAGACTTCTGATAATGGATTACCAGTAGATTCTCTGTAATTTCACAGATAAAGTTTTAACAGTGTATATTGAGTGAATTAACTAATTTTGTTAATATTTTAATTCGCTGTTAGATGTAAGTTTTAGGAAATATAAGTAATGATTATGTGATGTCTTTGTAGGCAGAATATGTTTTGTCTGCGATGAACTTATTGGTCAATCTTATGGAGCTGATGCGCTATTTCAACATCAACAGTTCACAGCATGTGCTATTGTGAGACTGTTTACAATCGTGCCCCTTATTTATTGTTTTAAAACTTAACTAGGTTTACTCGTAGATCTTTTATTTAAAATATTTGCGTTTTACAAAGTGTATTTTAACCCCTTAATTCTCGCTCCCGTCATATCCTCAGGCTGTGTCTTTTACTCAAATTGTTTGATTCCCACCAGTTTTATAAAATAGTGAAATTGGCTATATTTTTGTATCGTTTTTCCTGTCATTAAATTAGGTGAATATTTCTTTTTCATAAAAGTGGTGCCAATAAGCAATTTGAATTTTTCAACCATAATTTAATTCGAGAGTTAAGGGGTTAAAGGACAACGCACAAGGTAAACGGAACAGTAGCTCAGGTGGAACAGGCTGAAAGTTTGATATGTTGCAGATTAAGAGATGCTGATCAAATTTCTCAAAGGGTGCAAACTGCGAATATCTACTTTCCTAACCTCCAAAACATAATTATTTACTATCGCTTACAATTGATAATTTTATGTAGAATGATTGCGTCTCATGTTTTAGATATACATGTGCAAACTGTTCCACAACATAAAAAGCAGAATAAATTTTACCTATGGGCGGAGCTGCCAAGTCTCCGGCTTTTTGGTTACCAATATTTTAATACAGAAAATATTCTTTTATTTAATTTTAACACTTGAGTGATTTAAAAGAACTACATTTTCTCTAAGATAATAGTGGTGTGCAAAAAGGTGGAGGCTTGGAAACTCTGCCTATGAGTTATCTCGAGTCAGGTACAGCAGAGTTCGTGTTTACATATTATAGCGAGGGCTTTTTTCTGAAAATTTATTTAAGATAGAGATGTAATTTTCAGGTAACTTCGGCCCGAAAATTTCGATGGGAAAAATTATTTTTCGTAACTACTTCAGGTCCTACAACCAGAAAAATTCTGTGGAAACGGAAAAAATAAAATAAATACTAATCTGGCTTTATTTCACATCCTGCGGATTCATAGCGGTTTGGGGAGGGTTGATATTGGTTTCCGCTCACCCGAAAAATAGAGGGGGAAATTTTTACAATTTTAGGCATCATTCCGAAAAACTAAGAGGGGACGCAAGAAATATAAAGCAAAAAATCACTTTTTCCGCATTAATTCTGTTCTTACGGCTTCGAAAGGAAAAGGGGAAAAAAATGATAGATGTAATTTTTTTTTTCTTTTCGCACCAGAAATGAACTACAGTATTGGTTATATATAAAATAAACCAAACTTCTTTCCGTAACTTATCTCTTTTCTCATTTGTTGCGTCGTGTACATACACGCTTGTAATCAGTGTGTATATGGGTATCACATATTAAAAATTTCGTGGAATGTCGACCGAGGCGCACTTCCGCTCATTCCGTTGACGCTGTTATTGCCAGTGCGCCAAAATATTTCTTGATGTATATAAAACTTTTTTTATGGCAGATGATTAAAGGTGACTTATTTAAATATTTTCTTTCCTATTGAAAACAACAAATGGTTTAGAAATTTATTTCATAAATGGAATATGAAGCAAAATATATCATACTTAGTTGTTAGAAGAAGACAAGAAAATAGAGTTATGAATAAAGAGTATGAGACATATAGTGTACTGTCTACCAGTTGCGAGTGAAGTAACTGAGGAGGTTGTCACAAGATGGCAGCATTTCTTTAAAAAAAATGGATAAAAGTTTCTAACAAAGCGATATAAGTAAGCGTGCAAACTTAATGCTGGAATCGGGCGTAAATTAACACAGTTGCGCCATCTTGTGGACGGAGTGATAATTCACATACGCGGGCTTTTAGTGTGGCTCGTATTTTCTAAATCTTTACTCACTTATGGAAATCAGCTTTGTTTGCCACATTTATTGCAAAATAATGGCGCAGCGAGAGGGGCATCCATATGCACTTGGCACCACGACGTTTTCTTCACTTATCAAACGAAGTTGTAATTAATCAAAGTGAATAAAACTTTACAATTTTAGTGGTGTGAGTAAGAAAACAGTTAGGTATCTACTTGTAGTTCACACTCCATCCGCTATGTGGCACATGACCTTGATTGATGTGACCTCGCTTTTAATTTTGCGGTTACTTCTCCCATTTAACCCTAGAACTACCGGAAATTTTACTCAAGTTTTATAAAAACATTCTACAGCAGAATTTTTACTTAAAACTATTTAATTTGTTTATTTAACTTATTATTGTCTGATTTATACATTTAGTTTGTTTTGAAGAAATTTCTGGTTTGAATAAATATTTTGAATGTACATGTCGGGTCCAATGGACCCGTCTGGTAGACGGAAGGTAAAGATAGGACGCTTACTTATATCGCTTTGGTTTCTAATTACCGCTCAGTAAACTTCCCACCAGTCAAATTTAAATACAAAATTCCTTTTTATCTAAGTGCGTAGAAATTCGTAGAAATATTTTCTAACAAATGTTGTAAAATTTTTCTATATGTTTTTACTGGTGTCAGTTTGCCCACGTATTATAGTCTTTTCCACTGACATTAACAGGTGGTTGTCTTGGTTGCCACATTATGTCGGCAATGCAGGGCGTGACTACTACCAAATTAAACTTTCATCAGTAAAAATGAATATCTCTTTCTGCCATTAATTAAAATTAAAATTTTGCATCAGTAAGGCATATAAATAAGGGGAACATGTCTAATTAAATTTACTGGTGAATGTTTAATCTAGCCGTAATCAACCTCTGCGAAAGCGGTTACAGTTGTAGCTTCACTAATGTAAGGATATGTCAGTTCCTCTTTATTAATAGTTCCATGGAAAAGACTGGCTGCAATCCTATGGGAAATATGCGAGTTTTAAGACCCGTTTCCTCGTAAACTACCCGACCGATTTTGATGAAATTTGGAATCCATATTCAGTGGGTTATGCCAAAAATTTATGGCAAACAGTTTTTTCTGCGACTAAAACTTTTTATTTTAGAGTAATGATAATTTTTCAGAATTGTTCCATTTTTCAGAAGAAAAAAATTCTGGAACTAATTAATCTTTTTTTAAACTGTCTGTCTCATATGATCTTATGTTTATATTCTACCACCAAAAGACGTTTTATCGAAATCGCTTGAGCACTTTAGGAGCCAATGGGGTTTTTAGCTGAAAAGTACAATTTTTCGGAGAGCTAAAGAAATTTCTAAGGTTTCGGAGAGCTAAAGACACTTCTAACTTGTGTGAAGTTCTTGGACATTTTTATGAAACACATGAAATAAAGTAAGTACAAAGTCTAAAGTCCGGAATCCTCGGGACTTTAGCAAGTCCGAACTTCGGATTTTTCCGAACATGGTCATGGAAAATGTTGTTTTTCTAATAAAAAGAAAAAGAAATTTCGCTGCTGAAAAAGGCAAAATATGACGTTCATATATTAAAATTGCATATAACAACTATTAATAAAAAATTAAACAATCATTTTCATTAAATAAATCATAGCAAAATAAAAAGTATAAACAAAAACCTTTATTTAAAGGTGTTGTTGTTCAGAAACTATGTAATGGAACAGTGTTTTCCGTTTTTTGTAAACGTAATAGATCTTTCAGAAAATAGTGTCAATGTGAGCGTTTTGAACCGAATTCCCACGCAAAAGAAGAATAACCACTCAAGGAAGAGTGAAAAACGTCTTTGTCACGTGATCAAATCACTTGTAACTCATTAGGTAATTTATTTATCAAATATTGGAAAACACAGTTCGATTTCAAATCTCTTCCTTAGTCAGGCCTTCCAATTTTATATCTTTCCGTTAAAAAATGAACTTATAAATATGTCAAACGTTTAACACTTGTTCAGCAGAGCAGTCGAGAACAGCTTTAAGGGAACATACAATTTAAGAAGAAATTGTAACTTTCTTAACTATAACATTTTAGTTAATGTGGACTGCTTTATTAACTTAGGTATATCTTTAAAAAAAAAAAATTCTTTTATTCTGTACATAGGCATGAGTTAAGATTCAGTAATAAAGCTTCTTTTCTCCAGACTTTTTTTGTCTCAACAATTTGTTTTTTCACTTCTTTCTTGAACACTGCCGCTGGAAAGTCCGAACTTTAGACTTTCTACTGTATATATAAACACTTGGATAAAATTTACTTACATATAATAAATGAGTATAAAATGGTAGAGTAAAATAATTGTGAGTGGGCGTGGCGTCCCAGTCGTGTCTTCCCTACATCACAAACTATGTTATTATAATAGATAATGAAACAAACATTAGACATGTGTGCTATTAAAAATATCTACCTAGTAAATATTTTTTGAAGTAAACAGTATGCAGGAAATAACATACAGTAGAACGACAGCCTGGCAATTTATTAACTCATACACGGCGAGCAGCAAATTTACTTGCCATTTAAGGCGCACGAAACCTTTAAATTTGAAAACTAGTACAGAAAGTTCCCTCTTATCCAGAAATAGAATATACTCTGCTCAAACAAATTTAGATAGAGTAGATAAACAGTCGAAGATAAATATTTTCAAAAAGTGGTAGTTTTCTTAATAATTTTCATAGGCATAGTTTTTCTTTAAAAAAAAAAAAACTTATATGAAACATTTTCAAATGCAAAACCTTTCCATTTACAGAGATGATCATGATACATTTAAATTCATTGCTTTTATAAGAATTATGATATTTCCATAAGAGTAGTTTTGGTTAATTAATCTGATTATTCTTGTAAATATTTTACAAAAAAAGTTATAATTACCGATATACCGTCAACCGGGGCTACTTTGGGCAACTTTTTCCTGGTTTCAATCACATTTCTGTTATTAAAAAATATTATATATGATTTATCAACGTCGAAATCGAGTTGTAAACAATTAACATGAAACAAAGAAGGTATGTACTGTATGGTTTTAAAGATAAAGAAATTTATTATTATTTTTTTAAACTATTTTTAAAGTTTTGGAACAAAGTAGCCGCTGCTGGGGGCTTCTTTGGTCCATTCACTTAGTTTCACATAAAATGAATACATTTCATATGTAAATGAATAAATTTTTATTGAAACCCCTTTGCAATAGCATTTGCTAATAAATTAACACTGCAAACTCGATAAACAGATGTTTTTTTTTTTTTTTTTTTTTTTTTTAAACATTTAAACGCAATAAACCAATTGTTCATATTAGAGGAACGAGAAGCAGTTTTCGTCATGTTATCCTCAGCAACTGGATCAAAATCAATTAATGTAACAATTTGCTGCAGTAACATTTGAAGAAAATGTTACTTAAAACATGTTTTAAGAGATTTGGTTGTATAAAAGGCATTTCTAAATAATTGGGTCTATTTTCGGACCAAAGAAGGTCTGGTACAAAGTAGACCCGAAATACTAGTTTTCGTGTCAGCTTTATGAAAACGTAAAAATTTCCTGTCAAAATAAAAAGTTAAAGGAAAAACTATGATCATACATGTGTTACAGGTTACTAAAGGTAATATTTTGACACTTACCTAATTTGTAGCTCTTATCCAGTGTTTCACTATAGAAAGTTTGGAGACTTAAAATTTACACACGAAAACAGTTGTTTACAAACACTTCCAGTGTTGCCACTAAACAATTTAAATTATCCCCAAAACTATTCAAATACCCTATAGTAGGATATAAAATATTTTTCAAGAGCAAAAATTCCAAATTATCTTGCATTGTTTGTTCAATACAAAAAATAATAACTTTTTTTATGGGACGGACCAAAGTAACTCCGCAAGGACCAAATTATTTAATCAGTGATGGTATTTAATCAGATTTAATGAAAAAATATACCTGAATTTCCCATTATTTTTATTATTAAAAAAAAATCCAGTATATCTTGAGATATTAAAGAGAATTATTGAGGTGAAGAAATTTCTTGATAAATTATTCCATAAATAAATGGTTAAAAAATTAAAATTGATTTAAAAAAATAAGAGGTATATATCGAACATAAATAAATTGAAATAAACAGTTTGGGAAATTTTCTAACGAACATATTTGAAGCGAAATCTTTGAGAAGCACAAATCTATACTTATCTATTCTATACTAATATTATAAAGAAGTAAAAATTTTTTTATTTGTTTGTTTGTAGGAGGTGTCACTACCACCTGCGGGTTACAGTGGCAGAGAAAGTTCTAAATTGCGAGTTCTGCGATATTGAAGAGGCTAGAAACTTTAAATATGACATGATTGCTACTTATTAATTATAAATGCCCTCTAAGAACTGTCGAGAATAAATTCGAAATTTAAAAGAGGTGAAGCGAAGAGATGGATCGAAAAGCGTAATAAAAGTCCTAAATTACGATTTCTATGCAATGTCAGGAAATAATAAACAGATTACCAAAGTAATGGTTGCGAATCAATGGTGACAGTCTGTGATCCCACAGATGATATATTTTATGCCAGTGCCATTACCATCTGGGGTTGGCAGGAACAACAAACGTTCTAAAAAAGCCTTTAAAAACTTTTTAAATTACCCTTTCTATTGAATATTAGAAAATACCAAACCGATTTCAAAATTAATGTTATGCGTTATACATATTGTTTAGTTAGACATGCTGAATGGAGTTAGTAGAGCTTTAGCCACTGTCTAGGAATCCTCACCTAGTTGAACTTTTTGCATATCATATTCTATCTTGTTAAATTGGGAAGTTTTTTTTTTTTTTTACAGTATTCTGAATGTGCTCCAAATGTGTTTCATAATCTTTGCTTGACGCGTGATTTTTCGTTCTTCTTTTAAATATTAAAAAAAAAATTATAGAAACAATATCCTAAAAAAGCACAAAGTGTTATATAATTTCAAAATGAATTACTGAAAAGGAAATGTCATAGATGGAGGATTATTGTACAACTAAAAAGAAACTTTCCCCCTCCCCTAAGAAAGAGAAAAAAACACTCCTAACTTTGATAATCATGCTCGTTGTTATCAATTTACTTAATTTTTGAATGCCCCTTTTTTCTGAATAATAATATTGTTTTTACTACACGGCAGATATTTTGCGATTAAATAAAACTAATCACATTCGAAAATGGTGATATAAAAAATTTCACCAAATTTTACAACACCGATCTTATTAGGCATATTTTTATCTTTTGTCTACTCTTTCGGTGTAAATTAACTAAATAAGAATTCAATCGTTTTCACCACTTTCCAACAAAGTTCAAAGGTGATTATGAATTCGATTTGTGTGGCTATCTGCCCGTGCTCTAATTCTCGTAAATGTACTCAGATCGCTCTGTAATTTTTATATGTTAATTATGTTTAACACGCAAACTAAGTATCAAGTTGTGCGAAATTGTACGAAGCTGTGCAGAATATTTGGTGTTGAAATTGAAGTGTGTAGCATTTCTAGGTCGTTTACAGGAATGTACAAAAGAATTGGCTTATATTATGTTCTATGAGGAAAATCGTTCCCGAAGCATTTCAATAATCTTACAATACTTCAAATACAATAAAATTCATGTGCATGACTTACATGAACTAGAACATACTTTAACGGGACAATAGTATGAGTAGTATTTTTAGTTCTTTTATAGGGGCGACAAAAATGTCCCATAACTTTATGGTCAGGTGCGAAAACCGATTGAAACGCAGTTTAATGTTGTTATGATACGTCAAACATAATGAAATTATAAAGGACCACTAGTGGTGCACTACAACATGGTTGCTATAGTTTAAGAAGTGCATGGCATTTAACTCTATTTACAAAAAAGTGCCAAAGAATTCGTTACAAGCAGAATATGGTCGATTTCATTCTATGAAAAAATGAATATTCTTAATAATGATTTGTTCCCACATTGCAATTTTAGTTTGCACAAAATTTGAATCAGTCTTGCTTTACAAACCTGCAAATTTGCAACAAGTTCAGCATGACAAGACTGAAAGTTCATAACAAGACTGCAGCAAGATAATGCAAAAGCGGAAGTCACCACACTTTGAATTTGCAGCTAACTTGTAGTGCAAGTTAAATTCTTGCTGTATCAAATTAATTGCAAATTAACGGCGAACAAGTACTCAAAAATACTGCAAACTTATTGCAAAGTAGTAATCTTGGCATGCCGCACAGTCTGTTTACAACTGTAACACTATAAGTTTAACCCCTTCGTAGGGGTCTATAGGCCTGATCAGGTCTATTGATACATACGCACTGTCACAAGGTGCATGTAAAGTGTTTATCAGCGTTAAGAAATAAAGGTAATATTTGCACTTTGAAATCAGACTCTTTTTGGGTATTTGATAAGTATAGCTTTAAAAAAATACGGTGCAAACCGAATACAATTTGTGTAAAGGATGCAGTTCCGAAAGGGTTAAAAATCATAGACTCGAATGAAGTTAAAGGCAAAAATAAATAAATAAATCAGTATCAATTAAAACGATATTTTAGAAAAATACAATAATACTGAAAACATTCATTTAAAAATTAAAATTTTCAATACAGGGTGCAATATGTTATCTATCGCCGACCTTTAATTTTTTCAAGCATTGGTCGTCGACATATACTTTCAATTACAAAAATGTTTCAAATGAGGTAAATATTCATGTTGTGACATTATTTAAAGTAAAAAATAAATTTTATAAAAATTACGAAAACTAACTTTTTATACGGTCCCCCAGTCCCTATAGTTATATTTAGTAAATGTTTACACATATCATAACAGATATAATACAAAAAGTTTGACATCTGTACTTCAAAAATTGACACAGTTATTAAATTTCAAAGTTTGAGATTTTTGCACATGATTTTGTCTTTTATTGAAAGATCAGTTAAAAGATGAATTAAAGTAATTCGAGATCAAAATTAGGATGCAATGTCCTATTTACGGTGAAACCACCTTTAACCGGTATCGCCAAATCGGGGAATCACCAAATAGGGTTATTTCATCTAAATATTTGAGCTAACTTTTATGGGTCGAGCAACATTCAAACGTACCGACCGGCTAAATGTGGTTTCGACGTAAAAAGGACATTGCACCCTGATTTTGACCTTGAATTACTTTAATTCCTCTTTTAACTGATCCCTCAATGAAAGACAAAATCATGTTCAAAAATCTCAAACTTTGAAATTTAATAACTGTGTCAATTTTTGAAGTACAGATGTCAAACTTTTTGTATTATATCTGTTATGATATGTGTAAACATTTTTTTTTAATTTAACGCATACATCTGACTTGTGTGCTTGACATCTAGGTCCGCTTATAAGTCATCGTCAATATACAGGGACGAGATAGCACAATGAAATTTACACCACAGAGAAATTACATCCAGGAGCTCTACAAAGAGTGTGCAATGGAGCCAGCGAGAGTCGAACTCGCAGACCTCTGCCGCTCACAATACTTGGCGACTGGCAGCGCGGTGTCCTAACTGCTCGGCCACCGAGGCCCCGTGTAAACTTTTACTAAATATAACTATGGGGACTCGGGGACCGTACAAAAAGTTAGTTTTCGTAATTTTTATCAAACTGATTTTTACTTTAAATAATGCAACAACATGAATATTTACCTCATTTGAAACGTTTTTGTAATTGGAACTATATGTCTACGACCAACGGTTTCAGAAATTAAAGGTCGGCGATAGATAACATATTGCACCCTGTATATTAAAAATGACCGAAGACGTAAACATAGCTTAGTAAATTAACACAACTTTTTAAATTGAAAGAATTTTTATATGAAATGAGTTGCAGATTATTGATAAAATTCTACTTTATAAAAAATAACTACATTTTAAGAGTTAAAATAATAAATCCATTTTTCTGTATTCCTTAACTTAACCAATCAATGAAAATGAGATTCCATAATAGTAACACTGATATTTGTGTCTTACCTTTTTTTAGCACACAATTTCTGCAATTTTTGCGCATGTGCCAATTGTCTATTCTTTCAAGAAAGAGACTTTTTGCTTTCGGCACTTTCGTGAATTAAAGAAAGTCTTGCATCAGTTTCCCAACCAGGGATGAGAGCGCTCCGACCCAAATGATAATTTTCACCACTAAATTTTAATAGTATTCTTTACTTTGTTAAAACTCAGAAATTCTGTCATTAAATAAGGCGAGAAATAGCATTAAAATTTTGTTGTAGCAAACTGTGATTTGGGGCGGAGCGCTCTCATCTCTGACAACAAACAACTCATGCAAGAGGGGATGGTATACCTTGCATGAGATTTGCTGCGAATTTGTCATGGCTAGATAATATCAGAAAAAAAATCAACTTGCTGCTAATGTGCTCGCTATCTGGGTTAGTGTTGGAAAGTGTTTCATATTTTGTGTTTGATGCAAGATTTTTCGCACTGGGTAACTACTATTATAATACTACATAAAATAGAATACCCCAAAACACTTAAAAACAGTTAAAATGCACATAAAAATTACTAAAAATAGTCGTTTTGAGTTCAATTTATGAACTCCTCATCAGTATACACGTAACGAACATGAATAAATTATGATAAAAAGTTTTTACAAAAGAACCTGTAATCCATCAGTTCAAGTTAAAGTCATAAAGAGGAAATCAAAACTGTAGGGTAGGGGAGTACACAGTGAGACAGCAGACATTTTGACATATAGTTATAACTTTTTCTCTTAGCTGGAACACACACTGAACCACTTCATCTTAAGCAACACGCGGATGTAGTTTCGGCACTCCGGTTACTCTTTCAACAAAATAGTAAGTAATTATTTATTTTACAGGGGTTAAAGTTACATAAACGTCCATTTTAGAGTTTATTTCTTTCATTATAGCGTATCTTATTGTACTTAAGCAAACCTAGTTATATCTAATGATAGACTATGTCGACAAAACGACACAAGCATTCAAAGCTGTGAAATTGATGATGAAACAGATATGGCATCCATTTTGTTACAACGTAATGAAAGTACACAGTGAGACACACAGTTGTGGTACACAGTGAGACGTGCCTCACTGTGTATATACTATGTTGTTCTGATGTAAAAAAAGTTATTTATTAATAAAAGAAGGTATTTTTTCTCTTTCTCTCTATATCTGTGTGTGGGGGGACGTCCGATGGCTAGTGAAATCTACTAAACGTAAGAGTCTGAAAATTTGCATGAAGGTAGCCCAATGTCTGGCATTGTTCACCCGAGGCTCATATTTAAAAAAAATTGTCTAGAAATATTAATTAGAAGTCATGAACTTCAGAAAATTATTGATAGACTCTATAAATGTATGATTTATGAAAATATATACATTATCTCACTGTGTACCACAAGTGGTACACAGTGAGACAATATTTGATACTCCGTGATTCTGCTTCTGTGCTTTTATAAATAACTTTTTTTTTAAACCATTTATACATTAATGTGTAGTGTATTTGTGTAGCTTAAAGATGTAGCAAAAATTTTTTTTTCAAAAGAATAAAAATCGTTGCCATTCGGTAAGTAATAATAATTTTCTTCTCACTGTGTACTACCCTCCCCTATACTCAGATGGAATAGAGCTTGCTTCGTGCAGAACTGAGTATACCTTTGAAACCGAATATATCCCGGACTTTCCAAACGCTAACGTAATAAAATCAAATTACAACAGTTAGATTAGTCACGTGTTTCTCGAGGTATGGTATAAGAAATTGGCAGTCTCACCTCTGACCAAAGAAAGCTTCATTCTATCTGTGTATACAATTTTGATTTGATCGGTTTGACTCTGTCTTCAATTGATGGATTACATGTTTTTTGGAAAAAATTGTCTCACAACTGAATGAGGCAAGCTCCATTCCATCTGAGTACACAATTTTGATTTGATCGGTTTAACTCTGTCTTCAATTGAATGATTACATGTTTTTTGTAAAAAATTGTCTCACAACTGAATGAGGCAACCTTCATTCTATTTGTGTATACAATTTTGATTTGATCGGCTTGACTCTGTCTTCAATTGATGGATTACATGTTTTTTGGAAAAAATTGTCTCACAACTGAATGAGGCAAGCTCCATTCCATCTGAGTATACAATTTTGATTTGATCGGTTTAACTCTGTCTTCAATCGATGGATTACATGTTTTTTGGAAAAAATTGTCTCACAACTGAATGAGGCAAGCTTCATTCTATTTGTGTATACAATTTTGATTTGATCGGTTTGACTCTGTCTTCAATTGATGGATTACATGTTTTTTGGAAAAAATGTCTCACAATTAAATGAGGCAAGCTCCATTCATCTGAGTATACAATTTTGATTTGATCGGTTTAACTCTGTCTTCAGTTGATGGATTACATGTTTTTTGGAAAAAATTGTCTCACAACTGAATGAGGCAAGCTTCATTCTATTTGTGTATACAATTTTGATTTGATCGGTTTGACTCTGTCTTCAATTGATGGATTACATGTTTTTTGGAAAAAATTGTCTCACAACTGAATGAGGCAAGCTCCATTCCATCTGAGTATACAATTTTGATTTGATCGGTTTAACTCTGTCTTCAATCGATGGATTACATGTTTTTTGGAAAAAATTGTCTCACAACTGAATGAGGCAAGCTTCATTCTATTTGTGTATACAATTTTGATTTCATCGGTTTGACTCTGTCTTCAATTGATGGATTACATGTTTTTTGGAAAAAATTGTCTCACAATTAAATGAGGCAAGCTCCATTCCATCTGAGTATACAATTTTGATTTGATCGGTTTAACTTTGACCTCAATCGATAGATTACAGGCACTTTTGCAAACTGTTTATCATCGTTTTTTCATGTCCGTTAAGTGTATACTGATGAGGAGTTCTGAAATTGAACTCGAAACGCCTATTTTTAGTAATTGTTATGTATATTTCAAGCGTTTTATGTGTCTGAAATATTTTGTTTTCATGTACACATAAAGTAATCAGATGTATCATGTATGTGTTTCTTAAATTATATTACTATTTTGTCTATATTGCAACTATTTAAAATTTTTATGTAAACTAAAATAAAAGATCTTAACCCTTTCGCTGCGAACCCCGAGATTTTCTCTGGGATGCATTTTCCGTCTAATTAACTCTCCTTGATTATTCCCAGCAATTATTTTTTTATTCTAAATTCTGCCTTATTTAATCGGAGCATTTTCCCGATTAAATTAGACAGAAAGTTTCGTTTTGAAAAACCGGAGACAAAAGAATAAAAATTCTTAAATACACATTTTTTGAAGCTATTTTGATAAAACAATTACGCAGCGAGAGGGTTAATCGCATGTCTGAAAATTTCTCATTGTGATACTGGCAAGAAATACACAAAAATTTCCACATTTACAGTTTTGTCGATGACAACTAGCTGATGTTTACTTCAGGGTTCGTACCGGTGCCGCCATTTTCAGAGCCAAATATCAGTTGTTTTTTTTGTTTTTTTTTTGTTTTGTTTTTTTTAAATATAGAAAAATATATTTAGTTTAAACGGTCGAAATTTCGCCTTATTTAAGCAAAAATGTTCCATAAGAAAATACTGGTACCGAAGAGTTCATTTTTCTGGAAATTCAAGGACCCGAACCAAACCTGTATTTGAATGACTGATTAATTCAGAAAGTATCACATTCGCTGCAAGTCGATCGTTAGAGTCAAGTGCTACAATTGAATTATTTTGTTGCACTTTTTTAACGATAGAGATATGCCATGGTTTTGACAAGTAAATCTTTGTTTCAGGTTTTAATTTGAATATAAAATATGCGGCATATAAGGCTACACCTGCATGCACTCTTCGTATTGTATTCTACTGTACAATGCCAATAAATGAAACTGCGAAAATGTTACAATTTTCGATCTTTATCACAATCACGCTAAACTCAAAGCGTGATACCTTGACAAACAACGATTTTTAAGAACTTTCACAGTACGTAAATCGGTACAATAATAATATAGTTAAAACATTCTACATAATGTTTCTGGTGTGGGTTATAAATTTTGGAAGTTATTTTTTTAAAAGTCGAAATCATAGGCTCATGTACAGTTCAGCCGATATAATCGACAATAGAGTCAGTCATACAAAAGACGAATAGGTAGATATCTTTACTGGTGCGGCAAGAAAAAAAAAATAAAAAAAAAGTAAAATAAATATATAAATAAAAATTAAGAAAGGGGAATTTTTCTTTAACACTAGAACGGCGGGAAATTTTGCTCAAGTTTTATAAAAATATTTCACATCAGAATTTTTATTTAGAACTATTTAACTTATTTATTTAAGTTATTTTTGTGCAACATATATTAATCTTATAGTATAAAAAAAAGTCTGGTTCGAATCGAAATGTATTCATTCGGCAAGGGTCAAAATGACCCCTCGCCGCCGTTCTAGTGTTAAATCACGACCTTTCATCAAAACTTTTGTCGTATTGGCTATTTTCATTCTCGTATTGTATATCAGGACTGATCAACCTTTCCGTAGGGAAGGGAATCCGTATATATGATATAATATGTACTTGTGGTGCAATATTTGTACCGGAACATTCGAGATACATCAGCTTGTGGCACATAATGAAGAAAGCTTTTATAGATATGAATGAAAAAATATTATCCCACTTTAGCGGACGTAATGGTATACAGATGATGTCGGCAAGATGATTACAGACTTCTCGATCATGGCGGCTGAACTATAAATGAGTCTATGATTCCGATTTAAAAAAAGTAATAACTTCCAAAATTTACAATTCACACCAGATACTTAAAATGTTTTATACATGATACACGTACTTACGGATACGTATAAGCATCGATCGATGGAGGTGGTGCATGTGAAAGATTGAAGAAAAAGTAAATTTTAGTAAAGAGTGTAGCCGAATAAGCATTGGAAACACGCCTTTCAATCAAATTTCCAGATTTTGCCCCAGATGTGCCTGCTTGTCTGATAATGCATTTCCCCTATTATCACTTTATAAATTTGATATTTTCTGAGATAAAAATATTTTTTCGATTTTAAAAAAAAACGGATTTTCTTACAAACTACTGCACTGAATTTCACGCCATTAACTGAGGCTATATACATACCAAATATACATAATTGGGATTTTTTGTATAATTTTTTGTTTATAAAAACTATGTGAAATAGCGATAGACATTTTTAGAAAAATAAAAATCGAATCTTATGGTTATACGAAAATTACCATTTTCTTGTAAAAAATATTCATATGTGCACGTATATTACAGATAAATATCGAAAGTTTGCGTTGGGTATAACATATAAATATTTGCAAAAATATGTGTAAAAATTAATAAAATTCATTCAAAGGCTTTATCTGGGGCAGAGCTACTCAAACACGACATCAGAGGAATTTTTGGAATAAACACTAACAGAATTACTGCATTTCAAATTTAAATAAACACACGGACATCATTCTCAAAGCTGTCGATATTGCTTCCATATCAAAAATTGACGTTAATGTCGCAGACAGCAATAGGACAGACTATTTTTGGTATGGAAACAAACTACGGCTTAGATGCTTTATATTCCCTCAGCCGTTGTTTTGATTTATTTGGCGATTTCGTGTTGGCGTGTTGACGGTGTTTATGGTTTATGGATATGGCAACCTCGATACATTGAATCCCGTGTGACATGTCGTTCTGGCAACCCCTGAGAAGCTCATTTTAGCTTGGAATATTGTGAATGTATTTTGATATCGTGTTGTATAGTTCTGCCTTTTTATTTTTATGTGAAATGTATTGAATGTATTTGATTGACTATGGTTTCTGTAGTCCGTTTAAACGCTGTTATTGAAGTAATTAGGAAATATGAGGAAATTTTGACAAGAAAAGAAGGTTTGTTTATAGTGTGGGAATACGTATTCATAAGCCTATTTTGGAAAGTGTCGGTGATGATATTTCGAGCTGGAGCTTTCAAGAAAGCAGATGTCTGTTAAGGTATGTTGATAATTTTATGTATATTTTACTGCTTTAAGAGTTTTTCACATTTTGAGATTGCTAGAAAGCGAGAACTGCTGAATTTTGAGAATGCTACACCTCGAGAAGTGCTAAATGCAATGATGTTTTTTTCGGTTAATGTGCGCGAAGCGCACTTACAACGATTACTGGTTGCCATTTTATCGATTTTTTATGTGTATTTTGCTGCTTTAAGAGTTTTTTACATTTTGAGATTGCTAGAAAGCGAGAACTGCTGAATTTTGAGAATGCTACACCTCGAGAAGTGCTGAATGCAGTGATGTTTTTTTTCGGTTAATGTGCGCGAAGCTCACATAAACGATTACTGGTTGCCATTTTAGCGAATTTTTTTTATTATTTACATTTTATTTTCGTTAAGCCAAACATGCGTACAAACCGGTGCTTGGCGACATTTACTACTTGGCGGAAAAGGGGTTTTCACGCCAAGAAAAATTCCAAGATGGCGGCCGGGGAACTTATGACATCTGTTCCCAAACTACATTCTTCGATATAGATATGTAATGACAGTGATCACAATCAATTTAAATGAAAATGTGTTTTTTTTTTACATTTTTATCTCATAAAATATCAATATCTTTAATGTGGTAATAGGGGAAATCCATTGTCAGATAGGTAGTCACACCTGGTAAAAAATCAGAAATTTGATTCAAAGGCTTCTTTCCAATGCTTATCCGGCTATGCCCTTTAGCTATTTTTCAGAGGGCAGGAGTTCCCAAAAAATTAACATGGAAATGAGATAAAAACCTTAATAATACTTGTAATAATAATTTAAAAAAAAAACAAAAAACATGCAAGCAATAATGAGTCTAAAGCAAAATACCTTTTGAGATGAATAATTGTTTTATGCCTTTCAGGGGTGCCGTTTGGAGTCTGCAAACGCTTAATTTTAAATTCCAAATTGACAAATAACACCAGTAATTTTTTAGTACAATTTCGATCTGATAATATACCTAAAGGAAAGCTTTTGATTATTTTCGAATAAATTTGTTCGTAAATTGCGGTGTAAATTAATTATTTGAAAATTTTTGGAGCAGAAATACCTTGCCCCTCAAATGGTTAAAGGAATCTAGAAAATAAAACAATTGAAGGAGGGCTAAAAAAATCTTCAAAGAGAACCAAAACTTCTTTAACTTTTTATCTATAACAATTTATAGAGATCGCTATAAAAATTTCTTTGAAAATATTTTATAATAAAATACATAGATATTGCTAAATGGAAATTTTAAGAAATCTGTCAATTTTGATTTTTATATAATTTTTAATAAAGTAATTTGAAATATATGTAATGCATTTAAATGTAAAATGTATGCAATGTATGTAATGTAAAAGTAATGTAATGTAAAATTAATGTATGTAAATTTTATTAAAATTAAAATTAAATTAAATTAATATTTTATGTTTTAAATATAACATAAACTAAAAAATTGTTATGTACATAATGTTTTTACATTAAAAAAATATTTTTGTTATATAAATTTTAAATTGGTCCTTCTTTAACTTGCTTAAATGTTTTCAAATCTCTGTCTTTTATAAGAGCTTTATTTTTTATTATTTAAGAAATACAAGTTTAGCCTAGGAAACTTTAAAATATTCAATGAGATTTAAATGTCTTACAAGTTCTTAATTTATTATCAGCCTTAACCCTCCGTCTACCAGACGGGTCCATTGGACCCGACAGGTACATACAAAATATTCATTCAAACCAGAAATTTCTTTAAAATAAACTAAGTATATAAACCAGACAAAAATAAGGTAAATAAATAAGTTAAATAGTTTTAAATAAAAATTCTGGTGTAGAACGTTTTATTAAAACTTGAATAAAATTCCCGGTAGATCTAGGGTTAAAATGTATAGCAAGATCTAAAAATACGTCTAATTTATGGGCGTGGCAACCTGTAAATAGCCCATCATTCTGGGTAAAGTGTACATCTATTTATAACTTAAAATTACTAAAAATGTTATTAAAAAGCAAATTTCAAATAGCTAAGTTGTTTAAACATTTTGTTACAGTTTTTGTGCACGTAAGTGATATGATTTTTAAGATAAGCAAGCTTTAAAGTTTCGGTGTTTTACATTTCAAACATACACGATTTCAAATAATAAAAAAGGAATACATATTCTTATAATCTTATATAAATATTAAATCTTATTAATAAATCTTTTTAACCCCTTGAAAGCAGTGTTGACAGATTGGGGACTTTTTTGTCCCCAGATTGTTGATTGTCACCGCTTTTTTGAAATAGAAATATTCGACCTATTTAAAAATAGATTAAAAATTCTGAAAAATAAGCGAATTATGCTATTTTAAAAAAGTGATGACAGTCAAATAATCTGAATTAGAAAAGTCCCCAATCTGGCAACACTGCTTGAAGGGCACCGATATATTATATATATATACCACTTAATTCCCAAATAATACATTGAAACCAGAATTTAGAAATTAAATTCTGCTTTATATAAAGTACGCGGAAAGATAAGAGAACTTTCATTTACCGCCATATAAATTTGTTCCTAAATACCGGTGCCATTCAATCAGTTTAAAATTTTAGCAACAAAAGTACTTTGCCCCTGAAAGGGTTAAAAACAACGTAGAAAAATAAGTCGAATATAATGTGATTAGACGAAAGAGTTTCAGAGAATTAGATGCAAGGAGATTTAACTAATATGGAGTCACCCACGCTCAGCCACAAATGTTAGGTGAGGGAAGCCTGCCACGCCCACTCATCCTTATAGCATTGAAGAATGCCTAGCGATGCAATATAACAAGCCTTTCGTAAATTTCGAATAAAATAAATTTAATAATCAATATCCGATTCGTTTTATGATTTTATACTTGTGGAATATTATTTCCAAGGGTTAAAAATTTTTCATTATTTTATTATTTCGAAACTTTTTCGTACAAATTGCGTTTTAAATACCAAGTGTAAAGATTCGGTTATTATTATTATAATTCTTCTTCGAATTGTAAGATTTTTTTGTAAACGAAAAAAAATATATATTTTTTAATATTTAAAATTTTATTTTAATAATAATGTATTCCACATAATCCTTGATAATTTTTTAATGCTTGCATTAGATTTAGAATAATTTTGTGTAACACACTACACAGAGTAGAAAGAATAATGCTCTTTTAAATGTGAAATGAAATGTATGAGTCGTTTATACGTACTATGAGAAAAACATTATCTTATTTTGGTATGAGCAAGCAAGTAATTTATACTTCAAACAACTTTGGTTAATTTCTTTTATGAATATATTATTCCAGGCATGTGATTTTCGCGTTTTTGCACACCAGTATATTCTTAGAGAAAATGTTACTCTCTTAAATCGCAAAAATGTTTCGATTAAATGAAATATCATTTTCTCTAAGAATATACTGGTGTACAAAAACGCGGAAATCACATGCCTGTTATTCTTACCAAATTCAATGTATTAAACGCGATTGTCAAAATTAATGAAAAATATAGAATTTGACATATATTTGTAGACAAATTTCATTCTATAAATGTGCACCACAGTGTTAAAAATTTGCAGCATTCTGGCAGGTCCTTTGACCGTTTTTTTCCGAAAACGGTTACACAACATTAATTTTAACACTATTCTGACCATATTATTGGCCATTTTATGGTCAGAATATAGTTAAATTATGGATATGAAACCGTTTTTTCAAAAAACGGTCGAATGACCTCCCAGAATGCTGCAAAATTTTTAACAGTGTACTAACATAATCCTAAAAAATAAACAAATGAAAGAAGAAATATAAAAATATTATATATATTATATGTAAGTGTTGAATAAACTTGTTATCAATATAGCGAAAGGCTGTAGATCGATGCAGTAAATTCATAAATTATTGGTAATTGGTTAAATCAGACGAAAATTTTTGTTATGAAAAACCGGTGAAAAAGAATAAAAATTCTTAAAAGACGCTCGTCGCGAAGGAATTAAATGCGCAATTTTTGAAGCTATTTTGATAAAACAACTACACAGCGAAAGGGTTAAGGATAGTTGGAAGTCAAATTCGTGAAAAAGGTATTTTTTTTTATTTTATAACATTTGGAATGATCCCATTATTCATTTATCCCTTTTCAAATTTTTACTTTGTTTCTACGACATCGGGAAGTTAAAATTTTTTAAGTGATTACATTTGTTTACATCATACATTACATACAGGTTCATAAACTTTAAACTAGATTCTCTCTAAATGTTGTTTATCGAACTTCGATGTAGATTTCAATAGAAACTACAGCAGATTATGGTTTGTAATCTTGCCTGATAATTTTACATATATCCCTGATCAATGTGAAGTTAATTTGTAGAACATTTTTATGCAAAAGTTTTCCTTTGGAAAAATGAAAGTTTCTTTTTTAAATTTAAAATTGTTTTTTTCTAAAGATTAAAAAAATAACTAAAGAATATCTGTTTATAAATGTGACTTCACCTTATTAGGAATTATTCATATTATGTATATAAATAAGTTCAAGTGAATTCCTTTCATAGTTTCTGAGAAAAGGTACATTAATTTAATGTGGTATGTATAGGGCCTCCCAACTACCCTTGAAAAAGACTGAACAATGTTACTGAAATAATTTCGAAAAGAAATAACTACTGTTTTTCAAGTGAAACTTGGAAATCTAAACTTTTAAAGTCTCATTTCACGTAAATGGAATTTATGTTTAACTCTACACATACCAAAAAATTTTACTTAAATTTAAAAAAAAACATTTCACACCAGAAATTTTATTTGAAACTCTATTTAACATGATTATGGGTGAATTTTATTGATTTTTATTTCGAAAGAATTTTCTGGTTTGAATTGAAATAGTTTCCTCCAATACCGATCTTGCTTTTATTCGGTGTATTCAGTAGGGCTGCCAGTTTGACCTCCATTTTTAATTAGAAATTTCGAGATCATACCAGAAATAAAGAATAGTATTTTATGTTTTATTGAGACAATCCATCATATAAAGTAAAAATTCTGCTTTCGCACTTTCTGGTGTGAATTTGAAATTTCCGATTAAAATTGGAGGCCAAACTGGCAACCCTGGTATTCAGTGATAACCAATGGAAGTGTTTTGTTGTTGTTGTTGTTCATAACTTCCACAACAACCACTAACAAATGCTGTGTTAACTTTCGCACTTTTGAAGATTAAAAAAAACACAATTTTAACTTGAAAATTGTTATTGAAACAAGTCTTCGTTTTATGTATTTTTCTATTAAACCCTTGAGGGGCGGTGGGATATATTTTATCCCAACTACAATTAATGAAGATTTACACCAGAAAAATTTTATGAAATTTTACTTCTCTAACTTTGGTGGAAAAAAGTCGTAAAATTGCTTTTTCTTACTTTGAGATAAAATTTTTCTAATTTTCCGGTGGGAATTCGGCATTACACAAACGTAATTGCTTGCCCCTCAAGGGGTTAACATCTTTTATTCAATCAATTTTGTAGTTTACTTTGAATGGAAGAAAAAGAGAGTAAGGTTGGTAGACGTGCTTATGCCCCCGTAACTAATGAAATTTTAAAAAAAACTCCTGGAGATTCAGATATGCAACCGGAATATAAAGCAAGTTCCCCAAAAACTGCTAAATAAAACCACAAACCAATAATGATCACTGAAGTTTAAAATATCATTCGTTATACTAACAAACTATCGTATACGAATTGAATATGTCCATCTAAGCGAATAAATGCCTAGGCCAAGAATCGAACCCAGATCCTTAGCTTATGGGGCCAATGCTCTACCGTTTAAGCTAACTGGGCTGACTACCGGTAAGCATATTTCTCTCAAGTAACCTTATTCGTAATAAAATCTGGTCTGTCATGTAGACAGCTCAACAGAATAAACCGCAGGTAAAGGAAATCCATATAAACAATGGGTATGTAGATAAACTATTATTTTAACTCAATCAAACTGATTGGTAAAGTTATACGTATGATCGAACTGTCGAACTGTGATTGAACTATCGTATGATGATAAATTCGATTTCGCGCCTAAGTTACTCTTACTTACATTAAAATATTTTCCGCTAACATTCGCGAAAATATGTCTATTCAAAATTATCAACAAAAGAACATACAACACTATGTTATCTCTGACAGGGATATCCCATTAAAGTTATTGTAAGAGGGCTTCCCAGATCCACCGATGTTAAATTTATAAATGAAACCATTATCTGCAGAGGACTTGATATCATCAAAATTTCTCAGACGTAACGCCGGAAAGATGGGAGATTACTTCCATGCTTCATTGTGGAACTACCTAAAAATGAAACTTCTTTAACATCAGATCTCTTTTCAAAACCAGAATCGAAGGTGACAAATTGAGAGCCGCCTAAAAAGTATTGCGATAATATCGCTGTCAAAAAGATTTTTCTCGATGCTGTTAACTGTAACATTAATCCCTACTATGCAGCATGCGACCATCCCCACTGCGAACATTTTTCAAAAGATTGTCCCTCAAAAACTACCACAAAACTAACCAAACTTCAAAATAGCGCAAAAAAAGTAAAGAAGAACTGCAAATCAATTCATTTGCAGAAATCATTGAAAAACTCACCGTGTCCTCGAGGAAATGTCTGCCAAAAAATATGTATTTTCAAAAATTATCACATTCAGAGAGATGATTTCATACCCTAAGAATAATAATATACCCTAATATTCTTAATTCTTTTTTATGAAAGAAACAAATTCTATTGTAAAAAAAAAATTCTTTCATATTTTTATTGTAGTGTAAATATGAGGACCTAAATGGAAATTTTTTCATCTTGTGGCTTTTTGCGCTACAGTTTTACTCAACTACTTCCAACCATCAACCATGTAAACTAGTTCTTTACTTAACTTTTATATCCTTTTACATTTTTAGTCGAAATTTCACTTTCCATGATTCTATTAGGTCTACCGGCAAATTCTGTCGTATAATATTATTTCACGCCTACTTTTTTAAAATTACGATTTCTTCATAGCACCACTTTTTTGAAATGGTAAAATTTCCATTGTTGTCACCTTAATATGAAATGTGAAAACAATGGGAATTTTACCATTTCAAAAAAGTGGTGGCAATGAAGAAATCTTAATTTTAAAAAAGTAGGCGTGAAATAACATTATACGGCAGAATTTTCCGGTAGACCTAGTATTTTATGAAATTTAATCGACCATCTTAGAAATTCTCTTCTTATTTCACATCCGAGTGGGAGGAACTAATATAGTTTCTACCAAATGAAAATTAGCGGCCTTTCTTTCACATACTTTTTCTACCTAATGTTGTAATCTTATTCTCTTTAACCCCTTAATTCTCGCTCCCGTCAATATCAGGATCTGAGGTGTCGTTCGTTATTTCTCGTGCATAGCTGCGAACTCTTCCGCTTTTTCAGACCACAAAAATTTAATAGAAAAGTTTACCTTATATAATCGGCTGATTACGGCGATTTAAAAAGGTAAAATTTACTATAATATTTTTGTGGTACAAAAAAGCGTAAGATGTTGGCAGCTATGCTCGTGCCCGTCATATTTCCGGGCTGGAGATTTACGGCGGAAAAAAACTTCTGCAACCAGAAAAATTTAACTGGCATTTCGGTGTGAAGTCTTTGAGTCTTAGAATAGGAACCTTTGGGTTTCGTCTTTGGCGCTGATTGTTATGTTGGACTTTGTATTGCAAGGTTTGAAATATATCACACTCAAAAATTATTAATAATCAAAATTCAATGTATATTATATTATTTAAAATATTATTTTTAAAAATTTGTTTGATGATGACAAATAAAGACCTAAGATGTGAGAAAATAAAGGTCTTAATCGCATTAATTTGTATGGTGTAAAACAAACATTAAAACACAGAATTCTAGCATGATGGCTTTTCCACAAATGTGGATTTGTTCTATAACATCTTTGTTTTCGCCTTGAAAAAAAAACTAATTGCTTATTTTAAATTGAAACCTTATAATTATCCAATTTTTGTATTAAAGAAAATAGGTACTTTTTGATGTTTTTTTCCAAATATTAAGCGGCCGTTAAGGGGTTAATGTTGTAATATTACAACTCTTTGACTTTTTCCACTCATTGCGTCTTCATACTTTGGAAAGACTACTCATCTTTCGACTGGACTTGGTGTGTTATGTCAAATGGTAATTCCATCAAGCTATTAACACAGTATTAATGTAAATCAGAATTTATATAATTCATGAAGAATTTCCTGGTTCAAATCGAATTTTTTCATTTGTTACCGGTGAAATGCCCTGTTTTTAGTATTTGTACATTCTGTGCATTGAACTATTAAAAAATAGCAACTGGCATATCCTTAAAATAGTGAAGCCTGAACTGTAACCGCTATCGCAAGCGTTGTTTACCGCCGGTGGAAACTACCACCAGTAGATGTGTATAGAAATTTTCAACTTATTTAAACACCTCAGTATTACAAAATTTCAGTCATAAATAATGGTAGAAACAGATTTTCAGTTTTACTGGTAGGAGTTAACTTTGGCGGTAGTTAGGCCCTGCGTTTCTGCCATATTGTGACAACCAGGGAAACAAACTGACAGTTTTACAAGGCATACTGAAACCAGTAAAATCAAATAGAAATTTTTACGACATTTTTGAGAAAATCTGCCGCAAGTAAGACGCTTAAATAAAACGAATTTTTCTATTCAATTTTACAGGTGGGATGTTTGCCCTGGCGGTAATCAGAAACTGAAAATCCTATTATAAAAAAGCAGCCGCCATCGGCAACTGTAGGCAGTACACTATATGTCCCCTCGTCTTTATTCATAACTCCATTATTCTGTGATAACCATCTAAGTCTCAAATTATGAATTCTTAAAAATTTCCTCTTCTAAAGTACTTTTCATGAATTTTTGAAACTACAATTGAAGATTTACACAATCATTTAATAAATTTTTGAAAGATTTTGCCAATTAAAATTAATTAATTCAATTTGAACTTACATGTATTTTGCGCAGTATTTATTAATTAATTCAAATCCTTTGTTTCAAATATTTTTTTAGTATTTTATGGAATTAGGAAATGTATAAATATAATGCTTTTATAATAGAAATTATTTTTATTAACTGACTTTCAGAAAAAGTTAGTATTTAGTAAATATCAACGAGTAGATTTGGAACAAATGCCCCGATACTTCTTTTTATCATAGAATAGGCTCGTTCTGGTGGTTATCCAAGAGGAACTAAGGCATTAATAAAAAATTAAAATTAAAAAAAAATTAAATATATAATCTGTGGGAAATCCCTTATAGACCGGGAGACAGCAGTACAGACAATCACCTAATCGAGTTCACGGCTGAAATTCCAGAATTAGTTGAAACTCAATTCGCATATTAAAACGCAATCGGTCTGCCAAGTCTTATCTTGGTGGAAAACACATAAAAACCCGATTTTAGCTGTTGACTCGTAGGTTTACCATTGTGTTTTCCTGCTCCCCGTCCTCCATGTTTTTATACCTTTGGATGCAGGAAAGCACAATGGTAAACCAACGGATCAACCGCTAAAATCGGGTTTCCAGGTGTTTTCCACCAAGATATATCTTGATAGATTCTATCAAGATTATCCACCAAGATATAATATGGGAATCGAGTTTTAACTACCCAGCTAGAAAAAGTTTTCAAAAAAGTGTAAAAAAAAGGTGCACAAAAAGTGAGCGTAAAGTAGCGCATCTCTGCGTATGCATGAAAAGTGTAAACTGAATTGTTCACAAAAAGTGCATACCTAAATTGTTCACTTTTTATGCACAATCAGAGGTGCCAAATACGCTCAGAGTTTGTGCACTTTTTTACACGTTTTTGTATACCTAAATTGTTCACTTTTTATGCACAATCAGTGGTGCCAAATACGCTCAGATTTTGTGCACTTTTTTTTACACTTTTTTTGCCTGTCTAAATTTTACCACAAAAAGGCTTATTTATTGCAGTTTAAATATATTGCTACCAAATACATAATTCATACTACAACAATAAAATTAATAATAAGACCAAAAAACAAACATAAATTTATTGGTGTAGCTGTAACGAGACAGTGGCACAGCAGAAAGCTGAGCAATATTCTTATAATAGCATGAAATAAAAAAAAAATAGTTAATTTTAATATATATATTTCTTGAATAAATCTATAAAAATGAGATTTCTATAAATATAACCTAAGATACCTTAAATTGAACCTTATAACATACGATGAAGCTGGAATTTCTGGATCTTCAGCCGTGAACTTGGTGAGGTGGTTGTCTGCGCTGCCGGCTCCCGGTCTCATCTGCTTTTAGAGAGAAACTAAAAACCAGCTTACTCTATCACCTGTATCTTTCTGAATTTAAACGATATTTGACCGGCTTTTTTAATGAGTTGCTCCATAGCTGCTTGACTACTAAATCATGAAAAAAAAAAATGTTTGTTATCTCGCGCGCATGTGCAGATAAAACATATTCCATACAACTGCTCATATGTCAACAAAGGTTTAATATATTTACATTCCAATTGCACTATATTAATAATTATACCACATTGTGTCAAATTTTCCTAAACTGGCGTTAAATATGGTAGAAATCCCTGCATGATAAAAACAAAAAAAAATTGCAAGATTTTTTTTTTTTTTTACTTAAGAAAAAAATCGATATATTTCCATGAATATAGTTGATATAGCGATAGATCATTCCGTGCACTTTATTTTACAGAGTGATCCCAAATTTTGTTATTTTTCTTCGATTGTTTGTTGGCCTCCTAATTCTCCTTCTGATGAAATCGCCGTTGATAAATGTGAAGTCAAACATATTCTTCATAATTCTGAAGTTCCAGAGAAATCCGACAAGTATATCTTTAAATATTCGACAAAATGTCTAAAATTGAAAGTGTCCGGTGCTTAATGGCTGCATAGTGTATATGTACCATTTTTTCAGTAAAAATGCAGAGACAATAAAATAAAATAAGTTTCTGAAAACAAATTATTATCTTTTTCTTTATTGAAGGTTATGTAAATTAAATTTCCTGTGCATTATAAACAAGGTTTAACAACAGGTCACGAAAATATTTGAGTAAGTAAATTCTACTACGTTTCTTTGATATTGATGTCTGTATGCCGATAGAGTTATTGCTTTTTTTACGCTTTAAAACTGTTAATTAAAGCTTCAGATTTGATATATGAGGCAGTGACTGTGATAAATTAAAAACCCCTCAGGTAAATTGACAGCTTATTTCGCAAATTAATTAGTTTTGGAATGCGTGCATTAAATGAGAGTGTTTAGTATTAAAGATGTAATTTCGAAGAGAAACAAAAGATGCATCATTCTGTGTGAAACTTCTCATTTCGTTCTTCTGACATGCCTAAAATATTTCATGATTAATTAATCGATCTTAATTTATCATTTTCTAATATCACAGGAAATTTTAAATAAAATTTTATAAAAATATTTCACACCATAATTTTTATTTGAAATTGAGTGCAGATTAAACTTATTTCCTTGTGATTTACATTTTATTTCTTTTATAAAAAATTCTGGCTACAATAGAAATATTTTCTTTATTTACCCGATTTTGGTGTATTTAGTCTTAATAAAAAGTAGATAAACTATAAAAAAATATATTAACCCTTTGTATTATATATATCAACCCCAAATACTCTAATTTGAAAAATATTTATACATCATGTAAAAAATAATAAAAAGACTAGAATATAATAATTAAAAAATATATTGACAAAAAGGTACGATTTTCATCCTTGCAGTAAACAGAAATAACGTACTTCTTTTAAATTGTACCCGTTGTTGGTATATTTAGTCTTAATAAAAAGTAGATGAACTATAAAAAATATATTAACCTTTTGTATTATATGTATCAACCCCAACAACTCTAATTTGAAAACTATTTATACATGATGTAAAAAATAATAAAAAAAGACTAGAGCATAATAAATATATATATATATATTGACTAAAAGATACATTTTCATCCTTGCAGTAAACAGAAATTACACACTTCTCATAAATTGTACCCGTTGTTTGGTATATTTAGTCTTTAAAAAAATGTAGATAAACTATAAAAAATATCTTAATCATCTGTATTATGTATATCAACCCCAACAACTCTAATTTGAAAAATATTTATACATCATGTAAAAAAAAAAAAAAAAAAAAAAAAAAACTAGAACATAATAATAAAAAAATATATTGACTAAAAGGTACTTTTTTCATCCTTACAGTAAACAGAAATTACATACTTCTCATAAGTTTAGTCTAATACAAAATTGTAAAGTATACAAATTTACTTTCGTAAAAATTCTATTAATGGCAGAAACAACGCAGAACATTATTGATCGTACTTGCAAATTTAGACATGGAGTTTTCTTTTGTATTTATTTTATTTATGCAATTGCACTGAAGAGTACTGCAAAATCTGCATATACTCAATTATGTTGAAAGCCTGTAATTTTGCAATCCATTTATTTTTCTTTTATATTACACTTTAATAAACATAAACATTTAATCTCTTATTTCTGTTCCATCTTGAATATGATTTATGACTCATTGAATTATGCCCTGTTTTTTGTTTGTATTTTCATGGTGACAGCAAATCGCGATGAGAATTCGTTTGAACTGAGTTTAAAAAGAAATCATCTCTCCTTATGCTTTTAAAATGTTCCAAAATGTTTAGGTAGCTTTAAAACCACGCAAAAGTAAGGAATCATGTGAAATGGCTTCAAATCTTCAGCTGAAAATCAAGTTACCGATAGGAGATGTTTCGTTAATCTTTATATAGAGTTCTAATTAGAAAATGCGATTTTTTTATTCAGAAGTCCTACCTCGATTTCTAAAAGTAATCTTCTGTTTAATTATTGACTAATTGTCGGTGATTTAATAAAACACAGATTACTTTTCGGCAATTCTGATAGATATGTTCAATAATAATAGCATTTATTGTCAACTCAATTGCAAACGCATTTGTTTCCAATTTAAAAACGCCTGCCAATGAAAATGTGACATAGCATAACAAATTTTCATATGTGTCACAAAACTGGTAATTAATGTGGTAATAAAACAATATAATCTTTATATAGAGTCCTAATTAGAAAATGTAATCTGTTATTGGGAAGTCCTACCACAATTTCTAAAAGTAATCTTCGGTGTAATTATTGACAGATTTTCAGTGATTTAATACAGCTGAGATTACTTTTCGGAAAATCTGATAGATATGTTGAATAATAATAGCATTTATTGACAACATAATTACACAAACGATTGTTTCCAAATTAAAAATGCTTGGCAATCAAAATTTCTATAACATACGACATTTTCACAAGTGTTGCAAAACTGGTAAATGATGTGATAAAAAAAAGAAAAACCTTGATGTAATTTTTATATAGAGTCTTAATCAGAAAATGCAATTTTTTATTGAGAAGTCCTACCACAATTTCTAAAAGTAATCTTTGGTGTAATTATTGACAGATTTTAGGTTATATAATACAACAGAGATTACTTTTCGGAAATTCTAATAGATATGTTCAATAATAATAACTTTGATTGTCAACATGATTGTAAACACGATTGTTTCCAATTTAACCTTCCTACCCTATTGAAATTTTACTCAACTTTAATAAAACCATTTCACACCAGAATTTTCTTTAAAAACTATTTAATGTATTTATTTATATTAGTTTTCGATGTCTTTTTATTTATCATACTTTACGAAACAATTTCTGGTTCGAATCGAATGCAATAAGTTTCAGGGTAGGAAGGTTAAAAATGCTTAGCAATCAAAATGTGATATGGGATAACAAATTTTCATATGTGTCGCAAAACTGGCAAATGATGTGCTAAAGAAAAACTTGATATAATCTTTATATATTAGAGTCCTAATTAGAAAATGCAATTTTTTATTGTGAAGTCGTACCACAATTTCTAAAAGTAATACTCGGTGTATTTATTGACAGATTTTCGGTGATTTAATACAGCTGAGATTACATTTATATTTTATATTATTATTACTTAATTCTGATAGATATGTTGAATAATAATTACTTTTCGGAAAAACTGATAGATACGTTGAATAATAATAACATTTAATGTAAAAAAAGTAAAATCTAATCATAGTTTGGCGAATTATCATGAATCTGATAATTTTGTTTTGCTTTAATTATTCTTTCAATTATTTATAGACATCTATTATTTATACATCTATATACACACACACACACACACATATATATAGAAAGAAATTGAAATATTTATACTAATAACAAAATTTCTAAAGAAAATGGCACACATTATATTTACATATTACATTTCGTGAGAATAAACATTACGAACCAACTGGCAAGAGATTTTAATATTGAGAATAGGAAACGGAAATGTTTCAGTATGTGGCATTGCTGACGTGAGCGTTAAATTATGAATTTCGTAGAAGATTATTATGCTAAAATAGTATTATTATAGAATAAGAATTTCTAGTACATTATTTAGGTAAATCATTGTTTTCCCTCCTAAGACAGGAACATAGAAAATTACTATAATTTTACCATACATAGATCTCGGATGAATAAAAAATTAATACAAATGTAACAATGTGAGACATTTTAACTGAAACTATTAAAAAATAAAAAAGGTAAAAGACATCAAGTAATACGACAAATTATAAAATAAGTTCTTTTTATTTTTCTGATTTATCAAAGGTGTAGACAGGTATTTGAAAATTATTAATAGAATTATTTATAGTAATAATTCTCGTGAAGCTCAATATTATTTCAGTATGAAGAGAGAATATTGGTGTATGTAGCAGTGTTGACATGATCGTTAAATTATACGTTTCTCAGAAGAATATTATGGTAAAGTAGTATTGTTAAAGAAAAGCTCTTCTAGTGCTTAATTTAAGTTATTCCTTTTTTTCCATTCTCCTACAGGAATATGGAAACTGTATTTTTACAATTCAGAGATTTTGGATGAATAATAAATTACAACAAAAAAGACACAATGTTAAACATTTCAACTGAAAATATTAAAAAATAAAACAGCTAAAAAACATGAAGTAATACGACAAATTATAAAATGAGTTTGATCTTTTTATTTTTCGGATTTAGCAAAGATGTAAACAGGGTATTTGAAAATTTTAAATAGAATCATTTAACCCCTTCGGGACAGACGGTTTTTACAAAAAAATATTTCGGTTTGTACCACTCTTTTCACAACAGTTACATTTAATTAATCAATCACTAAAATGCTCTGATTAAACAAACTAAATATTACTTTTCATTTTTACTGGTGACTCCTTTAGAAATTAAATCCTAAATTTAAATTTAACGAAAGAGTTTTAATCAGAGTCTACCATTTGTGCAAAACATTGTTCAAGTAAGAAACAAAAGTGGGAAGAAAAGGCCTTTTTTGTAGATTTTATTTCCACTTTTAAAAGGTTAAAAAAAATACATTTACACTTTTTAATTGTCTTCATACTGTAATCTTCATACTTAACACGTTATCACTACAAATTATATACGCCCTTTTCTTATTTACATGTTTACATTCACACAATTGGCATGCTTGCACCCATCTTATATACTTACATTTCTTTTATAATGCATACCAGTAACGGCGGGATTACATTTTGGCTACTACTATTTCCGAATATAAATATTCGAGGTAAATTTTCTATTGCAAATATTGACGAAAAATAGCTGGAAGATTATTGTTTGGATAGGTTGCAATCAACAAAGCCACCATGTAAACCCCCCCTGTGTACCTGCTTACGTGCAAATTCGCTGGCGACTGTTATGGAAAAAAGAATTACAGTTAGATTGGGGATGCGAGCTATGTACTTCTACTATCACTTTAACTCCTAAAACGCACTTTTTGTTTTAAAACTGAACGCAACAAAATATTGCTTTAGAATAAAATGTTTTTGTCATGATAAAAAGATGTGAAGTTTATCGTCAACGATTGAAAAATTAAAGTGGAGTATTGTGTCTCCCAGTATCATAATTTGAAGTTTTGAAATTATGTAAGACTAGCAGCCTTCGCCTGCTGCGCTGGTAGGTTTCGCTAAAGGAATCTTGACTCAAACGAAATATATCTAGCAAAGCTGAAATAATAATTACAAAGAACTTTTTCAACATCTAATAAAATATCCATAATTGTTGATTTATTCGTACAATCTTACATTATAAAAATCAAAGTCGATGTTGGCGACATAATGGAAAAAAATAGATTTAAAATCACTGAAGTACCGTATTTAACTATTTTTAGTAAGTTTGTTATCTTGTATCTCCCGCTATTATCTAAAACTGCTGCTGAGATACGGCGAAATGTGCTATAATTTTCGATCACGTCTTTAACACCCTATGGGGGTGGAATTTCTAAAATCACTGAAGTAAGTGTTCAATTATGTTTTAGTAGACCAATTATCTGAAACTCATGCCCCTATCTGAAACAGATGCCGAGATGTGGTAAAATGACATAAAAGTTTCGATATTCTCTTAAAGGGAGGAGAATTTCTAAAATCGCGGAAATACATGTTTAATTATTTTTAAATAGATTTGGCATCCTGAATTTCACATTCCTAACTAAAACTGCTGTTCGGATATGGCCAAATGTTCTAAAATTTTCGATCCCCCCCCCCCCTTTAACCTCTTTAAGAGGGAATTTCTGAAGCCACCGAAACACGTGTTTAATTATAATTTTAGTAGTTTTTTTTTCTGGAATTTCACGCTCCTACATGAAACGGTTGCTGAAGTATGACCAAATGTTCTAATATTTTCGACCCCCCCCCCATTTTTCCCTCTTAGGAGGGGAAAATTTCTAAAATCGCTGAAATAAGCATTTAATTATTATTTGATATGTTTGTTATCTTGAATTTCCCACTCCTACCTAAAACTGCTTCTGGGATATGATCAAATGTTCTAAAATTCTCTACGTCCCCTTTAACCTCATTAGGAGGGGAATTTCTAAAATCGTTGAAATAAATCTTTAATTATTTTTTAATAAGTTTGTCATCCTGAATTTCTCGCTTGTACTTAAAACGGCTGCTGAGATATTGCAAAGGTTCTAAAATTTGCGACACTCCCCTCCTTTTACCCCTTTAGGAGAGGAATTTCTGAAATTGCTAAAACACGTGTTTAATTTTTTTAGCAGATTTACTTTCTGGAATTTCACGCTCCTACCTAAAACGGCTTGTGAGATATGTCCACATGTTCTTATATTTTCGCCCCCCCCCCCTTAGGAGGGGAAAATTTCTAAAATCCCTGAAATAAGCATTTAATTGTTTTTGATAGGTTTGTTATCTTGAATTTGCAGCTCGTACCAAAAACTGGTTCTAGTACATGGCCAAATGTTGTAAAATTTCCTACACCCCTGTTTAACCTCCTTAGGGAGAAATTTCTAAAATTGTTGAAATAAATATCTAATTATATTTTAATAAGTTTGTCATCCTGAATTTCTTGATTCTACTTTAAACAGCTGCAAATGTTCTAAAATTTTCGACCCCCTCCTAAACGCCTTTTTAGGGGGGGGGGGGGGGATTTCTGAAATTGCTGAAATACGTGTTTAATTATTTTTTAGCAGATTTAATTTCTGTAATTTCACGCTCCTACCTAAAACAGCTGCTGAGATATGCGAAATGTTCTAAAATTTTCGATACCCCTATAACCAGTTCGGAGGGGGGGGGGGGAGATTTGTAAAATATGCATTTTCTGGAATTTTACGCGCCTACCTAATACGGCTGATGAGATATGCCAAATGTTCTAAATTTTTCGATCCTGACTTTAACCCGTTAGCGAGGGAATTTTCAAAAATCCTTCTTTATTCACGCTTATGTCAAAAGAAGTATTTCCCCCCAATTTTCATACTTCTAGGTCAGTAGTTTTGTCTGTACGTTGATTATGAGTCAGTCAGGACAAACTCTTATGTACATATATATGTATATATTATATAAGGGCAGCATTGCCGACTTAGCTCCTTTTTTATGAAAAAAAGCTACCATCAAAGCGTACCATTCTACTAATATTCCTTTGTTGTAATTTTTGTTTCACAATCCGTGATTACATAACACAAAAATTATAATACAGAAATTCTAGTTGTATGGTAGTTTCTTATTAAATTTTTATATAGATAAGTGAAAACATTTTTACTTTCATTGAAATATTTCGTTTAAAGAATATTCGACGCCAAGATTTATTGATTTTAGATTTTGATATAGTGATGTCTATTTACTTATTCTTCAAATTATGTATTGAAATGATTTTGATTCACGATTCGAATACCTCAAATACTCGAAGTATGATATGATATATGAGTTACAATTTATTTCATTTTTCACTATTGTTTAATTCTATCTTGTACCACCTTTTTAAATCAAAAATCTTCAAAATGCAATTTGGTAACTTGTGAAAGAGAAATTCACTACAAAATTTACTTTTTAAAAATAGTAATGCCAATAGAATATAAAATAGTCACCTGCAAAAAGTACTCGCAAATCTGGAGGAAATTTTAATAAAAAATTTTGAATTTACACATTGAAAATTTTGAATAGCAATCTTTTTTGGACAAATGTCTATCTTTATTTAAAGAAAAAATAACTATTCCAACTTTCTGGTGAAATTGAAAAATTTCGGAATAAAAAATCCTCAAGATTTGAAACTACACATTTCAATACATGAAACTACACTTTTTTTAGCAAATGGAATCAATAATCTTAATTAATTTTTCAACTACTTTTCAGCAGTGAAATTACGCTTGAAATTATTGAATATTAAAACAGTGAATTATCACTTTGCTAACAAGACGTAAACCGACATAGTGAAAAACGTCCAAGCCGGGAATCGAACCCGGGCCCTTGGAATAGCGCTCCAGTGCTCTACCACTATGCCACGAGGACGATCCCTAGCTTTGCATCTCTCACACTTATAAGTCGGTAAGGCTGCAACCGCAACTACTAGATGGAAAGGTCTTCATGAGCACACAATCTTGTGGCGAAACATGAGACGCAAATAAACCCAGCATCGGTGAACATACAATCTTAATTATTTTTTTAACTACTTTTCAGCAATGAAACTAAGCTTGAAATTATTGAATATTAAAGCAGTGAATTATCACTTTAAGTGAGATGCAAAGCTTAGGCATCGTCCTCGTGGCTTAGTGGTAGAGCACTTGAGCGCTATGCCAAGGGCCTGGGTTCGATTCCCGGCTTAGACGTTTTTCACTATGTCGGTTTACGTCTTGTTAGCAAAGTGATAATTCACTGCTTTAATATTCGAAATCAATAATCTTTTATGAGGAAACTTCATAAGTCTAAGGTACAACAAAACGACCTCTACAAGAAAGGCTGTTTTACCATGCATGATACTTTCTCTTTAACCCGGCAGTAGTCACGCAAAGCGATATAAGTAAGCGTACAAACTTAATACTGGAATCGGGCGTAAATTAACACATTTGCGCCATCTTGTGGACGGTGTGATAATCCCCATACGCGGTCTTTTAGTGTGACGTCATATATGACAGGATATCTACCATCTGTGCATATTTTCTAAATCTTTAGTCACTCATGGAACTGAATTTTGTTTACTGCATTTATTGTAAAATAATGGCGTAGCGAGAGGCAGGGTTCGCATAGTTTTACCACTAATGTTTTACAGTATTTTCAAAGTATTTCACGGCAGAAAAATATTTCAAAATCTGTGAATAAAGGTGGTGCTTGTATTGTTGATGTATGGTTTTGCATTATCCCCCGTATTGTGGGAGATATTGTATACTTCTGTTACGCGCGCCAAAGAAACCATGTATTTTAATTTTAAAAGTTAAAAAAATTACCACAATGTGTCAAAAGAACATCCTTTTTCTGAATTTAAATTTCGCGAGTTCCAAAATTAAAACTAAAAATGTGATTTTTTTCATAAACGTCAAGTTAAGGTTGTTCATACAGTTAAGGCTGTTCTCAAATCCAAAGAAGCTATTTTCTGGCATATTTTTTAATTAATTTTTGTTCAGAAAAGCATGAAATTGACAGGAGTACTTATTTAGAAACTATGTAATCCAAAGATAGTTTACATATGTTGGTAAAGGTACAATATCTTTCAGTTGGTGTTTTGAACTGAATTTCGGACGCAACAGTGCAATAAAGGATAAAAAACGGCAGTCACGCAACCACAATTGCTCATAACTCGATAAGTAATTTATTTATGAAAAAAGGAAAAACTCATTTCAATTCCAAATCTTTTTAATACTCAGGCCGAGAAATTTTAAGCCTTTACGTTTAATGGGTCAGAAAATGTGTCAGAAAGTTTCGCGTTGTTGAGCAAGGAACAGGAGAAGCACCTTAAGCATTATTGCAGGTTAGTATTTTGTAATCAAGTTGCCTGCCAGATAGTCACTTAAAACATAAGTCATTCTATATTGTTTTAAAAAAAGGTGCATGCCATAATAGGTGTCAGACACACTCATTAAAATAAGAATACCCTAGCGCACAGCCCATTGCTGAAGATAAACCCGTCAATATACTTAGAGATAAAAATAGTTCTGCATCTTTCATTCAGCTAATAAGACTAATCCTTCATATTTGGGTTCACATGATTATATAATTTTCCCCTATAATTCTATGACTAAGCAACGGAAAACAATATGTTACGCTAAAGTCTTCCCTAAAAAATAGTGCAAGTCTCATGGAAATCCGTTCTGAAGAATTCAAGTTATATTCACCCGGAACGAAATTCCCATTTGAATTTTATATACTTATCAGGTTATTTTGAGTAGTTTGATTTGATATCTGTTAATTCGTGTTTTATTTTACTTTATTTTTGGCGTTTTAATTTCGTTTGCCAATTTAGTTATTGAATATTACGCGAAAGCAAACAAATTCTGAATTATTTACAATGTTTTTGAACAATTGAGTTTATCTTTTGTATTTGGGTTGCAAGCATATTTAAAAACTTTGCATGCTTAAAAATTATTTTAAAACCCATAAAAAATTCGAAAATTGAGATAAACATTACAAACAAATATTACTGAAAGTACTTTTGTTTTCTATAATACGTTTGAGCAATCGAATGTACAATGTTTAGACGTTAAACTGCAGTAAAAGGGAAATTTGTTGTGTTAGGTTGTTGCCACCGAAAAATATGATACCAGCGTTACTCATAGACATGACTTTTCTTTATACTATTGCATTAAGTGTACACAGGTTCATCTTTCGTAATCGGGTTGCACTCAACTTTAAAAATATCCATGCTTAAAAATTACTTTAAAATGCATTAAAATAAAAAAACTGAGGTACAATTTTCAAACAAATTTCATTTGAGAGAACTTTTTTCTATTCGACATTGTAAAAAATGAAATTGTGTGATGTTTAAAAGTTAAAAAAACTGCAGTAAAGGCACATTTTATGGGTTGCAATTTATGGGCACTGACATAGTGTTTTACTTTATAATGTAGATAATACCATACAAACGAGAATGTCACTAAGTGCTGCGCAGTTTGGAGGAATTTTTTTTTCGTAATGCCAGGAAAATCACATATTTTTCTCTTACACCCGCCAAAGAAAACGTGCTTTCTGTTATTAAAGCTGAGGGATTTTACTATGGTTGCAAAACAATAACGCCCTGTTTTTTTATTGTCTTTATAACGATTTGTGGATGGGAATGCACAAATTTCAGTTATTGTGATTGCCGTATTATTTCGTTTTAATTTTTTTTACCTGGAAGGCTTCTTATAATTGACAAGGCGAAGCCGGTTAGTTCTGCTAGACTATATATATATAAGTCTTCTTTGTGTGTATGTCCTTTATACAAATCTTCAATTTTAGACGGATTTGCACGAAACTTTTTGTACGTACGTTTTAGAACGTGGAAAAGATCACTGTCTACTTTAAAAAATCATCAGACCAATATTTATCCCTTTTTTCTATCATCTTTCATAATTTAATATTATAGAAATATCTCATTTTAAATTTTCAAATTCAATAGTTTATTTCCTGTTGCCACACATCTAAAAAACTGCTCAATAATTTTAAAAAAATTGATAACTCGAATACTTTGTTTTATTAGCCAATAAAAATTCAGACTCGACCGCTATATTTTTACATTTTTGAAATCGACGTCATTCTAATCAGAAAATGAAATATTTTCCTATATATATGTAAAATCTTTAACTAAACACGTGTTAAAATGACGTAGTATCCAAGTAATTGAATGATTTTAAAGTTAAAAAATCTATTTTAATACAGGAGTTTTAATTAGAAGAAAACATTTTAGGAAAAGAAAAAAAAATCGTTTGCTAGATATGACGTCAATTTCTGTTTAACTGACATTACTTTCTAATGATGTTTTATTCTGAAGAGAGACTCTTGATCTTCTGAAATTAATCCTTATTATTACCATCCATAAAGTTGAAAATATATTTTTAAGACACGCGAATTTAAAATTTCAGTAAATGCTGATAATTTGAGTGTATTTATTGCTTTTTTTCAGCGTATTGTCAGAGAAATCGTATACTTCAGTTATACTTACTGAAGAAAACAAGCATTCTGGCTTTAAAAGCTGAAGCACATTTCTATAATTAAGTCAAAATGACGCGTCTTTCCCTAAAATTCAATTTCGCGAGATTTAAAATTAAATTTAAAAAATTGAGACTTTTCATAAACGTCAGGTTAAGCATTATGGCATGTTAATATTCTGTAATCAAGTTACACGTCAAGAATTTGCTAAAAACATAAATGGCGTTATACTTTTGTAAGCAATAGGTTCCATAAAAGGTATAAGTTACATTTGTTAAAGTACGCAAAATATCGAAAACCGATATCGAATCCGTTCTCAAGAATTAAAGTTATATATACCAAGAACGAAATTCCCATTTGCACTTTATATACTTACTAGCAAACCCCGCGGCTTTGCTCGCGTAATATTTGAAATATGCCAAGTGATATTTATATGTCGAATTTTTCTCAAAAGGTACTAACTAAATTTTTATTTTATTAAAAGGTAATATTTTATTTTATTAAAAGGTACTTATTACTTTTAGGAATAATTCAAAAATTACTATTTAAAACACAGTTTGACTAAACATCATTATTACCCTGTATTAGGCAGAAATGAACTTAAATTAATAAAATGAAATAAAACTAAATAAAAGATAATTTAGAAAATATTTTGAAACTTTTATGCTTAATTAATACGCTCATTTCAGTATTCATTTGAAGTTTTGAATTTTTTAGAAACCATCTTCTTACATCTTAAAATTAACCATCATGTCGAATTCCAAGTCCTACCACCTCTCTCAACATAAAGGGCTATGTTGAAACAGGAACTGTCACCATTAATTTGCCAACATTAATTTTGAAATCTGTTTGTTATTTCCTAATATTCCACAGAAACGTAATTTAAAAAGCTTTTAAAAGCCCTTTTTTAGAACGTTTGTTGTTCCTGTGAACCCCAGGTGGTAGAATCACCGGCATAAAATATAGCCTGTATAGGACCAGAGACTGTTACCACTGATTCGCAACTATTACTTTTGTAATCGGTTTATATTCCCTGAAATTGCATAGAATCGTAATTTAGAACTTTTTTAGAATGCTTTTCGCACCTCCCCTGCGCTTCACCCCTTTTTAATTCGAATTTATTTTCGACGTTCCTTCGAGGGCATTTATATTTTATAAGTAACTACCATGTCATATTTAAAGTTTCTAGCCTTTTCAGTATCACAGAAATCGCAATTTAGAAAGTTTTTAGCTCCTGCAACCCTCTGTTGGTAGTGGAACAGACATAAAATATAGCTTATGTTTGAGCAGGTTCTATCGCCAAAATTTGTCATCATTATTTTTTTAATCGGTTTTGGTAATTTATAAGTTTGCTTAAAAATTGTAATTTATAACGCTTTTCACTCACTTCATTTTTTTAAAATTTGGAATTTTCTTTCGACTGTTCTTAGAAAGCAGTTGCATCTTGTAAGTAAATACCATGCTATACTTCAAAGTGTTAGACCCCTCAGTTGTGCAAAAAATGCAAATTAGAATATGTTTTGCTTTTGCAACCCTCAGATGGTAGTGACAGCAACATAAAATATAACCTATGTTATAGCAGGGACTGTCACCATTGATTTGCAACCATTACTTTTGAAATAGCTTTGGTATTTCCTTAGATTGAGTAGAAATCGCAATTTAGAACGTTTTTAGGACGCTTTTCGCGCATTTTCACCGCTTTTTAAATTTCCAATTTTTTCGAAACTTTTCTTAAAGATCATTTATAGCTAATAAATATGTACTTTGCCTAATTTTAAGTTGCTAGCCCCTACCGATCACAGAAATAGAAATTTAGAGCGCTTTTTTGCTCCTGCAACGTCTTGGTGATCGTGATACCGACATAAAATAGCGTCTATGTTAGAGCAGAGGCTGTCAGCATCAATTTCCTACCATTACGTTTGAAATCAGATTCATTCTTCCTGAGATATTGCCGACAAATCGGCATCTAGAACGTTTTTAGAACGCTTTTCGCGCATTTTGCTCCTGCATCTCCTCTGGGGTAGTGGAAACAGATATAAAATATAGCCTATCTTGGAGCAACATCTGTCACCATCATTTTTACACCATTATATTTGAAATCGGTTCAGTACTTCCTGAGACTGCATAGAAATCGCAATTTAGAAAGTTTTTTATAGCGCTTTTTGCGCATTTTGACCCCCTTTTAAATTTCGATTTTTTTAAGAAATGTCCTTATAGATCATTGATGTCTTATAACTAACTACCATTCCAAATTTCACGAACGTTTTTCTCCTGCACCCCCTTTGGGGTAGTGGCACCGACATAAAACATAGCCTATGTTGGAGCAAGGATTTTCACCATCATTTTGACGCCATTATTTTTTAGATCGGTTTAATATTTCCTGAGATTGTGTAGAAACCACTATTAGAACGTTTTTTAGAACGCTTTTCGCGCATTTTCACTCCTTTTAAATTTCGAATTGTTTAAGAACAGTTCTTAGAAATCCTTTATATCTAATAAGTAGCTAATATTTCAAATTTCATATTTCTAGGCCCTTCGGTAACGCAAAAATACGATTTTTAGAACGTTTTTTGCTCCTGCACCCCCCTTTGGTGTAGTGGCACCGACATAAAACATAGCCTATGTTGGAGCAAGGGTTGTCACCGTCATTTGGACACCCTTTTTTTGACACCATTATTTTTTTACATCGGTTTGGTATTTCCTGAGATTGTGTAGAAACCACTATTTAGAACATTTTTTAGAACGATTTTCGCGCATTTTCACCCCTTTCAAATTTCGAATTGCTTAAGAACTGTTCTTAGAAATACTTTATATCTAATAAGTAGCTAATATTTCAAATTTCATATATCTAGGCCCTTCAGTAACACATAAATCGCATTTTTAGAACGTTTATTGCTCCTGCACCCCCTTTGGGGGGTAGTGGCACATATATAAAACATAGCCTATCTTGGAGCAAGCGTTGTCACCATCATTTTGACATCAATATTTTTTAAATCGGTTTATATTTCCTGAGATTGTGTAGAAACTACCATTTAGAACGTTTTTTAGAACGCTTTTTGTGCATTTTCACCCCTTTTAAATTCCGAATTGTTTAAGAACTGTTCTTAGATATCATTTATATCTTATAAGTAACTAATATTCAAAATTTCATATTTCTAGGCCCTTCAGTAACGCTAAAATCGCATTTTTAGAACGTTTTTTGCTCCTACGCCCCCTTTGGGGTAGTGGCACCGACATAAAACATAGCCTATCTTGGAGCAAGCATTGTCACCGTCATTTTGACACCAATACTTTTTAAATCGGTTTGGTATTTCCTGAGATTGTGTAGAAACTACCATTTAGAACGTTTTTAGAACATTTTTTGTGCATTTTCAACCCTTTTAAATTTCGAATTGTTTAAGAACTGTTCTTAGACATCATTTATATCTTATAAGTAACTAATATTTAAAATTTCATATTTCTAAGCCCTTCAGTAACGCTAAAATCGCATTTTTAGAACGTTTTTTGCTCCTACACCCCCTTTGGGGTAGTGGCACCGACATAAGATATAGCCTATGTTCTAAGTTGGACTAACACCATCATTTTGATACCATTACTTTTGGAATCGGTTCGGTAGTTCCAGAGCTTATCTCCGACAAATAAACAATTTTTTCCTCTTTATAATAGGAGTATAGATTAGATCAGATTATTTTGAATAATTTGATTTGAAATCTATAAGTTTGTTTTCTATAAGACGTTGGAACAATCGAATGTGCGATTTTATTGGTTAAATTGCAGCAAATGGAAAATTAATTGTAATGTTAGGTTGTTGCCACCGAAAATATGATGCCAGAGTTACCCATAGACATCTGTTTTCTTTATACTATCTCATTAAGAGTAAACGGGTTCATCTTTCGTAATCGGGTTGCACGCACCTTTAAAAATATCCATGCTTGAAAATTACTTTAAAATCCATTAAAATCAGAAAATTCAGATACAATTTTTAAACAAATGTCATTTGAAAGAACTTTTTTTATTCGACATTGTAAAACGTGAAATTGTGTGATGTTTAGAAGTTAGAAAAATTGTAATAATGGCACAATTTATGGTATAAGTCTTTGCCATCATCGGTATGATGTCATTGTTTTTACTTTATAATGTAGATACATGCCATGCAAACGAGATTTTCACTAAATGCTGTGCGATTTGGTGGATTTTTTTTTCGTATTGTCAGGAAACTAATATATTATTCTCTTACACCCGCCAAAAAAAAAAAAAAAAAAAAAAAAAAAAAAAACATTATGTTATTAGAGCTCAGGCATTTTACTGTGGTTGCGCGACAATAACGTCATCTTTTCTGATTGTCTTTTTAACGATTTGTGGATGGGAGTGCACAAATTTCAGTTGTTGTGATTTCGGTATTATTTCATTTTAATTTATTTTGCCTGGAAGGGTCGTAATAATTGACACGGGCGAAGCCGGGTAGTTTTGCTAGTGATATATATTTAATATTAGGTTGAGCAAAAAGTTCCGGGAAATTTTTAATCTAATAGTTACCAGAATTTGTATCCATATAGGACGACTAGTGGTACAGTCCAGGCGTGGCTCAATCTGATTATGGCCTCTTTCGATCAATGCAACACTCTTTCAAGAGCCGTCGATTTGACTTCTTCAATGAAGTTGAAGAAGCATGTGAAGAGGATTCCAAGGATCCGCCATGGTACTTCCAGCAAATCCGGAAACTGGCAGAACGATGGCAGAAAGTCGTGGACTATGATGGTCTCTACTTTGAAGAATAGTCCTTGTTGCTTTTGTTGTTAATTTGTGCATAACAACGCAACTTTCTCAAATTTCCCGGAACTTTTTGCTCAACCTAGTATTTTCTACCATTTGTGGAGGATTTTATTCTTAAGTATTATTTACTCTTCATGCAATTCTTTTATGCATATATCTATTCCGATGTTTACATCTTTGAAGAAAAGAGAATACAGTTTATCAGATTATTGATTCGTCTGTTTTTATGTGACAAAAAAAGGGTGATTGCTTCGATATGTCGGGTTTTATGATACCTCGTTTTTCGTATCAGTTATTTAAATTTAGCTGTAAGTAGTATACATAGCTGGCAATACAAAGCTTACTTCTGTTTTTTTAAAGTAAAAAGACATAAGTGGCACCGGTGCCATAAAATTTATTTAGCAAAATTATTTAGTAATTTGACTTGTATCGATGTGAGACTAATATGATTCAGTGTTTCCTTTTTCATGCAGAAATTACGAAGAGTAATTTTTGCTTTTTTTTAAGACAAACAGTTCGTGTTTACATAAATTAAAAATTCTTCTTCCGAATATCCGGTATGAACTCGAAATGTATGATTAACAATAGAATTGCTGGAAATTTTAGTCAAGATTAAAAAATATATATTTGACACCAGAATTTTTATTTGTAATCATTTAACTCATACCTTTAAATTATTTTTAAGGGAACCGGGAAAGTCCTATCTCCGCCATGTTAAATTCACCCGCTTTATGTACCTTTTTCTCAGAAATGGTGAAAGACAGAGGTCTAGATTTTTTAGAGTAGTTAAAATAACATTATTTACGAATTTTAACAGACCATTTTCTTTCTAAGTGAAACTCAAAATTAATTATTAATTATTTATTTAAAGTCATTTTTAACCACTTCACTGGCGACAGGTATGGGGAAACAGTGCTTTTACCCCCGACTTATCTCTAGATTTTTTAGAGTAGTTAAAATAACATTATTTACGAATTTTAACAGACCATTTTCTTTCTAAGTGAAACTCAAAATTAATTATTAATTATTTATTTAAAGTCATTTTTTAACCACTTCACTGGCGACAGGTATGGGGAAACAGTGCTTTTACCCCCGACTTATCTCGGGGCAAACGGTGAAGTGGTTAATTAGAATTTTTGGTAAGATTTCACTGCCTAAAATAAATAATTCTCAACAAATCATTAAATCCCTGTGTTGAAGTATACAATATAACATAATATAAGTATTAAATAAAAATCTGAGTTCTTAAGTTTAATAGATATTGAAAAAAAAGGAACATAAACATGAAAAATCCAAGTTTTGTGAAAAAGTCAATTAAAGATTTAAATGGCCATTAAACTGTGAAGTACTCTTAGAAAGAATGATTAATTTCAACAATTATTTTTTAATACATAAACATGTGTGACGCATCATTGGAAAGATAAAGGTTTAAACTATTTAATGATATAAAAAAGTAAAAATCGATTTTTTAGTTGAATTTTGCTTTCCCGGTCCCCTTAATGCAGGCTATATTTAGCTTATATTATGAAGGAAATTCTGGTTCAAATCGACATCTGTTAATTTGGTACGGGTCAAAATGACCCGTCATCATGGTTCTAGAGTTAAATAACGTAGCTCAATCAGGAAACTCCGATTTGGTTTCATTTCTTAAGAAAAAAGTTTTGTTCAAAGTTTGTTTATTTGACAAAAAAATTCGGAAGGTTGGATACATTTTTCCAAAGTAGTACTCACAAAATCGTAGCATTTGACAGCTATGATTGTAAGTAATAAGGAACTCTATAGCTCAATAATATGTCAAAATAAGGAGCCATTGGACGTTCAAAAACATTTTCTACAGTTTTTGCTCAATTGTTTTGAAATTTAATGCACACATAATTTGTGCAATAATTAAAAAAAATCTTAATTTCTTTTAAAATATTAATATGCAAATAAGTAATTAATTAATAATAAGCTAATTAGTGATACAAATTTAAAATGCTCCATGCGCATTAAATTTTGTTTCAGAAACTTGTAATTTTTTTTTAGAATAGTTTTATTATATTATATCAAAAATTGGTATACATTTTAAAATTATACTAAGTACCTTGGCAGAAAAAACTTATAAACATATAATAATGATCATTTCGGATAAAATTCATTGATAAAATATTACTTTTTTTAACTTTACATGAAATAATGTACACATATCGATAGCGAGTTTTGTAATAAAGTATATCAACAACAATATTGCCAAGTATTATGAAAATTGGTACAAAATTAAGACGCATGGTTCATTTGAATTTACTCAATCGGCGAAATTCTCATTTTGAGAAAACTGGATTTAAAGTTTTATTTTAAGTGTAGTCAACGATTGCAGCGAAATAGCACCGAAAACTGGCGATTTGAAGTAATTAAAATAATAAATGTTTGTAAAAAATCACCATGAAATAAAACAATACACAGGACGTGCTTCGAGCTAAAAACATAACAGCTCGTCATCAGCAACAACAAACACGTGTCCGCAAGCGAACAAGGTCAAAAATGAACTGAATGTAAAGAATGTTGCAAAGAATCCGACAGATGGCGCTAGCTGAAAGAGGCACATGTTTCTCACCTTTCATACTCACGCTCATACACACCTTTCTCATCTACATGTTCCTCTTTCAGGTAGCGCCATCTGTCGGATTCTTTGCAACGCTCTTTACCTCAGTTAATTTTTGACCTTGTTCGCTTGCGGACACGTATTTGTTGTAGCTGATGACCAGCTGTAATGTTTTTAGCTCGAAACGCGTCCTGTGTATTGTTTTATTTTATGGTGATTTTTTACAAAGTTTTATTATTTTAATTAGATCAACGATTGTTTACGTTAGAAAAACAGCTGTATCTCGGCAAAAGATTATCGGATTTGAATACTTTTTTTTTTTTTTTTTTGAAAGCAGAAGATTGCCAGAACATTTTTTTTTTCCAGAGAAAAAAATGATTTTTTAATGTTTTTTGCGATTTTAAACGTCCACTGTCGCCTTAAAATTTAAACGCAATAATATACAGGGTGTCCATAATTAAACGACCCTACTTTACACGCAATAATATACAGGGTGTCCATAATTAAACGACCCTACTTTAATGTTGTCTACAGACAAAACTATTGTTCATAAAGTTGTGAAATTTTGTAAAAGACATGACAAAGGGATGGGAATTTGTTTACGCTGAAAAATATTTATAAAAAAAATAGTTTAAAATTTCCCCACCAGAGGGAGATATTTAATAAATTACACATTTAACATTATGATAGTTTAGAAATTTTATTTGCAGGATGTTCAAAATTAATCGACCCTATTTTAAAATTGTTACATTGTCTATTGTTCATAAAGTTGTGAAATTTTGTAAAATACATAACAAAGGGATGGGAATTTGTTTAAGCTAAAAAAAAAATTTAAATAAAAATAGTTTAAAATTTCCCCACCAGAGGGCGATATTTAATAAATTACACATTTAACATTACGATAGTTTAGAAATTTTATTTGCAGGATGTTTAAAATTATTCGACCCTATTTTAAAATTGTCTACAGACGAAACTATTGTTCATAAAGTTGTGAAATTTTGTAAAATACATAACAAAGGGATGGGAATTTGTTTAGGTTAAAAAAAAAAATTAAATAAAAATAGTTTAAAATTTCCCCACCAGAGGGCGATATTTAATAAATTACACATTTAACATTACGATAGTTTAGAAATTTTATTTGCAGGATGTTCAAAATTAATCGACCCTATTTTAAAATTGTCTACATACGAAACTATTGTTCATAAAGTTGTGAAATTTTGTAAAATACATAACAAAGGGATGGGAATTTGTTTAAGCTAAAAAAAAATTAAATAAAAATAGTTTAAAATTTCCCCACCAGAGGGCGATATTTAATAAATTACACATTTAACATTACGAAAGTTCAGAAATTTTATTTGCAGGATGTTCAAAATTAATCGACCCTATTTTAAAATTGTCTACATACGAAACTATTGTTCATAAAGTTGTGAAATTTTGTAAAATACATAACAAAGGGATGGGAATTTGTTTAGGTTAAAAAAAATTAAATAAAAATAGTTTAAAATTTCCCCACCAGAGGGCGATATTTAATAAATTACACATTTAACATTACGATAGTTTAGAAATTTTATTTGCAGGATGTTTAAAATTAATCGACCCTATTTTAAAATTGTCTACATACGAAACTATTGTTCCTAAAGTTGTGAAATTTTGTAAAATACATAACAAAGGGATGGGAATTTGTTTAAGCTAAAAAAAAATTTAAATAAAAATAGTTTAAAATTTCCCCACCAGAGGGCGATATTTAATAAATTACACATTTAACATTACGATAGTTTAGAAATTTTATTTGCAGGATGTTCAGAATTAATCGACCCTATTTTAAAATTGTCTACAGACGAAACTATTGTTCATAAAGTTGTGAAATTTTGTAAAATACATAACAAAGGGATGGGAATTTGTTTAAGCTAAAAAAAAATTTAAATAAAAATAGTTTAAAATTTCCCCACCAGAGGGCGATATTTAATAAATTACACATTTAACATTACGATAGTTTAGAAATTTTATTTGCAGGATGTTCAAAATTAATCGACCCTATTTTAAAATTGTCTACATACGAAACTATTGTTCATAAAGTTGTGAAATTTTGTAAAATACATAACAAAGGGATGGGAATTTGTTTAAGCTAAAAAAAAATTAAATAAAAATAGTTTAAAATTTCCCCACCAGAGGGCGATATTTAATAAATTACACATTTAACATTACGATAGTTTAGAAATTTTATTTGCAGGATGTTCAAAATTAATCGACCCTATTTTAAAATTGTCTACAGACGAAACTATTGTTCATAAAGTTCTGAAATTTTGTAAAATACATAACAAAGGGATAGGAATTTGTTTAAGCTAAAAAAAAAAATTAAATAAAAATAGTTTAAAATTTCCACACCAGAGAGCGATATTTAATAAATTACACATTTAACATTACGATAGTTTAGAAATTTTATTTGCAGGATGTTCAAAATTAATCGACCCTATTTTAAAATTGTCTACATACGAAACTATTGTTCCTAAAGTTGTGAAATTTTGTAAAATACATAACAAAGGGATGGGAATTTGTTTAAGCTAAAAAAAAAATTTAAATAAAAATAGTTTAAAATTTCCCCACCAGAGGTCGATATTTAATAAATTACACATTTAACATTACGATAGTTTAGAAATTTTATTTGCAGGATGTTCAAAATTAATCGACCCTATTTTAAAATTGTCTACATACGAAACTATTGTTCATAAAGTTTTGAAATTTTGTAAAATACATAACAAAGGGATAGGAATTTGTTTTAGCTAAAAAAAAATTAAATAAAAATAGTTTAAAATTTCCCCACCAGAGGACGATATTTAATAAATTACACATTTAACATTACGATACTTTAGAAATTTTATTTGCAGGATGTTTAAAATTAATCGACCCTATTTTAAAATTGTCTACAGACGAAACTATTGTTCATAAAGTTGTGAAATTTTGTAAAATACATAATAAAGGGATGGGAATTTGTTTAGGTTAAAAAAAATTAAATAAAAATAGTTTAAAATTTCCACACCAGAGAGCGATATTTAATAAATTACACATTTAACATTACGATAGTTTAGAAATTTTATTTGCAGGATGTTCAAAATTAATCGACCCTATTTTAAAATTGTCTACAGACGAAACTATTGTTCATAAAGTTGTGAAATTTTGTAAAATACATAACAAAGGGGTGGGAATTTGTTTAAGCTAAAAAAAAACTTAAATAAAAATAGTTTAAAATTTCCCCACCAGAGGGCGATATTTAATAAATTACACATTTAACATTACGATAGTTTAGAAATTTTATTTGCAGGATGTTTAAAATTAATCGACCCTATTTTAAAATTGTCTACAGACGAAACTATTGTTCATAAAGTTGTGAAATTTTGTAAAATACATAACAAAGGGATGGGAATTTGTTTAGGTTAAAAAAAAATTAAATAAAAATAGTTTAAAATTTCCCCACCAGAGGGCGATATTTAATAAACTACACATTTAACATTACGATAGTTTAGAAATTTTATTTGCAGGATGTTTAAAATTAATCGACCCTATTTTAAAATTGTCTACAGACGAAACTATTGTTCATAAAGTTGTGAAATTTTGTAAAATACATAACAAAGGGATGGGAATTTGTTTAAGCTAAAAAAAAATTAAATAAAAATAGTTTAAAATTTCCCCACCAGAGGGCGATATTTAATAAATTACACATTTAACATTACGATAGTTTAGAAATTTTATTTGCAGGATGTTCAAAATTAATCGACCCTATTTTAAAATTGTCTACATACGAAACTATTGTTCATAAAGTTGTGAAATTTTGTAAAATACATAACAAAGGGATGGGAATTTGTTTAAGCTAAAAAAAAAATTAAATAAAAATAGTTTAAAATTTCCCCACCAGAGGGCGATATTTAATAAATTACACATTTAACATTACGATACTTTAGAAATTTTATTTGCAGGATGTTTAAAATTAATCGACCCTATTTTAAAATTGTCTACAGACGAAACTATTGTTCATAAAGTTGTGAAATTTTGTAAAATACATAATAAAGGGATGGGAATTTGTTTAGGTTAAAAAAAATTAAATAAAAATAGTTTAAAATTTCCACACCAGAAAGCGATATTTAATAAATTACACATTTAACATTACGATAGTTTAGAAATTTTATTTGCAGGATGTTCAAAATTAATCGACCCTATTTTAAAATTGTCTACAGACGAAACTATTGTTCATAAAGTTGTGAAATTTTGTAAAATACATAACAAAGGGGTGGGAATTTGTTTAAGCTAAAAAAAAATTTAAATAAAAATAGTTTAAAATTTCCCCACCAGAGGGCGATATTTAATAAATTACACATTTAACATTACGATAGTTTAGAAATTTTATTTGCAGGATGTTTAAAATTAATCGACCCTATTTTAAAATTGTCTACAGACGAAACTATTGTTCATAAAGTTGTGAAATTTTGTAAAATACATAACAAAGGGATGGGAATTTGTTTAGGTTAAAAAAAAATTAAATAAAAATAGTTTAAAATTTCCCCACCAGAGGGCGATATTTAATAAACTACACATTTAACATTACGATAGTTTAGAAATTTTATTTGCAGGATGTTTAAAATTAATCGACCCTATTTTAAAATTGTCTACAGACGAAACTATTGTTCATAAAGTTGTGAAATTTTGTAAAATACATAACAAAGGGATGGGAATTTGTTTAAGCTAAAAAAAAAATTTAAATAAAAATAGTTTAAAATTTCCCCACCAGAGGGCGATATTTAATAAATTACACATTTAACATTACGATAGTTTAGAAATTTTATTTGCAGGATGTTTAAAATTATTCGACCCTATTTTAAAATTGTCTACAGACGAAACTATTGTTCATAAAGTTGTGAAATTTTGTAAAATACATAACAAAGGGATGGGAATTTGTTTAGGTTAAAAAAAAAAATTAAATAAAAATAGTTTAAAATTTCCCCACCAGAGGGCGATATTTAATAAATTACACATTTAACATTACGATAGTTTAGAAATTTTATTTGCAGGATGTTCAAAATTAATCGACCCTATTTTAAAATTGTCTACATACGAAACTATTGTTCATAAAGTTGTGAAATTTTGTAAAATACATAACAAAGGGATGGGAATTTGTTTAAGCTAAAAAAAAATTAAATAAAAATAGTTTAAAATTTCCCCACCAGAGGGCGATATTTAATAAATTACACATTTAACATTACGAAAGTTCAGAAATTTTATTTGCAGGATGTTCAAAATTAATCGACCCTATTTTAAAATTGTCTACATACGAAACTATTGTTCATAAAGTTGTGAAATTTTGTAAAATACATAACAAAGGGATGGGAATTTGTTTAGGTTAAAAAAAATTAAATAAAAATAGTTTAAAATTTCCCCACCAGAGGGCGATATTTAATAAATTACACATTTAACATTACGATAGTTTAGAAATTTTATTTGCAGGATGTTTAAAATTAATCGACCCTATTTTAAAATTGTCTACATACGAAACTATTGTTCCTAAAGTTGTGAAATTTTGTAAAATACATAACAAAGGGATGGGAATTTGTTTAAGCTAAAAAAAAATTTAAATAAAAATAGTTTAAAATTTCCCCACCAGAGGGCGATATTTAATAAATTACACATTTAACATTACGATAGTTTAGAAATTTTATTTGCAGGATGTTCAGAATTAATCGACCCTATTTTAAAATTGTCTACAGACGAAACTATTGTTCATAAAGTTGTGAAATTTTGTAAAATACATAACAAAGGGATGGGAATTTGTTTAAGCTAAAAAAAAATTTAAATAAAAATAGTTTAAAATTTCCCCACCAGAGGGCGATATTTAATAAATTACACATTTAACATTACGATAGTTTAGAAATTTTATTTGCAGGATGTTCAAAATTAATCGACCCTATTTTAAAATTGTCTACATACGAAACTATTGTTCATAAAGTTGTGAAATTTTGTAAAATACATAACAAAGGGATGGGAATTTGTTTAAGCTAAAAAAAAATTAAATAAAAATAGTTTAAAATTTCCCCACCAGAGGGCGATATTTAATAAATTACACATTTAACATTACGATAGTTTAGAAATTTTATTTGCAGGATGTTCAAAATTAATCGACCCTATTTTAAAATTGTCTACAGACGAAACTATTGTTCATAAAGTTCTGAAATTTTGTAAAATACATAACAAAGGGATAGGAATTTGTTTAAGCTAAAAAAAAAATTAAATAAAAATAGTTTAAAATTTCCACACCAGAGAGCGATATTTAATAAATTACACATTTAACATTACGATAGTTTAGAAATTTTATTTGCAGGATGTTCAAAATTAATCGACCCTATTTTAAAATTGTCTACATACGAAACTATTGTTCCTAAAGTTGTGAAATTTTGTAAAATACATAACAAAGGGATGGGAATTTGTTTAAGCTAAAAAAAAAATTTAAATAAAAATAGTTTAAAATTTCCCCACCAGAGGTCGATATTTAATAAATTACACATTTAACATTACGATAGTTTAGAAATTTTATTTGCAGGATGTTCAAAATTAATCGACCCTATTTTAAAATTGTCTACATACGAAACTATTGTTCATAAAGTTTTGAAATTTTGTAAAATACATAACAAAGGGATAGGAATTTGTTTTAGCTAAAAAAAAATTAAATAAAAATAGTTTAAAATTTCCCCACCAGAGGACGATATTTAATAAATTACACATTTAACATTACGATACTTTAGAAATTTTATTTGCAGGATGTTTAAAATTAATCGACCCTATTTTAAAATTGTCTACAGACGAAACTATTGTTCATAAAGTTGTGAAATTTTGTAAAATACATAATAAAGGGATGGGAATTTGTTTAGGTTAAAAAAAATTAAATAAAAATAGTTTAAAATTTCCACACCAGAGAGCGATATTTAATAAATTACACATTTAACATTACGATAGTTTAGAAATTTTATTTGCAGGATGTTCAAAATTAATCGACCCTATTTTAAAATTGTCTACAGACGAAACTATTGTTCATAAAGTTGTGAAATTTTGTAAAATACATAACAAAGGGGTGGGAATTTGTTTAAGCTAAAAAAAAATTTAAATAAAAATAGTTTAAAATTTCCCCACCAGAGGGCGATATTTAATAAATTACACATTTAACATTACGATAGTTTAGAAATTTTATTTGCAGGATGTTTAAAATTAATCGACCCTATTTTAAAATTGTCTACAGACGAAACTATTGTTCATAAAGTTGTGAAATTTTGTAAAATACATAACAAAGGGATGGGAATTTGTTTAGGTTAAAAAAAAATTAAATAAAAATAGTTTAAAATTTCCCCACCAGAGGGCGATATTTAATAAACTACACATTTAACATTACGATAGTTTAGAAATTTTATTTGCAGGATGTTTAAAATTAATCGACCCTATTTTAAAATTGTCTACAGACGAAACTATTGTTCATAAAGTTGTGAAATTTTGTAAAATACATAACAAAGGGATGGGAATTTGTTTAAGCTAAAAAAAAATTAAATAAAAATAGTTTAAAATTTCCCCACCAGAGGGCGATATTTAATAAATTACACATTTAACATTACGATAGTTTAGAAATTTTATTTGCAGGATGTTCAAAATTAATCGACCCTATTTTAAAATTGTCTACATACGAAACTATTGTTCATAAAGTTGTGAAATTTTGTAAAATACATAACAAAGGGATGGGAATTTGTTTAAGCTAAAAAAAAATTAAATAAAAATAGTTTAAAATTTCCCCACCAGAGGGCGATATTTAATAAATTACACATTTAACATTACGATACTTTAGAAATTTTATTTGCAGGATGTTTAAAATTAATCGACCCTATTTTAAAATTGTCTACAGACGAAACTATTGTTCATAAAGTTGTGAAATTTTGTAAAATACATAATAAAGGGATGGGAATTTGTTTAGGTTAAAAAAAATTAAATAAAAATAGTTTAAAATTTCCACACCAGAGAGCGATATTTAATAAATTACACATTTAACATTACGATAGTTTAGAAATTTTATTTGCAGGATGTTCAAAATTAATCGACCCTATTTTAAAATTGTCTACAGACGAAACTATTGTTCATAAAGTTGTGAAATTTTGTAAAATACATAACAAAGGGGTGGGAATTTGTTTAAGCTAAAAAAAATTTAAATAAAAATAGTTTAAAATTTCCCCACCAGAGGGCGATATTTAATAAATTACACATTTAACATTACGATAGTTTAGAAATTTTATTTGCAGGATGTTTAAAATTAATCGACCCTATTTTAAAATTGTCTACAGACGAAACTATTGTTCATAAAGTTGTGAAATTTTGTAAAATACATAACAAAGGGATGGGAATTTGTTTAGGTTAAAAAAAAATTAAATAAAAATAGTTTAAAATTTCCCCACCAGAGGGCGATATTTAATAAACTACACATTTAACATTACGATAGTTTAGAAATTTTATTTGCAGGATGTTTAAAATTAATCGACCCTATTTTAAAATTGTCTACAGACGAAACTTTTGTTCATAAAGTTGTGAAATTTTGTAAAATACATAACAAAGGGATGGGAATTTGTTTAAGCTAAAAAAAATTTAAATAAAAATAGTTTAAAATTTCCCCACCAGAGGGCGATATTTAATAAATTACACATTTAACATTACGATAGTTTAGAAATTTTATTTGCAGGATGTTCAAAATTAATCGACCCTATTTTAAAATTGTCTACATACGAAACTATTGTTCATAAAGTTGTGAAATTTTGTAAAATACATAACAAAGGGATGGGAATTTGTTTAAGCTAAAAAAAAAATTAAATAAAAATAGTTTAAAATTTCCCCACCAGAGGGCGATATTTAATAAATTACACATTTAACATTACGATACTTTAGAAATTTTATTTGCAGGATGTTTAAAATTAATCGACCCTATTTTAAAATTGTCTACAGACGAAACTATTGTTCATAAAGTTGTGAAATTTTGTAAAATACATAATAAAGGGATGGGAATTTGTTTAGGTTAAAAAAAATTAAATAAAAATAGTTTAAAATTTCCACACCAGAGAGCGATATTTAATAAATTACACATTTAACATTACGATAGTTTAGAAATTTTATTTGCAGGATGTTCAAAATTAATCGACCCTATTTTAAAATTGTCTACAGACGAAACTATTGTTCATAAAGTTGTGAAATTTTGTAAAATACATAACAAAGGGGTGGGAATTTGTTTAAGCTAAAAAAAAAATTAAATAAAAATAGTTTAAAATTTCCCCACCAGAGGGCGATATTTAATAAATTACACATTTAACATTACGATAGTTTAGAAATTTTATTTGCAGGATGTTTAAAATTAATCGACCCTATTTTAAAATTGTCTACAGACGAAACTATTGTTCATAAAGTTGTGAAATTTTGTAAAATACATAACAAAGGGATGGGAATTTGTTTAGGTTAAAAAAAAATTAAATAAAAATAGTTTAAAATTTCCCCACCAGAGGGCGATATTTAATAAACTACACATTTAACATTACGATAGTTTAGAAATTTTATTTGCAGGATGTTTAAAATTAATCGACCCTATTTTAAAATTGTCTACAGACGAAACTATTGTTCATAAAGTTGTGAAATTTTGTAAAATACATAACAAAGGGATGGGAATTTGTTTAAGCTAAAAAAAATTAAATAAAAATAGTTTAAAATTTCCCCACCAGAGGGCGATATTTAATAAATTACACATTTAACATTACGATAGTTTAGAAATTTTATTTGCAGGATGTTCAAAATTAATCGACCCTATTTTAAAATTGTCTACAGGCGAAACTATTGTTCAGATTGTTGTGAAATTTTTTGGAAGACTTAATAAAGGTATGGAAATTTGTTTCAGCGAAAAAAAATTAATATGCCGTTTTTTAACCCATTAAGCGCCATTGCTCCCATTTTGGGAACATTACTTTAAGATTTTTTTCTAAAATGAGTATATTATATATTGGTAAAAAGTTTATGTTATTTGTATTATGAATATACGAGATAACTTCTGTAATTTTTTTAAAAAGTTTCATTTGTATTTTCCATTTTTTAAAACGGGTTTAAAAAGACGAAATTTAGCTTTTTGACCTCTTTCGCAAGAATCTTTTTTAGAAAAATAACTTACTAATAAAAATTATATTTTTTATTTAAAATATGTTTATAACTGTCTGTTGTCTAATACTACATTATCCGTAGTTCATAAGTATAATAGATTCATCACAAGTCATGAAAGAACGAGTTCCTCCCGTAACGGGAGCAATGGCGCTTTCGTTAGTTTTCAAGACCAGACGCAATGCCGCAAATTAGAAAGACCTAATACGGTGCTTTTATTATGCGCGTGAAAACAGTCCGTATAGAAACTTTGGAAATGCTTTTTATTCGTTCCTACCAAACTTTATTTGGAAGTGTTACCCTTAAAATCTGTTTCTTACTTATTAGATATCTTCTTTTTTTCTAAAAGCTATGTTTTTAGCAGGCTTTTCTATTTTTTCGTATAGCATATTTCGATTTTAAGGAAAAGATGTCTGTGAAAGTTTTAACTGTGTCTCAAGCTTTGTATTATTTTGAACAGATGATTATTCGGATGATACGGAAATCGTTTGTTTGCCACCTGATCCCGGAATTATATATTGATAATTTTTTTATGTCCTTATCAATATTATTAGAAATGAGGGACCAGGCATTTTCGGACCACTGGAACAATTCGAGAAAGTACAAAATTGTCCTATGATAGATTCCAATGTTTTGAAGAAAAAAGACAGAGGAACATTTGACTCTATTTCTACGGAATCATTTAGCATTGTGAAATAGAAAGACAATCAGGTTGTTTGTCTGATTTCAAATATTGAACCCATATAACGAGTAGGTTCGGCAAAAACATTGAGTATAGCAGATAAGAAAAAATTGATTTGCCGCAGCCATATCTTGTAGCATCTTATAACAAAAACATGGGAGGTGTCGATTTGCTTGATCTGTTTTTGAGTATTTGTCGCCCAAAAATGAGAGGGAAGAAATGGTGGTGGCCATTTTTCATCAACATGCTAAATATGGGAGTTGTAGCAGCTTGGCGAATGCATAAGGAATGTAAAGGAAAGCTTACATAGAATTTCTCCGTGAAATATTTTCATCATTGATAAAAGTAGAACAGAAAATGGAAGAATATCCACGTTCGGGCCCTTCTGGATTTCTGTCAAATGACGTGCCTTTTGATGGCGTGAAACATTTTCTAGAAAATGCTTGGAAACAATCTAGGTGAAAAGTATGCTAAAAAAATGCTCGAGTTTCCTGCAAAAGGTACAATGTAATGCTGCATAAAAATTGTTCAGTCTTCTTTCATGTAAAATAGAGAGAAAAGATAATGTAATGGTGAAAAATAAAGATATATAATGAAAATGCTTATCAACAAGTAAATTGATTTTTCAAAATTCATTATAAATGTACATGTTTATTATAATTCTAGATGTAATTTATCTGAATTTTTCCTAAAATGTCTGTTTCAGAATGATGTAGTCCTTTTTATTCCTAATGAATTGAAAAATAACTGTTATAACTACACGGAGACAAAAGTTTATTTTTGTAAAAAATTTACCCCCATTAAGCGCCATGGCTCCCATTTCGGGAACATACTGTTTTTCATAAATAATCAAATTTTTTTAATTTTTTTTTCAGACGTACTTTAATGACATCCTGTTCATTAAGAAAAAACAATGATTCCATAAAAATATCGGTTAATATATATAGCGGCGCTTAATGGGTTTTAACGAATTACCTATTTAGTTTAACAAATTTTGTTATAACCAAACATGTTCTGCATCACTTTCCTTATTTTCAGATACCATCTGGAATTCTAAGATAGCATGATAGCATATTCCACAGTTGACCACAGTCCGTTCTGGAAAATGCTAGGAACATGCCGTGAAATGCTGTTTTTAGAGTAAGGTTAAGTTAATAATTAGAATTACTAAACTATCATAATGCTAAATGTGTAATTTATTAAAAATCGCCCTCTGGTGCGAAATTTTAAACTATTTTTATTTATATACAGTGGAACCCGGTTAAGACGCGTTTCAAGAGAGCGGCCAAAAATCGCGTATTAAGCGGGATCGCGTATTAAACGTCATTTATATAATGTTGTAGGAATTGGGCTTCATTTATACGTTTACGGTCGAAAGTTGAGTCTTTTACATATATTCAGATTGAAATTTAATTGTATTCCACTTTCACGTATTGTTTCTTTTTATAGGACAAACTGGAGTAACAACGGAAAATAAATATAGATTTCAAAATGAATTTATTGTCGATTAATGCGTTGCAACCAAAAATACTTTTCCTACTAGACTCATTTTTTTAAACAGAAAGAAAAATAATTAAATCTTTGAAGCACAACGCAGTTTTTAAAATCATATTTAGTACTTGTAATAATGAGTAACCATTATAATCTTTTCTTCATTACCAATATAATAAGAAAAACTATCCTTATAAAATATTGATATAGCAAAAAGTAAAGTAAACATAAGAGAATTATCCAATCGCAGTCGTATTTAATCTTTGCGAGTTTCATTTTTTGTTGCCAATATGCATTATAAAACATAGTAACGATATAAAGTACATTTAAAACATCTCTAACAACACGTATGAACAACTCTATTCATAATAATTTTTGTGACGCATCTAAGTAACCTGAATGCGTCTATCTCTCTCTACTACAGTAAAAACGTACACGAAGCGAGAGACAAAGAATGTTAGGAGGTGGGATCAAAGAAGAATTGCAGTTTTGCTAATTTAACGGGGTATTTTTGTTATTCAAACATCTATCACTATTTCCGATTAGTAATTTTCGCCTTAATTAATCTGTTGCTAAATAAATAAAATAATATTCGGAAACAGTGTTTTTTATCTGAATAATATAAATCCTCTAAATCGTTAACACTCGAGAAGAAAGAAGGAATTCGCATCTTGATCAATGAATTCGCGTCTTAAGCGTGATTTTTTTCCTCAAAGAACCGAAAATTTATCGTGTATTAAGCGGGATCGCGTCATAACCGTTCGCGTATCAAACGTGATCTTTTTACATTAGCCTTATGGGCGATGTTCAAGGGATCCTAAAAAATCCGCGTATTAAGCGGGATCGCGTATTAACCGTGAGCGTCTTAACCGGGTTCCACTGTATTTTTTAGCTTAAACGAATTTCCATCCCTTCATTATGTCTTTTACAAAATTTCACTTTATGAGCAATAGTTTTGTCTGCAGACAACTTTAAATTAGGGTTGTTTAATTATGGACACAATGTACTTGTCAACTAGTACGGATGTCTCTCACCACTAAAATTTAATGACAAATTTTATATAAAACAATCGCCGAAATACATTGATTTTTAACGATGAAATAAGACAAAAAATTCTATTTCATTTGAGTGGTAACAAAAAACCGTACAAGTTGTCAGCTATGCAATAAATTTCGTTTAGAAAGATATTCTTTGATATCACAGTAATATTTTCTACTATTTTTATGGGATAAAATCCCTAAATATTGTTTACTTTACGTGCAATTCTTTTTCTGTGAATCTATTTTGATGTTTACATCTTTGAAGATAAGATAATATATTTTATTGGATTATTGATTCAGCTGGTTTTATGTCACAAAAAGAGGATGATTGCTTCGATGTGTCGGGTTTTATGGCACCTCGTTTTTCATATCAGTTATTTAAATTGGGCTGTAAGAAGTAATAGTGCTGGGCAGAATGAATGATTTTGCTATTCGAATGAAACAATCGGGCATTAGCAAAAGCATAGCTGCCAACCTTTGTTTCTTTTTTAATTCAATTGCTACAAGAAATTTTGTATGGATTTTTTCTCTCATTTTAATTAGAATTAACTTAAGAATCCTGCAAAAATATAAAAAAAATTAATCTTGACAATTTCTGAAGATAATTGATTAACGTGCGTACGAAGGCTGTCAACTATGATTTTGTTTCGTATTTTTTTACTAAATTTCTGGTGGTATTTGATTAAAAATATATACGAATTTTAAAGTTATATAAGGATGGGAAACTATGTTTTTGCGCTTGCCCGAATCGATAATAAAATCTTTTATTCTGACCATCACTATGAATTATACATAGCTCTAGCAGCCTTTTGGGTATTTTCTTTTAAGTCAAAAGACATATATAGTACCAGTACCAAAAAAATTATTTAGAATATTTATTTTAATTCCACTTGTATCTATGTAGAACTAATTTCATACAGGTTTCCCAGCTTACCCTAGTTTTTATATCTATGATTGTAAGGAATAAGGACAGCTATGAATGTAAGTAATAAGGTAATCTATAGCTTAATAATATATCAAATTCAAATTCAAAAGCAATAAATATCATTTAGAAAAGATACTCTCTGATATCTCAGTAATAATTTCTACCATTTTTAGAGGATTTTGTTCTAAAATATTGATTACTGTTCATGCAATTCTTTTTTATGTGTATATATTTCGACGTTTACATTTTGTAAGAAAAGATAATATATTTTATAGGATTATTGACTCAGCTGGTTTTATGTCACAAAAAAGGATGATTGCTCAGATATGGCTGGTTGTATGACATCTTGTTTTTCATACCAGTTATATAAATTTGAATGTAAGTATTATCTATATCTGGAAGTATTCTGTTTTTTTTTTCAAGATAAAAAGCAAATATGGTACCTGTACCATAAAATTTATTTAGTAATTCAACTTGTATTAATATGGGACTTATTTAACTCCGGTTCCCAGCTTATACTCCTTTTTAATGCAGAAATTCCGAACAGTAATTTTTACTTTATTTGAAGACAAACGTTTAGTGATTACATGGTGTAGGATTCATACGCAATCAAGGGATTCAGGCTGAGGATATTTTAGGTGTTTTAGTACTGGTACCATGTGTTTTAGTACTGGTCGCAATATCTGAAGACGAAATTTTTTTTTTCATTAAATCAGGCAAATATTTCTTTACAAAAATTCTGGAAAAAAATCTTTGAAACTCCTTGAAGCGTTCGAACCCTGTAATGTAAATAGCTCTTCTATCAGAATGTCCAGCATGAAATGGAAATTTCTTATAAAATGAATGAGGTCAATTAATATCGTGATTTGAATTAATTTAAGGAACTGTATCTATTTATATAATACGCTAAGTTAACGATACAGGGGCGCGCTTATCCTCGGAAGAAAAAAAATTCATATCAATGCCATCAGTCTAATGCCGTAAATAACGCAATTGTTCGACTTATATAAATTAATCTACGTTTGTATCACATCTATTCTACCTCATTTTCTCTAAAACCTTCACAAACTATTCAATTCTAATGTTTTAAGTTCTAAATTAAACTAGTATGTTGTGGCCATCACAAAACTTTCTTCTATATAAATCACGTCAATTAAACCATTTAAATAGTACAAGAAATTACATCAATTTAGTACCAATTCATATCAAAGTATATCTGAATTTGAAGTTTGATGAAAATTCGTGCATTAGTTCTTGAGATAGATCTATAGCGGAAATTCTGAAAGATGTAGTATAGCAGTGCCACCTGTTGAGCAATTTACACCAAAACATAAACAGCAATAATTGATATCAAGGTATACCTGAATCCGAAGTTTGATGAAAATACGTGCATTAGTTATTGAGGTAGAGCTATGGTGGATATTCTGAAAAATGCAGCATAGCTGTGCCACCTGTTGAGCGGTTTGCACCAAAACATAAACAGCACTAATTCATATCAAGGTATACCTGTATATGAAGTTTGTTGAAAATCCAAAGATTTGTTCTTGAGATAGAGCTATTGAGGAAATTGCAAAAAAATGCAACATAGCAGCGCCACCTGTTGAGCGATTTGCAACAAAACATAAACAGCACTAATTCATATCAAGGTATACCTGAATCTGAAGTTTGTTGAAAATCCAAATATTAGTTCTTGAGATAGAGCTATTGCGGAAATTTCAAAAATGCAGTATAGCAGCGCCACCTGTTGAGCGATTTAAACCAAAATCCATAAAACGTCAATTCATGTCAAAGACTAGCTGAATCTGAAGTTTAATTAAAATCCGTACATTAGTTCTGGAGCTGTTGTGGAAATCATGAAAAATGCTGAATAGCAGCGCTACCTGTTGAGCGATTTACACCAAAAACTAATCAGCACCAATTTATATCAGGGACTAACTGAATATAAATTTTTATTAAATTCCGTGCATTAGTTCTTGAGATAGAGCGCCAACAAAATTTGTGTCACATACAGACAGACAGACTCACAGACAGACATTTTGTATAAACATGTTTTTCGGAATCTCTGACCCCCAAAACGAAATCCATCGAAAACCGAAAGTCGAAAAATCCACGAATCCAGTACTTTCTTCTTGTAAAGATAGAAGAAAGTAAAAATAACCAGCTACCAACAACAGAATACTAATATAAACAAACGAACATTTCAGAAATTGTGATTAATTTTCAAATGTAAACAATGTGTTCGGTTTTAGAAATTCATTGATAAAATTTTTTAAACTTTCGCGCATTGAATATTTGAAATCCTGTAGAATTAATATGCCTTTGACGTCATTCGCCTATGAACCAATGAAAATTGTTTTTAATTTAAAAGCAAAGCCTTAGGAAGCTCAATTCTATTTTCGGTACTTTTATGTTATACGGGAGGAGCAAATAGTAGTTATTTTTTCGCGTGTGTGATTGAGAAACAATTAGGGATGAGATTTCCGCGTTTATGCCCACCGGTATATTCTTAGAGAAAATGTTGTTCTGTTAAATCGCAAGGGTGTTCCGATTAAATGAAATATCATTTTTTTCTAACAAAATACTGGTGTGCAAAAACGCGGAAATCTCATCCCTGGAAACAATGCTTTGAAGCTAAAATAAAATGCTATGGTATTTATTATTATTGTTATGTCTTTTAAAGACAGGAGTGAAAGGCATGTTTTAACTGTATGCAATATAAGTATTTTGAATGTTCGTTTTTACAAAAAGTTATGCTTTTTAATGAAATGCGTTAAAGGTTTACATTTTAAGTAAAATTTATGCAATATGAATGATGTCAATGGGAACAATATTTGGCGATTTATCACATTGCCAAGCTAACATAAAAGTATTCTATTATCTGAGTAGTAATGTAATAAACATAGTCTTCAATTTGTTTATTAAACATTTAGAAAAATGGTTATTGTCCTCGGTCAGGATAGGAAATCAAAAACATTTCTGAAGCGTTTTATTAGTTGAATCACGCATTTTATTCGTTTTCTGATAGGCCCATACAGTAATCTGTATTTTCCCTTTACTTTCAACAGAGATAGATATTTCTGTTGCCAATATGACAAAAAAGTAATAAAAACTTAAAAAATAAAACTCAGAAACAAATTGAGATACAGCTTTCAAACAAATTGCATTTAAAAGTACATTTTTTTCTCTATGCGACGGTGTAAAAAGTAATATTGCGGGATGTTTAGAAATTTAAGAATGAAATTTCATTTAAAATTGGTCCAGGAATATTAATGTTTAATCCATGGCGTACGTAATGTATGACCAGCTCCGTAGAAGTTTAAAAATTTACAGTACCTAAAAATGTAATCCATGGCGTACGTAATGTATGATCAACTCCGTGCGATTTTTTATGTCTTAAATTTTAGTCTTTGAAAAAATCATTTTCCACATGGTCGTTGTAATTTGTTAAATTGCTTTTATTTTTCATATTTGTATGCTTAGTTTATTTTGGAAAAATTGATTTGATGAATCATTAATCGATTTTTCTTTTATTTTCATTTTTTGCAAATCTAATTACTTCTCAACATCGCATAATTTTAAATTTTATACCGTTGAATAGGGATGGTGTACTTTCAATTGTAAAATGTTTCAAAACTGCATTTCAATTTAGTTTCTTTTTATGACTTTTAAACCAAACAGATTAATTATGGAATAATAATATATGAATATTTTTATCAACTATTTCAAATTTTAATCCTTTGGACTCCGGCGTCTCTTTCACACATTTTATTCGGTCAACACCCCTTTTTTAAAAGAAGTTTCCTTCAAGTATGCAATTTCAAAAATGCTCTGATTAAATAATGAAAATTTTATTTTCCTTTATTACTGGTGCCAAAAATGAATTTTGCAAAGAAAGATTATGTCGCTGCAGCGGCGACAACGAAGTGCAAAGGGTAAGGGTAAGACCCTGATTTCTAGCGACCGCCCTAGGATGGACGTTTACACTAGTAACTTAACTGCTTCTTTCCCGCTCCCGTGATATTCACTGGTTTTGTCTTTTATTCAGGTTGTTTGTTTCCCGTCAGTTTTATAAAATATTGTAGTTGGCTTTATTATGGTATCACTTTACCAGTCATTAAAAAAGTTGAATGTTTATGTTTCAAAAAAGTGGCGCCAATGAGCAATTTCAATTTTTAAACCGTAATTTAACGCGACCGTTAATGGGTTAATAATATGTCAGATTAAAACTGAAATGCAATAAATTTAACTTAGAAAGATACACTCTGATATCTCAAATAATTTCTTCATATTTAGAGGATTTTGCTCTTAAATATTGTTTATTCTTCATGCATGAAATTGTGTTTCATACGGATCTATTTCGATGTTCGCATTTTGGAAGAAAAGATGATATATTTTATCAAAGTTTTGAATCGGCTGGTTTTATCTCACCAAAAGGGGGATGATTGCTTCGATATGTCGAGTTTTATGACATCTCGTTTTTCATATCAGTTAGTTAAATTTGGCTGTAAGTAGTACGCATAGTTATCAGCCTTCTGTTTGTTTCCGTCAAAAATCATATATGATAGCATAAAATGTATTTAATAAAATTCTTTAGTAATTCGACTTGTATTTTTGCGGCATTTGTTTGAATCAGGTTTGCCAGTTTGACCATTTCATATTGATGCAGAAATTCTGAATTTATAACAGAAACTACCAACGGTAATTTTTGCTTTACATTATTACAGTTATTTTGTGATTTTATATACAAGGTAAACGTAATTAACCTTGTACGGTGGTGGGGGGGGGGGGGACGTAATTAAACCGACTGTACTGAGAATGTTCTGTAGCACGATCCAATTGTGAGAATGACGCCAAATTTTGTGAAAAGATTAAACAAGACGTTGGGAAGAAGGATTCCGTAACTATATATAAACTCTCGTAGAAAAGTAGGCATTTTGAATTTTGAAAACAGAAGCCAAATTGGCAAAACTGGCTTACAGCTTTGAAATCGACGTTGTGCATCTCAAAAATGTTATCAAGGTAAACGCTTCAAAATTTGGAAAGTAGCTGAAAGTGCATAATGTATCATTGGCCCAGATTACAAAACAATACCATCAAAGTGTTGCCAGCGGGCTACTTTTTTAAATTCAGATTGTTGATTGACACCACTTTTTGGAAATGGTATAATCCGCTTTGTTTAACTCATTAAAGCCGGTTGGCAAGAAAACTTGCTATGTAAGGAAATTTAAATTGGAATAGCTGTATTTTAGTTTCAAAATTTTCACATTGTCTAATCTCACATTTCCGCGATTTCAAAATTACAATGTGTAAAGATCTGATGTGGAAGAATTAAAAGAAGTATAAAAGATTCACGTCATTAAGGGGTTAATGACATATTAACCCATTAACGGTCGCATTAAATTACGGTTTACAAATTCAAATTGCTTACTGGCACCCCTTTTTTGACAAAGAAATATTCATCTTATTTAATGACAAGTAAAATGATCCCATAATAAAGCCAATTACACTATTTTATAAAACTGGTGGGAATCAAGCATTCTGAATAAAATACACATCCCGTGAATATTACGAGAGCGAAAATTAAGAGGTTAATTAAGTCGAAAACAAGAGGAATTTCACCATTTCAAAAAAAGCGGTGTCAATCCAAAATCTGAATTTTTAAAAATAGTAACCCACTAGCAACATAGTACCAGCACTTCCACTGTTGTAATGCCATTTCTCAGAAAGGAAAGTTATTCTGTTAAAGGTTTCGATAAACTAATAAATACTTTTAAGGGTGTTAAAATTTTATCATTTTTTTCGAATTATAATAGAGGTATAGATGCGAATAATAGGCATATATAGATGGGAGAATAGGCATAGATGAGAACATCGTTAGTTATTTCGGAGTCTGATACAAGACAAACATGTTTTAAACGAAAAAAATATATAAGGAAATGTGCCCTCTTTCAGTAAAGTACATTTAAGATTTCATTTTGATATTTTTGTCTCAATAAAACGTCCGGTCGAGAACATGTTCGTCTTGGATCAGACTCCGGAGTAATTAAGCAATGTTCGCATCTATGTGCAGGGTGAACCAAAAGTCTTATCCTGATTATAATAATTCATTACAAATTAACCGTTTGTTTAATAATGTAACTTGTTGTTAAGTCAGTTTCAGTAGTTTTTTTGTGCAATAGAACGAACCATTTCCAGATCGGTGGATTGGAAAGGATGGACCAACATCCCTGCCTCCGCGTTCTCCAGAATTAATCCTCTGGATTTTTTCTTTGGGGACTATATCAAGGAACACACTTTTTGCCACACCAATTGCTAATGTTGAAGAACTGAAGACTAGGATACAAGCTGATGTGTGTACTGTAACAAAAGACATGTTAAAGAACACTTGGCGGGAACAAGAATGCCGTTTAGACATTCTCCAAGCTACCAAGGAGGCACACGTTGAAATTTATTGGGGTACGTCGTCTTATAGCACTACTTACAATGTATCCAAACAAACATATGTCTAATTATAATAACTTGAGAATAATAAATATTTATAATCATGGCAAGACTTACGGTTAACCCTATATATTCACTTTCATTGTAACATGTATTCACACCAGCGTATCGTATTTAAGCATTCACAAGAAATGCTTTATTAAAAAAAATCTTTCCTGACTTCATATTATATTCTTTTAAAAATAGGCTGGATAAATAAATTATTGGCTGAGAAAAATTCTCGGCTAATATGAAATATGAAATAGCCAGCGTTTTTATACTTTTTTCTTGAAGTAAAATATTCACAAATACAGCTACCATAAAAACCTACGAAATGACCCATGAACTACGTGAGCAGCAACTTTTGCTTTACCAATCGCATATATAGAAAATTTTGCAAGTTTTCATAAATAAATCGCGTGGAATGAAATTGACTTAAAAATATAATAAATATATAAAAAAAAGAATGTTTTTTAAACGTTAGAAATTTGCAAGTGTACATAATTAAATCCTTCTATATATAAAAAAAAGTTTTGATTTGGAAATGGACCAATGAAAATCTGCGTAGATATTCCGGGTAGAACTCATCCAATTTAAATGCTTAAGCCAAGGCCTCCTTATCGAAATAACAGGCCTCGCAATCGCTACGTTTCCTTTGTCCGCTGTACACGTTGTTAGAAACCACATAGTTTTCCGTGACTAGCGCCATCTAACGTGAGAAACAGAAATGTTTTTTAATTTGTTTTCCATTTATCTTTTACCATTTTCTTTTCGATGTGCTTTGTAGTTTGCAAATGATAGTTGTTAATCTTAAAATTTTCATATGTTCTAGACATTTTATTTAAAAAATGAACTTATTATACTGTTAAACAAAAAATGTTTACTGCTGTATTCCGTTATGTAAATAAATGATGATAATAATAGAAATAATAATAGGGAAAGAAAATTATTTTACCATGAATTTCTCAGTGATATTAGTTATTGAAATAAATGGATAGAATCTAGATCCGGAAAATGTAAAATATTTCATTTTCTCTTTTATATTTTCAAATATGTGATATATTTTATTTCTGCTATTTCTTTTCTTTTCACAATTAATTTCACCTTACAGTATTAATTTAACATCGCTCCTTCAATTTGTTTCAATGCACAGTCTCATTTATTTATTTATTGGCCTATCATTTGTTTTATTTTTGAAGGTATGGGGGATCATTTCAGTTTAACATACTTTAGATGAAAGCTTCACTGTTTTTTCATATAAAGTTTGGGTACAGATGTCATATTCGCCCCATATTGGCGCGATATTTTCGGTTGCCAATTTGGCGAAAACATCAACAGCATAAACAACATAATCCGGGTTACCACATCAAGCAAAATAACGACACTTTGGCGCAAGTTAAGTACCTGTTGATATATGATATTGGCGACAGAAAAAAATCGCGCCAATATGGGCGAATATGACATCTGTTCCAAAGTTTGTATGTATTAATCTATGGAAAGTTTCATAATTGGCTCCACAGCCAATTGGCATATCTAGGCGGGCATAGTTTGGTGCGCAATTAATTTCCTTGTTTTAACTCGCATATGTTATGTAAGTTTTCCTAAAATGTATCAAAGTATTTTAGGAAAGTTAAAACACGCATAGATACACATGAAAACGGACTGAGGTCATAAACACTTAAAAAATTGGAAAAATAAAGTTTAATAATCACTTAAATTTATACATGTCCCTCAACTTTCCGCAAATACCGTATTCTTGTCATGCTACGATTTTGGTGTTTGTAAATCTTAATTTGAGTATTCTTCCTTAATCAGACCTAGAGCCAATTGGCGTAAGTGTAGTTTGGCGCAAAATTAATTTTATTTTTAAAGCGTATACTTGATACCACATTATTCCAGCATCGCGTTTTTGCAGTCAACTTTGACAGTGGAATAAATTACAGAACATTAGCTAATACTACATAATAATAAATTACTACATAATAATAAATTAATACATATAATAATAAATCGGTATTTTTCAAGTATAGGAGCCTTGGCGAGAGAAGAAAATTTGGCAACGTAATTTCTGGAAGCATATTCACTGTTTCACATAATGAAGCAATATTTTCCAATATTTGTACAATTTATTTAATATAAAAAAGGCATTTATCTATTTTATATACAAATATAAACAAATCGTATATAAAAAACAATAATAATATCTAGAAACTAAATTTATACATGTAAATTCGGCACAGATGTCATATTGGCGCGATTTTTTTTTCTGGCGCCAATGTCATATACGCACCGGATACTTAACTGGCTCCAAAGTGTCGTTATTTTGCTTGATATGGTTATCCGGATATAGATGATATGTGTTATGTCTTATTTGTATTTGGCATCAATATTTCATTATCTTTTGGATTCCGGTTTTGGCAACTGTCTATTGGGTTCCATGAATTAAATAAAGTATGTTGTGTTTTGTAATGATGCCCTTTCATTTCATATATTAAATACATAATAAATTGGCGACGAGATAAACCATGACGGAAATAAACGAATTAATACGAACTCTAAATGATTTTCTACTCAAAGTAAATGCAACATCGCCACCGCCGCCGGAGAGAAATGAAAATCACTCAAATATCATAGGTATTCTTCAAAATCAAAATCTTCATTTTGAATGTTACGATGAATCCTGTGAGACTTTTGATGAGTACGTTCAACGGCTAGAAAATTACTATCAACTAAAAGGACTTACAGATCCTTCTCCAGAAACTACGGAAGCAAAAAAGATGATTCTTATTAACTGCTTGGGTTCAAAATATTACCATCTATTGTCTAATATCACCGCACCTGATTTACCCGCTTCAAAAACCTATGATGAAATCCTGCAGTTATTGAAAGACCATCTTTGTAAAAGAATAAATATCTTGACTGAACAGCATAAGTTCTTTTGTAGAAAACAACATCCAGGTGAGTCAATAAATTCTTATGTTACTGCTTTAAAAGAACTCTCTAAAAACGCGGAATTTAAATCTAATTGTGAAAATATTGACTGTTCTAAAGGTATTATTAATCTGCTGCTAAGGGCTCAATTTATTCGTGGTTTAAATGATTCGGACATTCGCGAAAAAATTTTACAGCAATCAAATATTTCATTTGAACAAACTCTAGAAATTGCTTTAGCAATCGAAGCTTCAAAGATCGAAAATAAAGAAATATATAAGAGTTCCTCTACAACTAATGTATATAAAGTTACAAATGCTTATTCTAAAGAAAATAACAAAAGGTTTAGAGAGAGATCAAGTTCTAAAGATCATCGAAGAAATGATCGTTCAGCTAGTCGAAATAAAGATAACTTAAACTTGAAAGAGTTAGGCTTAGACAACATTTGCTTGCGCTGCGGAAACAGACATTTAACTTCAAACTGTCGAATAAAAAATAAGTTGAAGTGTAAATTTTGTTCAAAAAACGGCCATATTGAGAAGGTCTGTATATCAAAACTTATTAAGCGAAAATCTAACACTAAAAATTCAGTTCAATATTTAGATAACATCGAGCACGGTTCATTTCAGATAAGTCAAATACTGGACATTCGTTTAAATACGCTAGAAAATGATGATAGAATTTTTGTAAATGTTCAATTAAACGGGAAATCTGCTCGTTTTGAATGTGATTCAGGAAGCCGTGTTAGTATTATGAATATTAATGATTTTAAACAACTTAAAATAAATGCCCCTATCCTGAAAACAAGTATACTTTTTAGAAGTTATACGGGTGATATTTTCAAACCAGTTGGTGTTGTCAAAATAAACGCAAATTATAAAAGTTATTCATGTATAGAAGAATTATACCTAGTTAACTTAAGAAAAGATGCTATCCTAGGAAGAAACTGGATTCGAAGCCTGAAGATCAATTTAAACGATTCTGATAGAGTCAATGTAAATCAAATTCCAGTCAATAACATCAAACATTCAATTGATAATATTCTAAAGCATTATTCGGATGTCTTTGAACCGAGAGTTGGCAAGGTTCCAGATTATATATGCTCTTTAAAATTGCGCGATGATGCTAAGCCAGTATATTTAAAACCACGACCTGTACCATATGCGCTAAAAGAAAAGGTAGATCTTGAATTAGATAAACTTTTAGCAGATGGAATACTTGAAAAAGTTGATCATTCTGAATGGGGAACACCACTTGTAGTTATTCCTAAGTCTGATGGTTCAGTACGTTTGTGTGCTGATTACAAGGTTACTGTAAACAAACAGTTGCATGATTCAAGACACCCTATACCAAAAATAGAGGACATTTTCAATAAACTTCATGGTGGATCTTATTTTTGCACATTAGATATTTATAAAGCGTACCTACATTTAGAAGTGGATGAAGAGAGCGCGAAAGTTCAAGCAATATCTACACATCGTGGAACATATTTAGCCAAGCGCTTATTTTTCGGAATTAAAACAGCACCTAATGAATTCCATGCATTCATAGATCAATTTGTACAAGATTTAGATGGGGTAAGCGCATATTTCGATGATTTAATTGTTCAAGGTAAAACATTTGAGGAATGTATAGATCGTTTAACTAAGGTTTTAGAAAAGGTTAGAAAATATAATCTTCATCTCAATGTTACTAAATGCAAATTCTTCGAGAAAAAGGTGCAATATTTGGGTCATATTATCAGTTCTGAAGGACTTAGTAAATCTCCTGAAAAAGTAAAGGCCATTCAAAATGCTGCTAGACCGAAAAATGTAGATGAATTAAAGAAATTTTTAGGTCTTGTTATGTATTATTCAAAATTCATTAGCAATGCCTCAACCATTCTTAGCCCATTAAATGAACTTTTACGAAAAGATGCTCCATTTAGATGGACTGCTAGGTGTGAAGCTGCTTGGATAAAGGCTAAATGTGAAATTGCTAGTGATAAAGTTTTAATTCCATACACGTCCAAATTACCTGTTATTTTAGCAACTGATGCCAGTCCATTTGGGTTATCTGGTATACTTTCTCACAGAATGCCTGATGGAAGTGAAAGGCCAATAGCATTTGCATCAAGATCCCTCACAGCTGCAGAAAGGAATTACAGCCAGTTAGACAGAGAAGCTACAGCTGTTTATTGGGCTTGTAGAAAATTCTATGACTACATATTTGGTAGAAAATTTACATTGGTAGTAGATAACAAACCAATGATGACCCTCTTACACCCAGAAAAGAAGCTCCCCATATTATCTGCTACAAGGATGCTTCGTTATGCACATTTTTTATCAAATTTTGATTATGAAATCGAATATCGCAAGTCAACTGAACATGTCAATGTAGATTATTTATCTCGAAATCCCCTACCTATTAGTGATCAAGAAATACGAATTATTGATGATGAATATCTTTTTCAAGAAAATGTAATACGCCATATCTCTACCGAGACTGTGACCGCTTCTACTATAAGACGAGAAACAGCTCTTGATGAAGGACTTTCAAGTATTAAAGAAAATGTTTTGAATGGAAATGTTCGTGATCCAGAGTTAACCTTACAAGAAGGTATTTTATTTAGAGGCCAGCGAGTGGTCATTCCCAAGAAACTTCAACCCGCCGTTCTCCAGGAACTTCATTCTACGCACGTAGGAATAGTAAAAATGAAAGCGCTTGCTAGAAATTATTGCTATTGGAGAAATATTGATTCAGATATCGAAAATTTGGTCAAGAGTTGCAAAGAATGCTGTGACGTTAAGAAAAATCCACAAAAGGCTCCCATACATAACTGGGATGCGCCTACAAAAGATTGGCAGCGAGTTCATATGGATTATGCCGGACCACTAATGGGACACTTTTTTCTATTGATGATCGATGCTAAATCAAAGTGGCCTGAGATTTATTCAATGAAGAAACCTCCAGATACTACATCAACTATTCATTATCTTAGAGAAATATTTAGTCGACATGGATTGCCTGAAATTTTGGTAAGTGATAATGCATCTATTTTTAAATCAAAAGAATTTATAGATTTTTGCCTCAGGAATGGTATTCGACAAAGATTTATAGCTCCTGGTCATCCAGCAACTAACGGTCAAGCAGAGAGATATTGCCAGACTTTAAAAACAAAATTGAAATGCATGCGATTCCAGTCGGGTACTCTTCAAGAAAAGTTATGCGAATTATTATTTCGCTACAGAGCTACTCCACTTTCCTGCGGAAAAACACCTTCTGAATTAATGTTGGGGAGAAATCTTAGAACGAAACTAGATCTTCTTAAACCTGAAACGAAAGGATATTTTAAAAATAAAGCTCCTCAGCCATACTTCGACAAGTCTTTTCGAGTAGGTTCTCGAGTGCAATGTAGAAACTACACCAACTCAGTTTTATGGAAATATGGAACTGTAGTTGAACGCCTGGGACAAGTTCACTACCTTATTGAATTGGACGACGGTTATGTCATCAAACGGCATTTTAATCAACTTCGTGCATGCGAAGTTCCAGTTCAGAATCCACTTATCCTGACACCATCTTCTGTTCCTCGGAAACGACCATCCGTAACTTTCAGCAATGATGTACAGCAAAGAGAAATTCCCGTAAGACCCGAAACATGTGCATCAAATGATAACGAGGAAATTCAAATTAATCCAGATGCAGAACAAGTTAATTCCAGAATAAGTAATCCAGATGTCAAACCTAATGCTAGCTCAAAGACGACTCTTAAACTTCAACCACACACAGATTCTACTTCACCACAACTACCAAATACAGGTTTGCGACGTTCGACCCGTGTACGAAAACCTGTACAGAGACTGAATCTTTGATGAGTATCAACAGATAACAGATTGTCTCATTGCCAGCATGTAAATTTTTGTAGTACTCAATGTTATATTATTTTTCAAAATTATGTACTTTCCAGGTATGCCTCTTCCATTAGTGGGGGAGAATTGTTATGTCTTATTTGTATTTGGCATCAATATTTCATTATCTTTTGGATTCCGGTTTTGGCAACTGTCTATTGGGTTCCATGAATTAAATAAAGTATGTTGTGTTTTGTAATGATGCCCTTTCATTTCATATATTAAATACATAATAATATGGTAACGAGGTTTTCGCAAAATTGGCGTCGGAAAAAAATCGCGCCAATATGGGGCCGTATATGACATCTGTGCCGTAAATTCTTATAAAACAAGCTGACAGTTCATAAGTTTTGTTTTCATAACTGTTTATATCAATCGGCAACAAATCGCTCTTTCCAAAGCCCAAATTGTGCCAAGATTAAAAAAAAAAAATAACCCGCAAAGTCCTATATACTGAAAATGGTACTTGTTAGTTATCCCGTCGACCAAATTACTGTCGCCAATTTGTAAGATTAAATGCCAATAATGGTTTGCCATAAATTAATTAATTTTAAGATTAAATGCCAATAATGGCCAATAAAACCAATATTTCGACGTTTTATTTGTATTTTTATTAATGTTATACTAATTTATTTGTTTTTTCGTTATTTAAAATAAAAAATTGTGTCAATTTGTAAAACTTGGTGAGTAGTTTGGCGATTTATATAATTTGGCGAAATTGGTCGACTGGATAATTAAAAAGTACCCTGAAAAAATATCAATAAATCTTATATTTAAATCTTCATTTTTGATATGTTTCATTTTTTAAAGCCAGAACATAATTTGCGAAAGATTTTTTTTGCGCCTTTATTTTACTGGAATTCGAAAATATTTTATACAATTTTGCCAATAACACAACATTTTCAATTTTTTACTATGCAATTGTTTATGGAGTATTACCAGGAGTATACACCAGGTGGCGTAACTTACGGGACAAAGTCAGCTAACACGTTGGCAATTATCGGGGACATTTTCACCCATAGACTTTCTCCGGATCGTCAAGTCTGTTTTATGATAAGGCTTGGCTTAAGCATGGCCATAGCCTACTGTGATGTATAACGCCCCGCGCATTTCGCCGAAAAAGTGAAGTAGGATCCAACTTCAAACCCTGAACCAAAACTTCACAACGTGCTCTTTGTTTACATTTATACCCAGCCCAGATTGAAGCTTGTTTCTCATCGTCGTGGTTTCAGAATCATTGATCGTATTTTCATGTAATAAATTAAATATTTATATTCTTCAATTTCCTTCGATTTAAAAGGCTATTTTACACAAATTTTAGCATTTTAGTGTTACACATACTTTTAAGATTAGCAAAATTATTTATTGTTTACCTTGATCGTTTGGTTCATTCATGAAAAATGCCTGTTCTGTTATTCTTTTTTGAATGTCCCGTATTTATATAAAAATAGCTTGGTTTCATATACACGTTCTAAAATTAAAATTTGATTTTTATCAAACTACAGTTCTCATAACTGACTTGAAGCAGATATTTTTGATTAATTTACTGTTGCCGGTAAAATATTTGTTTTTAATATCGCCCGAACCAAAAAGAAGAAGAAAAAAAAAAGCCGATCTTCCTTAAACATTAAATATTCTTATTTTTAATCAGAGAAAGAAATGGTGATCACGGATTTAAATATCGTTGTAATATTCTATGTTATCCAAGTAATTTTGATTAAACGATGTAAGGGTATTTGTTGCTTAATAAATTACATTTATTAATTATTACAAGGAATTTTATGAGTATTTTAATATATTTAAAAAAAATTCCATCCGTTTTATTGTTTCAGCAGTGAAAATAGTAAATAAATGGTACTTAGTTATCCCGTCGACCAAAAATCTATCGCCAAACTATAAGATTAAATGCCAATAATGCTTGATCGTAAATGTCACATTCACTTGACTGTAAGCAAGTTACACGTGTTTATGTCATCAAGTGATTTTTATTTCGACGTTTTATTTGTATATTTATTAATGTTATACTAATTTATTTGTTCTTTCGTTATTTAAAATAAAAATTATGTCAATTTGTAAAATTTGAGAGTTAGCGGTTTATATAATTTGGCGAAATTGGTCGGCGGGATAACTAAGTTGTACCAAATAAATTTGTGACATTCATGTTTTAGACTAAGCATGTTTTTTTTATTTATATATTTTTATGTGTGTTGGTTTAACAGTTTTAAAGAGAAACACATTATATTAGTCACTTAAATAAATAGAACTGTACATTTACATTGATATGGACAGTTTATAATAACCCTTAACAGATTAATTCGAATTATCTGTCATTTCTAAGCTTGATTGGAATGTCAGCAGAATTGTAAACGTAACCATGGCGACATGACGTAGTTTTGGTGCTTGTTTACATATCTACCCTTCCCAGGTTGTTTCAGTTACGATCAGAGTCAAATTTCAATTTTGGGCAGGGTATCAGAGTCCTCTGACGAGCGACTTCATACATTAAACGCAAAACAGTCTGCCTGTAGTAGTATCTAAGTATGCCTTGAGCATTGCCTTTCTTCGTTAATATTAAAAAAACTGTCTTATACAAAAATATGGAAATCGGTGGTATTATAAAGAAAGATTTGATAAACACGCTGATGCAGACAGTTTTCAAATCGAAGAATTACTTTCAGAGATATTTAATGCTAAATTTGGACAAAATCGTTCCATTAAAAAAGTTTTATTGGAGCAAAAACTATACATGAGAATTTAATCATTTTTAGATCATTTTATAGGTTATAAGTTCCCGGTGTGCAGATTGCATTTTTTGTTTTATTTGACTATTTTTTGAGGTTTTATTTCTATTTTAAATTCAAATTTTCAGTATTTCGAAAGATATTTTTTACAAATTTAAAAAATGTTATTAATTTAAACTGTTTCCAAATGTATAAACAGCGCAAACAATAATGTTTACTTCAAATTAAAAATTTATTTACACGGGACTATTGTAAACAGAGAAAAAAAATTAAAATTAGAATTAAATGATTACATGTTAAAAGCAGGAAAATTGCGTCATAAGAACCATATTTACACTGGAATTTTAAAAGAGAAACAAAATGTTAAAATAAAAAAATCATTACTATGCGTTAAAATCTGTAAATTGAGGAAATTACGTCATTTTTAAAATGGCCAAAAAATATGGCAAAACAATTTAAATTAAAAAATATATCTGCGCGAGACATTTACTTGATATTTTGAGATAATATTTTCAACTATTATCGTGAATTCGAAGACAGCGCAAATAATATTTCCTTCTAACAACAAAAGTATTTTCACGTGAATATTAATAAGAGAAATAAAACATTGGTGTAAATTACGCCAGATTTAAAACGATACATTTAAAATGAATTATTTAAAAGAACTATCTTATAGCGCTGTTAAAAAATACCGGGAGACAATGACACTGTTTACTTAATTCATTTTACATTAGCTTATTTTCGAATGTTTAACTAATTTTTTTAATTAAATACGAAAACAGCCATAGTATCTTTTAACAGCAGCAGATATGGTCTTAAAAATCCCTAATCCAAGAAAAACGAATGGAAACCCGTTTACAGAGAGATCGCTACTGTTTTTTTTTAAATTTTAATTCAATATTTTTAAAGCCAATCAAATTAGCGTGCTTTTTGGATATAGGTGTCCCTGAACGGGGGTTGGCGAGCGTAGCTCGTAGGAGGCAGAGCCCCCTAGTTGTTTAAAAAATAAATAAATCCTTGATGACTAAGTTTTATATAGTTATAGACAGAATGAATGATTGTACTATTCGAATGAATTATTTGTGCATGTCAAAAGCATAGTTGTTAGTTTTTGTTTTTAAAAATTCTATTTCCGTCAGAAATTTTGTATCAATATTTTTTTATTTTAATTAGAATCAATTTAACAACCCCATAAAAATATAAGGATTCGTTTCATCTTCAAAATAATCGATTAAAAAACTCACGAACAGGTGAGCCGCATTGAGGCTTCTCATTCAGCATTTCCTAGCTGAGATTAGCTTAACAGCAAGACTAAAATATGAAATGTCTTAGGTATTTGTGAGCCTTTCGGATAAGTATAACTGTAGTTTAAAACTACTTAAAAGAAAAAAATAGAGAAAATTAAAGGGAAATTAAAGGTAAAAAATAATGGATAAAATTAAAGTTAAAAATTTCGTTTAAACTCACGTTAGTTAACGTAAACTCACGTCAAGTAAGTTAAATGTTAGTAATCTTAATAAGTGGTTTAGCAGTAGTTAAAAAACTAATATTAAAGAAAAAGATGTAAAAAGAAATAAAAGTTAGGACTGCTCAGGGTTACTCTCGCCAAGCTTGGGCACGAAAAACTGTAAAGGAGGCAGCAAAAGCCACATTAACAAAAAGGACACTAATCGGGGCAAAGTTTTTTTCCCTATATATTTAAGTATACAGAGAGAAGGTATAATTTTTTTCTTTTTTTTTTTTTGTAAAAAAAGCATAAAAACGTTTAAAAAAATGAAAGAATAGACATTTAGCAATCTAAGTGTGGTGAAAATAGAGTTTACCGGGTTTCCATAATAATGGAGAATCTGGGGACATTTAAGGTGGTGAGGCTCGAAGGCGTCATAATACGGTAGCTCCGCTACTATTTCATTAGGTAAATCATAAATTTTGCTGTAGAAGTTTTTAGCGTGATCATTGATGCGCTTACGTAAAGGGATTGTTTTGATACCCTTTTGGACTAGGGTATTGAGCAAGCAATGCGAAACGTTACGTACAGTACGCAGATACCTGCTATGCAGGTGACTTATGTCGTCCATTGAAGTTGTGCATGCGGAGCAGCAGACGGGCCTAGCACAGTGTTGCCAGTGGGCTACTTTTTTTTTAAATTTAGATTTCTTGATTGGCATCACTTTTTTGAAATGGTAAAATTCGCCTCATTTAATGATATATTAAGCAACTTGAAAAGAAGGAGAATTTTACTATTTCAAAAAACTGATGTCAATCCAAAAATTTGAATTTAAAAAAAGTAGCCCGCTGGCAATACTGGACTAGCATAGGTTAACCACTTGAGAGGCACACCGAATTTTAATCAAGATTGCACCAGAAACACTTAACTAAATTTAAAATTTTGAAATTTGGGCAAGTATGAGTGCAAGATTGCTTTCCGAAATATAAAATAAACTTTTTCGATTTTTCCGGTATGAATGCAACATTAGACAGACATAATTGTTTGCCCCTCAAACTGTGAAAGCTGAGGAAGGCTAGCATCTATACTTTTGGTTATTTTCTTTTTACAAATTTTTGGTGGTAATTGATTAAAAATATACATAAAGGTTCGAAACTATGTTTTTGTGCATGCCCGAATGATTCATTCGAAATTAAAATCATTGATTGTGCCCATCACTAGTTTTATGTTCTGATATAGAAACATGGATCTATTAAGAAAGAGGAACTGACATAACGTTAAAATAGATTAGCTTCAACTGTAACCACTTTCTCAGGGGTTTATTACCTACGGGGCTAACTTCCACCAGTAAATTTAAGTAGAAATTTTCCTTTATGCAAACGCCTTATTAATGGAAAATTTCAATTTTAAATAATGACAAAAACTGATATTTATTTTTACTGATACGGTAGTAGTTCCGCTATACAAGTCCGCCTTCAGTGATAGTAGTTCCGTCATATTGTGACAAAAAAGACGGCCTCCTGTCAGTGACAGTGAAAATATTATAATACCTGGGCAAACTGACACCAGTAAAAATAAATGAAAAATTTTTACCATATTTGTGAGAGAAATTTCCCATGACTAAGGCACTTAAATAAGACTAAATTTTCTGTTTAGATTTATTCGTGGAAGTTTTCACCGACGATATCAGAAACAGTGGCTCCGATTAAAAAAAGCAGTACCATGACTAAGGCACTTAAATAAGACGAAATTTTCTGTTTAGATTTATTCGTGGAAGTTTTCACCGACGATATCAGAAACAGTGGCTCCGATTAAAAAAAGCAGTACTATGACTAAGGCACTTAAATAAGACGAAATTTTCTGTTTAGATTTATTCGTGGAAGTTTTCACCGACGATATCAGAAACAGTGGCTCCGATTAAAAAAAGTAGTAGCCATCTAGTGATAACCTCCTCTCCTTAGTTACTTCACTCGCTAGACAATACACTATATGTCTCATCCTCTTTGTTCATAGCTCCATTTATAGAAAAGGTTATTAAAATTCAGTGATTTGATGAAATAGTCGACTTTTTTTCAAAAATAACCAGCAATAAATCTTTTATTAGCATTAAAATAGTCACAAATATAGCCCCAGAAAATTGCGAAAATCGACCGTGGGACATTTTACGTATAGCAGTTTTTGCTTTATGTATTGTAAAAACGCAAATCTTTTAAAAGTTTTAGTAAATACATTCTGAATGAAGTTTACATGGAATTTTTAAAAAAGTACAGCAGAGCGCCGCTTAATCGGATTGTCCAATTAACCGGATCGATCAAGGACCATATTTTTCACCCGCATTCTCAAAAATTTTTGAAGTGAAACTTCTTTAGGCGCAGTAGGGTAAATTCGGCCGGATGTCACGAAAGTTAACCGTTAAATAATCACTTCCTAATCCTGAAATGCATAAAATCAATTGTTTTTAGAACCTAAGAAGTTTCATTTCTAATGCGCGAGAATCCCACGCATGTTTTTTTTTCCTACATGAACATTCCTCTTTATCTCAAAATTCTCTGAAGGGGTCGAAAAATTGCTACTTTTGTTCCTTGGTGTCGTCGGAAAGAGGGCTCCCTCTATCTGCTCGCGTTTGTTTGTGCAGTGCAGGCATATATACGTGCAAAAGGGGAGACTAGGGAGAGTTGACCCACTTTTTACCAAATGATTTTTTATTTTTTAAATATTGAATATAGAATAAAATCTTATATATCATTTTTTTCCTTATACAATATCAAAATAAAATTGCTACATACGTATAATATATAATAAATTTTAAAAAATGATTGATTTTAAACATGAGTAAATAATGGGTCAACGCTCCCCACATATGGGATGGTTGACCCACTATATGGGAGGCTTGATCCACTTTGTTTTATATTGAAATATTTGTGAAGAGAAATAAAATCAGTTTTAAAAAAAACAAAATATTATTTAATATTTTTGAAAATATGATGCTTAAACAACCTCTTTAAACGCAACCCCAAGTCAGAGGAGAAATTTTTTATTTAAAACAGGATTTTGTCCCAGCAGATATAATAGTACAGCAGGGAAAATAAAATTTTAACATTTAAGACAGAATTCCGTAAGAGACACGTTCCGTTTTCATAGGGTTTCATGCATTATTATGTACGGATTTAGGAGCCATTTTTCCGCTTTTTTTGTCTCATTGTCCTACTTTTTGTAACACTACACCTGACAACACTAGTTGTCACATAGTTTGGCTTCATCTCACTGTATTCATCCTGGTGAAATTTGCCTAGATACCTTCCTTAATGTTTTCCAATCAAGATCATGTTCTTTTGCAGTCGCATGAGCACTTAACATTTTATTAACATATTAAAACCCTTTAAATGGGTTAATTAGTACTTTCAGTACTAAATGTGAAAATAAATGGCTAGCACCGGAATTTACGAACAAATTTATTTGGAAAAAGTAAAAGGCTATATTTCACATATATATTAAACGGAAAAGATTTTAGCAAAATTCTGGTGCAGCTGCGGCGCTTGCAATTAAAATTAAGTGGTTTGATAAACATACCAATGCCCCTGAAAGGGTTAAGACTGCTGCTTTCATACTTTCTTGGCATTTCTAGTCTTTTCCATTGGTTTCTATTTACCTATGGTAAGTAATATTTAAATGGAAAAAAGTTCTATCAACTTTCCCATTTATATTTCATTAAAATTTTTTTTTTGCAGTGATACTATAAAAATTTTTCACATACTTCTTTAAACAGTTTTATATATTATCTTTCCCATCACCACATTTAAATGTAGCTTTACAGAATAAATTCACATTAATTTTTATATATAACCATTAACCTTTCATTATGCACAGTGTATAATAAAAAGATTTCCAATACCACCTAATTAAGTTAGCCTTGACCATCTGGTCAACCCTCCCTCACATTCACTGAGTCAAGCCTCCCCACATAGCCCTTTTCTAAAGAATAGCACATTATAATGTTAAGCCTAACGTACTGTACAATCTTTATGCCTGGAATGAAAGCTCAATATTTCAGCATTACTTAAAACCTACTTGCTTAAATTTCTATGATATATTTTATCTGAAAAAGTTTACAAAATATTAAAAAAAACGCAACTTTGAGGTTGAAAACGCCTCACATTTGATTTTTTCCACACCTATTTAAATTATCTGTATTAAATAAAGACTGTTGTTTGAGCGTTCCAGTAGCTTTGGTTGACTCCTACTGATAAAACTCTGAAATTCTTTTAAATATGAAAACTGATGGGTGGGTCAAGCCTCCCGTATGGTTAACGCTCCCTAGTCTCCCCTAATTTCTATGTGTAACTTTCTACAAATTTTGTAGAAAATAAAATTTTTAAAAGTTTAAAAAAACCCTTCTAAACACGTCATTTTGTAATATAAGAAAATAAGTTAAAACTGGTGTGGATGACTAAGACAAAACAATCTTCTTGAAACACCATCAAAAATTTGTAAATGCGGTAGGCCTTTCGAAAGATCTGAGTCTTTCTTCGTCAGGCGCAAAAAAGACGTCCTTCTACTATGAAAGTAGAGGCAAGACTGAAATGAGAGACAAGGGAAAGGAAACAAGCTGAAGAAACAGCCAATAGGAAGTTAGAAATCAACAGCCAATAGGAAAGTAAAAGACAACAGCCTATCACAGAAGAGAATAAACAAAACAAAAGAACACAAAGTAGGAGGGGCAAAAAATGGGAGGGGGAAAAATACATGAAATTAAAAATGAATAAATAAATGAATAATATATAATAAAAAAAACAGACTAATAATAATACAAAAATAAATTAAATGGTAGTACTGAAAAAGTTTTTCCAAGCTGCAGAGAGCATTGTGGAATCAGATTTATCATTAACAATAACATCACGATTAAGATAAATAGCTAAATTTTCAAGAAAGTCCAATTCAGAGATACTATTGGCATTAGAGATAATTTTAGCATTTTGAAAATTAAAACTATGGCCGGAATCCCAAGAGTGCTTGGCAATAGAAGATTTAGAAAATTCTTGATTGATTACATAACGCGAGTGTTCTTTTAAGCGGATTTCGAGATTCCTTTTAGTTTGACCAATATAAGATAAATCACAACCATTACAAGGAACTTTATAAATTCCCCATTTATGAAGATCAGGAAGAGGAGATTTAGTGGAGGGGAATTTGAATTTATTGACAGGTTTAAAGATAGTGTTAAAATTGAAACGCCGTAAAACTTTAGCTAACTTGAAACATAAAGGAGGATAAAAGGGGAGGACAACCAAATTATCAGGTTTGTTTTTGACAGATTTGGAAAGAGTAGAATTATTAGATGGTCTATTGAATTTCTTCACAGCATTATTGATAACAGAAGGATTAAAACCTCTTTTGACAGCAACGGTTTTTAAGTAATTAAGCTCTTCTTTAAGGGATACAGAATCGGAACAAATTTTGAGAGCACGATTTACATACGTGTAAAAAACACGGATTTTTTGGTTGACAGGATGATTGGAGAGAGCATGAGGTGGGTTAGAAACAGAAAAAGGTTTTCTATAAACACAAGTTTTGAAAGAAGAATAGCATTTGGTAACTAAAACATCAAGGAAAGGAAGTTTATAACAATTTTCTAATTCAAAAGTAAACTGAATATGTGGGTCGATAGAATTGACAGTATGAAGAATGGTAGATATATCAAAAGGATTATCAACTAAAACAAAAGTATCGTCGACATAACGCATCCAACATTTAAAATTAACCAGATTTAATATTTTTTCCTCAAAATAATGCATATAAATATCACAAAGAATTGGAGATAAAGGATTACCCATACTTAAGCCATCTGATTGTTTGAAAAATTTATTATCGAATTCAAAAGTAGTTTGAGTGATGCAAATTTTGGTTAAATTAACAAAATCTTGGACTTCAATATCAGAGAAATGAAATTCACGTAACCTTTTTTCCAAGCAAGAAAGAGCACCTTCAATTGGAACATTCGTAAATAAAGATTTGACATCAAGAGAAAGCATAGAACAATTGGATGGGTTAATATTTTTTAATTTACTAACAAAATCATAAGAATTTTTTATCGTATGAGTATTAGAAATGCATAACGGAGAAAAAATGGATGTTAAAAATTTGGCAAGAGGATAAGTAACAGTACCAATATTAGAGACGATAGGTCTTAAAGGGACATTGGTTTTATGAACTTTAAGCAAAGCATAAAAACGAGCACAAATGGCTGAAGAAGGAATAACACTATATTTAGTATTGTCATTTAAAATAACAGAATTCTTAACAGCTTTTCTGAGAGTGGAAAGATGCGAATTAGTAGAATCTTTTTTAACTTCAACATAAGGACCTTCAGATAAGAGAGCATAGACTTTATCAGAATAATCTTTTTTATCCATAAGAACAATTTGACCCCCTTTATCAGCTTTAGTAATAATAAGATTATCATTGGACTTAAGCTCATTCGGAGCGATATTTTGAGAACGAGAAAGATTAGGTTTAAATTTTGAATTATTAGAAGAAATAGTATAAGAAAGGATGTGACGAAGAGTTTCTTTTTGAAAAAGGAGTGACTTTACTGTGTTTAAAGGAAGACTCAATAGGAGCAATCAATTTAGTGAGAGAAGGTTTGCAAGACTGAGAAAAATTTAAACCAAGATCTAAAACGCTTTTTTTCTCAGGAGTTAACATGTGAGAGGAGAGATTAACGATGCAGTTCTCATTTGATAGGTTCTTAAAAATGTTGAAATGCCAGAAGAAGCACAATCAAAGAAAATAAGTTAAAACTGGTGTGGATGACTAAGAACAAACAATCTTCTTGAAACACCATCAAAAATTTGTAAATGCGCTAGGCCTTTCGAAAGATCTGAGTCTTTCGTCGTCAGGCGCAAAAAAGACGTCCTTCTACTATGAAAGTAGAGGCAAGACTGAAATGAGAGACAAGGGAAAGGAAACAAGCTGAAGAAACAGCCAATAGGAAGTTAGAAATCAACAGCCAATAGGAAAGTAAAAGACAACAGCCTATCACAGAAGAGAATAATCAAAACAAAAGAACACAAAGTAGGGGGGTCACATCCTTGCTGATACTATTTCTTCTAATAATTCAAAATTTAAACCTAATCTTTCTCGTTCTCAAAATATCGCTCTGAATGAGCTTAAGTCCAATGATAATCTTATTATTACTAAAGCTGAGAAAGGGGGTCAAATTGTTCTTATGGATAAAAAAGATTATTCTGATAAAGTCTATGCTCTCTTATCTGAAGGTCCTTATGTTGAAGTTAAAAAAGATCCTACTAATTCGCATCTTTCCACTCTCAAAAAAGCTGTTAAGAATTCTGTTATTTTAAATGACAATACTAAATATAGTGTTATTCCTTCTTCAGCCATTTGTGCTCGTTTTTATGCTTTGCCTAAAGTTCATAAAACCAATGTCCCTTTAAAACCTATCGTCTCTATTATTGGTACTGTTACTTATCCTCTTGCCAAATTTTTAACATCCATTTTTTCTCCGTTATGCATTTCTAATACTCATACGATAAAAAATTCTTATGATTTTGTTAGTAAATTAAAAAATATTAACCCATCCAATTGTTCTATGCTTTCTCTTGATGTCAAATCTTTATTTACGAATGTTCCAATTGAAGGTGCTCTTTCTTGCTTGGAAAAAAGGTTACGTGAATTTCATTTCTCTGATATTGAAGTCCAAGATTTTGTTAATTTAACCAAAATTTGCATCACTCAAACTACTTTTGAATTTGATAATAAATTTTTCAAACAATCAGATGGCTTAAGTATGGGTAATCCTTTATCTCCAATTCTTTGTGATATTTATATGCATTATTTTGAGGAAAAATTATTAAATCTGGTTAATTTTAAATGTTGGATGAGTTATGTCGACGATACTTTTGTTTTAGTTGATAATCCTTTTGATATATCTACCATTCTTCATACTGTCAATTCTATCGACCCACATATTCAGTTTACTTTTGAATTAGAAAATTGTAATAAACTTCCTTTCCTTGATGTTTTAGTTACCAAATGCGATTCTTCTTTCATAACTTGTGTTTATAGAAAACCTTTTTCTGTTTCTAACCCACCTCATGCTTTCTCAAATCATCCTGTCAACCAAAAAATCGGTGTTTTTTACACGTATGTAAATCGTGCTCTCAAAATTTGTTCCGATTCTGTATCCCTTAAGGAAGAGCTTAATTACTTAAAAACCTTTGCTGTCAAAAGAGGTTTTAATCCTTCTGTTATCAATAATGCTGTGAAGAAATTCAATAGACCATCTAATAGTTCTACTCTTTCCAAATCTGTCAAAAACAAACCTGATAATTTGGTTGTCCTCCCCTTTTATCCTCCTTTATGTTTCAAGTTAGCTAAAGTTTTACGGCGTTTCAATTTTAACATTATCTTTAAACCTGTCAATAAATTCAAATTCCCCTCCACTAAATCTCCTGTTCCTGATCTTCGTAAATGGGGAATTTATAAAGTTCCTTGTAATGGTTGTGATTTATCTTATATTGGTCAAACTAAAAGGAATCTCGAAATCCGCTTAAAAGTACACTCGCGTTATGTAATCAATCAAGAATTTCCTAAGTCTTCTATTGCCAAGCACTCTTGGGATTCCGGCCATGGTTTTAATTTTCAAAATGCTAAAATTATCTCTAATGCCAATAGTATCTCTGAATTGGACTTTCTTGAAAATTTAGCTATTTATCTTAATCGTGATGTTATTGTTAATGATAAATCTGATTCCACAATGCTCTCTGCAGCTTGGAAAAACCTTTTCAGTACTACCATTTAATTTATTTTTGTATTATTATTAGTCTGTTTTTTTTATTATATATTATTCATTTATTTATTCATTTTTAATTTCATGTATTTTTCCTCCTCCCATTTTTTGCCCCTCCTACTTTGTGTTCTTTTGTTTTGATTATTCTCTTCTGTGATAGGCTGTTCTCTTTTACTTTCCTATTGGCTGTTTCTTCAGCTTGTTTCCTTTCCCTTGTCTCTCATTTCAGTCTTGTCTCTACTTTCATAGTAGAAGGACGTCTTTTTTGCGCCTGACGAAGAAAGACTCAGATCTTTCGAAAGGCCTAGCGCAATTACAAATTTTTGATGGTGTTTCAAGAAGATTGTTCGTTCTTAGTCATCCACACCAGTTTTAACTTATTTTCTTTGATTGTGCTTCTTCTGGCATTTCAACATTTTATACTTTTCCACCCGTTCCCTTTTGTATGTAAGTACTTTTTTTTGCATTGTTTTAGCTATTTATTTATCTTATTGATTAATTTATTTGCTTATTTATTTTTATGTCTTTTCATAGTTTAATATTCTATATCTGTATGTTGTTCATTCTTTATTTATCTTATTGATTAATTTATTATGTCTTATTTATCGTTTAGTATTCTATATTTGTATATTTTTTTTCATTGATTAATTTATTTGCTAATTTATTTTTTATGTCTTATTTATAGTTTAGTATTCTACATTTGTACTTTGTTTATTTTTGGATTGCTATTATGTTTACTGCTCAATTTAACAGATTTACTAAACTCAGACGTAAGCGTGTGAAATTTCTTAACCACTTAAATTTTCTTCAAAATTGCAAGAAAAATAATGTTATTCCCAATTTTATTCAACTTAAATGTTCTGTTAGTAGCTCTGTTAGAGTTTCAAAAGCTATGGTTCGTTCACATTTTATTATTTTAAGAGCCTGTATTCAAGATGTTCGGCATACTCTCTCCAAAATTGAAGAAGAGATTTATGACCTTCATTTGTTCCTCAGTAAAAATCTTGACAATTTCTGTGATATTGAAAATAAAGGTTGGTCTTCTCTACTTACTTTCAAAACTGCTCATCAAAATAAGCTTGATAAAAAGTTTTCTTCGTTGTGCAATAAGCAAAATAAGTCTCAATTTTCATATAAGAACCTATCAAATGAGAACTTCATCGTTAATCTCTCCTCTCACATGTTAACTCCTGAGCAAAAAAGCATTTTAGATCTTGGTTTAAATTTTTCTGAGTCTTGCAAACCTTCTCTCACTAAATTGATTGCTCCTATTGAGTCTTCCTGTAAACATAGTAAAGTCACTCCTTTTCAAAAAGAAACTCTTCGTCACATCCTTGCTGATACTATTTCTTCTAATAATTCAAAATTTAAACCTAATCTTTCTCGTTCTCAAAATATCGCTCTGAATGAGCTTAAGTCCAATGATAATCTTATTATTACTAAAGCTGATAAAGGGGGTCAAATTGTTCTTATGGATAAAAAAGATTATTCTGATAAAGTCTATGCTCTCTTATCTGAAGGTCCTTATGTTGAAGTTAAAAAAGATCCTACTAATTCGCATCTTTCCACTCTCAGAAAAGCTGTTAAGAATTCTGTTATTTTAAATGACAATACTAAATATAGTGTTATTCCTTCTTCAGCCATTTGTGCTCGTTTTTATGCTTTGCCTAAAGTTCATAAAACCAATGTCCCTTTAAGACCTATCGTCTCTAATATTGGTACTGTTACTTATCCTCTTGCCAAATTTTTAACATCCATTTTTTCTCCGTTATGCATTTCTAATACTCATACGATAAAAAATTCTTATGATTTTGTTAGTAAATTAAAAAATATTAACCCATCCAATTGTTCTATGCTTTCTCTTGATGTCAAATCTTTATTTACGAATGTTCCAATTGAAGGTGCTCTTTCTTGCTTGGAAAAAAGGTTACGTGAATTTCATTTCTCTGATATTGAAGTCCAAGATTTTGTTAATTTAACCAAAATTTGCATCACTCAAACTACTTTTGAATTTGATAATAATTTTTTCAAACAATCAGATGGCTTAAGTATGGGTAATACTTTATCTCCAATTCTTTGTGATATTTATATGCATTATTTTGAGGAAAAATTATTAAATCTGGTTAATTTTAAATGTTGGATGCGTTATGTCGACGATACTTTTGTTTTAGTTGATAATCCTTTTGATATATCTACCATTCTTCATACTGTCAATTCTATCGACCCACATATTCAGTTTACTTTTGAATTAGAAAATTGTAATAAACTTCCTTTCCTTGATGTTTTAGTTACCAAATGCGATTCTTCTTTCATAACTTGTGTTTATAGAAAACCTTTTTCTGTTTCTAACCCACCTCATGCTCTCTCAAATCATCCTGTCAACCAAAAAATCGGTGTTTTTTACACGTATGTAAATCGTGCTCTCAAAATTTGTTCCGATTCTGTATCCCTTAAGGAAGAGCTTAATTACTTAAAAACCGTTGCTGTCAAAAGAGGTTTTAATCCTTCTGTTATCAATAATGCTGTGAAGAAATTCAATAGACCATCTAATAGTTCTACCCTTTCCAAATCTGTCAAAAACAAACCTGACAATTTGGTTGTCCTCCCCTTTTATCCTCCTTTATGTTTCAAGTTAGCTAAAGTTTTACGGCGTTTCAATTTTAACATTATCTTTAAACCTGTCAATAAATTCAAATTACCCTCCACTAAATCTCCTGTTCCTGATCTTCGTAAATGGGGAATTTATAAAGTTCCTTGTAATGGTTGTGATTTATCTTATATTAGTCAAACTGAAAGGAATCTCGAAATCCGCTTAAAAGAACACTCGCGTTATGTAATCAATCAAGAATTTTCTAAATCTTCTATTGCCAAGCACTCTTGGGATTCCGGCCATAGTTTTAATTTTCAAAATGCTAAAATTATCTCTAATGCCAATAGTATCTCTGAATTGGACTTTCTTGAAAATTTAGCTATTTATCTTAATCGTGATGTTATTGTTAATGATAAATCTGATTCCACAATGCTCTCTGCAGCTTGGAAAAACCTTTTCAGTACTACCATTTAATTTATTTTTGTATTATTATTAGTCTGTTTTTTTTTATTATATATTATTCATTTATTTATTCATTTTTAATTTCATGTATTTTTCCCCCTCCCATTTTTTGCCCCTCCTACTTTGTGTTCTTTTGTTTTGATTATTCTCTTCTGTGATAGGCTGTTGTCTCTTACTTTCCTATTGGCTGTTGATTTCTAACTTCCTATTGGCTGTTTCTTCAGCTTGTTTCCTTTCCCTTGTCTCTCATTTCAGTCTTGCCTCTACTTTCATAGTAGAAGGACGTCTTTTTTGCGCCTGACGAAGAAAGACTCAGATCTTTCGAAAGGCCTAGCGCATTTACAAATTTTTGATGGTGTTTCAAGAAGATTGTTTGTTCCTATTTTGTAATATGCTAAAATGTGCACTACTACAATTTCCAGTCTTAAACCTGGAAAGTGACCTAAAAAACCTTGCCATAGCAGTCTTTAAAAGTTCCCCAACTATCCGGATTTTTCATTAACCGGATTGGCTCGGTACCAACCTGTCTGGATAATCGGCGTTCTACTGTACTTCAAATAATATAGGAAAGAATTTTGTAAATTTTCATAATAACAAATGAAATCTTTGCTCACGTCGTCTTGTTTTCTTATATAAAACAAGAACGAAAAATCATTCTTCAGGTATCAATTATGAAACCTTTTCCAACATATTCAGGATGAGATTGACTTTAAGATATAAAAAAAAGAATGTAATTTAAACGCTAGAAATTTGCAAGTGTCCATAATTAAATTGTTAAAAAAATAAATAAATCTTTGATGAGTTTGTTTATAAAAATTAAGGATGCCATTACTGTTAATGACATAAAAATTAACACTGTTAAATGTATATATTTTATCGAAACCTTAACAGAATAACTTTCCTTCCTGTGAAATGGCTTTACAGCAATGAAAGTGCTTTTATTGCATTGCAATCTCGGCCAATGACACCATATGCACTTCTAACTAGTATCCGAATCTTGAAGCTTTTATCTCAATAATATTTTTGAGATCCATTATGTCGATTCCATGGCTTCAAACAAAGTTTGTCATTTAGACCCCCTTTTTTTAAAATTTAAAATGCCTACTTTTTTATTTGAATTTATAAATAGAGATTTTGTTTTTATCTAATGACAGAAAATCCTGCATTAAATAAAATAAAAATTACTACACAGAAATTCTGATATGTTGGTAGATACTAATAATAAAATTGGAGCTAAATTATGGCTTCAAATAAAGTTTGTCATTTAGACCCCCCTTTTTTAAAATTTAAAATGCCTACTTTTTTATTTGAATTTATAAATAGAGATTTTGTTTTTATCTAATGACAGAAAATCCTGCATTAAATAAAATAAAAATTACTACACAGAAATTCTGATATGTTGGTAGATACTAATAATAAAATTGGAGCTATATTGGCAAGACATCTGTCAACCTTTGAAGTTTTTTAAACAAGTCAAAAAACAATCCGAAGTAACAAAAATTATTGACCCATCTTTGGCAGTTTTTAAATAACCGTCGCTGTTTTTTAAAGTCATCCATCGAACGGTTGGACCACTGTTGGCACCTTGTTGGCAAATGGTTCATTGTCCAACAATATGAATAGGCGGACATTTATTACTGTAGAATATCATAGGTCAAAATTATCAAACATTGGTCCAACCATTTTGGGCTACTTAGGATGTTTTGAACTAGAAAATTAATGTAATAAAAGATTCTTGCGTTCAGTTTATTCACGATATTCACTTGATTTCATTTATTAAATAAATATTTTGGTTTAAAGTATATTTATTTGATTTGTAAGAAAACTTCTCAATTTAATTTGGTGCAAGATGATTGCTACGTAGGCAAATTCAACTAGGTGGGAAGCCTACCTAAAGGCTTCACACTAGTCCCACCATTATCTAAGTAGACAATATGGAAAACGCATAATACATTAGAAAACCGAAATTCAGAAATTATCACCAATAGTCGGGAAAATATCCGAGTTAGTTTCTTCAGTACTGTATATGATCTATAGATTTGTATATAGACAGCTTTGTATAACAAATTTAGTTCAGTTAAGAAACGCATTGCACACATAAAAATTCCGCTTTAGCAATTTCCCCCAGTAAAGACAAATATGAAATGTTATATGAGATCTTTTGTGAAGCCCTGATGATTATCTGTAAAATTAATACTAAGTAATATTTTTTAATTGCATTTAAAAACGAGTACCACAACTGAAATCGCACTTCTATCAACTATTGTTCATATATAGTTCTGTACCCGAATTATTTTGTGTGCCCCTGTAAACGAACGATGAATGCTTTGCACATCATATTCTGTGGTAAGCATCTTGTAACACACCTCAGCGATATATATCAAGACATTTGAAAAAGTGTAACATCATTAAAATACACCGCAAACGATTTTCTACCATAGATCGTTTCGTAACACTACCCCTGAATACTAGGACTGAGCGCTGTCATAAAAATGGCGACTGCCGAAGGCTGATTTTTTTGCTGACACAATTTGGCCGACCTAAAAGCACCGAACCCTAAAATTCAAAGGGTTAACTCTTTCAAGAAGTGCCCAATTAACATAGCTTTAATTTTCATTACCAGAAATTCTGTAAAATTTTTATTGACTTGTTCAATCGAATAATTCTACGATTCGATAATCCAAATATTACGCCTAAAATATACTGGTACTTTAAAAATAACAACTATGCGCTACCCATATGAACGTATATTATATAGGACATCCTTCCTGATTGGGTTAATAAATATAAAAGAAGAAAGCTTTCTTATGTACCGCTGAAGCATTATTCTTTCCTTAAGAGGTTTTATCATATCATTTTCCTGTAGATTCTATTCCATTTTTCTATATACTTTTATTCATTGTACCGAAGGGGAAAAAACGGACCTATTCGCTTTAATGAAAAATTATTTCAGGGCATAAAAATTGACATTATTTTATAACTTGTTTGCTACAATTGAAGATTTGTTTAATAATTTTATGACATACTCTTTAACCCTTTCCGGCACAGACAAATTTTGTTGAAAAATGAAATGCTCTGAACTGAAGTACACCAGACTTCCTTTTACTTAACACATTCACAACGGGAAACGCGAATTCTCCTTTTCATTCAAAAAACGTCATTGACTAAGGGCGTGGCATCTACCTTACACAAAATTCATTTATATCATGTTGTCCATATTTTTCTAGATTGTGAGACATTTTATATTAAATTCGTACATTGAAAGATATTTGCCGATGCATAAACTTCAGAAACCTATTTAGAACGCCAATTTACAAAATACTTTCCAAACAGAGAAGAACCTCTACTGTTTTAAAATTCAGATTTGATAAAAATTGCCCTTCGGCAATGTATTAACAGTTTCGTTCTGTTTTGACACAATGAACTAAAAATAGGGAGTAAACACCACTATTTTTTGTAAAAAATATTTGTGTTATTAAAAAAAAAGTTCCTGCTACCTTATTAGCCGAAAATTACAGTTCAAAATTATTGATATCCAAAAGCTTTTGATAACGAAGCAAGAAAACTCGTGTTGCCCGAGCGGTGTCCGGCTGAAACTGTAAAGTAGTTAAACGAGTTTGGCACGAACTAGACTATCGTCTGTATATTGTCCGTGGGACTGGAGGAACTACTGTAGAACATTTATAATGCAATAAAAGGAAAATGTGTGAGTTTTCTGTCATTTAAAACCCGGTCAGGTAAAGATATGTTTCAAAATGACTTAATTATAGTATTTTAAAATACCGTACATCATTTTGAATAACACTGTATATTATTTTACCTTTGTTTGGTGTATAGAGATTATAAAATAAATTATTATTTAAACTGTTGTAACATTATTCCAGTACAGATACGTGATGTTTTTTCAATGATTATGAAAAAGTAGCATGCACGCATTCATAAACTGAACATTATTATGACATAAAATTATTAAAAAAAACTTCAATTGTAGCAAACAAGTTATAAAATAATACAATGTCAACTTTTATGCCCTGAAATAATTTTTCATTTAAGCGAATAAGCCCGGTTTTTTTCCCTTCGGTACAATGAATAAAAATACAGTAAAACTCGGACATAACGCTCTTCCTGGGGACAGGCCTAGAAGAGCGTTAAAAGCGGGAAAGCGTTAAATGCGTGAGAAAGTTTTCGACATTTTAAAATTGAGAATATTAGATTATCGGCTTTAAATAATGCGGGGAATCATTTTCGTGTATTATTTAAAATAGAAACTCCACAGCATAGGTACAAAAACGTTTCCTTCATTTTAAATATTACAAATTTACATAGTGTTTACAAAGTGTATTATTATTTCAAATCAGAATAAGTAAAAGAAATGTCAACATTAAAAGCTACAAAATATATTTAACATTTTTAGTAGGAACCTTTATCCTTATATTAAAGATAAAATAAAATTATGAAAGAAACTAATAATAATATTTTGTTTAAAAAAAAATGTAACATTTGTATTCTTCAGCACCACTATGAGGACTATAAACTTTCACTTACTGTTTATTCTGTTTTAGAGAAAAACTCATCGAGTTTCGTCTGACGGATGGACGAACGACCATACAAAAGAGCGTTTCTGCTTTGCTTATATGTCTTAATATATCTTCATGTCAAGCGGCGGTATCTACTGAAGCAGTGTATAGGCGGATAGCGCTAAAAGCTTCCATTACTTCAGCTATCGTTGGGATGCGCTCTTGACCATCGCCATCAGCAACTTCATCAGGGTCCTCTTCTTCTGCGGTATCCTGTACAGTGTCCCCTATAATGTCGTCAATGCTCCTAACGTTGCTTGTGATAACGTCTTTATCAATGTTAAGATAGATCTGAAGGCTGTATGCGTTTTCTGCAAGATGCTCGCAAACAGCTTGCCAGTCGTCGTCGTCTATAGGATCCGACCCCCCTTCAGCTGCATCCATATTATAGTTGGCGTCTGTTATGAAGCCTGCTGTTTTAAAGCAATTTTGAATTATTTTAGGTTCGATTGCATCCGAAGCAGCGCTAAGGTAGTTCATGGCGTCGTGGAGAGATACAGAAGATCGACTACTTTTATTTTCCATTTCATGTAGAAATCGTTTCACTATACGTTTGCGATAATGTTGTTTTAAAACCTGTATGATTCCTTGATCCATCGGTTGAAGTACGCTTGTGGTGTTTGCAGTTAAAAATTCCAGAGAGACGTTTGTAATATTTGGTATTTCTTGGGGATGCGCTGCGCAATTGACTACGAATAGTATGACATGCCTATTTTGCTTCCGCATCTCGACATCGAAATCAGAAACATATTTAATGAACTGGGGGCCCGTCATCCAAGCCTTACGTTGATGTGCATAGTCACAGGGCAGTCGTTTGATGTTCTTGAAACAGCGAGGTTTGGCCGATTTTCCAATCACTAGAGGCTTGCGTTTGTCGATCCCATCGGCGTTGGAACAAACAAGCCCAGTTACACGTTTTTTACTGAGCTTCCCTCCATGGCACTGCTCATCTTTTAACGTTAAGGATTTATCAGGTATCGCTTTAAAAAATAAGCCAAATTCGTCGGCGTTATAAATATCACAACTGGCATAGTTTTTGATAAGCTTTGGAAGATTGTTCTTTTTCCAAAATTCTGCATTTTCTGTGTTCACGGCAGCGGATTCTCCGCAAATTTTCTTGTACACAATGCCGTGGCGGGTTCGAAATCGGTCTAACCACCCATTAGATGGAGTAAAATCTTCAATTCTTAGCTTTTGAGCTACTTCTGCAGCTTTTTCTTTAACCATAGATCCGCTGACAGGTATGTTACAGTGTCTTGATTCAAGAAACCACTCGTACATAACTTTTTCTAAGTCTTCATATTTTTCCTGTTTTCACTCTCTTTTTCTTTGAGCCACCGATAGCAGCATTTTTTTTTCAATATCTTTTCTGTTTTAAAGAAGAGTCTGAAGAGACGACGGTGCGATATTCATAGATAACGCAAAATATTTTTGGTTCACAATAGGGGATTTTTTGTCATAATTTTTTAGAATTTCTAATTTTTTTGAAATTGTCAGCGTCTTTCTTTTCATACTCTTAGCTTCCATGTTTCTCCTAATTGGAGTCGCCAGCGATACTGCTTACAGCTTACTTACGTGTAAATGAAAAAAGCGGGAACAGTTTGTGTGAAGTAAGAGACAGACAGGTGCTACTGAGATGGACGGAATAAATTCTTTTATTCTCTGATCCAATGAGAAAAAAAGCAGAGCTGGCTGATTTTTTTTTTTTTTTACATAGTCTTTGGGCGTTGGCTGGCTGCCAATTCCACGTATCCCCACTTTCTCTGTGTGTGTGTGTACGGGCGAGAAAATGAAAACGTCGGATGCAAACCAAAGCACCAAAGCGTAATATCCGGGATTTCTTTGTTCAAAGGACCAATAAAAAGCGCGTTAAAAACGGGAAAGCGTTAAAAGCGGGGAACGTTAAACGCAATGAATTTTTACGTTGTTCTTATGGTATGGTTTAAGGGATCGGGACAAATGAGTGTAAAAGGCGGGAAAGCGTTTTAAGCGGTGAACGTTATATCCGAGTTTTACTGTATATAGAAAAATGGAACAGAATCTACAGAAAAATTATATGATAAAACCTCTTAAGGAAAGAATAATGCTTCAGCAGTACATAAGAAAACTTTCTTCTTGTATATTTATTAATTAACCCAATCAGGAAGGATGTCATATATAATATGCGTTCCATATGGGTAACGTATGGTTTATTATATTTTATGTACCAGTATATTTTAGGCGTACTATTTGGCTTATCGAATCGTAGAATCATTCGATCGAACAACTCATTAAAATTTTACAGAATTTCTGGTAATGAAAATTAAAGCTATGTTAATTGGGCACGTCTTGATAGAATTAACCCATTGACTTTTACGGGTCGGGACGTTTTTTTAAAATTCTTTTAGTTCAACTTTTTGAAAAAAAAATCGCTGCTTACACTTATACTATAATATTTTAATATAAATCTACCACAAAGGGGAAAAAATGCACATTGTCGCGTGAATGAATATAAAAATAGCCACCAGATCTGGTCTGCAATGAAAGGATTAAACCCTTAACAGCCGCATTAAATTAAAAAAAAATTCAAATTGCTCATTGGCACCACTTTTTTGAAAAAAAAAATATTCACCTTATTTAATGACAAGTAAAAATGATACCATTATAAAGTCAATTATACTATTTAATAAAACTGGTGGGAATCTAACAATCTGAATAAAGACACAGCCCGTGAATATCACGGGAGCGAGAATTAAGGGTTTAATAATGAAACCAAGGGATACAAACAGGGCTATCCGAATTACGGAACATACTCCCCAGAGTTTGTCCGAATAATAACCATTGTCTATATCGTCAGTACCATCTCAAACTATCCAATATAAAACAGTATTGCCAGTGGGCTACAATTGTTGAAATTCAGATTTCTTGATTGGCACCACTTTTTTAAAATAATAAAACTCGCCTTATTCAATGGCATATTAATTAAAACGAAAACAAGGGGAATTTTACATTTCAGAAAAGTGGTGCCAATCAAGAAATCTTAATTTTTAAAAAGTAGTTTACTGGCAACACTTTTTTCACATTGGATAGTTTGATGGTACCCACGATATATAGTGTGACAATGCCTAGACTAGGGCTTGATTGCTAGCGAAGCAAAATTCCAACAGTAAATTTTAATACATTTTTTTGTTTGTTTAAACATTTTTTTGTGCAGAATTTCTGTTAAAAAGAAAGGAAATTTTTCTATTCGTTCTTTATTGGTGAAAGTTGCCCCCCACCGTTAATCAGCCCCTGGCCTAGATTAAGCTATTTAACATTCCATCGGAAGAAGTTTAATACATCGATCACTGAGGAGGCTTCGAGGTTATTTTGTCTTCGCTGCTCGAAGCCTATATTTACCACGGAAATACATAGTCCGGTTACAGAAGAATGTTGCACATAGGGATTCAGTTTGTATTAGACCTTTAGTTTCGCATACCGCAAATCGAATTTCAAAATTTGGGCTATGTTGTTACCTATTTCACTGTTTCATCTATATTTGATAAGTTACCTTGTAATTAATCAAGCCATTTTCAAAAACTTGTGTTCAAAAACTTGTGTTTTATTGCCAGATTGAAGTAGATACACAGAAAGCTTCGCCTACTTTCGACTTGTTGATCTTCAGTTAAAGGACTATGCTGCGAAATTTATAAATTTTAGCGCATGAAAAAATGTTATATAAGAATAAGCAGAAGAGAAAAAAAAATCCTCATTGGCAGATTTGATTTACGCGCCAACCTAGATAAGATAAATAATTTATAAAAAATCTTTCAACATTTTTTTTTTTAATCTTTCGTGTGTGATTCCTTCTTCATAAGAAAATATTTATTCGCTTTTTTCTGGTAAATTAATAACAGAAATTTGCGATTAAATAGAACAACGATTACTATTCGTAAATGATATATTTACATATTAGAAGGTTTAGTAATTATGTAGTGACACAGCACAATTACACTACAAAAATGTTTTATTTTCGTCACCTGATCGTTTTTATAAAATAACGCAGGGTTGCCACATACCACTATTTTTATATTATACTCGCGCCACTATTTCTAAATTATATTCTTGGAAGTATTTTTTTTATTATTGTTGCATGGGTGTGAGGCAAAATGTTTTTCTGATTATAGATGGGCGAGTAGCAAAAACAAAAATATTCCCCTTTGACGAACTTGTATTACATAAAATAATGCATCAAATGAAATAAAATAACTTTATGTAATAATAGAACGACGTCTTCGATTTTCCGAAATAATACTTTCCTTAAATAAAGGTGATAGTGTACTTTTATTACTGTGCAATCGATATAAAATTACGGGGGGGAAATGTAATAAAATTTTCTATTTCAGGGGGTCCGGGACACATTTTAAAATAATTTTTATTTATTGAGTTAAAATTCTGAATTTTTTTATGATGGTTAACCTTATTACTTGTAAACAAAATCACATGATAAAACTTCTCAGAATTTTATTTTTTTAATTTAAATTTAAAATTTATTCAAAAAGTGGGGTAATATAAAATCGTTATAACTCGGAATATTATTTATAGAATTTCAATTTTTTTTCCATTTAAATAAACAGAAATATATAAGTTTTAATTTTGATTCAGCATTGTTTTAAATATTAATTTATAAAAAATAAAAAATATTTAACAAAAAAAAAAAAAAAAAAAAAAAAAAAAAAGTGGTGCAACTTAAAAAAAAAATCATATTTTCAAAAGTAAATATTTTTTTCAAATATGCTGAATCAAAATTAAAGTAATATAACTGAAAAAGACATGTCCCAAGTTTGAACACTATATCTTTAACAGTTCTCGAGTTATAAGAATTTAAATATGAGAAATGGTGAAAAAACCTATCATGAAGAAAAATGCATTTTTACAAGAAGTCGTTTCCATGACAGCCATTGCTTGAAAGCAAGATTTTGAAAACAAACCAAAACGAAAAAATTAATATTGTTCTAATTCAGATAGAAACATGATTTAAATGTCATTTTAAGCAGGAAAAAACAGAGAATTTTTTTAATGAAATAAAATGTTTTTTCAAAATTTGAAGATTTTTGTGTCCCGGACCCCCTTAAGTTATTTTGAATGTTTTCATATTGAATGAGAGAACGTCTGCATTACGCATTTTGCATATAGAAATCCATTAGAGATTTTCTTCTAAACTGTAGAAAAATTTCTTTAAGAAAAATGGATAGAATAAGAAAAAGAAACGGAGTAAAAAGCACTCTAACAATAAAAATCTCTCATTTCGATCAAGAAATATGTAATGCTTCAAATAAAATAAAATAAATTAAAAAAATAATAGCATGTGACCATCTATTTTCTGAAATAATACAAAGGTGAGAGCTTACTTTTATTCCAGTGCAACAAGTAAAATTTTACAGAGAAAAATATAACAAACGTACCACTTTAAATCTAACTTAGAAAGCAACACATTAAAAAAGAGAATTGTTTATGCTATGTATGAAGAAATCGATTAAAAATAATTAAAAAAATAAGTGGTTTTTTTTTATTTATGAATGTAATGAGAAAAGTAATATAGTGAAATGCACTAACAAATATCTCATTTCGATTAATAAAAAATATAATATTTCAAATAAAATAAAATAATTTGCAAAATAACACTGTGTAATCTACTATCAAGAGAATATCTGGAAAGTTCTCAAGGGGGGAGATTTTAAAAATTTAGAAACTCCAATCTGATACGCGTGTCGGGGCTAATTTTTTTCACTGCGTGTCGTCTTACTTCTATTTTTCGCTTTGGGTCCGGTTGATTTCTATTTTTTGCTGCTGTTCGGGTTAACTTATAATTTTTTTCTGTAGGTTGCGTTTGGGTCCGTACTTTTTACTGCGGGTCGAGTTTGGGTCCGGTTGACTTCTACTTTTCTCCTGCGGATCGGAATGACTCCTACTTTTTAGATGCGCTTAGCGCATTTGGTTTGGGGCAGACTGACATACTTTATTCCGGGTTTGGGTCAGTTTCAGATTGGGTTTTCACTCTTGCGAACAGGGCCCTCGCTAATGGGAGAGCCTCCCCCCAAAACGTTTGCGGATGCTGTTACCATAGCTGCCAACTTCTTACGCTTTTTTGTAAAACAAAAATTTAATAGAAATTTTTTGCTTGTTTAATCGACTGATTGCGATGATTTAAGAAGGCAAAATTTGCTATTAAATTTTTGTGGTACAAAAAAGTGTAAGTGTTGGCAGCTATGTGTTACACTTGGCAAGTTTACGAACTTAGTTGGCCAACTTGTTTAAAACTTTAATAAAAAACTATAAAACACTTTCTATTTCTCATAGATTTGGCAAAAGTTACAAATCTAATTGGAAATATTATTAACCCTTTGCACTCCGCGTCATTTTGACTGTGGGCTACCAGCAACTCCGCGTCATTACACAAAAATTTTATTCGGTCGGCACCACTTTTTAAAAAGAAGTTTCCTTCAAGTACACAATTTCAAAAATGCTTTGATTAAATAAGGCAAATTTTATTTTCCTTTATTACTGGTGCCGAAAACGAATTTTTCAAGGAAAGATGATGTCGCCGCAGCGGCGACGACGGGGTTTTTCACTTACTGTGCCATGTTGCCGCAGCGGCGACAACGGAGTACAAAATGTTAAGCTTTTTACAAATAAAAAGTATATTATATTTTCTAATTGTGGTAACTTGGTAAAATTATAAAACTAGTTGGCAAACGTTAAGAACGTTTTATTTTTTCTTCTCAATCAGTTGGCAAATACTGAAATTTGACTTGGATTTTAAGGTCCTGCCTCCACCAAAAAAAATCTTAGCGATGGCCCGGCTTGTGAGAAGGTTTCGGGTTAACCCGAATTTAAAAAAGAAAGTCTAAATATTTTTGAAGATAAAAACTATATACAGTATATAGATGTACATACACTACATACAGTATATATACATACCTATAGAACGGACAAGCCATACTGTGTGTCCTAAAATGGACTGACTAATTTTAAAATTCAGTAACTTGCAAATGGTGACAGCAATTAAGTCTTACAGGAGGGTTATGTAAGATGTTGGGAGATTTTTTTACTACGATTCTTGATTTTACATTACAATAGCAGTGATGGATGGCACTGAAAACAGTAGTCGTTAAACCGGGGCCCAATTTCTGGCATTTCTCCTCAGGGCACCGATTTAGTGCCTATTGCTTGCAGTGCCATATATCGTTGCTATTTTAAACTAAAATCAAGAATCGCAATAAAAAAAAAATTCTTGTTCAAGGATTATTCTCAGTAAAAAAAAAAAAAAAAAAAAAAAATTCTGAAATTCAAAGCAAATTTTCGGAAAGGCTACAGAAGAGGGGGGGGGGGGGATTCCCTCCTGGCACTAATTATTTTTGTTGCAGGTCGGGTTAGCAGTTTGTGATTCCAGTCGATTTCAAGTTGGAAATAGATTCCTGCAAGCTAAGTTTGAGTTAAGCCGTTTTCTTCAAAAGTTAGTTAAGTATATTATTTCAGATTAAAAACTATGCATATAATAATAAACATAGATGTATGTATATGTGTCGTTTTCTAAAGAGACCACTGTATTTTTTCCTTGACTCTTTGATGAAATTCGCATTTCTTCGACGACTCATTAACGAATTCGCGTTTTTTCCGCAACCCTTTGATAAAATTCGCATGTTTTCGCAGCCCTTTGATAAAATTCGCATTTTCCGCAGCTGTTTGGCATTTATTCCACGACCCTTTAACGAAATTTGCGTTTCTGCCGAAACCCTTTGACGAAATTAGTGTAATTTTTCAGCCCTTTGATAAAACTCGTGTTTTTTTCTCGCGACCCTTTAACAAAATTCGCGTTTTACTGCGATCCTTTGACGAAATTTGCGTTTTTTAACACGTTCACGCCGGCGCGGTGGGTCACACTCGACTGTCTCAGAGCTGCCAAGTCTCCGGCTTTTTGGATACCAGTATTTTAATAAAGAAAATGTTGTTTTATTTAATTAGAACAATTGGGCGATTTAAAGGAACAACATTTTCTCTAAAATAACAGTGGTGTGCAAAAAGCCGGAGACTTGACAACTCTGAGACAGTCGAGTGTGACCCAACGCGCCGGCGTGAACGTGTTTCTTTTTAAAAAAATTCTCTTTTTTTTCAACGATTCTTTAAAGTAATGCGCGTTTCCTCAGAGATACTTTGACGAAATTTGCGTTTTTTTCGCGACCCTTTGACGAAATTCGCGATTCTTTGATAAAATTTTCATTTTTTTTCAATGCTTTCACGATGGGCTTTGAGGAAATTCGTGTTTTACATGAACATATGAAGCAATTCGCGTTTATTCAGCGCCCCTTTGACGGAATTCGCGTTTTTTCCGCGGCCCTTTGACCAAATTCGCGTCTTTTTCCGCGGCCCTTTGGCGAGTTATTTTCTGCGAACGAAATAGATTTTTTAAGGCGACCATTTGCCAAAGTTCGCGATTATTTTTATATCCAAATTTTCGGATTGATTAATGTTTTAAATTTTCGGAACCAAATGCCTTAAACCTCTCGCTGCGCATTTGTTTTTGTTTTTTTAAATCATATAGGTTACAAAATTGAGCATTTACATATTTAAAATCTGCATATATTTTAGAGTTAAAATATGTCCAAGATCTTTGTTAAAGAGTTTTATTTTATTTTATTATTATTATTATTATTATTTTTTGATAGAATTAGATCATTAAAAAAATAAATATTTGCTGCGGAAATTGCGGGTAGCACAAATTTTGCTACTTTTACGTTGTCCGTGGAAATCGCGGGATGCGCAGCGAGAGGGTTAAATTTTCGAAAAATTCAGAACAGAATAACCTCTGCTCCTGTCATCTTACATGACCCTCCTGCATTTTTTCAAATAGCTGTCACCATTTGCAAGTTACTGAATTTAAAATTCAGTCAGTCCATTTTAGGACACTGGGTATATTCAATAAGGTATGGGATGATGGCTGAAAAAAAAATTAAAGCTGGCTACGATATGTCAGTTAGAGGTTTTACCCTGGCTGAAATTTTCAGGCCTAAGCCCAGGTCCAACCCACACTCACAAAAAAAAATTGGCACTACTCGGTATAAATTATAAAAAATCGACTTCAACCTAGCCTGCATTTTGCAATTAAAATTATTCATAAAGTGCACTTAGGCTCATATTTTATTTTCCGATTATGTTCGAAATTCATGACTACAGAAAAACAATAATATTAATGTTTAGGTAATTATGTATATAAACACTACGTTAAAATATGACTTAGACAATTACGTTCAAATGAAAATCCAGTAAGAAAATCAGTAGAAGTAAAAAAACGGACGATAAAAAAAATCATAATTTTAAAGCTCTACAAAGAAAACAAAAAGCAGATTTCTAAAAATGCATCTTTGTAACTTATCAAATCTAATTAGATTTCTAAAGATTTCACGAAACAAATGTACAACATAAATATAATTTAGAGGAGTGCACGGGGCGCGATCGGGTCAATAATCCTTATCATACGGGCTCACATAGACCGAACATTTAGCTTTTATTAGCGGGCCACTAGCGGGCCAAGCCCCGGCCTTGAAATTTTGGCCAGTGCAGACCTCTAGGAAGAATGAAATCCAGGCCACCTCGACTCGGAAGATAAGGAAGTCTGGCCCGACCCGAATCTTCAGAAAAATGTAAGATTAGGGCACGGCCCGGCTCTAAAAGAGAGAAGACCTCACAAACCCGAGTTTCGTGGATTTAAACTGTGGTCTCGAGCTTCCCCCAAAGTCACTTCCCGTGAGGATGATTAATGTCCATTTGGAAACCCTTTATTAGTCCAAGGGGAGGGGCCGATCGCCGCCTTCTCTCCCCTTAAATCCGCCATTGTCTTCTATTTTCTGAAATAATACTACACTTAAACAAATGTGACGGGGTACTTTTCTCCCGGCGCAATGTCTAAAAAGTTATGGAGGAATAATAGGGAGTAGCCGAATTTGGACCACTTCGCTTATTTTGAGGTGTAACTCAATTAATTCCTGGAATCTCTGCAAAACATCACTACACGGGGTCAATCTATAGATCGACTAACTAAATTAGTCTTTACAAACTTGCCAACGTTCAACGAAACTTCCGTAAAATGTGAGTTAAGTTGACCCAGATTATACGCGTTACTAACCAGAAAATTTATTTGATGTATCTTTCTACATTTAAAATCATGTTACTCTATGAAATATTTTTGAATTAATTTCTGTAGAAATTTTCTGGTTCGAAACGTGTTTAATCTGGGTCAATATAACTCACATTTTACGGTAGTTTAACACGCTCACGCCGGCGCGGTGGGTCACACTCGACTGTCTCAGAACTGCCAAGTCTCCGGCTTTTTGGATACCAGAATTTTAATACAGAAAATGTTGTTTTATATAATTTTAACAATTGGGCGATTTAAAGGAACAACATTTTCTCTAAAATGACAGTGGTGTGCATAAAGCCGGAGATTCGACAACTCTGAGACAGTCGAGTGTGACCCACCGCGCCGGAGTGAACGTGTTAAGGGAAAGTTGGCAAGTATGTCTTTAGATAAATTTCTTTTTGAAAATCCTAAATTGTATTTTAACTTTAAAAAATTGTCAAAAGTATCCAAATTCAGCCACTGGTCGCCTAAGTTGAACCCCCCAGTCTCATAAATTGGACCAAACATTATCAAGTTGTTAAAATGACTAAGGGAATATAATTAATTTTATTAAAAGCAAAGTTTGTGATCAATGAAACAATCAAACAAAATGACAACAATGCAATATAATGAAATTAAATATCTGAAAATAAGAGTAATTGTTATCAAAATGTATTCAAAATATAAATCAAAGTTATCCGCAATTAAGAATAGAAATTATGGAACTAAGTGCCAGTTACTTGAATACTATCATGTAAAGAATGATGCAAAGCTTACACATGAATTTCGTTTATTCACTTTTTATTCCAGCGACACAATACAAAACCGTATTTTACAATATGAACCCTGAAACATTTCTGCTATTTTATTTATCTTACAAATTACGCAAAACCAATCATTACTATCTAGATTGTTCTTTTTAGTTTCTGAATTATTAGACATTTTTTTTTGCAACAGAAGTTTTCTTTACGTTATGTTTGTAGTTCTTCCCTTCCATCATTTTATTTCCAAATGCATTACGCCTATTTTTTAAAACTTGATGTTCCAATCGCTTTTGCTCTGTAAGAGCTGCCTTTTTTCCCATTTTTTTTTAAATTTCAAGTTTACTTTACATGACGAAAATGTTAACACAACTGTTTTTTGGCTCCCTCTGATTTAATTGAATTTAGCAAGGTAGGTAGCATTTGTAATGATTTTTGGGGTTTTTGGGGGGATATGTAGCCGAAGTCCCCTTGCAGGTCAATTTCTTCACAGCTTACTCTCTCCATTACGTTTCCTATATCTTTGATAGCAAAAGCTGTCAAAGATAGTTCAGTTTTATTGTTTGGTGTATTTCTGCCAGACAGTTTGTCTAGGTTGTTTTCAACATTTTCAACATTATATTTAAAAAGTGTTTCAAAAATAAGCTCTATTGAAAAAAAACACGCTACGATTAATCAAATGCAAAACACTACCTATTCAAACAGTGTTGAATTCATACAACGCGTACCGCCCTCGAAATTCATTACTTACTTTTAAAGTTTATGATCGTATATCTGGTCCAATTTAAGCAACTTAAATTGGCCCAATTAAGACAACTGCATCATTTTTTAAAACAGATAATCTCAAGACCAAGAACAAAGACTAGATCAAAGAAATCCGCTGGAAAAATATGCGCATTAAACCGATGAATTTAGATATGTATATGAAAACATAACTACTTACCTTAGTTTTAAAATATTGACTTACGTTTAGTAGGAAACAATTAGATCAAAACAGCTACCTTTAGTTTTTTTTAAAATTGCATAGCTGCCAACTTGTACGGATTTTTCTACCACTGAAATTGAATAGAAAAATTTGCCTAATTCAATCGCCGAATTGCAGCGAATTTTGATAATTAAATAAGACAGAAATTTCTGTTAAATTTTAGTGGTAGCAAAAATCCGTACAAGTTGGCAGCTATGAAATTGTCTGAAAACAGCACGTTGTAAGCGGGTGCTTCATCTAATTATAAATGACGTCATTCTGATGAGTAGGATTTCAGTATGAGATGGCGTCTCTATCTGTAATTAAAGACAGAATGGCAACGGTCTATTTAAAGTGGCGGTCCAAATATGGCTACTCTCCCCTATAACAAAATTATCCATTCGAGAATCAGTTAAATATTTTCACATTTAATAATAGAACTTCTCCATTATGTGTTTATAAACATAATGCAGAAAGAAAAGAGAAATCCATTAGAAATTGAAAAACATGCAATTAAAAAAATCTTTTATTGTTATTTTTGAAATATGAATACAATAAGAAAAGGTAATGTAGTAAAATGCACTACCAAAGTCTCCCTTCGATTAATAAAACATATAATGTTCCAAATAAAATAAAATAACTAGAAAACGGGAATTCTGCTTTTCTCAGAATTTAGTGTCGTCCCCGATGAAGAAAAAATATAGATGTAGTAAGTACAAAACATATTTCAATTTTAAGACTTAAAGTACATGCTTTTATTTTATATCAACTGACGTCGTTCGCGTCTACATTTACCATTCAGTCTTAACCTTTATGTCAATGACCAAAATTTGCCCTTGTGTCCAATGACCGGGGTACCCGGGTACCTACTGCAGTTTTAACATACGCTAGCCATAAAACACCCCTATTTCATACAGTGTAACTGCTTACCTTTAGAGAAGAGGAATTTGGCGCATTTTTATAAATTTTAATTACAGTAGAACCCCGCTAATCCGAACTAATTGGGGCCGGTGCCTGTTCGGATTAGCCGGAATTTCGATAAAAATAGAAAAGAAAAAGATGTGTTCTAAAAAAATGCAAGTTATAAGTACTCAGTAGTAGAGTAAACATGCTCTACTCCGGCATATTAAGGTCCGGCATGCTGGGTAATATGGATGAACTGTCGGAAAAAATATTATTCCCTTTTTAATCACTCCTGATGTTTATAATAATCCAATGGAACTTCAGGATGAGGAATTGCATAACAACATATTACAATCGGTTCAAAATCGCGAATCTGCAAATAGCTCAGTCGCCACGTCGACGAGGGGTATGAAAAACAAATTCTGTATATAATTTTCGAAATCAAACTGTTGAATGGAAAAATAAACTTTTACCATCCGAATTAAAAAGTTTTTGCATTTTAGAAAATAATTTTATAGTACTGACAAACAAACTGATATTCTAGATTTTTTAAAGATGGTTTTCTGCCAGCAGGCCTACAGTGCATGTTTTCATTTTATATTTGTGTACATATGTTGCACTTTTACTTTATTGAGTATTTTGTTAATTCTATTTAAGATGTTTAAAGAAAAAAAACATGCTTTACTGCCATTTTTTGTTTAATTCTAACATCTATACGTTTTTCCAGACATTTATCCCTTAACCCGGCAGGATGCGCGTCGTGAAATGTAGCACGAGAACAGGCATGGGGTGTCAGCAAACCCCAAATATATTAAATGGCATAAATACGAAAAAAACTTTAGAATTCTCTCTGTTTGTGAAATTCATGATAATTACAGTCTTTCTCGTGAAAAATGATAGCTGAAATGTTAAATTATCGTTAATTAAAAAAAACTATAAATTAAAAGCACTCACCGACAGCAAGCGAATATTTTAGGGCGTGGGGTGTATCAAAACACCCCGCGCCCATCCTGCCGGGTTAAATAAAATCGGTTCAGATTAACCGGAATTTCGGATATGTGGGATTCTACTGTACTTCAGGTGTCAACAATTCAAACAAAGATCACACATTAGAAATGTGGAAAACTTATATCCGTTTTATTGAGCAAGTATGAGTGTAGACCGATCCTTGAAAATTCTTAGATTTATTCGTCTTGACAACCGGAATACACGAGTGGAATGTCTTCAAAATATTAAAACAGCAGCAATTCGTGTTTTATGGACTATTGAAAAAATACATATCGACGGATGAGTAAATGGTTGATGAGCAGTTATTTCCGCTTTGAGGAATAAAAAGATTCCCCCAATATATTCCGTCTAAACCTGCTAAATATGGGATCAAAATGTGGTGAGTATGTGATGCAAATAATTATTAACCTCTTAACGGCCAAATATGCACCTGAAAAACAGGTATAGACCGTGAAATAAAGCAAGATGAAATAGTTGTGAAACACTTCGCCTCTCTGTTCAAGAATTCTGGACAAAACATCACCATGGTTAACTTTTTTTCTTCCTTTTCTTTGGCCAATCATTTATTATAATGGAATCTCACAATGGTTTACACTTTGAAAAGAAACAAACCTTATATTTCCCAAGAAATAAGGCCATGTAAATCGCGCACGTTTTAGCCACAGAATTTGGATTTAATGATGAGATAAGTATTTGTTCGTATGTTCCGAAAAGGAACAAATCTGCCATTCTAATACCTACTATGTATCATGATAAAACCATCGCAGGACCGAATGATAAACTCGAAATGATTCAGTTTTATAAGGAAACGAAATATGGAGTTGATATATTGTATAAATTAGTGGGGCAATTTACAACACATAGGCGTACAACCACATGACCACTTGCATTATGTTTCTATAATGTGGATATAGAAGCACTTGCTATTTACATTATACATACTGCAAATAATGATATGGTTATAAATAAAACAGACAATCGTCATCTGTTATTACGGGAATTACGTGAGATGTTGAAGCTTCCAGCAATTCAAGATCAATCGCAAAATGCACAAAATATGAGACTTTTTCGACCAACTCCGGAATTGAAAGTAAACTAAAAAAACTCTTTGACCGTATTTGAAGCTGCCAAACGTTCAGAACCTAATCCAGAAAGCTTAAGGCTAGATGAAACAAGAAGGATAAAAGCAGTTTGTGTTAGATGTGCTTGTTAGAAACTCAAAATCGGCGCAGAAAAACTAGAAATGCATGTAAACAATGTGGAAAGACAGTATGTGATGTACATTCCTATACCTTTTGCTATTGTACAGCTTGTCCACAAAATTTCACGTAAATGAAATATTTTTTACCTTAGCAAAATATGTTTAACTATTTATTTCTTATTAAATTGAAGTTTTATTGATCTAAAATTAAATAATCTCTTAATTTCTGTATTTTTCCACAGGAAATTGGAATGGATACCCGGGTACCTTGGTCATTGATGACAGGTATACAAATGTTTAATGTCCCGAAAAAGTAATAAAAAAAATCCAAAATTTAAAGTGATTATACTAATCGACATTGAATACTACAAATAATGGTGATCTAATTTGATTTTAGTTTCTTTTGATATTAACACCCTGAAAACGGGACGAAAAGAGAAAAAAGGTACCCAGGTACCCGGTCATTGACATAAGGGTTAAACAACATCATAGAAAAGTATGCACATGACGTCACTATCACGGAATGCACAAATCTAGCAAAAAGCGATGTCGTCATTCAAAAAACTCGACAAAAAATCGGGTAGCTAATGATTCATATTCTTCCATATGTTTGTAACATTAATATGGATTCTGTAAATTAAATACAGTTCATAATAGTTCCATGTTTCACTACAAATTATTCATTTACATATTTTTTTTAAATTCGGAAAAGGAATTATAAAATGACCTTCCTTCACCTTATTGATGGGAATTAAGAAAACGCGGAGAAAATAGATCCCACAAATATTCTTTAAAATAAATTTCTATAGCAGATGATATTCTAGGCGTATCACATATTTTAATTAATTTTTTTGCAGTTGTTGTAAGAAAATGGAAAGAAAAAGATATTGTAATCTACTATTTTCATGTACTTTCTAAAGAAATGGCGTACACCACCATTACATAAATGGCATTAAAAACTACAAAATTAATATCTCCGTATATAAGAATATGAATACATGCGCAGAGAAGTGTTTTAAAAAAACATATGATTATTATCCCATTTTTAGAATAAAGAACATGTGGAAATGTTTCACAATCAGTAAAATAACAAAACAGAAAGAAAATTACATTATCTCACCTTCTGTGTTCTGAAATGTCTTTTAGCGACCGAAAAAGTAGTTTATCTCTATCGTGATGCAGTTGATAAAAATAATATTACAAGAAGAATGTAATAAAGTATGTCTCACAAGAATGACAAAAATGTTTTGGCACTTCAGAAGAAATATTTCGAATTGTACATTTTTATTGCCAAAGAATCCATTTGGAAAATAAATAAAAATTTCAATAAGAAATACTCATTTTGGTGCATAGGTAAGAACATGAACAGGAACACACACACAGAAAAGTATTTAAAATAACAGTATGCTCACTATACAAGTTTTAGAATAAAGAACATGTAGAACATTTTGAAATCTGTAAAATAATTATTACTGAATTAAAATATTATTACTGAATTAAAATATTATTACTAAATTAAAATATTATTACTGAATAGTCAAATCAATTTTCACATTTTTTTTTCATTTCAAATACCATGATATTATAAAAGCAAAAAATAATTCTATTTTTTCTTTTGAGTTAAAGTAGGTTTTATTTTTATAACTTTTATTTTTTGTATTACAAACAATTAAAATATGTAAATAATTTTAACGTTCATGCCGGTCTTTACGTAACCTGTTTTAGCCCGGTTTGCCTAACGTTTTAATGCCGGTAGTAAATCGAAATTTTTTAATTAAAATAATGCAAATCTGATAAATCCGTCAAACACAGGAAATACATGAAAAGAAATAGAAATGGATTTTTTTTTATTGTTATTCAAAAATTTCGATTTCATACCAGAAAATTTCAAAGAAGATTTTTTCCCTTAGGTTGTCATGAAATGTCTGCCTTAAATAAAGAAAAGAATACCATAGGAATTTTCTGGTATGAATTAGAAATTTTGAAATAGAAAGGGCCAAATTGGCCCCCTGATGTTTGTACCTCAACGCGTCACTTGCGACCATACATTCCTCTACAATAAATGATTGTTACAGTGTCCTGTACCAACCCTTAAAGATTGTACTATGAATTTAGAATCACCCTGTATACTATCATTACTACATTAACCCCTTGAAGGGCAAGCAATTGCGTTTGTGTAATACTGAATTCTCACCGGAAATTTAGAAGAAAATTATTTCACAATATTGAAAAGCAATTTTACGGCTTTTCCCACCAAAGTTAGAAAAGTAAAATTTCATAAAATTTTTCTAGTGCAAAACTTCATTAATAGTACGTGGGATATATTTTATTCCACCACCCCTCAATGGTTTAAGATAATAATAAAACTAATTGTTTGAGAATATTCTAAAATTCATACCAGAAAAATGTCCAGAGAAACTCCAGTGTTGATCTGAACCGAGCACGTATTGCGGATACACAGGTAGACCCTGGTCGTCATACTCTGGACCATTGTATATTGCTTATACTACCAAGCTCCTATAAAACTAGAACTCGGTGTTCTTGACAGAGGCACCATAGGTAACATCGAATGGTAATACGCAGAATGATTAAAATATTATCACCAATCGACTCTATCAGAAAACTGGTGTGGTTGTAATTTATTTTTTAAGACCATTATTTACAATTTTATGATATTCTTTTCCAAAATTTAGACGTTAAGCTTTTGTTTACGGGCGGAAACTGGAGACTATTTTTATAGTCATTCACACTGAAATTTACACAAAAATGTCCTTTGAGGTAGGTAATCCTGCAAAATATGGCTGAGGTTTTATTTTTTTTTCAAATGGTACGAATAGATGAACATATAATCGCAGGGACATATATGTCTTGACCCGTAGTCAAAGAATCTTCTCTAAAACGACCATCAGCTATATTACCCAAGCCCTTGATAAATCCTTGTGTGTTGAAAAAAGACATTAACTCGAAAACAGGGATTTGGCTTTTCAGAATTTAGTGTCGCCCCTGATGAAAAAAAAAATGTATATAAATATAGATAGTACAAAACATATTTCAGTTTTAAGACTTAAAACACACGTTTTTATTTTATGTAAAATGACGTCATTCGCATCTGCTGAAGAGTTTCACACTTACTATATCCAATCTTAAACAATATTTACAGTAAAGTATACATAACACATGATGTCACTATCGCTGAATAATACACAAATTCTGAAAAAAAAAAAGAGATATCGTCATTCAGGAAACTCGACAAACAAAATCATTTATCTAATGATTCATATGCCTTCATTTGTTTGTAACATTAATTTAGATACGTAAAATCAAATATATTGTAGTTTAAAATAGCTCCATTTTTTATCAGAAATCGTTCATTTATATATTTTTTAAATTAGCACGTATTTTAATTGCATTTTTTTTTCAGCTGTTATGGAAAAATGGCAACAAAAAGATACAATTACTATTTTCCAACTATTTTTCTTTTACTTTCAACAGAAATGGTGTACTTCAGTTGCACACTATAAAACAAATGGTGCTAAAACTACAAAAAAATTAATATCTCAAAAATAAATTGAGCTGCAGTTTTCAAACAAATTGCATTTAAAAGTACTTTTTTCCTAATACGATGTATAAAAATGGAAAATGTCCGATGCTTAGAAGTTTCAAAAAATACAGTACAGATTATCCTTATGTAACCGTACAATGATTCATTTGCTTTATTTTATATAACGTAACGTTATGTTTTAGAGACGATGTTTAAATTGCTGGCCGGAAGAAATAGCATATCGAGAGCTAAAATGAGACACCGAAAGCCTATACCAGAAAATACTGAATAAAAATAAATTTTTGTGTGCGCCAGCCAGTGTTAACTTATGCACTTCTTTAACTCATTAAAGCCGGTTGGCAAGGAAACTTGCTATGCAAAGTGAACAAGATTTTAAATTTCAATTCCAGCATTTTAGTTTGCAAATTTTCACATTATCTAATTTCACATTTTGAGCGATTAAATAATTCAAAATTACAAAGTTGCAAAAACTGGTATCGAAGAATTAACAAAGATTCGTCGTTACTGGGTTAATAAAAAAAAAAAATAAGAAGAAACAACCATTCAACTAGAATTTCTGTATTGTAATTTTTCTGTTATGTAGTCACGGAATGTCACACAAAAATTACAACACAGGAATTTTAGTAGAATTGTACGCTTTGATGGTAGCTTTTTTGCATAAAAATGAGGCTAAGTCGGCAATGCTGCCTCTCACTCTACCCATATATAATGCTTTTAAAAGGTGTAATAAGAAAACAAGCCCAGTGCATCAGGCACATTCTGATTCTCATACTTTTTGATAAAACTATATATATATATATTTATATATATATATATATATATATGTGGATGTACATCCAGTTTATTAGCTGATTTATATCACTATGAACGTACTTTTACTAATAGTAATCTACATTTATATCATTATATTGATGACATAAATTTAATTGCCACTCATCAAACTAATATTTCTAATTTTCCAGTAGATTATCCTACTAATTTGGAATTAACGGAAAACCTCTTATCTAGCAATACAATTAACTTTTTAGATCTTAAAATTACAATAAAAGAAAACAAAACAATAACTGACAAACATATATGACAAACGTAAAGAATTTAAATTAAAAGTTAATACATTTACTAAACCCTTGGGAACAAGGGACCGGTACTCATGACGCGTAAGGTGCTCAGAATCAATGATTATTCTCACCAGTAAATTTTTATTGTAAATTTTGCCTTATTTAATCCGAGCATTTTCCCGATTCAATTAGGCACAAATTTCTATTTTTAAAAACCGGAGATAAAAGATTAAAAATTCTGTAAAAGGCACTCGTTCCGAAGGGTCTAATTTTAAATCTTGTCTTCATAATTCTGTGTATCGTAATATAATCCTTAACCCATTAAAGACTGGCATTGCGTTTTCGCAACATTATATTTGTGATTTAAAAAAAATCATACCAGTAAAAGAGAAAAATAAAAATTGCTTTATTTAATTAACACATTTTAGTGACTCATAAAGGAAAAGTAGGTGTTGAACAAAAAGTAAAGTGAACTGATTAAAATTCCTGTAAAACATGCTGGTCCTTAAGGGGTTAATCATTTATATAGAATAAAGTGTTTATGTTCTTCTCATCTAATTAACAACAATGTTAAAAAACTAATTTATGATGCATTAAATCATGGTTTTCCAAAAAAATTCATATATTCTTTAACATATAATTAGTACTTAAATGATCTCAAAGCCAAATTAACACACGCGTAAATAAAATTTACAAAAAAATATATAAAATAAGAAAATAATCATAAAAAATTAAAAATGCAAAATAAAAATAAAAAAATATTATAGGACGGATGGGTGGGTAGATGTTAGATTACGGTGGAGGGTGGAGTTTTCTGGATAATACGCAATGGTTAATTTATTTAAAAAATGGTGCATTTGCTTTATAACTACGTTGCTGATACATATTTTATAATGGATGTTGAATCGACTCTCTTACATGTATAAAGGTGGTTATATTTTTATATTTATCAATTCATATTAAATTTATTCATATTCATTAATATTTAATAATGCGAACAATTAACTTTTATTTAAATTTTAACCTACTCGGGGCAATATCATATTAATTTCTAATACAAAGTATACTATCTTAAATGAGAATACAATCACAAGGTTCGCACACTCCTTGGAATTTCCAAGGACTCTGACACCACTATTAATGATAGGAAAATTTACATTTAATTTTTAAAACATACAATTCGCAATCACCGCCTTTATTCACAGATTTTACAATATTTTTCTGTAGTGAAGTACTTTGAAAATACTGTAAAAATTTAGTGGTAACACTGTGCGAACCCTGCAATCATAGCTGCTTACTTTTGCGCTTTCTTCTTACAATTAAAATTTTATAGTAAATGTTGTCTTATTTAATCTTCGAAATCTCACGATTAAACTAGACGAAAATCTCTATTAAATTTTCGCGGTAGCAAAAAAACGTAAAAGTTGGCAGCTATGATAAAATGCATGTTTTAATAAATTTATTATTTGTTCTTCACTGCCCCCTAAAATTATTTGTATTTAATTTTTAAGAAAGTTTGTAGACACATTGCATGTAACTAATTAATTTCAAAATTTAATTATTATTAATACCTTATCATCTAAATTTTAATAATTTTGTGTATTATTATTATAAATTAATTTAAGTGATGATGCAATGCTGTCAGAGGAATTTAAATTGTGATATGATATAGCCAGGTACAAATATTTATGTAAAACATTAGTAATCATCAATTTCACCATTTTACATATCATTTTTATTTAATATATCAATTACTCATATTTTTCTAATACAATTGTATATATTTATTAACATATTTTTAAATATTATTAGATTATCATATATCTATCTCTAAGCAGTAGTTGCTTTAAAAGTTAATCCATTAATAGTTATGAAATTTTTTATTATATAAGTTTTTATTTTACTCATAAGTCAATAGTTGGCAGCACCAATCTGATTCATTTGAATACATGAAGCAGTTCAGTCTCAATTCTAAATTATCTATAGAGGGTGATGGTTATATATAATGGGAGTGTGCTTGGCTATGCTGTATATTGTTTAACCTTGGTCCACCATCATATAAAGAACTTTTTTGGCAACACGTGCTGGTGATTTCCAATAATTGTATTATATTATGCCTCATGCCAAGACAGTATGGATTTTAATTTGGTAATTTGTTTTTATTTTTCCTCTATCTTTTTAATCTTGTTTTATTTTGAACTTAATTGGTGTTTTGTGGTTTATTTCTCTGTTTTATATGTGTGATAGTCGCAAATTCATATTCTTTAGCTAATTTATGGCTAATATGAAGATGACACCACACATTTTATTTGAGGAACTTTAGGCACTTGGGACCCGATGATTCTGCCTAAGTTCTACAAATTTCCATTTCTATTATTCAATCTCTGCTGTTTTTTACTGTGTTTTCGGAATCTTTGTTAACCCTTTCGGGACGAGCGTCTTTTACAGAATTCTTAATTTTTAATCACCGGTTTTAAAAACAGAAATTTGTGCCTAATATAATCGGGAAAATGCTCGGATTAAAAAGGCAAAATTTACAATAAAAATTTACTGGTGAGAATAATCCCTGATTCTGAGCACCTTACGTGGCACGAATACCGGTCGCTGGTCCCCAAGGGGTTAAGTGCGTTGGGGGAGAACTGTATTTTTGTCTATTTGTTAATGTCATTTTATTTATAATTTCACAATTTTTATTGGTGGTAGGTAATGGGTATTTAATGGATATATATATATATATATATATATATATATACATACATATATATATATATATATATATATATACATATATATATACATACACACACATATATATATATATACACTGGTCATCCAAATTAAAGGATAATGAGAAAAAATATGTTTACCAAGTTAAAGTTGCAACCAATGCCCAATGCTGAAATTATTTATGTTAATTAAATACTATTTAACTTAAAATTGCACTTCCGCGCATACGTTAGCGTCGGAAATTTGCAAATTAGATACTTGACAATGTGGTGACCAATGAACGTATGTTAGGATTCTGGTTCGTAGTGTAGTTTAAAGTGAATATGGTGTCTGAGTGTGATCAGTATTCATTAGTTATGGCTCAAAGGCATAATTTATGTTCAGGTCAAAAGTGGCGAATAATTGGTAGAACCGAGGAAGGTCAAACTGAAATGGAGGTCGCCCAAGATTTGAATATCCCTCAAAGTGCCATATCAAGAGCTTCCAGCCGCTTTTTAAGCACTGGATCCCTTGATAGACAGCCTGGTCAAGGGAGAACAAGAGCAAAAACTGCATCCGAAGACCATTTTCTGTGAATGTGACTCGAAGAAACCGCAAGGAACCGGCTACAAGAGATTTGTTTTGAGACATTCAGACTTTCACAGGAATTCGAATCAGCCTTTTTGCTCCTGCACGAAGGCTTAACAAAAGTGGACTGTATGCGAGAAAACCAGTAGTTTGTGTCCCACTCACTCCAGCTTCCATAGGGGGCCGTTTAAACTGTTGCCATCGTCATGTTCAATGGAGCCAAGAAGACTGGGTTCAAGTATTGTTTACGGACATGTCCAGATATAGTCTGAACACTGTTTCTAGACGTGTTTTGATCTGGAAAGAGGAAGTAACGCGTAACTTACCTTCCTTTCACCGTGAAATATCCCGTTCTAGAGCACTCTTCTTGGCTCGATTGAAAATGACGACAGCAATAGTTTAACACTAGAACGGCAGCGAGGGGTCATTTTGACCCTTGCCGAATGAATACATTTCGATTGGAACCAGAATTTTTTTATAATATAAGATTAATATATGCTGCACAAAAATAACTTAAATAAGTAATTTTAATAGTTCTAAATAAAAATTCTGACGTGAAATATTTTTATAAAACTTGAGCAAAATTTCCCGCCGTTCTAGTGTTAACCCCTTAAGGGGCACCGGTATATATTATATACAGTGGCGTGGCGTGAAAATTTTCGGTGGTCATCGCAATTATTTAAGTTTGTGGTGAAAAATTATTAACTCTAAAATTCAATGGTTTAATGTCCAAAAAAGAAACTTTATATCTTACTTTACTTATACATGAACTCCAAATGTTCTGCTAAAACTGGATCGTAGAGTTTTAAAAGCTTATTAAGAGTTTTAAAATATTGCTTGGTCATCGCCCCATCCAGCGATGACCGGACGCCACGCCACTGATTATATACCACCTACGATTAATGAAGTTTTACACCAGAAAATTTTTATTAAATTTTACTTTTCTAACTTTGGTGGAAAAAAGCCGTGAAATTGCTTTTACTTATTTTGAAACAGAATTTTTCAAAGATTCCGGTGGGAATTCAGCATTTCACAAACGTAATTGCTTGCCCCTCAAGGGGTTAAGCGGGCCCCTTTTGAAGCTGGAGTGAGTGGGTTGCTCTTGGTCTTCCTTGACCAGGGTGTCTATCAACGGATTCAATGCTTAAAAAGAAGCTCGCAGCTCTTGATATGACACTTTGGTGGATATTCAAATCTTGGGCGACCTCCATTTCTTTTTTACCTTCCTCGATTCTACTTATTATTCGTATTTATTAATGATGCCTTTGAGTCATAACTAATGAATATCGATCACACTCAGACACCAAATTCAATTTAAACAAAACACTACGGACCAGAATTCCAACATACGTCCATTGGGCACCACGTTGTCAATCATCTAATTTGCATATTTCCGACGCTAATGTATGCGCGGAAGTGCAATTTTGAGCTCAATAGTATTTAACACCTTGAGGGGCGGTAGGTTAAAATATATCCCACCTAATTTAAACAAGATTCTCACCAGAAAATTTTTATTAAATTTTATATTTTCAACTTTGGAGGAAAATCGTTGGAAATTGCTTTTCCTTATTTAAAAATAAAATTTTTCGATTATTCCGGTGAGAATTCAATATTTAAGGTCATTTGTGCTTGCTCCTCAAGGGGTTAATTAACATAAATAATTGCAGCATTGGGCATTTCTTGCAACATTAACTTGGTGAGCATATTTTTTCTCATTATCCTTTAATTTTGATAACCAATGTATATATATACTAGGGGCTTTGCCCCCTGCAAGCTACGCTCGCCAGCCCCCGTTCAGACACCACAGAAACTAAAGGCACGCTAATCTGATGGGTTTTAAAAATATTAGAGAAGATTGAATTATACTGAAAAAAGCTGTGCAGATCTCCCTGTAAACGGGTTTCCATTCAATTCCCTTTGATTGCAAAAATTTAAGGGCGAATCAGTTGCTGTTAAGACATCCAATGGTTGTTTTCGTTTTTGATTAAAGAGGATCAGTTAAACATTTGAACAGAAGCTAAAATAAAATAAATTAAGTATACAGAGTCTTTGTCTCCCGGTATTTTAAAACAATCTCTATAACAATAGCCTAAGTCATGTGACTATCATGAACAGTTCCAGGCGGACCACTTCGCTTTTTATACTCTAGGTGCCATTTTGGTACTTTAATGTTAGCCAGGTATAGGTGATAAGTCGCCAAATAATACTTTATCGCCATCATGTCATTTATATTATAATAGTACAAGTCACCAACTGCCATAAACAAACACGGTCTGGTCCCTTCGCCGTTTATATGAAAGTTCTGCAGATATGTCATATACGTCCCATATTGGCGCGATTTTTTAACGACGCCAATTTTGAGAACGCATCAACAGAATAAACAGCAACATCCGGCTTAGCATATCAAGCAAAATAACGATACTTTGGCGCCAGTTATGTGCCCGTTCCGTATATGATATATGCGTCAGAAAAAAATCGCGCCAATATGGGACAGAAAGTTTTCCATTTTGATTAAAAAAATCAAAAATTTTTTTTCGAATAAAACTACATAAACGTTGCCATGGTCGCTAAGAATTCTAGGTGCTGTTACGCTAGCCGGATGCGAATCTCGCCAATAGCTTTTTTTACAACTCGCCAGTTAGTTTTTTTTTTTTTTTTCGAGTGGTAATATTTCGCCAGATACGCACCGCAGGTTTGGCGTGATTTTTATTTTTTACGAAATTTGGCGAAAACCTCGTTTTCAAATACCAGTTACATATGCATTTTCGGTAAACCTTAGATATCCCGTCAACCAAAAATCTATCGCCCAACTATAAGATTAAATGCCAATAATGGTTGATCGTAAATGTCACATTCACTTGTCTTTAAGCAAGTTACACGGGTTTAGGTCATCAAGTGATTTTTATTTCCACGTTTTATTTGTATATTTATTAATGTTATACTAATTTATTTGTTCTTTCGTTATTTAAAATAAAAATAATGTCAATTTGTATAATTTGGGAAATTGGTCGCCGGAATAACTAAGTAGTACCGTGTTTTTTAATTACTTTCTATTATTTTGTAAAGGAAATATCAAAAAATAATTAATAATCATAGAACAAAATAATTTATATAATTTATAAAAATAAATAAAAATAAATAAACATTTATTATCAAATAAACAACAATAGCCGGGTTACCATGTCAACCTTTTCTGAAATATGAAAAAAAAAATATCTGTTTGATTAAAATTTGAGTTGCCATCATTAGAAAAATGTATATAAAATTAGAAAAAAAATAATATTTCGAAAACTAATTCGAATTTAAAAATTCTATTACCAGTTTTGAGATCTGCGGATCAATGCTGATTTTTGGTGTTAATTTCTTCGCAAAGTATTCCATATTTTAGAAGAAATCGCTTGAAACATAATCAGTTGTTTAATCAGTCGATTCATACTTCCGTTTCATAAATTCGTTTCATTAGGATTTATATATATATATAAGAGTTTGTCCTGACTGAATTATAATCAACGCACAGCCAAAACTACTAAACCTAGAAGTATGAAAATTGGGGGGCGGGAGAGAAATATTTCTTATGACGAAAGGATATTTGTCTATTCCATCCCTAAAGTGTTTAATGGAGAGTCGAATTGTATAGAACATTGCCATATCTCAATAGCCGTTTTAGGTAGCAGCGTGAAATTCTAAAAAATAAATCTACTAAAAAAATAATTAAACGCGTATTTCACCAATTTTACAAATTCCCGCCGTAATGATGTTAAAAGGGGGGTCGAAAATTTTAGAATATCTTGCCATATCTCATTAGGTAAGAGCATGAAATTCCAGAAAATAAATCTACTAAAGAATAATCAACACGTATTATTAGAAATTCCCTCGCTAAGGGTATTAAAGGGGGAGGGGGGGTTCGAAAAGTTTAGAACATTTCGCATATCTCAGCAGCCGTTATACGTACGCGCGTAAAACTCTAGAAAATAAATCTACAAAAAATAAATGATTAAATTCGTTTTTCAGCGATTTTAGAAATTACCCTCTAAGAGTGTTAATAGACGTGTCGAAATTTTAGAACATTTGGCATATCTCAGCACCCGTTTTAGGTATGCGTGTGAAATTCCAGAAAATAAATCTACTAAAAAAATAATTAAACACATATTTCAGCGATTTTAGAAATCTCCCCCTAAGAAGGTTAAAGGAGGGCAGTCGAAAATTTCAGAACATTTGGCATATTTGAGTAACAGTTTTAAGCAGGAGCGTGAAATTCCAAAAAATAAATCTACTAAAAAAATAATTAAACACGTATTTCATCAATGTTAGAAATCCCCCTAAGAGGGTGTTCGAACGATCGAAAATTTTAGAATATTTGGCAGCATCAGTATTTAGAATATTTCTCAGCATCAGTTTTAGGCAGGTGCTTGAAATTTCAGAAAATAAATATACGAAAAAAACAATGAAAAATAATTAAACACATCTTTGAACGATTTTAGAAATAAACCCCTAAGTGGTGATCGAAAATTTCAGGTCATTTCGCCGTATTTTAGCAGCAATTTTAGGTAGAAGCGGGAAATTCAAGAAAGAAAACAGGAATTTTGCTTTTTCAGAATTTAGTGTCACCCCCGATGAAAAAAATGTATGTATACATAAATAGTACAAACCCTATTTCAATTTTAAGACTTAAAGCAACCACTTTTATTTTATGTAAAATGACGTCATTCGCATCCGCTTAAGAATTCCACATTTACGATCCACTCTTAAACATCTACAATAAAGCATGCATAAGGATGTCACTATCGCAAAATAATACACAAATGCAGCAAAAAGATGCCGTCATTAAAGAAACCCGGCCAAAAAACGGTTATCTAATGATTCATAGGCGTTCATTTGTTTGTAACATTAATATAGACGACTTCAGTCTTGACGTCAGTCATGACGTTTTGGTTGGAAACTGACTCCAAACAAACGGCTGTTATGTTGTATTTTCTATTTTGTTTGTGTGTTGCAGCTATATCTTATATCTATAGCACATCTAAGTGTTTTAATACTTGATATGTACTGGTAACATATTCTACAATTTATATTTAAAAAGAAATGACGCATAGCAACCGTTTGTTTGGAGTCAGTTTCCAACCAAAACGTCATGACTGACGTCACACTGAAAGCGTCTATAGATACTTAAAATTAAATATAGTTATAATAGCTCCATGTTTTAACAGAAATTTTCCGTTTATATTTTTTCAAAATACAACGTATTTTAATTACATTTTCTTTCAGTTGTTATGAGGAAATGGCAACAAAAAGGTATAATTGCTATTTTTCAACTATTTTCCCTTTATTTTCTACATAAATGGAGTACTTGAGTTGCCTAAATTAAAAAAATGGTGCTAAAAACTACAAAAAAAAATTAATATTTGAAAAATAAATGGAGATACAGTTTTCAAATAAACTGCATTTAAAAGTGCTTTTCTTTCCCAATACAACGGTATAAAAATTGAAAATGTGCGATGCTTAGAAATTTAAAAAATTGCTATAGGGCATTTATTCGCACAATGATACATCTGCTTTGTTTATTGCTGTCTTCTGTAAGGTAACGTTATTTTTTGGAGACAAAATAAGCTGGGAAAAAGAAATTGCATACCGTCCCGTGGGCTAATAATAAACCTACTAAAAAGTAGTTAAATAGAGGCGCTTCAGTGTGCTTAGAGCTATTTTGTTTATTATGTCGCCAACATCGGCTTTGAACTGGATAATTTAAGATTATACGAACAAGACAACAATTATGGATATTTGATTAGATATTAAGGAAAAGGTCGCAGATATATATATATATATATATATCTGCTAGATATATTTCGTTTGTATAAAAATTCTTTTAACCCCTTAACGGTCGCATTAAATTACGGTTTACAAATTCAAATTGCTTATTGGCACCCCTTTTTTGAAAAATAAATATGCACCTTATTTAATGTCAGATAAAATTATACCATACTAAAACCAATTACACTATTTGATAAAACTGGTGGGATTAAAAAATCTGAATAAAAGACACAGCCCGTGAATATCGCGGAAGCGAGAATTAAGGGTTTTAAGAAACCGACCAGCGAAGCGGGCGAAGGATGCTACTATATATATACGTATATGCATGAACATAACTATTGAGCATGAACATAAATTATTTATAAACGAAAATATATAACTTAACCATTTTGGCGCATAAATAAAATCTGGCAATAAAGGTGTCATTTTTAAATATTTCTTGTATGATATTAGGGGCTGTCCATGAATGATGTTACACTTTTGTTCAACATTTTTTACCCCCTCCCCCCTTTGTCACAAAGTGTCACACTTCACCATAGCCCCTGCCCCCTCTTGTCACATCTCACGCTATATTACATAAACGTATACTTGCAGTTCAGAAACAAAGCACTACCTTATAAATCATATTTCAAATTCTATTTTTAACTTTAACTATGGGTTTTAATTGCATTTGTGAACATAACAATAAAAATGATTCGTTTACTTATTTTCTACAAAAAACATAATTAATATACAATATTAATAAAATAATACAATGAAACAGCAATTGAAAACAGTAGTATTTTGGAAAATGAAATGGAATATAATATATTCGTCTATAACTTATCTTTACTTTATGAACACCAAATACTTTAATTTTAAAATAACAACATCAATATTTAATTTGCTCATTTTTAATGCTTTTATTTTAACCAAAATGTGTGATGTCGCACTTCTTTGTTACAAACGGTCACAAATTTACGAATCGTCTTCCGTCCTCCCCCCCCCCCCTACATCAACCGTGACTTCATTTGCGGATGGCCCCATAGATGAAAGTATTGTGATTGAAAAAAATTTCGGACATATATAATATACACTACAAAATATCTATGCTGTCAAACAATAAAGATTTTCTTTTTATTATAGAGAAATCTATTCTTTTTTATGAACTTCGGAGTTTCAGAATTTCTTAAATATTCTTTCCGTAAAACAAAAGTAGTTTTACGGAAAGCTTATTTTTAAACATAAAGTGAAATCAATTGACCAATAATTTAAACAATTCCAAAACAGGACCCTTTCCCACAAATAAAGAAATATAAATATTTACTCGGAAGTTCTTGTTAAAGCTCATTCTGAAAAATTTAAGAAAAAAGAACGGAACAATTTTCATGTGTAAAATTATCAGCCAACGGAATGGAATCTTTAAGGCTTTAACCTAACCTACATCCTTTTTTATTTAATTCTTGTCCACCACTATATTTATATAGAAATATTGATCATGTTAAAATTACAGAAATTTAAACTTAAAAATCTATCTGAAAATTACTGTTTAACGTGACTTATCGTGAATTAACCTAATTAACGTGAAGGACAAAGTTCGTGTACAAAGCGATATAAGTAAGAGTACAAAATTAATACTGGAATCGGGCATAATTTAACACAGTTGCACCATCTTGTGGACGGGGTGATAATCCACGTACGCGGGCTTTTCGAGGCTAACGAGAAAGACAGGCTACCGCGGTGGGTCCGATTCTTGTTTTTTTTACAGACCGCTGGAGTCACGTGATGCTCTTTTCGCACACCTTCATTGGTGCATTCGAGCATTACGTGACTCCAGTGGTCTGTAAAAAAAGAAGAATCGTACCCACCGCGGTAGCCTGTCTTTTTCGTTAGCCTCGGGGATTTTAGAGTGACGTCATATATGACAGAGCACAGGATATCTATCATCTGCGCGTATTTTCTAAATCTTTTCTCACTCTTGGAACTGAATTCCGTTTACCACATTTATTGACAAACAATGGCGTAGCGAGAAGGGTGAGCAGATGCACTTGACACCACGAAGTTTTCTTCACCTTGTTAGAGACATTTCAGCTAATAATCAAGGTGAAAAAAACTTTACAATTTTTGTGGTGAAGTATGAAAACAGTTAGGCATCTTCGTGTAGTTTAACCCCATCGCTACGTGGCGTTCGACCTTGATTGATGTGACCTCGCCTTTAATCTTACGTTTACCTCTCCCATTTAAGATAGGACGCTTACTTATATCGCTTTGGTTCGTGTAGCCCCCCCCCCCCCCCCCAATGCAAACAGCGATGGAAGCATTGCAGAAACGCAGTACTGTTGTTGTGATGGACATTGACAAATACATTTTGAACTTATGGGCGGAACTGGATTACCATTGGGATGTGTGCCGTGTAAATAAGGGACACATTGAATATTTGTAGTATGTACCAGAAACTTGGTGAGTGTATATATCTTTTCAAGTATCGTCCGTCTTTATACATCGTTTACTTGTAATTTAAACAGTCTTTTGAAACCTGATGATTAATTTAGCCTAACTCTATATAATGGGTACTAAGATGCGTTAATATAATAAACTAATAGTGCAGTGAAATAATTATTTGCAGACATTACTGCAAAATAATTTATTTGTTGATATTATTGATATTACAAATTGGGGTGACATTTTGATTTTAGCACTTTAAGACCCATTATCTCGAAAATTACCCGACCTATTTTGTTGAAATTGGAAATCCATATTCACTGGATCATGCTCAAGATTTAGGGCAGACAGTTTTTTTCGGCGTCTAAAACTTTCTATTTTAGAACAACGTAATTTTTTCAGAAATTTTCCATTTTTTAGAATTTTTGTTTTTTGAAACCAATTAGTTTTTTAAAAACTGTCTGCCATATATGATCTTATATTTGTGTTGTACTACCCGAAACAATTATCAAAAAATCGCTCGAGTACTTTTTGAGATAATAGGATTTTTTTCTGAAAAGTACGATTTTTCAAGAGGGACAAAAAACTTAGACACTTATAACTTGTGTGAAGTTCTTGCGCAATTTTACAAAACACATAAAAACATATATAAACATATATTATATATTATAAAGTTATACAAACACTTGGATAAAATATAGTTTCAAATAATAAATGAGGTAATATTTTAACCCTTATGGGTTCTATGTCCAGGGTTCGTACGGGTCCTTGAATTTCCAGACTATGAAATTCTTCGGTATCAGTATATTCAGGGGTCGCAGCATATAGGCCAAATTCTATTGTTCTTACCAGTATCTTTTATGAATAATCCTCATGAAACTTTCCTATTGCAATTCTTGTAAAAATGTCTCTTGTAGATTATTGATAAAATTTACTGGTAAGAACAATAAAATTTGTCCTATATGCTGCGACCCCTGTATATTCTTATGGAAAAACCTCTCCTTAAGTAATGTGAAATTTCATCCGTTTAAATTAGATTCATTTCTCTGTAAAAAAATAGTGATATTTGCCCTTGAAAATAACGGTAGCCGTACAGACCCTGATGTCACTTCTGGACCAGCATCTCTTAGATGAACTTTATTCGGTTAGCACCACTTTTTTATATAAGAAAGACTTTTACTAGTACTTTGACAACATGTGCACCCTATGGAATTTATTTTTAAAATATAGTTGTTCAATTAGAATTTAAAAATAGAAATAAGTGTAAAATATTAATGTGAATGTTCGTGGCGACCGAGTCGGTGTATTCCCTCGCATTTTTACGATTGTTTCTAATGGTTAGAAAAAAATAGGCATACCAATGGATTCAGGAAAGTTCAAAGAACTTTTTAAGCCAGTAAAACAAAAATAAATTTTTTTCAATGAATTTCATTCATGTCTCCCCTTAAGTGCAAAGAAGAAATTTGAAAATGACTCTCCTATAGGCTTGACAATACCTTATGAGTGAAGTCACATAACTAGCGAAACGTTGTTAAGAGATTGTTTAACTTTTTTGGATCTTTTTCTTTTGACATTTCTTGCCTCCCCCTTGTGTAGATGTTGCCCTAAATCGGTTTCATGATACTCCAATGGACCACAAGCATTACTGACGTCATACAACGTCACGATGGATTATAGCTAATCAGCTTCTCGATTTTTTCCACAAGCGCTCACCAAACGCCAATCAAATATCCCAATGTTTGTGGGAAACATTGCGAGCTCCGCCCATTGCGTGTGGTCAATTCCTCGCAATATACAGTAGTGCTGAAAAGTATTTTGGAAACCTTATATTCTCGCTTATTTTATCTAATGAAAAATATAAAAGAAAATATATTCCCTATAATTGAGAACACTATGACTGCAGTTATTCAAATGTATCATGTTTCAACTTGTTTGTTTACATTTGTCGCCACCGAAGAAATATGACTCCTCCTTAGCACAAAAGTATTTTGACAATTAGTTTGCATTTAATTGCTGAAGGCGTCAGTGGTGCTATAGATTCGATTAATGTTTATATTGACTTATTGTGATTATTTTTAAATGCCAAAACGTAAAGAATGTTCCAGTGATTCTAGAAAAGCCATTGTAAATGCATTTAAGAAAGGTAGCCTGCAAGCAGAATTTGCTATTTCTTGTAACGTGTCTTAGCAACTTGTTATTACAGGGAATAAAGTTTTTAACCCCTTAATTCTCGCTCCCGTCATAGTCTCGGGCTGTGTCTTTTACTCAAATTGTTTGATTCCCACCAGTTTTATAAAATAGTGAAGTTTGTTATATTTTTGTATCGTTTTTCCTGTCATTAAATATGCTATTTCTTTATCATAAAAGTGGTGCCAATAAGCAATTTGAATTTTTCAACCGTAATTTAATTCGAGCGTGGGGACGAGCGACACGTATACGTGCCGGAAATAGGCCTAAGGATCCACGTTTATCCTCACCAGTAAAATGTTACTGTAAAATTTGCCTTATTTAATCCGAGCATTTTCCCGATTTGAATAGGCACAAACTTCTGTTTTTTAAAACCGGTAGCAAAGTAATAAACATTTCGTAAAAGGTTCCCGTCGCGAAGGGGTTAAGGGGCTAACAGAGGACGCCCGGAAGGAGTCGATCCGACTCCGAGCATATGATTAAATGTCAATTGGAACCAGAAATTCTTTCATAAAATAAGTTAAATTTAAACCACGCAGACTTACGTTAAATAAATCAGTCAAATAATTTTAAATAAAAATTCTGGTGTCAAATGTTTTTATGAAACTTGAGTAAAATTTCCGGGCGTTCTAGTGTTAATAAACAGAAATACATCGAAAATAAGCCTCGAAGTGGCCATCCAAAAAAAGAAACAACTTGCAATGTTGAATGTATTATAAAAATTATATCTACAAGTTATTGTCGTAAGTACGCTGTAATAATAAAAAAATAACTGAAAGAAAATTTCGGCATAGACATACAAGTTTCAACTGTCAAATGACGATTAAACCTCCATGGTTTACATGGCAGAAGAACAGTAAAACAGCGTTTGTTATCTAATAAGAATAGGAAGGCTAGAGTTTCTTTGCAAAATAGCGTACGTCGTGGAGAAGTGTAGAATGGTATGTTTTGCGGAACGATGGAAGGAAGTTTTAGTTAGTATCATCTGATGAAATCAAGTACATTTTACGTCCTAAAAACAAAAAAAAATATGATGTTCGATACCAAATACCCACCGTCAAACATGAAGGCGGAAATGTGACGGCTTGGAGTTGTTTTTCACTCAGCGGAGTTGGACCCTTAGTTCGAATTGATGGGAATATGTATCGGTTCACGTATGCTGATGCATTAAAGACTCATATGCTACCGTACGCTAAAGAAAACACGCCTGCTCAGTGGTATTTTGAACAACATAATGACCAGAAACACAAATCCATGTACGTAATTGATTTTTTGAAACGCAGAAAAGTCAAGGTTCTCGAGTGGCAAAGCAAAAGTCCAGACTTGAGCCCTATACAGGGGTCGCAGTATATAGGACAAATTCTATTGTTCTTACCAGTATCTTTTGTGAATAATCCTTATGACGCGTTCCTATTGCAATTCTTGTAAAAATGTCTCTTGAAGATTATTGATAAAAGATACTGGTAAGAACACTAAAACTTGTCCTATATGGTGCAACCCCTGCCATAGAGCATCTGTGGGAGGAGTTAGATCGTACAGTAAGATGCCAAAATTATTAAAATGAAACAGCTTTATACGAAGCTCTTAGAAATGAGTGGGATCGAAATCTTTTAGATCGAATACAAGAATTAATCGACTCAATGTCCACGCATTGTAAGGCTGTTTTAAAGGCTAGAGGATATGCTACTAAATATCAACTGACTCATTACTATATTTGATATCATTGTGCTAAAGTCGATTTTTTATTTTTATATCAAAACCAGTGTAAATGCCCGTCCTAGGACGGTGGTTAAAAATTGTGTTTTTCACTTAATATTTGAAAAAAACTGATAAAAATAACTGACAATTTGGAAGCATTTAGATGAGCAAAGTTCGGCTAGTTTATGTTCTGATAAACACACTATTAGCATTTAGAATACTTCTGGGTAAACCAGGCTTATCTTAATTTTGTCTTAAATTTTTAAAACAAAAATTTAACAAATATACAATAAAACTGCGTAGTTAAAAAAAGTCTGTTGTGCTGCAACTATTGAAATAATACTAATAATTAATACTTTTTTAAATAACACTTTGAAATTGTATTTGTATATTTTACCCCCATCCCCTCCCCCCGACCCTCCAAAATATATATACGAGGGCAGTATGATAAGTACCTGTCCTCGGCCAGAGATGGTGCTACTAGAATTTAAAAAAGGATTTATTTAGCAAAAGTGATCTTTCGTATCAAATCTGGGAATTTGCCAAGTCACTAAGTTGTTTAGTTTGTAAGTGGAAGCCATTTGAATAAAACAACTTTGGTAATATTTCAAAAATGAAAAAAATTGAATATTGAGCAGTGATAAAAAACCTATTTTTGAAAAAGAAAACAATTGATGAGATTAAAGCGGAATTTAGAAAAGTTTATGGGGGCTATCAACCTTCGTTACCATCCATAAAATATTGGACAGCTGAATTCAAACGGGCAGTACAAGCATTTTTGATGAAGAACATCCAAGTCACCCAACTGAAGTTACGACATCAGAAACGATTGAAAATATCCATGATATTGTGATAAACGATCAGAGAGTGAAAGTGCACGAGATTGCTGAGACTATGGGCATGTCAATTGAACGGGTGTAAAAAATTTTAACAACAAATTTGGATACGAAAAAGCCTTCCGCAAAATGGGTGCCGCAATTGCTCACTATTGACATTAAACACACTCGCATGCCAATTTCAAAATAATGTTTGGCGAAGTTAAAGTGAAATCCAAATGATTTTTGGCGTCGATTCATAACTGTTAATGAAACATGGATTTATCAATGTACACCAGAAACTAAAGAACAGTCGAAACAGTGGGTTTTTCGTGGCCAACTTGCGCCAAAAAAGTCTAAAGCGACTTTATCTGCAAACAAAGTCATGGCTACAGTAATTTGGGATTCATGCGGCATATTTGTCGTCGATTACCTTGAAAAAGGTAAAACGATTAATGGAGAATATTATTCCAACTTATTGGATAGTTTCAACCATGTTGTGAAAGAAAAACATCCGCATTTGGCGAAGAAAAAAATTCTCTTTCATCAAGACAATGCATGCGTGCACACCTGTGTCCTTGCCATGGCAAAATTCTATGAATTAGGATACGAACTTCTTCTGCATCCACCATATTCGCCAGATTTATCCCCTGCGAATATTTTCTATATCCAAATATGAAAAAACGGCTCGATGAAAAACAATTGGGCTCTAACGATGAGGTTATTGCTGAAAAAAAAAACGCCTATTTTGAAGGGTTGGAGAAATCGTATTTTTTAGAGGGAATAGAAAAAATAGAAAAACGTCGGGCTAAGTGGAGCTAACTAAAAGGAGATTATGTTGAAAAATAAAATACATTTTTGACATAATAACGTTGTTTTCTTGTCAAGGCCAGGTACTTATCATACAGCCCTCGTATATATTGATTAATAAATAGGATAAATTTTAAAGAAATAAAACTCTCAGTGTGTTTTAAACTTGTAAGCAAAAGACAAAAACTATTTTTATTCAAGGATGAGTTTTATAAATGCCTTTTAGTGTTTCGTACCCTTAATATTTTTATGTATCTATGTAGTTTTTAAATTTTTGTAAAACAAAGAAGAATCAAACATAGTTAATGCCTATTTTTAATTACTGTAGAAAATGTTTTTCGCTCGAAAAAGATGTTACTATAAAAATTATTCAGACTAAATTTAGCCCCTCCCTTTTCAACTTATTTAAATGAATTTAAAAATATTTTTTGCTCGAAAAAGATGTTACATTAAAAAATATCCAGACTAAAATTAGCCGCTTCCTTTTCAACTTATTTAAATGAATTTGACTAAATGACTTTAAATATATACCTCTTCAAACTTCAGTTTTATCAGTTATATGAATGTTTATTTATTATTATTATTTAAATATTTTTAGTAATGTTTAATTTGATATTTTTTTATCAATGTAATTTTGTTATTTTATACAATATTTATTCATATAACTAATTATTATAAAAAATAGACTATTATGTGTATTTACATAATATTTTGCAAATAACACATAAACTATATCATTTTTTTAGAGAAAGGAAAACTCATATCATAGCTTTATACCTTATAATTTTAGTATGTATAGATCGCTTCACAACCAGATGTTCTTTTTTTTTTAAATATAAATAATAGTCTAAATGAAAAATATAAATAAAAATAATAGTATAAATACAAAATATAAATAAATAATTTTTTATGCTAAAATAAATATTTAAAATGATATTCATAGTTATTTATTTAAATTCCATGCTTTCACATTAAATTAGTTTTAAATACACGTAAGACATTCCGGTGATATTGTAAACTCCCCCCCCCCCGCCCTCCTCCTTTGTTTTGCTATCAGAAATCAAGAAAAAAATTGCGAAAGCGGAGGCGATCATCTTATTATTTTTGCTTACACTCACTTGACTATCAATTATTCTTAAGTATAACACAACTAATTTTTTTTTTTTAGTAAATAAATAAATAAATAACAAACAATTCTAGGAATATTGAGCTAAACTTTAGTCGGACAGTCACTACAATTTAACGCATTACAACACATTACAGTCACTACAATTAAAAACAGGCATTAACAATTTTTTCTTCTTTGTATTACGACTCTTAAAACCTACATACATATCTGAAAAATTAAGATTTTTGGGAAACAGTGAAAAGCATTCATAAAACTTACCTGTGAAAAAAATAGCAAGGTAGATCCTTTTTCATTCTTTTCAACGAAGCTTTTTGCCATTTGCACTTTGAAAATGACCTCCAAAGAACCCTTTGCAACCGTTTCGACCTTGACCTAGAGAACCTGTTTTGGTTTCTCTAGTGCGGGAGGGAGCGTGGTTTTGTTCTTGTCGCCGGATAGGGAGACCAGTTAATTTGTTTATAGAAGTTGATTTAACCCCTTCGGGATGGGAGCCTTTTACGAAATTTTTAATCTTTTGTCACCGCTTTTTAAAAACAAAAAAATGTGTCTTCTTGAATCGAGAAAATGCGCTGATTAAATAAGGCAAATTTCACAGTAAAATTTTACTGGTGAGGAAAAACAAGGATTCTGAGCGCTTCATGCGACACGTATACGTGTCGCTCGTCCCCAAGGGGTTACGGCGAGAGAAGTATACCTCCATGGGTTAATTTTTTTCAATGAATCAAGTGAATGACTCGCTACTGTTTGTTTACGTTTTACGCTAATGTATGCTTTTAACTCGAGTTCTGAAATTGTTTTTCAACTGCCCAAATCATTCAAATTTTGTTAGTTTTGAATAAATTATGTTGAACAGAAGGGATTTCAGGTAGAAAAGATTTGTATTTAGGCAGATAAGTTTTCTCTTACACATCTCAAATCGTAATTAAGCCTAACGTTGCTCCATCTTATCGGAGAATGCTAAGATCAATAGGTTCGCCCTGGATGCATTACACTGCTTTTTATGTATATTAGATACTTTTGATTTATCATTTTTCTGATTTATCTTGGGTTTCGCATTATTTTCCATCAAATAACAGTTAATTTACTAAAATTCTGTAAAACATTGCATATTGTTAAATAAAATAGATAAATGATTTTTGTATTTTATTATTGTTTTTAAGTAAGTTAATTATTGTCTTTGTCAAAATACTTTTGAGCGCTACTGTATTTTGCTCATTGAATTTAGTGCCGTTCATTGAATGTAATGTTATTTGGAAACTTTAACCTTATTTTTCTCGAACCATGTTTTTCAAAATGACGACCATGTTTTTCGAGAACTATTCCACCGATTTCCCTCATTTTTTATTTAAAAGAAACTAATAATTTTTTCGGTGGCTTATACTACCAAAAAATATACTTTCCGTTGCTTAAATATTTTTTATAGATCGTAAAATATAAAAAAAGGCAAAAAATTGAAGGGTTTTGTTCAAATTATAGTCACTTTGTCAAAAATAAACTTTTTAAAATAAATTTTAGTGTAAACTCCAGAGAAGATAATGTCTCTTCAGTGACCAAATTCTTTTCAGATCCTTGTGGCCGGAGAAAAACGGCCGCCTGATCGGGCCGCACCTACTGGTACTCCCCAACACACAACGAATATTATTCATTATTTTACAAGCAAAAACGTAAATCTACAACAGGAATGACAATAAATACAACACAAAAAGTCTGAAGGTTCTATCTTTTATCTTTGGAAAGATGTAGATCCTTCTAACTTCTTTAACACATCGAGGACGGGTCTCGTGAATTGACGTTTTCGCTGATTGATGGAAGAAATATTACTTGTGCCGTAAATTTTGTAAGGATGAGTAAAGAAGGTGTAATCCAGCCGTGCTTACTTCTAATTGGTTGTGAGCAGGTTTTAATTTCTAGCGACATTTGTAAACGTAAATTTCGTGCTTGTTTACGAAAAATGACCCGTCCTCAATGTGTTAAGTTTTCAGTTGCACCTTTCAGTATCCTTACAAAATCTGAATTTGACATTTATCAAAAAAAATTTCATGAAATACATACACATATTAAAAAGAAGAAACGTTTGTTGGTGTGTTTCTTTGTAGTATGTTTGTGTGTAGGGGTGGGTAATCTCTGGAACGACCGAACGAATTTCAAAAGATAAAAATGCAAAATGACTGGAACTGTCGATACTCCAATGTACGCTATATTTTATATCGATACCCATGTCACAAACGAAAGAAAGAGGAGAATACTGAAGTGTATTCCAAAATTCAATTTTTGTGATACAGAATCACGGGGCTAGTTCGTAGTCCATAGTGAATGAAGAAAAAAGCACATAAGTTTCTTTGGAATGTAAATTTCTCTCTACTTAGAAATTATATTATTCATTTAAAATATCAATAAGGAATTTAAAAGACCTACAAATTCTCTTCAGAAAAACAAAATGTATCTATGAACTATTTCCAACTAGTAGGATGTGCCAATCCTAAAATTTTCTTCTATCTCATATATGTTAATACTTCAGAATTTGCTAGCACAGTGCCAAAATTAAAAGGCCAATCACGAGGATTCTAAAGATATGAAATTCCGTGCACTAGTTCTTGAGATAGGACTATCACTAAAATCGTGTAAATAATGCACGATGCAGCAGGGCAGCACCACCTGTTGGTCGTTTACACCAAAACTTAATCAGCAACAAATTATGTCAAAGTCTCACTGAATCTGAAGTTAGATGAAAATCCGTGTATTAGTGTTTGAGATAGAGCTATTGTAAAGATTGTGAAAAATCCAGCATAGCAGCGCCATCTATTGGGCGATTGACACGAAAAAATAATCAGCAACAACTTGTGTCAACGTTTAACTGAGTCTAAAGTTAGATGAAAATTCGTGGATTAGTTCTTGAGATACCGCTATTGCGATAATTGTAAAAAATCCAGCATAGCATCTCCATCTGTCGGGAGATTTACACCAAGACGTAATAAGCAACATCTCATCAGAATCTAAATTTTTATAAAATCAGTACATTAGTTCTTGAGATTGCAGTAATAATGAAAATTTCAGTATAGCAGAACCACCTGTTAGACGATTTCCTCCAAAAACTAAACAGCACCACTTTATATCAATGTCTAACTGAATCTAAAGTTTTGTGAAATTCCGTGCATTAGTTCTTGAGACTGAGCGCCCACAAAAATATTGGTCACATACAGACAGACATTTTCTAAAAACTATCAAATCGTGCTCATGACCTTCTAAAACGTATAAATAAATCGAAAACCGGAAGTCGAAAATTTTCACGAATCCAATACTTTATTTTTGTAAAGATAGAAGAAAGTAAAAATGAAATCGAAAGTTCAACGTTTGAAACGAGCAGAAGAGTTCTAAAAACAATTTAAATTACTATTCATTCGGAAATTTTAGGGATATGAAAATTAAAATTTAACAAGGTTTTAACTTTTTTAAAGATGTAAATTCGGGCAAGTAACTAGTTTTAAATAAATTTTATTTATAAGGTTGCAGGTGCAAAAAAGGTTCTAAAACTGCGATTTCCATTATACTTCTGGTGTCAGAAACTTCAAATTTGGAAAGGTGATTATTTTTAACCCTTAAATCATAGATGCCAACATCTCTTAATCACTCCGGAGCCTGATCGAAGACAAAAGTGTTTCCAACCTGAAATTTTATTTAATAAACTATTTAAGAATAAAATTTTATAAGTACCACGTTGAAAGAAGACACAATTTCTTATAAATACTTTCCGGTTTTAAACTTGTTTGTCTTTGATCAGACTCCGGAATAATTAAGTGATATTCGCATCTATGCTTAAATACGCGAATTTTTATTTTGTTTCGAAAAAATTATATATGATTCTCTGAAAGATTTATTACTCAGGATAAATAATGAAAAAAATCACAGATACATTTTTCATATAATACGTCAATCTTTTCTTCTATTGCACATCTGCAACATAAGTAAAAACTACTGTCGTTTGGCTGTTTTACACTAAAATATTGCAAATTAGTAAAGATTTTAATAAGTAGGTCTCTAAATACCTTATTATGTGTCATTATTTATTTTATAAAGCTTAACATTTAATCCTTTTATTCCCACGATAGAATACGTTCTAGAAATTACGTAGTCCAAAGAATCTGACTTCACACCAGAAAGTTTCAATGGTTAATTTCACTTTATTGAACTACGGAAAATATGTTATTATTGAAACCAAATATTGTTATTTTAATTTTCTGGAGACAATTTGGTATATACGAACAGAAAAATCTGTTAAATTCAAAACACTCTCCTTTGCATATATGCAAAGCTGCGCACTAAAGGGTTAACCCATTAAGACCAGCATGTTTTACATTAATTTTATTCAGTTCACGCCACTTTTTGTTAAACACTTACTTTTACTATATGAATCACTGAAATGTGTTAATTAAATAAGCCACATTTTACTTTTCTATTTTACTGGTATCAAAAAAATTTAAAAATTCACAAATATAATGTTGCGAAAACGCAACGTCAGACTTTAATGGGTTAAGATACTAGCCGCCTTTGGCGACCAGTTTGGTCTCCGTTAAGAGTAATGCATTAATGCTTAAATAAGCATTGTATCATGTCACTTTTATTCATAATTTAATTTACCTGTTCAATCCAGTGCCAAATAGGATAATTCTGATAGAGAAACCAAGAACTCGGTATATTTATGTTAGGCGGACGCAGGGGATAAATCGCCAAACACTGTTTCTGTCGCATTTTTTCGCATTTTATTAATTTCATTTAAAATAAAAACCTTTCACTCATTTTATTTAAAATACACAGCTTTAATTTAAAACTGAAACATTTAAAATTCATGACTTTTATTTATTTCTTAAAAAAGAAAAGAAACAGATTAAATGTGCAAAGCATTGTTTTAATTTACCACGCGAGAAATAAAAAATGCTGACTGGCGAGTTAAAAAATGCTGTTGGCGAGATTTGTATCCGGCTAACTTAAAAGTATCAAGAATTCTTTGCGATTATGGGAGTGTTGCCAGATTGGGAACTTTTTTAATTCAGACTATTTGACCGTCAATACTTTTTTAAAATAGTATAATTCGCCTTATTTTTCAGAATTTTTAATCTATGTTTAAATAGGCCGAATATTTCTATTTCAAAAAACCGGTGGCAATCAACAATCTGGGGACAAAAAAGTACCCAATCTGGCAACACTGGATTGTAGCAACTTTTATGTTAGTTTATACGAAAAAAATATTTTAATTGAAAATGGCTGCGCGTATGAAAAGCGTAATTGTTTATAACAGTCACATGACTTTGAACTATTATAATATAGATAAAATTATGTCGATGGAACACTATTTGGCGATTAATCACCTGCTCCATGTACCAATATGACCGCTTGGCATATAAAAAGAGAAGTGGTCAGTCCGGAACTGTTGATGACAGTCAATGACTTAGGCTATTATTATAGAGATAAAGGATGAACAAGAACGGTTTCTAAAAATTCCTAAATTTAAAAGGGAGAAATGAACTTTAAACATTCTAAATTACGAATGCTTTCGACTTATTACGGATGGAAAATTGAAATTTATTAAGGCTTTTGATTTTAAAACATAATTGCTCGCATAGAGCAGTTTTTTTTTTTTGTTTTTTTTTTCAAATTTCGAATTGAAAAGCGTACAGGGGTAAAAAACGTTCTAGAATTCCGATTTCTGGAATGAGCGTAAAAACTTTGTTACATCGTTTTAAATGGCGATTTGTTTGGGATTGTTAGGAATAGAAAGTGCAAATTTGAGATGGAAACCTCGCACAGAGTAGTGAAAAATTTTGAAATTTAGAAGACTGCAGAAGCACAATATTCCTAACATTGCAATTTCTGTAATACTTTTGGGTCTAGAAAATAAAAATTTGACATCGTGGTTTCATTTAAAATTATAATTCTTGCTACGAATTGTTTTAACCCGGCAGTAGTCGCTTGTCGGTCTTCTTGCAGCCCATATAAATTATCTTCTCCTAACTCGTATCCCCTTGCAAATACAATGAAGAACTACCATGTAGCTAACTTTAACACGTTCACGCCGGCGCGGTGGGTCATACTCGACTATCTCAGAGTTTTCAAGTATCCGGCTTTTTGCTCACCACTGTTATTTTAGAGAAAATTTTGCTCCTTTAAATCGCCCAATTGTTCTAATTAAATAAAACAACATTTTCTATATTAAAATACTGGTATCCAGAAAGCCGAAGACTTGGCAGCTCTGAGACAGTCGAGTGTGACCCATCGCGCCGGCGTGAACGTGTTAAATGGTTCTTCATCACCATGGTGAGGTAACAAGACATACATGTTTTCCCTTAAGGTACATTTTTACAAGCAAAGTTGAAGTAGGTGGAAAAGTCTACGCAACGATTCCTAGTGTCAGTTTATTTTTACTTTTTCCTATTATTCCAAATCTCATGAATAAAATGTATAATTTAAGTAAACTGTTCCTTTAGAACCTCATTGAAATGTAATATCCAAATATTAAGGGGGTCCGGGACACAATTTAAAATATTTTTTATTTATTGGGTTAAAATTTTGAATTGTTCGTGATGATTAACCATGTTATTTTTAAACCAAATCACATGATGAAACTTCTCATATATTTTTCAAAAAAAAAAATTTAAAATTTAAAATTCATTAAAAAAGTTGGGTAATTTAAAATCATTATAACTCGAAATATTATTTGTAGATTTTCAATTTATTTTTCATTAAAATAAACAGAAATATATAAGTTTTAATTTAGATTCAGCATTTTTAAAAATATTAATTTTTAAAAAAATTAAAAATATTTAAAGTAAAAATTAAAAACAAAATGGTGTAACTTAAAAAAAAATCACATTTTCAAAAGTAAATATTTTTTTCTAATTTGCTGAATCAAAATTAAAGTAAAACAATTGAACAAGAAATGTTCCAAATTTGAACCATTTATCTTTTACGGTTCTTGATATAAGATTTAAATACGAGAAATGGTGGAAAAAGCCATCATGAAGAAAAACGCATTTTCACAAGAAATCGTTTACAAGACAACCATTGCTTGAAAGCTAGATTTTGAAAACACACCAAAACGAAAAATTTCATATGTCCTGTTCTAATTAAGATAGAAACATAATTTAAACGTCCTTTTAAGCAGAAAAACACAGAGAAATTTTTAATGCAATTAAAGTTTTTTCTTTAGAAAATTTGGAGATTTTCGTGTCCCGGACTTCCTTAAGTGAAAAATGTTTCTTATTTTACATTTTCTGTATGCGGGATGCCGGCGGCAAAAAGACAGGCCGCGGCTAATAACGTTCTGAAAAAAGACGCGACTACTCTCGTGTTAAAAGATTTCGGAATTTAAAAAGTTGAAATGAATTTATTTCTCAAAATGATTTATTTCTTAAAATCTTCCATTCTTTACAGTAATTTAAATATTTATTTTTTTGTGTTCGCGGTTACTTTCAAGATTATAAAATCTATACATTATTACGTAATTATATCAACTTTGCCTATAAGAAATAAGTTTACATTAACTTCTGTCTCACAAAGTATTGTTCAAAAACTGTTCTGGACTTCATAAATGAAATTAAAAGCAAAGGGAAATTCATATTTTGATCTTTAACATGTTCACGCCGGCGTGCATCATCGGTGGGTCACGCTCGTCTGTCCCATTAGGCGGCGTGCATCACCGGTGGGTCACGCTTCACTGTCGCATCAGGCGGCGTGCATCATCGGTGTGTCACACCCGCTGCTCCATAGAAGGCGTGTACTACACGTGATCACACTCGACAATGCTATAGACGGTATGCACTATAGGTGGGTCGCACTTAAATATTCGAAAATTCAGTAGTAAACAATTCATTATTATAAACTTAATATAATTACGACGGGAATCGAGAATTCTCGTTGATCATTGAAAAAATATCATTGACTATGGGCGTGGCTTCTACCTTACAGAAATGCATTTATATTGCCCATATTACTTTAGATTGTAAGACATTTTATATTAAATTCGTACATATGTAGTCAATAAAATCATGTCTCTAAATAATTTGCTTATTCCTTACGAACTTTCAGACATTCATAATCAACTCTGCTTGTTATATTAGTGTTCCTGTAAAACTGATCAAGTGTAACGGATGATTAACTGATAACTACAAAGTTCCTGTAAAACTAGAACTTTGTGTTCTTGACGAGAAGACTTTTTTCAAATATGGCGCACGCACAATGTATTGGTTCATTTTTTTAAATTAATAGACTCTTGAAGAAAACTGGTATCAGAGTTATTTTACCTGCTTACATCATCACTTAACGAATTATTATTATTATTATTATTTTATTTTACGTTTAGACATGGCCCTTATGATTACGGAACAGGACTGCCGACTATTTTTTATTCTGATTCGTAGTACAATTTATATAAAAAATAATCGCGATAGACGTCGTTTCAAATTAACTTAGCATGACAGTTTTTTTTTATTTTAATTTTAGTTTATTTTTTTAATGGGTCTAATAAAAAAATAGGCGCTAGGACGTCACAACCAGCAGTCGCGAAATTCATTCTAAAACATACGTAAGCCATATTGATATGTCCATCAGTCCTTGCTAAATCATTATGCGCTGAATATTAATATTAATTAAAAATAAAATAAATTCACGAGTATCTTAGGCAGTGTTAACAATTTAGACAACCATTTAAACAAAAGAAAATCTGTCATTATCCAACTAGGATCCCTGTAGAGGAAATTTTTTTGTTTAACCCCTTAACGCTCGAATTAAATTACGGTTTAAAAATTCAAATTGCTTATTGGTACCACTTTTTTGAAAAAGAAATATTCACCTTATTTAATGACAAGTAAAACGATACTAAAATAAAACCAATTACGCTATTTTATAAAACTGGTGGGAATCAAACCATTTGAGTAAAAGACACAGCCCGTGAATATCACGGGAGCGAGAATTGAAGGGTTAATTTAATCATAGGACGTAAAAAATAAATAAATAATAAAAAAAAATACAGCACAAAAATTTTGGCAGGATAGTGTGCAGTTCCTTTGGAAAGATGGTGGCTTTTTAATACTTTCCAAAAAAGTTGAAAAGTGTTTATGCATTCGGTTTGTCTGTCCTCTGTCCACGCTCCAACTCCCGTAAATATACACGGATTTTCATACAATTGATTAAGCTTACTTAGGGTCACCAAAGCATGTTTGGTATTGTCTATGAAGTATGTAGGATTAATAGTTCATTTACAGGAAACTCAAAAGAATTCCATTACATTACGGTATATGGCGAAAAATCCTTTGCAGAGTATTTTAATGACATTACGCTATTTGAAATGGTTTGAAACTCATATAAAACACTGAATTTCACTACAATCATGTTAGAACAGGGCATTCATAGCATTTTTTATTCATTTACATGGACCCAGAAAAGAAATTGGTTACAGTACTGTCTTTGATTAATAATTGCTGGAGTGTACGTTTTAAAAATCGGTATGCGCTTTTAAATTTAATTAATTTTTGGTATGTTGCTCGTTATATATAAATTCTATACCTCATATGCAGGGCTGCACAAAGGTATTCACGTACCATTCTCCTTATTAGAGGAAATTACTGAAAGGGAACTTTCAACTAAAGTATATGTATTTCTTAAGTGAATTAAATTTTGGCATGCATGTAGTTAATAGATATAAATCTATATACAGGGCTCTCAAATGGTCCACCAACTACCCAATAAATTTTGACAATAAATTTTGGCACTACCAATAAATTTTGACAGAAAATTTTATGGTAGGTTAGTGCTAGAATTAACTGTCAAAGGTGTTTCCGGGTCGGTTTGTAAGAAAAATCTAAAAAGAAAATTTTTATAAAATAATATTGGTATTCAGTTGGCGGACCATTTGGGAGCCCTGTATATATCATACACAGGACTGCTGAAAAAATTCGGATAAATTTCCGATTGCAGATGGGAACAGTTGAAATAGGGTTTTGAAATATGTTGTGCGTCTCCATAGGGTTAAATTAGACGTAATATTTAAACTTTTTAAATGGTGAAGTTTTGTTACATTATTCTGAATGTGTTGGAAAGTGTTTCATAATCTATTCTTGACGCATGATTTTTTCTTTCTTGTTTAAATAAAAAATGTGCTAAGTCGACAATATTGCCTTTATATAAAACGCATAATTATTATATTGCAAATTTGACAAGGCTGCTTTAACACCTTTAATTCTCGCACCCGTGACTGTCACGGACAGCGTAGATTATTTTTTTAATATTCAAATTGTATGCTTCTGGCCAGTTTTCTAAATAGTGTAATTAGCTTTATTATCGCACTACATCAAGCTAACTGAGTTTTTAAAATGTAGCCCACACTTCTTTGGCGAGACGTTTAAGGGGTTAAAGACATAAATTCGCTCCTTTAACTACTTTTAAAGAAATGTACATTTATAATGGTACATGTGCGAAAAACGGTACAAAACTGCGATTTCTGTTATACTTCTGGGGTTAGATACTTGAAATTTGGCAAGGTGGTTATTTTGAGGATATAAATGGTTACAAAGAACGGTTTCTTAAAATTTCTAAATTTAAAAGGGTGAAATAAACATTAAACTTTCTAAATTACAATTTGTTTTTATTTGTACAGATAGAAACTTAAACATATCAAGGCTTTTGTTTTTAAAACCTAATTGCTCGCACAGAGCAGTTTTTTTCAATTTCGAATTTAAAAGTTTGCAAGCGCAAATAACTTTCTACAATTGCGATTTCTGAAATGGGCGTGAAAACTTATTTAAATCGTTCTAAATGGCGATCTGTTTGGGATTGTTTGGAGTAGAAAATGCAAATCTCAAATGGCTGTTATCTTTACGAAGAAAAAGCTCGCACAGAACAGTTAAAAAAATGCAAATTTAGAAGACTGCAAACTGAAAATCTTTCTATAACTGCAATTTCTATAATACTGTTGTGTCTAGAAAATGAACATTGGTCATGGTGGTGGCATTTAAAATGTAAATTCTAGCTACTTATTGTTTAGAAAAAATTCGAAATTTAAAAAATTGTGATGAACGAAACAAATTCTAAATTAGGATTTATTTGGAATTGTTGAGTCTAGAAACTTGAATTTGACATGGCTGTTACATTTAAGACCTAAATTCTCGCACAGCACAGTTTATAAAATTTTGTAAATTAAGAGGATGACATGAGCTGAAACCGTACAGAAACAAAGATTATTTTGGAACTACTGAGCAGATTTTCTTTCAGTATATTGTAGGTGTTAATCTCTGTTTAAAACTTATTTACTTATACTTTTGTGTAATTACCCTCACAGGTGGGGAAGCGTCGCATACGTTCTAAAATTCCTTTGGATATTGAATGGTGGTTACCTTTAAGATATAAATGCATGCTAAGAGAGGTGTGAAATATAATAGATATGTTAAAAACCCATTAACCACCAAAACTATAGCGTACGGATCTCCAACTTTTTTGAAGAAATACGTTTGGCACTACAAATTTTGAAAGAAAATCTTCGCTTTATTTATTGATCAAAGTTTATGTTACTAAATAAGGCAATTTTTTTCAATTCAAAAATAGTGGTAGTATGATAGTAAATTTAAGCATGGGAATTTAATTTTAATGTTGTGTGAACGCAACAGCAGCGGGTAATGTGTTAACCCTCTCGCTGCGCAACCCGAGATATACTCGGGCATGCATTTTTACGTCAAATTAATACTATTTGGTTAGTCCCACCAGCTATTTTTCAGCGAAAACTTTGTCTGATTTAATCAAGACATCTACCCCGATTACGATAGTAAAAAAATTCTACTTTAAAGAATCGGTGATAAAAGATTAAAAATTCTGTAAAAGACGCTCATCGCGGAGAATTACTTACGGAGCGAAAGGGTTAATAGTAAATTCACCGCCGACTTTAGCGCTGACACATAAATGGCGGCTGTCGGAAACGGATTTTTACAAGCAATTGTACCATCCTTCCATCTTGAGTACCAATATTTTGTAAAAATGTTCTCCGCCTTAGTTTTCTGAGATTCAATAAGTGAAAGAAAACTTTTACAAAATACTGGTGTTCGGTAACGCCAACTTTTGGAAAATATTGGGTAGACTCAAATCTTTTTGAGTAAAATAACATATACAATTTTTTTTATTCTTAATGCGGTTGCGTGGAGAGAGACACAGGGGAAGAACGAATGATTAAGGGGACCGGGAAAGCCCTATCTCCGCCATGTTAAAATATACCAGCTTTATGTACATTTTTCTCAGAAATAGTGATAGATAGAGGTCTGGATTGTTTAGAGTAGTTATAATAACATGATTTAAGTATTTTAACAGACCATTTTCATTCTATGTTAAACTCAAAATTAATTATTAATTATTTATTGAAAGTCATTTTTAAATTAGGATTTTTGGTGAGATTTCACTGCCTAAAATAAATAATTCCCAAAAAATCATTAAATCACTGTGATAAAGCATACAATATAACATAATATAAGTATTAAAAATAATCTGAGTTGTTAAGTTTAATAGATATTGAAAAAAAAGGAACATAAACATAACAAATTCAAGTTTTGAGAAAAAGTCAATTAAAGATTTAAATAGCCATTAAGCTGTGAAGTACACTTAGAAAGAATGAATAATTTCAACACTTATTTTTTTATATATAAACATGTGTGATACATCGTTGGAAAGATAAAAGTTTAAACTATTTAATGATATAAAAAATTAAAAATCGATTTTTTGGTTGAATTCCGCTTTCCCGATCCCATAAAAGGGATAATTTGAAGTAAAATTATGACTTTTCTAAGTAAAATTTTATAAATAATTTTATAAGTTATATTCTCATAAGTTTTTCCTTATAAATACATAAATATTTATTATAAATAATAAAACAATTGATATCTATTCAAAATGCAAAAAAATAAATGTCAAGAAAAATATACATTTTAACCACCTGAATGCTTTATCGATTCAAGATATTAAAATGGAGTCAAAATATGCAGAAATTCGTTTTTCGAGAGATATTAAATTATACACACACTCAGGGTTGCAAGTTTGGCCTCCAATTTTAATCCGAAATTTCAAATTTGTACAGGAATTTTTGAAAGATTTTTTTTCTTTAAAGTATAGGTAATGTTTCTTATTAAATAAAGAATAAAATACTATTCCTTATTTCTAGTATGAACACTAAATTCTTATTAAAAATGTATGACATACTAGCAACCCTGCATCCACTGAAGGGCTTTCTGTGCTCCTGTACATCTTAATTGATGCTCTTACTATTTTTCAAACAAGCTTATTTTGAGAACGCCTAACAAAAACAAATTTTATTTTAGCGATTAAATAAATAAATCAAATGAAATTGGATGGGCGAAGTGATCAAATTATTGGGTGGGCTCGCGTCCTACAAGCTTATATAAGTTGGCGCCACTACTGCTGTTTAACCCCTTAATTGTCGCGTAATTTTGGGAAAATCTCTTCAAAAATCGTCGATTTTTTTAATTACCCGATTTTATTATTCATAAAATTCTGAGTTCATTAGTAACAGAAACAGAGTATTTTCTTATTATTTATCCCTCTTAAGGGTGGTTTGAAGTGTATGAAATCCCTTAATTTCAATACCCCAAAGGCCATTAATCCCAGAAATTTAATACAAAAATTTTTGTTTAGTAAATTAGCAAAATATGGCTCCCTCTTATTTGGAAATAAATCTGTTCATAAATTCTTATGTTAGTCCTTTATTTCGACATTTAAGCAATGAAGAGGCTTTATTCCTGAAAGTGTTCAGGATGGATAAAAATGTTAAAACTTACAATTTTATTTGGTTGTATTGTACACACATGACTTGCAAAGAAGCTTCGATGGAATGCTGCACTCTGTGGTTTTATTTTAAGTAAAAGTAAAGACATATATAAATCAAATAATTTTTTATATTACTACAAGGACGATAATTTCATTCAAATTTAAGTTGAAAACCGGCATTCAATATATTTTTCAAATTTTAGTAAATTTTTGAATGTAAGGAAAACTTTGAAACATGACATGCATAGTCCTACATCACAATCTTTGCATTCATATTTGGTTTATTTTATAATTTTGTTTCCATATTTATTCTCATGGGAAGAACAAATTTTTCATTCTGTGTAAGGTTTTGTCCGTAGGGGGTTATAACATCCAGAAAATGGTGTTCAGATAAACGACTTGATATTGGTAATTGTTCTTAACCCCTTCGCGACGGGAGCCTTTTACGAAATGTTTATTACTTTGCTACCGGTTTTAAAAAACAGAAGTTTGTGCCTATTCAAATCGGGAAAATGCTCGGATTAAATAAGGCAAATTTTACAGTAAAATTTTACAGGTGAGGATAAACGAGGATCCTTAGGCCTATTTCCGGCACGTATACGTGTCGCTCGTTCCCAAGGGGTTAACAAATCATTCAGATGCGCACAAACAATAGAAGTTTTGTACAGTTTTGGATTAGGTGGATTTTGAGGATCGCGAGCTTCATTATTCCAAAAATGTTTTTTTTTTTTAATTCGCTGTACCTATTGTACGTCATAATATCTCGAAAGAATGGGGTTTTAACAAATAAAGTGTTGTCCAAAATATATTTTCTTTAACTTTTACTTTTAACTATTTATTTTTATTATTATTTTTTTTTTAATTTTTTCGACAGTAGTAAGAGCAAGGGAAAAAAGCATTTTATTTTAAGAAATAGGTTGCCATTCTGATCTGCTTCTCTCTCTTTTTTCTCAAACAACATTTCTCCATTTCTCATCATAGCGATTAGTTTCGATTACAATATTATCTCGCAATTCATCATTTATAAAATGTTTATAGTACTGCAAAATACCCGAAATAGCTTCAAACGAAACGTTAATCTCAGGCTCCGATTTGAATTGCAAGCATGGAGGTGTGTAATATTGAGTCATCATCACTATCTTCAGTTTCCGATTTTTCGGAGTCAAAAACATCTGAAAAAAATTTAATCTTCTGATTCTTTTCCAGATAATCTTTCTCTTCACTTGAACTACTCAACATAGAAATTTATAAAACGGTATCCCAGATGTATTCAGATTTGAAACAAGTAAAACATGTGTTTCAACTCGTACAAATCCTTAAATTAAGCATTTCAATCTTAAAAACGAACTTGTCATTTCAGAGTTTCCCATCTTTTAAGCGTTTATGACTTCGTTAACGGACCGATGCTGCAATATGGGCATAACACAATTTATTTCCTGGGCACCACTATTTGTTTAAGGAAAAAATGTACTTGATTTCTGGCTTGGAGTGCAAGAGACATTTACTAAAAACTATACTTTAAAAATATAGTGACGCGAGCAGAATATAAAAATAAAATCACCTATTTTAGGCTTAAAAATATTTTTGGGAAAGAAAAATGCAAAGTAGATACCAGAAAAAGTTAGCTGAAGTCATGAGAAGCCCAGCCCGTGAGTGTCACGTGCGTGACGAAATTTGTCAAAGCGATATAAGTAAGCGTACAAACTTAATACTGGAATTGGGCGTAAATTATCACAGTTGCGCCATCTTGTGGACGGAGTGATAATCCACATACGCGGGCTTTTAGTGTGGCACGTATTTTCTAAATCGTTTGCCACATGTATTGCGATATAATGGCGCAGCGAAGGAGGGGCTTTCAGATGCACTTGACACCACGAAGTTTTCTTCGCCTTACCAGAAACACTTCAGTTATTAGTGAAGTGACAAAAACATTACAATTTTAGTGGTGTGAGTAAGAAAACAGTTACGTATCTACCTGTAGTTCACACTCCATCCGCTACGTGGCGCATGACCTTGATTGATGTGACCTCGTTTTTAATCTTGCGGTTACTCCTCCCATTTAAGATAGGACGCTTACTTATATCGCTTTGAAATTTGTTCATACAGGTTTGACCGTGAATGTCTCGGGCGCGACGATTAAGAGGTTAACTTTGCGGCCTAGCAAAGTGCCGCCCAAGCTTTATAGACATAATTCTATTTTATATTCTGGCGCATCACTACTATTTTTAAAAGTACATTTTTTAGTAAGTCGTTCTTGCACGTGTTGTCAAAGTACAAGTAAAAATGTTTCTTAACACTAGAAAGACGGCGAATTTTACTCAAGTTTTTAAAAATCATTTTCACACCAGAAATTTTATTTAAAACGTTTTAACTTATTTATTTAACATTTTTTCTCTTTATGCCTTTTAAATTTATTTTACAAAGAGATTTCTGGTACGAACCGAAATATGTTACATTGGAAGCGTTCAAAATGACCACTCACCGTCTTTCTAGTGTTAAAATAAAGTGGTGCCAGCCGAATAAATTCGTGTAAGTAATCATCTCTGTTCCTGGGAGGTGTACTTCGACCGCAAAGGGTTAAATTCAGGGTGCCGTACAAATATTTCAACGAATCTACCCACGCCAGCTGACATTTTGTGTCAACGCTCAAGCCTTGTATTCAGTGGGCGGTGATAAATCCCTTAATTTAATCACGAAAATCAAGCGATATCTTACGATTAAATAAGATAGAAATTTCTGTTAAAATTTAGTGGTAATAAAAAAACCTTACAAATTGTCAGATTTGCACACGATTCCCAACAATCAAAATCGTTTATTTTCTCAACTTGTATCTGGATCATGGGCGGCGAACGTTATCGTTTTGACATAGGCGTGCGAAATTTTTCGAAAAAAAAAATATTTTACAAGCTAACAATTAAAACATGTATTGGATCAAATAATAATGAATCAAAGTTGTTTGAAATTTTGTTTTAAGAATTTAAAAAAACCTGTGTAACATTTGATGTTATGTTTTGGATAAGTAATTTAAAAGAATGCTTTTTATGCTGTCAGGTCTGACTCAATATCGCTTGGGGCTTTGGCAAAGCAGTTAGTGCAGGAGTCGTGCTTGTCTTGAAATTTCACGACCGGGAAATTATTCGATACCAGTATTTTCTTATGGAAAAATCTCTTCTTAAATAAGGCGAAATTTCGCACGTTTAAACTAGATTTATTTTTCTATGAACAAATAGTAATATTTGTCCTTAAAAAATTCCTTAAACGTACGACCCCTGTTAATGAAGCCCAACGTTTACTGCAATATTGGACTAACAATATTTATTTTTAAAGTGTATATATATCACAGAATAGTATATAATATAGACAACAATATGTCTGAAAAATGCCACTAATTTTACATTTAATGTAAATAAACATTTTTAATTTCTTAAAATTTTCTTTCCTTTACAGTATTTTAAATATTTATTGTTTAGTGTTCGAGGTTACTTTCAGGATCATCAAATCTATGAATTATTCGGTAATTATATCAACTTAGCTTGAAAGAAATAAAGCTAATATTCACTTTTGTTTTATGAAGAATTAATAAAAAAAAATTCTAGAGCAAACATATTATTATTTTATACCGATAAAATATTATTTGGAATTCATATATGGTTTCGGGGACCCTAACAAGAGTCCAAATGCCCTGGGCAGTCGCACCGTTTAACCGATAGTTGCGCCGACAAATAATTGATATCAGCTTCGTTTTTTCTTATCATAAAACCATGGCAAATTCTACTTGAGTCTTCTTATAAAAATTTTCTACTTGTTTTTAATATTAATCATTTCCTAAAATAATGAATCGCTAAAGAAGTTATGAAAAAAGCGAATGCCACTTCTTCTTGTCAAGAATTGAATTCAAAGTTGTTAGAAATTTACTATGGCCGTTTTTGCTTATTTAACATTATAATCTTTTATTTTTGATAATCTCCTAAACGGAAATTTCTTTTAGGAAATATATTCAGCTAGATTGGGATTTATTAAGTTCCATTTCAGTTTTTTAGTCTGTATGACAAAGAAAACCCGTCGAATTCAGATGAACGTTGCTAGTCTATTTTTATGCATTTTGTGAAATTGTACTATATTTTGATTAAGAATCTCAATCTATGCCGTTCCGAAAATAATCTGCTGCGTGCCACATACCATATGGCATACGTGACTCAGGTTCGCCGCCCCTGTTACATCCTTTTAAAAGTGACACCAGCTTACCAATGACTACAGAAATGAAATTAGCAGCAAATGAAAATTCCGAATTTTGTCTTTACTCAGAGGTGCCAAGCTCGCACTAATCTTCCGTAATGCGTGGATTAATTTAACCCAGTTTAACAAAGTTTCGAATCAGAAAAATTATTTGATGAATCTGTATTTATTTAATTCTAGTTTTCTACGTGGAACGTATTTAATTTCATGTCTGAAAAAAATTCCGGTACGAAATGTATTAAACCAGGGTTAAATTAACCCACATATTACGGAGGATTTGTGGCAACTTGGCACCTATGTCTTTACTGGATATGCCATGCAATGGAATACATTACCTGTAAACTTACTTAACGATGCAAAAACAAACCAGGTTACTGAATAAAAGCGCACAATTCTCAGATCGTGTCTCTTCCCTAAGCAGTTCTGAATAGTGCGCCGCATTCGCCCTGATAACCTGGATGATTGTACGATTTTTTACTCTACCAAGTAAATCTTTAAAACTAGAACTTGGTGTTCTTGACAAGTAAACGCTTATGTCACCTGAAAGATACATATAGTAATAATTAACATTTTATTATTATCCCCTTGGGGACGAGCGGCACGTATACGTGCCGCATGAAGCGCTCAAAATCCTTGTTTTTCCTCACCAGTAAAATTTTACTGTAAAATTTACCTTATTTAATCAGCGCAATTTCTCGATTCAAGAAAACATAAATTTCTGTTTTTAAAAAACGGTGACTAAAGATTAAAAATTTCGTAAAAGGCTCCCGTCCCGAAGGGGTTAATACATTCTTGACCAAAACTGAGGGCAGATTTATTTTACTTTTTTACATCATCACTTGCGATTTTATTAATCTTTTTCTTCAAAATTTATACACTAATGACTTCAGGACAGGACTCACGACTATTTTTACACTCATCCGTACACAATTTATAAAATTGAAGTTTAAAAAATATCGTAGATGTTTGCTTCAAAATATCTTACAAGAAAGGTCTCCATACGGGCACACTGAGAAAAATCTGAAAAAAAAAATACAGAATGTTCTTCTCATGTGCACATATATATTTATAAAAACATTTTTGGCGGAACCTCGATAAAGCGTACTTAAAAAAAAATAATGAAATGTTTGTTTAATTGGTGATTTATCACTGGCTGGGGATGAAGTAAAATTACAAAAAAACACTGTTTTATGTCGAATATTCTTTAAGGAAATATTTTTTTATGTTGAATTCATTTAAATAAGTTTAATTCAAATAACTTTAGTTTTGTCATTTTTAGTTGTTTTAACTATAGTTTTGTCAGTTTTAGTTTGTTTTAACTATGGTTTTGTCATATATGTTTACATGTATTTATAAACAAATTTAACTATTATATTTTAAGATTTAAAACAAAATTTAAATTGGTTTAAAATGTTTCAAGCTCAAAAATGAGTCTGATTGAACACCGTCGATTTGATTTTGTTGCTATGGAAATAACTTCTTCTTCTATATAGAAATCTATAACGGCATAATTCTTCATGTGGACATTATTTTTGAATAGTCGTTTAAATTTTAAAAAATCTGGGATTGATGCATAAAGCAATTTCAGAATTTCATTGGAATCGGTAATAAAAGGGAAAAAATGCTGGATTATTTATTACGCTATAGAACATTTTAAATTAATATTGCTGCAAATGTAATAATACCTATAAGCAAATATTTGCAACTTGAAAAATATAAAAGAAACAAATTAAGTAATTAAAATCAAAAGTCAGCTGGCTATAACTTAAAAAATATATTTTCAACATGTAAAACATAGAAAATATTTTTCCAGCGATAAAATTAAATAACTACAGCAAAAAACAGCGTGTATACGTAATAAAAAAAATACAATAAACCCTTTCAGAGATTAAGTTTATATTCATTAAATACTGTGCATTCTAAAAAACAATTAAAAACAATTTTCAGATCCATAGCTGCCAACTTTTACGCTTTTTTCTTACCACTAAAATTTTATAGTAAATTTTGTCTTATTTAATCATCGAAATCTCACGATTAGACAAGACAAAAATATCTATTAAATTTTATCGGTAGCAAAAAAGCGTAAATGTTGGCAGTTATGAGATTCATTTAAATCGTTTGTTTTTGGTTTAAAAGCAAACTTTGGTTTTTTGCAAAACTGGTTTTTTGCTTTTCATTTAAATCGTTTGCTACTAGCCAAATCGCATGTCGCTTTCGTATTTTCGCGCCAAATATACAAAAGTATTTTTTTTTTTACAGACTTTCTTCTGGAATTCCGCCGCTAAATTTAACTGATCCCTTATTACATACGTGTAGAGTTTCACTAGCATTTTTTTCAACATATTCTGAGTACTTTCTGTAAGGGGACCTTCCTTGTGAGTATAGCAATTTTTAAAAATTTTAATTCTTATGTATTTTTTTAATGGTACCAATAAAAACAACAGACAGTAGGGCATATACGTCCCAACTCGTAGTCAAGAAATCCATTATAAAACATACGTAAATCTGTCAGCTCTTCTTAAATCATGATGCGTTTAGAATTATTACTATCAATTATAAAAAAAAAATATGAGGTTGTCAGGTAGTGTTAGCTACGTATCAACCTTTTTTAACAAAAGAAAAACCATCATCCCATAGCTGCCAACTCTTCCGCTTCTTTGTACCACAAAAATTTAATACATATTTATGCAAGTTTTAATCAACAGATTACGGCGATTTAAAACGGTAAAATTTAACATAAATTTTTTTGGTACAAAAAACGTAAGAGTTGGCATCTATATCATCCTACTACAATTTCTGCATTGTAAGTAATTTTTGTTTTACTTAGTCACGGAAATTCAAAAGAAAATTACAATACAGAAATTCTGATAAGACAGTGTGCTGGTCCACTGGCAGAATGGTAGCTGTTTTTAACCTTCCTACCCTGTTGAAATTTTACTCAAGCTTAATAAAAACTTTTTACACCAGAATTTTCTTTAAAAACATTTTAATGTATTTATTTATATTAGTTTTCGTTGCCTTTTATTTATTTTACTTTACGAAAAAATTTTTGGTTCGAATCGAATGGAATGAATTATAGAAATGTGTCGATTAGCCCCATTTAGGGTAGGAAAGTTAATAGAAAAAGGACTAAAACAGCAGTGCTGTTTGTATATAAAACGCATATTGTATGTATATAACTTAAGAAGTTTAGTTATTATGAAGATATATGCATGTTATTATGAAGATATATTAAGTATGCAGTTTTGAACATGAGCATAATTAATTTATGAATGAAAATTTGCTCTTTTTTCTTAAACTTTTTGAAGCATAAATAAAATCCGGCAATAAAGTTGTATTTTAAATGTTTTTTGTGTGACATTAAATTATGCAAAATACCTATACTATGAAACAATAAGGACAACGTATTATTTTTCGCTACAGAGAAATCTACTTTCTTTTTATCAATTACAGGGTGTCAGAATTTCTTAAATACATTGCATCTTAACCCCTTAAGGGGACCGGGTAAGCTCTATCTCGGCTATTTTAAAATACACCAACTTTATGTACATTTTTCTCAGAAATGGTGAAAGATAGAGGTCTAGATTTTTTAGAGTAGTTTGAATAACATGCTTTACGTATTTTAACAAACCATTTTCTTTCTAAGTGAAGGTGAAAATTAATTATTAATTATTTATTGAAAGACATTTTTAAATTACCACTTTTGGTAACATTTCATTTCCTAAAAGAAATAATTTCCAACAAATCATTAAATCCCTGTGTTAAAGTATCCACTATAACATAATATTTAGGAAAGTCTGAGTTCTTAAGTTTAATAGATACAGGGCTCCCAAATGGCCCCCCAATTGAATACCAATAAATTTTAACAGAAAATTTTATCGTAGGTTTGCTCTAGAATTAACTTTCAAAGGTGATTTCGGTGCGGTTTGTATGAAAAATCTAAAAAGAAAATTTTTCTAAAAAAATATTGGTATTCAGTTGGCGGACCATTTGGGAGCCCTGTAGATATTGAAAAAAAAAGGAACACAAACGTGAAAAATCGAAGTTTTGAAAAAAATGTCAATTAAAGCTGTGAAGCAGTTTTGACGGAATTAGGGTAATAAGTTATTAGGTTGTAAGTTAATACTAGAAACGTACTGTAAATGCTTACGAATTTTCGTTATGATATTTTGATTTTTGGAAAAAAGAATATATATTATACATTTAGTAATAATTTAGCCGTTGTTTTTGACAGGTAAAAAACATTTACTCAAATGGAAATTGTATTTTCACTATTTGTATATACAGGGTGTCCATTTTTAACGGCGTCCAATGGATAATTTCTGAACCATTAGTCATTTCCGCGTAGTTCCAAATACAAAAATGTTTTATATGAGGTAATATATATATATATATATATTTTTTTAAAGTCGTTTGGATCAATAAAAACATTTCTTAAAATGTTACGAACTTTGAATTTTTATACGGTCCGCCGGTATCCCGGATATTTGGTAAAAATTTTCTATTACAAGTAAGACAAAAAAAAAAAAAAAAAAAAAAAAAAAAAAGACCAGTTCATCTAACATTAAAATTGACCGAGTTATAAAACTTTTAACTGCAAATAACTAGGTGGTTTTCTGTTTAACGCTTGCGTGCATTTGTGTAAGCATAGCACGCATATTCATGAAAATGTTAACGTCTCTGGGAAAAATTCAAAAGTTTTTTGTTTATAGAATACAGAGTTTTCAACCAACTTTAACATCACTTTCCGAAAACTTGAAAACAAACTTTAGAAACAGTATACTGCAATTAAAGTATGAATATACTGAATATTTGATCAGTTATGGGCATTTCTATGGAATACATTTTAACGGAGTTTGCATGAAAGATTCCATAATTTTTATTTTATAATTTGGTAGTCAGCTATTTAGAGCAACTTATATAAAACACCCAATCAAATATCGTGAAAATTCAGAATGGCCTGTGCGATATAGTGAGTTGCTTTCTAAAAATAGATTTATTATAAGGAAGTTTCCACAAATTGACAAACATCTCACTATATTTTTGATTTTTCACAATATTTGGCAGGACATTTTATATGAGTTGTGCTAAATAGCCATAATTTCAGCACTTGTTGCATAGCAATTTCACTTACCCCGATGAAATGTCCAATGAATGGCAACCGGGTTACTGATCTTGCTTCGTAGTCGGGTTAACATTAGTAATTGTGTTACCATTCATTTCAAGCAGTGAGATGTTCATATGCAAACATCCCCTCTGGTGCCCGCTTGTTATCAGCACCATCTATCATACACACAGGATGCAGTTGTATAACAAATTTTTAACAGATTATCTGCATCTCTTTATATATATGCAGAAAAATATTTCTAATTTTATGAATAAACGCAGTGATTGCGAATTTTGAATTTAAAAGTTAATTAGAAATTTTCTCATCATCAATAGTGGTGCCAACCACCTTGATAATTCCAATCAGAGCATCTTTAACCCCTTCGGGACGGGAGCCTTTTACGAAATTTTTAATCTTTTGTCACCGTTTTTTAAAAACAGAAATTTGTGTCTTATTGAATCGAGAAAATGCGCTGATTGAACAAGGCAAATTTTACAGTAAAATTTTACTGGTGAGGAAAATCAAGGATTCTGAGCGCTTCATGCGGCACGTATACGTGTCGCTCGTCCCCAAGGGGTTAAGAAAAATTGACAACGATAAATTTGCTTGATCAAATAGCACGCTGCCTCCCGTACCATCAAAACACCCCCAGCCTTTTATATTAACAAGGGAATAAACCTGGGCTTCAGGGGTTACAGAATATAGGTGAAAACCATTTTTTAAATTGATAAATGTATTTTTTTTTTTTTTACATTTAATATTTTTTTTAGAATGCGCACTAACAACATAAAAAATTATATTTATATGAAAAATAGCAATTATACGTTCAAATAAAATTTGAAATTTATTAAAAGCGATAGTTTTGTATTGGCCTCTCGCCAGGAGTTCTCAGCCGAAGAAATAGCCAAAGATCACTAATTGAAATCAGACTTTATGATTCTGATCATTTCCTGTCATTGGCTTAAATTTCTGTTTTTTTTACATAATTTATTAACTTATTAATTTTTTGATGAAATTGTAATTCGTTATGGAACTTAAGCAGGAAACAAAAGTTGATATATTTAGATAATTATATATATATATTTATATTTATATAACGATATAATGATATATAATGATATATTTTTATAATGATATATTTATATAATTATATAATTTAGGTGCAAGCGTATTTATCTTTCTTAACTGTCTGCACGCGCTAGAGATGGACTTATAAAAATAAAATCATGCTTGAAAATTATTTTAAAAATAACATAAAATGATTAAATTATGATACTGTTTTCAAAAAATTTGCATTTGTAAGTATCTTATGTTTTCTGTTCGATGGTGTAAAAATTGAAAATGTGCGATGTATAGAAGTTTAAAAGTGAAACTTAATCGTCTTCTGTTGCCAACGTCACAATGACGTCAGCATTACAGACGCACACGTTTATCCTTTATAATATAAATCATTTTACTGTACTAATAGAGTGATTGTTTTGTTTAACTTTATACTACAACTGTTAATTAAAGCTTCAGATGTGACATAAAAGACAGTGACCGTGACATATTGATAACCCTTCAGCCAGTTTGCCAGCCCATTTCATAAATCAGTTAGTTCCGGAATGCTCGTCTTAAATAAGAGTGTATAATATTAAAGATGTAATTTCGAAGAGACCAACTGAAGTATTCATGTGAAACGCCTCCCTCCTTTCATACATGTCTTAGGCCGAGAATATTTCAAATTTATCCATTGTAAGTTAGTATATTTTTTTTCTATAAATAAAATATATGATTAGATAATCCGTCGAAAATCGATAGTCGAATTTTTTTCGGAATCTAATATTTTCTTTTTATAAGGATAGAAAAAAAGTGAAAAAAAAATTATAATAACTTGCATAAAATTTAGTTTTGATATAGTTTTCTCAACCTATTTTTCATTGTACAAAAAATTTATATTAACTTACAATGGATAAACTCGAAATACTCTCGGCATGAGACATGCATGAAAGGAGGCGTTTCACATGAATACTTCAATTGGTCTCTTCGAAATTACGTCCTTAATATTATGCAATATTATTTAAGGCGACCATTCCGGAACTAATTGATTTATGAAATAGGCTGTCAAACTAGCTGAAGGGTTATTAATATGTCACACTCACTTCCTTATATGTTACATCCGAAACTGTAATTAACAGCTGTAATATAAAGTTTAAGGAAACAACAACTGTATCGGTACAGTAAAATTGTTAATATAAAAACATGGGAGTGCTTTTATCGTTGTTGATTTTCATTCAAGCTGCGCTCCTGGAATTATCAAAGAATCTGACACCACTATTAATGAAAAGAAAATTCCTAATTATTTTTAAATTCAAAAATTTTTAATCACCTCTTTCATTCATAGAATTTGAAATAATTTTTTACAGTTATATAAAGGGCTGTTAAAAATTTGTAGTGGATCTGCACTCGGTATATATGATAGATTGGGTGGAAAAGAAAGCGATTGCAATATGTTCTTCTTGTGAAGACAGAAAGAGAAGAAAAAAAACTTGCATAAAATTGTAGCTTTTATTTAGTTATCTCAATTATAATTTATAATTAATTTAAAATTATGTTAAAGCATCTTAAATGTTGTTTTCGTAATTAAAAGTTCTTTTTACGTGTAGTCCTATTTGATCTTCAGTTGTATAAGGGACATTCTCACAAACTTTTGACTTTTGGAGAAAAAAATCTGGCGAAATTAAATTTGCTAAAATAACATTTTAATCTGATAGACGAATGCCTTAATGATTCAAAATAAAGAAAATATGATCAGCAGCGTAAAAATTTTTTTATTTAACTGAGGTTTAAGTTAAACTTGCGAGTTTAATTTTCCTTACCATTTTACCCCTATAAACTTTTTTTTCTTCTAAATTTTTACTTATAATGAAGTTGCATAGTACCCACAGGACATTCAAATAAGAAATAATAAAAAAGTAGTACATTTAATACAGAATTTTTGTATAACATTGTCTTAAAGGGGTCTTAAAAAAGGGACGGTAAGGTAAAAAACGGGGATGGTATAGGAAAAAAGGGACGAAATGGTAAAAAAAGGGACAGTAAGGATGGAACGGTAAGGAAAATTACCATCTATTGTTAGGAAAATCATGTTAAGACTAAGTGATAACCACAATGTTCATTGATTTTTAGAAAACGTTGTTAACATTGGATTAATTTTTTTATTTATTCATTTACCTCGAAAAGTGCAGGAATAAACCTTGGGGACGGTAAGACTACCAATAAAGGCACGATCTTGAAATTGATATTAAAATGCTGATTTAAATTCTGCAGTAAATTTCCTGTCAAAGAATTTTAGACATTCTTTCTCTAGCATACTTCTGCATGAGAAAAAACTTGAAAAAAATTCTGTGGCTGCATCTGAAGTGGTTTTCTGTATAAGTTTAGCAAGAGGGACGGTAAGGATGAAAAACCCAGGGACAGAGTTCAAAAAATAATATCAACCGTAAAAATGTGTGCATGCTAATTTTTTGCTACATATTTATATAAAACAATTGTCCCAGTTTCGGAAAAAAATTATATCGAATTACTTTTATTGAAACAATTTTATACAGACAGCTCCAAACTTAAAAATCAACATCAGGGACACGGGACGGTAGATGAGTTTTCCTGGTACTTGGACCCCCAACATCGTCCAAAACTTATCTCGTTAATATTGTTATGCAATCATGCAATGAGATGTTCTCGAGTATATGAAATAAAAAAATACAAAAATGTGTATTAAATAAAAAATTATTATTCAGGGATATGAAAGTCAAAAGATTGTGAGAATGCCCCATATACAAGCCTTAAATTTCAAGATAAATCATACATTATTCCAAATAAATTTAATTTACTCTATATATTTATACAACAACAACAAAAAAAATAACAAGTAGTTTTTACATAGAGAAAACCTCCCAATTTTTTTCTTTCTAACTGAGAAATTCTGCAGTTATATTATTATTGTTTTATACTTATCATTCAGCTAATAATGCTTTTTACGGTTGAACATTTGTCGGGGAAAAATTGGCACAATTTTCTTTTACACCGTTACTTCCAAAACAACATTTCCAATGGAAATCAAGTAGGAAGATTGTTGTTTGGAAATTGATTTGGATTGTTGTTGCAATACATTTTTTTGTAATTTTTTTCCGCGAAAACCGCTCAATCCTAACTGATAGAGCTGCCAATTCTTATGCTTTTTTGTACCATAAAAAATTTAAAGGTAATTTTACCTCAGGTGTGCCAGATCGTCGAAAGGCAATTTCCCCAAATTTTCCGAAAGTTTGTCCTAAATCAGAGTTTTTTCCCCAAAAAATCCGCAACACAGTTTCTACTCAAAAAAGTAAATATTCAATTTTCCCTTTTCCAATATAAAAATTGTTTAACTAATTTAAACTCAATTTTTTCCCGCAAATCAAGCATTTTTTTTTGAAAAAAATCCCCATTTACAAAAAATAAACTTTTAAACTCAGCAGAATTTCGCATGCATATTCGCATCCAAACGAAAAGAATGAGAGATTAACAACGACAATTTTGTTTCACTTATTTTTTAAATTGTTGCCAATCGATGATGCTGGCTTAACATTACGTTCGCGCCATCTACTTTTATACTAATAACTTTTTCAAGGCTTAGACCATCTCTAATCAATTGGGATTTGAAGGAATATGACATGGTGTTGGCATCATCTGTTTCTTTCTGACTTAACTTATATAAGTTTGTTTTCAACTTTTTGTCATCCCTACTGAAGTATCTAATCGTAATGCAAAGCAACTCCGTTGTATCAATAACTGTATGCTTTCGTCAATAATAAAAAAAAAAAAAATAGCTGCTTTCCACATCTTTAATTGAATCTTTTACAAAGCATGGGAAAAGAACGTGTCGGATAAATCCTAAAATTGAGTAATTTGAGGTTTATGTCGTTTAAGATAGCTAAGTTTTCATTCAAGTTTGTTATAAGGAGTCTGCTGCATTCATTGAACAATGTTCAGTTATAAACGTAGCAATATGATTGTAGTATGCAATTGCATGTCGTGCAAAAAGCTCAACTGTCGTTCCATGAAGTACAAATTAATCAGTCTTAAAAAAAAAAAGCTGTAAAATTGTTTTTATTTCTGTTGTATAAATCTATACTAATAAAAGAAATTTAAAATGTGTTTAAGGGAGATGGAGGCACATGTGAACAGTTCGCATAAATATAGCTTTTTCTAATAACTGGGTTAATTTCTATAAACAAAAACTACTTAATATAGTAAACAGAACTTTCTTTTACACATGGTAATTTTTTTTAAATCACATGTATAGTTCTTCTTACATTTTTAATAGTTTTATAAATTGAAAAAATTGTTCACATGTGCCCCATCAGCGGGGTAGTTGTGAACACACGTGGGGCACATGTGAACACAAGGGAAAAATATCCTTTAACATGCTTTTCATTCTTTTATTCATTTGTCAAAGTAATCATTAGTTATATTACCTTTTAAATTCACCCTAAAGAAAAAAGTATATATATTTCTCTAGTTTCTGGGTGATACGATTAAGCAAAAGATTATAAAATGAAAATAAGTAGATTTTGTGGGGAGAGGCTTAGATGATTCATTGTTGCAATAAAATAAAAAAATAAAGAAGCAATATTAAAAAAGAAATTAAAACTTTTAAATTTTGCTTAAGGGCTTTTGTTTGGGGGAAATTTTAGGGAGGGGGCATTTACATACTATTTATCGGAAATCTGCAGAAATTCGAAAGATTCTCACTCCTGTATTTGCCTTATTTACTTGTAAATTATAGATAAAGAAGGGTTTTTTAATGATTAAAAAAATCTCGACTATAACCCCCCCCCCCACCAACTTCTTTTGCTTTTGAAAGGGGGGGGGGTACAATCAGAATTTTACGGTAGTTATCAGTTTAAAATTTTACTTTCTTAAAATATTACTGGTATCTATTTCCATTCAAAGCATCATATATATAACTGTTTTAGAGACGGAAGTAAGCCATCATTGCAAGGTTAGAACAAATGTAATAGAAAAATTTGCAAAGTTAGTCAAAGTAATACTTTTGTATTAACAATGCATAAAAAATATTGTTGTAAACCGTTTAGTAAAATAATATATAACACTTATTGCATTTTACAAAACATTAAATTTATTTAAAGTACAATTGAACGTAAACGAGCTTGTTGTTTATTATGTATTTGCTGAAAGATGTGTCTGTGGAAGTTTCAATGCAAAATCAACTTTGTGTGAGGAAAATACCTTCTATTTCAGGAAAATTGTAGATAATGGAAAAGGCATTATCTCTCATTCAGTTAACTCAAAGAAACAGAGTCACAGAATGATTATTGGGGCACTTATGAACTGTTCATATCTGCCCCAACTAGTCTGTTCACAAGTGCCCTACATTGCTGCTTCTGTTAAATTGATGCATCATTAACATTTCTCAATTTTAGAAGAAAAAGAATTTTATCAAAAATGTTTATTAATATTCATAGTATATGTTAAAACACTCAAATTCAAATAAATGAATAAAATAATTAAAGTTATTCGCTTATGAACTTGGAACAAAGATTTTACTTTTGAGATCTAAAAATAGTGTTTTGGCTACATAGGACAAACAACATGCCATAGAGCTTCAAAAATTTTTTACGATATGTCTACAGGTGCTATCATCTTTAGTAATTTTTTTCAAATAAAAAAATCTTATAATAACTATCGAAAAATTGCGATGTTCTCATGTACCCCCATCTGTCCTATATGTCTGCTGTGATGACTAGGAAAATCTACCGCACTTAGTGATCTGGAAATTCAGGTGAGGATAGTCGTAGGCAGGTCGTAATGCACCAGTTGTACGTGTAAACTGTAATGTTGTAAACGATGAGGATGACCACGAGAATAATGATTGATATCTCCGATTTCCGTATTTTATTTTTTTTCTAAATGAAAGTCGAGTTCGAGGTAGATCCAGTGTTGGATGATTGAAAGTAATCTTTACCTGAAATTGTAAAACAATCCCCCAAGTTTTTCTCCAAAAATGTTGATAGTCCCCAAACATATTCCCAATAACTACTTGTCCCCAAAAAATTCCTCTGGAAGTTCAAAATTACCCAAAATGGGGACAAAATCGCTAATCTGAAAACACTGTATACCTTTTAAATTGTCTTAATCTGATAATTAAATAAGGCAAAATTTTCTATTAAATTTTTATGGTACAAGAAAGCATAAGAGTTGGTAGCTATGTACTGATAATATTAAATTTGTTATATTGCTTTATTGTATTATCTATGTTATCTTACTATTTTAATTGCTCTTTTTTTACCCTTTAATATGTACGTTGCGGCCAGCGAAAAAAAGGTTGAGTATTTTGGCTCTAGAAGGTCCTGAATAGAAAGTCCTTGGTTGTTTTTAGATAACGTCTTACCGTGAGTCTGACTGTTTATGTGTGACTCAAATTTAGTGGGCGAACTATATGAACAATTAATGCACGGAATTTAATCAAACTTCAGATTCATTTAGATCTTGACATTAATGCGTGCTGATTAGGTTTTGATGCAATCCACTTAAAAATTGGTGCTGCTATGCTGGCATCGGGACTGAAGTGTCCTGCTTCCGTACGCACATGCCAATATATATATATATCTATATATTCTTTTTGTTACAATTTTTCTAGAATTTTTGTTCATTAATTGCTCTGGTCATCGAAACGATATCCATTTTGCCACTAATTTAAGTAAGAAATAAGCTGCCATTATTCATTAAACTTACATATTCTCGATTGGGAACTTCACAAAAATCACATATAAAAAATTCCGCCCCACTTTAACGGTTGATATTTTTGGACAAAAGCGTTGAAAAAACACACACACACATATATATATATATGGGTGTGTGTGTGTTTTTTATATAGCTCTGAGAAAAAAAAATCATGATCGCTTAAAAAAAAAAAAAAAGAAAAAAGAAAATTCGCTACGATGAATTGACGCTGCGACGAATTGATACGAAGACAAATTGACACTGCGATGAATTGACGCCGCGACGAATTAACGCCACGATGAATTGTGCGCAATGAATTGTTCTGCGGTGAATTGTGCGCGACGAATTCATGCGACACCGTATTTTCACGTCTTCTGCTAAAGCTATATTTCAAGAACTAATGCAAGGAATTTCCCTAAACTTCATATTCTGTTAGGCCTCGACATAAATAGATCCTCATTGTTTGGGTGTATACCGCCCAACTGCTGTCACTCCTATTCTCTGCTTTTCATGATCTCTTTGACAGCGTATCTCAAGAACGATTAGATTGTCATTTAATTTTGGTTGAAGGCGATTTGATTTATATTTAATTAAGTTTGTGATGGTCACAACAATTTATTTTATTTTACTTTACTTTATTGAGTGTTCGAGATGTGAGAACTTTTTCATCCTTTAATGCATCATTTTTTAGTTTGTTCAGAAAACAGTATATTTGAATCTATTTTTGTTAATTATCCACTACAGGGTGGCTACTAAATACTGTTACACTCCAAAAAATACGAATTAATTTTAATCGTTTGGGAAAACAATTTATTTCTCTATTTTAGGGTTTGGCAAGCTTCTATTAGTGCAGACGAATTTGGTTATAATGCGAATATTTAAAATTATTTTAAAGAGGGAAGCCAAAAGAATTATGATTAAACAGCTCTTTGAAAGCAGGTTTTCCTCAGGTAAAACCTTTAAGCAATTAAAATGCTTTGGTTTTTATGGAACATTTATATATAAAACTATAAATCGATTATTTGATACTAATAGCTATGTAAATATCGATCTAGGTCTGGTCGCCCATGCTCAGTTTTCACAATAAAGCGCATCAAAAGAATTCGCGAAAAGGTGTGAAGAAATCCACAACGTTCTGCAAATAAAATGGCTGCAGAAGAGGACGTGAATTGCAGAACTATGCAAGTTATTATAAATGAAGATCTGGGTTATTGCACTTATCGCAAAAGAAGAATTCAAGGATTGACTGCTGCACAAAGTATAAAAAAATTACAAAGAAGGAAGAAATTGATGAAGCGGCATGTTAGGAAAAGTGTTGACAGAATAATATTTTCTGATGGCAAGCTACTTTGCACTTAACACTGTTATAATGCTAAAAATGATATCGTATATTTAGCAACCCTCGAGGATATACCTGAAACCTTTCGAATTGTTAAACGCTTTCAGAACAAGAATTCTATCATGGTTTGGGCTGCAGTGTCAAACAATGGAAAATTACCTTTGAAGTTTATCGATAAAGGGATAAAAATCAATGCGAATATTACAGACAGGACATATTGGCTACACATTTATTACCCCATGCTGACAGGTTGTATCCCAAAAAGAATTGGATATTTCTGCAAGATTTTACATCTTCGCACCGAGATAATTCAACACAGGCTTGGCTCCCTGTCACCTGTCCGAACTTTATCATGCATGAAGATTGGCCACCTTCTTCACCGGATCTAAATCCTTTAGATTATTGCGTCTGGGGATTTTAGAGGCTAAAGTAAATAGCAACAAACACAGAAGTTTGGACTCTCTCAAAGCTTCCATATTGCGTGAATGGTACCGACTACCTCTTAAAATGATTCGTGCCGCAGCCGGACAATGGCATAAGAGATTATCTTTGGTAATCGATAAAGATGGCGGTCAATTTGATTAAAATTATTTCCGGTTAAACTTTCATCTCTGATATTCATCATGTTAGTGTAGTTATCATTTTCTATTTTATATTTGTAAAATAAAATGACTGAATATTTGTAACAGTATTTAGTAGCTACCCTGTAGAAAAATAGTGAAAAAAATTATTTATGTTTATGTTGGACTTAAAGTAATTAAGTCACTCCTCAGTTACATAACAAAAACCGTTCAAAAACAGTTAATTTTAAATTATATACTCACTTTAAAGTCTTTACATTGCACAATAGCAACTATTCAACGCTATTATAACTTTTATGAATGCTTTTAATAGTTTGCCGAATTAACCCCTTGCGCTCTGGTGCTCTTAGTGTATGTATGTCAATAGCCACAAGTGTTGCTGCATCTGGCAGATTTTTTTCTCTTTTTAATAGAAATTTTGAATTTACACCACAAAAATTTAATTGGAAATTTTATTTTAATTTATTTATGGAAAATTAAGTATATTGTACAGCAAAAATAAGAATTCAAACTTTTTGGTTAAAATTCTCTAATTAAATAATTAGCCATATATCGGGACGTACGCTGCGTACGTCATTGTCGAAAATGACCAAAATAGCATGACGTACTCTGCGTACGTCACAGAGCGCAAGAGTTTTATAATGACTACCTTATAAAGAGAGAAAAACGCCAGTCGGGCATATTGCAAGCAGTATCAACAAAAGATGGTATAACCTCCCCGTGATCACAAATCAGAACAAAAACAGACTTTACGATCGTAAATGCATGTTATTGGACATAAGTAACACACAATTGCTCATTTAATTAATCACGAGTAAGATAAATATCATAACTTTCAGTAACAATGCACAGTCGTTGAAAAAAAAAAGTAAACACCCCCTAGTAACTCCTTAACAAATTATCATAGAGGAAAGTTACTGGTACCGAACGATTGGAAATAAAGTCTACTTTTAAATGATGTATATAAAATTTGTTTAGGGGGCCATCTACATATTAAAACGAACCCTAACTTTGTTTTTTTTTCAATAGCAGTACACAATTCTGACTGCATAAATGAGCACCCTTCAATTAGTCTAAAAACAAATTTTTATGCAATTAGTACCATAAGTTTCCGAGAAATTAATTATTTTATAACGAGCGTATTTTAAGGGCTGTATGCAAATTGAAGTTCGATACTCCATTGTTAACCGAGAGAGCTCCCTTCTTGATCAAGGTACTTTAAGCAGTCAATTAAGCCTGTTAGATTACAGCATAGCATAAGAAATTTCAAAATATTTAGTCACTTCTATCATAGACGGCCCCTTAAACCACCATTTTGCTGTTTTTTAAGCATAATTTGAAAAGTACTTGGAAGAAAAATGTGAAATTTTGGATTTCCATAAAGCAGGACTCAATAAATCTGAATCCATCAAAAAAATTGTAGGTTGCAATTCATAATTTTTTTTAATATTAATTTCATAATTCACAATTCATATCAGAAAATTATAAAAATTGCAAATTCAAAAATTGCAAATTCAAATATTTATGTTTGGGTATATTTGTATTATTGCTACACAAAAAATTGGAACATTAGGATAATAATTTCAGAAGTTATATAGTGAGTCCCAAAAGTATATGGATATGCGATTTTCCGAAATAACTGTTCAAAAAATGAAGCCATAATCACGAAAAAAATAATAAGCATGTGTAATCATAATACAAATTTATGACAGCAAAGAAATACAGTATAGGTTTTATAGAATTTTTGTAAAAAAATAAAAATCAAAATAGGCTGTCCCAAAACTATATGGACTTTTCGAGAATTTTGCATTTAAATTCAAATTTTGGATCCGTTCTTTTGAATTATCATGAAAACCTTATAAAGTATTCTTCAATCTAATGTTTGGAGAATGTGTGGCTGTAAAGAGATCCAATTCCGCTCTACTTGTTGCTTTAATTCCAGAATAGTAGAATACTGACGACCATGAGCATACAAATCTCATGCAAGTACTCCCCAAAGGTTTTCGTATTGATTTAGCTCTGCGATGTTGGCTGGCTAGTCTATAACAGTCACTTGATTCTGCGTAAACCACTTTGTTGTTGAGTGGCAGGTGTGAATCGACGCATTGCTCTCTTGGGATTTTAAGTTTTCCCTTCCTAAAATGTTTCCAAATGGAAGTAGATTGCTTTTAAGGACATCTTATTAATCCTCAGAGCACTGTCGACCATTAAGAAAAGCAATATCCGTTGTTCCATTAAAACAAATCTCTCCCCACACCATGAGAGAATGCCCTCCTTGTTGTCGACTAAAGAAATCGCGAGATTCTTGTCGTAGATCTTGCCAATTGTATGCCCAGCTTTCAAGGCCATCCAAATTGATTTTGTTTTAGTCACTGAATAAACACTTAACAATTAATCTTCCCAAAGCATGTGTTTTTTAGTTCAAACAATGCGTGCATTTCTGTGGTGCACTTTCAGCATAGGTGTCCGACACATTCTGCGATACTTATGAATTTCTCTTGAGTGTATGCAACGGTGAACAGTAGATCTCGTAATAGGAAACGCTAAAATCTTCAAAATTTCACAAACAGGCTTCATTTGGGTTGAAACTGCTCGCAAAATCTCTCTGTCTTGTCATACAGATGTTCTTATTGGTCGACATGAACGTTGTTTTGCAATCACATTAACACTTTTTGATAAGATTTCATAAATTCCGGATCTGCTACTCTTCATTTGTTTAGCAATATCAAAAATTTTAACATTTTGAGCTTTTAAACGACAATTTTTAGCTAATCCATAAACAGTAAATTGAACGTTGCGAGGCATTTTCCCACTATTTGACAACTGAAGAAAGAGCAGTGATTTTATATTTCGAAGTGGGTACAGTACGCATAAAATACAAATTTCTTTGATACTGTGGAAATAAAAGCAGTTTGTTTCATTGTCCATATATTTTTGAGACAGCTTATTTTGAGTTTTATTTTTTCACAAAAATTCTGTAAAACCTTTACTGTATTTCGATGTTCTAATAAATATATATTATGATTCCAAATGCTTATTATTTTTTTCGTGATTATGGCTTCATTTTTTGAGCTGCTATTTCAAAAAATCACTTGTCCATATATTTTTGAGACGCACTATAAATAAAAATATGAAAATGTAATTTAACATTAGAAGCACCAAATTTTGAATGTTTATAATTCAAAAACGTATCATTCAAATGACTTGAAATTTGGTGGCTAGGCATAGTTTGAACCAAAGATTTGAAATATCTCGTTAAAATTGGGTATTGCCATTGAAAAAAATGAAGTTTGGATTCGTTTTAATATGTAGATAGCCCACACTAAGCAAATTTTATATACGTCATTTAAAAGTAGACTTTATTTTCAATCGTTCGGTACCAGTAACTTTTGTCTACGATAATTTGTTGAGGAGTTAGTAGGGAGTGTTTACTTTTTTTTTCCTTGACTGTACATGTAATAGATAAGAAAATCAGTTAGTGAGGGTATAATTATTAATAGGTTTGTTTATTAAATGTTTTACAAATAAATGTTTGTGTGGCCTATAAATAAAATTCAATTGGTTTTCAGTTGAAAAATATTTGCTTTGTTCGAAAGAATAATAAAAAAAATGTTTATTTCAATAGTATTCTTTTCTCCATACTAATTGAGTTATTGCTTCATTATGTTTTACAGCAGTTAATGAATGCATATTTGACATGTGAGACAGATTGTGTGAAATTAAATAATCCGTCAGATAAATTGACAGTATATTTCTCAAATCAATTATAGCTTCAAAATGTGGCACATTTTAACAGCATAGGGGCTAATTATTACGATTTTTTTTAATCTATAATCCCGGATAGAAAATTCCCCCCTTTTTAATCCAAGGTTTCTGTGATTAAATATAGAGAAATTTTTATATGGAATTACTGGAGGCAAAAATTGTATCAGTTGGCATCTATGAAATAGTAATTTAATTGCTGCTCAACGCTTCGTATAATACTTTAATTTGAGTACCACTATTTCCAAATAATAATCTTTGTGATATTTGATCGCATATTCCTATTCGCAAACACTGGTTCTCAAATCAAGGACAAGGGTATCTGTGCAGCAGTAATGGGAACACTGTCATAAGCGGTGTTACTAATCTAGCGGATTACCAGAATACCACCATTTCTGATATGTAATCTTCACTTTAAAAAATGTATACATAATTACGTTTGGATAACTATTAATTATACACCAATTATACGACTACAGACATACATAGATACAAAATACTAAAAACAATTAAAGGTAGACTTTTAGGCTATAATCAGTGGTGGAAAATTGGCGCAGAGGTGGAGCCTATTGACACCACTAAATAATAGTAGTATTGTGCCTCTTATCTAATGATCAAATTTCTGAGTTTTTATTAAACTGAATATTACCATAAAAATTTAATGGTGTCAATAGGCTCCATCTCTGCGCCAATTTTCCACAAATGCTATAATCCATAGCCCTCACCAGTACTCAAACAGAGTCACAAAACATGCAAGAGCCACAACATTTAAAATATTTTAACTGTTGTAGTTCATGCAGGTTTTGTGACTCTGTTCGAGTGCTGATGAGAGCTATGGAATATAACCAAAACGTCTACTTTTAATTCTGTTTTAATTGTTTTTAGTATTTTTATCTATGTATGTTTGCAGTCATAAAATTTATGTATATATTTTCACTTTGTTTAATTTTAGAATTCCGAAAATTTACTAAGGTGATGATCGGAAGTAGTCGTTTAACGGGAATCGAAGTTTGAAACCACCTGTGTATCAAAGTTTCAATGACTATATGGGGTGACTCGACGAGCCTTACGAATACTTTACAGAATACTATACTTTTAATTAAAAAATAATATAAAAATGAATAAAAACTTAGATTCTAATTTTATAAGAGTGGAATGTTATCTACTGTTGAAAACTTTGAATTCTAGAGAAAACGTGTATTTTTATTCAGAAAGATCAAACATGATGTAATTTTTAATGAATTTTTGTTCGCCTATGATAAAATTGGGCATGTAAAATAAAATTGTATGGAAATTGAATTACCATAATCATGCTAATGGAAGATTTAAGTTGTTTTAAATATAGATATTTCATCATTTTCCGCCAACAACTTGCGATACAAAAATTTCCACACGCTTTGAACAGATTAATAAAACTCCTGTATTTTTTTTCTTACCTTTTTAAGGAAAAACAATTACTAAATTATGGGGTTACATAGGTCCTAAAATTGATTTTTTTGTTTTTGATGGAAATTAGATACTTTTAGTGTGTATAATTATGAGGGGAAATATTTAAAGTGATATCTGATTTATTAAGTGATATGTCAATTATCAAGCTATGAGCAAAAGTGAGAGCGCGCGCAAGTTCAAAAAAGTCCTTCCGGCCAGTGCCGGGAGGAAGAGGTAGCTTCCATATTCCTTATTTTTAAAAAGCCAACTTATATTATTCAAACACACGAAGCTCAATTAAGTGGAAACCGAATGTAGGAGATTCAATACTAATTTTTATCAATACTAAATCATTATGAATGAGAATTTCGCGAAATTAGTCAGCTTTATCCAAGCTGCTTTTATTTAAAGTCACTTATATTTGGCTGCCAAATTCGGCGATTTCTTAAAGTGCCTGTCATTTTAAGACAACATGGTAGATGAGGCTAACCAGTGAACTTGGTCGAGACCTTAGTAATTGCTGTGCACATGCTCACTCATATCGGAATCGGTTGATATATACGAGTGCTGTCGCAGGCAAAAAATCAGATTTTTCAAAATGTCACCCACTTTAGAAATTGAAACTGCTATATCTGAGCCATTTTTTAAGATAAAGACAAACAAAAAATGCTCCTGAATCCTTATATCAAGGTCAAATACTTAAGAAAGAAACCTTTTTCAATTTCTAATTTTTTTGCACCTCACATTAAATATAATTTTTTTTTAATTTAATGGCCGCCATTTTGAAACAAGATGGCTGATGAAGCTGGCCAGCGAACTTGGTCGAGATATTGATGTATACTATCCACATGCCTTCTTCCATCGAAATAGGCGAATAAGTGTGGTATCGCGTGACAAATACAAGATCGTTTCAAAGTGTTAGCCGTGATAGAAATTCAAAGTGCTATAATTCAACCACTTTTTAAGATATAAACAAAAGAACAAATTTTCAGAAACAAAAACTGCTCCAGAATCTTTGTATCAAGGCCAAACACATAAAAAAAATCTTTTTCATTTTCCAATTTTTTAATACCTCATTTTAAATTTTAAATTACATTTTTTTTTAAAAATGGCAACTCTTTTGAAACAAGATGGCGAATGAAGCTGACCAACGAACTCGGTCGAGACATTGGTATGTACTATGTACAGACCAAGTTACATTCAAATCGGTTCATAAATACGCCTGTTATCGCGTGACAAAAATCAGGTCGTTTTAAAATGTCAGCCACAATAGAAATTCAAAATGTTATAACTCAGCCATTTTTTTAGACGTAGACGAAACAAAACCTGTTCCGGAATCTTTGTATTAAGGTCAAACACATACAAAAAAAATCTTTTTCATTTTCCAATTTTTTGGTATCTCATTTTAAATTTATTTTTTTTTTAATTTTTTTAAATGGCCACCATTTTGAAACAAGATGGCGAATGAAGCTGGTCAACGAACTCGGTTGAGTTATTTGTATGTACTATGTACACACCAAGGTACATCCAAATCGGTTCATAAATACGTCTGTTATCACGTGGCAAAAATCAGGACGTTTCAAAATGTCAGCCACGCTAGCAATTCAAAATGCTATAACTCAGCCATTTTTTTAGATATAGACGAAACAAAAACTGCTCCCGAATCTTTTTATCAAGGTCAAACACATAAGAAATAAATATTTTTTCAATTTTCAATTTTTTGCTACCACATTTCAAATTTAAATTTTTCTTAAAAATTTAAATGGCCGCCATTTTTAAACAAGATGGCGGATGAAGCTGGCCAACGAACTCGGTCGAGAGATTGGTATGTACTATGTACACACCGAATTACATCCAAATCGGTTCATAAATACGCCTTTTATCGCTTGACAAATTTCAGGACGTTTCAAAATGTCAGCCACGCTAGAAATTCAGAATGCTGTAACTCAGCCATTTTTTAAGATATAGACAAAACAAAAACTGCTACGGAGTCTTTGTATAAAGGTCAAATACATAAGAAAAAAATATTTTTCCATTTTCAATTTTTTGGTACCACATTTCAAATTTAAATTTTTTTTAAAAATTTTAAATGGCTGCCATTTTGAAACAAAATGGCGGATGAAGCTGGCCAACGAACTCGGTCGAGAGATTGGTATGTACTATGTACACACCGAATTACATCCAAATCGGTTCATAAATACGTCTTTTATCGCGTGACAAAATTCAGGACGTTTCAAAATGTCAGCCACGCTAGAAATTCAAAATGCTATAACTCAGCCATTTCTTAAGATATAGACGAAACAAAAACTGCTCCGGAATCTTTGTATAAAGGTCAAATACATAAGAAAAAAATATTTTTCCATTTTTAATTTTTTGGTACCACATTTCAAGTTTTAATTTTTTTTTAAAAATTTAAATGGCCGCCATTTTGAAACAAAATGGCGGATGAAGCTGGCCAACGAACTCGGTCGAGATATTGGTGTGTACTATGTACACACCGAATTACGTCGAAATCGGTTCATAATTACGGGAGTTACAGTGTGACATAGGTCAGAAATATATATATATATATATATCAATTTTGAACGGAGGGTGGTATCGGAGTCTGGGGGTCATGATCGATGAAAATATACCAAAATTTTTTGAAATCGCTTTCCTCCGAACGGCTGCAATAGGTAGCTTTTTTGTAAAGAAAGCTACCTAATATATTGAATCCCAAAACTCAAAAGGCGATTTTCTGGATTCTACTTTTTCAACATGTGCAGTATGAGAACTTGAACAATTTTTAATACGTTTGAATAAATTTTGTGCTCATCTACGAATAATTTAATTTTCTAAGGGCCATCCAACTATTTTTTGAAAATTTTTATTTTTTTTAATATTTTTCCAATAAGTTTAAAGGTCAAAAAGTTTTAAACGAAAAAATAAATTATTTTTCAAAATAGCGGAATTTCTTATTTTTCAAAAGTTAAAAAATTTGAGCCGATGACTGTTAATTACAACTTTATTTTACAAGAAGAAACTGAGATTTTAATAATTTTTTGTTTCGGCTGGAAGTTAGGATGCTGTCCATCAAGCCCGGATATTTTGGTACAGGTGAATGCGGCTGCATGAATGAATTGAAGCAATAAAATGTAACGCAGAATTATTAGTTTCCCAATTAATTTTACTGCCTTCTAAAAAATAATAAATCCAAAATATGATTTTTTTCACCGCCGAGACCGTATTTAACCCTTTAAGTAGCGTTCTAGTGAAACATGATTGTTGTATTAAGATAAGAGCAGGGTTCGTACGGGTCCCGTCATTTTCCATGTAAAATATCAGTATTTTGTAATTAAAAGATAAATCGAGTTCAAAATAGTGAAATTTCGCCTTATTTAAGGAGAGATTTTCTGTAACAAAATACCGGTATCAAAGGATTTCTATGTCCAAAATTCTAGGATCTGTACGGAGCGCGAATAATAAAACCACTTAAGTTATTTATTGAGGTGGGTAAAAAACAGTTATCGGTTTTCATTCGTTTCTACAGGATTTATATGTCTAGAAATTCTAAGACCCGTACAAAGTCTGAAGAGGAGCGCAAGACAATAAAACCACTTAAGTGATTTATTGAGGTGAAAAAAAACAACTATAGGGTTTCATTTGTTTCTACAGTATTTCTATGTCTAGCAATTCTAAGACCCGTACAAAGTCTGAAGAGGAGCGGGAACAATAAAACCACTTAAGTGATTTATTGTGGTGGAAAAAACAGTTATCCTTTTTCATTCGTTTCTACAGGATTTATACGTCTAGCAATTCTAAGACCCGTACGAAGTCTGAAGAGGAGCGCGAACAATAAAACGACTTAAGTGATTTATTGAGGTGGAAACAAACAGTTATCGGTTTTCATTCGTTTCTACAGGATTTATATGTCTAGCAATTCTAAGACCCGCACGAAGTCTGAAGAGGACCGCGAGACAATAAAACCACTTAAGTTATTTATTGAGGTGAAAAAAAAATTATAGGTTTTCATTCGTTTCTACAGGATTTCTATATCTAGCAATTCTACGACCCGTACGAAGTCTGAAGAGGAGCGGGAACAATAAAACCACTTAAGTGATTTATTGAGGTGGAAACAAACAGTTATCGGTTTTCATTCGTTTCTACAGGATTTCTATGTCTAGAAATTCTAGGGCCCGTACGAAGTCTGAAGAGGAGCGCGAGACAATAAAACCACTTAAGTGATGTATTGAGGTGAAAAAAAACAATTATAGGTTTTCATTCGTTTCTACAGGATTTCTATGTCTAGCAATTCTAAGACCCGTACGAAGTCTGAAGAGGAGCGGGAACAATAAAACCACTTAAGTGATTTATTGAGGTGAAAAAAAAACAGTTATCGGTTTTCATTCGTCACAATGTGGTTGAAAAATGGTTTTAAAATAGTTTAGATACCAATCTCCAGTCCGATTTGTTCGAAAATGAGCACTACAGCTCTAGCGAGAGTAGCCTATAATATATTCACGATATGACAGCGTAATTGAAGGCATAGTATCGACGCCATTGCTTTCAATCACACACTTTCATACAGCCATAATTGTTTAAACCAGGGCTGTAGCATCGGTTAAAAAGTGGCCGACTCCATCTCCGACTCCGAATTTCGATTCCGGGATGGCTAATGTACAGTAGTGGGAAAAAAAGGTAAGCCCGTACTAACTCTACAACAAATTATTGTAGGAGAAAATTACTGGTATCAAACGATTGGAAATAAAGTCTTCTTTTAAATGATGTATATAAAATTTGCTTAGGCGGTCATCTACATATCAAAACGAACCCAAACTTTTTTAAAAATAGCAGTACCCAAGTTTGACACCATAAATCGATTCTACACCATTCCATTAGCCTAAATCCAAATTTTTATGAAATTCGTATTATTTGTTTCCGAGGAATTAATTATTTTAAAATGAGCATGTTTTAGGGGCTGTATACAAATTGAAGTTCGGTACTCGATTGTTGAAATGCTACAGAATGACGCTGTCATTTCTATTGATATATTATTTCATGCCAATATGAACATCACACTCGCTTAATACATTTCAACAATTCCCATCCCAAATGTTTCATTAAAATGAGTAATATATATATATTTTTTTTCAAATATTTCTTTTCTGGACATCATAGATGGCTCCTTAAACCGTCATTTTGACGTTTTTTACTCATAATTCGAAAACTACTATGAAGAAAGAATACATAAAAAAATTGTGGGTTGCAATTCACATTTTCTCCGAATATTAATTTCATAATTCCTATTATATATATTTTTTAAATTACAGATTAAATGTATTTATGTTTGAGTTTTTTAGTATTATAATTAAACAAAAAAAAATATCAAATTAGGATTATAATTTCGGGCGATATTAACAAAATATGAAAATGTAATTTAACATTCAAAGCTCTAAATTTTGAATGTTTATAATTCAAAAACTTATCATCCAAATGACATGAAATTTCATTTCTAGGTATAGTTTCAACCGACGATTTAAAATATATTGTCAAAATTGGGTGTTGCCTCTGAAAAGAAACAAAATTTTGCCTGGTTTTGATATGTATGGCCTTCTAAGCGAATTTTATATATATCAAAAGTAGATTTTATTTCCAATCGTTTGGTGACTGAAATTTTTTTCTCTTATAATTAGTTTCAGAGTTAGTAGGGGTGTTTAATTTTTATTCCACGACTTTATTTGTGTTGTCTTTTGGTTGGGTTCCTTTTATTTAGACTGCTTGTTTCTGCCACTTATTTTGAAATATTAATAGTCGCTTTAAGAAACATTTCCTTAAATATAAGAAATGTTACTATTTTTAAAAAGGTGATAGCAATCCAGAAGTCTGAATAAAAAAAAATACCCAAATGGCAACGCTGCAACTCACTGAAACATTGCTACTTGATCTTTAAGCAGGTGATGTGCATATCGACCAATATTTTTTTTAACTTTACATTTTTTTTAATGAATCATATATGTAAGCTGTGTCAATTAAGACCAGGGCCCGATCGCTCCAAAAGCAAACTTCAAAAAGTATTTTAGTATAAGTATAGAAAAATGCACCTTTTTAACATTGTGTTTTAAACAACACAAATGTATCTCACAAAAAATCAGTGGATTTTTGGCCCTATACTAATCGACTCTCGTCAAGAATGAAAATATTGTGAACATATCTCCACCCATGAATATTCTATGTACATTCACAGAAAAACGCAACTTACATTAAATTTTATGCGGTAAAATTTAATTATGTCAAAATGTATAAAAGCAAAACTACTTATGTTACAAAAATTTTGATATTAATGTGAGTTGTAATCGAAAAGTTAAATTAGAAGATATTAAACAGAACAGCTGTTGAAATCTAATAAATCTCTAAAATTTACTTTTAACGACAAATAAAGATCTTACAGAACAGTCGAAACTAAATAACATATATTGTGCTTATATGTTATTTTAAGAAATAACGAAATATATTAACTAAATTGTTGAAATTGTAAATAAATAATACATACCATATAAGAGTAAATATTTGTTATAATTAATATATAATATACAATACCACTGTAATAATTAATGTATAATATACTAGCAAATCCCGCGGATTTGCTCGCGTAATATTTGAAATATGCCAAGTGATATTTATATGTCTAATTTTTATTAAAAGGTAATAACTAAATTTTTATTTTATTAAAATGTTTTATTTTATTTTATTAAAAGGTACTTGTTACTTCTAGGAATAATCCAAAAATTACTATTTAAAACACAGTTTGATTAAACATCATTATTACACTGCATTAGGCAGAAATGAGACTTAATTAATAAAAGGAAATAAAAACAAATAAATGATAATTTAGAAAATATTTTGAAACTTTTATGCTCAATTAAAACGCTCATTTCAGTATTCATTTCAAGTTTTGAATTTTTTGGAAACCATCTTCTTACATCTTAAAATTAACTATCTTGTCAAAGTTCCAAGTCCTACCACCTCTCTTAACATAATGGGATATGTTGAAATAGGAACTGCCAACATTAATTTTGAAATCGATTTGTTATTTACTAATATTCCACAAAAACGTAATTTAGAAAACTTTGAAAGGCCTTTTTTAGAACGTTGGTTGTTCCTGTAAACCCCAGGTGGTAGAATCATCGGCATGAAATATAGCCTGTGTAGGATCAGAAACTGTTACCATTGATTCGCAACTATTACTTTTATAATCGGTTTATATTCCCTGAAATTGCATAGAAATCGTTATTTAGGACTTTTTTAGAATGCTTTTCGCACCTCCCCTTCGTTTCACCCATTTTTAATTCGAATTTATTTTCGACAGTCCTTCGAGGGCATTTATATTTTATAAATAACTACATACCATGCCATACTTAAAGTTTCTAGCCTTTTCAGTATCACAGAAATCGCAATTTAGAAAGTTTTTAGCTCCTACAACCCTCTGGTGGTAGTGGCACAGACATAAAATACAGCTTATGTTTGAGCAGGTTCTATCACCAACAATATGTCATCATTATTTTTTTAATCGGTTTGGTATTTTATAACTTTGCTTAAAAATTGTAATTTATAAAGCTTTTCGCATACTTCATCTTTTTAAATTTGGAATTTTCTTTCGACTGTTCTTAATAAGCAATTGCATCTTGTAAGTAAATACCATGCCATACTTCAAAGTGTTAGACCCCTCAGTTGTGCAAAAAACGCAAATTAGAACATGCTTTACTTTTGCAACCCTCAGATGGTAGTGACAGCAACATAAAATATAAGCTATGTTATAGCAGGGACTGTCACCATTGATTTGCAACCATTACTATTGAAATAGCTTTGGTATTTCCTGAGATTGAGTAGAAATCTCAATTTAGAACGGTTTTCGCGCATTTTCACCCCTTTTTAAATTTCCAATTTTTTCGAAACTGTTCTTAAAGATCATTTATATCTAATAAATATGTACCTTGACTAATTTTAAGTTGCAAGCCCGTACTGATCACAAAAATCGAAATTTAGAACGCTTTTTTGCTCCTGCAACGTTTAGGTGATACCGACATAAAATATTAGAAATCCTTTATATCTAATAAGTAGCTAATATTTCAAATTTCATATTTCTAGGCCCTTCAGTAACGCAAAAATCGCATTTTTTGAACGTTTTTTGCTCCTGCACCCACTTTCGGGTAGTGGCACCGACATAAAACATCGCCTATGTTGGAGCAAGGCTTGTCACCGTCATTTTGACACTGTTATTTTTCAAATCAGTTTGGTATTTCCTCAGATTGTTTAGAAACCACCATTTAGAACGTTTTTTAGAACGCTTTTCGCGCATTTTCCCCCCTTTTTAAATTTCGAATTGTTTAAGAACTTTTCTTAGAAATCCTTTATATCTAATAAGTAGCTAATATTTCAAATTTCATATTTCTAGGCCCTTCAGTAACGCAAAAATCGCATTTTTAGAACGTTTTTTGCTCCTTCACCCCCTTTGGGGTAGTGGCACCGACATAAAACATAGCCTATGTTGGAGCAAGGGTCGTCACCGTCATTTTGACACCAATATTTTTTTAATCGGTTTGGTAATTCTTGAGATTGTGTAGAAACCACCATTTAGAACGTTTTTTAGAACGCTTTTCGCGCATTTTCACCCCTTTCAAATTTCGAATTGTTTAAGAACTGTTCTTAGAAATCCTTTATATCTAATAAGTAGGTAATATTTCAAATTTCATATTTCTAAGCCCTTCAGTAACACATAAATCGCATTTTTAGAATGTTTTTTGCTCCTGCACCCCTTCGGATAGTGACACCGACATAAAACATAGCCTATCTTGGAATCGTTATCACCATCATTTTGACACCAATATTTTTTAAATCGATTTGTTATTTCCCGAGATTGTGTAGAAACTACCATTTAGAACGTTTTTTAGAACGCTTTTTGTGCATTTTCACCCCTTTTAAATTTCGAATTGTTTAAGAACTGTTCTTAGATATCATTTATATCTTATAAGTAACTAATATTCCAAATTTCATATTTCTAGGCCCTTCAGTAACGCAAAAATCGCATTTTTAGAACGTTTTTTGTTCTTGCACCCCCCTTTGGGGTAGTGGCACCGCATAAAACGTAGCCTATTTTGGAGCAAGCGTTGTCACCATCATTTTAACACCAATATTTTTTAAATCGGTTTGTTATTTCCTGATATTGTGTAGAAACTACCATTTAGAACGTTTTTAGAACGCTTTTTGTGCATCTTCACCCCTTTTAAATTTCGAATTTTTTAAGAACTGTTCTTAGACACCATTGATATCTTTTAAGTAACTAATATTCAAAATTTCATATTTCTAGGCCCTTCAGTAACGCAAAAATCGCATTTTTAGAACGTTTTTTGCTCCTGAACCCCCTTTGGGGTAGTGGCACCGACATACAATATAGTCTATGTTCTAAGTTGGACTAACACCATCATTTTGATACCATTACTTTTGAAATCGGTTCGGTAGCTCCAGAGCTTACCTCCTACAAATAAACAATTTTTACCTCTTTATAATAGGAGTATAGATAGACTATACAATTGTAAGGATTAATATATACTATACCATTGTAAGAATTAATATTACTATAAGATGTTTCAAATAATCTTTGAAAATTATGTTTCATCAAAAAATGCTTAAATACTTTCAAAATTGCAAAAGGAAAAAAAAACAAATCAATAATATGCATGTCTAATTGCACTTCGTTACTTACCTCATTATCATTCAATATTTTAATAGATTAAATTACTTTTTAAAAAAGAGAGGAAAACTTGCTATTCTGGTTCACTACGATTTTTAGGTGCGTTCGTAATTATATAAATACGTAGCACCTATAGTCGTCGTTCAGTCCGTCCGTCCGTCTGTCCGTCCGTCTGTCCGTCCGTCTGTCTGTCCGCATGTAACAGAGCAAAAACTACCCAACCGAATGGTCTGAAATTTCAAATATATGATTGTTGCAAAATTTTGTCGAGCCATTTCAAATTTTATGAAAATCGGATGTATAGTTTAATTACAGGGACAATCAAAAGTTTTTCTTTACATTACGGCCAATGGGAAAAATTATTGCAAGTGCATTTTAATGATATGAGAGCCTTCCGAATGATCTGAAATTTTAAAGATATAACTGTTGCAAAATTTTGTCGAGCCCTTTCAAATTTTAGAAAAATCGGATGTATAGTTTAATTACAGGGACAGTCAAAAGTTTTTCTTTACATTACGGCCAATGGGAAAAATTATTGCAAGTGGATTTTAATGATATTAGAACCTTCCGAATGATCTGAAATTTTAAAGATATAACTGTTGCAAAATTTTGTCGAGCCCTTTCAAATTTTAGGAAAATCGGATGCATAGTTTAATTACAGGGACAGTCAAAAGTTTTTCTTTACATTACGGCCAATGGGAAAAATTATTGCAAGTGCATTTTAATGATATGAGAGCCTTCCGAATGATCTGAAATTTTAAAGATATAACTGTTGCAAAATTTTGTCGAGCCCTTTCAAATTTTAGAAAAATCGGATGTATAGTTTAATTACAGGGACAGTCAAAAGTTTTTCTTTACATTACGGCCAATGGGAAAAATTATTGCAAGTGGATTTTAATGATATTAGAGCCTTCCGAATGATCTGAAATTTTAAAGATATAACTGTTGCAAAATTTTGTCGAGCCCTTTCAAATTTTAGGAAAATCGGATGCATAGTTTAATTACAGGGACAGTCAAAAGTTTTTCTTTACATTACGGCCAATGGGAAAAATTATTGCAAGTGCATTTTAATGATATTACAGCCTTCCGAATGGTCTGAAATTTTAAAGATATAATTGTTGCAAAATTTTGTTGAGCTATTTCAAATTTTAGGAAAATCGGATGTATAGTTTAATTACAGGGACAGTCAAAAGTGTTCCGTTACATTACGGGGAATGGGGAAAAAATATTGGAAGTGCATTTTAATGATGTATCAGACTATGCGCTTTATGAAGTGCAAAAAATTATACATTCAGTACAATATGGGGTGCAAAAAATAATTATAAAACTAGTTATAGTACGAACGCACCTCATTTGCCACGTTTGACGAGCAATTTCCAACTTGTTTAACCCTGCATTCTTAAGACATATTTTTAAGTGTTGCCAGTGGGTTACTTTTTAAAAATTCAGATTGTTTGATTCACACCATTTCTTGAAGTAGAAATAGTCACTTTATTTAATTAAATAATGCGAGAATAAGCCGAATTATACGCTATTAAAAAAGTGGTGGAAATCAAGCAATCTGAATTTTAAAAAAGTAACCCTTTGGCAACACTAGAACGCCGAAATAGCCTGTCCTGCGGAATTGTTTATAATAAGTGAAACGCGATATCAGCGTTTCCCATGGCTGGATGGTTAATACACAAGTTCTCATTAATATCTTGTAGTGCAAGTTATTTTCTTCCAGGCTGGAGTAGAATTTGCAAGGTTGTCACAGGCGACTATTTTTAACCCTTAAATGCGCGATTTTTTTTTTCTTTCGAAAAAAAATATATATGATACTCTAAAAGGTTTATAACACAGGAAAAATAATGAAAAAAATCAGAAATATATCTACCCTATATATATAAAATCCTAATGAAAAAAATTTATGAAACGAATATATAAAACGCCTGAAATGTATCGATTCTTTGAATCGACTGATTAAACAACTGATTTTGTTTCACGGCGATTTCTCCTAAAATATGGAATACTTTGCGATGAAATTAACACCAAAAATCCGTGTTGATCCACAGATCTCAAAACTGGTATTAGAAGTTTTAAATTCGAACTAGTTTTCGAAATATTAATTTTTTTCTAATTTTAAATACATTTTTTCTAATGATGGCAACTCAAATTTTAATCATAACAGAATTTTTTTTTCATATTTCAGAAAAGGTTACTATTTTAAATTAATTTACCGACAGTTGGGCCTCCTTTAAATCTATGCTAAGAACAATGCTTTTTTTTTTTTTTGTATTTCGTTATCATTTTATTAAATACAAAACTTTCATTTAAAAATGAAACATTTAAATGGATGGCTTTCACTTCTTTTTTTTTTTAAAGAAACAAAACGAAAAGAAAAATATTAGACACAGATGTCATATACGCACCGGGGTACCTAATTGGCGCACAAATGGCATTATTTTGATAGACATGGTAACCCGGCTATTGTTTATTTAATAATAAATGTATATTTACTTTCATTTCTTTTTTAAATTTATATAAATTATTTTGTTATATAGTAATTAATTATTGTTTTGCTATTTCCTTTTGGAAATAATAGAAAATAATTAAAAAATACGGTACAATGTAGTAGTTGTTCCGTCACACAATTTCGCAAATTATATAAATCGCCAAACCACTCACCAAATTGTACAGATTGACAAAATTTTTATTTTAAATAACGAAAGAACAAATAAATTAGTGTAACATTAATAAATATAAAAATAAAACGTCGAAATAAAAATCACTTGATGACGTAAACACGTATAACTTGCTAAAAGTCAAGTGAATGTCACATTTACGATCAAGCATTATTGACATTATCTTATAGTTCCCGATAGATTTTTGGTCGACGGGATAACTAAGTAGTACCAAAAATACATATGTAACTGGTATTCGAAAACGAGGCTTTCGCCAAATTTTCGTAAAAAAAAAAAAAAAAAAAAAAAATCATGTCAAACATGCGATGCGTATATGACATCTGGCGAAATATTAAATTATGTAACAAACCATGACATTTAATTTCAACTTCAAATCAATGTTTTAATTTACCACTCGAACAATAAAAAAAATGCTAACTGGCGAGTTGAAAAAAAGATATTGGCGAGATTTGCACCCGGCTTTTTTTTCTTTCGGCACAGATGTCATATACGGCCCCATATTGGCGCGATTTTTTTCTGACGCCAATGTCATATACGCAACGGGTACTTAACTGGCGCCAAAGTATCGTTATTTTGCTTGATATGGTAAGCCGTATGTTGTTGTTTATGCTGTTGATGCGTTCCCCAAATTATATGAGTATATGACATTTGTTCCAAACTTTCATATGAAAAGCGAAGGGATCAGATCGTATTTGTTTATGGCATTTGATGACCTGAACTATTATAATATAGATGAAATGATGGGGATAGAATAATATTTGGCGACTTATCACCTGTGCCTGGATAACATTAACCCTCTGTCTACCAGAAGGGTCCAATGGACCCGACATGTATATTCAAAATATCTATTCAAACCAGAAAATTTCTTCAAAACAAACTAAATGTATAAATCAGACAATAATAAGTTAAATAAACAAATTAAATAGTTTTAAGTAAAAATTCTGGTGTAGAATGTTTTTATAAAACTTGAGTAAAATTTCCGGTAGTTCTAGGGTTAAAGTATCAAAATGGCACCTAGAGTAGAAAAAGCAAAGTGTTCCGCCCGAAACTGTTGATGATAGTCACATGATTTAGGCTATTGTTATAGAGATTGTTTTAAAATATCGGTTGACAAAGACTCTGAATGCTTAATTCATTTTATTTTAGCTTATTTTCAAATGTTTAACTGATCCTCTTTAATCAAAAACGAAAACAACCATTGGATGTCTTAACAGCAACTGATTCTCCGTTAAATTTTTGCAATCAAAGGGAATAGAATGGAAACCCGTTTACAGGGGGATCTGTACAGCTTTTTCAGTATAATTTAATCTTCTCTAATATTTTTAAAACCCATTAGATTTTTAGATTTTCAGATTCTGCGGTGTCTGAACGAGGGTTGGCGAGCGTAGCTTGCAGGGGGCAGAGCACCCTAGTTTTTCATATAATACGTCAATTTTTTCTTCTTTGTTCATCTGCAGAACAAGTAAAAACTACTGTCGTGTGGCTGTTTTACGCTAAAATAATACAAATTAGTAAATACTTTAATAAGTATGTCTCCAAATACCTTATTTTATATAATTATTTATTTTATTAAACTTAACCTCCTTTTTATTCCCATAATAGAATACGTCCTAGAAATTACGTAGATAAGAGAATCTGAATTTACACCAGAAAGTTTCAATGGTTAATTTCGCTTTATGACTGTTTTTTTCTTTTAATTAAAGCAAATATTGCTATTTTAATTTTCTGGTGTGAATTAGGCATATGCGAATACAAAAAAAAATCTATTAAATTCAAAACAGTGTTTTTTCCATATATGCAAAGCTGCGCACTAACGAGTTAATTCTATCTGGCACCATTTTTTTAAAACAGAAAATTTTTACACATATTTTCGGAACAACTGCATCTGCATGAGAAATATACTATATAATATATTTTCTTAAATTGGTGCGAATAGAATATAAACATAGTCGCATGTGGCAGCTCTGCATTTCATGTACTTTTTTTCTCTTATGAAGTAATAGAACTAATAGGCCTCGCTATTAAATTTGAACTAGGACACAATTGCTTTGTATGGCAACTGCGAATATCTACTTTTCCTAACCTCCAAAATAGAATTATTTACTGTCACTTAAAATTTAAACTTTATGTAGAATGGTTGATTGCGTCTCCTGTTTTAGATATACACGTGCAAACTGTCCCACAACATAAAAAGCAGAATACATTTTACCTATGTGCAGGGCTCCCAAATAGTCCGCCAACTGAATACAAATATTTTTTTAGAAAAATTTTCTTTTTAGATTTTTCTTACAAACCGCCCCGGAATGACTTTTGAAAGTTAATTCTAGCGCAAACCTACCATAAAATTTTCTGTTAAAATTTATTAGTATTCAGTTGGCGGACCATTTGGGAGCCCTGTATGTGTCATCTCGAGTCAGGTACAGCAGAGTTCGTGCTTACTTATTATAGCGAGGGTTTTTTATGAAAATTTATTAAAGATAGAAATGTAATTGTCAGGTAACTTCGGCCCGAAAACTCCGGTGGAAAAAATGATTTTTTCGTAAATACTTCAGGTCTTACAACCCGAAAAATTCTGTGGAAACGGTAAAAAATAGAAATAAAATTTTACTAATCTGGCTGTATTTCACATCCTGGTGACTCAGGGCGGTAAGGGCGACGGTTGATATTGGTTTCCGCGCACCCGAAAAATGGAGGGGGAAATTTTTATAATTTAGGCATCATTCCGAAAAACTATGAAAGGACGCAAGAAAAATAAAGCAAAAAATTCCCTTTTTCGGCATTAATTCTGTTCTTACGGCTTCAATAGAAACAAGTTGGAAATTGCTCGTCAAACGTGGCAAATGAGGTGCGTTCGTACTATAACTAGTTTTATAATTATATTTTACACCCCATATTGTACTGAATGTATAATTTTTTGCACTCCATAAAGTGCATAGTCTGTAGCATCATTAAAATGCACTTGCAATAACTTTTTTCCCATTCCCCGTAATGCAACGGAACAATTTTGACTGTCCCTGTAATTAAACTATACATCCGATTTTCCTAAAATTATAAATGGCTCTACAAAATTTTGCAACAATTATATAGTTAAAATTTCAGACCATTCGGAAGGCTGTAACATCATTAAAATGCACTTGCAATAATTTTTCCCATTGGCCGTAATGTAAAGAAAAACTTTTGTCTGTCCCTGTAATTAAACTATACATCCGATTTTCATAAAATTTGAAATGGCTCGACAAAATCTTGCAACAATCATACATTTAAAATTTCAGACCATTCGGTTGGGTAGTTTTTGCTCTGTTACATGCGGACAGACAGACAGACAGACGGACGGACTGAACGACGACTATAGGTGCTACGTATTTATATAACTACGAATGCACCTAAAAAGGGAAAAAAATGATAGATTTTAAAATATTTTTTTTTATATTTTTCTTTTCGCACCAGAAATAAACTACAGTAATATTTATATATAAATATAAACCAAAGTTCTTTCCGAAACTTATCTCTTTCTTCATTTGTTGTCTCGTGTACATACACGCTTGTAATCAATGTGTGTATGTGGATTAAAAATTAAAAATAATCCATAAATTAAAAAATTCGTAGAACATAGGTTGAGGCGCTCCTTTGACCATGCTGTTGATGCTGATATTGCCAACACGCAAAAATGTTTCTTGATGTATCTAAAAACTTTTTATGGCAGACGATTAAGGGGACCGGGAAAGCCTTATCTCCGCCATGTTAAATTCAGCAACTTTATGTACCTTTTTCTCAGAAATGGTGAACGATAGAGGTCTAGATTTTTTAGAGTATTTAAAATAACATGATTTACGTATTTTAACAGACCATTTTCTTTCTAAGTGAAACTCAAAATTAATTATTTATTGAAAGTCATTTTTAAATTAGCATTTTTGGCAAGATTTCTCTGCTTAAAATAAATAATTCCCAAAAAATCATTAAATTCCTGTGTTAAAGTATACAATATATCATAAGTATTAAATAAAAATCTGAGTTCTTAAGTTTAATAGATATTGAAAAAAAAAAGAACATAAACATGAAAAATCGAAGTTTTGAGAAAAAGCTAGTTAAAGATTTAAATGGCTATTAAGCTGTGAAGTACTCTTAGAAAGAATGAATAATTTCAACACTTATTTTTTTATGAATAAACATGTGTGACACATCATTGGAAAGATAAATGTTTAAACTATTTAATGATATAAAAAAGTAAAAATCGATTTTGTAGTTGAATTTTGCTTTCCCGGTCCCCTTAAAGGTGACTTATTTAAATATTTTCTTTCCTACTGAACACAACAAATGGTTTAGAAATTTATTTCATAATGGAATATGAAGCAAAATATCTAATACTTAATAATTAGGGGGAGACAATACTGGCTGCAATCCTATGGGAAATATGCGAGTAAGACCCGTTTCCTTGTAAACTACCCGACCGATTTTGATGAAATTTGGAATCCATATTCACTGGGTTATGCCAAAAATTTATGGCAAACAGTTTTTTTCTGCGACTAAAACTTTTTATTTTAGAGTAACGGTAATTTTTCAGAAATTTTCCATTTTTCAGAAGAAAACAATACTGGAAATAATTAATTTTTTAAAACTGTCTGTCACATATGATCTTATATTTATATTCCACCACCAGAAAAAGTTTTATTGAAATCGCTCGAGTACTTTAGGACTTAATGGGGTTTTCAGAATTGTTCCATTTTTCAGAAGAAAAAAATTCTGGAACTAATTATTTTTTTTTAAACTGTCTGTCACATATGATATTATGTTTATATTCTACCACGAAAAAAGTTTTACCGAAATCGCTAGAGTACTTTAGGAGTTAATGGGTTTTTTAGCTGAAAAGTACAATTTTTCGGAGAGCTAAAAAAACTTAGACACTTCTAGCTTCTGTGAAGTTCTTGCACATTTTTATCAAACACATGAAATAAAGTATATACAGTCGGACTTCTATTTAACGAAGTCGCTAAATCCCGATAAAAAGTTCGTTATATGGAAAATTCGTTAAATACAGATGAACCTTTTTAAACACTGTAAACTACGCAAAATAGATTTTTAATTCATAAACACTAAACATTATTAAAAAACTTAACTAATCACATACTTTTTTTGTAAATCATATTTATTTTTATTATTATTATTCATGTTACCCAGCAGAAAGAAATCTGTAAGGACAACAAGAATTAAAAAAAATATCGTCTGGAAATGCACTGTATTTTCAGTTTTAAGAAAATATTTACATTAAAATTAATGAATTTTAATGACATTATATTATTTATTATACAAAATAATTTTAAGCATTGTATTACTACATGCGTCCTTAAATTTAATTACTGAAACTTATTTACTACGGAACAGCCCTTTTGAGAGTGAAAGGGGGATATTGAAAGTTTGCATTTCCTGAATGAAAGGCAAAGAATGACAGGGATTTTACTGCTCTCGTTGAGTTAGGCACCTGGTAAAACTAATTGAAGGTTATTGAGCATTATGAAATGTGTAAAAGAAAGAATAAGTTTGAAGTGTCCAGAAATATTTTGAGAAATAGGGAGAAAAAAAAATTATATCAGAAGAAAAAGTTCGTTAAATAGAGAATACACTTCGCTATTTGAAGGTTATTTTACGAAGAAATTCTCAAAATGTTGTTGGTTCCGAGGAAAAGCTCGCAAAATAGAGAAATTCACAAAATAGAGGTTTGTTAAATAGAGGTCCGACTGTATAAACACTTGGATAACATTTAGTTACATAGAATAAATGAGTATAAAATGTTAGAGTAAAATAATTGTGAGTGGGCATGGCGTCCCGGAAGTGTCTTCCCTACAAACTAAGTTATTATAATTGATAATGAAACAAACATTAGACATGTGTGCTATTAAAAATATCTACCTAGTAAATATTTTTTGAAGTAAACTGGATGTAGGAAATAAAGTAGAACGCCAGACAGGCAACTTATTAACTCATACACGGCGAGCGGCAAATTTACTTGCCATTTAAGGCGCACGAAACCTTTAAATTTGAAAACTAGTACTTTAGTACAGAAATTTCCATCTTATCCAGAAATAGAATATATTCTGCTCAAACAAATTTAGATAGAGTAGATAAACAGTCGAAGCTAAATATTTTCAAAAAGTGGTACTTTTCTTAATATTTTTCATAGGCATAGTTTTTCTTAAAAAAAAAGTTATATGAAACATTTTCAAATGCAAAGCCTTTCCATTTACAGAGATGATCATGATACATTTAAATTCTTTGCATTAATAAGGATATTTCCATAAGAGTATTTTTGGTTAATTAATCTGATTATTCTTGTAAATATTTTACAAAAAATGTTATAACTACCGATATATTTAAAAAGTTTAATGAAAAAATATACCTAAATTTCCCATTATTTTTATTATTTAAAAATTCCAGTATATCTTGAGATATTAAAGAGATTTATTGAGGTGAAGAAATTTCTTGATAAATAATTCCATAAATAAAGGGTAAAAAATGAAAATTGATTAAAAAAAATATGAGGTATGTATCGATCCTAAATAAATTAAAATAAACAGTTTGAGAAATTTTCTAACGAATATATTTGAAGCGAAATCTTTGAGAAGCACAAGTCTATACTTGTGTATTCTATAATCTATACTCCTATTATAAAGAGGAAAAAATTGTTTATTTGTAGGAGGTAAACTCAGGAACTACCGACCGATTCCAAAAGTAATCGTATCAAAATGATGGTGTTAGTCCAACTTAGAACATAGGCTATATCTTATGTCGGTGCCACTGCCCCAAAGGGGGTGCAGGAGCAAAAAACGTTCTAAAAATGCGATTTTCGCGTTACTGAAGGGCCTAGAAATATGAAATTTGGAATATTAGTTACTTATAAGATATAAATGACGTCTAAGAACAGTTCTTAAAAAATTCGAAATTTAAAAGGGGTGAAAATGCACAAAAAGCGTTCTAAAAAACGTTCTAAGTGGTAGTTTCTACATAATCTCAGGAAATACCAAATCGATTTAAAAAATATTGGTGTCAAAATGATAGTTACAACGTTTGCTCCAAGATAGGCTATGTTTTATGTCGGTGCCACTACCCCAAAGGGGGTATAGGAGCAAAAAACGTTCTAAAAATGCGATTTATGTGTTACTGAAGGGCCTAGAAATATGAAATTTGAAGTATCAGCTACTTATTAGATATAAAGGATTTCAAAGAACAATTCTTAAACAATTCGAAATTTAAAAGTGGTGAAAATGCGCGAAAAGCGTTCTAAAAAACGTTCTAAATGGTGATTTCTACAGAATCTCAAGAAATACCAAATCGATTTAAAAAATAATGGCGTCAAAATGATGGTGAAAACTCTTGCTCCACATAGGCTATGTTTTATATCGGTGCCACTACCCCAAAGGGGGTGCAGGAGAAAAACGTTTTAAATTCGGTTTTGCGTGACGGAAGGGCCTTGAATCTTGAAATATAGAATGGTAGTTAGTTATAAGATATCAATGATCTCTAAGGACATTTCCTAAAAAAGTCGAAATTTCAAAGGGATGTCAAAATGCGCAAAAAGCGTTGTAAAAACGTCCTAAATTGCGATTTCTAGCAATCTCAGGAAATACTGAACCGATTTCAAATATAATGGTGTAAAAATGATGGGGAGAGATCTTGCTCCAAAATAGGCTATATTTTATATATCTTTCCACTACCCCAGAGGAGATGCAGGAGCAAAATAAGCGAAAAGCATTCTAAAAACGTTCTAAATGCCGATTTGTCACCAATATCTCAGGAAGAATCAAACTGATTTCAAAAGTAATGGTAAGAAACTGATGCTGACAGCCTCTGCTCTAACATAGACGCTATTTTAAGTCGATATCACTATCACCTAGACGTTGCAGGAACAAAAAAGCGTTCCAAATTTCGATTTTTGAGATCGGTAGGGGCTAGCAAGTTAAAATTAGGTAAGGGACATATTTATTACATATAAATAATCTTTAAGAACAGTTTCGAAAAAATTGGAAATTTAAAAAGGGGTGAAAATGCGCGAAAAGCGTTCTAAAAACGTTCTAAATTGCGATTTCTACTCAATCTCAGGAAATTCCAAAGCTATTTCAAAAGTAATGGTTGCAAATCAAAGGTGACAGTCCCTGCTATAACATAGGTTATATTTTATGTTGCTGTCACTACCATCTGAGGGTTGCAAAAGCAAAACATGTTCTAATTTGCGTTTTTTGCTTAACTGAAGGGTCTCACACTTTGAAGTATGGCATGGTATTTACTTACAAGATGCAACTGCTTTCTAAGAACTGTCGAAAGAAAATTTCAAATTCAAAAAGATGAAGTGAGCGAAAAGCGTTATAAATTACAATTTTTATGTAATCTTATCAAATACCAAACCGATTAAAAAAATAATGATGACAAATTTTTGGTGATAGAACCTGCTCAAACATAAGCTATATTTTATGTTTGTGCCACTACCACCAGAGGGTTGCAGTAGCTAAAAACTTTCTAAATTGCGATTTCTGTGATACTGAAAAGGCTAGAAACTTTAAATATGGCATGGTAGTTTCTTATAAAATATAAATGCCCTCGAAGGACTGTCGAAAATAATTTCGAATTAAAAAGGGGTGAAGTGAAGGGGAGGTGCGAAAAGCATTCTAAAAAAGTCCTAAATTACGCTTTCTACGCAATTTCAGGGAATATAAACCAAATATAAAAGTAATAGTTGCGAATCAATGGTAACAGTCTCTGATCCTACACAGGCTATATTTTATGCCGATGATTCTACCACCTAGGGTTCACAGGAACAACAAACGCTCTAAAAAAGGCCTTTAAAAGCTTTCTAAATTACGTTTCTGTGAAATATTAGGAAATAACAAACCAATTTAAAAATTAATGTTGGCAAATTAATGGTGACAGTTCCTATTTCAACATAGCCCTTTATGTTGAGAGAGGTGGTAGGACTTGGAATTTAACATGATGGTTAATTTTAAGATGTAAGAAGATGGTTTCTAAAAAATTCAAAACTTCAAATGAATACTGAAATAAGCGTATTAATGGAGCATAAAAGTTTCAAAATATTTTCTTAATTATTATTTATTTAGTTTTATTAATTTAAGTCTCATTTCTGCCTTATGCAGTGTAACAATGATGTTTAATCAAACTGTATTTTAAATAGTAATTTTTTTAATTATTCCTAAAAGTAATAAGTACCTTTTAATAAAAAAAAATTATACATTTTAATAAAATAAAATTTAGTTAGTACCTTTTAATAAAAATTAGACATATTAATATCACTTGGCATATTTCAAATATTACGCGAGCAAAGCCGCGGGATTTGCTAGTAATATTATAAAGAAATAAAAATTGTTTGTTTGGCGGAGGGAATCTCTGGAACTACCGAACCGATTTCAAAAGTAACGGTATCAAAATGACAGTGTTAGTCCACGTTCGAACATAGGCTATATCTTAAGTAGATGCCACTACCCCCAAGGGGCTGCAGGTGCAAAAAACGCTCTAAAAATGCGATTTTTGTGTTACTGAAAGGCCTAGAAACATGAAATTAGAAATGGTTGTTACTTATAAGATATAAATGATTTCTAAGGATATTTCTTTAAAAAATTGAAATTAAAAAGGGTTAAAAATGCGTGAAAGCGTTCTAAAAAACGTTCTAAATGTTGATTCTTACGCAGTATCAGGAAGTACCAAACCGATTTAAAAAATAATGGTGACAGCCCTTGCTCCAACATAGGCTGTATTTTATGTCAGTGCCACTACCCCAAAGGGGGTGCAGGAGCAAAAAAACGTTCTAAAAATGCGATGTTTGTGTTACTGAAGGGCCTAGAAACTTGAAATTTGGATTGTTTGTTACTTATATGATATAAATGATCTCTAAGAACATTTCTTAAAGAATTCGAAATTTAAAAGTGGTGAAAATGCGCGAAAAGAGTTCTAAAAAACTTTCTAAATGGCGATTTTTACGCAATTTCAGGAAGTACCAAACCGATTTCAAAAATAATGGTGTAGAAATGATGGTGACAACTCTTGCTCCAAGACAGGGTATATTTTATGTCGGTGCCACTACCTCAGATGGGTGCAGGAGCAAAAAACGCTCTAACTGCGATTTCTACGCAATCTCAGAAAGTACCGAACCGCTATAAAAGATAATGCTGCGATAATGAGGGTGCCAGGCATTTTATCCAAGATAGGTTATATTTTATGTCGGTGCCACTACCACAAAGGGGGATAAGGAGCAAAAAACGTTCTAAATTGGGATTTTTCTGTAACTGAAGGGGCTAGATATATGAAATTTGGCGTGGTAGTTACTAATTAGATATAACTGATCTCTAAATACATTTTCTAAAAAAAGCGAAATTTAAAAAGGGTGAAAATGCGCGAAAAGCTTTCTAAAAAGCTTTTTAAATTGCGAGTTTCACACAATCTCAGGAAGTACGAACCTATTTCAAAAGTAATAGATGGAAATTGATGGTGACAGCTTTTGTTCTAACATACGCTCTATTTCATGTCGGTGTCACTAACAACCTGGGGTTTACAGGAACAGAGAAATTTCTAAATTGCGATTTCTGGGATTCTGAAGAGGCTAGAAACTTTAAATATGACATTTTTGCTACTTATAAAATATAAATGCCCTCTAAGAACTATCGAGAATAAATTCGAAAAAGAAGTGAAGCGAAGGGGAGGATCGAAAAGAGTAATAAAATTCCTAAATTACGATTTCCATGCAATCTCAAGAAATAATACACCGATTACCAAAGTAATGGTTGCGAATCAATGGTGACAATCTGTGATCCCACAGATGATATATTTTATGCCAGTGCCACTAACATCTAGGTTTGGCCGGAACAACAAACTTTCTAAAAATGCCTTTAAAAACTTTCTAAATTTCCTTTTCTATGGAATATTAAAAAATACCTAACCGATATCAAAATTAATGTTGGCAAATTAATGGTGACAGTCTCTGTTTTAAAAATAGGTATTTACCACCAGAGATGTGGTAGACCGACAGACAAAGAAGCTTGGAATTTGACACGATGGTTAATTTTAAGATGTAAATGCTTACTGAGAACGGTTTATAAAAAAATAAAAACTTCAAATGAATACTGAAATGAGCGTAGTAAATGTTCAAAATACTTTATAAATTATCATTTATTTTGAATTAGTTTTAGTTCTTCTAATTAATTCAAGACTCATTTCTGCCTAATGCACTTTAATTGTTCCTAGAAGTATAATTTCTTCCAATAAAAATTAGACATACAAATTTCACTTGGTGTATTTCAACTATTAGGCGAGCAAAGCCGCGGGTTCTGCTAGTAATATTATAAAGAAGTAGAGTTTGTTTGTATGAGGTAATCTCTGGAACTACAGAATCGATTTCAAAAGTAATAGTATCAAAATGATGGTGTTAGTAAACGTTCGAACATAGGCTGTACCTTAAGTCGATGCCACTACCCCAAAGGGGATGTAGGACCAAAAAACGTTCTAAAAATGCAATTTTTATGTTACTGAAGGGCCTAAAAACATGAAATTTGCAATGGTAGTTACTTATAAGATATAAATGATCTCTAAGAACATTTCTAAAAAAAATCGAAATTTAAAAGGGTGAAATTGCGCAATAAGCATTCTAAAAAACGTTCTAAATGGCGATTTCTACGCAATCTCAGGAAGTACCAAACTAATTTCAATTGTGATAGCTGGAAATTGAGGGTGACAGCCCTTGCTTCAACATAAGTCTCTAGTTCATGTCAGTGTCAATACCGCCTGGGGATTGCAGGGGCAAAAAACGCTCTAAATTGTGATTTTGTGATACTGCAGGGGCTAGCAACTTTAAATTTAGCATGGTAATTACTTATAGAATGTAAATGCTCTCGAAGAACAGTTTTTTAAAAATTCAAAATTTAAAAGTTGTGAAAATGCGCAAAATGCGTTCTAAATTGCAATTTCTACGCAATCTCACGAAATATCAAACCGACTTCAAAAGTAATGGTTGTAAATAGATGGTGACAGTCCCTGCTCCGACATATGCTATATTTTATGATGTTGTTACTACCACCTAGGGGTTCCAGGAGCAAAAAATGTTCTAAATTGTGTTTTTTGTGATACTGAGGTTTCTAACATTTTGATATTTGGAATGTTAATTACTTAAAGATGCAAATTCTTTCTAAGAACAGTCGAAAGAAAATTCCAAAATTAAAAGGATGATGTGAGCGAAATAAGTTCTAAAAACATCCTAAATTACGATTTTTATAGTATGGTAGTTACTTATAAAATTTAAATGCCCTCTAAGAATTGTTGAAAATAAATTCGAAATTTAAAAGGGATGAAGTGAAGGGAAGGACCGAAAAGCATTCTATATTTGCCCTAAATTACAATCATTCAGGGTAACATCGATCCGCATTTTCGCTATTTTCATATGCCACACTTTTATTTTAAGAATATTGTTGCAACTAGGGGCTAAAAGAGAAGAAATGATCCTAAATTATTGTATGACTATCAAAAATTAAGGAATAATAATGATAAAAGATATAAAAAATGAATTTTTAACCTGGTTCAAAGTTACCCAGCCATTTAGGGTAACTTTGCACCATATGATAAATATTATCTAAAATAATTCATTATAAAAAATGTATTATAGTTAGGACAACTTTGAACCCCAAAATTGTTTTCAGATGTGTAAAGACTCCGAATTTACATTTCCCAACATCGCAAGATTAGTATAATTTATCATATTACAACAAATATTATGCATAAGAAAAGTGGAAGAGGAGAACTATGAATATTTAGAAATAAAAAAAAACTGTTTATTGTTCATATAAAAGATAAAAATGCAGTAATAAATCCATAGTTACAGTAATACATACTAGTACTAGTATTATTCAAGCAAGAATAAAAAAGGTTGAATGTATGAAATGTCAAATTTGAGTAGCTCCACCCCGAATTACGCCTTTAAATGAATTTTATGTATTTTACACATATTTGTGAAAATATTTACATGTTATATCAAATGGCCACTTTCGGCATTTATATAAAATATACGAGCAAATATGGGAAATTTTTGGCAGTAGCATTAGTAAATTAGTAAATTATAAACATCAGTATAATTTTGAGCCGGCTCAAAGTTACCCTGAAAATGTGGTAAAATGTTAGTGCCTTCTTATTTTACTTTTTATTAACTATTAATAAATAAATAATCACAAAATATTAGCACATTTACAACATTTAGATAATAATATGTCTGATAAATGAGTATATTGTTACTTACTATGAAAATTTAGTTGGATTACAACAACTTCAAAACAGCATTCAAAATTAATTTGAAAACAGTACTTCACAAAAATAGTTAGATGATGCAATTAATTGCGCATAATGTTGCTAATTTATTTTCTAAAATAAAGAATAGAAATCCCAGTTTAGAACCTTGCCAGCAGAGCACAGTTCTGGAGTTTATTTAGTCTTTTGGAGTCAAAAATATTGAAAATTAGGATGTGGTGCAAAGTTACCCTGAATGACTGTACTATTTGTATGCAATCTCAGGAAATAATAAACCGATTACAAGAGTATTTTTTGTGAATCAATGGCGCCAGTCTCTAATCCTACACAGGCTATATTTTATGCCGGTGCCACTACCACTCGGGGTTTTCAGGAACAACAAACGTTCTAAACAAGCCTTTAAAAACTTTCTAAATTACGTTTTCGATAAAATATATGAAATACCAAACCGATTTCATAATTAATGTCGACAAATTAATGGTGACAGTCTCTGTTTCAGCATAGGTATTTTGTGCTAGTGCCACTATCACCAGAGAGGTGGTAGACCTTTAGACAAGAATCTTAAAATTTAACATGCTGGTTAATTTTACGATGTAAATGCGTACTAAGAACGGTTTCTAAAAAATTCAAAAATTCAAATGAATACTGAAACGAGTGTATTAAATGAGCATAAAAGCTTCAAAATACTTTCTAAATTATCTTTTATTTATAATTAATTGTAGTTTTTCTTATTAATTTAAATCTCATTTCTGGCTAATGCAGTATAATAATGAAGTGTAATCAAACTGTGGCTTAATTAGTATTTTTTTTAATTATTCCTAAAAGTATAATTTCTTCTAATAAAAATTAGACATACGAATATAATTTGGCGTATTTCAACTATTACGCGAGTAATGCCGAGGGTTTTGCTAGTATAATAGATTTTACCCCCTGAATCATAAATGACATCCTTTGTATACAATAACAAAAGCTCCTATAGCTCACTCAGTAAGGTGTTCTTCCTCTACCCAGATGTCTCGGGCTCATATACCAGGCTGACTAGAAACAAATTGTTTAAAAAATTAGATTAGATGGTTCAGCAGTTTAAATTTACTCCAAAAATTCTAATTCCTCGAAGTTCTAAAATTCACTATTTTCGAAAAATATATTAAATTATTATTATTATTAAAAATAAATAAATTTATGGAGTCTTGCGTATTTTTAACGATGTAAATTTACAGAGTCTTTTGTATATTTATCGAATAACTTCTCTGTTATTTAACAGAATCTCTGTTTTTCTAATCTCTGTAATTTTACTTAAGACTTAAGATAATGGATTGCCAGTAAATTCTCTGTGATTTCACAGAAAATTTTTTATCAGTGTATATTGAGTGAATTAACTAATTTTGTTAATATTTCAATTCGATGTTAGATGTAAGTTTTAGAAAATATAAGTAATGATTATGTGATGTCATTGTAGGCAGAATGTGGTTTGTCTGCGATGAACTTATTGGTCCACCTTATGGAGCGGGTGCGCTATTTCAACATCAACAATTCACAGCGTGTGCTGTGAATTGTTGTGCTGTGAGACTGTTTGCAATCGTGCCCTTTATTTATTGTTTTAAAACTTAACTAGGTTTACTTTTAGATTTTTTATTTAAAGTATTTGCGTTTTACAAAGTGCATTTTAAAGGACCACGCACAAGGTAAACGGAACAGTAGCTCAGGTGGAACAGGCTGAAATTTTGATATGTTGCAGATTAAGAGATGCTGATCAAATTTCCGAAAGGGCACAATACTCTTTTAATGATGGTTGAAGTAAATACGGTGATGCATAGCGGACAACTTTTACGCTTTTGTATTACAACTAATACATTTGGAAAATTTACCTAACTTATTTGCTGTTATTCACGATTTAATAAGACGCATTTTACTATTTCGCCCTAGTGGTAGGTAAAAATCGTAAAAATTGCCAGCTATGAGATTGAGGCGTGTTTTAATATTTTATAAAATGTGGAATTTCGATATTTCTGGCAATTGACGAGCATTGAGTATTTTTTAAATCCCTACCAGTATATCAAAAATTGATGGTAATAACATTTTTTCATAATTTCTTATAATTATCATTTTTGAGGCATGCTAAGTCGAACGTTTAAAGTATCTAAAGTTACACAATAGAAGCAGTCTTTTTAAAACGAGTAAGACAAAATTATATACAACTTAATCTCAGTTTATTATTGTTATTTGTAACACTTTGCAACATAGCAGAAAAATGTTAACGAGCGACCGGTCTACGTGCCGCGTAAGGTGCTCAGAATCCGTGATTATTCTCACCAGTAAAATTTTATTGTAAATTTTGCCTTAAATCCGAGAATTTTCCAGATTCAATTAGGCAAAAAAATCTGTTTTGAAAAACCGGTGATAAAGGATTAAAAATTCTTTAAAAGACGCTCGTACCGCAGGCGTTAATGAATTCAGTTTGACTTTCTGCGGACTGTCCAGTGTTGCCATATTGGGGACTTTTTTTGTCCACAGATTGTTGTTTGTCACCGCTTTTTTGAAATAGAAATATTCGGCCTATTTCAAAATAGATTAAAAATTCTGAAAAATAAGGCGAATTATAATATTTTAAAAAAGTGGTGACAGTCAAATAATCTGAATTAAAAAAGCTGATTTTTTTTACATCGGATAAACAGTTCCTGATTACCGCCGAAGCAAACTTCAACCAGCAAGTTTTCAATCGAAAATTTTATCGGAATTTAGCGAATTTTTCAATAAAAATTATCTCATAAATATTAGTAAATTTTCTATTTGTTTTTACTGGTGGCAATTTGCCCAGGTATTAGAATCTTTTTAACTGACACTGCGAGGAGGTTGTCTAGGTTGTCACAAAATGGCAGAAACGCAGAGCCTGATTATCGTCAAAGCAAACTGTTACCAGTAAAAATGAATATCTGATTTTGCCATTATTTATGACTAAAGTTTTACATTAATAAGGTGTTTAAATAAGGAGAAATTTTCTATTTAAATTTACTGGTGAAAGTTTGCTCCGGAGACAATCAACCCCAACGAATTTGGTTATAGTTGAAGCTTCGCTATTTTAAGGCTATGCCAGTTCCTCTTTGTTCGTAGTTCCATGGCTCTAACTAGCTAAATATTCTCGGATTGCAATGCAATTTATTTATGTTATTGAAGTTTATTATGGCATATTTAATAAGTAAAAGGAATTGTGTAGCGTGAAGAGTTCTTTTATAGGGTCACTAAAAAAATCCATGTAAATAAATAAAATTAATTGTTAAATTCGTTGTATTATAAATAAAAAAATTCCGAACAAATTCTTAGTTATTTGGCTGAATTTACATTTCTAAAATTAAAGTGCGCCAAAACATAAAATAACATTTTTGCTTAATAAGGAGGCAAATAAATAAATAAATAAATAAAATAAATTACTAGAGAACAGGAATTCAGCTTTTTCGGAATTTAGTATCGCCCCCGACATTTCCGTTACTTCATTTTCTTCTGATGGACTGGTGGCTTCTATTATTATGAAACATCCATTAAAAATGAAGTGTTAGGTGAACATAAAAGAGCAGACGCAAAAAGTTAGAACTCTGATTTTCTGGACATATGGCCATAAAAAAAATGCCCATAAGCAATTTTTTCCCATTCTGACAAGAAAGTCAGAGTTCTAACATTTTACGGCTGCTCTTTCATGTTCACCTAATACTTCATTTATAATGGACGTTTCATAGTAATAGAAGCCATTAGTCCATCACAAGAAAATAACTCGGTTAAGCGGGACTCGGATAATCGGAACTCTACTGTAGTACAAAACATACTTCAATTTTAAGACTTAAAGCACGCTCTTTTATTTCATGTAAAATGACGCCATTCGTACCCGCTTAAGAATTCCACATTTACGATCTACTCTTAAACTTCTACAGTAAAGCATGCATAGGAGTTCACTATCGCAAAATAATGCACAAATGCGGCAAAAAGATTCCGTCATTCATGAAACTCGCAAAAAAGGCTATCTAATGATATATAGGCCGTCATTTGTTTGTAGCCTTAATACAGATATTTAAAATTAAATATAGTTTATAATAGCTCCATGTTTCAACAGAAATCATTCGTTTACATTTTTTCAAAATAACACGTATTTTAATTACATTTTCTTTCGGTTGTTATGAGAAAATGACAACAAAAATATATGATTGCTATTTTAAAACTATTTTCCCTTTATTTTCTGCAGAAATGGAATACATCCGTTGTCAATATTAAGAAAATGGCTCTAAAAACTACAAAGAATTAATATTTCAAAAATAAATTGAGATGCAGTTTTCAAAAAAATTGCTTTTAAAAGAACTTTTTTCCCAATACGATGATATAAGAATTGAAAATGTGCGATGTTTAGACGTTTAAAAAATTACTATAGAGTACTTAATCGTACAATGATACATCTACTTTGTTTCACGGTTGGCTTATACAACGTAATGTTATTTTTTGGAGACGACACAAAATAAGCTGGGAGAAAGAAATAGCATACCGGGGGTTAAAAAAAAATATTGTTACTTTCAAATACAACTTTAAATAATGCTTCGCGAATCCAAACAAAGCATGGGTTTTGTTAGTAATGTAGAACCTAAATGATTGGAAGTAATTGGGACCGACCCTCTTTCGGAAAATCGAAATTTTCGGATAATTGAGAAGTCTTTAATTTTAAGTTTAAGGAGAAATATATGCAATATTTCGTATTATGGTAACAAGTGTTTAATAAAAATAAAGCAATAGCAAAATAGAAACAAGAATAAATTACCAGAATTTTAATTTTGAAATTAAGTACCTTTCACATGTATCACAAGGGTTTGACAAAATGTTTTGTTTGTCGCCGTTTCGATTGCCTTTGCTTTGAAGCTCTATCACGGAGTTTTTTAATATTATTAGTTCACCGCTATCACAGTCTTTCTGCTGCTCCAGAAATGCCAAACCTTTTGCAAAACATTCAAAATCTTCAGAATTGCTAATTTGTTCCTTTTCTTCGATCCACTTCGAAGTTTACGGGAGCTCAATTCAAATACAAAGGAACTCTAAGAAAGGGGATCGAAAATAGCTATATGTACTCCCAGTTCGGAATGGACCGCTTGCACACAAGGAATATGGTAGTAAAAAAAAAAAAAAAAAAAAAAAAAGAAGAAGAAGCTTTCAAAATGGATTTTGCATACAAAGAATGTGATAGTAAAAAAAAAGAAGAAGAAGCTTTCAAAATGGATTTTGCATACAAAGAATGTGATAGTAAAAAAAAAAGAAGAAGAAGCTTTCAAAATGGATTTTGCATACAAAGAATGTGATAGGAAAAAAAAGAAGAAGAAGCTTTCAAAATGGATTTTGCATACAAAGAATGTGATAGTAAAAAAAAAAAGAAGAAGAAGCTTTCAAAATGGATTTTGCATACAAAGAATGTGATAGTAAAAAAAAAAGAAGAAGAAGCTTTCAAAATGGATTTTGCATACAAAGAATGTGATAGTAAAAAAAAAAGAAGAAGAAGCTTTCAAAATGGATTTTGCATACAAAGAATGTGATAGGAAAAAAAAAAAGAAGAAGCTTTCAAAATAGATTTTGCATACAAAGAATGTGATAGTAAAAAAAAAAAGAAGAAGAACCTTTCAAAATGGATTTTGCATACAAAGAATGTGATAGTAAAAAAAAAAGAAGAAGAAGCTTTCAAAATGGATTTTGCATACAAAGAATGTGATAGTAAAAAAAAAAGAAGAAGAACCTTTCAAAATGGATTTTGCATACAAAGAATGTGATAGTAAAAAAAAAAGAAGAAGAAGCTTTCAAAATGGATTTTGCATACAAAGAATGTGATAGGGAAAAAAAAGAAGAAGAAACTTTCAAAATGGATTTTGCATACAAAGAATGTGATAGTAAAAAAAAAGAAGAAGAAGCTTTCAAAATGGATTTTGCATACAAAGAATGTGATAGGAAAAAAAAAGAAGAAGAAGCTTTCAAAATGGATTTTGCATACAAGGAATGTGATAGTAAAAAAAAAAAAAAAGATTCAAAAATGGTTTTCTGTTAATCGAGAGTTTCGGTTAAAAGAGTTTCGGATAAAGATATTATACTGTATATAGGACTGCACAAAAGAATTCGGATGTATTACGACTGTCAATGGTAATTGCAGAAATTGTGTTTTCAAATGTGTTATCCGTTATATATATTGTTTAGTTAGACATACTGGATAGAGTTAGTAGAGCTTTAGCCACTGTGTAAGAATCTTCACCTAGTTGAACTTTTTACATATCATATTTTACCTTATTAAATTGGCAAGTTTTTTTTTTTTTTTTTTTTTTTTTTTTTTTTTTTTTTTTACAGTATTCTTAATGTGTTCTAAATGCGTTTCATAGTCTTTGCTTGACGCATGATTTTTCATTCTTCTTCAAATATTGAAGAAAACAAAAAATGATAGAAAGAATATCGTAAAAAAGCACGAAGTGTTATATAATTTCAAAATGAATTACTGAAAATGAAATGTCAAAGATGGAGTATTATTGTAAAACTAAAAAGAAAGTTTTCCCCTCCCATAAGAAAGGGAAGAAAAACGCTCATAACTTTGATAGTCATACTCGTTGTTATCTATTTACTTAATTTTTTAATGTCCCTTTTTTTAGCTCACAGGCTATCAAAGCCTGAGAGCTAATGTGCCCGTCAGTTCTGTATGTATGTATGTATGTACGTAACGCGATAACTCTTGATAGAAACATCCGATTTGCTTCAATTTTTTTTTCTAGGTTAATTCTTATAAGGTGATTCCCTGATTACTTTTGGGGGTTCATTGGTTAAGTATAAAGGGGGGAAAGGGGGGGCTATCGCCCCCCCTTAATTTAGATAAATGGGTTTTTCATGCAGAATTATTCAATTTGCTCCAAATTTGGTATATCGGTTTATTATGTTAAGCGGCTTCCCTCATTAGATTTGGAGGTTCATTAGTTAAGTATAAAGGGGGGGAAAGGGGGCTACCCCCCCCCCTTTACTTAATTTAGATAAATGGGTTTTTCATGCAGAATTATTCGATTTGCTCCAAATTTTATATACCGGTTTATTATGTTAGGAAACTGCCATGATCAGAATTGGAGTTTTATTAGTTAAGTATAACAGAGGGAAAGGGGCTTAGACCCCCCCCCCCCCAATTAATTTAGATAAATGGATTTTTCATGCAGAGTTATTCAATTTCTTCCAAATTTGGTATACCGGTTTATTATATTAAGGAACTGCTTTGTTTAATTTTGTAGGTTTATTGGTTAAGTTTAAAGGGGGTTGGCTGGTGGCAGAACCCCCTTAATTTAGATAAATGTGTTTTTCATGCAGAATTAATCGATTTGCTTCAAATTTGATATGCTGGTTTATTCCGATACGACGCTTCCTTTATTAGATTTGGAGGTTCATTGGTTAAGTATAAAAAGGGGAAAGGGGGCAATACCCATCCCCTTAATTTAGATAAATGGATTTTCATGCAGAATTATCCAATTTGCTTTAATTTTTTTTCTTTGTTCATTCTGATAAGGAGCTTTCCTAATTAGGTTTGGAGGTTCATCAGTTAAATATAAAGGGGGGAAAGGGGGTTAGCCCCCCCCCCCCTTAATTTAGCGAAATGGCTTTTTCATGCAGGATTATCTGATTTGCTGCAAATTTGGTATACTGGTTTATTATGTTAAGGTGTTTCCCTGATTAGATTTGGAGGATCATTGGTTAAGTTTAAAGTGGGGGAACGGGGGCAGATCCCCTTCATTAATTTTTGTGGGCATTATTCTTTGAAATAAGAGTATAATATACAATTAGTGTGAATAGCCTGTGAGCTCAATGCCATCAGTTTAACTGGGCACTTTTCCTTTTATCTGAATAGTAATATGTCTTTTATTACACGGTAAATATTCTGTGATTAAATAAAACTAATCACATTCGAAAATAGTGATATAAAAAAATCCACCAAATTTTACATCACCGATCTTATTAAGTAAATTTTTATCTTTTGTCTACTCTTTCGGTGTAAATTAACTAATAAAGATGTAGCAAAATTTTTTTTAAAGAATAAAAATCATTGCCATTCGGTAAGTAATAATAATTTTCTTTTCACTGTGTACTACCCTCCCCTATACTCAGATGGAACTGAGCTTGCTTCGTGCAGAACTGAGTGTGCCTTTGAAACCAATTATATCCCGGACTTTCCAAACGCTAACGTAATAAAAAAAATTACAACAGTTAGATTAGTCACGTGTTTCTCGAGGAGTGGTATAAGAAATTGGCAGTCTCACCTCTGACCAAAGAAAGCTTCATTCCATATGAGTATACAATTTTGATTTGATCGGTTTAACTTTGACTTCAATCGATAGATTACAAGCACTTTTGCAAAAACTGTTTATCATCGTTTTTTCATGTCCGTTACGTGTATACTGATGAGGAGTTCTGAAATTCAACTCGAAACGTCTATTTTTAGTAATTGTTATGTGTATTTCAATCGTTTTATGTGTCTGAAATATTTTGTTTTCATGTACACATAAAGTAATCAGACGTATCATGTATGTGTTTCTTAAATTATATTACTATTTCGTCTATATTACAACTATTTAAAATTTTACGTAAACTAAAATAAAAGATGTAAACCCTCTCGCTGCGAATCCCGCGATTGTCTCGGTTGTACATTTTTCGTCTAATTAACCCTCCTTGATTATTCCCACCAATATTTTTTTTTTCTAAATTTTGCCTTATTTAATCGGATCATTTTCCTGTTTTAATTAGGCAAAAATTTTTGTTTTAAAAAACTGGAGACAAAAGAATAAAAATTCTTAAATACGCAATTTTTGAAGCTATTTTGACAAAACAATTACGCAGCGAGAGGGTTAATCACAAATCTGAAAATTTCTCATTGTCATACTGGCAAGAAATACACAAAAATTTCCACATTTACAGTTTAGTCGATGACAACTAGCTAATGTTTTTTCAAGGCTCGTATGGGTACCGTTATTTTCAAGGCCAAATATCAGTATTTTTTTAATAGAAAAATATATTTAGTTTAAACGGACGAAATTTCGTCTTATCTAATCAAAAATTTTCCATAAGAAAATACCGGTACCCAAGAGTTAATTTTTCTGGAAATTCAAGGTCTCGAACGAACCCTGTATTTGAATGACTGATTAATTCAGAAAGTATCACATTAGCTGCAAGTCGATAGTTAAGAGTCAAGTGTTACAATTGAATTATTTTGCTGCACTTTTTTAAAACTTGAGATATGCCATGGTTTTGACTAGTAAATATTTGTTTTAGGTTTTAATTTGAATATAAAATATACGGCATAGGCTACACCTGCATGCACGCTTCATATTGTATTCCACTGTACAATGGACTTTACCCATGTGACGTCAGCCGCAGGTACCCCCCCCCCCCTCCCCCTGAATACTAGGCCTGAACGCTGACACAAAAATGGCGGCTGCCGAAGACGAATTTTTTTCAGCGTGTGTTCGGCCCCTTAAATATTCCTACCAATATTTTTTTTTAATTTTTTTCCGCTTCATTTTTCTGAGAAAAAACAAGGTAGAGAAATCTGTTATAAAATACCGGAGTCTACATTTAAGGGACCATACACACGTTGAAAAAAATCCGCCTTCGGAAGCCACAATTTTTGTGTGAGCGCTCAGGCCTAGTATTCAGGGGGCGGTGGGTAAACAGAAGAAAAACATTAATAGGCGTGAAGAACATTTTAACTCTGCTACCCCTTCGTCCAATAAACAGTCTTTTTCGGACGGTTTTCCCCCGCAGAGGCGTGGCTGCTGCCATTCGTGGGTAAAGTCCATGTCAATAAACTAAGCTGCGAAAATGTTGTAATTTACAATTTTTACACCGCCCCCTGAATACTAGGCCAGACCGCTGACACAAAAATGGCGGGTACCGAAGGCGGATTTTTTTCAACGTGTGTATGGTCATTTAAATATTCGTACCAATAAATTTTAAAAGTTTTTTCCGCTTTTTTTCTGAGCTTAAAGAAGTCAAAGAAATCTTTTATATAATACTGGTGTCAAAATTTAAGGGACCATACACACTTAAAAAAAAATCCGTCTTCGACAGCCGCCAATTCTGTGTCAGCGGCCATGCCTAGTATTCAGGGGCGGCGATTTTTAGTGCAATCACGCAAAACTCAAAGCGTGATTGATAACTTGAGGAAGACTGGTGTATTGAAAACTCCATAAAACGCCAATCAGGACAATTTACAGATAAAACATTCTACGGAATGTTTCTGGTGTAGGTTATAAATTTTGGAAATTATTATTATTTTTTTTAAATCAGAATCATAGGCTCATTTTCAGTTCAGCCGGTATAATCGATAAGAGAGTAATACAAAAGACGAATAGATATCTTTACTGGTGCAACAAGGAAAAAATAAATAAATAAACAAATAAAAGTTAAGAAGAGGGAATTTTTCTTTAAATCCGACTTTTCATCAAGAACTATTTCCTTTCGACCTTTCATCAAGACTTTTGACGTATTGGCTATTTACTTTCTCGTACTGTATATCAGGACTGTTCAACCTTTCAGTAGGGAAGGGAAACCGTCTATATGATATAATATGTACTTGTGGTGCAATACTTTACTGGAACATTCGAAATACATCAGCTTGTTGCACGCAATGAAGAAAACGAATGAAAAAATATTATCCCACTTTAGCTGATGTAATGGTATACAGATGATGTCGGCAAGATGATTACAGACTTGTCGATCATGGCGACTGTAATGAGCGTATGATTCCGATTTTTTTTTTTTTAAATAACTTCCAAAATTTACAATTCACACCAGATACCTAAAATGTTTTATACACGAGAGACATACGTCCGGATGCCCATAAGCGTCGAATGATGGAGGTGGTGCATGTGAAAAATTGAAGAAGAAGTAAATCATAATAAAGGGTATAGCCGAATAAGCATTGGAAACACGCCTTTGAATCAAATTTCCTGTTTTTTCCTCAGATGTGCCTGCCTATCTCACAATGTATTTCCACTATTGTTACCTTATAAATTTGATATTTTATGAGATAAAAATATTTTTTGGATTAAAAAAAAAAAAAAAAAAAAAAAAACGGATTTTCTCACAAACTACTGCACTGAATTTCACGGCATTAACTGAGGCTATATGCATGCTAAATATGCATAATTGGGATTTTTTGTATAATTTTATGTTTATAAAAGCTATGTGTAATAGCGATATAAAATTTTACAAAAATAAAAATCGTATCTTATGGTTATACGAAAATTACCATTTTCTTGTTAAAAATACTCATATGTGCATGTACATTATAGATAAATATCGAAAGTTTGCGCTGGGTATAACATATAAATATTTGCAAAAATATGTGTAAAAATTAATAAAACACGGCATCGGAAGAATTTTTGGAGTACACACTAACAGAATTACTGTATTTCAAATTTAAATAAACACACGGACATCATTCTCAACGCTGTCGATATTGCTTCGATATGAAAAATTGACGTTAGTGTCGCAGACAACAATAAGGCAGACTATTTTTGGTATGGAAACAAACTACATTCTTCGATATCGGAATGTAACGAAAGTGATCACAATCAATTTAAATGAATTTTTTTTAACATTTTTATCTCATAAAATATCAATATGTATAAGGTGGCAATAGGGGAAATGCATTGTCAGATAGGTTGTCACACCTGGTAAAAAATCAGAAAATTTGATTCAAAGGCATGTTTCCAATGCTTATCCGGCTATGTCCATTCGTTATTTTTCAGAGGGCAGGAGCTCCCAAAAAATTTACATGAAAATGAGATAAAAACCTTAATAATACTTGTAATAATAATTAAAAAAACCCCAAAACATGCAAGCAATAATGAGTTTAAAGCAAAATACCTTTTGAGATGAATAATTGTTTTATCCCTTTCAGTGGCGCCGTTCGGAGTCTGCAAACGCTTAATTTTAATTCCCAAATTGACAAATGACACCAGTAATTTTTTAGTACAATTTCGATCTGATAATATACGTGAAGAAAAGCTTTTGATTATTTTCAAATAAATTTGTTCGTAAATTGCGGTGTAAATTAATTACTTGAAAATTTTTGGAGCAGAAATGTTTTGCCCCTGAAATGATTAAAGGAATCTAGAAAATAAAACAATTGAAGGGGGGGGGGCTAAAAGACCTTCAAAGAGAACCAAAACTTCTTTAACTTTTTATACATAACAATTTATAGAGATCGCTATAAAAATTTCTTTAATAATATTCTATAATAAAATACATAGATATTGCTAAATGGAAATTTTAAGAAATCTGTCAATTTTGCTCTAGAATTTTATATAATTTAAAAAAAGTAATATAAAATGTATGTAATGCATTTAAATGTAAAATGTATGAAATGTATGTAATGTAAAAGTAATGTAATGTAAAATTAATGTATGTGAATTTTATTAAAATTTAAATTAAATTAAATTAATATTTTATGTTAAAATATAACATAAACTAAAAAATTGTTATGTACATAATGTTTTTACATTAAAAAAATATTTATGTTACGTAAATTTTAAATCGGTGCTTCTTTATCTTGCTTAAATGCTTTCAAATCTCTATCTTTTATAAGAGCTTTATTTTTTATTATTTAAGAAATACAAGTTTAGCCTCAAAAGTAGGTCATTTTAATTAGACACACATCCAAGTAATATTACTACTACTAATAATAATAAGCGTGTAAGACTAATTTATATCAGCGAAAGTAGTGCGTCCATTTTCGAGAATATTCTCATCTATTTATGATTCATTATAAATGAAAAATATATAGTTTATTTTGTACAAGGCAAAATTCAAAAGGAAAAGGTTGTTTTTAAGCTTTCATTACAGTTTTGTGCAAGTGGGTCACATGACATTCAAATAGGAAACTTTAAAATATTCAAGGAGATTTAAATGTCTTACAAGTTCTTAATTTATTATCAGCCTTAAAATTTATAGCAAGATATAAAAATACGTCTAATTTATGGGCGTGGCAACCTGTAAATAGCCCATCATTCTGGGTAAAGTGTACATCTATTTATAACTTAAAATTACTAAAAATGTTATTAAAAAGCAAATTTCAAATAGCTAAGTTGTTTAAACACTTTGTTACAGTTTTTATGCACGTAAGTGATATGATTTTTAAGATAAGTAAGCTTTAAAGTTTCGGTGTTTTACATTTCAAACATACAAGATTTCTAATAATAAAAAAGGAATATATATTCTTATAATCTTATATAAATATTAAATCTTATTAATAAATCTTTTTAACCCCTTGGAAGCAGTGTTGCCAGATTGGGGACTTTTTTGTCCCCAGATTGTTGATTGTCACCGCTTTTTTTTAAATAGAAATATTCGACCAATTTAAATATAGATTAAAAATTCTGAAAAATAAGCGAATTATGCTATTTTAAAAAAGTTGTGACAGTCAAATAATCTGAATTAAAAAAGTCCCCAATCTGGCAACACTGCTTGAAGGGCACCGATATCTTATATATATGTACCACTTAATTCCCAAATAACACATTGGAACCAGAATTTAGAAATTAAATTCTGCTTTATATAAAGTACGCGGAAAGATGAAAGAACCTTTATTTACCCTCATATAAATTTTTTCATAAATACCAGTGCCATTCAATCAGTTTAAAATTTTGGCAGCAGAAGTACTTTGCCCCTGAAAGGGTTAAAAACAACGTAGAAAAATAAGTAGAATATAATGTGATTACACAAAAGAGTTTCAGAGAATTAGATGCAAGGATATTTAACTAATATGGAGTCACCCACGCTCCGCCACAAATGTTAGGAGAGGGAAGCCTGACACGCCCACTCATCCTCATAACATTGAAGAATGCCTAGCGATACAATATAACAAGCCTTGCGTAAATTTCGAATAAAATAAATTTAATAATGAATATCCGATTCGTTTTGTGATTTTATACCCGTGAGGGTTAAATTTTTTTCATTATTGTATTATTTCGAAACTTTTTCGTACATATTGCGTTTTAAATACCAAGTGTAAAGATTCAGTTATTATTATTATAATTCTTCTTCAAATTGTAAGATTTTTTTTCAACGAAAAAAAAAAAATTTATATTTAAAATTTTATTTTAATAATAATGTATTCCACATAATCCTTGATATTTTTTGAATGCTTGCATTAGATTTAGAATAATTTTGTGTAATACACTACACAGATTAGAAAGAATAATGCTCTTTTAAATGTGAAAAGAAATGTATGAGTCGTTTATACGTACTATGAGAAAAACATTATCTTATTTTGGTATGAGCAAGCAAGGGATATATACTTCAAACAACTTTGGTTAATTTCTTTTATGAAAATATTATTCTTACCAAATTCATTGTATTAAACGCGATTGTCAAAATTAATGAAAAATATAGAATTTGACATATATTTGTAGACAAATTTCATTCTATAAATGTGTACTACACTGTTAAAAATTTGCAGCATTCTGGCAGGCCATTTGACCGTTTGTTCAGAAAACGGTTGCACAACCGTAATTTTAACACTATTCTGACCATATTATTGGCCATTTTATGGTCAAAATATAGTTAAATTATGGTTATGAAATCGTTTTTTCAAAAAACGGTCGAATGACCTGCCAGAATGCTGCAAACAGTGTTCTAACAGTGTTCTAACATAATCCTAAAAAATAAATAAATAAAAGAAGAAATATAAAAATATTATACACTGTTAAAAATTTTGCAGCATTCTGGCAGGACATTCGACCGTTTTTTGAAAAAACGGTTTCATAACCACAATTTAACTATATTCTGACCATAAAACGGCCAATAATATGGTCAAAATAGTGTTAAATTCACGGTTGTGTAACCGTTTTCGAAAAAAACGGCCAAATGACCTGCCAGAATGCTGCAAACTTTTAACAGTGTATATATAAGTGTTGAATAAACTTGTTATCAATGTAGAGAAATGCTGTATATCGATGCAGTAAATTCATAAATTATTGGCAGTTGGTGTAAAGTCGTAGTATTTTTATGAAGACAAATTCAGTCAACATACATAGAATTATTCATCATAGCTGATGTTTAACACAAGTATTCCTCTTTTGCCGTGTTATCATTAATTCGATGGTTTGAGGTAAATATGTGAAGGCAAATGGTGATTATTCCAGTGATTTCCTCAGGAATGACAGCCAGGTGATGTTCGAAGGACTTTTATGCAAAAAAAATGGGCATGAAAAACAATCCCCACATAGTGAGAGATATTGTAAAGGTCTCAGATTGGAGCATCAATAATTACATCGCGCTGAGATCTTAACCCCTTGGAGACGAGCGACACGTATACGTGCCGCATGAAGTGACCAGAATCCTTTTTTTCTCACCGGTAAAATTTTACTGTAAAATTTGCCTTGTTTAATCGGCGCATTTTCTCGATTCAAGAAGACACAAATTTCTGCTTTTAAAAAACGGTGACAAAAGATTAAAAATTTCGTAAAAGGCTCCCGTCCCGAAGGGGTTAAAGGGAAATTGAACACTACAGGACGTGAAGAACACCGGGTAAATTTTTTGAAGCACTGGAAAAACAAGACAAATCTGCTCCCCGAACTAACGCCGGCTGATTTTGTTTGCATTACAGAAAATACAGATTGGAATGTAACATTCAGGAACGAACCACTCAGAGAAACGCGATCGATTACTCAGCCAATGGCGTGTGAGAGGATTTATTAGCAGATTACTGTGATTAAACAAGTCAAAATTAACAATTAAATATTATTGGTAAGAAAAAAGCATAAACGTTGGTGGCTATGGGCTATTCACTCTTTATGTAATTTGCTAGCCTTTTTAATAAACCAATTATTTCTGGAACGTACGCCTTAACCCTCTCGCTGCACAACCCGAGAGTTTCTCGGGCAATGTAAAAGTAGCAAAATTTGCGCAACCCGAGATTTCATCGGGATACATTTTTTCCGTCTAATTAACCCTCCTTGAACATTCCCACCAGTTACTTTTTATTGTAAATTTTGCATTATCTAATCGGAGCATTTTCCCGATTAAATCAGATGAAAATTTTGTTTTGAAAAACCGGTGACAAAAGAATAAAAATTCTTAAAAGACGATCGTCGCGAAGAAATTAAATGTGCAATTTTTGAAGCTATTTTGATAAAACAACTACACAGCGAGAGGGTTAAGGACAGTTGGAAGTTAAATTCGTGAAAAACGTCTTTTATTTTTATTTTATAATATTTGGAATCCTTCATTTATCCCCTTTCAAATGTTTACTTTGTTTCTACGACATCGGGAAGTTAAAAGTTTTTAAGTAATTACGTTTGTTTACATCATACATTACATACAGGTTCATAAACTTTAAACTAGATTTTCTCTAAATGTTGTTTATCGAACTTCGATATAGATTTCAATAGAAAGTACTGCAGATTATAGTTTGTAATCTTGCCTGATAATTTTACATATATCCCTGATCAATGTGAAGTGAATTTGTACAACATTTTTATGCAAAAGTTTTCCTTTGGAAAAATGAAAGTTTCTTTTTTAAATTTAAAATTGTTTTTTTCTAAAGATTAAAAAAATAACTAAAGAATATCTGTTTATAAATGTGACTTCACCTTATTAGGAATTATTCATATTATGTATATAAATAAGTTCAAGTGAATTCCTTTCATAGTTTCTGAGAAAAGGTACATTAATTTAATGTGGTATGTATAGGGCCTCCCAACTACCCTTGAAAAAGACTGAACAATGTTACTGAAATAATTTCGAAAAGAAATAACTACTGTTTTTCAAGTGAAACTTGGAAATCTAAACTTTTAAAGTCTCATTTCACGTAAATGGAATTTATGTTTAACTCTACACATACCAAAAAATTTTACTTAAATTTAAAAAAAAACATTTCACACCAGAAATTTTATTTGAAACTCTATTTAACATGATTATGGGTGAATTTTATTGATTTTTATTTCGAAAGAATTTTCTGGTTTGAATTGAAATAGTTTCCTCCGGTACCGATCTTGCTGTTTTTCGATGTATTCAGTAGGGCTGCCAGTTTGATCTCCTTTTTAATTAGAACTTTCGAGATCATATTAGAAATGAAGAATAGTATTTTATGTTTTATTGAGACAATTAATCCATCATGTAATGTAAAAATTCTGCTTTCGAACTTTCTGGTGTGAATTTGAAATTTCCGATTAAAATTGGAGGACAAACTGGCAACCCTGGTATTCAGTGATAACCAATGGAAGTATTTTGTTGTTGTTGTTGTTCATAACTTCCACAACAACCACTAACAACTTGTTGTTCTTAACTTCCACACTTTTGAAGATAAAAAAAAAAAACACAATTTTAACTTGAAAAGTTGTTATTGAAACAATTCTTCCTTTTATGTATTGTTCTATTAACATCTTTTATTTAATCAATTTTACGGTTTACTTTCAATGGAAGAAGAAGAAAGACAGGTTGGTAGACGTGATTATGCCCCCGTAACTGATGAAATTTCAAAAACTCCTGAAGATTCAGATATGCAACCGGAAAGTAAAGCGAGTTCCCCAAAAACTGCTAAAAGAAAAAGTACGAATCAATAATGATCACTGAAGTTTAACCCTTAAATGCCCGGTGTTGCTTTTCGGCAACATACCCAATTTAGGCTCTAAAATACTATTAGAATAATGTTGAAGCTATAATGCCTAATGTTGCCAATAAAATACATTCTGAAAATATTATTAAATCGATTTTTAATATGTAGATGGCAAAACTTGTACTGTTTAAGAATAAAGATAGATTTATTTATTTTTTTAATTGTTGCTACTTGTTCTTTTTTTTTTGTTTGGAAGCTTGCGAAATACTCTATTTTGTTCTGCAGTGAGCAAGTAAAATTTATTTCTTATTATAGTTCCTAAAATTCTTGTGCGTTTAATGTTATAGAATTTTATCAAGAAAAGTCATTTTTTCAATTAAACACCAGTATTGCCGATTAGTAACAAACTGTTTTTTAGACGTAAACCATACTTAAAATAAAATATGCTTTTTTTTAAGTATTTTTCCCATGATTTATTTAAAAAATGAAAGCCGAAAAACGTTATTACAATGATTTTTAAAAAATCAGGCATTTAAGGGTTAAAACATCATTTATTATACTAACGAACTATCGTATACGAATTGAATATGTCCAAATAGGCCAAGAATCGAACCCAGATCCTCAGCTTACGGGGCCAATGCTGTACCGTTTAATCTAACTGGGCTGACTACCGGCGAGCATATTTCGCTCAGTTAACCTTATTGGTAATAATATCTGGTCTGTCATGTAGACAGCTCAACAGAATAAACCGCAGGTAAAGGAAATCCATATAAACAATGGGTATGTAGATAAACTATTATTTTAACTCAATCAAAGTGATTGATAAAGTTATACATATGATCGAACTATCGAACTGTGATTCAACTATCGTATGATGATAATTTCGATTTCGCGTCTAAGTTACTCTTAGTTACATTAAAATATTTTCCGCTAACATTCGTGAAAATATGTCTATTCAAAATTATCAACAAAAGAACATACAACACTATGTTATACCCAAGGTTCGCACACTCCTTGGAATTTCCAAGGACTCTGACACCACTATTAATGATAAGAAAATTTACATTTAATTTTTAGAACACAGAATTTGTAATCACCACCTTTATTCACAGATTTAGCAATATTTTTCTGCAGTGAAATATTTTGAAAATACTGTTAAAATTTAGTGGTAAAAGTGTGCGAACCCTGGTTATACCTGACAGGGATATCCCATTAAAGTTATTATAAGAGGACTTCCAAGATCCACCGATGTCAAATTTATAAATGAAGCCGTTATCTGCAGAGGACTTGATATCATCAAAAATTCTCAGACGTAACGCCGCACAGTATAAGATTTTGCAAATCTAGCGGGAAAAAAATCCAAAAATCGACTTGCAGTAATTTCACTTTTAGATATTTCAAATAACATCTAACACTTTGGAGAAAAAAAATGTAAAGTGATAGCAACCTAATTCCACAACAACACCATCAAAAATCGGCTGAAAAAGCAAATTTCCTTTTAACCTTTTTAGAATGGCGAATCTGTAGTTGTAATTGCCATTGACATTTTTTGGCTAAAAACATACTTATTTTGTAAATATTTTTAAATGATGGTATGGTTTCTTTACAACGATGTAGATACTTTGTATTTTACAGTTACAATAGTTATTTAGAAGTGTTATATTTAACAAATAATTTTTTAAGTCAATATAAAAATTACTTGAAAATTTAATAGCATATGATAAATTTTAAAAAGCTGCCAAAAATTTTGTACACGCCGCTACATTGTAATATATATTTTTTTGTAATTATGCATGCATATAGATATAGAAAAACACAATTTCAGCTTCCACTATTTGCAACTCTTGAATATAAGTAATTTTTTATCAGGTACGGAAGTGTAAATTTCGAAAAGAGAATTATACGAGATTTTAAAAAATTATGTTATTGGACATGAATCATTCCCTGTTAATTCTAAAAATATCCTGATAGACTATTTATTACACAAATATAATCTTCAACATTGCTCATCTGTTACGTTAGACCAGATTAAGCGGCTGATCCATTCATTTATAATTGGCAGTAATCAAAGATGTTGAAACTGACATCGCTTAAAGAACGTTTTTTGAAGTAAAATAAGCGATGATCAGATTCGAATATTAACCCCTTAATCGTCGCGCCCAAAGCGATATAAGTAGGCGTCCTATCTTAAATGGGAGAAGTAACCGCAAGATTAAAAGCGAGGTCACATCAATCAAGTTCATGCGCCACGTAGTGGATGGAGTGTGAACTACAGGTAGATACCTAACTGTTTTCTTACTGACACCACTAACATTATAAAGTTTTTTTCACCTTGATTAATAACTGAGTTTCTACTGACAAGGTACAAAAAACTTTGTGGTGTCAAGTGCGTCTGGATCAAAGCGCTATACGTAAGCGTCTTATCTTAAATGGGAGAGATAACCGCAAGATTAAAGGCGAGGTCATATCAATCAAGGTCGCACGCCACGTAGCGGACGGAGTGAACAACAGAAAGATGCATAACTGTTTTCTTCTTTATGGATAATCTATTAATTGCACATAATGAAATAACTGCGCAAGCGCCAACATCGTGTTTTCATTTGTTTGTAGCATTTATATTCTGACAGTAATAGAATGTTCTATTAATTTTTATTCGTGTTTTTTGACTTATTTATTATAGTTAATTTTTTAAATAAAAGCAGTTCTTTTTTAGAACTAATATTATTTGTTAAAATGGCAAAATGTTGGCAATCGAATAACTCTAGTTTTCGAAATTGTAAAAAAATTCTTTTTCTTATAGAATTCATATGTCCTTTTCCAAACAGCAAAACAAGTTAGTTACGTATTTTAACTTTAATTTATTAAAAAATATATACTATATATTATTTGATATATATTATAAAAAGTTGTTGATTTAAACACGCTCGATTTTAATTATTTTCTTTTAATGAAAATGAAAAATGACGCATAAAAATTAGTAAGTAGTTAATGTGTAAAGATTGAATTTTGTAGTCTTATTTTTTACTCAATTCTTGATGTGCTAAAGTTATAAAAAATGATATACACGGTTCTATTCCAGATAAAAATAGAATGTTTATCAAGGTTTAGAATATGTATAGAATTTTATAATAAATAAAATATTCAATTTTAAGTCCTTTTCTTCGTTTATCAAGCGCAGACGATACATCGAAAACTTATTCCAACATTCTTTTGATCGTATTGTATTCATGTTATTTAAATTACAAATAGTTCATTTATTTAATTTAAAATTCATTTTATTTTATATTCAGAATCACTTTAATTTAAAATGCATGCATTAAATGTTGTACTATTAAACGAGCAAGTATTGTTAATTTAGTATTTGTTTAAATATTTTGCGAGTCCAGACAATAAGTGCCAAAATTTTCCTAAAATTGCCAGATTAGATATTTTTTTTTTCTTTTGAAGCAGACAACGCCATTTAGAGAATCCCTGTTAAAAATTCTATTACGAATTTCAGATTGTTACTTACTCACAGAAGATGAATCTTGTTTGCCAGATATATTGCAAGATATTTTTGTTACATCTTGTTTTGATAAAAATATGTGTATTTTGAAAAAAGTCGCAATGTCATTTTAGTTTAAGGGCTAAAGGCAGTAATGCTTTCGTAGCATTAGTGCTTCTCTCCCGAAATTAAAATGATATTGCGATTTTTTTTAAATGCGCATAATTTTATCAAAACAAACTGTAATAAAAATATTTTGCAATAAAACTGAGAAACAAGATTCATCTTCCATAAGTGAGTAAAGAATCAGAAAATATGCGCAATAGATGCGCAGATAGTAGATATTCTGTCATATATGACGTCATACTGAAAACCCGCGTATTTGCATTATTCACTCCGTCCACCAGATGGCGCAGCTGTGTCAGTATACTCCAGATTCCAGTATTGACATTGTACGCTTACTTATATCGCTTTGTCTGGATGCCCCTCTCGCTACGCCATTATTCGCAATAAATGAGGCAAACAAAATTCATTTCCATGGGCGACTGAAGATTTAGAATATGTCCGCCACACTAAAAGCCGCGTATGTGAATTATCACTCCGTTCACAAGGTGGCGCAACTGTGTTAGATTACTCCTGATTCCAGCATTAAGTTTGTTCGCTTACTTATAACGCTTTGGTCGCGCCCGAGACATTCACGGCAAAGCGATATATGTAAGCGTGTAAACTTAACGCTGGAATCGGGCGTAAATTAACACAGTTGTGCCATCTCGTGGACGGAGTGATAATTCACATACGCGGGCTTTTGGTGTGGCGTGTAATTTTCAAAACCTTTAGCCACTCATGGAAATAAATTTTGTTTGCCACATTTGACGCAAAATAATGGCGAAGCGAGAGGGGCATCCAGATGCATTTGGTGCCACGAAGTTCTTTCGCCTTATCAGATACACTTCAGTTATTAATGAAGGTGAAAAAACTTTAGAATTTTAGTGGTGTGAGTAAGAAAATAGTTAAGTATCCACCTGTAGTTCACACTCCATCCGCTACGTAACGCATGACCTTGATTGATGTGACCTCGCTTTTAATCTTGCGGTTACTTCTCCCATTTAAGATAGGACGCTTACTTATATCGCTTTGCATTCACGGGTAAGCCCGTATGAACAAATTTCGACGCGCCCGTGACACTCACGGGCTGGACGTCAAATGCCTTTAGCTAATTTTTTCTGGTATCAACTTTGCCTTTTTCTTTTCCGAAAATATTTTTAAGCCTTAAATACGTGATTCTATTTTTATATTCTACTTGCACCACTCTATTTTTAAAGTATACTTTTCAGTAAATTTCTCTTGCACTTCTTGTCGGAAATCAGCTACAATTGTTCCTTAAAAAAATAGTGGTGCCCAGGAAATAAATTATCTTATTCTGATATTGCAGCATCGGTCCGTTAAGGTAGTCATAAACGCTTAAAAGATGGGAAACTCTGAAATGACAAGTTTGTTTTTAAGATCGTAATGCTTAATTAAAGGAATTGTACGCGTTGAAATACGTTTTACTTTTTTTCAAATCTGAATACATCTGGGTTACCGTTTTATAAATTTCTATGTTGAGTATCTCAAGTGAAGAGAAAGATTTTAGTGTTGAGATATCTGGAAAGGAATCAAAAGATTCCATTTTTTCAGATGTCGACTCTGAAAAATCGGAAACTGAAGATAGTGATGATAACCCAATATTACGCACATCTATGCTTGCAATTCAAATCGGAGCCTAAGATTAACGTTTCGTTTGAAGCTATTTCGGGTATTCTGCAGTACTATGAACATTTTATAAATGATGAATTGGCGGATAATATTGTAATCTAAACTAATCGCTATGATGAGAAATGGGAAATGTTTTGGGGAGAAAGGCAGATTGGAATGGCAACATATTTCTTAAAATAAAAAGCTGTTGTTTTTTGCTCTTACTAATGTCGAAAAAACTGCAAAAAAAAAAAAAAAACTGCAAAAAACTGCAAAAAAACTGCAAAAAAAAAAAAAAAAACAGTTAAAAGTAAAAGTTAAAGAAAATATATTTTGGACTACACTTTATTTGGTAAAACCCCATTTTTTCGCGATAATATAACGTACAATAGGTACAGCGAATTAAAATAAATTACATTTTTGAAATAATGAAGCTCACGATTCTCAAAATCCACCTAATCCAAAACTGTACAAAACTTCGACTGTTTGTGCGCATCTCAGTGATTTGTAAAGAAGAATTATCAACATCAAGTCATTTATGTGAACAGCATTTTCTGGATGCTATGACTCCTACGGACAATACCTTACACACAATGAAAAATTTGTTCTTCCTATGAGAATAAATATGGAAACAAAATTATAAAATAAACCAAATATGAATGCAAAGACTGTAATTTAGGACTATGCATGTCATGTTTCAAAGTTTTCCTTACATTGAAAATTTACTAAATTTTGAAAAATATATTGAATGTCAATTTTCAAATTAAATTTGAATGAAATTATCGTCCTTGTAGTAATATAAAATATTATTTGATTTATATATGTCTTTACCTTTACATAAAATGAAACCACGGGTTGCACAATTGCATCGAAGCTTCTCTTCACGTCATGTGTGTACAATACGATCAAATAAAAGATAAATAAAATTGTAAGTTTTAAAATTTCTTTCCATCCTGAACACTTTCAGGAACAAAGCCCCTTCATTGCTTAAATGTCGAAATAAAGGATTGACATCGGAATTTATGAACAGATTTATTTGGAAATAAGAAAGAAACTTATTTCACAAATTTACTGAAGTAAACTTTTTGTATAAAATTTCTGGGATTATTGGACTTTTAGGTATTCAAATTAAGGGATTTCATACACTTCAAACCACCCTTAAAAGGTTAAATATTAAGAAAATACCCTGTTTCTTTTACTAATGAACTCAGAATTTTATGAATAATAAAATCGGGCAATAAAAAAAAAAATCGACGATTTTTGAAGGGATTTTCCCCAAATTACGCGACGATTAAGGGGTTAATAATAAATATATTTATAGGGCAGAAGTAATAATTACTACCAGAATAAAGTTGGACAACCAAATTTTTTTTTTATTTATTTAAGTGGATCGAAATCAAAAGACAAAAGGTGCATTCGTTATTCCCGGAACACAAATGAATAACCACGCGCCACGTGTTTAAAACTGAGACAATCTGGAAAAAAAGGATGCTATGGATGTGTTAAAAAATATATCCGAAAGCCCTTAAAGATCAACGACATTTCAAAAAGCCGGATACTCGTCATATAAAAAAAGGCTGTAATGAAGAAAATCAAAATTTTATAATGGGAAAATCCACAGTCGTCACCTACTTCTTACTCTAGATCAGTGGTTCCCAACATTTTTTTGGCCGTGCCCCACTTAAACATCTCTAAAATCATGATGTCCCCCCCCCCCATCCCTTCTATATCATATAAATATTGTTGCATAAAAAATAAACTTCCATTTTACCGGATGGATCCGAAAATAGCATGAACTCTGATAAGTGATTTCACATTCTTTAATTTATCGAAATCATATATATATTTATTTATTATAGTATGCTTAAAATCATAAAAGCCTAACTCCATGAATGCAGTGATGCCATGGGCCTTCACATTTACATCCACAAAAGTTTTATTGTTTTTTTTGGCAACTTACCTCAAATTTAAAAGTGATAAATAGTCTACATTTTTATTTTCGTAAAATTTCTTGAAACTTTTCTCATATTTTTATTACATCTGATAGAATTGATACATTTTCAAGGTTCGCACACTCCTTGGAATTTCCAAGGACTCTGACACCACTATTAATGATAAGAAAATTTACATTTAATTTTTAGAACACAGAATTTGCAATCACCACCTTTATTCACAGATTTAGCAATATTTTTCTGCAGTGAAATACTTTGAAAATACTGTTAAAATTTAGTGGTAAAAGTGTGCGAACCCTGATTTTATAATGGATTTTAGTACTTCATTAAGAATAAGTGATATTTGTTTATCGCCGAGACATAATTCACAAGTAATATTTCCGGATTCACGCTTTTATCCATTTTAAGTTACTATTTTTCTTTCCTCTTATAACATACTTCTTTGATTGCGGGCTTTTCCCCCATTATTATTAGTTGGCATGTTTTCTCCAATTTTAAATTTTAAAATGCATGCGTCATTAATGTCATATTCTGCAAAAGGGCCATAAGAAGTTTACTTTCAACCCTTTCCTTCCGTGATGCGCACGGGGTTTTATTAATTCCACAAATGTAGTACCTCATTTAGGTCATTCAAAACATTTTTTAGGTTAAACATGTCTAAATAGTCAATTTTAGATATACCGTACAAAATTTCATATGTAAAATTTCCCTCATGGGGCATATTACACTATGAATAGATATACAAGTTCTTTTTTTTTTTTTTTTTTTTTTAAATAAATATTAAAAAAAAAAGAGGTGTCCAGGAAGACTACGGTGACATTTTTATATATAATAAGTGTCAGATTATGTAAAACAAAATCACATAATTAATCTGGTGTCAGTGTATTTTGAACTTTTAAATGGGATCGCTTCGAAAATTAATTTTTATTCAGTTATTTTTTAAATTTTTCATCTATTATTTCTATTTTTAGACTAAGACACTACTTTCATAAGTAAAAAAATGACAGAAAATTTGTTAATAAGAAATCTGAAATTGCCCCCCTGAAAAGCCACATTGCCCCCCTGTGGGGCGTACGCCCCACATTGGGAACCACTGCTCTAGATCCATAAATTTTAAGTTCATCATGGAAACTGACCAATCAATAACAGAAGAATTTGAAATTGTCAGAAATTATATCTTTACAGCTCTTGCAGTAACTGTAGTAGAATTCAATGTTCAGACGTATGACATAGAGCACAAATTTGAAGGCATAGTGGTAGATAGCACAATGTGCAGCATTCTATCTTCAAATAAAGCAACTAAAAATGCAATGTCTGTAACGGAAATTTCAAGGTGATTAATAACTTAAAAAGGATTCGATAATATACGAATAATACTCACAAGTTTCCTTGCGGCTTATCGGCACAACATCCACAATTAAGAATTACGGAATGCCTCTTACATATTGGTTATAATTTTGATGTAAAGAAATAGCAGTTCCGAAAACCTGGAGAAAAATGAAGTATCGCAGAAAGAAAAAAATATAATTTAAAGATTTAGACTTAAAAGAGAATTATTATTAAAAACTCCAAAACAAGGGCAAGATAATATTAATGTAGGAAATAGACAAAGGAAGATTTTTAAAGATGCTGAAGTGGAATAGGGCAGAGGAGTTTATTGACCGTCATTATTAATTTGTCATTAGGCTATTTCCATGCGAACTTGTCATGTCTGTCACATGCTACGATTTTTGGAAACAAGTATTTTAGAATGGAAAATGTGACTTACTCTGTCGGAGATATCTCAGCAATTGCTTAAGGCGAAGCAAACATTTCGAAAATAACGGTGGCCAACAAGCATAACGATTTTCAGCTGTGTGACAGACATGACAAGTTCGCATGGAATTAGCCATTAGAGTTAAATTCATTGGCTAAAAAACTACAAAGGGGTTTAAACACATAAAAGTTACCGGGATAATAAAAAAAATCTAAACTTAGTTTAGAAGTTTGATGAATAATGCTCTTTCCGGAATTATTTTTGTAATAAAACCTTCTTCAAGCGACCAATAAAAAACGGAATTTGTTTAATTTTCTTCAAAGAAATTGGTCGCTCATGGAAGGAGCCCAACTAGGATGATCTCTGAATGGAGGTGAAATTAGTATTGAGTGTATAGGAATAAAGTTCTTTCCATGAAAAAATGGTCGTTTCAGGAGGTGGTCTCACAGGGAAGTTTCGCTGTATTTTTTAATAATACATAACCATTTTATCTCTAGTAAGATCAATTTTATTACTTTAATATCGATAATTTTCATAAATTGAATTTTGACCCGCTAGATTCGCAAAATCTTACACTGTGCGCCGGAAAGATGGGAGATTACTTCCACGCTTCATTGTTGAATTACCTAAAAATGAAACTACTTTAACATCAGATCTCTTTTCAAAACCAGAATCGAAGGTGACAAATTGAGAGCCGCCAAAAAAGCATTGCGATACTATCGCTGTCAAAAATTTTTTTTCACGATGCTGTTAACAGTAACATTAATCCCCACTATGCGGCATGCGAACATCCCCACTACGAATATTTTTCAAAAGATTGTCCCTCAAAAACTACCACAGAGCTAAACAAACTTCGAAATCGCGGAAAAAAAGTAAAGAAAAACTGCAAATGAATTCATTTGCAGAAATCATTGAAAAACTCACCGTGCCCTCGAGCAAATATCTGCCAAAAAATATTTATTTTAAAAATTATCGCATTCAGCGAGAAGATTTCAAAAACTAAGAATAATAATATACCCTAATATTCTTAATTCTTTTTAATGAAAGAAAAAAATTATATTGTAAAAAAAAATTCTTTTATATTTTGATTGTAATGTAAAAATGAGGACCTAAATGGTCATTTTTTCATCTTGTGGCTTTTTGCGCTTCAGTTTTACGCAACTCCTTCCAACCATCAACCATCTAAACTAGTTCTTTACTTAATTTTTATATTCTTATAAATTTTTAGCCGAAATTTCACTTTCCTTGATTCTATTAGGTCTACCGGAAAATTCTGTCGTATAACGTTACTTCACGCCTACTTTTTAAAAATTAAGATTTCTGCATGGCACCACTATTTTGAAATGGTAAAATTCCCATTCTTGTTACCTAAATATGAAATGTGAAAACAGTGGGAATTTTACCATTTCAAAAAAGTGGTGGCAATGAAGAAATCTTAATTTTAAAAAAGTAGGCGTGAAATAACATTATACAACAGAATTTTCCGATAGACCTAATATTTTATGAAATTTAAATCAACTATCTTACAAATTCTCTTCTTGTTTTATATCCGAGTGGGAGGAACTTATATGGTTTCTACCAAATGAAAATTAGCTGCCTTTCTTTCATATACTTCTTCTCCCTAATGTCTCTTTAACCCCTTAATTCTCGCTCGCGTCAATATCACGGGCTGAGGTGTCGTTCGTTATTTCTCGTGCCCGTCATATTTCCGGGATGGAGATTTACTACTGGAAAAAACTTCTGTAACGAGAAAAAATTAACTGCCATTTCGGTGTGAAGTCTTTGAGTCTTTGAACATGAACCTTTGGGTTTGTTTTTTGTCACTGATTGTTATGTTGGACTTTGTATTTATTCCAAGGTTCGAAATAGATCACACTCAAAAAATTATTAATAATCAAAATGTAATGTATATTATATTATTTAAAATATTATTTCTAAAAATTTGTTTGATGATGATATATAAAGCAGGGCACGCAGCGTTCCTATAATTTTCGCACTTTCCTACCACTATTTTAAAACGATAATCTTTATTGTATAATTCTATTACATACCGGGTGTCCCAAAAAGGACTGACTGATTTTGAAATTCAATAACTTGCAAACGGTGACAGATATTAAAAAAATTCTTGCAGGAGGGTTATGCATAAGGTCAAAAGTTTTATTACAGTGATTTTCAATTTTAGTTCGATTTACAAACAATAGATGGCGCTGCGATCAATAGTAGCTAAATTCAGGCTCGATTTTTGGTACTTCGTGGCCCGGATAATACATTTCCATCTCCTTTTTATGCATAGAACAAGATAAAGGACCAGAAATCGAGCCTGTATTTAGCGACTATTGCTTACAGCGCCATCTATTGTTTGTAAATCGAACTAAAATTGAAAATCACTGTAATAAAACTTTTGACCTTATGCATAACCCTCCTGCAAGAATTTTTTTAATATCTGTCACCGTTTGCAAGTTATTGAATTTTAAAATCAGTCAGTCCTTTTTGGGACACCCGGTATGTTAAAGGAATCTACCACGAAGAATTCGTATTTAAAATACTGGTAGCAAAGTGCGAAAATTTTAGGAACGCTGCGAGCCCTGATAAAGACCTAAGATGTGAGAAATAAAGGTCTTAATTGCATTAATTTGTATGGTGTAAAACAAACATTAAAACACAGAATTCTCGCATGATGGCTTTTCCACAAATGTGGATTTGTTCTATAAAATCTTTTTTTTTTTTTTTTTTTTTCGTCTTAAAAAAAAAAAATAATTGCTTATTTTATATAGAAACCATATAATTATCCAATTTCTGTAATAAAGAAAATAGGTACTTTTTTTATGGTTTTTCCAAATATTAAGCGACCGTTAAGGCGTTAATGTTGTAATCTTACTACTCTTTGACATTTTCCAGTCATTGCGTCTTCATATTTTGGAAAGACGACTCATCTTTCGACTGGACAGGTGTGTTATGTCAAATGGGAATTCCATCAAGCTATTAACACAGTATTAATGTGAACTAGATTTTATATAATTTATGAAGAATTTCCTGATTCAAATTGATTTTTTTTTCATTTGTTACCGGCGAAATGCCCGTTTGTTAGTATTGTACAGTCGTGGGGAAAAAAGTAAACACCCCCTACTAGCTCCTCAAGAAATTATCGTAGACGGAAGTTACTGGTACCGAACGATTGGAAATAAAGTCTACTTTTAAATGACGTATATAAAATTTTCTTAGGGAGCCATCTACATATTAAAACGAATCCAAACTTCATTTTTTTTAATGGCAATACCCAATTTTAACGAGATATTTCAAATCTTTGGTTCAAACTATGCCTAGACACCAAATTTCAAGTCATTTGAATCATAAGTTTTTGAATTATAAACATTCAAAATTTAGTGCTTCTAATGTTAAATTACATTTTCATATTTTTATTTATATCTCCTGAAATTATGCTCCTAATGTGCTAATTCTTTTTGTAGCAATAATACTAATATACACAAACATAAATACGCTGAATTTGTAATTTTTATAATTTTACGATATGAATTATGAAATTAATACTCGAAAAAATTATGAATTGCAACCTACAATTTTTTTATGGATTTGGATTTATTAAGTCCTACTTTATGGAAATCCAAAATTTCACATTTTTCTTCTAAGTAGTTTTCAAATTATGCTTAAAAAACGGCAAAAAGATGGTTTAAGGGCAGTGTTGCCAGATTGGGGACTTTTTTGTCCCCAGATTGTTGATTGTCACCGCTTTTTTGAAATAGAAATATTCGACCTATTTAAAAATAGATTAAAAATTCTGAAAAATAAGCGAATTATACTACTTAAAAAAAGTGTTGACAGTCAAATAATCTGAGTTAAAAAAGTCCTCAATCTGGCAACACTGTTTAAGGGTCCGTCTATGATAGAAGTGAGTAGATATTTTGAAATTTATTCTATTGTCCTGTAATCTAACAGGCTTCATTGACTCCTTGAGTGGCGCTTCAGGTGCCTTGATCAAGAAGGGGGCTCTCTCGGTTAACAATCGAGTACGGAACTACAATATGGATAAAGCCCTTAAAGTACGCTCTATTTAAAATAATTAATTTCTCGGAAACTTATGGTACGAATTGCATAAAAATTTGTTTTTAGGCTAATTGAAGGGTGTAGAATTCATTTATGCTGTCAGAATTGTGTACTGCTATTGAGAAAAAAACAAAGTTATGGATCGTTTAACATGTAGATGCCCCCCTAAGCAAATTTTATATACGTCATTTAAAAGTAGACTTTATTTCCAATCGTTCGATTCCAGTAACTTTCTTCTACGATAATTTGTTGAGGAGTTAGTAGGTGGTGTTTACTTTTTTTCCCCACGACTGTGCATTCTGTGTTAATCATCTATGTCCTAAATTATGAATTCTTAAAAGTTTCCTCTTCTAAAGTACTTTTCGTGAATTTTTGAAACTACAATAGAAGATTTACACAATCATTTAATAAATTTTTGAAAGATTTTGCCAATTAAAATTAATTAATTCAATTTGAACTTACATGGATTTTGTGCAATATTTATTAATTAATTCAAATCTTTTATTTCAAATCTTTTTTTAGTATTTTATGGAATTAGGAAATGTATAAATATAATGCTTTTACAATAGAAATTATTTTTATTAACTCACTTTCAGAAAAAATTAGTATTTAGTACATATCAACGAGTAGATTTGGAACAAATGCCTCGAATTTGGTACTTCTTTTTATCATGGAATAGGATCGTATGAGGTGGTCATCCAAGAAGAACTAAACCATCAATAAAAAATTAAAATTAAAATTGATAATTTGTGGAAAATTCCTTATAGACAGAGAGCCTGGAGTACAGAGAATCACCTCATCGAGTTCACGACTGAAATTCCAGTATTAGTTAAAACTCAATTCGCATACTAAATCGCAAACGGTCCGCGAAGTCTTATCTTGGTGGAAAATACATAAAAACCCGATTTTAGCGGTTGACTCGTAGGTTTACCATTGTGTTTTCCTGCACTTTCTCCTCCAATGGTTCCTTTGGATGCAGGAAAGCACAATGGTAAACCTACGAGTCAACCACTAAATTCGGGTTTTCAGGTGTTTTCCACCAAGATATGACTTGGCAGACTGATTAGGTTTTAATATGCGAATCGAGTTTTAACTTATTCTGGAATTTCAGTCGTTGACTCTATGAGGTGATTGTCTGTGCTGCCAGCTCCCGCTCTATTATCATTCAGCTGCTTTTAGAGAGAAAGTAAAAACCAGCTTACTCTATCACCGGTATCTTTCTGAATTTAAACGATATTTGACTGGTTTTTTTTAATGAGTTGCTTCATAGATTTGACTATTAAATCATGAAAAAAGAAATATTTGTTATCTCGCGCGCATGAGCAGATAAAAAATATTCCATACAACTGCTCGCATTTCATCAAAATTTAAAATATTTACATTCCAATTGCACTACATTAATAATTATACTACATTTTGTTAAATTTTCCTAAACTGGCGTTAAATATGGTAGAAAATCCTGCATCATATAACCAAAAAAATGCAAGATTTTTTTTTTTTAACTTTTAAGAAATATCGATATATATCCATGAATATAGTTGATATAGCGATAGATCATCCCGTTTACTTTATTTTATACAGTGATCCCAAATGTTATTATTTTTCGTCGATTGCTTGTTGGCCCCCTAATTGTCCTTCTGATTAAATCGCCGTTAATAAATGTGAAGTCAAACATATTCTTCATAATTCTGAAGTTCCAGAGAAATCCGGCAAGTATATCTTTAAATATTCGACAAAATGTCTAAAATTGAAAGTGTCCGGTGATTAATGGCTGCATTGTGTATATGTACAATATTTTTCCGTAAAAATGCAGAGACAATAAAATAAAACTAGAAAACAGGTTTTTTTTTTTTTTTTTTTTTTTTTTTTAGAATTTAGTGTCGCCCTCGATGAAAAAAAAAGTATATGTATATATAAATAGTACAAAACATATTTCAATTTTAAGACTTAAAACACACACTTTTATTTTATGTAAAATGATATCATTCGCATCCACTTAAGAATTCCACATTTACGATCCACTTTTAAACATCTACAGTAAAGCATGCATAGGATGTCACTATCGCAAAATAATACACAAATGCAGAAAAAAGATGCCGTCATTAAAGAAACTCGACAAAAAAGGGCTATCTAATGATTCACAGGCCTTCATTTGTTTGTAACGTTTATATAGATAACTTAAAATGAAATATAGTTTATAATAGCTACATGTTTTAACAGAAATTATTCGTTTATATTTTTTTCAAAATAGCACGTATTTTAACTACATTTTCTTTTGGTTGTTATGAGAAAATGGCAACAAAAAGATATAATTGCTATTTTTCAGCTATTTTCCCTTTACTTCCTACATAAATGGAGTACTCGAGTTGCCAAAATTAAACAAATGATGCTAAAAACTACAAAAAAAATAATATTTCAAAAATCTATGGAGATACAGTTTTCAAACAAATTGCATTTAAAATTAATTTTTTCCCAATACGATGGTATAAAAATTGAAAATGTGCGATGCTTAGAAATTTTAAAAAATGCTATAGAGTATTTAATTGTACAATGATACAACTCCTTTGTTTATTGCTGGCTTCTGTAAGGTAACGTTATTTTTTGGACACAAAATAAGCTGGGAGAAAGAAATAGCATACCGTAACGAGGTCTAATAAGTTTCAGAGAACAAATTATTCTCTTTTTGTTTATTGAAGGTTATGTAAATTAAATTTACTGTTCATTATAAACAATGTTTAACATCAGGTCATGAAAATATTCGAGAAAGTAAATTCTACTACGTTTCTTTCATATTGATTTCTGTATGCCGATAGAGTTATTGCTTTTTTTACGCTGTAAAACTGTTAATTAAAGCTTCAGATTTGATAAATGAGGCAGTGACTGTGATAAATTAAAAACCCCTCAGGTAAATTGACAGCTTATTTCGAAAATTAATTAGTTTTGGAATTCGTGCATTAAGTGAGAGTTCTTAGTATTAAAGATGCAATTTCGAAGAGAAACAAATGATGCATCATTCTGTTTGAAACTTCTCATTTCATTCTTCTGCCATGCCTAAAATATTTCATGATTAATTAATCGAACTTAATTTATCGTTTTCTAATATGACAGGAAATTTTAAACAAAATTTTATAAAAATATTTCACACCATAATTTTTATTTGAAATTAAGTAATCATTAAAGTTATTTCCTTGTGATTTACATTATATTTCTTTTATAAAAAAATTCTTGTTACATTACAAAGAAATATTTTCTTTATGTACCCGTTTTTGGTGTACTTAGTCTTAATAAAAAGTAGATAAACTATAATATATTAACCCTTTGTATTATATATACCCCAACAACGCTAATTTGAAAAATATTTATAGATCATGTAAAAAATAATAAAAAGACTGGAATATAGTAATTAAAAAATATATTGACTAAAAGGTACTATTTTCATCTTTGCAGTAAATAGAAATTACGTACTTCTCATAAATTGTAACCGTTCTTGGTATATTTAATCTTAATAAAAAGTAGATAAACTATAAAAAATATATATTAACCTTTTGTATTATATGTATCAAACCCAACAACTCTAATTTGAAAACTATTTTTACATGATGTAAAAAATAATAAAAAAAGACTAGAACATAATAAAAATATATATATTGACTAAAAGGTACATTTTCATCCTTGCAGTAAACAGAAATTACACACTTCTCATAAATTGTACCCATTGTTGGTATATTTAGTCTTTAAAAATGTAGATAAACTATAAAAAATATCTTAATAATTTGTATTATGTATATCAACCCCAACAACTCTAATTTGAAAGATATTTATGCATCATGTAAACGAAAAATAATAAAAAAAAACTAGAATATAATAATAAAAAAATATATTGACTAAAAGGTACTTTTTTCATCCTTACAGTAAACAGAAATTACATACTTCTCATAATTTTAGTCTAATACAAAATTGTAAAGTATACGAATTTACCTTTGTAAAAATTCTATTAATGGCAGAAACATCGCAGAACATCTTATTGATCGTATTTGCAAATATAGACATGGAGTTTTCGTTTGCATTTATTTTATTTATGCAATTGTACTGAAGAGTACTGCAAAATCTGCATATACTCAGTTATGTTGAAAGCCTGTATTTTTGCAATCCATTTATTTTTCTTTTATATTACACTTTAATAAACATAAACATTTAATCTCTTATTTCTGTTTCATCTTGAATATGATTTATGACTCACTAAATTATGCCCTGCTTTTTTAACCATTTAGAAAAATGGTTATTGTTCTCGTCAGGATGGGAAATCAAAAGCATATCTGAAGGTTTTATTGGTTTAATCCGCATTTTATTCGTTTTCTGACTGGTCTACACAGTAATCTGTATTTCCCTTTACTTTCAAGAGAAATGGATACCTTCTTTTGCCGCTATGACAAAAAAGTAATAAAAACTACAAAAAAAAATTAATAACTCAGAAACAAATTGAGATACAGCTTTCAAACAAATTGCATTTGAAAGTAAATTTTTTTCTCTATACAACGGTGTAAAAAGTAATATTGTGGGATGTTTAGAAGTTCAACCCATTTGTGACTGAATTTTTGTTTTCTCAAAATTTTTGGTAAAATCACGTTCAAATGTTGCAAAATGAACTGGAAAAATACTAAAAAAATTAAGCTTAAATTTTTTTGTATTTATTTGATAAAATGTAAAAGAACTAAAATGCATATGAACTAAAATGCATATGAGTATTTCTAGTAGAATAATATGCATAATTATATATTTTACCTACATTTATATTTAAAATGTTTTTAAATAGTATATTGTATACTATAATTAGTATTTTTATGAACTAAAAGATATATATATATATTTATTTATTTGCAGAGACTAATAACGTTATAACTATTATTAATAATAAAATAAGAATAATCGTATTGCAGACTTAAAGACAATTTATTTCATAAATATCTTCGAAAGGAGATTACATAAATAACTGTCTCCTAAATTTCTAACAAAAATATATGCCCATTTGTGCCTAGAACCGTAAATTTTGGACATTACAAAAATGCATAAAAAAAGGCTTGAACATTTAATTTCGCAATTAAAAAAAAATACGTATTTCAAAAACGTCTACAAGCTAAGATTACAACTTGCGATTTTGCATCCTTGATAGAAAAAATACAAATAAACTTACTTTTTACATTTTGCCATCTTGAAAAATTAAAAATCTATAAACACCGAAAAAAGCCTTAATTTAAGCAAATAAATATCCACCTTATGCTGTCATCTCTCGGTTACAGATAAAAACATTTATAAATAATGATTTCATACAATTTTCATGTTATAAAGGAGAAGAAAATTATAGAAATTCATTAAAATTTTAAACGCCCCAAAAATGGGACGCTAGGCATAAATGGGTTGAGGATGAAATTTCCTTTAAAATGAGTCGTCAGATTTCTGAAATCTGACGATGGAAAAGCCTTTTCTCAAACAGCCAATGAAATGCTTGGATAATACATAAGTTTCAGGTGTATAATACGTACGAGTCGCAGGCGATTTTTGTCGCTTGGAATTTTTACGTGTAATAACACTATTAATGATTCATGGCGTACGTAATGTATGATCAACTCTCTGCGATTTTTTATGTCTTAAATTTTAGTCTTCGAAAAAACCATTTTCCAAATGGTCGTTGTAATTTGATAAATTGCTTTTTTTTTTTAAACCATTTGGAAAAACGGTTATTGTTCTCTGTCAGGGTAGGAAATCAAAAGCATATCTGAAGATTTTTATTGGTTTAATCCGAATTTTATTCGTTTTCTGATTGGTCTATACAATAATCTGTATTTCCCTTTACTTTCAACAACGATGGATACCTTCTGTTGCCACTATGACAAAACAGTAATAAAAATTACGAAAAAAAGTTAATAACTCAGAAACAAATTCAGATACAGCTTTCAAACAAATTGCATTTAAAAGTAAATTTTTTTCTCAACCGACGGTGTAAAAAGTAATATTGTCAAAGAATATTGTAAAAGAAGTTTAAGAATGAAATTTCATTTAAAATGTGTTATCGGATTTCTTGGAAATCTGACGATGGAAAAGCCTTTTCTCGAACAGCCAGTGAAATGCGTGGATAATACGTACGAATCGCAGGCGATTTTTGCGCTTGCAATTTTTACGTGTCATAACACTATTAATGTTTAATTCATGGCGTACGTAATGTATGATCAACTCCGTGCGATTTTTTATGTCTTAAATTTTAGTCTTCGAAAAAATCATTTTCCAAATGGTCGTTGTAATTTGTTAAATTGCTTTTTTTTTCTTTTTTTTATGGTGTCAGTAAACCGCAATGAGAATTCGTTTAAACTGGTTTTAAAAAGAAATCTTCTCTTCTTATGTTTTCAAAATGTTCCTTTGAAACTGTTATTAGTTCTACAACGTGGATATTTAGTTTGGCCTATATTGATTGAACGGATAAAGGATGTACCTTTTTACTACATTTCAAATTATTCTCCTCTTTGTATTAGAAATAAAAATTTATTTTTAACACAATTACTACTTGTTTAGTGTTTTGAAAAAGGATTCTAAAACCAGAAAATATATCTAATATTAAATGTTTTTTATTTTAATTTGCATATATTGTGTGTTCTTCTTGTCCATTCCCAGCTTCCTTATATTAAATAAAAAGTTGCGTTTTAGGCAGCTTTAAAACCACACAAAATACGGAATCATGTGAAATGGCTTCAACTCTTCAGCTAAAAATCAAGTTACCGAAAGTAGACGTTTCGCTAATCTTTATATAGAGTTCTAATCCGAAAATGGGATTTTTTTATTCAGAAGTCCTACCTCGATTTCTAAAAGTAAACTTCTGTTTAATTATTGACTAATTGTACGTGATTTAATAAAACACAGATTACTTTTCGGCAATTCTGATAGATATGTTCAATAATAATAGCATTTATTGTCAACTCAATTGCAAACGCGTTTGTTTCCAATTTAAAAACGCCTGCCAATCAAAATGCGATATAGCATAACAAATTTTCATATGTGTCACAAAACTGGTAATTAATGTGGTAAAAAAACGATATAATCTTTATATAGAGTCCTAATTAGAAAATGCAAATTTTTATTGGGAAGTCCTACCACAATTTCTAAAAGTAATCTTTGGTGTTATTGTTGATAAATTTTCAGTGTTTTAATACAGCTGAGATTACTTTTCGGAAATTCTGATAGATCTGTTGAATAATAGTAGCATTTATTGACAACATAATTACACAAACGATTGTTTCCAAATTAAAAATGCTTGACAATCAAAATTTCTATAACATACGAAATTTTCACAAGTGTTGCAAAACTGGTAAATGATGTGGTAAAAAAAAAAAAAACAAAAAAAAAGATGTAATTTTTATATAGAGTCCTAATCAGAAAATGCAATTTTTTACTGAGAAGTCCTACCATAATTTCTAAAAGTAATCTTTGGTGTAATTATTGACAGATTTTAGGTGATCTAATGCAGCAGAGATTACTTTTCGGAAATTCTAATAGATATGTTCAATAATAATAACATTGATTGTCAACATGATTGTAAACACGATTGTTTCCAATTTAACATTCCTACCCTGTTGAAATTTTACTTAACTTTAATAAAAACATTTCACACCAGAATTTTCTTTAAAAACTATTTAATGTATTTATTTATATTAGTCATCGGTGTCTTTTATTTATCTTACTTTACGAAATAATTTCTGGTTCGAATCGAATGCAATGAGTTTCAGGGTAGAAAGGTTAAAAATGCTTAGCAATCAAAATGTGGCATGGGGTAACAAATTTTCATATGTGATACAAAACTGGTAAATGATGTGCTAAAGAAAAACTTTATATAATCTTTATATAGGGTCCTAATGAGAAAATACAATTTTTTATTGCGAAGTCCTGCCACAATTTCTAAAAGTAATATTCGGTGTAATTATTTACAGATTTTCGGTGATTTAATACAGCTGAGATTACTTTTCGGGAATTCTGGTAGATTTGTTGAATAATAATTATTTTTCTGAAAAACTGATAGATGCGTTGAATAATAATAACATTTAATGTAAAAAAAGTAAAATCTAATCATAGTTTGGCGAATTATCATGTATCTGATAATTTTGTTTTGCTTTAATTATTCTTTCAATTATTTATAGAAGATCTACACACACATATACATTGAAAAAAATTTAAATATTCATACTAATAACAAAATTTAGCGCACATTATATTTACATTTTACATTTCGTGAGAATAAACATTACGAACCAACTGGCAAGAGATTTTAAAATTGAGAATAGGAAACGGAAATGTTTCAGTATGTGGCATTGCAGACGTGAGTGTTAAATTATGCATTTCGTAGAAGATTATTATGCTGAAATAGTATTATTATAGAATAAGAACTTCTAGTACATTATTTAGGTAAATCATTGTTTTCCCTCCTAAGACAGGAACATGGAAAATTACTATAATTTTACCATACAGAGATCTCGGATGAATAAAATATTAATACAAATGTAACAATGTGAAACATTTTAACTGAAACTATTAAAAAATAAAACAGATAAAAGACATCAAGTAATATGACAAATTATAAAATGAGTTTGATCTTTTTATTTTTCTGATTTATCAAAGGTGTAGACAGGGTATTTGAAAATTATTAATAGAATTATTTATAGTAGTAATTCTCGTGAAGGTCAATATTATTTCCGTATGAAGAGATAATATTGGGGTATGTAGCAGTGTTGATGTGATCGTTAAATTATACGTTTCTAAAAAGAATATTATGGTAAAGTACTAATATTGAAGAGAAGCACTTCTAGTGCTTAATTTAAGTTATTCCTTTTTTCCCTTCTGCTACAGGAATATGGAAAATTACTGTATTTTTACAATTCAGAGATTTGGGATGAATAATAAATTACAACAAAAAAGACACAGTGCTAAACATTTTAACTAAAAATATTAAAAAATAAAACAGCTAAAAAACATCAAGTAATACGACAAATTATAAAATAAGTTTGATCTTTTTATTTTTCGGATTTAGCAAAGGTGTAGATAGGATATTTGAACATTATAAAACATTATAATGCAATTAATGAATTATTTAATATAATTAATTAATTATTAATATTAATTATTTAATATTATTAATTAATATAATGAATTATTTAACACCTTCGGGACCAACGGCTTTTACAAAAAAGTATTTCGATTGGTACCACTTTTTTTTACAAAAGTTACCTTTAATTAAACAATCACGAAAATGTTCTGATTAAACAAACTAAATATTACCATAGCTGCCAACTTGTACGGATTTTTCATACCACTAAAATGTAATAGTAAATTTTAGCTAATTGAATCACCGAATTTCAAGAAATTTTAACGTCTAAATAAGGCTAAAATTTCTATGAAATTTTAGGGGTATGAAGAATTCGTACAAGTTGGCAGCTATGTATTACTTTTCATTTTTACTAGTAAATCTGCAGATCAGGAGCCTCAACGTCAGCTCTGCAAGTCATTGTTTTTAGACACACTTTGGTAATATTCAGTTTCCTGCAAACCGCAATTTAAAGTTTTCAAATTATGTAATTATTTATAAGAATAAAAAATACGAAGTTTTCAGACATTAGAAGCATTAAATTAAAAACGTTATGGAAGGATATTTCGAAATTTTCATGAGCTGTTATTCTGGTATATTTTTTAAATAATAAAGTAGATTTCTTCAGGGGGGCGGAGCCCCCCTGAACCCCCTGTGGTCTTATTAATTTACATACGTAACTTTTATTGATTGCGGTAATGGTTAGCGCAAATCTTAGATTTCTTTTTACACTTCCGAGCCTTATTTTTCAATACTGGTAACACAGAAAATGATTTACATTGACGCAATTATATTAAACGTTTAGGTTTTATGAATGAAAATGTAATTTCCTTTAAAAGTAAAATAATTTTCATTCATATTTTCTGAAATGAGGCGGCATTAAGAAATAACACCCGTCAAAAAACATTTTTTCAGGCAATCTAGTTAATGCTTGGTTTTTAAGGATGAAAATATTTATTTCAAGATACAATGACGTCATTTTCGACAGCGATAATTTTGCGGTGCATAATTTTGATATTTACTATGTTATATGCTTTTCAAAAGTTTTTTTTTTTTTTTTTTTTTTGTCTCATTGGAATTTTCGATTAAGAATTAACATTTCTGTTAGCTGTGTGCAGACGATAAACCATGAGATATTAGTAACATTTTTTTTTAATAATAAGAATTAATATCATAACACAAGCCCCTTTTATTTCAACCTCAAAGCGTATTGGTTTTATTTTTGATATATGAGATCAAATTCACCTTCTTTTCGTATTTTCACTTTATTTCTAATATGAAGGCGTATTCATGTCTATTTTTTATTTCATTTTCCTCTCGCACATAAAAATCTTTCAAATCAAAAGTAACTGTTTAGGATAAATTTTTATTCCGAGATTGAATTTTCGTGGCAATGGCCAAAAAAAAAAAAAAAAAAAAAAAAAAAAATGATTGTTAAATTTCACAGCAAAATGTCGATTTATTCCTTATGAAAATAATGAACTTTTTAATTTAAAAGAAAAATATTTGAACAAAATAAATATAACATAGTCTTTCTTTATTTCTGTGGTAAATTCCATCTATATGTAAAGACACAAAGGCATTAATTCGTCCCTTTTGACTTTGATTTAACTTCAAACAATTACACATACTTTCACATTTACGATATTTTTAGGTGTAGTTCGCTGCTAGGTAACAGTTAAAAGATAATAAAAACAATTAAATATGTGCTTAAAAAGAAAATTTATATTAAAAAAAATATTTTATATTATTGAAACACATATATTAAATCCCTCCATAAAAGTTATACACCTAATTTAAAAACTCTGACAAATGTATACACAAAATTTCAAACTAATATGAATAATGTATGGTTCTAATTAGGAAATTTCATCATCCTTAATTTAGCATTTAAATCTTTCAATCATATGAGCCATTTCTTTTCAACAAATAAAAATGGAAAAATCGTCTGAATTGTTATAGGAAAGCATTAAGTCGCAAAATAAAATGTTCTATATATTCCGAACGAATGAACCAAATTTAACCAAAAACTGTACAGCTAAATCCGGGGTTATCACCAACACGCATCCTTAATTTTAAGACAATCGGATGCTTTTTACGGCAGTTATCGTGGAACAGACAGACAGACTAACAGACAGACAGACTAACAGACAGACAGACTAACAGAAACCAAAACTTTTCGTGTCTCCACAGTAAGCCTTCACTGACGTTTCGGCAACTAGTGACTCCCTTAGAAATTTAATCCTAAATTTAAGTTTAAAGTAAGAGTTTTAATCAGAGCCCATCATTTGTGCAAAACATTGTTCAAGTAAGAAATAAAAATGGGAACAAAAGGCCTTTTTTTGTAGATTTTATTTCCACTTTTAAAAGGTTAAAAAAATAATAATACATTTACACTTTTTAATTGTTTTCATATTGTAATCTTCATACTTAACACGTTATCTCTATAAATTATATATGCCCTTTTCTTATTTACATGTTTACATTCACACAATTGGCATGCTTGTACCCATCTTATATAATTACATTTCTCTTATAATGCATACTAGTAACGGTGGGATCACATTTTGGCTACCACTATATCCGAATATAAATATTCGCAGTAAATTTTCTATTGCAAATATTGAAGAAAAATAGCTGGAAGATTATTGTTTAGATACGTTGTAACCAACAAAGTGACCGAGTAAAGCTCCCAGTGTATCTGCTTACGTGCATATTCGCTGGAGACTGTTATGGAAAAAAGAATTACAGTTAGATTGGGGCTGCGAGCTATGTACTTCTACTTTCACATTAACTACTTCCACTTTAACTACTTTCACTTTAAAACGCACTTTTTGTTTTAAAACTGAATGCAACAAAATATTGCTTTAGAATAAAATGTTTTTGTCATGATAAAAAGATATGACGTTTTACGTCAACGATTGAAAAATGAAAGTGGAGTATTGTGTCTCCCAGTATTATAATTTGAAGTTTTGAAATTATGTGAGACTAGCAGCCTTCGCCCACTGCGCTGGTAGATTTCTCTAAAAGAATCTTGAATCAAAAGAAATATATCTAGCAAAGCTGAAATAATAATTAAACAGAACTTTTTTAACATCTAATAAAATATCCATAATTGTTGATTTATTCGTAAAATCTTGCATTATAAAAATCAAAGTCGATGTTGGCGACATAATAGAAAAAAATAGCTTTGAAATCACTGAAGTGCTGTATTTAACCCCTTGAGGAGCAAGCAATTACGTTTGTGAAATGCTGAATTCCCACGGGAATCTTTGAAAAATTCTATTTCAAAATAAGTAAAAGCAATTTTACAACTTTTTTTCCACCAAAGTTAGAAAAGTAAAAATTAATAAACTTTTTCTGGTGTAAAACTTCATTAATCGTAGGTGGTATATAATATATACCGGTGCCCCTCAAGAGGTTAACTATTTTTTAATAGATTTGCTATCTTGTATCTCCCGCTTCTACCTAAAACTGCTGCTGAGATATGGCGAAATATGATATAATTTTCGATCACCTCTTTAACCCCCTATGGGGGTGGGATTTCTAAAATCGCTGAAATAAGTGTTCAGTTATGTTTTAGTAGACCAATTATCTGAAACCCATGCCTCTATCTGAAACAGATGCCAAAATATGGCGAAATGACATAAAAGTTTCGATATTTTCTTAAAGGGAGGAGAATTTCTAAAATCGCGGAAATACATGTTTAATTATTTTTTACTAGAGTTGTTATCCTGAATTTCACAGTCCTACATAAAAACTGCTGTTGGGATATGGTCAAATGTTCTAAAATTTTCGACACCCCCCCCCCCCCTTTAACCTCTTTAAGAGGGATTTTCTGAAGCCACTGAAATACATGTTTAATTATTATTTTAGTAGATTTATTTTTATGCAATATCACGCTTCTATCTAAAACGGCTACTTAAAAATGGCCAAATGTTCTATTATTTTCGACCCCCCTCCCCTCCATTAAACCTTATTAGGATGGGAAAATTTCTAAAATCGCTGAAATAAGTATTTAATTATTTTTTTTTCAAGATGTCAAAACTTTTTTTTTAATAGGTTTGTTATCTTGAATTTTCCGCTTGTACCTAAAACTGCTTCTGGGATAAGGAAAAATGTTCTAAAATTTTCTACCTCCCCTTTAACTTCCTTTGGGAATTTCTAAAATCGTTGAAATAAGTCTTTAATTATGTTTTAATAAGTTTTTCATCCTCAATTTCTCGCTTGTACTTAAAATGTCTGCTGAAATATTGCAAAGATTCTAAAATTTTCGACACCTTCCCCTTTTACCCCTTTAGGATGGGAATTTCTGAAATTGCTGAAACATGTGTTTAATTATTTTTTAGCAGATTTATTTTCCAGAATTTCGCGCTCCTACTTAAAACGGCTGGTGAGATATGTCCACACGTTCTTATATTTTCGACCCCCCCCCCCCCCCCCCATTAAAGGATTAAACCAATCGCTGAAATACGTACTTAATTATTTTTTAATATGTTTGTTATCTTGAATTTCCCGCTCGTACCAAAAACTGCTTCTGGGATATGGCCAAATGCTCTAAAATTTCCTACACCCCCATTTAACCTCCTTAGAGAAAAAATTCAAAAATTTTGAAATAAATCTTTAATAAGTTTTTAATAAGTTTGTCATCCTGAATTTCTCGATTCTACTTAAAACGGCTGCAAATGTTCTAAAATTTTCGACTCCCTCCTTTCACACCGTTTGGAATTTCTGAAATTGCAAAAATACGTGTTTAATTATTTTTTAGCAGATTTAGTTTCTGTGACTTCACGCTCCTACCTAAAACGGCTGCCGAGACATGCCAAATGTACTAAAATTTTCGACACCCCACCCCTTCGGATGGGCGGTGAGGGAGATTTCTAATGCGCTGAAATACGTGTTTAATTATTTTTTTAGCACATTTATTTTCTGAAATTTTACACGCCTATCTTATACGGCTTATGTGATAGGGGAGACTGGGGCTAGTAGGCGCAGTTTTTAGTTATTGATTTTTAATAATTTTTTGTTTAAGTTTTTTATGAAACTTTAACTGTACTTTTAAAGAACAGGCAGAATCACCCAACCGGAGCACCCACCAAATTTGGCATAGGTTCTATTGCTCCGGCGGAAAACCCTATGCACCACCAAGGAAAACCACCGCTAAGAAAACAGGCCCAGAAAAACCAGACGGCAAATAATTAAACATAGACTAACGTACAGTAGTGAGACTCTCACTAGAAATAAAATCTACATACATAAGGTTACATAATTTGTAAACCAAAATAAAATTTAAACAAAGAACGAGAACACCTCTCGTTAAACACCAACAGAACCAAAATAAATATATCACAGATGTTCAAGTCACTGACTTGAAAACTTATACAAAACTGGAAACACACATTGAACTAAATTATAAATTAAATTGACCTGCAAATATACAAATTGCATTAGACTACAATAAACGAGTCCATCGCCAAAGTCCCACAAAATAATAGTTCGTATCATAGTTCCTAAGAAGGACACCACATACACACTGAAACATAAAGTCTGTAGAAAGTAGTCCGAAATGTTCATAAAAAGACATAATAATGTTATTAAAAAGTTTTTAAAAGACCATCATATGTAGCCGCACAACATGCCAATCACTGTTAGCACCGAAGATAAAAAGTAGTTCCGACCAACAGAACAAGTATTTCAATGTCACAATAAGGGCACAGCTTTATAGTACTTTCACCAGCTTGCAGTAAAAACCACAAGAAGTAGACGTTCAAAACACATATTTAATAAATGAAAAATTCTTATTTAGCTTGTTATAGATATTTCGTAATTTATTATATTTCCCACGACAGGCGAGAACTCTACTGATATTCCATGCCACTGGACGGTTCCTAATAAAATCAAATTTCTCAGCAGACACTTGGCATGAGTCAAATAAAAAATGACGAACATCGCCCTTAGTACCACAACTGCACTTATCACTCTCTGCTTTTCCCATTTTTTAAGATATGCCGGAAAGGCACCATGCTCTGTGTAAAAATAAACACAAATCTGAGAATAACATACATAATCCAAATTAACTTTACTTAATAAGTCATATGTAAAACGACCTTTTTTGCTATTATTCCAATCAGTTTGCCAATCACAAATAAGTTTTTTAGACAGACCGGCTTTTAACATGCAGATCGGCATAGGAATGTTTTCTTCAATATCATACTCATCGTTAAGAATCACTGATTTAGCAAGGAAATCCGCTCTTTCATTTCCATAAATGCCAATATGGGCCTTAACCCATCCTATGTTAATAATTTTATCACTCATTAATCTGAGATTATCGTAAATTCTCATTAAAAGATCATCGTTAGGAAAAAGACGCTGGAGAGAGCAATACGATGAAAAACTATGCGTAAACAAACAGAAAACTGAAAACTGTGATGACCTGCACCAATCTATTGCATCAGCAATTGCAACCAGCTCTGCCTGCTAGATCGAATTATAATTCTTAAGTTTTATCTTTTTTTCAAATATAGAGTCATGGCCCCTGAACACAACATAAGCTGCTGCAACCCCTTGATTCATCTTCGATCCGTCAGTAAACAGAAGTGGGTGACCAGCAAATGTATTATATTTCATCATTGGACGAATAAAATTAACATTATGAGGAGAATAAAAATACGGATAATCAAAAGTTGGTATCCTTCTTACTAGTTTATCCGAATCCATGCGACAACCACTCAATTCAATAGACGTTCTGCCACGCAGCACATTGTATTTTAAGGCTGAGATCGAAAGCTGAAGAAAAATTGGAGGAACACTTCTAATACACAAAGCGCATCTGTAGAAGTTGTACGATAGCCATGAATAAATGAGAACAAAGCCACTCGCTGACAAGAGGATAAACGCTTAATACCGTGATACTTCAAGTCCCTCAGCCAGATCTCATGGCCATAACTTATTTGTTTCAGAAGAACTGTTTGATACCACAATTTAAGATATTGAAGAGGAGTACCCCGGTCATGAATCCTCAACTTCTTGATGTTACAGGAAAAATCTGTTACTTTAGATAGGGAGCCAATTAAACAGGTTATCCAAAGTAAAACCTAAGTATAACATTGTATCTTTAACAGAAATGCTGTTATGTAAAATTTTAGATTGGTCTTCTTTTCATCAACGTTTTTGTGCCAAACATCATGGCAACACTCTTTGATGGATTAATGGTGAGATTCAAATTATTACAAATATTATTAAAATTTTCCACATGATTATTCATTTTGTCTTCAAGCGACTGTCTTGTATCTGCACCATCAACAACAATGATATGAAGTCATCTGCATATGAAATCAAATCCATATGCACCTTACGTGCGTTCTTCAAAATCTCGTCAGCCACTATCGTCCAAATCAAAGGGCCGAGGCATGATCCTTGCGGGCAGCCCACAAATATCCTGAACCATCGGATGCCCCTCAGAAAACGAAAACCGATTTGTCGATTAGAAATGTAACTCTTAAAAGTGTACTTTAGATAGTTGTAAATGGGTAGGTCATCAATAATCCGAGAAGCAACCAACCAGTCCAAGACATCGAAGGCCCCCGCAATATCAAATGAAATGGCAAAACAGTACTTGAATTTCGTAAGCTTTTCTGCAACCAAAGTCTTGAGAGAACTTAAAGCTGTGAGCGTTGATATAGTCTCACGAAAGCCATGTTGATTGTTATCAGGAAAATTCAGAGATTTTAACATAGTTAGAACTCGCATCTTCAAAAGACGCTCGAAAACTTTACCCAAAATGGGCAAAAGAGTAATAGGCCTATATGACTTCGGAAGATTTGGTGGACAGTTTCTCTTCCTGAAAAAAATAATAACGCCTTTCTTCCAATTCGCCGGGAAATGGCCAAACCTCAGACAAGTATTAAATAACATTAACATAAGAGATCTATATTTTGTGCACATATTTTTTACTACCAGAGCATCAACGTCATCAGCTCCCCGAGCTTTATTGTTGTTCTGGCACTGTAGAGCAAAGCGTAATTCACGTCGGGTAAAAGGCTTATAATCAGGGTGATCCAGAAAATCCTTATCACTAACAAAATTATGAATCTGTGCTGGAGTATTCGTGATGCAAAAATGCTCGTTCATAAGTTGGGAAGCCACTTCATCGTAACTCGCAAATACCGAAGAATTCTCTAAAGTCATGAAAACCATGTCTGACTGTGAAGTCTTCTTGCCTGAGAGATATTTGTACAGATTACCGTAAGCGTTGTCCGTACGTTGACAAAAGCTGATCCACCCAGCGCGTTTTGCCTGACGAAGATGACGTTTATATTATCGACGAGCAGAGATAAAACTATCCCTATATGCTATATTAGACAAATTTTTATGATACCTTTTATACAATGCTTTAACTTTATTTCTCTCTATGCGAAGACCATCTGTGTACCATGTAGCCGTTGGCTTATGATTAAGTGAACCCTTTCTAAAACAGTTATCTAAAACGTAATTCAAAAAGTCATCGAAGTTGGCCAGCCAATCTTCCAATCCATCTACACCCTGTACTATTTCAAGAGTGCTCTGCAATCCGACGTCCATTCTTCCAAAATACTTGTTGAACTTCCTCATAGACTTATTTATAGTTTTATACCTCAGATTTGTAACATTTAACGGTACCTATTTCATATCAAACTTAATGTACCTATGGTCCGAGAAAGAAAATTTTTTATCGTCAACTTGCCAAAAATTCAGATATTGCACCACGTCAGTACCAGCCAAGGTGAGATCCGGGCGGCCTTTACATTCACCACGAACAAAAGTGTGAGGAGCATTAGGATCATTCAGAATCCTGAGATTTCCCATCATCAAGTAATCCTGAAATGTTTCCGATCTATCGTCTTCTCTGGTATAACCAAATGTCATCAGAGAAACATTGAAATCACCACCAACAATAAGTGACGAGCAATCTTCAAAATAATTGATCCAACACGACATGTCAGAATCAATATTACTCGAAGGGGCTGAGTAGACTGAGCCAAGAGTCATTGAAGTCTGTTCAACAGTCACCGTAATAAAAACACTGTTTGGGGTGATTAAGCTTACAGTGCAATTCATGGTTTTATTAGTACACAGAATGGAGGAGGTGTTATTTAAAGAAGAAAATATTAACCAATCTGGTGAAATCCCAGAAACTTTACCACCGTAAGCATGTGGATCCTGACAAAGAAAAAACAAAACGCCCTCCCTCTCCGCATAGTCAAACAAAGCTTCACAAGCATCGGTACAATGGTTAAGATTAATCTGAACGATTCCAACACCACTAGACAGTGAATCATTTGACCTGACCTATGTTATAATCTCCTCGCCATCAAACCATCACAGTAGGCTTTAAAAGTCGGACAGTCAGAACTGTCCGCACGAAGTCCAGTGTCCGTGTCCACATCCTCTTCTTTTTGACAATTTACACAAGACTCTCTTTCAACTGTGCAATCACTGAATCGATGGTCACCTGCACACTTCGAGCATTTCTGATCGCCCTGACATTTGGATGCCAAATGACCATATCCTTGACATTTAAAACATCTTATTATTTGTAAAAATTCCACGATTTTATAACGATTAAAATCTATGCAAATACGTCTTCCTCCAATCAGACATCTAAACACATCATTATCGACATCCAGTACCCAGTTCACCTTACCCATTCTAGTACCAGTCTTTCTTACCCCAACAATGTCTCTGTCCTGATCCAACCCCTCACAAACCAATGCCTCCTTAACAGAATCAAGAACCATACTCGCGTCAATTTCCTGATCCAGACTCAATAATAGCAATCTTGATCTTGGTCTCTGTGGCGCTGATATTTTCACTTTATTCCCCAGTGGCTCAATTTTCTTAATCAACTTGTCTGACTCTTGTTTAGATTTCTCCTTTAGCACCAACTGGCCACTCTTTGTTGTTACCACATCCGAAAGGTTTGGAAACTCCATATCCCACTTGGAAAACCTTCTCAGCTCTCCCCTGATATCATCCACCGTGCCTTCACTGGGTGTTATAAAAACCGAGAACCCTGTATCCACTCTTGACGGCTTAGATATAACAGCACGATCCGCCAATCTATAAACCGGAGTCGAGTCCAAAGTACCTGATCTTCTCATCAGCAACGTCTCGTAACTCTTGCAATCCGTAATCATCGTCCGTAATATCGTCTCACTAGATACATAATCCGTGTGTGCCTTTACCAGTCTTAGATTAACATAATCCAAGCACTTCTTTATAGTATTTAAAATTTCACGGGTTACTTTACCACCGCTACTCTTGGCCTGTTGACCCTCCAATAATTCATACATATATGAGTTAACCTTTTGCACAGCTTCCGGGAACTCATCATCCGCTAAACCCTCCAGAAACGTATCCACTTTCGCAATGATCAAAATCAACTTAACCGCCAGAATAGACCACAAAAGACCACCAAAATTTTACAAAAATTACTAAAAATTAATCAGATAAACCCAAGCCCCTCTATCAAAAAATCACATAAAAAAAACCCCACCGTCAATGAATATGAAGCCGATTACAAACAGCACTAACTTTCACTATATATGTAGAGCTAGTCTCTAACCCAAATAGCAATTAAAACTGATAAACAAACAAAACAAAAAACACAGCAGAAAGCAACTAGAGAAAGAGAGTAAAAAAGTAACTAGGCAACCGCCGCTTAAATGGATCAATACCGTCGCCGGATAAACGGGTCCGTAAAGAAATACGTCATAGGCAGCTGATAAACTCCTGATTCAAAAACAATACCAAGTCAACTCATAAACAAACAAACTAAAGCACTCCCACGACACGTGACCCAGACTAACTCAGGCTAGGACACAACAAGATAACAAAAGAGAGCCGAACTAAAACTATGACGCAATAGCACTGAAAAAAAAAGAACTCAGAACGACTCTCCCACGACACGTATCCCAGACTAAGCCAGGCTAGGACACAACAAGAAAACAGAAGAGAGCCCAAATAAAATTGTGACGTAATAGCACTGAAAAAAAGAAACTCAGGACAACTCCATCTTACAAAACTCCAAACTAAACTAAAACCTGAAGACAGCTCAACACAAAGAAAACCAAGCAAGCCTAACTTAATAAGCTGGAAAACAACTCAACACGACACTGAACTCAAAATGGCGACGTAAATACAGAAAAAAGAAATGCCCACCGAAAACTTAAAGAGCTATTAACAAGTAATTAATATATGCAGAACAATAATATACATATCCAGAGAAAGAGAAATACTAAGTGAGTACTTATGAAAACTTAATAAACTGATATAATAAAGTAAAAGTAGTAAAATATTAGTAAAAAGATTGAAATGCCAAAAGCGCAGTGCTTTCACATGTGCTTCGGCAACGGAAAAGTAAACTAAGTTCAAAATATGCCTAAATATCAAAATAATCTCAAAATAAATACATAATCAGGGTTCGCACAATTTTACCACTAAAATTTAACAGTATTTTCAAAGTATATCACAGCATAAAAATATTGCAAAATCTGTGAATAAAGGCGGTGGTTGCGAATTCTGTGTTTTAAAAGTTAAATGTAATTTTTCCTATCATTAATAGTGGTGCCAGAGTCCTTGGAAATTCCAAGGAGTTTGCGAACCCTGATTAATATGAAACTGAAATGAATAAGTTAACCATGAATGCAAAAATAAGCTAATTTAAATAAATATTTACCGACTTAAAGGAACTTTGAAAATGAGCTCGAAAAATCACGTCAAACAACATCAATGGCGGACAGGTTTTTTTTTTAAGAACAGGCATTGGGCTATAAATACCGGGAGTTTTGAGTTTGTAGCTTTCGTTGTTTATGTCTAGCGGACGCCTAAAGTAAAAGGAAAATTGTGCGCCAACTTACCCCGTCACGGGGCAAGTTGCCTATTCCTATGGGGTAAGTTGGCACACGCCTTATAAAAATTTAAATAAGACACGCAGTTAAGAGAAATCAATTTCCTTATTACCAGTAGGTTTAATCAAAGGCGTTATCGCCGTACAATGTAAATTCTAAATTATACAGGCATAAAAATAATGAATAAAACATTAACATTGAGTAACTTCTAACCTACTGGATAACATCATCAGAGTTACAGTTGTCACAAATAAAAAATCGAGTGTCTCCGTTTGGGCAAACCCCGTGTGCCAAAAATATTGCATTGCAACCACTTTTTTCGGTGGTTGCTGTTTTTCAAGCCACCATCATACACCAGACACCGAGCCAACTTGCCCCGTGTTCGATGCGCCTACTAGCCCCATAATAAATTTCTTCACAAAAGGGACACGTAACCATCTAAGCATAAATAATCCAAGTAAATCACACATGGGGTAGGTACAGTTAATCATACACTAAGAAAAATTGTGCAAGTTAAATCGCAATTATTAAGATAAGTATTAGAAATTAGAAAAAGAATGAAGCAACAAAAAATAACTTATGAGCGCAAAAAACAGAAAAATCGTAATAAATGTCCACGGCACACGTAGGTAACGCTACAAAACTACAATGAGGATTGTAAAACGCAAGAAGAAATGTACTCTGTGATTGGTTGCACAATCTATCCACAAACAGGCGATTTACGGGGGCTGCGCCTAAGTACTCCTGTAGCCAACTAGCACCGGTCTCCACTACGCCAAATATTCTAAATTTTCCGACCCTCTCCCTTTTACGCCGTTAGCGGAGGGCATTTTCAAAAATCCTTCTTTATTCATGCTTATGTCAAAAGAAGTATTTCCCACCAATTTCCGTACTTCTAGGTTCAGTAGTTTGGTATTATGAGTCAGTCAGGACAAACTATTATGTATATATACAGCGTGTCCCAAAAGTCTGGAAACGGTCGAATAACTCGAAAAATACTTTTCAAATTGTAAAATGAAAATATACTTATAAAATATTTTTTAAAAAACTACTGAGTGTTACCAAATTTGTCCCCCACAACAGACCCCCTGGGGGGGGTCAGAGGGGTTCAACTTTGAAATCTTGAAGGATGACCCCCATTTTTTTTATTGTTTTTTATTTCTTCCTATGTTCTCTCCTGTACATACACGCTTGTAATCAGGGTGTATATGGGTGTCATAAATAAAAAAATTCGTGGAACGTAGACGGAGGCGCTCTTTCGCCCTTTCCGTTCATGCTGTTATTTCTAGCACGCCAAAATGTTTTTTTGTGTATATAAAAACTTTTTATGGCAGATGATTAAAGGTGACTTATTAGCCCCCGGTACGGTATGCTATTTCTTTGTTCCAGCTTATTTTGTTTCGTCTTCAAAAAATAAGATTACCTTACAGAAGCTAGCCGTAAAATAAAGCATTACGATTAAATACTCTTTAGCAAATTTTAAACTTCTAAGCATTGCACATTTTCAATTTTTATACCGTCGTATTGAAGAAAAAAAAGTTCTTTTAAATGCATTTTGTTTGAAAACTGTATCCCATTTATTTTTGAAATATTAATTTTTTTTTTGTAGTTTTTGGAGCCATTTGCTTAATATTGGCAACGGAAGTACTCCATTTCTGTAGAAAGTAAAGGAAAAATGTTTTAAAATAGTAAATATATATTTTGTTGCCATTTTCTCATAATAACCGAAAGAAAATGTAATTAAAATATGTGGTATTTTGAAAAAATATATATACTAATGATTTCTGTTAAAACAATGGTGCTATTATATACTATATTTAATTGTAAGTATTTATGAATCATTAGATAGCCGGGTTTTTTTTTTTTTTCAATTTTCTTGAATGACGGAATCTTTTTGCTGCATTTGTGCATTGTTTCGCGATAGTGATGTGCTGTGCATGTTTTACTGTAGATGTTTAAGAGTAGTACGTAAATGTGGAATTCTTAAGCGGATGCGAATGACGTCATTTTACATAAAATAAAACGTGTGCTTTAAGTCTTAAAATTGAAATATGTTTTGTACTGCAGTAGAGTCCTGCTTAACAAAGTTATTTTCTTCTGATGGACTGGTGGCTTCTATTATTATAAAACAGCCATTATAAATGAAGTGTTAGGTGAAGATGAAAGAACAGCCGCAAAAAGAACATATGTCCATTTCCCCCCCATTCTGACCAGAAAATCAGAGTTCTAACTTTTTACGGCTGCTCTTTCATCTGCACCTAACATTTCATTTATAATGGCTGTTTCATAATAATAGAAGCCATCAATCCATCAGAAGAAAATGAAGTAATGGAAATGCCGGGGGCGACACTAAATTCTGAAAAAAGCAGAATTCCTGTTCTCTAGCTTTTTTTTTTTTTTTAATCATTTAATTGGGGGTGTATGAGTTTTTTTTTATAATTATTACTTTAGAATAACATATAAGAAAAAAAAATGAAATCTTTTTGTGCTGGCTGAGCAAATGATGGGGGGAAGTAGCGTAAATTTAAGCTTGGGTTGGTATTATAGGTTTTGATGATTGATTAGTTACTGCAACTACACAATAGCAAGTACGGCAGAAAATTTTTCAATAATTCTAATACAAATAATATTTTTCCTAAATTAATATGTTTTTCCATTTTTTCATTTTTTTCATTATTTTAAATTTGTTAATTTTAAACAATTGAAAAATTTTCATATTTTAGAAATTTAAATTTAAAATGTAATTTAACTCTTTAAGTTCTGTTGATTATTTTTGGGGGGAGAAGACGTTTTAACTTTCATAGGGGTAGGATATTGTAGAAAATTGTTTCATTATTTATTTATTATTGACAAATGTGAAAAAATATGTAAAGAAAAACGTAATTTGAAGAACAAATTAAAAAAAAAAATAGTTTATTTCCTACAACTTTTAAGCCCGAGAAGGGAGATTTATTAATGTATTTCATCCAGTTAGCTCTACGTTAATGTTAAATTTTTGTAACAAATAAGGTAAAACAACTGAACATTAAAAAATAAAAACAAAATTCAAACAATATTATATTTAAAATACCCTAAAAATTTAGATTCCCTTCAAATTAAATAGAAATAAATTTTAGATTTTTAAAAAAGTTTTGTGTTTTTGTATTTTTGTTTTGTATTTAACGCTTTCAAGGTGACCACCTAATTTTAATTCTGAAACTGACAAATGGCACCAGGAATATTTTTACAAAATTTTGGAGATATGAACAAATTAGAACAAGAGAATGATTTGGTAACAGTTGATTGTGAAGAGAATTTGAATTTATATAATGATGATAATGTAGTAACAACTGATTATAATACTGAAACTTTGAATTTATGTAAGAATAATATAGAGTTACCATCTAGTTATGAAAATTGTATGATTAATCAGGACTTTTGTGAGAATGCTAACATGACTAGAGTACGCAACCTGATTATAGAAGTTTTAGGATTCTTCAAATTTTTCGCAATAATTTTAATTTAATTCAGTTTTTTGGGGGATAATAATTTTGTGCGAGGCCCAAAAAGTAAAGCACTCAAAATTGCAAAAGCGCTAACTCATGAATTTCATCTTAAAAGTAAAAGACTAGATAATAGAAATTTTGTTGAATCCCCATTAAAAATACAAGATTCTGTAATTTATAAAGAATTTAAATATCCTAACACTCAAAAATTAGAACCTACTTTCTCAGGACAATATAAAATTATAAATAAACTTTCTGAAGTAACTTATGAAATCGATAAATTTAATTATGAGACAGGACTAAATTCAGTTATTGTACATGTTTCTAAATTACGAACCTGTTTTTCACTAGATAATTTCAGAATGTTTCATGAGCAACCCCAAAAAAGCAAACAAAATCACAACAAACATCACAACCACCATAGCAATCACAAGCTCAAACTAAAGTAAAAACCATAGATTAAATTCTAACTCTCTAGATATCTTTTTAAATACAATAGTTTTCAACATTATCGGTATGTCCTTGGCGAGCGACGAGGATAATACTTGTTTTGGGGAGTTTTTGAGATTAAGTACACACTTTATGCTGGCATAGGATGTGTATTTGATTTTAGTAATTTGGAACTTGATGTTGAAAAATAAATTTAATGTTTAAAAAAATCCTATATCAAGTTTATATTAAAATAAACTATATGTATTTTATTTACTTTTCTTGAACCAATTGTTTACAAAAACAGTAAGAATTGACAACATTTCTATGATTATATAAACATAGAAATTTGATAATTAAGATGTGATTTTGTGGTAATTGTGTAACAATAGAAAATTAAGTATATAAACAAATTATCTTTTATTCCTATTTATTTTCATTATTCTTACTATTCTAAGTTTATCAATATATAACTAGAAAGAAGATAATTATTCTACATTTGGAACATGGAAACTATATATTGACTATAAATAACTATACAATTTTGTTAAAGAGTATCAGAGAGATAAATTATTGTACAGAACTACTGGTTGAGAATCCACTTTCTAAATATTTAGAATTATATTTATTTAGACTTTGAAATTATTATTATTATATTTTGTTATGTTTGGACTGACGAAAATACTGTCTTGTATAATTAAATAAAAGAAAATTATTTAGTTGCTATGCATTATTTTTACCCTCAACCATTATTTTCCATGTCAATAAGTAAAAATCATGATATTTTCTTAGCTTATACTATTGTTATTATGTATTATTATTACTATTATTGAAGTATACTATTGATAATTTCATTATTATGAATATGAATTTAAATTATTATATTATTTATGTATATTATTGAAAGATTTATTATTGATTATGAAAAAAGAGACCATAACTTATAAGTGAGAAGTTATGATAATTAGTACTTAGACAAAGTTGAGAAGTTTTAAAAGATGGTGGTCTCAATTAGAATGGAAAAAGGAGCACAAAAAGTAGATGTTAAACAAACGTTGAGGGTATCTGACCACTAGAAATTTGTTTATTAACGTAAAACTACTATAATGATGACATGTCGTATTAAAACCTAATCTAAAGAGTTTTAGTAGGCAGAGTAGTCGAAAAAATTTATTAAAAATATTTATTGCAGCTGAACTTTTTACTTAAAGACAGGGCTCCCAAATGGTACGCCAACTGAATACCAATAAATTTTAACAGAAAATTTTATGGTAGGTTTATGCTAGAATTAACTTTCAAAGGCGGTTTGTAAGAAAAATCTAAAAAGAAAATTTTTCTAAAAAAATATTGGTATTCAGTTGGAGGACCATTTGGGAGCCCTGTAAGGACAGTACTACTATTTTCGCTAATTATTTAAGGGCTGTTACGTACTGATTAAGCCAATAGAACTTAAAGTTCTAGTTGAAGTAAATAAAGTGTTGAAACTTAATTGATAAAAAATATGTTTCTGATAAGATAAATTAAAATGCACTAAATTTCCATAAGATAGTAGAATTAGTTGTTATTTATTACTATGATTTTATTATTACATATTCTTTATTTATTCTTGTATTTATATTTTCTCATATTCACATACAAATGGTAAGTGATGTTGTAACCCATATTTATATTCTTTTACGGAGGAAATGCTCTCCACTAAATTTAAATGTTCTTAGCAAAAAAAACAAAATTCTCTTGCATTGCTAAATTTATTTTACATTTCCATCACTTCACTGACGTCTGAAAAAATTTAATATTCAAATATCAACTTCCAAATTTACTAGAAGTATGTTGTCTGAACTTGTAGTTAATTAACCACAAGTTTCATACAAAGTCTTTGGGGAGGGTGGATAATATTACAAAATTAAAATTTTTTCGCCAAGTTTAAAATTATGTTACATAAATTTCTCTTTTTCAGCAATATACCGTCTATTATACCAGCTTATTAAATTAAAACTCTAGTCTATTAATCTCTAGAAGATCCTAATCCATGTAATAATATTTATTCCAAATTGCGTAAATCTAAAAATGGCTCTAACTGTTTATATTTCTTTATTAAAACATTTTATTATTTAAATTCTTATTAAAATCCGCTATTAAATCCGGGTATATCATATTCCCCTAAAATCTTTATTTATCTGCTAAAATATTACTATCCCGTCTCAAAATCCTACTTATTTTAAGCGATTCTTTTATTTAAAATATCCAGGTGCCAACTACAATATTTCAATACTTTAAAACTTACGCAAAAATAAATTCACTTTTCTTTTTATTAAAAAATCGTCTTGTGAGAGAAAAGTTATTTTTAGCGCAATCTCGACGCAGAGACTAAAGTTTGTTTACACTTGGGGCGTCTAGGTGCAAGACTATAGATATTCTGCAACAATCGTTCAGCGAGGTAGTATAAATACAGTCAGCTATCCAGATACAAGGTCACTTCAAACAACCTGCATTGGTAATTGGAAAAGATTCTTCGTAGATATTTGCTGCGTTTTTGTTGAGATGTTGTTGGAGTTCTTAAGAACTTTGTGAGAGCTTTAGTGAGTTTACGAAAATAGTAAGAGTCTGGCAGTATAATGAAGCGAAAAGGATTTCGAATCGCGAGATGAACAGCTTTTAAGGTAATTTTGATGTGAGCGACCTTTTTTTCTTTTTATCATCAGTGGAGTAGAGCATTTCCCCTTTAATGTCAAATTATGAGAATGTCAATAAAGTGGATTGATTTCAACCTACTGCATTTTTATGATCTTTGAGTCTTTTATTCTCAACAACCATATCGGCCTGAACACCTGTGCTTTTTATGACAGGAAACCCCCATAATTTCGACAGTGCCTACTGCTTGCCGTCAAATCGTCATATATATATATATATATTATTTTTTTTATTTTTAACTCTTTTAAACCCTTAACAGGGATCGGAGCATATAGGACAAATTTTATTGCTCTTACCAGTGTCTTTTGTCAATAATTTTCATGATACATTCTTATTACATATCTTATAAAACAGTCCCTTAAAAATTATTGATAAAAGATACTGGGAAGAACAATATAATTTGTGTTATATGTTCCGAACCCCGCCTTAAATCTCGTTCCTGTGATATTCATAGGCTATGTCTTTTATTCAGATTGCTTGATTCTCACGAGTTTTATAAAATAGTGTAATTCGCTTTATTATGTTATCATTTTACCTGTCATAAATAAGGTGAATATTTCATTTAAAAAAAGTGGTGCCAATAAACAATTTGATTTTTTAAACCGTAATTAAATGCGACTGTTAAGGGTTACTTAAGGGTAAATGGGACTGTTAACTATTTCGCAATGGCTCATACAATAGCAAAACATTCTATGTTTATACTGAGCGTGAATGGGACAGCAACTTGGAAGCCTAAGAATGTTGTTCACCTGTTCAGTACTGTTCAGTTATTTTAATCAGGGTTTCCAGCTTAGTCTCGTTTTTAATGTACCGATTACGAACAGTATTTTTTTTTATTTGAAGACAAATATTTTGTGATTCATAAATTAAAAAAATCTTCTTCAGAATTTACGGTATGAACTCAAAATTTCTGAATAAATATGGAAGGTTAATTAGGACACCCTAATTTACTTTAATTTCTTGTAGAAAAAAATATTGTTCAAAGTATGTTTATTAGAAAAAAAAAATCCAGAAGATTGGCAGCTATGAATATGTTTTACCATAGTAATAGTGACAAAAAATTCGTAGTATTTGACTGCTATGATTGAACTCAATAAGGAACTCTATCTCTTAATAATATGTCAGATTTAAATTAAAATACAATGAGTTCTTTAAGAAAGATACACTATGATATATAGTTAATAATTTCAACCATTTGTAGAGGATTTTAATCTTAATTACTATTTACTCTTCATGCAATTTATATATATATATATACCGGGTGTCCCAAAAAGGACTGACTGATTTTAAAATTCAATTACTTGCAAACGGTGACAGATATTTAAAAAATTCTTGCAGGAGGGTTATGCATAAGGTCAAAAGTTTTATTACAGTGATTTTCGATTTTAGTTCGAATTACAAACAATAGATGGCGCTGTAAGCAATAGTCGCTAAATACAGGCTCGATTTCTGGTCCTTTCTCTTGTTCCATGCTGAAAAAGGAGATGGAAATGTATTATCCGGGCCATGAAGTACCAAAAATCGAGTCTGAATTAAGCGTCTATTGATCGCAGCGCCATCTATTGTTTGTAATTCGAACTAAAATTGAAAATCACTGTAAAAAAACTTTTGACCTTATGCATAACCCTCCTGCAAGAATTTTTTAAATATCTGTCACCGTTTGCAAGTTATTGAATTTTAAAATCAGTCAGTCCTTTTTGGGACACCCGGTATATTCCGATGTTTACATCTTTGAAGAAAAGAGAATACAGATCGGATTACTGATTCGGCTGTTTTTATGTGACAAAAAAAAAAAAAAAAAAAAAAAAAAAAAAAAAAAAAGGATGATTGCTTTGATATGTCGGGTTTTATGATACCCCGTTTTTTTGTATCAGTCATTTCAAGTTGGTTATAAATAGTATACATAGCTGACAACTATCTGTTTTTTTAATGTGGTACGGATGCCATAAAATTTATTTGGCAAATTTATTTAGTAATTTGACTTGTATCGATGTGAGACTAAAATGATTCAGTGTTTTCTTTTTTTTCGTACAGAAATTACGAAGAGTAATTTTTGCTTTATTTGAAGACAAACAGTTTGTGTTTACATAAAATAAAAAATTCTTCTTCCGGAATTTCCGGTATGAACTCCGAATGCTAAAGAAATGCTTAACAAAAGAAACACTGGAAATTTTAGTCAAGTTAAAAAAATATATATTTGACACCATAATTTATATTTGTAATTACTTAACTCATATCTTTAAATTATTTTTAACGCAGTCTACATTTAACTTATATTATGAAGGAAATTCTGGTTCAAATCGACATCTGTTAATTTAGTAGGGTCAAAATGGCCCGTCATCACGGTTCTAGAGTTAAATAAGGTAGCTCAATCAGGAAACCCCGATTTGGTTTTATTTCTTAAGAAAAAAGTTTTGTTCAAAGTTTGTTTATTTGACAAACAAATTCGGAAAATTCGCAGCAATGGATACATTTTTCCAAAGTAGTAGTGACAAAAAATCGTAGTATTTGACAGCTATGTAACTAAAATGAAACGGAACTCTTGTAACTAATAAGGAACTCTATAGCTTAATAATATCTCAGATTAAAATTCAAATGCAATAATGTACTTGTCAACTTGTACGGATTTCTCTCAACATTAAAATTTAATAGCAAATTTTATGTAAAACAGTCGCGAAATCCACTGTTTTCTAACGATGAAAGAAGACAAAAAATTCTATTCAATTTTAGTGGTAATAAAAAACCGTACAAGTTGTCAGTTATGCAATATATTTCATTTAGAAAGATATTCTCTGATATCTCAGTAATATTTTCTATCATTTTTATGGAATATAATTCCTAAATATTGTTTACTTTACGTGCAATACTTTTTCTATGGATCTATTTTGATGTTTACATCTTCGAAGATAATATATTTTATTGGATTATTGATTCGGCTGGTTTTATGTCACAAAAAGAAGGTGATTGCTTCGATGCGACGGGTTTTATGGCACCTCGTTTTTCATATCAGTTATTTAAATTGGTCTGTAAGAAGTATTATTACTGGGCAGAATGAATGATTTTGCTATTCGAATGAATCAATCGGGCATTAGCAAAAGCATAGCGGCCAACCTTTGTTTATTTTTTAATTCAATTGCTACAAGAAATTTTGTATGGATTTTTTCTCTCATTTTAATTTGAATTAATTTAAGAAGCCTGTAAAAGTATTTAAAAAATAATCTTGACAGTTTCTGAAGATAATTGATTAACACCGTCAGGAAGGCTGTCAACTATGATTTTGTTTCGTATTTTTTTAATAAATTTCTGGTAGTATTTGATTAAAAACATTTACGGATTTTAAAGTTATGTAAGGATGGGAAACTATGTTTTTGCGCTTGCTCGAATCGATAATAAAATCGTTTATTCTGTCCATCACTATGAATTATACATAGCTAGCAAGCTTCTGGGTATTTTCTTTTAAGTCAAAAAATATATATAGTACCAGTACCAAAAAAAATTATTTAGAATATTAATTTTAATTCCACTTGTACCTATGTAAAACTAATTTCATACAGGTTTTACAGCTTAGCCTCGTTTTTATATCAAAGATTGTAAGGATTAAGGACAGCTATAGATTAATAATATATCAAATTCAAATTCAAAAGCAATAAATAGCATTTAGAAAAGATACTCTCTGATATCTCAGTAATAATTTCTACCAATCTAAGAGGATTTTTTCTAAAATATTGATTACTGTTCATGCAATTACTTTTCATGTGTATTTATTTCGACGCTCACATTTTGAAAGAAAAGAGAATATATTTTATCGGATTATTGACTCAGCTTGTTTTATGTCTCAAAAAGGATGATTGCTCAGATATGGCTGGTTGTATGACATCTCGTTTTTTATACCAGTTATATAAATTTGAATGTAAGTATCATCTATATCTGGAAGTATTCTGTTTTTTTTTTTTTCAAGTTTAAAAGCAAATATGGTTCCTGTACCATAAAATTTCTTTAGTACTAGGTTGAGCAAAAAGTTCTGGGAAATTTGAGAAAGTTGCGTTGTTATGCGCAAATTAACAACAAAAGCAACAAGGACTATTCTTCAAAGTAGACACCACCATAGTCCACGACTTTCTGCCATCCTTCTGCCAGATTCCGGATTTGCTGGAAGTTCGAAGTGTGCTCGAAGTTCGCCGTACCAGCACCTTCAACCTCATTAATCTGATCGACGGCTTTCAGAAACGTTAGACCATTTCTCCAATAATGGGGGATCAACACATGCAGATCATACTGTTCAATAGGCATATTGAAGCCGAAATTCCTGATCTCCTATAGGTATACGGCTAGTACTCCCGTATACCATAAAATTCTGGTAACTATTAGATTAAAAATTTCCCAGAACCTTCTGCTCAACCTAATAATTCAACTTGTATTTATATGGGACTTATTTAACTTAGGTTCCCAGCTTATACTCTTTTTTAATGCAGAAATTCCGAACAGTAATTTTTACTTTATTTGAAGACAAACGTTTTGTGATTACATAATGTAGGATTCGTACGCAATCAATGGATTCAGGCTCAGGATATTTTAGGTGTTTAAGTACTGGTACAAGGCGTTTTAGTACTTGTCGCAATATCTGAAGACGGAATGTTTTTTTCGTTAAATCAGGCAAATATTTCTTTACAAAAATTCTGGTAACATGTCTTTGAAACTCCTTGAAGCGTTCGAACCCTGTAATGGAAATAGCTCTTCTACCAGAATGTCCAGCTTGAACTGGAAATTTCTGATTAAATGAATGAGGTCAATTAAAACCGTGATTTGAATTAATTTAAGGAACTGTATCTATTTATATAATACGCTAAGGTGACGATACAGGGTCGCGCTCATCCTCGGGAAAAAACTCATATCAATGCCATCAGTCAAATGCCGTAAATAAGCCAACTGTTCGACTTATATAAATTAATCTAAGTTGTATCACATCTATTCTTCCTCATTTTGTCTAAAACCTTCACAAACTTTTCAATTCTAATATTTTAAGTTCAAAATTAAACTAGTATGTTGTGGCCATCACAAAACTTTCTTCTATATAAATCACGTCAATTAAATCATTTAAATAGTAGAAAAAAAAGACATCAGTTTAGAACCAATTCATATCAAAGTATATTTGAATTGAAGTTTGATGAAAATTCGTGCATTAGTTCTTCAGATAGATCTATAGCGGAAATACTGAAAAATGTAGCATAGCAGCGCCACCTGCTCAGCGATTTACACCAAAACATAAACAGCAGTAATTTATATCAAGGTATAATTGAACCCGAAGTTTGATGAAAATTCGTGCATTAGTTACTGAGATAGAGCTATGGCGGAAATTCTGAAAAATGCAGCATAGCAGCGCCACCTGAGTAGCGATTTGCACCAAAACATAAACAGCACTAATTCATATCAAGGTATACCTGAATCTGAAGTTTGTTGAAGATCCAAACATTAGTTCTTGAGATAGAACTATTTCGGAAATTGCAAAAAATACAGCATAGCAGCGCCACCTGTTGAGCGATTTAAACCAAAATCCCTAAAACGTCAATACATATCAAGGACTAACTGAATCTGAAATTTAACCTAAATCTGTGCATTAGTTCTGGAGATTGAGCTGTTGTGGAAATTATGAAAAATGCTGCATAGCAGCGCCACCTGTTGAGCGATTTACACCAAAAACTAAGCAACTTTAATTCATATCCAGTTATACCTGAATCTGAAGTTTGTTGAAAATCCAAGCATTAGTTATTGAGCGGAAAGTACAAAAATGCAGCAAAGCAGCGCCACCTATTGAGCGATTTACACCAAAATGTATAAAACATCAATTCACGTCAAGGACGAACTGTATCTGAAGTTTGATGAAAATCCGTGGATTAGTTCTGGAGATTATTGTGGAAATCGTGAAAAATGTTGCTTTGCAGCGCTACTTGTTGAGCGATTTACACCAAAAAATAATCAGAATCAATTTATATCAGGGACTAACTGAATATAAATTCTAATTAAATTCCGTGCATTAGTTCTTGAGATAGAGCGCCCACAAAATTTGTGTTACATACAGACAGACAGACATTTTGTATAAACATGTTCAGGAATTCAGTACTTTCTTCTTGTAAAGATAGAAGAAAGTACTGGATTAGTGAAAATTTTCGACTTTCAGTTTTCGACGGATTTACACGTTTTAGGGGTCAAAGATTCCGAAAAACATTATCCGAATTTAATTAAAATTTATATTCAGTTAGTCCCTGATAAAAATTGGTGCTGATTAGTTTTTGGTATAAATCGCTCAACAGGTGGCGCTGCAATGCAACATTTTTCACGATTTCTACAATAATCTCCAGAACTAATGCACGGATTAGAGAATGCACGGATAGAGCACGGATGGATAGAAGAAAGTAAAAATAACCAGCTACCAACAACAGAATACTAATATAAACAAACGAACATTTCAGAAATTGTGATTAATTTTCAAATGTAAACAATGTGTAGTAAGACATTCGTTTTTGGAAATACATTGATACAATTTTTTAAACGTTCGCGCATTGAACATTTTAAATCCTGTAGTATTAATATACCTTTGACGTCATTCGCCTGTGAACCAATGAAAATTGTTTTCAATTTAAAAGCAAAGTCTTACAAGGAAGGTATTCATACTGGGCATACTCAGAATATTTAAAAAAAAAACTAATTAAACTACTTATGTATGTAATAAAGGATCAATCAAATTTAGCGGCGGAATTACAGTAGAAAGTCTGTAAAAAAATAAAATACTTTCGAGTATTTGGTGCGAAAAGGCGAAAGCGTCACGCTATTTGGCGAGCAATGCTTTTCCTCGCCAAAAGCAAACGATTTTAGCGCACCTGAAAATTGATTGTTAATTGATTTTTAGAATGCGTGTAAATAGTATTTAATTTAAACTTAAACAATCAGAAAGTTTTATAAATACATTTTTTCGTATTACATATTTATGTTGCTTGTTATTTAATTTTATTACTTTAAAAACTATTTCATGTATAAAAAATACTTTCATATATTTAAGCGTATTCCAAAATAAAGGCAAGATTCCTTTACCAGTTATTCATTTCAAAGAATTCGTCGTTTCCATAGCAACAGAATTGAATCTACAGGCTTAATTGGACTTAATTTTGAGACATTGAAACAATTTTAATTTATTTTAATTTTGTTTTAATTCATAAAGTTTGATATTTAACTTTTATTATAAATATATATATGACAAAATTATAGTTAAATCAATCTAAAACTGACAAAACTAAAGTCATATACATAAAATTCATTTAAACAAGTTCAACATGAAACATTTTTATCTTAAAGAGTATTCGGCATAAAAAAAAGTATTTTTTGAAATTTCCTTTCATCGCCAACCGATGATAAATCGCCAAATAAACGAAATTTTCATTATTTTTTTACGAACGTTCTATCGCGGTTCCGCCAAATTTTTTTTTATAAACATATATATCCACATGAGAAGAACACTCTGTAATTTTTTCAGATTTTTCTCAATATGACCGTATGGAGACCTTCCTTGTTAGGAAACTCAACCCTATTTTCGGTGCTTTTATGTTATAGGTGAGGAGCAAATAGTAGTTATTTTTTCGCTTGTGTGATTGAAAAACAATGGTTTGAAGCTAAAATAAAATTCTAGGGTATTTATTATTATTGTTATGTATTTTAAGGGAAATGAGTGAAAGCTATTTTAAATGTATGCAATATGTGTATTTCGAATGTTTGTTTTTTAGAAAAAAGTTATGCTTTTTAAATGAAATGCGTTAAAGGTTTACATTTTAAGAGAAATTGATGTAATAGGAATGATGTCAATGTGAATAATATTTGGCAATTTATCAAATTGCCAAGCTAACATAAAATTATGTGTAGTAATGTAATAAACATAGTCTTCAACTTGCTTATTAACTATTTGGAAAAATGGTTATTGTCCTCGGTCAGGGTAGGAAATCAAAAACATATCTGAAGCGTTTCATTAGTTGAATACCGCATTTTATTCTTTTTCTGATTGGTCTATACAGTAATCTGTATTTTTCCTTTACTTTCAACAGAGATAGATACTTATGTTGCCACTTTGACAAAAAGGTAATAAAAACTACAAAAGAAAAAACATTAATAACTCAGAATGAAATTGATATACAGCTTTCAAACAAATTGCATTTAAAAGTACATTTTTTTCTCTATACAACGGTGTAAAAAGTAATATTGTGGGATGTTTAGAAGCTTAAAAATGAAATTTCATTTAAAATTGGTCCATGAATATTAATGTTTAATCCATGGCGTACGTAATGTATGATCAACTCCGTGCTATTTTTTATGTCTTAAATTTTAGTCTTTGAAAAAATCATTTTCCAAATGGTCGTTGTAATTCGTTAAATTGCATTTTTTTTAAATATTGTATGCTTAGTTTATTTTGGAAAAATTGATTCGATGAATCATTAATCAATTTTTTTTTTTTTTTTTTTTTTTTTTTTTTTTTTGCAGATCTAATTACTTCTCAACGTCGCATACTTTTAAATTTTACACCGTTCAATAGGGAGGGTGTACTTTCAATTGTAAAATGTTTCAAAACTGCATTTCAATTTACTGACTTTTTATGATTTTAAAATCAAATAGCTCGATTATGGAATAATAATATATGAATATTTTTATCAAATATTTCAAATTTTAATCCTTTTGACTCCGGCGTCTCTTTCACAAATCTTATTCGATCAACACCACTTTTTTAAAAGAAGTTTCCTTCAAGTACACAATTTCAAAAATGCTCTGATTAAATAAGAAAATTTTTATTTTCCTTTATTACTAGTGCCCAAAACAAATTTTGCAAAGAAAGATTATGTCACCGCAGCGGCGACAAGGAAGTGCAAGGGGTTAGGGTAAAACCACGATTTCTAACTACCGTCTTAGGATGGGCATTTACATTAGTAACTTAATCCCTTATTTCTCGCTGCCGTGATATTCACTGGTTTTGTCTTTTATTCAGGTTGTTTGTTTCCCATCAGTTTTATAAAATATTGTAATTGGCTTTATTATGGTATCATTTTACCTGTCATTAAAAAAGGTGAATGTTTATTTTTCAAAAAAGTGGTGCCAATGAGCAACTTAAATTTTTAAACAGTAATTTAATGCGATCGTTAATGGCTTGATAATATGTCAGATTAAAAATGATATGCAATAAATTTAATTTAGAAAAAATACACTCTGATATCTCAAATAATTTCTTCATATTTAGAGGATTTTGCTCTTAAATATTATTTAGTCTTCAGGCATGAAATTGTGTTTCATACAGATCTATTTCGATGTTCGCATTTTGGAAGAAAAGATGATATATTTTATCAAAGTATTGATTCGGCTGGTTTTATGTCACCAAAAGGGGGATGATTGCTTCGATTTGTCGAGTTTTATGACATCTCGTTTTTCATATCAATTAGTTAAATTTGACTGTAAATAGTACGCATAGTTGTCAGCCCTCTGTTTGTTTCCGTCAAAAATCATATATGATAGCTTAAAATTTATTTAACCCCTTAATTCTCGCTCCCGACAATATCACGGGCTGAGGTGTCGTTCGTTATATCTCGTGCCCGTCATATTTCCAGGTTAGAGGTTTATTGCTGGAAAAAACTTCTGAAACCAGAAAAATTTAACTGGCATTTCGATCTGAAATCTTTGAATAGTATCTCATGGGATTGGTTTTAGACGCAGATTGTGATGTTGGACTTATATTTCACACTAAAAAAATATTAATAATCAGAATTTAATGTGTATTATATTATTTCAAACATTATTTCTATAAATTTGTTTGATGATGATAAATAAAGATCTAAGATGTGAACAATAAAGGTCTTATTCGCATTAATTTGTATGATGTAAAAGAAACATTAAAACACAGAATTCTCGCATGATGGCTTTTCCACAAATGTGAATTTGTTCTATAACATCTTTTTTTTTTCGCCTTAAAAAACTAATTTCATATTTTATATAGAAAACTTATAACTATTCAATTTTCTGTAATAAAAAAATAGATACTTTTTTGACGGTTTTTCCAAATATTAAGCGACCGTTAAGGGGTTAATAAAATTCTTTCGTAATTCGACTTGTATTTATGCGGCATTTGTTTGAATCAGGGTTGTCAGTTTGACCATTTCATATTAATGCAGAAAATCTGAATTCATAACAGAAAATACCAACAGTAATATTTGCTTTACATAATTACAGTTATTTTGTGATTTTATATACAAGGTAAACGTAATTAAACCGACTGTACTGAGAGTGTTCTGTAGCGCAATCCAATTGAGAGAATGGCGTTAAATTTTGTGGATAGATTAAACAAGTCGGGGGACGAAGGATTCCGTAACTATATATAAACTCTCGCAGAAGAGTAGGCATATCTAATTTTAAAAACAGAGGATAAATGACCAAAACTGACTTGCAGCCTTGAAATCGACGTTGTGCATCTCAAAAATATTATTAAGGTAAAAGCTTCAAAATTCGGAAAATAGCTGAAAGTATGTATCATTGGCCTAAATTACAGTGCAATAGCAGCACAGTGTTGTCAATGGACTACTTTTTCTTCAGATTTGATTGATTGGTACCACTTTTTGGAAATGGTATAATCCGCCTTTTTTAATGACTTATTAATTAAGTCGAAATCAAGGGGAATTTTACCATTTCAAAAAAGTGGTGCCAATCAAGATATCTGAATTTAAAAAAAAAGTAGCCCGCTAGCACCACACTACCAGCACTTCAATTGTTGTAATGCCATTTCGCAGAAAGGAAAGTTATTCTGTTAAAGGTTCGATAAACTATATACATTTAACGGTGTAAAATTTTTATCACTTTTTTCTAGTTATAATAGAGGTATATTCATAGATGCCAACATCAGTTAATTATTCCGTAGTCTGATGATACAAGACAAATATGTTTTTAACCGGAAAATATATATGGGGAAATGTGTCCTCTTTCAGTAAGGTACACTATTTTCTCATTTTGATATTTTTGTTTCAATAAAATTTCCGGTCTAGAACATGTTCGTCTTGGATCAGACTCCGGAATAATTAAGAGATGTTCGCATTTATGTACAGGGTGAACCAAAAGTCTTACCCTGATTATAATAATTCATTACAAATTAACATTTTGTATAATAATGTAACTTGTTGTTAGGTCAGTTTTAGTAGTTTTTTGTGCAATAGAACAAAACATTTCCGGATCGGTGGATTGGAACGGATGGACCAACACCCTGGCCTCCGCGCTCTCCAGATATTAATAATCTGGATTTTTTCTTTGTGGACTATATCAAGGACTACACTTTTTGCCACACGAATTGCTAACGTCGAAGAACTGAAGACCAGGATTCAAGCTGCTGTGTGAACTGTAGCAGAAGACATGTTAACGAACACTTGGCGGGAAGTAGAATACCGCTTGGACATTCTCCAAGCTACCAAGTGGACACACATCGAAATTTACTGAGGTACATGGCCTTATAAAAAATTTATAACAGTAATTAAAATGTATCCAAACAAACATATGTCTAATTATAATAATTTGAGAATAAAAAATATTTATAATCAGGGCAAGACTTTTGGTTCACCCTATATATGTACTTTCTTTGAAACATAAATGTATTCACAATAGCGTATCGTATTTAAGCATTCACATGAAATGCTTTATAAAAAATACCTTTGCTGACTTTCTATTATATTCTTTTAAAAATAGCCTGGATAAATAAATTATTGGCTGAGAAAAATGCTCGGCTAATATGAAATATGAAATAGCCAGCGTTTTTATACAGTTTTCTTGAAGTAAAATATTCACAAATACAGCTACCATAAAACCTACGAAATCACCCACGAACTACGTGAGTAGCAACTTTTTCTTTACCGATCGTATATATAGCAAAATCTTGCAAGTTTTCATAAATAAATCTCTTGGAAATGAAATTGACTTAAAAAAATAAAAGATATAAAAAAGAATGTGTTTTAAACGTTTGTAATTTGCAAGTGTCCATAATTAAATTGTTTAAAAAATAAATAAGTCCTTAATGACTTAGTTTTTTATAGTTATGGGCAGAATGAATGATTTTACTATTTGAATGAATTATCCGGGCATGGAAAAAGCATATTTTTTAACTTTTGTTTTTTTTCAAAAGTTTTATCACTATCAGAAATTTTGTATCGAAAAAGAATTTTCTTATTTTAATTAGAATGAATTTAACTACCCCATAAAAAATATAAGAATTCTTTTCATCTTCAAAATAATCGATTAAAAAACTCATGAACAGGTGCTGAACAGGTGAGCAGCATTGAAGGGTTTCCTAGCTGAGGTCAGCTTAACACCCAGTCTAAAAATGAAATATCTTATGTAGTTATGAGCCCTTGGGATAAGTATAATTGTAGTTTAAAACTACTTAAAGGAAAAAAAATAGAGAAAATTAAAGGGAAGTTAAAGGTAAAAAAAAATGGATAAAATTAAAGTTAAAAATTTAGTTTAAACTTAAGTCAAGTAAGTCAAATGTTAGTAATCTTAATAAGTGGTTTAGCTGTAGTTAAAAAACTAACATTTAAAAAGAAAAAGTTGTTAAAAGAAATAAAAGTTAGCGTTGTTCAGGGTCACTCTCACCAAGATTGGGCAGGAAAAGCTGTAAAGGAGGCAGCAAAAGCCACATTAACAAAAAGGACACTAATCAGAGCAATGCTTTTTTTCCTGTACATTTAAGTATACAGAGAGAAGGTATAATTTTTTCTTTTTTTTTTTTTTTTTTTGTAAGAAAACATAAAAAGGTTTAAAAAAATGAAAGAATAGACATTTAGCAATCTAAGTGTGGTGAAAACAGAGATTACCGGGTTTCCACAATAATGGAGAATCTGGGGCCGTTTAAGGTGGTGAGGCTCGAAGGCGTCATAATACGGTTGCTCCGCTACTATTTCATTAGGTGAATCATAAATTCTGCTGTAGAAGTTTTTAAGGTGATCATTGATGCGCTTACCTAAAGTGATTGTTTTGAGATCCTTTTGGACTATGGTATTGTGCAAGCAACGCGAAACGTTACGTACAGTACGCAGATACCTGCTATGCAGGTGACTTATCTCGTCCATTGAAGTTGTGCAGGTGAAGCACCAGACTGGTTTAGCACAGTGTTGCCAGTGGGCTACTTTTTTTTAAATTTAGATTTCTTGATTGGCATCACTTTTTTGAAATGGTAAAATTCGCCTCATTTAATGATATATTAAGCAACTTGAAAAGAAGGAGAATTTTACTATTTCAAAAAACTGATGTCAATCAAAAAATTTGAATTAAAAAAAAAGTAGCCCACTGGCAAAACTGGACTAGCATAGGTTAACCACTTGAGAGGCGCACCAAATTTTAATCAAGATTTGTACCAGAAACACTTAACTAAGTTTTAAATTTTGAAATTTGGGCAAATATTGATGCAAAACATCTTTCCCGAATAAAAAATAACCTTTTTCTATTTTTCCGGTATGAATGCAACATTAGGCAGACATAATTGTCTGCCCCTCAAACTTTTAAAGCTCATGAAGGTTAGCATCTATACCAGGGACGGCGAACCTTTTAATATCCGCGTGCCAAATTTTTCCCAAAAAATATATTACGTGATCATGACGTGCCAACAACAACAAAAAAAACTTGAAGTGCCAACAATAAAAAAATTTTATCGATCAAATAATAATGAATCAAAATTACTTAAAATTTTGTTTTTAGCATTAAAAACATATGGGTAATATTCAATATTATACTTTCAAAAATTATTTCTAAAAAAAATCTTTTATCGCATCTTAGATGCCAAATAATTTATATCAACTTCGTACTTAGTTATTTTTAAGAGAATGCGAGTTGAACTGAACTCCTTTGATAAGATGTTTTTGCTTGAATTTTTCACATTATTTATTTCCGAAAAGAACGTCTCGCAGGAAAAATTGTCAATATAGCAAACACCAGGATTTATAGCTTTTTGTGTCTGGAATTAAATACCTAGATGTTATAATTTTACCATCGACATGTTTGCTTTTTTAATCTTTCTTTTGCGATAATCTCTTAATTCTTTCTTATTCTTAAAATTTTGGGAGCCAATATTGAGCTAGATTGAGATACATTGAGATATATTTCAGTTTCTTCGATATATATGACAGTGATAACCTACCGAACAAACCGAATTCAGATAAAAATAGACAAGATATAAATTAATTAATGCATTTTGTGAAATTCTACTATATTTTGATGTGGAAACTTAATCTATGCCGTGCCAAAAATAATCTGCGGCGTGCCATTTGAAAATGTGTCCCGGACCCCCTTAAGCGAATAGGTCCGCTTTTTTTCCCATTCGGTACAATTAATAAAAATATATAGAAAAATGGAATAGAATCTACAGAAAATGATATGATAAAACCTCTTAAGGAAAGAATAATGCTTCAGTGGTACATAAGAAAGCTTTCTTCTTTTATATTTATTAACGCAAGAATCAGGAAGAATGTCATATATATAATATGCGTTCCATATGGGTAACGATTAGTTTTTATTTTTTAAGTACCAGTATATTTTAGGCGTAATATTTGGCTTATCGAATCGTAGATTTATTCGATTGAACAAGTCAATAAAAATTTTACAGAATTTCTGGTAATGAAAATTAAAGCTATGTTAATTGTGCATGTCTTGAAAGAGTTATCCCTTTGAATTTTACAAGTCGGGACTTTTTCTTTTAATTCTGTTAGTTCAACTTTTTTAAAGCAAATCTCTGCTTACAGGTATACTAGAATATTTTAAATATAAATCTACCACAAAAGGGAAAAATGTAAATTGTCGCGTGAATAATAAAAAAATAGCCACCAGACCTGGTCCGCTGTGAAAAGATTAATAATGAAACCAAGGGATACAACCAGGGCTTTCCGAATTACGGAACATACTCCCCAGAGTTTGTCGGAATGATAACCATTGTCTATGTTGTCAGTACCATGTCAAACTATCCAATATGAAAACAGTGTTGCCAGTGGGCTACTGTTTTTTAAATTCAGATTTCTTGATTGGCACCACTTTTTTGAAAAAATAAAACTCGCTTTATTTAATGACATATTAATTAAAACGAAAACAAGGGGAATTTTATCATTTCAGAAAAATGGTGCCAATCAAGAAATCTTAATTTAAAAAAGTAGCCCATTGGCAACACTGTTTTCCATATTGGATAGTTTGAGATGGTACCAACGATATATACTGCGGCAAAGCCTAGACTAGGGCTTGATTGCTAGCGAAACAAAATTCCAACAGTAAATTTTATTACAATTTCTTGTTTTTTTTTAAACATTTTATTTGTGCAGAATTTCTGTTAAGAAGAAATCAAAATTTTCTGTTCTTTATTGGTGAAAGTTGCCCTCCACCGTTAATCAGGCCGTGGCCTAGATTAGGCTATTTAAGGGGGTCCGGGACACAAAAATCTTCGAATTTTCAATTTTTTTTAAATTGTTATTTCTCTGCCGATATAAAAAATTTCTCTGCCGTTTTCTGCTTAAAATGATGTTTAAATCATGTTTCTATCTTAATTAGAACAGGAAATATTATTTTTTTTTCGTTTTGGTTTGTTTTCAAATCTGCGTTTCAAGCTATGGTTGTCAAGGAAACGAGTTCTTGTGAAATTGCGTTTTTCTTCATGATAGGTTTTTTCACCATTTCTCATATTTAAATTCTTATAACTCGAGAACCGTTAAAGATACAGGGTTGAAACTCGGAACATATATTTTTCCATTATTTTACTTTACTTTTGAGCCAGCGTATTTGAAAAAAAAAATATTTACTTTTGAAAATATGATTTTTTTTTAAGTTGCACCAATTTATTTGTAATTTTTTTCGTTAAATATTTTTTAATATTTTTTAAAATGCTGGCTCTAAATTAAAATTTATGTTTATTTAAATGAAAAAAAATTGAAATTCTATAAAGAATATTTCGAGTTATAACGATTTTAAACTACCCCACTTTTTTAACAAAATTTAAATTTTAAATTAAAAAAAAATGATGAGAAGTTTTATCATGCGATTTTTTTTACAAATGATATGGTTAACCATCACAAAAAATTTCAAAATTTTAACTCAATAAATAAAATTTTTTTGAAAATGTGTCCCGGACACCCTTAATATTCCATCAGAAAAAGTTTAATACATCGATCACTGAGGAGGCTTCGAGGTTATTTTTCTTCGCTACTCGAAGCCTATATTTACTACGGAAATTCCTAGCCCGGTTACAGAAGAATGTCGCACATAGGGATTTAGTTTGCATTATACCTTTAGTTACGCAGACCTCAGATCGAATTTCAAAACTAAGGCTATGTTATTACCTATTTCACTATTTCGTCTATGTTTCATATAAGTTACCTTGTAACTGATCAAGCCATTTTCAAAAACTTGTGTTCATTTTTTTTGTCAGATTGAAGTGGATACATAGAAATCTTCGTCCACTTTTGACTTGTTGTTCTTCAGTTAAAGGACTATGCTGCAAAATGTATAAATCTTAGTGCATGAAAAAATGTTATATAAAACTAAACAGAAGTGAAAAAAATCCTGATCGGCAGATTTGACTTACACGCCAATCTAGTTAAAATAAATAAATTAAAAAAGATACTTTCCCTTAATTTTTCTTTAATCTTTCTTGTGTGATACCTTCGTTATAAGAAAATATTTATTAACTTTTTTTAAAGTAATTTAATAACAGAAATTTGTGATTAAATAGAGCAAAGTGTTTACTATTCGTAAATGATGTATTTACACATCAGAAGATTTAGTAATTCCGTAATGACACAGCCCAATTCCACTACAAAAATGTTTTATTTTCGTCACCTGACCGTTTTTATAAAAAATAACGCATGGTTGCCACAAATCACTATTTTTATATTATACTCGTCCTACTATTTCAAAATTATACTCTTGGAAGTATATTTTTCTCTTATTGATATCAAAATGTAAGGCAAAGTTTTTTTTCCGATTATAAATGCACGACTAGCACAAAAAATAGTCACCTTTGACGAACTTCTATTACATAAAATAATGTTTCAAATAAAATAAAATAACCTTATGAAATAATAGCATGTCGTCTTCCATTTTACGAAATAATACTTCGCTTAAATAAAAATGACAATGTACTTTTATTCCTGTGCAATCGATAGAAAGTTACGGATGAAAAATATAATGGAATTGTCTATTTAAGTTTTTTTAATGTTTTCATATTGAAGGAGAGAACTTCCGTATCTTTATGCATTTTGCATAAAGAAGTCCATTAGAGATTTTTTTAACTGTATAAAAATTTCTTTAAAAAAATTTGAATAGAATAAGAAAAATAAATGAAGTAAAAAGCACTATGAAATATATTATTTCGATTAATAAGCATGCAATGTTTCAAATGAACTAAAATATTAATAAATTGACTTAATAAAATAGTCCAATTCTGAACGCCAGATTCACCTTTGTTTATTATATAAAAACATGGAAACATTTAAAATGCTTCATTTAAAACATTAGTACATAGGTGTGATAAAATATATACAAATGTTTTTTTTTTTAAATTAAAAACACTAGATGTTAAAATGATAAAAAGCTACTCCGAGCGGTTTCGGCTAACCTTAAGTCTTTGTCAGGGAGAAGAGAATTGACTGATAAAAACACTCGACGCTCGATGTTCACTGCTACAAATTTACCGGAAACTCACTTCAGGAAGCCCGCAGGTGGTCGTATCCATTAAACTGAAGGAGGGGGAAGGTAGAGAAAGCTCAATCCTCCGAGAGACCGAACTCTCCAATAATATTAAGTAAATTAAACCAGAATTGCGGAATTTTGTATGATAATACGTCATTACAACAATTTTCTGCTTGCGTTAAAATTTCCACGCAAGCAGGATTTTTAATGCAAGCAGGAAATTGTTGTAATGACGTATTATCATACAAAATCCCGTTTATCTGGTTTAATTTACTTAATATTACTGGAGAGTTCGGTCTCTCGGAGGATTGAGATTTCTCTTCCTCCCCTCTCCTTGAGTTTAATGGATACGACCACCTGCGGGCTTCCTGAAGTGAGTTTCCGGTGAATCTGTAGCAGTGAACATCGAGCGTCGAGTGTTTTTATCAGTCAATTCTCTTCTCCCTGACAAAGGCTTAAGATTAGCCGAAAGCGCTCGGAGTAGCTTTTTATCATTTTAACATCTAGTGTTTTTAATTTAAAAAAAAGCATTTGTATATATTTTATCACACCTGTGTAGTAATGTTTTAAATGAAGCATTTTAAATGTTTCCATGTTTTTATATGAAATAAAATATATTTACAAAATATTAGTATGCCACCATTTACAGTCAAACATCCCTTTAACGAAGTCCCTGTTTAACGAAGTTTTCTACTTAACGAAATTTTCTGCTGAACCTTGAGACTGAACACGATTAACATGCAAATTAATTTCCATATTACGAAAAATATATTCAATTGGATCGTTCGGAAAATCGTGTCCGTTTGGGAAAATCCATTCGTACCGGAAAATTCATTTAATTATTAGACATCAGATATTTAATCGATGTCTAATAATTAAATGATGGAATTTTCCGGTACGAATTGATTTTCCCAAACGACACGACTTTCCGAACGACCCAATATACAGGTTAAGTCAAAATGAATATAGCGATTACAAACGCCTATAACTATTTAATGGAAAAGAATTTATCGATAAGATTAACACAGAATGTAGACAGAACTTCAAAATTTCTTTACGTAAGGCGCAGGTGCAATGAAGCGGAAGCCTACGCATGCGCGAGTTGAAACTTCGCAACGACAAGAAACCTGTTTATTGTAGGCGTCTCATTAGTAAAAATGGCGAGTCCCGTGCAGAAAGTATTATGCGTGTTAGAATTTAACAAATGTCATTCTGTTATAACAGTGCAGCAAGATGGGGCACCCCCACACTGAAGTACGGAGGTTCGCACACTTTAAACTAACATCTTCCAAAGCGTTGGATCGGTCGAAGTGGAGATGCCGACGATGTCTTCTGCTCTTGGGCACCGAGATCTCCGGACTTGACACCCTGCGATTTTGTGCTTCCCATGCCTAAAACAATTGAAAAATCAAAATATGCATTTGTAAAGTGCTTGTGTCGGTGACCGAACAAATGCTTCAGAATGTACGGCGTGAAATGGACTATCCCCTAGGTATTGTCCGTGTGATCAAGGGATGTCACATAGAACATCTATGACGTATGTATACAAAATTTTGAAGTTCCGTCTACATCATGTGTTATCTTATCGATAAATTCTTTTCCATTAAATAGTTATAGCCATTTGTAATCGCTATATTCATTTTGACTTACCCTGTATAACGAAGTTTATTCCACTTACGTGCATGTACAATATTCAATCACAGAGGTGCTGTGTCGATGAATGTATGAATTTATTTCAGCAGATTGTATGAAGTTTTAATTTATTTAATCATTTCCCTTCAAAAGAAGAATTGCTAAAAGCCTTCGTTACAAAAAAGGGGATTCTAGTTACATGTGAATGTTACAGATGATTTGTTTGCGTACTTACAAAAATGCGAATTTTTTTATGAACAAAGTATTTTTTGTAACAGATCTGTGCAAAGTAATATTAAAGACTTTTTAAAGTTAAGGAATTGAAATACTGAGAAAAAATAGAAAAGTTACGCTATGTATCAGCTTTTGTTTACCTCTCTTTATTATGGGTTTGTTAGACATTCAAACAAAATTTTTTCTTTTATATTTACATTGCATAGAAAAAAAGTTACTGCCCGAACTAAAATACATTTTTCATATTTTTTCCATTTTACGTATAGTTTTCATTTTATGCGTGTGTATTGTATTATACAAATTTCACGAATTTGAGTTGATTTCTCATTAACCCCTTCGGGACGGGAGCCTTTTACGAAATTTTTAATCTTTTGTCGCCGTTTTTAAAAAACAGAAATTTGTATCTTCCTGAATCGAGAAAATGCGCTGATTAAATAAGGCAAATTCTACAGTAAAATTTTACTGGTGAGGAAAAACAAGGATTCTGAGCGCTTCATGCGGCACGTATACGTGTCGCTCGTCCCCAAGGGGTTAACGAATTTTCTTCATAACAATGTGTTTAAGTGTAGCCATGAGACTTGTTACATGGAAGTTTCACTGTATTTTCTGAAATAATACAAAGGTTACAGTCTACTTTTATTCCAGTGCAACCAGTAAAAGTTTACAGAGAAAAATATAACAAACGTACCATTTTAAGAATCTTCAGCTATTGCAGTTCATTCAGCTACAGGTATACCTTAATTTACTTATTCTACTAACATCTCTAACTTAGTTTAAAGACTTAACTTTAATTTTTTATCTATTAAAAATACATTCTTAATTTTTGCTTTAGACGTTAAATTTTTCTTTTACTTATCATGTGGTTTTTAGAAAACTACAGTTTTTCTTTCCCAGTTGCTCATGAATATATAAGACGTTAAATCAATAGACTGGGTATAAAGCTGATTGCAGATAGGTAACCCCTCATGCTGCTCAAATGTCCAGCACTGTTCAGCACAAATTTAGAAAACCAAACATTAAAAGATAGAATTTTTGCATTATGGATTTATGTATGAAGAAATCCATTAAAAATAATAAAAAATAATCCTTTTTTTTAAATGCATGAATATAATGAGAAAAGTAATAATGTGAAATGGACTAACAAATATCTCATTTCGATTAATAAAATATATAATAATTCAAATAAAATAAAATAAAATAATTTGCAAAATAACAGTGTGTCATCTTCTATTTTCTGAAATAATACTATACTTAAACAAAGGTGACGGGGTACATCTGTCATGGCGCAATCGATAAAAAGTTACGGGGGAATAATATGACAAAATTACGAATTCGAGACTCAGTTAAATATTTTCACATTTATTAATTAACACTTGTCCATTATGTGTTTATAAACATAATGCAGGAAAAGAAGAGAATTCTATTAGAAATTTAAAAACATGTAATAAAAGAAAATCCTTTACAATTATTTTTTTATATGAATACAATAAGAAAAGGTAATGGAGTAAAATGCTCTACCGAAGTCTCACTTCGATTAATAAAACATATAATATTCCAAATAATATAAAATAAAATAACTAGAAAACAGGAATTTTGCTTTTCCAGAATTTAATGTCGTCCCCGATGAAGAAAAAGTAAAAATATAGACAGTGCAAAACATATTTCAGTTTAAAGATTAAAAAAAAAAAAAGCTTTTATTTTCTATAAACTGACGTCATTCGCGTCCACATTTACTATTCAGTCATAAGCAACATCTATAGCAGGGTTCGTACGGGTGCTTGAATTTCCTGACTAAGAAATTCTTCCGTACCAGTATATTCTCCTGGAAAATCTCTCCTGAATTAAGGCGAAATTTCGTCTCTTTAAACTAGATTTATTTTTCTATAAAAAAATTCCGATATTTGGCCTTGAAAATAACGGTACCCGTACGAACCCTGTATAGAAAAGTATGCATAGGACGTCACTATCTCGGAATAATACATGAAAAAGCGATGTCGATACAAAAAGCGATGTCGTCATTCAAGAAACTCGAGAAAAAAATCGGTTATCTAATGATTCATATGTTTGTAACATTAATAAGGATACTGAAAATTAAATATAGTTTTTAACAGCTCTATTTTTCATTAAAAAGCATTCATTTATATTTTTTAAAACTTCGGAAAACGTCATTATACACGGATTAATAAACTGTCATTCATTCAGCCTTTTGATAAGAATTAAGTAAATGCGGAGAAAATAAGTCATACAAATATTCTTTTAAAAAAAATTATAGCAGAAGATATTCTTGGCATATCACGTAATTGTTTTTTTTTCGCTTATTGTAAGAAAATGACAACAAAAAGATATTGTAATCTACTATTTTCCCTGTACTTTCTAAAGAAATAGAGTACTTCAGTTACCACCATTACAGAAATGGCATTAATAACTACAAAAAAGTTAACATTTCAAAAACAAATTGAGATGCAACAAATTTAGACTTTCAAACAATTTGTACTTAAAAGTACTTTTTCCGCTATTCGAAGGTGTAAAAATTGAAAATGTGTGATGCATGGAAGTTTAAAAAATAGCAATAGTTAATGAAGACACTTTACCCGCTTCTGGCGCTGAGTAATTCTGTTTGTAAAATGATGAAATGACTGACAGAAGAATTTACAAACGAATTTATTAGAAAATAAAAACTGCTCATTTTCCCGTACATTATAAAAAGAAAATTTTAATTAGATATTCTGTGTGTCAGTGCTCTTAAAATTAGGTCTCCTTTTTGTGGACACCGCCCGCTAAAGAGTTAATTGTTGTCTGAAAGAAATAGCATATAATAAACCTAAAATAAACATGAAATAATAGCATTTCACCTTCTATTTTTCGAAATAATCCTTTGCTAGAACAAACCTGACAATGTAATATTATTTCTGTGTAATGAATAAAAAATTACCGAGGAAAGATATAACAAAATTAACATTTCAAGACTAACAAGTCAGTGATTTTTTTTTTTTTTACATTGAATGACAGAACTTTTGTATTATGCATCTATAATAATAAGAAAAGAAGTTTGTGTGTGTGTGTGTGTGTATATATCTGTCAACTTTGTTCTGAACAGACCGCTGAATACGGAGCTAGAAAATTAGATAGTAAGTTTGTATATGTACTTATGCACTACAAAGCCGGATTTTGAATTTTTAGAATAGATTTTTTGTAATTCAATTTTTCATGCGATTTTTAACGTTTTTTTCGCGTTTTGCAACAATTTTTCCACATTAATAACAGAAATGTGGTTTCAGTCTTTTTACCCAATATAGCAAATTGTTTCATATTTTCAATAAAGTTTTCATGCAGCAGTTAAAGATACGTGCAGCGACTTTTAAATTTTTCGCAAATTCATTTATTTTTTTATTATTTTATTTTATTTTATTTTTCATCTTGAGGCGATTTTACCTTATTAGTAAAGGAATTCAGTTTCGAACTTTTAGCCTTAGTTTAGTCTTAATAATTTAGCGTAAATTTAGTCTTAGTAAATTTTGTCATTCTCTATTTTTAATTTTAATGATTTTTATTGTCATTGGATTTTCAGCAACTTTTATAGATTTTTCGCGCTCTGTGGTGATTTTTTTTTCGTAGTAAATTTTCTATCGCGATATTTTAGTTCATTATGGAAAATTTTGTCCTGAATTATCATTGAATTTTTAGCGAATTTTTAATATGATTCTTAACGCAATCTCGTGTTCCGCGACGATATATTAACATTTGTTGTGAAATAATTCCGGTTACAATGTCTTATTCCAGTACACTAAATTTTGTCTTCTTCAAAATTTTATTTGGAATTCTTACGCAGATTTTTGAATTTTTCGCGAATTGTTTTATGCGATTTTTAGTCTTTTTTCGCCTTTTGTGGCAATTATTGAACATTAGTAAATCTGAATTCGGTTTTAAAAATTTAGCCTAATATAGTGAATTGTATCTTCTTTGATTTTTGAATTTTTTGCGAATTTTTATAGTGATTTTTGACAATGCTTTGAATTTTCGCGCAGATTTTTTGACATTCGAAAAAAAATTAAATTTACAATATTTTAGTCTACTATAGTAAATTTTGTACTTCGCAGTTTTTTTACTTTTTAGCCATTTTTAGCATTTTTTCACGTTTTTTGGCCGTTTTTTGAAATTCGTAAACGAAATTCGGTTTAAAAAATTTAGTCTGATATAGTGTAAAATTATTTCTCCGCTATGTTTTAAGTTTTAGCGATTTTCAATGCGACTTTCAGCAGCTTTTCGCAATCTGTGGTAATGGTTTGAAATTCCCGAAAGGAGTTTTGTTTCCAACTTTTAGCCTAATATAGAAAATCTTCTCCTCCACGATTTTTGAAGTTTTGGCACTTTTTAATATGATTTTCACATGTATTTGCAGCGTTTTCTCGCGCTCCACGCGAAATTTTTAACCTTCCATAAGAGGAATTATCTTTTAAACATTTGGCCTAATGTGGGGTAAATTTTGTCTTCCGCGATTTTGAAAGCGATGTTTGAGTTTGGCGTCAATTTTTGACATGATTTTCGCATCAAGATTGCGAGATAATTCGAGATAATAAAACCGCATGTATTCCCGTAATTTCCAATTTTCAATATTTCAGTTTGAATATGTATACTAAAAATAAAAAGAAGTAAAGCTTGTTCATTTGTTTGTTTGTTTGATGCAATCTCTGGAACTACCGAACTGATTTCAAAAGTAATGCTATCAAAATGTTGATGCTACACTGTTAAAAATATCTCTATAAAGCAACAGAAAATTTCTGGCAGCAAATGTTACCAGAAAATATCTGTTTTCAGAAAATGTCTGTTAACAAAAAAATGCGTTAACAGATCAGAGAAATACGTAGTCATACAGGCACTTCATGTGGACAATTGACGTTTTCCCAACAGTCAAAATCTGTAGATTGATTCCTGTTGGAGAGGGGGGGGGGGGAGGTTGTACTTAACACAAGAATCGCGTATTATAGGTTAGGTACAGGAGAAATTTCTATTTACCGATCGTCTTGTTTATATTAATAATAATAAATATTTCTTTATAAGAAATTCGCCTCCAAACTTTTACAAAATTAATTTAAATAGCTTATTCGCAATACAATATTCAAACGCATTTATATAGATTTTGTAACATAAACACATTAAAAATTGGAATAAATGAAAGAAGTTACATTAAACTTTTTTACTTTCCTCTATCTTTACAAGAAGAAAGTATTGGATTCGTAAAAATTTTCGACTTCCGGTTTTCGACGGATTTACACGTTTTAGAGGTCAGAGATTCCAAAAAACGTGTTTTTACAAAATGTCTGTCTGTGAGTCTGTGAGTCTGTCTGTGTGTGTGTGACACAAATTTTGTGAGCGCTCTATCTCAAGAACTAATGCACGGAATTTTATAAAAATTTATATTCAAGTGGTCCCTAATATAAATTGTTACTGATTAGTTTTGGTGTAAATCGCCCGACAGGTGGCGCTGCTATGCTGCATTTTTCGCGATTTCTGCACTAGCTCTATCTCAAGAACTAATGCACGGAATTTTATAAAAATTTATATTCAAGTAGTCCAAAATATAAATTGGTGCTGATTAGTTTTGGTGTAAATCGCCCGACAGGTGGCGCTGCTATGCTGCATTTTTCGCGATTTCTGCACTAGCTCTATCTCAAGAACTAATGCACGGATTTTCATCAAACTTCAGATTCAGTTAATCCTTGATGTGAATTGGTGCTGGTAACGTTTTGGTGCAAATCGCCCAATAGATAGCGCTGCAATGCTGCATTTTGCAGCATTTACACGATTTTCGTAATAGCTCTATCTCAAGAACTAATGCACGGATTTTCATCAAACTTCAGATTCAGTTAGTGCTTGACATGAATTGACGTTTTGCTCCTTGTGGTGTAAATCGCTCAAAAGGTGGAGCTGCTATGCTGCATTTTTTGTGATATCGGCAATAGATCTATCTCAAGAACTAATGCTTGGGTTTTCAACAAACTTCAAATTCAGGTGTACCTGTATATGAATTAGTGCTGTTTATGTTTTGGTGTAAATCGCCCAACATGTGGCGCTGCTATGCAGCATTTTTCACGATTTCCACAATAGCTCAATGTCCAGAACTAATGCACGGATTTTCATAAAACTTCAGATGCAGTTAATCCTAGACATGAATTGATGTTTTGTACCTTTTGGTGTAAATCGCTCAACAGGTAGCGCTGATGTACTGGATTTTTTGTGATTTCCACAGTAGCTCTAGCTCCAGAACTAATGCGCGGATTTTCATCAAACTTCAGATTCCGGTATACCTTAATATGAATTAGTGCTGTTTGTGTTTTGGTGCAAATCGCTCAACAGGTGGCGCTGCTATGCTGCATTTTTTCAGAATTTCCCCTACAGCTCTATCTCAATAACTAATGCACGAATTTTCATCAAACTTCAAATTCAGGTATACTTTGATATGAATTGGTTCTAAGTTGATGTAATTTCTTTTACTATTTAAATGATTTAATTGACTTGATTTATATAGAAGAAAGTTTTGTAATGGCCACAATATACTAGTTTTTGCATAGAATTAAAAAAAATAATATTCGGTAACTCGCCCCCCCCCCATAAAAATGTTTATTAATAAAATAAATATGAATCTATTGAATGTAATTTCGAATTAAAACAGCTTTACTATATATTTATCCAATATTTCAGAAAATTTATTAGGTTAAGTTAGTGATGCTTGTGAATTACGTAATATAGCTGCCAATTTTAACAGTTTTCCCGAATAGCAAGCTTTGCGTTTTTCAATCGAAAAAATTCTGAGAGACGATCTCCAATATAAAAAAGTGATAATATAAATGTTGGTAGCTAAGAGCAAATATGAAAAAGGTAAAGGAAGAGCCACTAAAATATAAATAAACGTCACCGTAAAAAAAAAAAATATATATTTCATTTCAGCTAAAGTAATAAAGTGAGTTTTCATTCTTCTTAAAAATATATAATGTTTTTCCGTACTTAGTAAATGATAATCAACTAAGTAAGAAAAAAATATTTTAATATAATTTAAGTTAAAGTTTTTAACAAAATTAAACTTGCAGGTAATATGCAAGGAATAGTTAAAACTTAGGAATATTATTCAAAAGAATTCAGAGTTATAGTTCAAATTTTTATATCATTAAATAGAACAAATGTCATAAATTTAAACAGTAAAAATATATGAACGGAGATCAGATTTAATAAATATTATTCTGGTTAGTATTAAAGGAAAATATGAGTTATCTATTACTATAATGATTAATACAGCTATTGTGTTTTTATTATTTAAACTCCAAAACTTATTTATGTCAATCGCTGACAAAGTTAATTTAAAAACTCAATATATATGAAGGAAAATTAAACTCTCTAAGTCATAAAAATAAAAAATATAATAAATAATCGTTCTACAGGTACGTAAAAGTAAAAATTCAAGATTTGTAAACTAATCATAAAGCTAGATTATGAAAATAGCATAAAATAAACAATTAATCAAAATATAATCTCCAATTATTAACAGAATTATATGAATTCGTTACTAATGCACGTAAATAAATTATGAAGTATAAAGTAATACTAATAATTTAAGTAAATCATACGTTATAAAAAAAAATAAAAAAATAAATAGATTGCTTAATTAAGGGTTTTAACAAATTGCAGGGCTCCCAAATGGTTCACCAAATGAATACCAAGAAATTTTAACAGAAAACTTTATGGTAGGTTTGCGCTAGAATTAACTTTCAAAGGTGTTTCCGGGGCGGTTTGTAAGAAAAATCTAATAAGAAAATTTTTCTAAAAAAATATTGGTATTCAGTTGGCGGACCATTTGGGAGCCCTGAAATTGAAAAAAAAAAATACATATTATTATGTTTCGGAAAAAATTAAATATTTCAAAGAAGAATGAAAACATACCTTGTTATGTTTGTTTTAAAAAAAAATCCTTTTTCTGTCTCCTCTTCTCAATATGTGTTTTTAATGGGAACTTTTTTACTGTGAATTTTATGTAAAAAATTCGTTAGATCTTATTTATTCTTTTTAGATGAACAATATTCTACCCTGCCATTTTATACAACACGCAACAGATATTTCAAGATAGAAGCTTCAAGTTTTCCTAACTGAATGAAAGCCTCAGCGTGGGTTGGGTGGATTTTTTGGGGTTGGGGGAGTTTTTTCGAATATTAATTTCATAATTCATAATTCATATCATAAAATTATAACAATTGCAAATTCAGCGTATTTATGTTTGGGTATATTAGTATTATTGCTACAAAAAATAGCACATTAGGAGCATAATGTCAGGAGATATAAATAAAAATATGAAAATGTAATTTAGCATTAGAAGCACTAAATTTTGAATGTTTATAATTCAAAAACTTATCATTCAAATGACTTGAAATTTGGTGTCTAGGCACAGTTTGAACCGAAGTTTTGAAATATCGCGTTAAAATTGGGTATTGCCATTGAAAAAAAAAATGAAGTTTGGATTCGTTTTAATATGTAGATGGCCCCCTAAGCAAATTTTACATACATCGTTTAAATGTAGACTTTATTTCTAATAGTTCGGTATCAGTCACTTTCGTCTACGATAATTTGTTGAGGAGTTAGTAGGGGGTGTTTACTTTTTTTTCCCACGACTGTACCTCACGCGCTCCTCACCTCCTTTGCTGAATAATCACAAATCGAAATTTGTGTGCAACGGAAAAATGTTATTTTCCCAATACCTATGTAACTTAGGGTAATTGCTATTGTTTTCCTGCAAGATTTAAATGAACTTCTACCACCTCTATTTTTTTCATAATTTTAATTTCAGTAGATTCGCAAATAGATGGGGAGAAGGGAACATATTTTTAAATTACAATTTCGACGATATCTTGAAAATATAATACCTAAAATTAAAACAAATGCATTTTTCAGTTTGGCGTTACGAAAGCTTTCAAACGATACCCCTCACGATATATTACAAAAGGAATTTTTTTCAAGTTACTTAATTAGTCCCTCTATATTTTCCCTATGTATAATTGTGAAAGGTTAATAATCTATAAATAGTGGGTCAATAGCCTTCAGCCAATTTGAATTTTACGCGTTCCATATAGTCTACAAGTAAAATGGCTGTGACAGACGGATAGGCAGACACAGGAGTGATCTTATAACGGTTCCGTTTTTATTTTTTAAGTACGGAAACCTAAAATACATATTTAAATACTTGAAGCAATCGATGTGGAACCCGTTTTCCAATTAATTGCATATTATGTTTTTATGCAATTCCATATTATGCATTTCCAAAATATATAAATTTTTCGCTTTCGAGAACGTATATAACCCCTTACAATAAAAGTAACTCAGTAAAAATCTATTTCTAGCAATTGCTATTCATATCCGATAACGCGGGCGAAGCATTTTCTATAGCCCTGTAGCCATATCATCCCACATGATCAGTATAAAGCGAGTTACTAGCTTAGAGTAACTGGTTTGGCCTTTTGCTCGACGTTAACGTTCTCGCCACCTGATCCTGAGATCCCTCGTTTAAACCCCATCGGCGCCAATACATCATACTCTCTTCTCATTAGCGACCCAGACAAACATGCAAACAACAAACTTCAACAACAATCATATCTTCTCATAACTAAGAGATGGCAGCATCAAATAAAAACATCTCCAAAAAGCAAAGCCTGTGGAACGCTCACAGCACAAAGTCTGTCATCCTGCGCATCACAAATGCATACAACAGCAACAGCATCACTCAGGAGTGCATATTGCTCGCCAGACGCCAACAAGATGTCTTCCTCACTGGGGATGGAGTGTGTAGCCATCTCATCTCACATGATCAGTATAAATCGAGTTATTAACTTAGAGTAACTAGCTTGACCTTTTGCTCGATGCTAACGTTCTCGCCTCCTGATCATGAGATCCGTGGTTCGCATCCCATCGGCGACAAACAATCACTCTGCTCAGCCCTGTATGCGATCTATATAATTTATAAACACCCCAAAATACACTCAAAATTAAATCAGTTTAAGAATAATGCATAGAGTAAAATTCACTCCCAGCAATTATCGATCTTATTCAGTCCTTTAAACAAACTCTTTTGTGCGTCTCTGTAAATGAACGACAAAACTAACATTCCTTATGGCTCGCTGCATTATCGGCATAATCTCTGAGGAGCCCAAAACATTCAAATGTCAGACCAAACTGGCGTGAGTCAGTGTGCTGCCACCCCGTGTTACTCTCCCTGCGCCCTAAACACCCCAGGACGTCATGTTCATAGTAATTCGTGTATTTAAGAATTAAGTCGCGTAGTTAGGGCCACACCTCCGAGTTCCCCAGGAACCTCGGGCGCTCATAGTAGTGCCGCACACTCGGCTTAAGGGAATCATAATTCGCTTGAAAACACCTGCTCGTTACTGATAAACCTATGGGCAGGTTTTTTCGAATTTCTCGTTTATATTTGAATATTTTTAAATGATGTTTTTTGTGCATAGGATAGCTGAGGTCGATCTCTAATATGGCTAATCTTTACTTTTTCGATTTCATTTACAGATTTTTTTTTAAATAAAAGTACTTTGACGTTCAGAAGCCGTTTCAAAAGTGAAAGTATGTTTATTTAAAAAAATGTGCAACCAACATCGAAAAAGTACAAAATGGTCTTATTAGAGATTGAGCTCAGCTATTCTATGAACAAAAAAATCGGTAAGCTATATTCAAATTTAAACCAGAAATTCAAAAAGAATCTACCCATAGGTTTACCCCTAGCGAGAGAATGTTTTCAAATGAGTGAAGAATCTCCTTAACGCCGGGTTTCTGGGAAATAATGTTACTTTAACAGCAGCATCCGGATGTGAAAGGCTGCAGAGACAGTCACAGGTCCTATTGCTTTGCCTGTAAAATAACGATAAAGGATATTCATTTTATGGGAAAACATTCAGTGATTTCGTTGTGTTTGAAATATCATAACATCATTAAATTTCACAGCACATGATTTTTTCAAGTAGAGGATAATATAATGGAATCCTTTAGTGCGTCCATGTAAACGAATTATAAATGCTACACATTCTATATTCCTGAAATAACACACTGTAGTCCATCCGAATTATGTATAGCAATCTAATTAGGCTTTAAATTTCGTAACATCAATAAAATGCATCGCAAATGATTTCATCCTATAGAGCATTCATGTTTGTGTATCCCTGTAAAGGAACAATTAATGCCACACACTTCATTTTCAATACGAAAATTCTATAATAAACCTCAATGACATATAAATATTTCATGGCGATTCTGGTTTATTTACGACAGTTAGAGCACGGACAGACAGACAAATCGAATTAATAAAAGCTTTTAAGAGTAGACATGATTTTTTTTATTTACTTAAAAAATTATTTGAACCTTCCTGAATCCATTGGCATGCCCAGTTTTTTTCTGACCTTTAGAAATAATTGTAAAAAATCAAAGGAAGACACGCTTGGGACGCCACGCCCACTCACATTAGTTTTACTTTAACATTTTACACTCATTTATTATATGTAACTAAATTTTATCCGTTTATAGATACTTTAATTCATGTGCATTCATTTCATTCATTATAGGACTTATACAAATTATATAGTATGCATAAATATAGTGAAACATAAAAGCTCATATTATAATTAAAAATGCATTTCCAGCAATCATCGCTAATGTACAGTAAATCGGATAGAATATACTTGTCTGAAATCTTTTGTGTGTCCCTGTAAATGTTCGCACCCTGTAAATGTCCCTGAAAATGTACACACTTCGTATTACACAAGAAATAAGCTATAGTAAACCTCAGCGACGTATGTCAATTTCATTATACATGAAATAATTTAACATAATTAAAATACGCCGCAAACAATTCCCTCCACTCCTATATCATTATGTAATGGAATTATTTTGTGTGGACCTGTAAATGAATAACAACTATTTTTTGCACCCCACAGAATGCATATTTTAGTGCACTGGATAAATGAATATCAATTTTTTTATGTTTGAAAGCGTGTAATACCATTAAAAATCATTTTAAACGATTTTTTTCCCATAGGCCGTAACGTAACGGAAAATTTTGGACTGTCCATGTAGATGAACTAAACATACTACAAACTTCATTTGAAATAGTGATCGTGTTATGGTAGAGCTCACTAACATACAAAAATTTCAGAACGATCCGAGTATACTATGTACGAACAGACGGACAGACAGCCAGACAAACCGAAGTCATAAACACTTTTCAACTTTGTTGGAAAGTGTTAAAAAAGTGCCGTCATTTGATTGAACAGTAAGAAGTTTTTAAAAGTTTAACAAACATTTGACCGACTACGACATTCGCAACGTCTGTTCTGTCGATACTTAACCAGAAAACGCGATTTGTCATTCGCAAAAAGCGGGAATTGTGAATATCTAAGTGTTTTGGCTTTTGTGAAAAATCGTACTTTTCAGGTATTAATCCCATTGTCTCGTAAAATACTCGAACGATTTTGATAATTTTTTTCTGGTCGTAGAGTATAAATATAAGACCAAATATGGCAGACAGTTTTTAAAATTTAATTAGTTTTAGAATTTATTTTCTTCAAAAAAATGGAAAATTTCCGAAGAATTTCCATTGCTTTAAAATAAAAAGTTTCAGTCGCAGAAAAGAACTGTCTCCCATAATTCTTGAGCCAGTGAATACGGATTCCAAGTGTCATCAAAATCGGTTGGGTAGTTTCCGAAGAAACGGATCTTATGTCTCGCATATTTCCCATAGGATTTCACCTGGTCTTGTCTTCCCTTAAACTATGTCGGAAAGTGTTAAAAAAAATGCCACCACTCGCAAAACAGAGGAAACCTCGAGCAGTTACCTCAATACTCTTGTGATAGGTCACCAAAGATGTCACCAGAAAAAAAACTCTTATCTGTCCTATGTCACTTCACACGTGACATAAGATCCAGCATCTCTTATTGTTCGTTTTCGAAAGCCGCGCCTAGCACCCTGGGACGATTCTACTATCCAAAGGGTTGTTACGCTGAGATGGACATTTTCCGAAGTTCTGGTCTGCGTTGTCACAAAGATTGGCGCTTACTTGTTTACCATTTTTTACTTCCTAACAAAGTTTAAAATTCTATTGATATCTCATTTTAATTCAAATTAAAATTTTTATATTTAGTGTACAAATGGCTAGTTTGAGTGGAAATAAATCTTTGAGGAGTGGTAGTAAGAAAATTATACATAATGTCATTCAGTTTTGTGATCAAGAAGCAGAAAAAGGAGAACTAATTGTTCCGATCGCTCATTCTACAAAACTAGCCAGTCAAATTGCCGGGGTTTCTAATAGTACCATTAAAAAGATTAGCCGAGAAGCAGTAGATAGGGGCAATTCTGTTTTTTGTTCACTGGAAAAAAGAGTTAAAAAGAATGTCTTTGAAGAAACAGGTATAGATGAATTTCAGCAGATGAGGAGGATAATATTTAAAGGTACATTTTAAGAAGTAAGCTTTTTTTAAAATAATTTGAAAAAAATAATAATAATAATTTTGTTTCTCGAAAAGCAAAAATGTTGCATAACTTTTTAAAATTTTTAAGCGTTTTCGTTTTTTATAAATATTAACTACAAAAACGTTTTTACATAAATCGTTATTATTTCCCCCAAAGCGCATTCTTAAAATGTTCAGCTAGTACACGAGCTTTACTCGTTCAGTACCACTTCTTTTATAAGAAACGCGTTTACTTAGATTTCCATGAGCATATGCAATAGAAATATTTAAAAAATATATCTTTTAAATATAGTGGTGCGAACAGAATGCAAAAATAGAATCATGTATAAAAGGCTAGCATCTGATAACGGGATAACGGTAAAAAATATCAACAAGTTAAAGATATAAAGTTTTGAGTTCGAGCAAGTTGAGGCGTTCAGTACATCGCACGACCGCGGCAATTTCGAGCTTTTTCTCATACAAACATTGCGGGCAAGTGAAAGGAGAATTGTGATTGAATGAAACATTTATAATAGATGTAAAGTTTAACCCCTTGATTCTCGCTCCCGTCATATTCACGGGCTGTGTCTTTTACTCAGATTGTTTGATTCCCACCAGTTTTTAAAAAAAGTGAAACTGGCTATATTTTAGTATCATTTTACCTGTCATTAAATAAGGTGAGTATTTCTTTCTCATAAAAGTGGTGCCAATAAGCAATTTGAATTTTTAAACCGTAATTTAATTTGAGCGTTAAAGGGGTTAATATCCACATGTAAAAATTTACAAATTTACAAAAAAATTTGCGATCACGAATCTGGGAAATAAATCTTATAGGAGATGCTGTTGGCGTTTTCATGCTTCAAAGTATAAAGATTTTTTTTTCATATTTTATAGTAAAATGCTCCAAAAAATGCAAAATACTGAAAAAAGTATTATATTGCCTGAATTCAAAAATTATATAGTAACTTTTTAAACTTTTTACATTTTGTTTAATTATAATTATTCATTTTCTAAAATGGTACATTCGTTATACCGAATGTACAGTCGTGGAAAAAAAAGTAAACACCCCTACTAACTTCTCAACAAATTATCGTAGAAGAAAGTTACTGGTACCGAACGATTGGAAATAAAGTCTACTTTTAAATTATGTACATAAAATTTGTTTAAGGGGCCATCTAGATATTAAAACGAACCATAACTTTGTTTTTTTCAATAGCAGTACACAATTCTGACAGCATAAATGAACTCTACACCTTTCAATTAGCCTATAAACAAATTTTTATGCAATTCGTGCCATAAGTTTCTGAGAAATTAGTTATTTTAAAACAAGTGTATTTTAAGGGCTGTATACAAATTGAAGTTCGGAACTCGATTGTTAACCGAGAGAACTCCCTTCTTGATCAAGGCACGTTTAACCCTCCGTCTACCAGACGGGTCCATTGGACCCGACAGGTACATACAAAATATTCATTCAAACCAGAAATTTCTTTAAAATAAACTAAGTATATAAACCAGACAAAAATAAGGTAAATAAATAAGTTAAATAGTTTTAAATAAAAATTCTGGTGTAGAACGTTTTATTAAAACTTGAATAAAATTCCCGGTAGATCTAGGGTTAAGCGTCAATGAAACCTGTTTGATTACAGTAGTGCTGCACAACCTTTTTGCCGAAAATTTCTTTGCCACCACAAAAAATTTAAAAGTAACATTTGAATTATTTATTAGCAAAATTTCTGTCAATTAATTAGGAAACTTTTTCTGGATAAAAATACTGGTTGCACCCCTAGATTACAGGATAGCAGAATAAGTTTCAAAAATTTACTCTCTTCTATCATAGACGGCCCCTTAAACCATCATTTTGCCGTTTTTTTAAGCATAATTTGAAAACTACTTGGAAAAAAAATGTAAAATTTTGGATTTCCATAAAGCAGGACTTAATAAATCTAAATCCATCCAAGAAATTGTATGTTGCAATTCATAATTTTTTCGATTATTAATTTCATAATTCATATCATGAAATTATAAAAATTGCAAATTCAACGCAT